>CM063185.1:70263750-71515000 GCA_031835075.1 Saguinus oedipus | reverse complement strand
TACTGAAATGACGGTCTGATAAGAAAAACCATTTATTTCTATCTCTGAGCATAGAGTTTCTAGTTCAATGTGAGTGAATAGCTCATCTTCAGTTTTAAACATGCCATCAGTTTCCCACATCTTTCTTCCTTGGTGCCCCAACACATGTAATGCTTACTCTAACCTCATACTTTGTTATTCCTGTGTCTCTGAAGGGTGTGTATTAATGTGACGGTAACCCTCAAGGTCAGAGTGTGTGACTATAAATAGTTATTCATAAGCGTATAAAAACCCCAGTGGTTTTTCCAGATAATGAGGTACAAGACAAACTCTATGGTTGACGTTTTTACTAGTGCAATCTCTTTAATGCTGCTCCCCGTATATAGGAGTCTCGGGAAGAATCTGCAATGTCATGAAGATTTTAATATTGCTTTAGAGGGTTTTGAGCATTTCAATTATGACTTGTATTCAGCACCACCATTTAGTTCCTGACAATTGCTCGAGTTTGACAATTCCTGATTTAGCTGTTATCTCTTTTCCAGTGCTTTCAAGAATGGGATGATAATGTAGACTCCTGTTATAGAATACAAAGGGGCTCCGGACAGTTCTTGTAAATGTTCACCTGCATGCTTAATTTCCTGTGGTCACAGCATTAGAATAAGAGCCCAAGAGAAAAGAGCTCACTAGTCCTGGTTTAGGTGGTTCCTGGAGTATGCTATTGCACAGGCCATGACTACAGACCTGTAACTGGGGAAGCTTCTCTTTCTGTAGGTTAGACTAGCTAACACGCCATGGAGGAAGAGGAAGTCTTTTCAAACAGTACACAGGCTTCCTGCAGGGACAGAGCCCTCTAGTTAGCTTCAGTGGCCGTGGTACCTGAAGTTAACACAGTTTTACTCTTTGGAGCTCAGATGTTTGTAAAGCTGCATGAAGCCTTTACCCCAAGCAATCTGCAGTCATCACTGAACACTGCACAATGGTGTGGCTGCTTTCTCTGCTGTTTCTAGTAGCTGCCGTGCTGGCGAACATCTGCCTGTCAAACATGCAGCATAGTGCCCCCAACACTGTTTTGACAGTAAGTGAGTTCTTGGTTATTCTCTTAATGTATAAGCTTTCTTTATACTACAATTTTGACTACATTTCATTGCCAACTGACCGCATGCTGCTTACCAAAGATAACTGCTTATTTTAGATACAGTTCCAGAAATCTATTTACCTACTGCCACTTTATTTGAAACTCTCACAGTTGTTGAGGGTATATGAAATATATGAATGGTTTTTCCAATTTAAGATCATGCAGAGAAGTAAGGTTACAATATTAACTGCATCCTTTGTATAAAAAGGGCTCCTTGGATGACAAAAATCTATCCTTTCTCTTTACAAATTAAAGATGCAGTGGCAGGAATAAAGACTAATTACGAGTTTAAAGAAACATGACTTATTTTGTTCACATAATTGATCATAACTCACTCATTTAAAATTCATGCTAACAGCCTTGAAGGCCTTTGCCAGTGTGTCCTTTTAGTCATGTGTTCATATATTTTTTGTTCATTCATTCGTTATCAACCCAGAAATTCTAAGTGGAAATGTACTAGGCAGAAGCTGTGCTAGGGTCAGCCTACACAGAAGAAAAAGAGATAGTTCTTATATTTAACCATAAGTCATTTTTTCTTATAGAATAACTAGATGAGTGAATGAATGAATAACTCTTTTCTCTTGTTCTTTCTTGCAATTGATGTTTTGAATATTGAGAGGGGGACATGTTGGTATATTTAAGGATAAGCAGATTAGAATTTCTACATAGGATATTAGCAACTTCTACATTACTTCCTTACTGAGTGTATCCATCCACAGAATACGAAATGATAACAGTAAGAATAAGAGCAATAACAAATGGTGGAAATGTTCTTACAAACCGGAGACCTGCACAAGTGAACACTGTATTTTTCAGAGCTGCAACTTCTACATTTAGAAAACTGTCACTTGTCCATGTGCTGCAAACTTCACAGTTCTTACTTAGGATATATCCGAAGAGCAAAGAATCGTTCTAGGTGCCTTCATAATTTTTATATTCTGATTTTGTTCTGCGGCAACTAGGAAAAGGAATTGATGTCTTTAAATTGTCTTAGGGAAGGAGTGTCCAGTCTTGTGACTTCCCTGGGCCATATTGGAAGACGAAAAATTGTCATGGGCCACGCATAGAATACGCTAACACTAATGAAAGCTGGTGAGCTAAAAACAATTGCCAAAAATTTTCAGAACGTCTTAAGAAAGTTTGCAAATTTGTGTTGGGCTGCATTCACAGTCATCCTGGGCCACATGCAACCCATGGGCTGCAGGTTGGACAAGCTTGTCTTAGGGGTTTACACTTTTACTAGGCAAGCTCACCATGTACGATCTAATTCTAAAATTTTTGGGGGAACCTATTATGAGCCAGGCACTCTTCAGTGTTCTCTTAGGGACACAAAGATGGACAAGACAGGATAAATAAGGAATGTACACAGATAACCATACTGCATGACAATGTGATAAATGCTGTGCGAGGACAAAACCAGACTCATTGTCACACAGGAGGGGGATATATACTCCTGGTGCATCTTAGAGAAGGATTTATGAAGGAGGTAATATTGATCTGGAAACTGAGAATCTCTAGGGTTTAGACAGTAAGAAAGTGGTGGCAATTCAACGTGAGCAAACCTTATTATCAAAGATAATTTGTTCATATATTAATCAAACGTCTATTAAGCACCTATGCTATGTAACTGCAGTTCACAAGTAGATTATAATCTGAGAAGACAATCACTTACCTAATAAATAAAATGGAATGTGATAAATTTGGTAAGAGTGATATGTGCTGATTACACAGGGAGCACAGAGAGGGAAACCATTTATTTGGACTAGATGGGGAAGGCGATTAAATTTGACCTGCCTTGGGGAATAAATAGGAATTTTGTGAGCAACAAGAGAAAGACTGGCACTTCAGAGTGAGGAAAGATCACGTGCCCATTGTTAAGCCAGTGTTACTCAAAATGTAATTTTTGGGCCATCTGTGTCAGAGCCAACTGGTGTGCTTATAAATATAGATTCATCACCCTACCCTCGCTCTACTAAATTACAAACTTTCTGAATATAACCCAGCATTTGCCTTTTAAACATGTTTCTGAGCTTGATAAAAGTTAAAAATTGCTGTTTCAAGGATGAAGTGATGCAGCCCGTTTGGGGAAAGAGTAGCATGACTCAACGTGTGTGTGATACTTACTGATGGAGTGAGAGGAACGGGAAAGGCACTTTTAATTGACACTGGTGCTGTTTATTTGCAGTGTAGCAGGAGCTGGGAGAGATAAAGCTAGAGGAATGGCTGGTGCTAAATAATGAAGGGACTTGAGTAGCTCATCAACTTTGTTCCCCAGACAATGGGGAGCCATTGACGTTTTGTAAGTAGGTGAGGGAAATGAATAAAATGTCATACATGTGAAAAGAAGAAGTTTCTGAAGTTACCACCATGACAGACTTTTTTTTTTTAAGACACATGAACATGTATGTTCATTGCAGCCCTGTGTACAATAGCAAAGTCCTGGAACCAACTCAAATGCCCATCAATGGTAGACTGGACAAAGAAAATGTGGCACATATACACCATGGAATACTATGCAGCCATAAAAAATGATGCATTCGTGTCCTTTGTAGGGACCTGGATGAATCTGGAAACCATCATTCTCAGCACACTGACACGAGAACAGAAAACTAAACAATAGATACTTTCTAACACAGTTATCAAACTGATTTCTTTTCTTTTCCTACAAGTATGCAAGTTTTTCAAAAGCACTTTAAAGACAATCCAAATTTAATTTCTTACTTAACCATTTGTCAGTTGTGATTTTGGATGTTACCAATAAACATATTGTTGATTTTCTTTGTAATGTGTCTTTCATGGTTGCACTTTTGACTATGTAGAGAATAGCTTGAATATGCCTGAGCTGTATTAATTTGCCAATTTGATGAGACAATTTTTACGTGCTTGGCCCATCAGGTAGAGAGAGTCGAGTAAATTGGCCTGTAAGTTAGTTAAGAGGAATCTACCTGGCATCACAATGTGGCTTCGTGAGCCTTTTACCATGCTACTTTTTGTAGTGGAGAGAGTATATCCTACACTGATAGTCATGACTTTGGGAAGTTTAAGCTGATTGTAGCTTTGAAGTTAAGAAGATACAATCCTTGAAATGTTCTACCACCTTCATTTTCCTCTGTGATCTTTATGGGGCCATCTCCCTCTGGAAGGTCATTGAAAATGTCACCTACACAAAGAGGGAAACATACTGGGACACTACTTGTGGGTTGGAGGTGGGGGCAGGGAGAGGATCAGAAAAAATTAGCATTGGGTAATAGGCTTAGTACCAGGGTGACAGAATAATCTGTATGACAACCTGACATGACACAAGTTGTCTCATATAACAAACCTGCACACCTACCCCTGAACCTAAAATAAAAGTTAAAAAAAAAAAAAAAAAAGAAAATGTGACCTAGTGGTTCCCCTTGTCTGGATGTCTGGAGCCATTACCATACATCCTGCCCATCCCTATCCCCACATTCCCATCTGGGGATCAACCTTATCTCTGTCAGAGAGAGTCTATTCCTCACTTAGAATCTGCCACAGAGGGATCCCTCCCTCGCAGGGCAGAGGGATGGGGAGAAGAGAGCAGTAATTCAGTGGCCTGAATAAAGGATGTTTGTCCATGTGTCAACACAGTTAGGCCAGCTGTGCATCTCATCTCAACAGTTCTGCGGAATTAAGTCTGTGTTGGGGACTTAGGAAAGCAACATAGGAATCTTTCAGCCCATCATAGAACCTTTTGTCAAGGAGCTAAATCTTTCAGAATGTGCCTTGAGCTACTTTCTTAGATTAAAAACAATCCAATGTCTGCTCCACGAGTGTTAATTCACTGTCCTGGAACACAGTTGATGGCTATTTCAGTTCTTGTTTTTCTTTGACAAGTTGGCTGCTTATAAACATCAGCCTGGACACACAATGCCTATTTACCAAAGTGACGTGGGCACCCTCATGGGCCTGAAGCATCATGAGTCTCCCTATGCACCCACTGCAGAAACCATTGCCTTCTTTTTTAAATTTTTATTTCAATAGTTTGTGGGGAACAGGTGGTTTTTGGTTACATGGAGAAGTTCCTTAGTGGTGATTTCTGAGATTTTGGTGCTCCCATCACCCGGAGTGTACACCACACACAATGTTTACTCTCTTATCCCTCACCTCCTCCCACTCTTCCCCTGAGTCCCCGAAGTCCATTATATTGTTCTTATGCTTTTGCATCCTCATAGTTAGGTCCTGCTTGTAAGTGAAAGCATACAATACTTGTTTTTCCATTCTTGAGTGTCTTCACTTAGAATAATGGTCTCCAACTCCATCAGAGGTTCTGAAAATGCCATTATTTTGTTTCTTTTTAAGGCTGAGTAGTATTCCATGGTGTATATATACCACATTTTCTTTATTCACTCATTGGTTGATGGAAATTTAGATTTGCATTTTTGCAATTGTGAATTATGCTGCTGTAAACACGCATGTGTGAGTGTCTTTTTGGTATAATGACTTCTCTTCATTTGGTTAGATACCCAGTAGTGGGATTGCTGGATGGAATGGTAGTTCTACTTGAGGTACTTTAAGGAAGCTCCATATTGTTTTTCATAGTGATTGCACTAGTTTACATTCCCATCAGCAGGGTAAAACATTCCCTTTTCATCACATCTGGACCAACATCTATTTTATTTTATTTTATTAAATTATGGTCATTCTTGCAGGAGTAAGGCGGCATCTCATTGTGGTTTTAATTTGCATTTCTCTGATAGTGATGTTGAGCATTTTTCCTATGGTTGTTGGCCATTTGTATATTTTCTTTTGAGAACTGTCTATTCATGTTCTTTGCCCACTTTTTGATGGGGTTATTTATTTTTCTTGCTGATTTGTCGGAGTTCATTATAGATTCTGGATGTTAGTCCTTTGTCAGATGTATAGTTTCTGAATATTTTCTCTCATTCCGTAGGCAGATGGTTCAAAGACTTAAATGTAAGACCTGAAACCATAAAAATTTTAAAAGATAACCTAGGAAAACTCTTCCAGACATTGGCTTAGGCAAGAAATTCATGACCAAGATACCCAAAGCAAATGCAACAAAAACAAATATAAATAAATGAGACCTAATTAAGCTAAAAAGCTTATGCACAGTAAATAAATAATAAACAGAGCAAATGGAAACCATCATCTTCTAATGAGGATTGGCTCCAGTGGGTACCTTTGTGTATCTCCAGTAGACAGAAAGGGTATGCACATCCTTTAAGCACACATCAAAGGAAAACAGAAAAGGAAGCAGCCCAGGGCTTGTGGAAGGCAAGGGGTTAAACAAGTTGCCAGGATAATTGAATGTTGTAATTACAAACATTTGGTTCTTAATGTGGCTGTAAGAAGGTCAGACCAACCAGCAGACCTCTGTAAATGTTTGGGTGCTGGGCTCTGAGTGTGGCTGGAAGCAGCCTGTCAATCACTGTGAGGAAAAATAGTTGTATTTTATAATGCCTGAAATGAAGATACATCAAGATAAAAGCAAAATTTCAGGTCTTTGACTTCCCCCTTTGCTTGGTTCTCATTCTTTTCTCTCTGCTGCCCGGTGAAGAGGTGTCTTCTGTAATGATTGTAAGTTTCCTGAGGCCTCCTAAGCCATGCAAAACTGTGAGTCAGTTAAACCTCTTTTCTTTATAAATTACCCAGTTGCAGGTATTTCTTCATAGCAGTGTGAGAATAGGGCAGAAGTAAGGAATTGAAGAAGGAGACTGGAGTAGACAGGTCTTATTGAGGGCAGGTACATTCCCAGGAGTGTTCTTAGCTGGATTTCTATGAAAAAAATCCACTCTGCATATGAAAACACATTTGATGGGGACTTGCCTCAGATGAAGGTAGTGGGGAGGGGTGGTAGGGAGTTGTCACAAGAGCACCTTGTACCTGAACTGGCAGGAGCCAAGGAGCTCCCTGTGCTCTGGAGCCTGTACAGTCTTGGGGAATAATCGCTTTGGAAATAACTGACGGTGTCCAGACAGTGCTTCTATGAATATTCCAAACGCTTTGTGACCCTTCATATCTTTCAAGCGTTCTGGAAGGAAGTGACTGAGCTCTGGTAGTGACTAGAATCACCAAATTTCCCCTCAACCTTGCAGGTTGCAGATGAGAAATTAATGTCATTTAGAAACCTTAACAAATTAGGTTTCTGTTACACCCAGATTTGGAGAATTCATACTCATTACAAATATATACAGCACAAAGCAATTGACCATGAGCACTCACATGTTTAATAATTACAACAATAATGCGTAAAGAGCTGGGAGGGTAGACATTATCCTCATTCAGTCAACAAAGAGAAACTCAGAGAAGTCAAGCGACTTTTCCAGGGCCACACAGGTGTGTAAATCAGTGCCTGGGATTCAGGAAGTCTGACTCTCAATCCAGGTGTTTGCTACCACATGAGACTGAAAATTAAAATAAAACACAGTCATTTTAAATATAGGAAGAAAATAATCTTGTTACTGTGCTTTATTGGAGTTTTCAGGTGACGCCAAGTAAGGTTTATAAAGAACAGTTGAGAATCCAAGGCCAAAAAGTGGGCTAGAGACAAAACCGGTGTTGGAACCTACACATCTTGTCTTATAATTTAGGAGCCTCTCCAAATCACCTTGAAGTCTACCATGGATATCACAAGACACATGACAAAATCAAGTGTATTACTTAACAATATCAACAATACCAACAATATCAAAACTGCTGGATATGTCTGTGAAAAAGGCTTTCTCTTCAGTAACCAGAAAACTTTTACATAAGATATTTTATTCTGGAGGTTCCTAATTATTTATAAAAGAGACAACTACATGGCTACTTGCTTTGTTAACAGTGACAGTGAGATATGTTGAAGAGGAAGTATGGTCTCTTTAGATTGGCAGTCTAAACTTCGTTTAATTTACTTATAGTAAAATGTAATATTGATTTGAGCTTGTGTTAGTCTGTTCCCATGGTGTTAATAAAGACATACTTGGGACTGGGTACTTTATAAAGGAAACAGGTTTAATGGACTCATAGTTCTACATGGCTCAGGAGGCCTCACCATCATGGCAGAGGGCAAAGGAGAAGCAAAGGCACATCTTACATGGTGGCATTCAAGAGAGTTTGTGCAGGGAAACTCTCATTTATAAAACCATCAGATCTCATGAGACTTATTCACTACCACAGGGGAAACAGCCCCTATGATTCAATCATTCCCACCCAGTCCTGCCCTTGACAGTGGGGATTGCTGCAATTCAAGGTGAGATTTGGGTGGGGACAGCCAAACCATGTCAGAGCTGTATCTGAACACATATTATATGTGCACATTTCAGTGAAATGAGTACTAATCTAAAAAAGAAAATTGTGGGGTAAAATCCTGTTTGTGTTGCTTACTCTACTGTGACTTTAGGCAAACTGGTTACCATTTTGAGCCTCCCTCCTGTCTTACAAATGGGAGTGATGCCATGCAGACCTGCTACCTTATAAGGTCATCATAAGGAGCATGTACTATCTTGTATACTGTAATGCATAGGAGAAGACTTTGTGAATTCTAGTTCTAATAGGTGGCTATTCAGAAATTCCATGATACTATTAATATTTATCAGGATGAAGGAAAGAGAAATAAGCTAGGTCAGCAAGGACCTCCTACTACTGAGCTTCTCTTCCATGTTCAAGGACATTTTCTAAGATGCTTTATATATATTGCCTATAATTCTTACAACAACCTTATGAAGTAGATGTTCTTATTTCGATTCTACAGATCTAGAATTTGAAAATCAAGTTATATAATTGGCTATGACACTACCTGATTAAAAAAAGAGTTCATCTTGAATCCAAGTTACTGTTTCCTAGATCCCTGTGCTTGAGCAGTCCACTGTCCTGCCTTTCAGAAGAGCTCAGAGGTCCCATTTGCCATTGGCAAGCCTGTTGTATTAGTCCCTTATAGGAACAATGGCATGCTAGCGAATGGCTGGCATGATGGCCCAGGCAGAGGGGCTATGCTGCTGCCACACTACCTGGGCCTATTTGAGTCCGTGCTCTAGACATTTTGATTGACCACTGCAGATTACAGTTGTGTTTTCCCATTGTTTGATCACAGAAGCCTGGTGATAAAAGCCTCCCTTTTATAGTCCCTGTGAAATAAATCGAAATGCAGTGTTTACAAAGACACTCCACTTGACCAGTCTGCTGCTATAGCCTTTGAGTGCTTTGACCCTGCGGATAGCACTTATTTTAATGGCCAGAGGGAAAGAACCTTTTAAGAAGATCAAATGAGACACCCAAAAAGAAATCTGGCTTCTTAGTCCCATGAGTAGGAAAAAGAAGCTTTTATGTTTCGATTTAAAGTTTGAGAATTGTTTGCCTTTTCAGATTCCAGGGAGGAGAAGTAGGTTTATATTGGAGTCTTACCTGGAGATAAAACTACATACTGGTAAGTTAACTTCCTGCATTGGGAGAGTGTGGCTGCCTGGTGGTGTGAAAGTTGGAAAGACTTGGGTCCCTGTCCTGGCTATGCCACTTACAAGCTGTGTGATCTTGGAACAGTGAATTAACCTTCCTGAACCTATTTCCTCATCTATAAAATAGAGATTACAATGTCTTCCTAGAAGGGCATAATTTAAAAAGAAAACAAATTCTTTAGTTCATCAATGACTTCTTAGCAGGCTGTCAGTTCCCCTGGTTTTGAACAGGGGACCATAGTTTTAGTTCTGCATATTGGTGTAAGATCTTGAGTAAGTCATCTCATTTCTCAGGGTCCTTGTTTCTTAATTGGAAAGGATGAAGAACTTAATTCGGAAGTTCTTTGAAGTTTCTTTTTTCTTTCCTTTTTATTTTTTTTTTGAGACAGAGTCTTGCCCTGTCACCTAGGCTAGAGTGCAGTGGTGCAATCTCGGCTTCCTGCAACCTCCGCCTCCTGGGTTCAAGAGATTCTCCTGCCTCTGCCTCCAAGTAGCTGGGATTACAGGCATGTACAACCATGCCCGGCTAATTTTGTATTTTTAGTAGAGACAGGTTTTCTCCATGTTGGTCAGGCTGGTTTCGAACTCCCGATCTCAAGTGATCTGCCTGCCTCGGCCTCCCAAAGTGCTGGGATGACAGGCCTGAGCCAACGAGACTGGCCTGATGTTCCTTCTAGCTCAAACATTCTATATGTATATAACTGATCAATTCCTAAAACCACTAGAATTTTGGCAGCTACTACTTGAGATACTTTGAAGAAAATGCTTTTTAATAGCCCTCACAATGTTATATTGAGAAACAGGGATCATTTGAGGGCAAAACAAAAAGAGGATACCTTCAATCTGCTCTCTGGATATTTTAGATAAGGTTGCATGTGGTCATGAACTTGCTTGACAACATGTGTTTCTATCCTCAGCAGACTGTGCAGCTTGAGGGCAGACATCTGTGTTTCATTTGTCTTCATGACACACAATAGAACTCTTGACGCCCAGCAGTCGCTTGGTATGTATCAACTGATAGATTTTTAAAATTTTTATATGTACAATTATCAGAGCTCTAGACTTACTTGGACAAATAAAGAAGAAACAGTTTGTTGGCATTTCTTTAAATGTTTATACTCCTTTTAGCTCTAATGTATATGTTTTAGACTGACTTATGCTAATTGCAAAGGAAGAGCATGTTTGTTCTATGTGGCCCATTAATGGCTACTAATGAATTAGCAGCTCTTCCTTTGAAATTTCTTAGCAAGGGCCAACCTGAGCCTATACTTTGGCAGATAAGACATGGGTATTATGTTTATATGACTAACTTCCCTTCTACTTGTCTTCTTTTTCCTGTTTACAAATCCTCCAATAGCTTCTTCTTTACAACTGTATTAAATCTAAGCATCAGCTGGCTTTTTTGGCTTTCTATTTTGTATCAAATCAGCCTCAATCTTTATTGGAAAGGCCTTTTCCTAACATACTACATTTTCTCTTGTAGAAATAGTAGGAAAGCACTGGAAAAGACTTGAGAACTGTTTGATTATTTTGAGGTTATCATTTTCATAACTGAGAACAATTTGAAATTCTAGGGAGAGTTGGAAATCACAGGCATGCAATATCATCTTTACTCCTTTTATTGTGAGAAAAGAGTAGCATTCAGGAAGCTTTCATTGAGTCACCAGAGACAATAGAGTGATAAAGGTTTAGTATTTAATTGAAACGGGTCTCCGTTACCTTTGTGAAATCCTGAAACTAATCACAGATGGTGGTGTTTTAAATCCATATAGACCTTGTCATTACAAAGGATGACAAAGCACTGACAAAGTCTTTGTGGTCACCATGCTACAGAGTGTCCAAGGGGGAGATAAAAGACTTACCTGGACCATGAACACTTGAGAAATTGAACAAATGTGTGCAGAAGAAAAATGTTGACTAGTGACACGAAGAGGAACTCTACTTTTCTCTAAAGGAACCCAAGAGGTGTCAGATCAAAGTAAAGACTAGATTTTGATGTTAAATAATTCTTGTTCCCATTCATTGAACAATTTTTTTGGAGCATCGACTATGTGTCTAATACCATTTTAGCACTGTGGGGAACACTAGGATGGATAAGACAGAGTATCCACTTTTGCAGTAAGAAGAACAAAAAAAAAATAACACTTCTTATTAACTTTTTATCTTTGGAACCAATTGAAAATAAGATACAAATTATCTTGTAATCAAAATTGTACCTTTATTATTGATGAAGCTGATAGAAGAACATGGATAAATGGACTCAGAGTATCTGTTCTAAGTCAGCCCAGTGGACAGCCCACTCTGAGCAGAGTTTGGATTGGCAGAACAGATATAAATATTATTCTCCAACCAGCCTTGCCTTTTCAGTCCAAATGATTAGCTTTTATAGTAGGTTAGCTCTGCCTCATCATATTCACAGCATCTGCTAATTAGATAACCGATTTCTCCTTTCATGGAGATAAATTAGTAAGGAGCAATGTGGAATTATACTTGGTGTGTTCCCTCAGTGAAATAATCTCATGGAATTGTGAGGTCAGAAAATAAAGATCTACAGTTAATAATCTCCAGCCTTTTTTCTCCTAACTCATATAAGTTAAAATTACACTATGCTTTTCCCTCTTAGAAGAAAAATCATCACTGTATCAGGAAAGCCCTGTGGTACCCTTTGTGATGCCACTCCCAGAGTCCTCGCCAGTATTTCATTTTGGGTGTCTTCTTGGGACCACTGCTGGGCTGTTTAGTTTTGTTTTTAAAGACAGCCTTTGGAAAGGGTTGGAATGGTACCTTAGGCTAAAATGCATTTCCTTTTTAATATCCTTAACTAAGTTGCATTTTATCATATTGTCCAACATCAGAGGTTGTAAAATAAACCCAAATAACCATAGTAAATATCATGAAGATGTCCCCAATTTGGATGCAACCCGATTCTCACTGCTTAGTTTTTAGGGAGAAACAAGAGTATGAAAAAAATTCTCTTGGCCTTTTAATAAATTCAAATTTATCGAAGTCCAAAAATCTGCTTAAGGACATCAATAGGTCAGATTTGAAAGTTTTGAAACTTGATATGGAAAGAGATGACCTCTAGACCTGTATTTGCTTGTAGAGATGCCTTTGAACATCACTAGTCCATCTCCATGATGTGGTCAATTTGTAATTTTTTTTCCACCAGTGGAGTGGAAGTCAATGTAGCTAACACTGATGGAGTATTTCCTATGTGCAAGGCACCACGGGTAACAGAGAGACTACTGAAGATGGAACCCCTTCCCTAAGAGGTTTATAATCAAGTAAACTGGATAAAATGTAGTAATAGGTTGAAATACAAAACCTTTCTATTCAGTTCCGCCTAAATTGCAAGCATCATTTCTCATTTTCTCATCTGTACTTTCTTTTTTTCTTTTCTTTTCTTTTTTTTTTTTTTTTTTTTTGAGGTGGAGTTTCACTCTTGTTACCCAGGCTGCAGTGCAGTGGCATGATCTCGGCTCACCGCAACTTCTGCTTCCTGGGTTCAGGCAATTCTCCTGCCTCAGCCTCCTGAGTAGCTGGGATTACAGGCACGCACCACCATGCCCAACTAATCTCTTGACCTCATGATCCATCTGCCACGGCCTCCCAAAGTGCTGGGATTACAGGCTTGAGCCACCGTGCCCGGCCTCTCATCTGTACTTTCAACTCCACCAGCCACACTGGGTCTTTATTCTTCCCAACATAGTATGCTTAGTCACATCTCTATTACATGTGCATTTTCTTTCAGATATGGCTCCTCTTATGTCTTTTTTAGACAGGTAGCCTTTAAGAACGAGCTTGAATATCACTTCTTTGGTTAAAACTTTGTTGGTTTTCTGCAAAGAGAGATTTAGATCTTCCACCGAACTCCCGTAGTATTCTTTTCTGTCTCTATTATAACAGCAGCCTCTGGTTTGAGAACAAGAGGCTATTTTCTTGTTTGTTCATTCTTCAGTGGTAGTTTGTAATGGTAGCTTCCATTCTTTACCTCTTGCTGTGTCTGTGCCTTTCACCATATGACTTTAAGGGTTCTCCCACTCAAGACGTATGATTCTGAGTTTGGTTATGTGACTTGTTTGGCTGATGGGATGTGAGCAGTCATGAGACAGTTTGGAAAAACTACTTGACTATTTCTGGTTGTATTCCTGTGGTTCTTTCATTGTCTTGAGAATATGACTGGGCTAGATGTTTGGAGGATGAGAGATGTATAGAGCAGAGACAGCCCTCATATTATAGCTCTTTATAATATGAGCTAAAGAGAGCTAAGATCAGCCAACAGTCAGCTGACCCCCAGATATTTGAGCAAGCCAAGCAAAGTATAGAGTAACGGCCTTATATATAATCTAAATTACATTACTGACCCACAGGCTTATTGCTTTAATAAATACATGCTTTTTGCTTTATGCCATTGAGTTTTTGTGATTAGATGTCAGATAGCTATTGTGTGGAAATCAATAACTGATAGCCCATCTGTTCCCATCATTAGACTGTGTTTTCTGAGAGCAGGGATTATTTAAGGCTCATCCTTTTTCTTCTCTAATACCTAGCATAGAGAAGGCATATTTGTTTATTAAAAGAAAAATGGCCTTAATAAATAAATATTATACTCTAAAACTAGAGATTACCCCCAATGTTGTTAAAATTGCCAAAATATTTAGTCAATGTAAAAGACCACCAATAAATGAATGGATAAAAAATATGTGGTACGTATACACAATCGCATATTATTCAGCTATAAAAAGAACTAAATCCTGCCATTTACAGGAACATGGGTGGAACTGGAGGTCATTATGTTAAGTGAAATAAGCCAGGCATAGAAAGATAAATGTCGCATGTTCTTATGCCTATATGGTTGTTTAGAAAGTGGATTTTATGGAGGTAGGGAGTGGAATGGGTAGTTATCAGAGGCTGGGAATGGAAAAGAGAATAGGGGAATAAAGAGAAGTTGGTTAATGGGTACAAAAATGCAATTAGAAGGAATAAGTTCTAGTATTTGATAGTGTAGTAGGAAAATGAGTTAATAATTTGCATATGTCAAAATAGCTAGAAAAAAATTGTATCATCTCAATAAAAAGAAAAGATAAATGTTCAAAGTGATGGATATCCCAATTACTCTGATCTGATCATTACACATTATATACATGTACTAAAATACCACATGAATTCCCAAAATATGTACAATTATAATATATCAGTAAAATAAAGCACAAATATATTGGGCTTGGAAATTATACAATAAAAGTTTTTTATGGTTACGGTTCATTTATTTTTCTAATATTTCCTTAGGCTAGCATTTATGTTTTTATACATTATATCAAAACCAGAAAAATAGTTGACATCCAGGAAGTAAAGAAGCAAGAAAAACCAAGTTGGGGATGGAAGGAAAATGTCACTGCTAAGCTGTAGCTGACTGCACGAAACAAACCATGGATGTCAGTGTCCTCCCCTTTGTGCTGTTATCAACCATGGTCTGTAAAAAGTATTCGCAGCCACCCTTTTCTGCCTAGCCAGAATGGCTATTGTTTGACACTGAAATAGTTTAGGTTATCATTAGGGTAAATCTAAATATTTTATATGCTAGTTTGTATACATTTGGTTCTTTTTTCTTCTGAGACAGTTTCCCTTTGTCACCCGGACTGAAGTGCAGTGATGTGACCATGTGTCACTGCAGCTTTAACCAACTAGGCTCAAGCAATTCTTCCAACTCAGCCTCCCTAGAGTTGGGATCACAGGTGTGCACCACCATGCCAGGCTAATTTTTCTAGAGAAAGAGTCTTACTCTATTTCCCAGGCAGGTGTTGAACTCCTGGGCTCAAGCGATTCTCTCATCTTGGTCTCTCAAAGTGCTGAGATTACTGGCGTGAGCCACTGCCCCTGGTCTTGTGTGTATATATTTGAGAAAGCACAGAGTTCCCAACTAAAGAAGCAGAATCAAGTTGTTTAATGTTTGTCTACTAGTGTCCTAGTGATGAGATAGTCCAAATTGTTGAAAGTTGGGTTTTAAGAACAATTGATCAGTTTTTGATAGAAGTGGCAACAAAAGAGTGTTAAATGAAAAGTTGAGGGAGCACTCTGGGTAGAAGTCAGTTTTGAGGACAGTAAACCGGGATTCTAGAACTCCGTGCAGTGTGAGGTTTCCTCTGGGTCACAGCCTTTCTTGAGCTCTCGTGTACCACATTTGATGAATGATATGTACATTTTGAATATGCTATAAAAATATAGATACTTTAGATTTGGGGGCTATAATCAAGATGGATCTATCTCTTCAGGCAAATTCCTTTTAATTTCCATTTGGAGAACAATGAATAAACATTGTCAAATTAAGACACTTTTCGAGTCTTTTAGAGGAACGGTAAGGAAAAAGAAAGCAAAGCCACTTTTGATAAGGTGTTAGAAAATATAAATTAGGAAATTTGCCTAATACTAGTTTCTTACCTGCCAAATGTCATGCTGGCTTGAAATGTTCTGAACTGACAAGTTGAACCTTTCAATTTAGTTATTGTTTTAAATGTTAATAGGAAGAGGAAGTGCTGGTCCACCAAGGTCTTCATAAGTGATTACGTGCTGCCTAGTAGATAGTATATCACAACGTTGGTTGACATTTTCTCAATTAGTCTTCGTTTTCACTCCTAGGTCATTTTATAGTGAGACTGTGCCCTAAACGTGAACCTATTTGCCAGACTCATCAAGTAAATTCTGTGATTCTTATGAAAAAGCTAAGTTTATTTCTAAGTTTTAGTAGAACACATTGAAAATAATCATCACTTATTGTGTTCAGAGCCAGTTCAAACTGGTTTTATTTCTTTAACTAGATAGCTATCAAAGACAAAATCAGCCTTCTGGGAAGAAACTCATGGATCATGAAAGCATCATGAATTTTGGGATAAGACAGATCTGCATTGCAATCTTTGCTTGGTCATTTACTAATAATGCAATCAGGGGTGGTTCCATGGGCCAGCTGAGCTTCAGTTTCCTTATTTGTGAAATGGAGTCAATATAAGTATGCTGGACTAGCACAGATGAAGCATACGTAGCAAGCATTCAAAACACATTACAATTCCTTGCTTATTCCTTAGTCTTTTTGGTGTCTTCATGTTTAGCCTATCAAATAAGCTATCCCTGGTTTTGGGTGAAGATATGAAACCTTAGAGCCCAGAATTAGTACAGATCTGGTGGTAAAACTGTGCTGAGCGGTACCATCTACATCCCTTAATTCCACTTCTAGGTTCTGACCACTAAGTGCTGGGAGGATGTTAAATTTAGCTGGTGAGGATGAAACCTAGAGCTATGAGCTCATTAGTAATCTCCCCAGTCAAGCCTTCCACATCATTGTTTTTCCCTTTTTAGGCTCAAGAGGTTAATAACTTTTTTTTTTTAAAAAATATTTTTTCAAGTTCTTGAAGATTACAATTGAGCTGGATATATAATCTGCTCCATTTTTGACCCTAAAAAACTGTAAAATGTAGAAATGTAACTGATCTTATCCTATCTCTCAGAAATTTGCTAAAACATACACATATACTTTATTTACATTGGGAAAAAAATTCTAAATTCAATCCTGGATAAGTATTTGTAAATGCAAACTTTATGACCCAGTTCTATTTCTACTCAACAGTGAGCTCCAGGGAAAGTGTTCAGGGATATGATGAAATGTGTATAATTTGAAGGAGAATATATGCCCATAGTGAAAGATAGAGAAGGAAGTCCTCACAAATGAGAGAGAAATGGATTCTTTTCCTATCACATTTTGTAGGGTGAGATGCAGATCTGATTTCTAGCTATTGCAGATCATGAGATTTCTTTCCCTACTTGGCAAACTATTGGCCTGGGGTCTGGGAAGCCATCTCTGAGTTGATCCCCCCAACCTGCTCTCCATGGAGTTCCAAGAAGGTAACCTGATGGCCTTGCTCTTACCCCTCTGATTATGCAGTGCCATTAGAACTATGAGAGGACTGGAGCAGTGGAAACTGAATGAAGACAGGGAAAGTCTGTAGAGGATGGATGGTTATGTTCACCATTCAAATTGCAAGAAAACCACCAAGAGGTCATTCAAAGTGAGAGGTGGGACTCGTGCAAGTATGATTCTTTTCTACAATGACATAAGTCCATTAAGGTGAATGAACTTTTTACTCCCGTCAAAGCTCACTCCTCCTGCAGAAAGTCTCCTGGTACGAAGCAAGGGAGCCTCAGGGAAAGGATTTAGGATTGCAAAAGAAGCCCTCATCTGCCATTTTCTTCTCTCTGTTTTTATAGTTTTGTCACATTAACTTTAATGAGGCCAAATGTCTATCAAACTTTAGAACTATGTGAGAAATTTTAAGGAGAATGATTATAGATTCAATTCAGAAAAGATACTATGAATAGTCAGTTAAATCCTTTTTGCTTCTTATTAAGGCTGACTTTTTAAAAATAGGAGCTTTTTACATTTTGTACGATGTGACATAACCTAAAAAAACTTAGAAAATCCTGTGATAAAATTTTAAAGTGAAGTGTTTTGAGAGGTAAAAAGAGTATGATGTGAGAAATCTTTTGACAGAAAGATGACAAGCAGGTAGACAGAAAAGACTTACGCATGCCAGTTGAAGAAAAAAAAAAAAACGATCCCCCCAAAAAGATACACCATGTAACAATGGTCTGGGATGAGTAATATTCTTTTTATTTCTTAGGTAAAAACTGTTTAATGATTTCAACATTTATCCATTAACTTTTTTTTGTTTGAAGTATAATTCAAAACTCTGTATCAATCCTTTGAAGGTTTAAGGCAGGTATTTATTTCAAAATGAAAAAGGATTACAGATTTTCAACTACACACGTCATAATATAGAAGAGATGTATAGTCGGAGACTTTCTGGGAAAACGTTTTCATGCCATGACTCCTCTTGATGAAGGCTTGTAATGATGACTAACCTCTATTCCTGCTAGAGAGAGAAAGCATTTCAGAAGAAATGTAAAATTTCTTTGCCAGGTAAAAGCAACCAGTACTGTAATTTAATTCTATTTGAAGCCAATGTCTGGAATTTCAGGGGGAAGGTGAATTAAAAAACCTCCATGATGTTCAGTAAACGAGTTTTAAGATTTGCCTGTGGGGGATGCAAATGCATTCCCCTGAGGAAGCTTTAGATTACTTTCTTTACTGCCTGACTTGGCTGAGTTTGTGACAATAGAGAATGGTGTATGGAAGAGCAAATTGGTTTCGACTGTTCATCATCAAGTCTAATATGATGTCAGGATTGCGTATTTTAAAAAATTAATCACAAAATAATTTACGCATCAGTCATGATATTTTCATCAAATTACATTATTCCAAATTTCAAGTATTGGGTTTTGCAAAAATACCCAGCTTTTTTTCATAATCCCAGGAGATGTGCAAACTCAGTGGCTGTTCAAAAGTTATGAGCAGACAGAGAATTAAAACTGAGACTCTAGTCTTCTAATCTATACTGGATCAAAACACTTCTCTCTGATGATAAGATAGAGTCTGGAATATGGGCAAAGGAGTTTGTATTTAAAACATGCTCAGAATTCTCAAAGTCGTAGAGATTGATTAGATATACAGTTAACTATGTGGGGATAGGTTAGTGTCTTCAGAGCTATAAATTATCCTAAAATAATGACAAAACTGAATGGCACCAGGTTATTCTAAAAATTCTCATTTTATGTCATTTGATGAACACTAATAGTAACTACTACCACTATCACTGGTCACTTACCAACTACTGGGCAATCTGCTTAATTTCTTTACATAATCTGGAATGAGACAACAGCATCACAGAGATTTTTTAGGTGTTTGCCTAAAATCATGCAGGAGAGTCAGTATTGAACACAGATATGTATCTTTTCAAAATCTGATGATGTTTTACTACATCACATTGCCCTCCAAACTGAGAGGGAACGTAGAGTAAAGTTTATCTCTTCCAAAACACCCCAAATGATAGCAACTTGAAGTTTATTTTTCTATCTTGTTGCAGGCCAGGTTTAATTTCAGGATCTCTATGGCAGCTCCATGGTACTGGGGACTGAGGCTCTGCCATCACTAGGGTATGACATCTTTGTCCATATGCTTCAAGAGAGCGTATCACCAGATCTGCCTTCCAGCCTGTGGAAAGTTGGTAGGGGGGCATACTCTTCTCTTTACGGGCACAATCAGTTTTATTCATATAAATTGACTTAAAGTTACCCATAGAGTCATGCCTACTTGCAAAGAAAGATGGGAAATGAGAATAAAATTCTGAATAGCTATGGGACTAGATGAAAATCTAGGAGGTTCTATTAAAATGGAAAAAGGGAAGCACAGTTATTGGAAGTAAGTTAGAGATTGTCACAGGGACTTTTTGGATAGCAGAGACTACCTGCTTCATATTAGTGAGGATGATAAGTTCCAGAGAGATGGTATATATTAACCAAAGTGACACACAATTTGGTGGCATAGCAAGTTCTAGAAACCAGTTCTCCTGACCTCCAGGTCTCTGCTTTATCTACCATATCACGTTCATTGTAAAACTTCACTGCTGCTGCTGAAAAACCATAAAACCCTAGAAGAAAATATGTGAAACAACATTCAGAACATAGGCATGAGCAATGGCTTCATGACTAAAACACCAAAAGTAACGGCAACAGAAGCCCAAATTGACAAATGGGATCTACTTAAACTAAAGATCTTCTGCAAAGCAAAACAAACTAACATCAGAGTGAACAGGTAGCCCACAGAATGGGAAAAATTTTTTGCAATCTAGCTATCTGACAAAGGGCTAATATTCAGAATGTACAAAGAACTTAAACAAATTTATAAGAAAAAAACAACCCCATCAAAAAGTGGGCAAAGGACATGAACAGACACTTCCCAAAGGAAGACATTTGTACCACCAACAAACGTATGAAAACTCAGCATCACTGGTCGTTAGAGAGATGCAAATCAAAACCACATTGAGATACCATCTCACGCCAGTTAGAATGGCGATCATTAAAAAGTCAGGAAACAACAGATGCTGGAGAGGATGTGGAGAAATAGGAACACTTTTACACTGTTGGTGGGAGTGTAAATTAGTTCAGTCATTGTGGAAGACAGTGTGGTGATTCCTCAAAGATCTACAACCAGAAATACCATTTGACCCAGGTATCCCATTACTGGATATATACCCAAAGAATTATAAATCATTCTATTATAAAGACACATGCACACGTATGTTTATTGCAGCACTGTGCACAATAGCAAAGACTTGCAACCAACCCAAATGCTCATCAATGACTGATTGGATAAAGAAAATGTGGCACATATATGCCATGGAATACTATGCAGTCATAAAAAGGATGAGTTCATGTCCTTTGCAGGGACATGGATGAAGCTGGAAATCATAATTCTCAGCAAACGAACACAAGAACCGAAAACCAAACATCGCATGTTCTCACTCATAAGTGGGAGTTGAACAATGAGAATGCATGGACACAGGGAGGGAAACATGGGGGCTTGTCAGGGTGTTGGGGGCTAGAGGAGGGATAGCATTAGGAGAAATACCTAATGCAGATGATGGGTTGATGGATGCAGCAAACCACCATGGCATGTGTATATACCTATGTAACAAATCTGCATGTTCTACTCTTGTTATCACAGAACTTAAGGTATAATAAAAAATAAAAGAAAAAAATGCTGACCACATGGGACAGGTGTCCCTGAATTATGTTTATTAACACATAAAACATTTTCAATGAATCCCAAAGATGTTTTTTGCACTTCATGAGTTAATTTGAAAAATACAAAAATTTTGTACGTGTGTGTATTGCTTAGAAAGATGATTTTTTTTTTTTTGAAAAGAGATTTTAGAAAGCACTTCTCTATAGCTGTAGAAATGTAGTGTGGAGTAACTTAGTGGAATTTTCTAATGGACAGAGAGAGAGAGAATAAGTTTTGAAATTTATTACACTGTGCATTTCACTTGGATTGCCTGACAGATCACTGAAATTTAATTTTAATTAAAAATATGGTGCATCATAGCCTAATAATCTATAGCCTCATACTGCCATGCAATTTTTGGAAAGCAACAGAAAATTGAAATCATTCTTGGGTAATGAAAATGTTTATGTTCTCAGCCCACAGGCCAATTCACAATTTGCTTCTTATTCTTAAAATACCCATGCTTTGTGAGCACACTGATTAAAAAGAAAAATTTGAATTTACTGTGACTTGTCATCAGCTTAGTGCAAAACTGACCCCTAACAGAAATGGTTGAATAGACTGTGGATTGTGCAGGCATAGTAAGCAAATGCCCAAACCGAAGAAGGACAGAGGACTAACTCTTCCAACTCCACTATCAGCTCTCCATGATTATACACTTCTATTGTTTGTTTGTGCCTTGATGTCTTGTGTCAGTGTTCGTCAGTACTCATAATACTTTGTACAGATACAGTGCTTTAAGCTTTATAAAGTGCTTTCCTGTATGAAATAGAATTTCATATGGAAAACATCCAATGAGAGAGGGGGGAGGATTAGTAATTCTCAGTTTTGCAGGTAAGGAAATCAGTCATGTTATTATGAAATATGTTGATTATATTAAAAGAAAGTGTCATGTTTGGCTATAAGCTTAGTGTCTGCTTTTTTAGGAAAGGGTGTTTTGCATATACAAATGTGTCTTTCTGGGAGAGATGTGCAGGTAGCAAATTCGGAGTCATCCTGTGACTATGTCTGTAGAAATGGAAACAATATCCAGTCTAGAAGCAGCATGCTTTACAGAGCTAGACTTTTGGTTTTCTATGTGAGGTCCATTTTTTTCTCATATGAGAATGTTTGAGAATTTTAATTCTGGGAGGCCAGAGTATCCATGCTAAAGTTTTCTTTTTTTGTTCTTTCTGTCTGTCAGCATTTTTTACCACAGCCAGAGCCCTTGATGTCCTGCTGTTTCTTTTTTTCATATATATATATATATACACACACACATATATATGTACACATACATATATATGTACACATACATACACATATATATACACGTACACATACATACATATATATACACACATACATATATATTGCATTTTAGGTTTTGGGGTACATGTGAAGAACATGCAAGATTGTTGCATAGGTACATACATGGCAGTGTGGTTTGCTGCTTTCCTCCCCCATCACCTATATCTGACATTTCTCCCCATGTTATCCCTCCCCAACTCCCACCCCCACACTGTCCCTCCCCTACTCCCCCCGCAACAGACCCCAGTGTGTGATGCTCCCCTCCCTGTGTCCGTGTGTTGTCATTGTTCAACACTCGCCTATGAGTGAGAACATGGAGTGTTTGATTTTCTGTTCTTGTGTCAGTTTGCTGAGAATGACGGTTTCCAGTTTCATCCATGTCCCTACAAAGGACACAAACTCATTGTTTTTTATGGCTGCATAGTATTCCATGGTGTATATGTGCCACGTCCTGCTGTTTCTTGTTGTAGTACCTTGTCTCTGCTTTCTCCATCATTGCTCCATTTTGTGCTTGGTTTGATAATTCTGTTTGTCATCCCATCTCCTCTTAGAAAACTTGCCTAAGATCAGGAGATGTAAATGTCCATTCAGATAGCGAAATGTAGACAAAGACACGGGTAGACATATACAGTTAAATGATTGATTGACTGATTCTTTTCACTGGAAGCCTGTAGTCTGTGTGGTCATGTGGTCAACACAAGATTTTCCCTTTGTTATAGGGTGCAGAATGGGACATTTGCCCGTTTCCCTTGAGTCTCTCCAGAAGTCAAACTTAGCCAAATTCATGGAACAGACCAAATTCTATTTTAAACCTTCTAAGGAGTAATTTGCTAATACTTTGGCTGTTCAAAGACTCGTACTGCCACTAGCACTTTATCGCTCTATTTTTGCAAGTTCGCTTACGTGAACTTTGGCTCTGCTTAAGATTGTTGTGATCTTTGACGTGACATCTCAAGACTGTCTAAGCTTAATTTGCTATCAGACTAAAAGGCTCAAGAAGTAAGACCGTTTAATTTTTGGTTATCGACTTGGACCACATTACTAGTTTCTATGTTCTCTATTCACCCTTTTCTACGCCCTCAGATCTTTTAAAACAGGGATGAGGTAAGAAAATAATTTTTAATAATCTTGGTAGGCCAGTAACTTCCATGGTACAGAATATAATAGGCTATGCCCTAGCTGTAGGATTGCCAGTTGGCTGGAATTCAGCTTTTAGGGAGGGTCTTTAATTTCTTTAAACTCAAAGGATCTAACTGGTCATTTTCTCATTTTCCTTGTCAAGGTGCCTGATGCTGTGAAACTACCCAGTGATTTCCTGGTGACTTTGGATATTCACCTTTGAGATAGCAGTCTATTTTCTGCTCTCTGCTTTTCCATAGGACAAGCTTGAAGATCTGATGTTGGCTGATAATGGGGCTTCTTAGGGAACAGATGGGTTTTTGAGATGGTCACTTCCAGTAAGATTTTCATGATGAAAATTTGTCATTGTATATACGTAGACTAAAGATCTCAGGTTAACTAAAAACATTTGCCTTCTCCTTCAATTTACCCAATAAATAAGGCTGGCCATAGACTCAAGTCACAGACTAAGAATGAGAATAATATTTCAGAGTTAGGTTGTTTAATTTTTGTACATCTAAGTAACTATATCTGGATGTTTTAAAACATATTTATTTTTTCTGAAGATTCAATTCATTGGCTTTGTTCCAAATTTGTCAGAGAAAGGACAACTCTTACTTCAGTGAATGCAACTTGCTTTCATAGTTTGTGAAATGAGAGAAAGAGATTGTGGTTTGAAGTGGCTTACTTTGTAGTCAGCTATTTTAAGATTTTTTTTCTATATTGTAAATACAAAGTTTTTAAGGGATTTCGAAAGGTAACACTTAATATTCCATCACCAAAGGTGAAGGAGAAAGTGTGACCTGAGCAGTAGCACACAGTAAGGGTAACTTGCAGTGGGCTCTTCCCTAAAACCAAAACCAAAACCAAAATCAAAATATCAGCAAGAACTTTTGTATGTGTTACAGGAGAAAACCTGAAATAACTTGTGCTGTTTCCATATTGCACCATAAAGTCATAAATGTAGGACTTCTCAATAAAATATGACATAATTCTGTCTTTCATTGTTTTAGTAAATTTATGGGTAGAGAGTGTAAAATCTCCTAGAGTAATTGCATATCACTTTAAATTTAGCTCAATGATTCTTCCCCTTATTTCCCAGGACCTGTCCTATCTGATCAGCTAGTCTATTAGACATTTCTCCAGACACTTTGCAAAGCGTGATCTAACAGTGGGACATGATTCACTTCTAATGGTTCTAATTAAGCTTGAGAAAAAGCCAAGATTGAAAATTAGGAAACTTGTCTTAAAATCTCATTTTGGGGAAATTATTTAATTTATCTCAATGTTTGTTTCTTTATCTATAAATTAAGGGGATTGCTTATAAATATAAGCCGCACTTTTTTTTCTCAAAGTGTGGATTGGGAAAGCTGCATTGGAGATGTGATGCATGTCTTTCTATCTGCATTTAAAAGAAAGAGAAGAATAACTTTGTGTAAAAGAGACACCTCAGTCTTGAGTCCTTGAAATAATAGTTCTGAAACTTTAGTGTGCTCAAGAATCTATTCTCTGGGGAACTTATTAAAAATTACACACTCCTGGGATAAGAGTGTGATAGGAATCACTACCTGGGTTAAAGACACTCTTGGGACTCACTACAGAAATTGTGATTCAGAAAGTCTGGTGTGAGGCTTACTAATCTGTCAATTCAGCAAGTGCCTCAGTGGGTCTGATACAGTGGATCCTGGGACCACCCTTTAGGAACCACTGCCTTGAAAGCTATGTGGCTGTGGGTGGCTCAGTAGAAGCACTCACAAGCTACCAGTTGATAAGAGCTAATGTTTTCCTGCAAGTTTCCTGAAGCTCAGCAGATTTTAAGTTTAGTTAATAATTGACTACACTTTTTTTTATTGCATTTTAGGTTTTGGGGTACATGTGCAGAACATGCAAGATAGTTGCATAGGTACACACGTGGCAGTGTGATTTCCTGCCTTCCTCCCCTTCACCCACATCTGGCATTTCTCCCAATGCTATCCCTCCCCTGCTCCCCCCACGCTGTCCCTCCCCTATTCCCCCCAATAGACCCCAGTGTGTAGTGCTCCCCTCCCTGTGTTCATGTGTTCTCACTGTTCATCACCTGCCTATGAGTGAGAACATGTGGTATTTCATTTTCTGTTCTTGTGTCAGTTTGCTGAGAATGATGTTCTCCAAATTCATCCATGTCCCTACAAAGGACACAAACTCATCGTTTTTAATTGCTGCATAATATTCCCTGGTGTATATGTGCCACATTTTCCCAGTCCAGTCTATCATCGATGGGCATTTGGGTTGGTTCCAGGTCTTTGCTATTGTAAACAGTGCTGCAGTGAACATTCGTGTGCATGTGTCCTTATAGTAGAACGATTTATAGTCCTTTGGATATATACCCAGTAATGGGATTGCTGGGTCAAATGGAATTTCTATTTCTACGTCCTTGAGGAGTCGCCACACTGTCTTCCACAATGGTTGAACTAATTTACACTCCCACCAACAGTGTAAGAGTGTTCCTATTTCTCCACATCCTCTCCAGCATCTGCGGTCTCCAGATTTTTTAATGATCGCCATTCTAACTGGTATGAGATGGTATCTCAATGTGGTTTTGATTTGCATCTCTCTAATGACCAGTGATGATGAGCATTTTTTCATGTGTTTGTTGGCCTCATGTATGTCTTCTTTTGTAAAGTTTTTGTTCATATCCTTTGCCCATTTTTGAATGGGCTTGTTTGTTTTTTTCCTGTAAATCTGTTTGAGTTTTTTGTAAATTCTGGATATCAGCCCTTTGTCAGATGCGTAAACTGCGAAGATTTTTTTCCCATTCTGATGGTTGCCGATTCACTCTAGCGACTGTTTCTTTTGCCGTGCAGAAGCTGTGGAGTTTGATTAGGTCCCATTTGTCTATTTTAGCTTTTGTTGCCAATGCTTTTGGTGTTTTGGTCATGAAGTCCTTGCCTACTCCTATGTCCTGAATGGTTTTGCCTAGATTTTCTTCTAGAATTTTTATGGTGTCAGGTCTTATGTTTAAGTCTTTAATCCATCTGGAGTTAATTTTAGTGTAAGGTGTCAGAAAGGGGTCCAGTTTCTGCTTTCTGCACATGGCTAGCCAGTTTTCCCAACACCATTTATTAAACAGGGAGTCCTTTCCTCATTGCTTGTTTTTGTCTGGTTTGTCAAAGATTATATGGTTGTAGATATGTTGTGTTGCCTCTGATGCCTCTGTTCTGTTCCACTGGTCTATATCTCTGTTTTGGTACCAGTACCATGCTGTTTTGATTACTGTAGCCTTGTAGTATAGTTTGAAGTCTGGTAGTGTGATGCCTTCCGCTGTGTTCTTTTTGCTTATAATTGACTTGGCTATGCGGGCTTTCTTTTGGTTCCATATGAAGTTCATGGTGGTTTTTTCCAGTTCTGTGAAGAAATTCAATGGTAGTTTGATGGGGATAGCATTGATTGTGTAAATTACTTTGGGAAGTATAGCCATTTTCATGATATTGATTCTTCCTAACCACGAACACGGAATGTTTCTCCATCTGTTTGTGTCCTCTCTTATTTCGTTGAGTAGTTGTTTGTAGTTTTCCTTGAAAAGGTCCCTTACATTCCTTGTGAGTATTCCTAGGTATTTTATTTTCTTTGTAGCAATTGTGAATGGCAGTTCATTCTTGATTTGGTTCTCTTTTAGTCTGTTATTGGTGTATAGGAATGCTTGTGATTTTTGCACATTGATTTTATATCCTGAGACTTTACTGAAGTTGCTTATCAGTTTCAGGAGCTTTTGGGCTGAGGTGATGGGGTCTTCTAGGTATACTATCATGTCGTCTGCAAATAGAGACAATTTGGCTTCCACCTTTCCTATTTGAATACCCTTTATTTTTTTTTTCTTCCCTGATTCCTCTGGCTAGTACTTCTAGTACTATGTTGAATAGGAGTGGTGAGAGAGGGCATCCTTGTCTAGTGCCAGATTTCAAAGGGAATGCTTCCAGTTTTTGCCCATTCAGTATGATATTGGCTGTTGGTTTGTCATAAATAGCTTTTATTACTTTGAGATATGTTCCATCAATACCAAGTTTACTGAGGGTTTTTAGCATAAAGGGCTGTTGAATTTTGTCAAATGCCTTCTCTGCATCGATTGAGATAATCATGTGGTTTTTGTTTTTGGTTCTGTTTATGTGGTGAATTACGTTTATAGACTTGCATATGTTGAACCAGCCTTGCATCCCCGGGATGAATCCTACTTGATCGTGATGGATAAGTTTTTTAATGTGCTGTTGCAATCGGTTTGCCAGTATTTTATTAAAGATTTTTGCATCTATGTTCATCATGGATATTGGCCTGAAGTTTTCTTTTCTTGTTGAGTCTCTGCCAGGTTTTGGTATCAGGATGATGTTTGTCTCATAAAATGATTTGGGAAGGATTCCCTCTTTTTGAATTATTTGGAATAGTTTCAGAAGGAATGGTACTAGATCCTCTTTGTGTGTCTGGTAGAATTCGGCTGTGAACCCATCTGGACCTGGGCTTTTTTTGTGTGGTAGGCTCTTAATTGCTGCCTCAACCTCAGACCTTGTTATTAGTCTATTCATAGTTTCGGCTTCCTCCTGGTTTAGGCTTGGGAGGACACAGGTATCCAGGAATTTATCCATTTCTTCCTGGTTTACTAGTTTATGTGCATAGAGTTGTTTGTAGTATTCTCTGATGATGGTTTGAATTTCTGTGGAATCTGTGGTGATTTCCCCTTTATTGTTTTTTATTGCATCTATTTGGTTGTTCTCTCTTTTCTTTTTTATCAGTCTGGCTAGTGGTCTGTCTATTTTGTTGATCTTTTCAAAAAACCAGCTCTTGGATTTATTGATTTTTTGAAGGGGTTTTCTTGTCTCTATCTCCTTCAGTTCTGTTCTGATCTTAGTTGTTTCTTGTCTTCGGCTAGGTTTTGAGCTTTTTTGATCTTGCTCCTCTAGCTCTTTCAATTTTGATGATAGGGTGTCAATTTTGGATCTCTCCACTCTTCTCATGTGGGCACTTATTGCTATATATTTTCCTCTACAGACTGCTTTAAATGTGTCCCAGAGATTCTGGTATGTTGTGTCTTCATTCTCGTTGGTTTCGAAGAACTTCTTTATTTCTGCCTTCATTTCATTGTTTATCCAATCAACATTCAAGAGCCAGTTGTTCAGTTTCCATGAAGCTGTGTGGTTCTGAGTTATTTTCTGAATTCTGAGTTCTAACTTGATTGCACTATGGTCTGAGAGACTGTTTGTTATGATTTCAGTTGTTTTGCATTTGCTGAGGAGTGCTTTACTTCCAATTATGTGGTCAATTTTGGAGTAGGTATGATGTGGTGCTGAGAAGAATGTATATTCTGTGGATTTGGGGTGGAGAGTTCTGTAAATATCTATCAGGTTTGCTTGTTCCAGGTATGAGTTCAAGTCCTGGATATCCTTGTTAATTTTCAGTCTGGTTGATCTGTCTGCTATTGACAGTGGAGTGTTAAAGTCTCCCACTATTATTCTGTGGGAGTCGAAGTCTTTTTGTAAGTCATTAAGAACTTGCCTTATATATCTGGGTGCTCCTGCGTTGGGTCCATATATATTTAGAATCGTTAGCTCTTCTTGTTGTATCGATCCTTTTACCATTATGTAATGACCTTCTTTGTCCCTTTTGATCTTTGTTGCTTTAAAGTCTATTTTATCAGAGACGAGAATTGCAACTCCTGCTTTTTTTTTGCTCTCCATTTGCTTGGTAAATCTTCCTCCATCCCTTTATTTTGAGGCTTTGTGTATCCTTGTGTGTGAGGTGGGTTTCCTGGATACAGCACACTGACGGATTTTGGCTTTTTATCCAATTTGCCAGTCTGTGTCTTTTGATTGGTGCATTTAGCCCATTTACATTTAGGGTTAATATTGTTATGTGTGAATTTGATACTGCCATTTTGATGCTAGTTGGCTGTTTTGCCCATTGGTTCATGTAGATTCTTCATTTTGTTGATGCTCTTTAGCATTTGGTATGCTTTTAGGATGGCTGGTACTGGTTGTTTCTTTCTATGTGTAGTGCCTCTTTCAGGAACTCTTGTAAAGCAGGCCTAGTGGTGACAAAATCTCTGAGTACTTGCTTGTTCATGAAGGATTTTATTTTTCCTTCACTTATGAAGCTCACTTTGGCTGGATATGAAATTCTGGGTTAAAAGTTCTTTCCTTTGAGGATGTTGAATATTGGCCCCCACTCTCTTCTGGCTTGTAGAGTCTCTGCCGAGAGATCTGCTGTGAGTCTGATGGACTTCCCTTTGTGGGTAACCTGACCTTTCTCTCTGGCTGCCCTTAGTATTTTCTCCTTCATTTCAACCCTGGTGAATCTGATGATTATATGCCTTGGGGTTGCTCTTCTTGCAGAATTTATTTGTGGTGTTCTCTGTATTTCCTGGAGTTGAGTATTGACCTGTCTTGCTAGGTTGGGGAAATTTTCCTGGATAATATCTTGAAGAGTGTTTTCCAGCTTGGATTCATTCTCTTCATCACATTCTGGTACACCTATCAAACGTAGGTTGGGTCTCTTCACATAGTCCCACATTTCTTGGAGATTTTGTTCATTCCTTTTTGCGCTTTTTTCTTTGATCTTGGTTTCTCGTTTTATTTCATTGAGTTGATCTTCGACTTCCGATATTCTTTCTTCTGCTTGTTCAATTCGGCTGTTGAAACTTGTGCATGCTTCGCGAAGTTCTCGTGTTGTGTTTTTCAGCTCCTTCAATTCATTCATATTCCTCTCTAAGTTGTCCATTCTTGTTATCATTTCCTTGAATCTTTTTTCAAATCTTTTTTCAAGGTTCTTAGTTTCTTTGCACTGATTTAGAACATGTTCTTTTAGCTCACTGAAATTTCTCATTATCCACTTTCTGAAGTCTGATTCCATCATTTCGTCGCACTCATTCTCCGTCCAGCTTTGTTCCCTTGCTGGTGAGGAGTTTGGGTCCTTTGTAGGGGGTGAAGTGTTTTGGTTTCAGGTGTTTTCCTCCTTTTTGTGCTGGTTTCTTCCCATCTTTATGGATTTATTTACCTGTCGTCTTAGTAGTTGCTTATTTTTCAATTGGGTCTCTGTGTGGACACCCAGATTGTTGATGATGAGGTTTTTCTGTTACTTAGTTTTCCTTCTAATGGTCTAGCCCCTCTGCTGTACAAGTGCTGAGGTCCACTCCAGGCCCTGCTTGTCTGGGGTACACCTGTAGCAGCAGCGGAACAGTGAGGGATGCTACCAGTTTCTTCTTCTGCTGTTTTTGTTTCAAAATGATGCCCACCAAATGTCAGTCTGATTAGTCCTTTTTTGGGGTGATGACTCTTTGGATATACTGGGGTCAGGGAGCTGCTTGAGGAGATGGTCTGTGCTTTATAGGAGCTCCAGTGCTGAGCAGTGAGCTCCATTGTTCATTCAGCATTGTTGGGAGGATGTGTTTATGTCTGCTGCAACAGAAGTCATAACCCCCCCCTTTTTTTTCCCCCTTAGATGCTCTATCTCAGGGAGTTGGGGCTTTCTTTATGAGTATCTGTTGCACTGTCCTGCCCAGCTAGGTGGCAGTCTATTCACTATTTTCCTGCCAGGGCTTGCTGCGGGGCTCCGTTCTGCTGTGGCTTGCTCCGCCCTGCTGTGGCTTGCTCCGCCCTGCTGGCGGAGTCTCTCTGTTATGGCAGGTTGCCTCGGCAACAGCAGGCTGCGTCAGCCCTGGGTGGTACTTCAGTAGGGGGGGATTGTGTCAGTAGTGGTGGACGCCCCTCCCGCACCGGGCTGCACCATTCTAGATGCTGGCAGCAAAATTCTCAGCCCTGAGCGCCTCCAATTGCTGCCCTGCTTCTCCCCATCAGGGTGGGACCCGCCGAGCCCGATCACCCAGCTCCCTGCCTCACAGTTCATCCTCTCTCTCTCTCTCTCTCTCTCTCCCCACGCTGAACGGTTGACTCTCTCACTGGTGCCCCAGTAGCCTGCTGATAGGGCACTGGGATCCGTGCGATCTCCCATGCCACTGCCCACTGCACCGGCTCAGATCACGTTTCCCAGGAATCTCCTGGTCTGCCTCATTGTCCAAGTCCCATTCAATCAGATGGACATGCCAATCTGCCCTTCCAAATCTCAGATTGCCGGTTTAACAGGGCAACTGGACCAGTGAGTTTTGTGCCCAGTGCCACTGCGCTGCGGAACTGGCTGAAGTGGCTGCACGAGCCGGCTGTGCTAGCGTCCCGTTTGTCTCCCACACCTGGGACTTTCAACGTTCTGTGGGCAAAAAAGATCTGTCTGAGAATGCGGCTAGGACTCACCCTCTGTGCCTTCACTGAGAGCTGCTTTCCGGAGTCGCCTCTACGACGCCATCTTCTCCCCCTCCTCTCCTTCTGCCTTCATTTCATTGTTTATCCAGTCAACATTCAAGAGCCAGTTGTTCAGTTTCCATGAAGCTGTGCATTTCTGAGTTAGTTTCTGAATTCTGAGTTCTAATTTGGTTGCACTGTTGTATGAGAGACTGTTATGATTTTATTTTTTTTGCATTTGATGAGGAGTGATTCATTTCCAATTATGTGGTCAATTTTCAAGTAGGTGTGATGTGGTGCTGAGAAGAATGTATATTTTGTGGATTTGGGGTGGAGAGTTCTGTAAATGTCTATCAGGTTTGCTTGTTCCAGGTCTGAGTTCAAGTCCTGGATATCCTTGTTAATTTTCTGTCTGGTTGATCTGTCTGATATTGACAGTGGAGTGTTAAAGTCTCCCACTATTATTGTGTGGGAGTCGAAGTCTCTATGTAAGTCATTAAGAACTTGTCTTATATATCTGGGTGCTCCTGTATTGGGTCCATATATATTTAGGGTCGTTAGCTCTTCCTGTTGTATCAATCTTTTTACCATTATGTAATGTCCTTTTTTGTCTCTTTTGATCTTTGTTGCTTTAAAGTCTATTTCATCAGAGATGAGAATTGCAACTCCTGCTTTTTTTTGCTCTCCATTTGCTTGGTAAATCTTCCTCCATCCCTTTATTCTGAGCCTTTGTGTATCCTTGTGTGTGAGGTGGGTTTCCTGGATACAGGACACTGACAGGTTTTGGCTTTTTATCCAATTTGCCAGTCTGTGTCTTTTGATTGGTGCATTTAGCCCATTTACATTTAGGGTTAATATTGTTATGTGTGTATTTGATCCTGCCATTTTGATGCCAGCTGGCTGTTTTGCCCATTAATTGATGCAGGTTCTTCATTTTGTTGATAGTCTTTAGCATTTGGTATGTTTTTGAATTGGCTGGTACTGGTTGTTCCTTTCTATGTGTAATGCCTCTTTCAGGAGCTCTTGTAAAGCAGGCCTGGTGGTGCCAAAATCTCTGAGTACTTGCTTGTTTGCAAAAGATTTTATTCTTTCTTCACTTATGAAGCTCCGTTTGGCTGGATATGAAATTCTGGGTTGAAAGTTATTTTCTTTAAGGATGTTGAATATTGGCCCCCACTCTCTTCTGGCTTGTAGGGTTTCTGTGGAGAGATCTGCTGTGAGTCTGATGGGCTTCCCTTTGTGGGTGACCCGACCTTTCTCTCTGGCTGCCTTAGCATTTTCTCCTTCATTTCAACCCTGGCGAATCTCATGATTATGTGCCTTGGGGTTGCTCTTCTTGTGGAGTATCTTTGTGTAGTTCTCTGTATTTCCTGGAGTTGAATATTGGCCTGCCTTGCTAGATTGGGGAAATTTTCCTGGATAATATCCTGAAGAATATTTTCCAGCTTGGATTCATTCTCTTCATCACATTCAGGTACACCTATCATACGTAGATTAGGTCTCTTCACATAGTCCCACATTTCTTGGAGACTGTTCATTCCTTTTTGCACTTTTTTCTGTAATCTTGCTTTCTCATTTTATTTCACTGAGTTGATCTTCGACCTCTGATATCCTTTCTTTTGCTTGGTCAATTCAGCTGTTGAGACTTGTGCATACTTCGCGAAGTTCTCGTGTTGTGTTTTTCAGCTCCTTCAATTCATTCGTATTTCTCTCTAAATTGTCCATTCTTGTTATCATTTCCTCAAATCTTTTTTCAAGGTTCTTAGTTTCTTTGCATTGAGTTAGAACATGTTCTTTTAGCTCACGGAAGTTTCTCATTACCCACTTTCTGAAGTCTGATTCTGTCATTTCATCACACTCATTCTCTGTCTAGCTTTGTTCCTTTGCTGTTGAGGGGTTGTGGTCCCTTGTAGGAGGTGAGGTGTTCCAGTTTTGGGTGTTTTTCTCCTTTTTGTGCTGGTTTCTTCCCATATTTGTGGATTTATCCACATGTTGTCTGAGTAGTTGCTCACTTTTCGATTGGGTCTCTGAGTGGACGTCCAGATTGTTGATGATGGAGTATTTCTGTTTTTTAATTTTTCTTCTAACAGTCTAGCCCCTCTGCTGGAGGACTCCTGAGGTCCACTTCAGGCCCTGCTTGCCTGGGGAACACTTGTAGCAGCTGCAGACCAGTGAGGGTTGCTATCAGTTTCTTCTTCTGCTATCTTTGTCCTGGAATGATGCCCGCCAAATGTCAGTCTGATCTGAGTTGCTATAGGATCACCTTTGTGAGGTGACTCTTTGGATATATGGGGGTGAGGTAGCTGCTTGAGGAGACGGTCTGTACTTTATACTTGAGGAGACAGTCTGTACTTTATAGGAGCTCTAGTGCTGAGCTGTGAGCTCTGTTGTTCATTCAGGGCTGCTAGGCAGGTACGTTTAAGTCTGCTGCAGCAGAACTCATAAAGCCCCTTTTTTTCCTCAGGTGCTCTGTCCCAGGGAGTTAGGGGTTTATTTATGAGTATCTGTTGCACTGTCTTGCCCAGCAAGGAGGCAGTTTAGTTACTGCCTGCTTGCAGAGGCTATGCTGAGCTGCTCTGGGCTTTGCCCTGCTGCTGTGGGCTCTGCCCTTTTGTCATGGGCTTTGCCCTGCTGTCCTGGGCTCCACCCTGCTGCCGTGTGTAATTCCCTGTAGTCCTGTTTATATGGGTGTGGTTAGAACTGCTGTGGTGATGGTGGCCCGCCTCTGTAATGGTGGACTCTCTCTGTTATGGTGGGTTGCCTCAGCAACGGCAGGCTGCCTCAGCAGTGGCAGAGTACCTCCGTAGGGGTGGAGTGCCTTGGTACTGGTGAATGCCCCTCCCCCACCGAGCTGTACCATCCTGGGTTCAGCTGTGCTTGCCGTGAAACTCTCAACCCCGAGCATTTCCAATTGCTGTTTTGTTTGTTTTTGTGGGGGTGGGACCCACCAAGCCTGATCACCTGGCTTTCTGCCTCAGTGCCCCCCCCTTTTTTTAAGTGAATGGTTGACTCTCTCCCTGGTGTTCCATTTGCCTGCTGAAAGGGTGCCGGGACCTGTGTGATTTCCCATGCAGCAACCCACTGCACTGGCTGAAACGATGTCGCTGCCTGAGACTCTCCTGGCTGGGCTTACTGTTTAAATCCCATTTAATCAGATGAATGTGCTAATTTGCCTTCCCAAATCTCAAATTGCCAGTTTAACAGGGTAACCAGACCAGTGTATTTTGTACAGAGTGCTGCTGCACTGCAGCACCAGCTGAAACAGCTGTGCTGTCTGAAACAGCCATGCCAGCCCAAACAGCCACACTGGTGGCCTGTGTTGCTCCTACACCTGGGAATCTCCTGGTCTGTGGGCCATAAAGATCTGCCTGGAAATGTAGCGTCCACTCACCCTGTGCACTTTCACTGGGAGCTGTAATCCTGAGTTGCTCCTATAGCACCATCTTCTCCTCTCTCCAATTGACTACATTTTAGCTGGATGTGCTTTCAGATGAAGTTTAGCTGTAAGCAGAGAATACGGCCTGAAGGCTAGTTTTATCCTCCAGTTCTGGTTAACGGTGAGTGCTCTGATTTCCTTCTAGAAGACTGGCTCGGTCACTTTTTAGTATGTGATGTGAGGCAAGCCATCTTTCCTTGGAAGCCTCTGTTTCTTCTCTCTAAGGGGGGGTGGTATGATATATTTTTCATAGTCTTATTATGATAAATATACATGATAAAGCATACAAAGCAGTTAGCAGAGTGTCTAGGATGTAACAATGCTGAATAAATATTCATATCATTGTTGAAAGCTACAGGTGAGGCACATTTGACTCAACAATCAATTTTTAGTACAAGATGCCTTTAAATTTTCAATTTATTCTTCAAGCATTTATTAACTATTCATTTTCTGTGAACTAAGCATGCTGATGTGGTGGGACTGGGTTACATGAAAAGGAGAGGTGAAACAAAGATGGGTATAGTTTTCTCTGATCTCAAAGGGATGTGCAGGCTAGTTGTGGTAGGCAGACATCAACTAAGACATTGGCAGAGAAACTGGGAAGAGGAGGCAGAAATCCCACATGGCTTAATTCTGGAAGTATCTTTCCTCAATTGCAAATTAAGGCTGATGAGTCCTCTCACGTCTGAATAGGCCTCAATCTAGGGTTGCAAGGAAGGGCTGCTGGAGAGCTTTACCTACCAATTTCCAAATGGCAATATGTATCACCATCTATTATGGTTTTCCCTGTCAAATGGTTGGATAGCTCACAACATATTTTTAAAATAAAATAAAACTGAGGAATGATTTTTCTCTTTTTATTTACTTAAGGATTATTCATTGTGGTACTGTTTACAATAGCAAAGACCTGGAACCAACCCAAATGCCCATCAAAGATAGACTGGACAGAGAAAATGTGGCACATATACACCACAGAATACTATGCATCCATAAAAAAGGATGAGTTTATGTTATTTGTAGGGAGATGGATGAATCTGGAAACCATAATTCTCAGCAAACTGATACAAGAGAAGAAAACCAAATACCACATGTTTTCGCTCATAGGCGGGTGTTGAACAATGAGAACACATGCGCACAGGGAGGGGAGCATCACACACTGGGGTCTGTTGTGGGGGCTAAGGGAGAGACAGCAGGGGATGGGGGTTGGCGTGGGATAACATGGGGAGAAATGCCAGATATAGGTGATAGGGGGATGGAGGCAGCAAACCACCTTGCCATATATGTTCCTATGCAAGAATTCTGCATGTCCTACACAGGGACCCCAGAACCTAAAGGACAATTAAAAAAAAGAAAAAAGAAGAACTATTAAGTAAAATTTTGAATAATCCATGAGAATAAAAAAGCAAAAAATATTCTTTATAAAAGGAGGTAGTATTATATGTTTTCCTAACTGGTATGGGCAAAATGAATGCCTTTGAATTTGGCTATGCCATCTTACTGAGCTCTTGCTGACAGGTCTTCATAATGAGAGAAGACTTCCTTTGGTGGACTGCCCAATGCCTTTGTAAAACACATAGAAGTCACTACCTGGGTTAGAGACACAGACTCCATAGATAACTTTTCCTGAAAGAAGTAATCTTTTCTCCATGTCTTTCAAGTCACTGATGAAGGGAAAAAAGTTAAAATAAGGTTAACTAGATCTGGGTTTTATGATGCCTACAAAAATCTGCAACCCAAAGATAAAGATTTCACATTTCTTTTTGGGAAGATGCACAGCACCGTCTTAAGAGTAGACACATACATGAGGCCAATAAACACATGAAAAAATGCTCATCATCACTGGTCATTAGAGAGATGCAAATCAAAACCACATTGAGATACCATCTCACGCCAGTTAGAATGGCGATCATTAAAAAATCTGGAGACAACAGATGCTGGAGAGGATGTGGAGAAATAGGAACACTCTTACACTGTTGGTGGGAGTGTAAATTAGTTCAACCATTGTGGAAGACAGTGTGGTGATTCCTCAAGGACGTAGAAATAGAAATTCCATTTGACCCAGCAATCCCATTACTGGGTATATATCGAAAGGACTATAAATCATTCTACTATAAGGACACATGCACACGAATGTTCATTGCAGCACTGTTTACAATAGCAAAGACCTGGAACCAACCCAAATGGCCATCGATGATAGACTGGACTGGGAAAATGTGGCACATATACACCATGGAATATTATGCAGCAATAAAAAATGATGAGTTTGTGTCCTTTGTAAGGACATGGATGAATCTGGAGAACATCATTCTCAGCAAACTGACACAAGAACAGAAAACGAAATACCACATATTCTCACTCATAGGCGGATGAGAAAAATGAGAACACATGGACACAGGGAGGGGGGTACTACACACTGGGGTCTATTGGGGGAGGGACAGCCTGGGGAGAAATGCCAAATGTGGGTGAAGGGGAGGAAGGCAGCAAAACACACTGCCATGTGTGTACCTATGCAACTATCTTGCACGTTCTGCACATGTACCCCAAAACCTAAAATGCAATAAAAATTAAAAAATAAAAATAAAATAAAACAAACAAACAAACAAACAAAAAAGAGTAGACACAATTATTTCAGTGAGAAACAGGTTCTCAGAAGAAAAAGAGGGGAGTCAGAACCATTGCTATTTCCTGAACACTCTGCAGCTTCTGTCTGCTTCATTAGCAATGGGCAACGTGGTACTTCTAATTAAGAAGTCATTTAAAATAATTTGCAAAGAGCAGGGACATGCCAAGTGTGGAAAGTTCCTCATAGAGGACCACTTCAGGGCTAATGATGATGAGACTGACAGCAGTTGGGGACCTCAGAATCTTATTCTGGCAGCTTGAAAGAGCACCTAATTAGCACCTGTGCTTCTGTTAAAAACAAAATAAAGAACCAGTTTGTGGTCCTGGGCCAGGTAATTTTCAGTGGCAGAAAGCCTTCATGTGCTCCAGGAATCCTGCTATTCTAAATAAACTAATCAATAACAGGGGTAAATTCTATTAACTGAGAAATTAATACCTCAACTGAAATTGCAATGATAAGTAGCTCAGAAAGCTAGGAAGCTGCCAGATTCCTACATAGTCATTTAAACCAACAGCACGTATTCTCTAAGACCAGCCTGGATTTCACTATTTTGGCTTGTGAGTTAATTTACACTGGCACATCTAATGTGCTGTCTTTCATGGATAAAGAAGGTGACAGTGGCTGGTCCTTCATTGTATCCTCATCAATGAAAGGACTTGTGAGTCAGGGGGGCTGCTGTTCAAATTTTAACTTGCCATTCACTAAATGAATAATACTGACTTTAAAAAAAGCTTATGTAAGCCTCTGCTTTCTCATCTGTATGATGTAAGTATTAGTGTTTATTTCACAGAGCTCTTGTGAGTACTGGTTATTATATGTGGTAGTTACTAAAACAATGGCAACCATTATTACTCATATTTCAATGCTGGAGATCCATTTACTCAAAATCTTTTTGAATGCTTATTATGCTCTAAGCCCTGTGTAGCTTCTGTGTGGCTTTTTCATAAACAGCTGTGCTACACTACATTATTCCCTAAATAAGATAGCTTTGCTAATTTTCAATATTTAGACTAGAAAAATATTGATTTATGAAACCAATGAAATTGATAATGCATGTAGGGCTTAAAACCTAGATGACCGGTTGATAGGCACAGCAAACCACCATGGCACATGTATAATTACTTGACAACCCTGCATGTTCAGCATATGTATCCCAGAACTTAAAGCAAGATGAAAAATAAAAAAAGAATTTTTTCAAAATATGGCAATTATCATGTTGCATTATCCCAAATGGTTCTTGAAAGTGTAAGAAATTACTTTCTTTCTCAAACAATAAAACTTTATTAACATTGAGGATATTTATCTGAATGTGCCATGGAAGAGTCCATGACATTCTCCAAGACGGATTTTCAAATTGAGTTTGTCATGATGCTCTAGTTGAAATAATACAGTCTTCTGCTTGTTATATATATATTTAAATATAAAGCTTAGTTGAATTTCTGTAATTTGTAATGTTTACTTTAAACTCAGACTCAAAACATAGCCTGCGTTATCAGTGAAATTATTCTGGGCAGGAACTCTACTCTGATTTTCATCCTAGTGGGCGGACTTCTGAAATAGTGTGACAATGGTCTAAATAAAAACCTGAGGATTTTGTGACTTTTGACTTATTTTGACTTTGGCTATTTTTTCTAGCCAATTAAAAGACTTGGTTGGCTTCTGCTTTAATTTCCTCATTGATAATTAAGAGCGAGTGTCTTGTACCTACTAGGATTCATAGTACCTGTGTTTTGATCTTACACAGATAAGACTCAGAAGTGGCTTTCAAATTTTAATTGCAACAGAATCGCTTGAAGGGCTTAAGACACGTATTTTTGAGCCCAGCCTCCAGTATACAATTCATGACATTGGGGTGGGGCTCAGGAATACGCATTTTGGACATGTTTCCAGGTGATGCTGATGCTGCTGTTTTGGAGAAGTTACGGCAAGAACCACTAGATGAGAGTAAGCTGGCCTAATTTTTGTCAGGTGCCACAATTACACTATTACTAGGTAGTACTGGTATACTACTTGATAGCAACATGCTTTCACATACAGTTTCATTTTATCCTCACGGTAACCCTGGGAAGTAGGCTTTATTAGATCTGATTTATACATGAGAACTGTACTGTAACTGTTTTCTGTTTTTTCTCTCCCAATGGGCTAGAGGTTCTTTGAGGCTGGATTCCATATCATATTTAGTTCTGTATCCTCAACATGTAACAAGGCATCTGGTAATAAATGTTTGTAGAATGAAGGGAAGGATTTGCCTTCATTGTGGTGAAGCCCAGCTTTGAATTTGGGCTTCTTAAAACTGATTCTAGAGGTTTTTCTAATCTTGAATATACAAATTAAAAAAGCAAATTTGCTCCCATATTTGGGAAAGGGTACTAGTGGTTTTTCCACTTTATCCTAAAATTCTAGGTTTAAACATCTAGCTAGCCAAGGTGATTAAAATTTGCTTTAACTACACTGTTAGACTGAAATACAACTTCCTTCTTTTCTTTCTTTCTTTCTTTCTTTCTTTCTTTCTTTCTTTCTTTCTTTCTTTCTTTCTTTCTTTCTTTCTTTCTTTCTTTCTTTCTTTCTTTCTTTCTTTCTTTCTTTCTTTCTTTCTTTCTTTCTTTCTTTCTTTCTTTCTTTCTTTCTTTCTTTCTTTCTTTCTTTCTTTCTTTCTTTCTTTCTTTCTTTCTTTCTTCTTTCTGATGGAGGCTCACTCTGTTGCCCAGGCTGGAGGGCAGTGGTGCAATCTCAGCTCACGGCAACCTCTACCTCCCAGGTTCAAGCAATTCTGCCTCAACATCCTGAGTAGCTGAAATTACAGGTGTGTACCACTGTGCCCGGCTAGTTTTTGTATTTTTAGTAGAGATGGAGATTCACCATGTTGGCTAGGCTGGCCTCGAACTCCTGACTTCAGGTTATGCACCCACCTTGGCCTCCCAAAGTGCTGTGATTACAGGCATGAGCCACTGCACCTGGCCCTTTTCTCTTTCATCAGGACTGCTTTACCAAATGCAGGCAATCTTCACTTTGCCAATCTTCACTTTGGTAGTTCAGGACAGTAAAAATGATTGTGCAAGGTAAAATTGTAAGAAGTGATAGTAATAATCAATGGGGAAACTTACATGACTAAAAACTTTCTTTTTTGTCAGAACATTAAAGACTTATTGTTGGTTATAAATGTATAGGGAAGTAAAAAATATAATACCCATATTCATTTAATATGTTGTAATTTAGAATATTAGAAGCATTGAGAATTAAAGTGTTTTATTTCTTTGTAAATAAGGTTTCAAGCATAGTTCAGATAGGTTTGCCTTCTGCTTATCATATAACTTATGATATGGAATAAGCACCTTTTCCATGCCTTGGAACATTTTCATACTTCTAAGTTTGGATGAGCTTTTAACATTTTATCGTTTGCACTTTCAATGTTGTAAAATATCACTAATAGTTACCTTAATGTGCACTTTTTTTGCTGGAATCAGTTCCTCTGGGACACTGTCATCTTTTTCATCTCAATCGCTTACCTCATTTATGTTGATAAATTTGCCCTCACTAAGTTTCTTCTGCTGCATAACCAAGAGTCTCTTGAATGGTTGCAGTGTCAACATTTCTGTGGTCAGCTATTTTTTTTCTACATCTCTTTAGAATCTGGGTGTAAATTTCACATCAGTATCTTTATCTGAGCTATTGCTTCACCAGATAGCTTAACATTAACCAATTTATGAAGATTTACAAAACAATGAAGGTAGCCTTTACTGGCAGTAAAAGGTCCTGCGTAATTCTCCTTAATTACAGTTTTCTTTCATGTTTCTTTCTTTCATAGTTATAGTTTTCTTTCATCTCATTGCTTTGGCCTCAATGCTAGCCACACTGACTAGAATTTCTTTTTAATTGCAGTCTTCAATCGAAAAATATAAGTAAATGCTCCATTCCAACAATAAGTGACTTTCTATCTATTACGCAATTTAAACTGACAAATGTTAGAGGAAACTGACTTTGTTTTTCTAGTCACTGGACTTTTTCATTATGGGTCATACCATACCATATCATCTTTCAGGCCTAGGTCTTGTCCTATCTTCACCAACATTTTCAAATCTAGCATATAATTTTACTTCAGTTTTTATATCTTTGCCGCACTTTATTCTTTGTTATTCAATTCTATCTTTTGATTATCAATTTTTGTAAAATGTCGTGGGGTTTATCACTTGTAGACAAGGAGGCAACACAACTACATGCTTTCCTGTCTGTGTGTGAAATGAATAACAGATGGTGCTCGATGAATAATGACAGACTGTGAAAGAATTGGTGTAGTCAGTCATCTATCATGATGTGCATTGGCTTATGCAGTGTTTGTGGACTGAAGAGTTAGCAGTGAAGTCTGTACTTTATATAATTACTGTACTCACAGGTAATATGCTGTGTTTTAAATTTGAACCATGTTATTGGGCTATTGGTATTATTTAGCTAAACAATAGTAAATAAATTTCCTGCATATTAGAAGTGTGCAATGTGAGGACCACCTATAACTACAAAAAATTTATCTTCATGTCAGAGTAAAAATATTTGCATGATTTCAAAGCCATCCACTGTCAAAATAGTGGCCAAAAATATCTTCTAAGTTGTTTAAAGAAAGAACTTTCTTTTGCCTCCAGATGGACTGATTAAATTAAGAAAACCAGAGATACATATTTCAATATGATTAAAAATATACATAGAAAGAGAGAGAGAGAGAGATTCATAAACTTTTTTTAAGATTCAGTGAAATTTAAATCAACCTGTAGAGATAAAAGTTTAAAAGCTCAATGAAATATACAAAGACTATGTTAAAATTTCATTATTTAAGTTTTCTGCTAATCTTTTTCCTATGATGTATCTTCCTCCTGAGTATTTCAGTGTATAAATAAAAAGAACAAAGTTCTAAGCCAGACTAGGTGAGTTAGGCTCTTTAATGGAGTTCAGGAAATTTGGCTTGGTCTAAAGAATCATTTGTCTAAATTCCTGAGTTTTTTCTTTTTTTTAATGCTAAGATTTTATTCACTGTGCTATGCATTGTTGTGATGGAATAGTTGGAAAATTTTTTAGGGACTTATTTGTTCATTCACTGCCTAGAACAGTGCTTGGTGCGTAGTTGGCATTCAATAAACACATATTTTATTGAACTCATACTGGACCCTGGGAAAGGGAAGCTGATATAGACACTGTCCTCGTGGGCACAGAATAGGGCTCTCTGTGCCACAACCTTCTGGTGTGTCTCCAGTATTGTCCAGTGACAATATTAATGAAGTTTCTAATTTATCCAGTGCATGCAAAGTACTAGAAACTCGGTTAGAGCTTTGCTGAAATTATTGCCATTTGAAACCAAGATTAAAGATGGAGGTTCTGCTTTCAAGGTGATTTGCTTAAATGTCTGTCAAGTTTTTCTGGCTGCTGGATAGGGGTCTCTGTTTCTCTCCACTAGGCCTCTCCATGGGTCACTTGAGTATCTTCATAATATGACTGGCTACCCCAGAGAGATTGATCTAAGAAGTCATGATAGAAGCTTCAATGCTCATTGTGCCTCACCTTGAAAGTCACACATTGTCACTTCCTCAGTATTCTATGGATCATGAAAAGATAGCCACGATTCCTTGGAGAAGGTATGAATAGTAGAAAGTATTTTATTTATTAGATTTAAGTGATTTTTATATTATTTTGCACATGAGCAAACTGAGGCATGGCTAGTAAGTGGCAGAGCTGACATTTGTACAAAGGCATTCTGGTTTGAGAGTTATGCTCTTTAGCATTATGTTACTGGGTAAATATACTTTAATACTATCATTATTAGATGTTATTTCCATATGTCTGGGTGTTTATGAACTTTCTATTTTATTGGTCTATTTGTCATCCCTGTAGCAGCAGTACCACATTGTTTTTATGATCATGGCTTTGTATTAAGTTTTTATACCTAAAACAATTCCTCGACTTCATTCTTCTTCATGACATTCATTGCTATTCTTCAATCTTTATACATTTATATACATTTTATAACAGTCTGTCATATTTCATGAAGAACTCTGCTGATGTTTCTATCTGAATCATATAGAACCTAAAGATCAATTTGGGAAAAGTGGATATCTTTCAAGAGATTCTGTCTTCCTTTCTTCAACTAGTAGATTTTTGGATATAGTATATATGTCCATTGACCTGCCCTATCTTTTTACAGGTCTGGGTGACTTCTGTTTGTCACTCAGGACATTACTAGGCTTCTTTAGCATTTTTTTGGTGGCAGTCACTCAATATAGGAAGAAATTTTTTTTTCACTTTAGTTCTTTGCCTGTCCTAGTTTTGCAACTTGGAAGGAAGTACTTCCTCATTTGTACTTTGGCACACAGTAGCCAGTAGTTCTCAGAAAATTTCAATCATTTTTGTTTTTCTACTTGTTACAGTCCTTTACATCCTCCAAATACCCTGAGATGACCTCAACTTTCTGCTTATTGTGTTTGCCAATCCCAAGGCTTTTTTTTTTCTTCATTTTTTTAGATTATTAGGGGTGTTAAATGTGTTTTGTCAAAGTGCCCGGAAGAAGAGTTGGGCAGAGAGGACAGAAGATGAGAAGATGTATTAGAATGGTTAGATATGTGGATGAAGATATAGCAGAAACTGTTTGGTTGATGGACTCTAAGCCAGTGACTGCTAATAGGAAGGTTCATTTGGGTGCACAGCCTGAGTGTCTTCGATTTGGAGGGTTCATACCTGCCATACTTCCCTCTCCTCATCACACACTTCTTTAGTCTCCTGAGGTGCCTGGTAGCCCCTGGAGAAATAAGACTTAATGACTGTGTGTCTGCATTGCAATATGAATGCATATTTCTTTTGGTTTCACTCTATGCATTATATATGATCTAACATTGTTCTTAATCTGTTGACTAAGTGTTGTGACCAGTGCAATTTTTTAATTTATTATAAGAACCAATAAATAAGAAATCCCACTTTTGGGGAGGAGGGTAAATCCTTAAGGTTACATGAATGCTGTGGGTTCTTAGGTATCACATAGATCTCTGTATGTGGGTATGTAGTTAGTGGTACCTCAGCAAACTGAAAAACAGCTGTTTAGGTCTAGCAAAAGCATTCTGAACCTTAAATCTATCTCATTATTTATCATATGTAGAAAGTCCCAAGTGAAAGGGAGTTGTGCCCAAATAAGGCTAGGGTATTTGGATGCTAATTTTGCTAGGGCTCTGATCTTAACAAGAGCGTTTACAAATACATGTTAATAACGAAATCCAAATAACCTAGGAGCGTTCTGTGAAGTTCCAGCAGCACAATCATTGCGGGCACATTTTCTTGTGAAACTTTAATGCTGAAACTGGGAGAGGCCCTGAGTACAGTGCTGACTGAAGTGGAAAATTTTCATGGTGTGAAGTGTACCCATTGCTATTCAATATTTACTGGCATAATAGAAGTACTAGGGAACAAATATTTCCTTGTATGTGTTAAGCCTCATTTGGAGCCAAGTTTTTTTTCGAATACTCCATTTGCAATCAAATTGTGGACAGAAATGTAGCAAATCTCTAAAACAGCAAATTGTGTGTTTATTCTGGAGTATTTGCCGAGTTTTAATAGGATTTTCAAAAGCAATTTTTTTTTTGCTTCTTTAGTTTCCTTTCCTTTGGTTTAGCACATTTTCTTTTCTTTTCCTTTTTTTTGGAGGTGGCAAAGTTTTGTTCTTGTCCAGGCTGCAGCACAATGGCACGATCTCAGCTCACAGCAACCTCTGCCTCCTGGGTTCAAGCTATTCTCCAGCCTTAGCTTCGCGAGTAGCTGGGATTACAGGCATGCACCACCATGCCTGGCTACTTTTGTATTTTTAGTAGAGACAGGAATTCTCCATGTTGGTCAGGCTGGTCTCGAACTCCCAACCTCAGGTGATCTGCCTGCCTTAGCCTTCCAAAATGCTGGGATTATAGTTCATATTCTTAAGTGAAACCCTGTAAGACAGAAAAGGATGATGCAAAGAAAGAATTCCCAATTTAATGCTTCTGCTTAGAGAATTGGCATCAAAAGAAACTGAAACTTTAATAAAGCTTTTTAAACATGACACAGATTTGTGGGATTGGGAGCAGAGCTGAAGTTCAATTGTACCTTTCCCCTCTTTTCCCTTTTAGAAGACAGTCTAATAACAGAAGTTTTATTGGAGATCATCTTCAGTTTCGAATGTTTATTTCCCACCCTCCTTGGATTTAGAGTTTTTTTTTTTTTTTCTGAGGGTCCTAATGAGACAAGTGAGTTTAGGTATCTGGTGCTTCAGGAAATATGCTTTCTTAGACATAACACAGATCAAAATGGGGCTTAGCTTTGTCTACTGGTCTGTGCATAGGCACCAGAGACCACCCTTAGAAACAAAATACTCATCACATTAAGTTGAATACCGCCGTGGGACATTAGCTACTGGGATGTGGTTAGCTACCCCCTGCCCCCAGAAACGTGTCCTCATTGCTTTCCTATTTCCTTAGGTAAGAGATTCCATAATTCATAGCTGGGATATATTTTATGTACCACATTCATGTTATTTCCTCCCTCCCTCCCTCCTTTACTTTCAAAAGGAGCAGAAAGAGAGACAGGAAAATAAGGCTGAGGGAAAAAGGGCCATGTGCATGATAGAAAGACTGGTGGAGGGCTTATTTTGTGGGCAGTGAAAGATCTGCCAATGCTGGACGAGTCAGCTAATCCTAGGGCTCACCGTCTTCATATACAGATTTAGAGTTTTAAATTAAGCGCCTTACTATTCTTAAACGATTCAATATCTTAGATTATTCTAGGCTTTTCTCAAATGTCCTCTTACAGCTGAGCATAGTCTGTGAACCTGCAGAACTGTCTCACCCTGAAGTTTGTCAGAAAGGTAGAATGTCAGCCCCACCCCAGACCTACAGAATCAGAATCTACATTTTAACAAGTTCTCTGGGCAATCCATATACCCATTCCAGTTTGAGAAGCTGTTCTTTCTCTCTCTCTCTCTTTCTTTCTTTTTTTATTGCATTTTAGGTTTGGGGGTACATGTGAAGGACATGCAAGATTGTTGCATAGGTACATACATGGCAGTGTGATTTGCTGCTTTCCTCCCCATCACCTATATCTGGCATTTCTCCCCATGCTATCTCTCCCCAACTACCCACCTCCAGCTATCCCTCCCCTATTCTCCCCCTGCACAGACCCCAGTGTGTGATGCTCCCCTCCCTGTGTCCATGTGTTCTTGTTGTTCAACACCCACCAAAATGACACAAGAAGAGAAGCTGTTCTCTGGAAAGTTTGTGATTACCATTTTTAATTTTAAAAGCAAACACATAACCAACCAACCGACCAATAAAGCTATCAAACAAAAGACCTCACTTAGAGATTCAGCTCTGCTGAGGCCTCTTACTGGAGGCTCTTTGGACCGTGGGAGGAATGGGGGAGAGCCGTAACTATTCAGTATGTCCCGCAGCAGTTTGTTCTCTAAGCAGCCAGAGGCCGTATTGAAAGCTGTTAGGTTAACTCTCCATTTACCACCTCTGGTCTCTTGTTATTTGATTCATTCGTACTTCTTGAAGCCCCACCAAGGACACAGTGCCAGGCTCACGTTAATCGTGTCTTCCCTTGATGGCACATCATATTTTCAAAGCGCTTTTGTGCCTTCTGTGTTTCACAGTAGCCCAGGGCAGGCATCGTTGCCCCCACCTTAAAGGTAACGCCTGAAGCTCAGGGAAGCGAAATGATGGACACCCCAAGGTCTCCGCCTCCAAGTCCAAGCTCCTCCCACCTCCGGGAGGCTGCGCCTTTTGCAGGGAGCACAGACCCTCCACCAGGACCCATTTTCCTTTCAGGGGCTTCCTACTGAGATAGGCGGATTTCATGCCTCTTTTCTAAGATCGGAAACTCAGAGATCACGAAGACCAATATTAGAACACAGAGCGCCTGGAAATTCCAGGCGCCTGGGGTGCCTGCTGGGCCACATGCTTGTCTGTAACATGCACCTGGGAACAGCAACCTCTCAGCGCTGTGAGATTCCTAGCTGGTGCCCAAGAGACTTCCCACCCAGCTCAACCGAATCGCGACCCCTGACAGCCTCAGAGCTTGCAGTGAGCAAGCGGCTGGCCTTTTCCCTCTCTCAACTTGCTTTTCTTTTATCACCTTTCATCTTATGAAATATGATTCCCTCCCACATGTGGTTCTTTCCCAAGCCCACATATTTTACTTGTTTTAAGAAGCGAAAATCAATATTTTGCTACCCACTGGTCAGGCTGTGAATACGTTTTTATTTCCAGCTCTTCCTTCCATATAGGATTCTGTAAGGGGGTCTAAATTTTTTGCACCAAGAGGAGGTGCATGAAGAGCTGCCTCCTAATCTAATGCATGCAGGGCCATGGCTGAGATTCAGTTCTCTTCTTTAGAACCACATGCAGTGCTTGCAGGGCAGGACAGCTGGAAATTGGTCAATTAAAGTGTCTTGTTGGCAAGATGTTGAAACGTGAATCATTAGCAGGTTTGCTGATCTTTTGACCCATACCCCCTCTAAAGCTGATTAGAAGGCTATTTTTAGTCTGCTTTGCCTTCATTTAGGCATATATTTTATGCTTCCTAAATTATGATAATTTGGCATGTCCAGCTAATGAATCTGTCGACATATCAGAGCAGACTTGAAACAGGAAGGTTACGTCAAGTTTTTGTAGCCATGAAAATCAACAGCAAGATTCCCTCTGAGTCAATAAGAGAGCCAGTGGCTGCTGTGAGGAGTCTTCTGAAGGGAAAACTTACAGAATTCCTGCCACACATCAGGAAGGACTGTTATAATCAGAAACACAGAATAATCTTGAGGACATGATATTGTGATGAGATATTTTCTTTGACCTATAGGGTGCTCTTCTGAATGAAAAGTAGACCCTGTGTGGCAAATCAGTGTTATTTTCCCTCGAGACAGGAGTGGAAAGGCAGGCAAATTCTATTGTGATGCTCACTGCCTGCATGGATTTGAGTTTTAGCAATGTGTGAGCAATATGGCTCATTTGCCTGACTTGAAGAGACCAAATGTGTCCTCTGTGCACTGAGCATTTTGGAAATGTTGCCTAATGATGTGTTTTTTTTTTCCCTAGGGCCAAGTTTGGAAAGGAATTTTATTAGAAGGGATATGCTATCTAAAAATTATAGTAGATGTTAATAAATATTCCAGGATCTAGGCTGCTGTGGGACATCATTTGAAACAGGTATAGAAAAGTTTTCTTTACAGACTCCATAGACGAACTTGTTTAAAATAGGTGCTGTCAACATTTTGATATCAGATGAACGAGTAAAACAGCGAGGTCTCCCTGTGTTTTTCCAAGTCCAAGAACCATTATGTATAATGAGATGAGAGAAAATGTGTTATCCTTAGGCAGTATTTTCTTGAAAAACTCTGCCCTTCACCCCAACTGGTCTCTAGATTGAACTAGGAGAATATAGGTATATCAGAGCTGATGTTAACATACTTTTGCAATTAAGGTAAAATCCAAAGTCCATCATATGGTTTACAAGGCTCAGGATGATCTGGGATCTTCCTGCTTTGCTACCTACTCTACTGTATTCTGCTCACTGTCTCATTCTGGTGCTTTCTATACTGGTCGTTCAACTCCTCAAACAGCCTTAGAACCTTTGAACTTGTCGGACAAGCACCTGCTTCCACCTTAATCATCAGCAATCATCACATTCAATTAAAACAACCCAAAACTTACAGCCTTCCTCTGAGACCATGAGTTTGTGGGAGCAGGTACAGCCTGCATATTCAGCCATATCTTATTCAGGTTTCATTACCTGCTCTGTTTTCCATAACATTCTTAGAACACGTGGCCATCCTTAGACCATCCTCTGTCCCCCACAAAAGACCTTTGCCTCAGGTGCTACTCTCCTGGAATTTTCTTCCACACTCTTCCTTCAGAACTCGGCTCAATGGCCACTTGCTCAGGGAAACCCAATATGAACTTTTCCCCTAAAACGTTTTCCCTTTGGTTGATTCATTTTCCTCCATTATAATCCCTGAGTACTTCCCATCATAATGGTCATCCTGACTGTATTTTGATATCAGCTCAACGTAGTGTGACTGTTTGGTTGATGTGTGTTTCTCCGGCTAGTTTATAAACTCCACGAGGTCAGGAATCATGCACGCTTTTGTTTACCATGATATACCTAATCAAGCCTATGGCCCAGGACACATTAGCTACTGAATTCGGTTGTGTTGGATGAAGAAACAAATGTGTGCTATGCACCAGGCCCTGTATTAGATGCTGGTAATGAAACTTGAATAAGACATGGCTGAATACGCAGGTTGTACCTGCTCCCACGAGCTCACCATCTCAGAGGAAGGCTGTAAGTTTCAGTTTGTTTTAGCTGAATGTGATGATTGCTAATGACTGACGTGTGAACCAGGTGCTATGGGAGCTCTAAGAAGTTCCATCTCAGGTGCCTGGATGGTCAGGGAGAAGGTGCTTGAGACAAGTTTTGAAGAACAAAAAGGATTTGATGAGGAAAGAGCCTAGGAAGGGGAGTGGCTGAGGTGGGTAAAGCGCAGGACCCATAGAAGGAACTTAGGACTCCTGTGCAAATCAGACCCCAGAGAGGAGAAAACGTACGCTTTCCATACTGCTTAAGGGAAAATGCAAAGTAATTTCTAATATCAGAAAGACTTTAATCTGAATCTTAGATCTAGCATTGATCTGTTAAAGAATTCCTTAGGAGAACTAAGCATCATTTTTGGAAAACTAACTTTTTTGGGGACTAAAAATTCTGGGGAGTATTTAAACTTTAATTCAATTTCTTCTTGGGTGTTAGAAAAGAATATGTATAATACATTTTCTGTTAAATAGTTACAATTTCATTTTTATTTAAAAATACACATTCATATTCAAGTAAACAAGTCTATATCGTTGTCACAGTTATTTATCCCTCAATCCTACAAATGACTGGAAGCAATTGGAAGCTGAATCAACATCTAGCCGTTATGCTTGGTTTGGATAAACTGCAAAAAAGCAGGATCTACCATGTCTAGTTTTTAGCTCCCAGGTCCTGACCTCAGCTTTGCTATCATACATAGTATCAAGTAAACTACAGTTTTTCCTGGATTGGTACTGGAGAGTCAGAGAACTTGGCTCCTCCAACTGAGCGTTCTATGCATCGGTTAAAAACATAGACTCTGGAGCCAGATTTCCAAGGTTCAAAGCCTGGCTTCACTACTTGCAAGCAGTGAGAAGCAATGTACTTAAACTCTCTGTGCCTTAGTGAAGGAGTGATGATACCAGTAGGTGCTATTGTGACGGCTGAGACATGAGCCTGGTAGCAGGGAACTGATGAACAAATTCAGGGTACATCAGCAACTAGACTGTAGGGTTGAATGAAGTGACAATCATTTATACATGAGGAGGGTCTGCAATCCTTGTTTATGTGTATTTATTCCTGGCACAGGAGTGTAAATTTAACTTGCATAATGAAATCTTGACTCACATATCTTTTTTTTTCCCTGTCACGTGACCCGTTCTGTTTGTCCTTTCTCTCCCCTCAAGTTTATGCTTCTCTGGCATAAAGACTAATTGTAATTCTCCTCAAATAGGAACAACTGGGAACTGACAAGGAGGGACTAAAAGACTGTGTAATCAAAAGCAATAAAAAGATTTAGTTGAATGGGTGTCTAGCTCAGAATTTCCAAAGCGTGCTCTTCTGCAAATGGGAAATAACATGTGCCTCCTCTAACGTGCTGGGCGATGTCCATTATCCTATCTGTCTTCCTTTATCATGTAGGTTCACTCCATGGGTAACCACTATTTTAAATCCATCTCTCTTTACTAGAACCATTTTCTCTTTAACTAGGACAAAGGAATCTAAGCTTATATAGCTTCCCGCGAACAGCACGAAAACCTTTTAAATTACACAGCATTGATGGATGTTCACCCCTTCCTCTAAATACAATACATATGCTATCCCTGGGGTTCACTTAATGCTTCCTTCCTGATGATAAAACTGCTGCTTGGCACAGATGAGGGCAAACACACTGCATCGCTGCGCACTCTCGTTCAGATTGCAGTCTAACCAGCGAAGCTGAAATGGAAAGTCTGAGCCCCTGATCCTTGCGGCACACAGCATATTAAATGTTGTGCTTGCTAATGTTTCTCCTCTTGAATGTGAAATACATTTGCTACTGTCTCCCGATCCCAGTGTCCTAAGTGGTTGGGTGATTCTGAATTGTGTACCACGGACAAGCTGCAGAGGACTCAGGGGAGAAGCTTTGAAAGGGAAAAAGGATGTGAATGCTGAAATGTTCCACCTCCGGCAGAGTCCTTAACAAGAAAGCATGCTTAGTTTTGGCTGGAGTGAAGTTTCTGTTCTTTCACTTGCCCCTTTCTGAAAATAATCCTAGCAGCCAGATGGCAGTTGTTGTGCTGCTTGTATATAAAACTTTATGTATGAGAAATTCGACAAGAGATTTTGTTAAATGAACACAAAGAACCTTACGTTGGATTGCTGAGAGACAGCAAAACAAAACAGACTGAAGAAAACGATACATTCTTTGTCACAGACGATTCTGTGGGCTTGTCCTGACCACTTCCAGCAGCATCTGTACATGCAACAGTATAGTGGTTTATAATTTGGAAAATGCTTTCCACCTGCTCTAGCTTGTTGGCGCCCTGAAAACACGTCATGGAGACAGGTTAGGGAAAGACATTATTTTCATGGGGCTGGTGGGGAAACTGAGGCACAGAAAAATAAATTGCACAAGTAATGGCCAGTAAGTGGCTACACTGGGCCTAAAACTTAGGCTTTCTGATTTAAGCTCAATATCTGGTTGTCACATTGCCTCTGATTGAAACACCACTATCCCATAGGACCCTTGTGGGGAGAATGTAACCTTCTCAAGGTTTTCTGAGAAACCGTCTCTGCTCTTGGTAAGCTCCACATCTGGCTCCTACAGCATTCATTATGTGAACCCCCAAATTTTACAAGCATTGTGAATTCTCTTTCCTATTTCCTAAATAATTCTGTGGACTTATCAGAGCACAAGCACCCCAAATGCAGGTTTGACATTGTTGGACACAAAGCAAGCGTTTAACAAACACTTATTGACTTCTTACATATTTTTGTGATCAGTGAAAAATACATAAACAAGTCACTAAGGAATGTAACTTTACATTGAATAAAGTGTTGTATCAAAGCGATTTATAGATTTTTTTTCTCTGTTACTTTTATTCTCTTAAATATCATCAACAAGATGGGATACATAATGCTTTCATGGCATGTCCATATTGAAAAAAACACTGGACAGTAGTCTGTAATCTTTTTTAAGCTTTGAACATTTCTGAAAATATGATGAAAACTGTGGATCTGCATATAAATCTAGGATGAGGGCAGAAAGATCTGTGAAAGCCCATTCTTAGGTCACAATTAAGAAATCTGATATTAGAAAAATATCGTTTTGTTGCCTGATATTAGAAAAACATCATTTTATGCCTTTCAAGCATAACCTAATTGCAACAAAAGAAAGGAAAAAAAAAAACCTTCCCTTCCCTGACATGCCCATTGGTGTTCAGCCAGATGGATGTTCCTTTATCTCCACTTTTCTTCCTGTAAACTCCCCAGTCCCCTTACTCTGTTTTTGGTAGGAAGAGACCATGGCATTTACCTAAAAATTCTTCATCTGACAGTACTTCATTGCGAACTTAACCATGTGCCTGACACTGTGCTGAGTAAACTCTCTGGGAGGTGTGTCCGGTCTTCAAAGGGTTTGCAGTCTAGAAATGTGTACAAACAAGGCTGTGAATTCTGCCTGGGGGAATAGTGTAAGGGTTCAGAGACTAGGTGATGCTTAAATTAGGGGATGAAAATAAGTGGGTGCCCTCCTGGTAGAGAAGAAAAGAAAGTATGGCATTCCAGCAGAGTGCTCACTGGGTCATGCACAGATTCACAGGGCACGATGACTCATTCTGTGGTTCTTGGAGTGGACTACCAGGTGAGGACATCAGTTGATGGAAAGGGAGTCAGGGCTCGGATTGTGAAGGTCCTTGGAGACATGATAAAAATGTGTTTTCTTTATTCTCCCATTGCAAATACCTAGATGGGGAAAGCTAAAACCTGCTTGGAGATCCTTTGTATTACGGCAGGGATAAAGTATTTTCCCACTTGCTACCCCTGGATACACAAAAGGAATTATTGGTTCTTGCTATAACCCAGATGCTAGAAACACAGGCATGTGAACAAAAAAGACACTTCTGCCCCCTTTGCTTGATATGTGAACTGTAAAAGCTCTTCAGTGCAGTAGAAACATTTCCTTGGACTCTGAGGAGGTTAACACATCTGTTTATAAATACTGTCAATCCACAGGTAGCAAGGGGAAGCCACAGAGTGATTTATCTGGTTGCCTGAGCATTTTGAAAAAAATACTGGTGACACGGTAGATCGACACTCCTGCTGGCATTTTAAGTAGCAGCCAGAATCTGTTTCCAGCTGAATGGACATACAGTCTCTGTCTCTGATTACTTAAGCATCGTATAGCTCCGTGCTGAATCCTCACCATTTGCCTGTTTAATTCAGTGGATGTAGTGGAACTATATTCTTTCTGTTCATTAGTTGTTCTCTAACATAGTCGGCAGGTCCATAAGGCCAATGCTTGCAGCTCAGTGTCTTGTGGGTAAGTGGGTCACACTTCATTGAAATCATCCCGTCATTGCTCCTCTCTGTAGCAAGCTCCAGTATCATGTATTCAAACAGTGAATTTTTTTCCCCTCACTATTTAGCTGCCTTAGGATTCAGGGGATATGAGCTGTAACAGTGCTTTCTCAGCATTGAGGACACGTAATTATTAAGTTGATTTACTCTATAGCTTCCTGGAGACTGCGTAAAAAACGTCCTGTAGAAGTCAAGTCTCTTAGTCCCTCGGGCACCCTGTGGACATCTGTCCTCCACCAGCGGACTCTAGGATTAGTAGAACCCTCTTGGTGAGGGAAATGATAAAATAAGGTTAATGAGCTGGGAAAGTTTGGGAGTGAACCTCTTAAACTCTCTTTGCTAAAGGGTCTTAGAATCCTTGAGTGGCAGATGTTAAACTAAGTCACAGTAGAGAGGCTGCTCTAGATTATGTTTATGGTGAGTCTATACATCCAAGAAAGATGTCACAGATGGCAGTGTAGACAGTGGGCACAATGCAGACCAAAGTGATACCTGTGCCATTCAAATTAGCCCTACAGTCATTCTACAGTTTTCAGGACTTAGCTCAGCTTTCTCGGTGCAGTATTGGGAAGCATTTTGTCCTGAGTATCCATTCTTGATTCATTTGTTAAACTTCATTTGTATGATCATATGACCAGGTGAAACTTCAAAAATATTTTTTTTCCTCATATTCCTTTTTTTTTTTTTTTTTTTTTGGCTTAAATCTAAGCTGCATTAAACAAATGAGATGCTATTCTTTTCTGTAAACCAGCAGAAACAGGTCTATACTGGCAACTCATTCTTATGTTTTCCTAGACCTTGAAATATATCTTTACTTAAATAGTCTGTGAAATATCCACTATCTCCACTTGAAGTTCCCTTCCCTGACATCCTGTGAAAATTGACCAATGCCAATTACTTTTAATTTTCCTCTCAAGTATTGTTTTCATTTCTTTGGATAGATTTCTAAACACATTTTTATGTGTTTATTATATGTTTTTCATTTTAACAAATAATATGCATGATCTCTTGTACTGTATCAATAGGCAGGTATTATTTTTCACCATTTTCTGTATGAAGGCATTGAGGCTTAAAGAGGCTAAAGAACTTGTTTAAGATTCCATATCCAGTAAATGACAGAGCCTTGATTAAAGTTCACATCTGTCTTATTGCAGACTCCAAATTCCAATACCTATGCTATATTACCTTTAGTCATGTGATCATTTACCAAGTATCATTTCACGTTTTGTAAATAATTTGCAAGTTTTCGGAGTAATTTTTTTTAAACCAAGAGTTATGGCTTATTAGTGGGTCATGACTAGCATGTTTTTAGTTTTACATGAAATGTGTTAGAACAGAGTCTTACAAAATAGAAAGCACCAGAATGCATTGATATAGTCATGGTGGGTATATTTGTGTGAAATCTTTAGTGTAAGTGTATATGTGTGTATTGAGTCACAATGCAAATTGTGTTTATTACTGTGAGTTGTGGAAAATTCAGGTAAACAATGCATGACAAAGAGCAGTATAAAACAGCTTCCTTCCCGTCAAGATATTTAGATACTTAGATCACAGTGGGAATGGAAGATATAAATAAACTGATGTTGGCAAAACACATAGCTGTGGATTAGTGAAAGCCGAAATATGCATATGCAAATAATACTAAACTTATAATCCTCTTCTGGTACTCACCGTCTACTCTGGCTATTATTTTTAAAAATATGTGTGACATGCTGAACATTTTGACGACAAGGATATGCCATGCTGCTTGGAATTCTCACTGCCTTGAGCAGAAGATGTTTCATAAGTGCTTATTGAATGAATGAAAGAAGGAGTGAGGACAAGTAGCCTTCTGTGCAAAGAAACATTATTCTAAAATAGCACGTCTTGAGTTTGGGGACCCTTATAACCAGCGTTTTCATTTTATGCCTGTTTCTTCCTTTTAATGAAGAATCTCTTTCTACTGTATGTGGAAGCATCTGAATAAGCCACAGAAATTTCCTGAGGGAGCGTGTGAGGTGGGAATTGCCATGGTGACTCCTTGCTATCTTGACTCGGTTGGAGGCCGCTTTGATCAGTTTCTCCAAGGGTGTGATAGAAAATGTGTTTAGAAATGAATTGGGCCGAGTTTACCTAAAAGGAAACATGCTAGACACGTGTGCTTTGGTACCTTAGTGCTTAACCTTGTAGCTTTGTGTCAGCCAAATCACTGGTATGAAATTAAAAGCAGAGATAATGCTTTATGAGTCAAAGGGCCTTGAAATTTTTTTTCTATTTCTTTCTTTTTTAGCAGAGTTATATAAAGGCGTCTTTGTCAAGTTCTTATGATCTTCCCATAAACTGTCTTCCACAGTTTTTACCTCAATGTTTGCCATTTAAACTTGTGTCAAGTGAATTATTTACCTAAAGGGGCATAAACAAAGTTTTCAGACTTTAGTTTTTCATGGGCCGAAGGGCTGCATTTTAAAAACTAGTGTAAAGAATAAGTAAGAAGAAGCGAGGTATGACTCAGGAACTACAATGTCTGGACATGCTGAGAGTAGCACTTAGAAATTTGATTTGAGATTCTTTATTTTTTCGCTGCCCAAAATGATCCTTATTGACTTTTTCTTTTCAAATTAAGGCCGGGTGTGGTGGCTACCACCTGTAATCCCTAATCTCAGCACTTTGGGAGGCAGAAGAGGGTGGATCACTTGAAGTCAGGAGTTCGAGGCCAGCCTGACGAACATGATGAAACTCCGCCTCTAATAAAAAATAAAAAATTAGATGGGTGTGGTGGTGGGCGCCTGTAATCCCAGCTACTCGGGAGGCTGAGGCAGGAGAATTGCTTGAACCTGGGAGGCAGAGGCTGCAGTGAGCAGAGATCATGTCATTGCACTCCAGCCTGGGTGATAGAGCGAGACTCCATCTCAAAAAATAAATAAAATAAAATAAAATAAAGAAAAAGAAAAAAATTAAGCATATGATCTAAACGAATATTTATTGGTTCCCTGACAAATGGCAAACATTGAGCTAGGTGCTGATGGTGCAATGGCAGGGAGCCACAGACTGCCTCCTGGTGGTGGAGAGGAAGCAGACAGACGTGTTTGTGTTTCAACAGGGGTGATACAGAATGGCACAAGGGCACATAGGGGCACCCCTCAGATTGGGAAGTGCCGGGGCTGCTTCCCAGAGGAAGTGGGATTTAGGTTGAAACAGAAGAACATGTAGGAAAGTTTACTGGGACAAGAGAAGGGCAAGCAAGGTGTAAGAAAGAGGAAGGTGTGAGGAGAACCAAGGTGCAAGAAAGAGTGCAGGTCTCTGGACGCGGTGGCTCATGCCTGTAATCAGCACTTTGGGAGGCTGAGGTGGTGGATCACGAGGTCAGGAGATCAAGACCATCCTGGCCAACATGGTGAAACCCTGTTCCCCCTCAACCAAAAAAAAAAAAAAAAAAACCAAAACAAAAACAACAACAACAAAAAAAGAGAATACAGGTCGCTCTTTGAGAATTTCTGGATACTTCCACATCACCAGAACTCAAGAATGTGAGGTGAGGATGTGGAAAGATGTGACCGGGAGAGAAGGGTAGAGATAAAGTGTCTTCCAAATCATGTTCTGGAGTTTTTACTAAATCCTGAGGGGAAGGAGGAAGTTTCAAATGGTTTTGTTAGAGGAGTGAGATGACAGTTAACTCAGTAGAAAGTAATGGTGGCCCGGAATCTGCCTTTCTCCCTTTGTCTCTGCGGGAGAGGACAGTAGAGTGTTTCCCTGGCCACCCTTATTCATCTGCATTTTCACGACAGGCTGAAGGGAAGGATCAGAACATCGTGCCCGGTAGACCTGAAGACTCTGTAGTGATAGACAGAACAACAATCACAACACCACCTCAAATTAGGGCTCTTCACATTTTGCAAAACTCCCTAACTTCCTAGAGATAATTCTTTCTCACTCTGATGAAAAGGGGACAATGGAGCCAGAATGATTACAGCTCTGAATGGCAGAATGAGAAGCATTAAGCCCATCAACCTCCACTTAAAATATTGTGAGAAAATTAGCAAATATTTTCCCCATCGTTATTGAAGATAGAATAAAAAGCAATGAGCTTATTTGGGAAGATCTCTGCTCTACACTCCTGCCTGTGTTTTTAATTATTTCTGCCTGTGGGCTCTGTATTAGTCACCTTAGACTTATGCCCCAATGAGAAACATGTAACATTGGATTCAGGTAAAAACTTTTCAGCTTCTGGCATCCCTGATGTTGCCTCTTGTTTGCCTTATTCTGCCTCATCTGATCCTCTGGCTTCCCTGGTTCTTAATCATTCTCATAGGTCTTTGCATTCATGCCTTTGCCTGTCATTCTTTGAGCATCTTAGAGCCTTTCAGAAAATTATTTTCATGTGTATCTTAAGGAAGCTTAAAAAAATCATTAGACATTAACATTCCCTCTTGGTGGTAAAATGTTCTTTCCCTTCTGTCTTTCTGCACATATTCTTGTGAATCTGCTTGAAATCTCAGGCACATAAAGACCACTGTGTGTAGGTGAGTGGATGTTATCTGAACGGCAAAACAAAGAAACAGTTCTCAACACTTGCTAAGGAAAGCATAAAGCAATACATTGTTATTCTGCAGAACAGTTACTATCACTTACACACACGGTAACTTAATTAACAACGGCAAAAACAAATTCATGTTAAATGAGTAAATCACTAAACATTTCTGGTTTGCCTGATCAGCTGCTCGCCATGTCTCCCATCACTTCTATTTGTCCAAACATCAGTCATTCACTTTCTTTTGACCTTTGATGGTGAAAGCTGGACACTACATAGAAACCTCTAGGATGACCAAATTCTGGTCTTTGCCTTCAGTCTGGCCTGTTCTTGGGCTCACTTAAGTTCTTTACCTTCAGATCTTCCCAGATCTTCATAATGTAGCTGCTGTCTCTCAGCTAAAGGTTTACTGGCACATGTGGTTCTGGTAATAATGCAGTAGCTGTCTTACTAAGGTCTCAAATAGAAGTTTGCCAGGCTCTGTCTGGCATGCAATCAATGCTTTTTCTGTCCTACTCCTACACATTTATATGGCTTCTTCTCATCATGTAGGCCTCATCTCCTAAATGCCATCTTCTTTTGCCATCCAACTTAATATTTCTGCCTCAAGCCCCAATTGCCTTGGTGGAGGAAGGCTAAACTGCTATGGTATTGAAATGATTGATTCAGGTTACGGGAAAATTCTACTCCATGATGTCATTCATGGATCCAGGATCCTCCTCTCTTACTCTTCTGTTGAGTATTGTCCTTATCTGAATAATTAATGCTGGATTGTCACTCCATACATCTAAAAGGCAGTGCAAAGGGGAAAGAGATCATGGATGAGGCATGCTCAGTATGTTAACTCTTAGACCCAAAAGTGGCATACATCATTTCCTTCTTTATTTTATTGGTGGGGACATAGTCACATGGCCACATTTGCTGCAAGAGAGTCTAGAAATGTAATTAGCAAAACAGTCATGTGCCCAATACAGTTCTGCTTCTAGAAGGGGAAGATGGGCTGAGCATGTTGGCTCATGCCTGTAATCCCAGCACTTTGGGAGGGTGAGGTAGGCAGATCACCTGAGGTCAGGAGTTTGAGACCAGCCTGGCCAATATGGTAAAACCCCGTCTCTACTAGAAATACAAAAAATTAGCTGGGCATGGTGGCAGGCACCTATAATCCCAGATACTCCAGAGGCTAAGGCAAGAGGATTGCTTGAATCAGGGAAGTGGAGTTGCAGTGGGCTGAGATCATGCCATTGTACTCCAGCCTGGACAACAAGAGTGAAACTCTGTCTCAAAAAAAAAAAAAGAGGAGTGGGGAGGAAGATGAATTCTTTTAGAAAACTATCAGTCCCCACAACACTTAGTTGACACGTAGTCACTCTATCACATGACCCTGTTTTATTTTCTTCACAGCATCTATCATTATCGAAATAACTTTTTATTTATGTTAATTTATTTTACTCTTGTTAGAATATAAGATTAGTAACAGCAGAATTACATTCTACTTTTTTTAACCTCTTCGTCTATATTGCATAGAATAGTGTTTGGCATATTGAAGGTTTTCACAAGGTTCTGAGGCTTCTGAGACTGGGTAAGCCTCTTGCTTAAGCTGAAAACTACAAGATTCTCGTAAGTGCTATCTCTTCTTTTATATCTGCTAAGAGGCTTATACATCATGGCAGTCGGGAGGCCAAGCTTGAGATGGCATACTGGAACTGCACTTAATTAAGTTCTTGCCCTCTTAGAAATGAGAGACCCTCATTTTCAGTTGGGTATATTTGGTCACTGACTCCCTTACCAGACATCCAGAGTTAGATGAATTCCATTTATCTGGGATGTTTAAATCAGGGAGGTAACTAGTGCCCCAGTGTGTTGCAGAATACTGATTTCATGTCTTTGAAAGATGGAGGCAAGATTTCTATCATGGCTCATTCTGGGGGCATCCATCTTTTTAAGCTATCAGATCCTGCTGTTCCTGTTTGAAGTCCACCTCAGGTACTGCCTGACATGTACAGATGCTGAAGGACTGCCCCTTTCCAAGGGAGGGGGAAAATTCTTGTCAGGTACTCTCCTTAGCAGCTCCTCTTGCCTTCCCTACTCCTGACTCTTCAACCTTATCTAACCTAACCTGGACCATCCTTGCCTTATACTCACCTTCATGCTTGTCCCCTGGCTTGCCTCAATTTCATCTTGTGTTCTTGTTTCACTAGTGTTACGATCCTGATGTTTGCAAGGAAAGAAGATTAATCTAGACTACAAACTCTGTGTGAGTAGGAGAAAGGTCTGTTTATATTTATTATTGTATAACCATTACCGTTACCTAGCAGTACCTGTTACATAGCAGGTAGGCAAAAAGGTAAAAAAAAAAAACCAATAACACTGAAAGGATATGCATAATACTTTGAGAAAGTGCAGTGAAAGTAACAGTAAAATATTGTGATGAAATAGGGTAATCAGAGAAGATCTTATCTAATGTAATAATGTTTAAGATGCAAAGGGCCTGGAGAAGAACAGACTCTAAGGCGGTATTGAAGCTCAGAATATGATATCTCAAAGTATAGCGTGGCACTTTAGCGTGTTTAATACTTTGAACTGAAGAAGACTGGAAGGGCCTCAGGAGTCTGAAATTTCCTCTGACTATCTCCCACCCTCCTTTCTGCTTCCCTCATTTCTCCCCTGAAGCAGATCATAGGAACCAGAATTTCCCTTCCTCAAGGCAAGCCGTAGAGCCTAGAAATGTCACTCTGTGACTTTCTTCCTTGTTCCTTGAGATTCTCACTTGACAAGTGTCCTGTCCCATTCCCAGACGAAGGAATGCTACATAGAGAAGTCAAAAAGAATCTGAACAAAGAGGTGTGGCTGGGTTCCCTCCTCAATCACCGTTAGATTATACCCTTCTTGTCCAATCACATTTCTACATGGCTGTCTATTCTTCATTAAATATAAGCATAAAAATATACAGTTTTCCTGGAATCTTTGGGTCTTCATTTTCAAAGACTCCCGTGTCACTTAAAACTTTGATTGAGTAAATATGTTATATGTTTCTCTTGTTAATCTATCTTTTGTTATAGGGGTATCAGCTGTGGACCCTGAAATGGGCGAGTAACAGGTGTTACATCTTTTCACCCCATCATGGTATAGTGTTGTGTAAAGGGTAGACTTGGAAGCTTCAGTGTGGGTTTGAAACCTGCTTCTATTAATTATGATCTGCATTAGTCTACTAGGGATACTACAAGAAAGCAGTATACACTGGGTGGCTTTACCAACAGCCATTTATTTCTTAGAGCTCTGGAGGTTGCAGATTTCAAGATCAAGGTGCTGGCCAATTTGGCTCCTGGCGAGGGCACTCCTTGCTGCCTTCTCGTTTTGTCCTCACATGGCAAACAGAGAGAGAGAGCTCACAAGAGCAAGCATTCTCTTTTAATAAAGCAACGAATACCATCATCTAACCCTAATTATTTCCCATGATAGTTAATCTTGTATGTCAACTTGATTGGGCAACAAGGTGACCAGATAGTTGATTAAATGTTATTTATGGGCATGTCTGCGAGGATATTACTTATTTAAATTTTATTATAAGTTCCAGGATACATGTGCAGAGCATGCAGTTTTGTTACATAGGTATATGTGTGTCATGGTGGTTTGCCGCACCTATTGACCTGTCTTTATTATAAATAACTATTAAATTGTGACAATTGCTCTTTCTGCTTCTCTTGAAAGGACCATTGCATTTTTGTTGATTTGTTTTCCTATTAGTTCTGTTAGTGTGGTGAATTACATTAAAACAATCTTGCATTCTGAAACAAAAGCAACTTTGTATTCTCTTGGATTGTTAGCACAATATTAAATAATAGATGTGGGGAGCACATAGTTTTAAATATTAGAGGGAATGAGTTCATCATTTTTATATCATCCATATTAACTATCATTTTGTCCTTCATCAAATTTAGAAAATTCTCCTTCATTCCTATTTGGATACCATTTAAAGGTAACGAATGAACAAGGCCACCTAGAAAGGGTATGACAGAAAAATTTTGACAGGAGAAGAGTTGGGGGAGGGATAATTGGATCCTCTTACCAATTAGAATGACTATATAATTTATCTCTCAAGTCAGGAAACTTCTTAAAATAAAAATAACTAGAGATACAAACCAAGCTGTTCTAGGCAAACCAGTCAGATAGTCACTGTATGGGCACACAGTCTCCACTTCTTTTCTCCTCCTCTCTGACTCCCTCCTTTACAACTCAGACCCTTTACTATATGAAGAATGAAGGGACCCCAAGACATCTTTATGAAAAAGCAACCTCTCCATAGAGGTTTCAAGAGGTCATAGAATAAAATGCATATTACCACAACCTTTAAAAATTTTAATTACTTTTAAGTGATAGCCTGCCATACTTCACTTTTTCTAATAATTGTGATTTCTAAGGTTTTTATTCTTCATAAACTTCTAATTGTTACATCATTTGTATAATTTCTGTATAATTATTTTCTTTATAATTAGTTTTCACAGGAGAGACCTACTAAGTCTCTGAATGGAAATATGCAAATTAATATATATTTTAAATATTCTATATGACTGTTATCTTGTTTCACATAATCAATAGATTATATTATTTCAACAAAACAGATTATATCTTTGTAGTAGAAAGGGAAGTCAATTTAAGGGATACATAACTGCCAAATATATTTGAAAAAAAAAAAAACTCTTACATGGTAAGCAACTAATAACTAAATTAATAAACAAAAAATAATAAGCTAAATTACAGTGTTTTAGTTTTCGTTACATTGGTTGAATAGTAGGCTCTCAACTCTCCCCTTTTTTTATAAGTGTCCAAAGGAAAAGTTGAACACAAAAAAGATTTATTCTTTACCTCATCCTTTCTGCCATGATTACTCTTTTAATTTGAATAAAGATAAGATATGGTAGGCATGCACCAAGAATGTCAAAAACTGGGTTTTTGGATTTTCCCTAAAAGTGAGATTACAATTGGATCATACTATTACATTATGTTTTGAAACCTGACTTTGGTATAATACCTGAATTTTTTTTTTAGTGTCACCAATTGTTTTTCTATACTATGCAGCCATAAAAAAGAATGAGTTCATATACTTTGCAGGGACATGGATAAAGCTGGAAACCATCATTCTTAGCAAACTGACACAAGAACAGAAAACCAAATGCTGCAAGTTCTCACTTATAAGTGGGTGTCAAACAACGAGAACCCAGGGACAGAGAAAGGGGAGCATCACATACCAGGGCCTGTCACAGGGTGGTGGGGGGGCTAGAGGAGGGATAGCAGTGGGTGGAGGGATATAGGAGGGATAGCATTAGGAGAAATACCTAATGGAGATGACGAGGGGATGGATGCAGCCAACCACCATGGCACGTGTATACCTGTGAAACAACCTGCGCATTCTGCACATGTACCTCAGAACTTAAAGTATAATAATAAAAAAAATTAAAAAATATTCTGAAGACCTTTGGTTCTGGAAGTTGTCTACAGGTACTCATCATCGATTCCCATTATATTCTGCTTTCTTTCCTTATTGTGGGTACTGGTAAATGAAATGCTACGTATCTCAGGCTTCCTTCCTGTTAGGGGCCTGAATGTGAATTAGATTCTACCAGTAAAATCTACTCATTAGGAGATAGAAATGAGGCGGGGCTATCTTCTCGCTGCCGTGGTGGTCTGCAGACAGGTGAGGGAACTGCCAGGTGGTGGAGCAGTCCGAACACACACAGTATTTACTGATTAAGTTTGTTGTCCTATATGGGTGCAGTTTGTGGTGCTCTAAAAACAATTCCAATAGTGACATTAAAGATATTGATCACAGATTACCGTCACAGATGTATCAGTTTGGTGCAAAGTGATTGTGGTTTCTGCCATTGAAAGTAACTTGTAAAAAACATGAATATCTACAAGGTGTAACAGAGTGAAGTACAGTAGAACAAGGTATGTTCTTTGTGTGTGTGTGTGCTTCTAATTTCTTAAATTACTCTTTAGGAGGGCTGTAGAGGCGAATAATTGCAGCAACATTATATGAGTGTTGAAGCAATTTTACTTTAACGGGAGAGAAGAGGAAGAGAGGCAAGTGGGGGACCACAGAGAAGTGGGCTGCTGATTGACATTCTGTGTAGGGCCCATCAAAACTTTAGCATCCTCAGACATTGAAAATAGGAGGTATCTCTTCGGTCTCTTGCTATCTATCTACATAATAGTAGATAACTTAATGTGTAGATATTGCCCCAGATTTTTGCCTTTCTTTCTCTATCTTGACTACTCATGCTTTGCTTTCAACAATGTATCAAACATCAAATTCCTAACCTTTCTTTGTTTTGGGCCTCTGCTTTGCCAGCACCCTGAGTGCGTGCATCATGTTGAGAATCCCCAGTGCCTTGATTAAGAGTCTAAAACAACCTGTGTGGCTTGCATGAGGAAAGAATAATGATGTAGTAAAGAGAAATTCTTTCCAGGTTCACATTTTGCCTGTGTCTACTCTCTACCTACTGAGAGTGAGTGAATAAGGAAGACGAGGGGTCCCTTTGAGACATCACAAATCAGCTCTATCAAATCCCTGCTTGCATCAGTTACTTCTGGAGCAGTAGTCTGGCTCTCCTCCTTGTTGGTTAATTGTATGCATCAGTTTCTAACTTGTGCTCTAATGAGTTCTCTTCTAGGCTCCGGCAAAGCTCACCCCCAAGCACTCAGCAATGTGCTGATAGTTGTCTCTTCAAACAGGGTTATTGAGTAAAGAGAGAAATGGATAATGAAGAAATGGAGGTGCATACATCTTACCACCTGAAATTCCTCCTCCACCACACTCATATGTCTGAGATAAAATACTGCTCAGTATATCCTGAGCTGGGCTTGAAGATGTGTGTGTTCTATTGTGAAAAATGTTCTTGTTAGAATTTTCATTGCCTCATTTCTTTTTTCTTTTTTGCAGATACAGCTCTGGCAGATAGGAATATCTTTAGAAGGCAGAAAATAGAACAATTTCTGACCCTTTAAAACAATAAGAATGTATATTCATTAATATATATTCGTTTTGGGCCTCTGTTTTGCCGGCGTCCTATTCTAAAACAATAAGAATATGTATTCTATATGTAAGAATATGTAAACTGCAAGAATAATATGTATTCTTGTTGTTTTAAAGGGTCATACATTGTTCTAGTTTCTTGGTATTCCTAATTGTTCTAGTTTCTTGGCAACTCCTTTGGGATAATTGGATGTGATCTTTCTAAGGCTTTTTTTATGTTTCCATTTTCCGTGTTGATTGACCATTTTTTTCTAAGGTTTTCAAGTACATCTTTTTGTTGTAGCTATTATAAATGGGATTATTTTCTTGGTTTCTTTTTCAGATTGTTGACTGTTGGCATATATAAATGCTACTGATTTTGTATGTTTATTTTGTACCCTTATTGAATTTTTTTTATCAGTTTTAACAGTTAAAAATCAATTCAAAAGTAATTCTATCTATCTCAATGTTTTGATCCAGACCAATGCTAAAGCATGTCTTATAAAATGTAATTCCACTAAAGTGCTCTGTTCATGGATCAGAAGAATTAATATTGTTAAAATGACCATACTACCTAAAGCATTCTACAGATTCAATACAATTCTTATCAAAATACCAATATCATTATTCACAGAAATAGAAAAAAAAAACACCTAAAACATATGGAACCACGAAAAACCTAGAATAACAGAGCTATTCTGAGCAAAAAGAACAAAGATAGAGGCATCATATTACATTATTTCAAATTATACTACAAAGCTATAGTAACCAAAACAGCATGGTGCTGGGATAAAAACAGACACATAGACCAGTGGAAAAAAATAGAGAATCCAAAAACACATCCAAGCATTTACAGTCAACTCATATTTGGCAAAGCTGGCAAGAACATACATTGAATAAAAGGCAGCCTATTCAATAAATGGTGCTGGGGAAATTGGATAACCATATACAGAAAAACAAAACTAGTCCTCTATCTCTTATCATATACAAAAATAAAATCAAAATGAACTAAATATTTAAATCTAAGATTTGAAACTATCAAATACTAGAAGAAAACACTAGGGAAACTTCCCAGGACATTGGTCCAGGCAAAGATTTCTTGAGTGATTGATAGGTCAAAAACACAGACAACCAAAGCAAAAACAGACAAAGTACAGCAAAGGAAACAACAAAGTCAAGAGACAACCCACAGAATTGGAAAAAATATTTGCAAAGGTTAATAACCAGAATATAAATAAGGAGCTCAACTCATAGAAGAAAACCAAATAATCTGATTTAAAAATGGGCAAAAGATCTAAATAGATATTTCTCAAGAGAAGACACACAAATGGTCAATAGGTATATGAAAAAATCTCAAGTCATGAATCATCAGAGAAAAGCAAATCAAAGCTACAATGAGATATCATGTCACCCGAGTTAAAATAGCTTTTATTCAAAAGATAGGCAATAACAAATGCTGGTGAGGATGTGGAGTGAAGGGAACCCTCATACACTGTTAGTGGAAATGTAATGAGTACAGCCACTATGGAAATCAGTATGGAAGTTCCTCAAAAACTGCAAACAGAACTACCAAATGATCCAGCAATTCCCCTGCTGGGTATTTATCCAAAATAAAGGAAATCATATACGGATGATATATCTGTACTATGGTTTCATTGCAGCACTGTTGATAATAGCCAAGAAATGGAATCAACCTAAGTGTCCATCAACAGATAAATGGATACAGAAAGTGTGGTGCATATACACAATGGCATATTACTCAGCTGTGAAAAAGGATGAAATCCTGTCATTTGCAACAATATGATGAAACCAGAGGCTATATGCTAAATGGAAGAAGTCGGGCACAGAAGGATAACTATCACATGGTTTCACTCCTATGTGGGAGCTATACTTAAAAAATTGAACTTATGGAAACAGAGAGTAGAATGATGCTTACCAGAGGCTGGGAACAGGAGCAGGGAGGAAGGGAAAAAGTGGGAATGGTTAGTGGGTATAACAACATAGTTAGATAGAATGAATAAGACCGACATTTGATAGCACAACAGGGTGACAGCAATCTACAACAATTTAGTGTATATTTAAAAATAGCTAAAAGAGTGGAATTGAAATGTTCCTTACACAAGGAAATGATACATTCTTGAGGTGATGAATACCCAGTTACCCCGAAGTCGTCATAATATGTTATATTCCTGTATCAAAAGGTCGCTCGTATGTGTGGACCTAAAAAAAAAAAAAACCCTCATGGCGATTAAGAGTAGAATGATGGTTACCAGAGGTTAGGAAGGGTGGTCAGGAGTGTAGGGGCACTAAAGAGGGGATAGTTAATGAGCACAGAAATGCAATGAGATGGATGGAATAAGATCTAGTGTTCAGTGCACAACAGAGTAACTATAGTTAACATGCTATCAAATGTCAGTCTTATTCATTCTATCTAACTATGTTGTTATACCCACTAACCATTCCCACTTTTTCCCTTCCTCCCTGCTCCTGTTCCCAGCCTCTGGTAAGCATCATTCTACTCTCTGTTTCCATAAGTTCAATTTTTTAAGTATAGCTCCCACATAGGAGTGAAACCATGTGATAGTTATCCTTCTGTGCCCGACTTCTTCCATTATCTTGTATATTTCAAAATAACTGAAAGTGGAATTGGAGTGTTCTTAACACAAATAAATGATAAGTGCTTGAGGCGACAGATACCCTAATCATTCTGATTTAATCTTTATACGTGGTATGCTTATATCAAAATATCACATGTACCCCATAATATGTATAACTATTACATATCCATAATAGATAAACATAAAAAATTAAAAAACTTTTTGCAAAATAATGAGGAAATGAACTGATATGTTCCTATCTTCTTTGTAACTCATTTAAAGGTCCAATGTGATCATGCATACATACTCCTTACAGATAGCGATGGACAGACAGCCCGCTTCTGTAAGCCTCACTGAGGTTTTAAATGTAACTTCTGGTGATTAGTATCAGCCTTCGTTTCTCAGTAGGGTTAATAGTGGGAAGAAATCAATCTCCCATAACCTTGGACATTGTTAATATCTGAAGAACCTTTCTCACTGCGCTAGCATTTAGGAGGGTGGGATATGGAGTACAGGGGTCTTTGTGGCGTGAAGACATCCCTCATTCAACTCTAAAATAAGTGCTGTGTGAAGTGAGTAAAAGTGTGAAATGGCAGGTCCTCTGTGATCACATCCTTTAAAAAAAAAACTTTACTTAAGATCAGGGGTACAAGCGCAGGTTTGTTCCATAGGTAAACTTGCGTTATGGAGGTTTGTTGTACAGATGATGTCGTTACCCACATATTAAGCCTAGTACCCATTACTCATTTTGTTGATCCTCTCCTTCCTCCTTCTATCCACCCTCTGAAAGCCCCTAATATGTATTGTTCTCTATGGATCACAATCTTCTTATGAACACTACTATTCCATAAGAAACTTCTGATTACATTTGCCATTTTCTGGGATAATTTTCCTAATCATAGAGTCCTGGTCTCTACCATTCTCTTGAGATGATGTGGTCACACCACTGCCATCATGTGCTATTTAATTACAGAGTAATTGAGTAAATATGTATTGCATGTCTGAAAGATGTTATTTTCTGAGATGGATAACCCTAAAAAAGAAGCAAGTATGGGAGTGTGAAATAATAAAAAAAGAATTTTTGTTTTAAACATATCAGTAATGAGCTGTTCCATTAGATATCAAAATAGAGGTGTGGAATAGGCATTTGAACATAAGAGTCTAGAGCCGAGGTAAAATTTGGGGCTGACTTAGACATTTGGGAGTCATTAGCATAAAGATGATATTTAAAGCACAGGAAGAATGAAGTCATCTAGATATTCAATGTGGATATGGAGAAAAAGTGGCTTAAAGACTGATATCTGAGGGCACACATTGGCATTCCGAGATCAGAAAAAGGAAGAAGATGCAGCAAAAGAGGCAGAGAGACGTGGCGAAGGTCTTGGAAGGAAAAAGTAAGAGTAGAGTACATTCTGGAAGCCAGCTGGAGACAACGTTTCAGGAAGTATGAAAAATCATGACAGTGAAAACTAAGAACTGCCCTCTGGGGCAATGTTGAGGTCATTGGGAAGATGGAGGAAACCAGTTTCTCTTAAGAGCGTGCCCTCTATCTTATTTCTAGCAGTAGATGATATTATATAAACTACTTTTCAATGGAAGTAACCATATTGGCTTTAGCCAAAGAGTGGCCCCTTATTTTATTTAATTGCCTTTGGATCAAAAGTTTCCCGTTTAGTCCACGTAAACACTGGTTTCTCATTTGGTGACTGCATTTAGCTGGAATACAGATAAAGTAAGTTTGTTTTTATGGCTAGGATTTTTTTTTCGCAGTCTTTTGATTCAAACTTAGTTCATATACACAGAGGACATGCTGGATATATGATGAAAAGCTATAAAGCACACATTGGAAATGAAACTGTTTTCTCATTTTAATGAGAGTTTCTCTTTGGTGCTCAAACCTCGTTTCTTCATAGAATACTTTCTAGTTAGGGTTGTGGTAATAAAATAAACTTGATTTTTATACACTTTTGTATGATTGAGATGGCTTTAGTTTACATTATTCCCATCTTTGCTCTGGGAGTTGATTTAAAAAATCACAAGACGGTAGGGTCATATGCTGCCATCATGTCCATCGCTTACTTTGTAGACGAACCACAATTAAGGAATTAGAGTGAGCTAATTATGCATCCTAATATTAAATATCTCCAGGAAAGGAGATTAGAAATGTACTAGGAAATTATAATAGCTTTTCCTGAAATGTTCAAGCATTTTCTAATAAATATTGTAATTCCAATTTCAGATGAACTGAGGTCAGACGTAGCAGTCAAAAATAGCTTCTTAATACCATTTGTATATTATATATATATATTTTTTCCTCGCTCATATTTTAGTCTGTGTGTCAAAATGGAGAAAATGAGTTATGTCTTCTCCCTTTTCCTCTCTCATTTTTGCTAAAATAGGGCAGCCTGACAAAGAGCCGAGCTTTTCAAGGTCAGCACCTAACTGTGCCTCTGTTTCTTCCCTGGCAAAACGGTCTGAGAGCGTTCCTTTTGTCCTGCCCTCTGAACATTGGGAAGTCTGATTAGATGATCAGATTCTTTAAGCAACAGATATCAGTTGCTTTCTTGTACTAGGGGAAAAACTATTCGCTCTATTTGTTATTTGCAATCTATGAAGGAAAAGCTATTTGTTGGATTTGCTGTTTTTATTCTATGAGGAAGTTTAGGTAACACATATTCAACTAACTGCCAGAGAATTTGGTGTTAGTTATAACCAACTAAAAACCTAACCACCTCATTCTGATAGGTTTTCTTTCAGCTCCTTAACATTTACCATGGTAAAAAGCCTTTGAGTAAACCCCTCACGCAGTTTTCAAAGACAAAGAAGCTGTGGCATTTGGCAGTCAGTTTAATGCATTCTTTTTATTTTCTCATTTTTGTTTCTTTTTTTTTTTTTGGTTAGCTGTGAGATAAGATAATTTGTGAAATATGGTGTGTGTGGATAATCAAATAGGACTCATTTTGGACATGTATTTCAACCTCGGTGATTTCTAGTTTTGACTGCAAATGTCTTTAAAGGAGTGGTGGAATTTTGGCATTTCATATCCTGTAGATGGCAATGTTGCCTTTGAAAAATAAACAGATATACAGGCCCGGAGCATAGGCTTCCCAGATGCTGCATTGCTTAATAATGGGTAAACAGGAACTTTCATGGCAATTCAAGGTATACCATTTGGAAAATATATTTCAGATGGAGAGTACGTATGGAACAGATAAATATCTATAAGTGTCAGCATTTACATTTAAAATTGTGCATAGTTTCAGAGAATGTTCTCTTTAACTGTGCTTTCCTTTTAAGTGGTCTCATTTTTCTTTTAATAATGCTTTGCTTTGGTATCATTACTTAGAATTGTTTTCACATTACTGAAAGATGAAGAATCGTCATGGTTAATACCATAGACTTTTGTTGGGGGTAAATTTACCCCATTCTTTCTGTTTCTATTGTGGCTTACACCTGTGAGCCACAATAGAAACAGAAAGACAAAGATCCCAGGAATATACCACTGTGGACTTCTCCATGATTTCCAAGGGCATTTTCTCTTTCTCTGAGCCTGAGTCCTGAGGTTAGTCAGGCCCGAGGTAGGAAGGAAATGACTGGGAATTTTGTTATTCTCCATCAGCAGATGCAATTTCAAAAGCAGCCAAGAAAGAACCAGATGACAAAGTTTTAATTAAAATATAAACCCTCAATAAGGCAGATATGCTAAATCACTTGCTTCTAAACCGAGATGAAAAATTCAAATGTATGTAAGGCGTACTATGAATGTCCAGAAAGAAAATGCAAACTGAAAAGAATTTCAGCTTTAGAAACCTAATATTTTGTCATTTGGGCCGAAAGATACCATTTTTTCCATGGCCAGAGACTGAGAGCACATGAGGAAACAGAAACATGGTCTTTTTCTGGTCCATTTCCCTCTTTACCCATGAAATCTCAGAATAAAAACTTCTTGGCAAATGTAATCAATACAAAGAAGCAATTATATGCTCTTTGATAAGAATAGGAGACTCAGAAGAAGAATGGGCTGGGAACTGGAAAAGAATTTAAAAATATGATTTAAAAACTTTGGCATAGTATCAGATTGAATGAGAATGAGCCTACTTAGGAAGAGAATATAGAGAATATATTCTAGGATTTTTATTTTAACCTAAAACATGTTGTTTCTGAATATTAAGTTTTGCTTTTATAAAGTCCTAGCCATGTTCAATTTCATTGTGTATTTATGTTCTGGTCCTGCTTCTTTTTCTTTTTGAAAATTGATATCATGAGAGGAGGAGTTGTTAAGAGCACAGGCATTGAGATTGGACAGCCCTGAGGGTCTCGCCTCAGCCTTGTGACTTGGCAAACATCAGTTATGAACATCAGTTTTAATCTGTACAGTAGTAAAATTAAGTGTACCTGTCTTTTAGGTATTTGGCTTAGAAGAAGTATTCAGCAAATAATGGTGTATATAATTTTTTTTCTCTGCAAAATGGGCCTTTTTTTTTCTTTTTCCTTTTTTGGGGTAAGAAAAATTACATAATACCTATTCAGTAGATATTTGTTAAAATAAATATTTGAAAGAGTGAATCATTTAATCACTGAAGAAAGGTTTTTCAGTGACATTGGTATTAGAACATTTTCTCCAAGTTCCCCCTCTAAGGTCAAGTACAAGATAAAGAGTAGCCACGTCTCAAGGGTCTGTGATCAAGTCATACAAAACAGAGACAGCAAAGCAAAAGAAAGTTGGGATATTTAAAAATGTATTATGGCATGTCAAGTAGAATCATAGACATTTTTCATGGAAGAGAATTTCTAATGAAGGTAGTACTAGACTCTGAACTCTTTAATTTATGAATGAGAACCCATTTCGCTTTAGCATTATGGTCAGGAAAGTGAGACCTCAAACTCAGTCTCAAAAGAAAAGTTAGTAATTTACTTTTGTTGTTGTTGTAAATATGTATATGTTTTCACTTTAAAGCAAAATGACTACTGAAGTTCTGTTTTCTGCAGCAAGTTTATAGAACTTTACAAAACATTAAAAATCATTGCTAAGGTATCCCAAAGCTGAATGTTTCAGTCTAATGAAATTTCAGATGATGTAAATCTTTGTAAATTAGGTTTTTTTTTTTTTTTTAACTATGTAGTGAATGCTTCAGCTAATGATCAACTGAAAACATCTGTGATTAAAAATTGGATTCTAGATATAAAATCCTCTTCTTTTCTTGGGTTCAGTGTATTTTGTGAAACAATCTTCTAATAAAATATAATGCAGTTTGATGACTTGCCTTTAAGACAAAACAGAAGACTGGCTTCTCAACTTCTGAAATAAAATGTATCTTATGCCCATGCCTGATATCTAGAATACATTCATTTCTGTCAGTGAAGAACATTGAGTTCTCTAACATTGAGAGAATACCTACCAGATATTCGATATTGTGTTAAACAACTCACATGGTTGATTTTTCCATGGTTACTTTATACAGTAAGCTAAATATTGTTATTATCACCACAAACCTTATTTTAAAGAGTCACAGGACCGCTGGAGATGTTAAATAACTGTCCGCTGTTCCCAGCCTGAAAGCAGTATCCTTGGGCCTTGAATCCAGGCCATCTAGTAAAGAACTTGGTAACAGTCCAGAGACTTATCTTTAAATACTGGGAAATCCTACTTCTCTAGCAAACACCTTTCTGTGGAACTTCTGTCAAAACTCTAGCGGAGAGAGGCTTTTCTGTAAGAGTAGATGTCTATGTTTCTTATTCTGGTGCATGTTTGTTTCTCTGCTTATGTTTCTGGTTCTATATTTCTTAGTCTTAGACTTGTTATATGTCTCCAGAGGTTTTCTTAAAACGTAGGATGAACATGACATGCCTCTCAAATGGTCCATTTTACCTTAATATTAGAAGCAAAATGTTATTCCTATTGCACGCTTGTCACATAAAGTTATTTCCAGCTGAAATAATTAAAAACACTTGTAATTAAAAAACTTCTCATTTTATTCTCTGTTTTAATGCAAGCATGAAGACTAAAAGTTACATAGCTTGGCTATATCCCTCTGGCTCACTTTACAATTTTTATTAGTGAACTCTTCAAATTTTGTATTATCAGTTTTCATAGATGGTCTGATATAACAGGAAACTTCTGTTGCACTAAAAAACCCTGCTGTCGAGGTCTTCATTCATTACTTTGTTAAAAGCCCTTGTAAAAATCCTTATGAAAAATTCCTTCAAGAGCTCACATCTCTCCCAATGAGTTCATGGTGTACTCAATGATAAGAGATAGTAATTCATTGCATTGTCCTTTGACCTAGATTGCTAGAAACTTAGATCTAAGGTTTGAAATCACTTGCTATATTTTTCTCCACTTAAGACTTTATATAATTCTTCTTTTTAGCTCTCCTGCTATAGTTCTTTTACATTTTTTAAATCATGAGTTAATAGTTTCACGTTTATTTGTATGCTTTTGTTTCTAAGAACCCCAAATCTTTTATAAAAATTAAAAGGGTACAAAAGGGGTGAGCAAGAATACATATAGAAATAAATATTGTTAGGTGTGAATTTATTTTTCTAGTGTATGTGAGAATAGTTTTCTTCAATGGGATAAAATTTCAATGTATGCTTGACAACTTATTTTTGTAAATTTTCATTTTTGATGCATGGGTATCATAGTTGTGTATTGACCTTCCACAAGCCAAACTTTAAAATAAAAATAAATACTTTTAAGGGTATATTAAGATTTTGGTCGACGTTTCTTTGTTTGTCATGTAGCTAAATGTTGGACAGAATAAACATTAAGAAGATATTTTAATCTGAAAAAATTTCAAAATTATGACAAAAGAAAGGGAGATTGAGTATTTTCTATTCTCTGTTGAGTGTGAAGACCATGTCTCATTTTATTACATGTTCTATCTCTTAAGAAGTTTCCACAACTCAAGAAAGTAACCTACCTTTCTATATGTTTTTCTTAATTAAAATTTGTATTTCATCTCCCAAGATGTGGAAAATATGATATTGTTACAATATTAGACAGAATCTTTTCCCCCAAAACTATGTGTGAGATAAAGGACAATTTTTTACATTCTGAATATATCATGATTCAGTGACATACTTTTCCATTTATGAATTTATATATATATATTTAATTTGGGATTAAATCCTACTGATTTTCCAAAACTGTTAAAGTAGGTGATTTTTCACCTGTTGCTCAACTTATCTATGTCTACTTTGTAAAGGAAAAACTTATAAACATGCAAAGTAAGATAATTCCAAAATGCACAACCGAAATCAATTCTGAAAGCATCATAATACTGTGGATGTTTGAAATAAGTTGGCATTTATCTGTGTCATCAATGCTTCATGAAACTCCGACTCATTTCATTAGTAGAAATATCTGTCCGGAAAGTCAATAAAGAATGCTGAGAGCATTTGTGAAATGCCATTGACTTTTGCAATTGTGAGAAATTATTCTCCCTAAACATGAATTGTGCTATGTCTATGTGTCTTCCAATAAACATCTCTCCATCAAATAATTTCACTGTCGGTAAATATGATGGAACATGAAAATCCCTTGTGACTATTCTTCCTTTCAGAAGAAAAACTCTGACCTTGCCATTGCAATAGAAGGTTAATATACATGGAAAAATTTAATAGAACTCTTTTGGCTAGAATTGTAGCTTTAGTTTACGTTTTGGAAACCACTGCAAAGGTAATTTGACATCTTTCTTTTAAAAAATACATTCTATTAATAATTTCAGGAATGTGTGTAAATGGAGTAATTTTTTCAATCAAATTCTTGTGCTTTTATGTAATGCTTATTTCATCTTTAATGACTTGGAACCATATTCCTCTTCCTGGAGAGGTCATTATGCTTTTGTTAGATTGTGATTTTCCCCCTCAGTTGTCTCTTCCTCAGAAATGTTCTGAAAAGAGAAAACAGAGCACTAGGATGCCATTTTTTCTCAGAATATATTGTCTAGCACATCTTTGTCATATGGATTTTTATTATTATCTTTGCTTAGGACAATATTCTTTTATCTTCATTATGTATATATTCCTATTAGGAATACATTTGGAAATTGGAATGTTTTATTTTATGGAGAAAGGATGTGAAGTCACAAAAAAGTACTTAGACTTGTCTCCTATTGCCTCAAAGTGTAAAAGGAGCAGAGATGGATGAAAGCTTCAGGGGATCACAGATTCATCACAATAAATAATTTTGGACTTCACTGTCTGGCATTTCCAGCCCTGAGGGTAATGTAGTAAAGTGAGTTCAGCATCAGATTGGTGGCACTGAGCATTCTACTATCATGTCTAGAAACCCCTCGTTGGAGCTAATTCTAATTTTTCTTCACAAATCAGCTCGAATTTTGTTCCCAATGTGCTGTTTTCTTGGAATGACTCCTCTCTCACCCACAGTAACATCTCTGTGCGCCAACAATACTGTGTGTACTTCCCTATCACGTTTCCTTCTCCACTATTGTTGTTACTTGTTATTCTTGCCTCTAGTTTTTTTTTTTTTTTTTTTGAGACAGAGTTTTGCTCTTGTTACCCAGGCTGTAGTACAGTGGTGTGATCTCGGCTCACTGCAACCTCCTCCTCCCGGGTTCAAGCAATTCTCCTGCCTCAGCCTCCTGAGTAGCTGCGACCACAGGTGTGCACCACCATGCCCAGCTAATTTTTGTATTTTTAGTAGAGACGGGGTTTCACCATGTTGACCAGGATGGTCTCGATCTCCTGACCTCGTGATCCACCTGCCTCAGCCTCCCAAAGTGCTAGGATTATAGGTGTGAGCCACCGTGCCCGGCCTTGCCTCTAGTTTTAAGTGGAGTGACAGTGGGGGTCATAACTTATGGATTGTGTATCTCTAGCATCCAGCATAGTTTTTGGCAAGAACAAAATTAAATGCATGAATGAAGAAAGGAGAATTTTTATATTCTTTCAAATATGTGGTTTGGAAAGAAATTTGAAGAAACTCTATAGCGTTTTAGTCTATTTGGTTTCATTTTTATACTGTTGACACACTCCTACAATGTATCATGTTATATGGAGAAACATATGTGTACGGTTGCTCTAAAAGACACACTTTTATAGCCCCTTATGAATTATGAATGCATCTTTTAGTATCACAGGAAAGATATTTTGCAAGTTTGCTGTTGTTATCGTTGAAAAATCATTGACTTTCAATTTTTACTTCCATTTTATTTTTTGTAATGCTAAATATTTGTGTGGTAGTGTTACTTATTTTTTCACTTCACTATTTCTACCAAGGTTTTAGATAAGGGCTAAAACATCCATGGAGCTAAAATGGAAAAGAAAGAAAATGTCAGGTGTTGTTGAGGATATGGGAACAACTGGGACACACACCCACTGTTGATAGGAGTGTAAATTACTATAAATATTTGGAATCTGTTTGTCAGTATCTCTAAAGCTGAATATATGCATGCCTTATGACCTACTAAGGCACTCTTAGGTATATGACACATGGAAATGAATATATTCATCAATATATATATACATGAATGTTTGTAGCAGCCCTATTTGTAATTGTTCCAAATTGGAAATAAATCAAATGTCCCCATCAGTAGAATGCATGATTCTTGTATCTAAATACAGTGAAATGCCTATATAGCAATGAAAATGAATGAAATGCAGCTACGTGCCGCACCATGAATGAATCTGACACACAACAATAATAACGTTGAATGAAACAATAAAGACCTGAAACAACACTCATTGTATGATTCCATTTATGTCAATTTCAAATACTGACAAGATTAGCATGTGGTATTGGAAGTCAGAAGAGTGGTTACCCTTAAGGATTGAGAGAGAATAGAGATAGGAAAAGGGGTATAAGAAGGGCTTTTAGAGGGTTGCTGATGTTCTGATTCTATGAGTGGTGGGTTTTCGGGTGTACTTTTTTGGTGAAATGATTTCAAATTATAAAACTTCAATCTGTGCCCTTTTTTTTGGTTTATTATACCTCATTAAAAACTGAAAATGAAGTCCGAATAAAAAGTCAAAATCATGATTTAACAATTTGTAAACACCTTAAAGGAATACTTTGTGTCATGAATGAAAATTAATTTCAGTCTACCTTAATTTTATTAAATGTGTAGGATTTGGCTACGTTAATATAGCGAAGCTTTTCTGCACCTTTGGGCTTTTTGTATTGCCATCCTATTGACTGACAAATATGGGTATGAAAAACCCCTTGGATAGTTAATAGTGACAATGTTTTCTTTCTCTCTCAAAGAATATTAAATATTATTGTACTATCAAATAATTTCTGATCTTTTTGACACACTATTTCTTCAGAAGGCCTTCAAGTTGCTGCACAAATGATCTAGTGTTCAGGTCATGGTAATAAAGTGGGTCAAATCCTGATGACACTTTAATAAGAAAAACATTGAGCAATTGTGCACATTGTAAGTTATTTTGTATTTTGGGGGGGAGGCGCACATTTTTTGTAGTGTTTTATTTGGAAAAAATAATTATTCCTAGTTAAATAGAGCAAATACATGTTATTTCCTGCTTTCAACTTAAATTCCTGTGTTTATATTTTATGAAAAGGTAGCAACTAAGAAAACAAGCTGTAAACAACTTGATACCTGTAGAGACATTTATAGCATTTGTACTTACTGGTTACCAAAAAGAAAAAGGTAATAAATCTACTATTTCCTTGTTTGTCAGGGTTCAAGGGAAAAGAGCTTCACTAGCATATTTGTCAAGCAGATGTGAAATGAGGCAGAAAACTGCTATAACAACTGAAGTCTAGAAATCTCGAATATGAAGTTTTGGCACAAACTGAGATGGCTTCTATGTGAAGGTTTGAACAGCGACTTTTGACATAGAAAATTACAACAGCAACAAGAAGTGAGGGAAAATTATGAAAGTAATAATGTGAAAAACAATGATACAATCTTTGCAATTTAGATTGATCTTTGAGATGTGCCATATTGCATAGTTTAATTTTGAAAGGTCATTTTAGCAGAGTTAATTGCCTCTGTTAAATTGGATAGACAACAAGGTTTGTTCAAATGCTTGGTGCACTTTAGGTTTCAGAATTACAACACAAAATTTGTTTCCTCTTAGAACTGACCTGAGAGATGGAAGCCACAAATGTTTCCATAAATGTTTTCTGTCTGGTGTTAGGTAGATATGCTATGTAGATAACACCAGACAGAATGAAAATCTAATAGATGACCAGATAAGTAGTGTCAAGGTATATGAGTTAGAAATACCTAACTTTATAGCAGTTTGTAAGGAAAGAAAGAAAAACAAAAATTTCAGCTGTGGATTCACAAAGTATTATGTTAAATATGCGTAGTATTATAATAGCATTTCTTAAAAATTCTATCTATTTTTAGTTAAATTGTGGGAACTTATATTACTATGGATGCAGCACCATGACCCTTGACTGGAAGGCACATGCTCAGATCTGTCGTTGGTTAGCAATAAAGCAATTTACATATTTGCCTCTACTAGGGTCAATGACAATGCCTCATGTACATTATATTTGTATGCCTGTATGCATAGAAATTCTGAGTGATGACAATATGGGAATTTCCAAAATTGGTTCCTAGGAGAATGTGGGCTGAATACAGCCCATTTTTCATTATGTGTGAGAATGAATATTTGGTATAATATAAAAACGGAATTAATGTTTTAGTGCATGGTTTCATCCTCTTTAACAATAAATTTTTAACTGTAGATGCTAACAAGTGACAGATGTGACTGACTCATCTCTTCTTCCTTGGACTCTCCAATGAGCAATTAAATAGCCTGAAGCAGAACAATCAAGAGGTCTGGCAAATCCACACACTAGGTAATCGGTTTTTGAAAAATTGAGAGTTAATGGTACTTAACTCTGTTAGTCAAGAATTCCCTAAGCATCTTTCTCAGAAAGACTCTGAAAAAAGGGACACCCAATAAACAGCATAATTCTCAGTAGCGCTATCATCAACCCAGTCCATAATTCATCAACAGTTTTTCAAATACTGTTTCAAACGAAGGTGTGAAGAAGGCACATGGTCATATGTGCCGTGCTGTTTGCAGTTTCACAATTTCATTGTGAAATTCTGATAATCTGAGCTTGCTTTCCTTCTCAGTTTCTGGGCCCCCCACAATTAATGAGTTCTTTGGGTGGCAATACTTCCTTAGAATTTTCTTCCTTCCTTTCTTTCTCTTTCCTTTCCTTCTTGCTTCTTCTTCTTCCTTCCTTTCCCTCTTTTTCACTGTAAACATTCATTGAGTGCTTAACCTGTGTCATGCCCTGTGCTGGGTATGCAAGAGGAAGATCAATACAGACAGATTTGTGACCCATAGTGACTGCTGACTCTGAAGACAGTATAAACGTATAGTTATAACACAGTATGGCTTGTTAAAAAAAATAGAGAGATGCCACGGGTAATTGAAAGCATATAGGAAGTGCAGTTTAGGAGTAGGGCTAGAAGATTATTCTGGTCAAAAGAAGATAGCAAGATCAAAAGAAGATGCCTTAGAAATAGTGTCTATGAGGGAAATAACAGCCCAGTGTTTCTGTAAAGTGCAAGGCAAGATTGGTGAAGGATGAGGTAGGAAAGCATGATAAGAGCCTTACAATTCATGCTAATGAAATAGGATTTTTAAAGATAGGTTTTAGAAACTCACTGAAGGTTGTCAAGTAAGGTAGAAATATGATCACCTTTGCCTTGCATGGCGGCATTCTGGTAGGACTGCGGAGGTGGGAAGACCGACAAAAGAATGGAGGCTGGATTGTGGTTAAGAAGCTGAAACAGTAGTGCAGACTCTGACATATTCTGACACAGTGCCATAGTACTAGGGAAGGAGGATGTGACGGTTTTGATGCATATTTTGGAGAATGAATTAACAATACTTAGTGCTAGAGTAAGGCAGTCTAAAGATAATTCAAACTGAGATGTGTACCTGCGAAGTTCAAGCTGCGTTTAGGATCAACCAGAGGAATGGTCTAGCAGGCAATAGTTTGATGAGTTCATATTTCACGGGAGACATACGTGCAGAAAATATACATTTGGGAGTAGGGAACATTTATGTTTCACTTGAAACTATCTTCCCAGGGACTGGAAGATTGTGATGATGAGATAGAGTCTAGGAATCCCTCTAACATCAATATTTAAAGGGCAGATAGAGGTAGAGTTACACAAAGGAAGCAGAGGGTAGGCAAAAGAGGTCAGAAAAAGGATACGGGCACTATTTATTTATTTATTTATTGGCAGACTCTTGCTCTGTTGCCCACGCTGGAGTGCAGTTGTGTGATCTCAGCTCACTGCAACCTCTGACTGACTCCTGTGCTCAACTGACGCTCTTGCTTCAACCTCTAAAGTAGCTGGATTACAGATATGCAACACCATGCCCAGCTAATTTTTTTTTTTTTGTATTTTTAGTAAGAGACAGGGGTTTCATCATGTTGACCAGGCTGGTCTTGAACTCCTGACCTCAAGTGATCCACCTACTTGGGCCTCCCAAAATGCTGCGATTACAGGTGTGAGCCACCCCACCCAGCATCCTTTTTTAAAAACAAGACAATTGGGCATCAAGGAAGGGAGTGGAGAGTTTCAAAGACAGTGCTTAGTGCAGTCAAGCACTTAGAAAGTTGTTAGCCATTTTGTAAGGCTTAACTGGTTTAAGCAATTTTCCTTCCATTCAGTTAAAACAATATCAAGAAGTTCTGGAAGAATACGTACAGAAAGAAAAAGAAAGAAAGAAGGAAAGAAAGAAAGAAAGAAAGAAAGAAAGAAAGAAAGAAAGAAAGAAAGAAAGAAAGAAAGAAAGCCAGCCAGGCCCCAGCAAACCCAAAAGTACATTTTATTTTCAAATAAAGTATTGGCCTCAAACTGCAATGTAGAACTGTAATTGAGGTATTTGGTTGATACATGGAAAGGCCTTAAAGATGCTTTTATTTAGAATAAGCACGTTACTTGGAACATCCAATCTAATTGTTCTGTGGTTTATTCAGACGATGCAGAAATGCATTTCCAAGGAAAGTCAAACCAAGTAAAGGAGGAAAAACTTTGAGTTCTTCTTAAGGTCTAGGACTCACTCAGGCTCATTCCAACTCCTCCAGATGACAGCATTTTTTTGAAGCTGGAGGCAATTATAAGTAATATTAAAATTTTTTGAATGAAAGAGAGAGAGAATTCAAACTAAATCTAATGTCTGAGAAAAAGAGATCAGAATCCGCCATGACTTGTCATGGCATAAACTCTGTGATCCAAATAAATACCCTGGCCCTAAGCCAGAAGTATCCCCTAAAGATCAATCTCTTTCCAACATTCCAGTAAGAAAATCTTAGATATATATCCATTTGAGTTTGTCATTAGAAAGACATTGATTTTTTTTAGGGATAGCATTTTTTTCTTTTTTTTAAGTAGAGTGGTGGTGGTGGAAGCCAGATTGCAATAGTTGGGAAGGGGACGGAAGCTGAGAAAGTAAAGACAGCGTTGGCTACGTTTTTGAGAAGTTTGGACAAGAAATAGAGGAAAGAAATTCAAGACAGAACAATTAGGACCAAAGGTGGAGGAAGTTTTCAAAATTGTACTTTAGAAAGGGAGATAATTTGATTGCATTATAAACTGAAGAGTTGAAACCAGGATAAAGGGAGACATTAAATTTTAGAAAACTTAATGACTCATTAAAAAAGACCCTCCAAATCAAGGAGGGATTTGAAGATGCTGAAACAGCTGGTAGAACAAGCCTTCTAAGATGTTATGTGTCACTTTTGCATCCACCCTAGCCATAAAAAATTTTCTGCTGCCCATACAATTAAAAGAAAATATTTACTGACAGGATAAAGATACCTCACGACAGAGCCTCCTGGATATAATACTCCTAGTTATACGTTGCAGAACAATGCTGTTGTGTGCATAGCTAATCGCTTAAAGTCTGTAATGAAAACCAGACTTACAGTAGCTTAACACATAGAAATTAAAAATAAGTCAGTCTTGTAACTTTGCCTTTTCGTTTTTGTTTGTTGGTTTTTTACTTAAAATAATGATTTTAAGAGGTAATGGATGCCTGTGTCCACATGCATTTCTCTTTGGCCTAGAACAATTAATTGGCTGTAAGTCTTTTGACTCTGAAGGCTCTCTGCAATAGGGAGTCCCACCAAGGGACAGGGTGGTCATGTGGCAGGCAGCCATGTCACCCTGGCAACTCTATGGGACAAAATAAACATTTGTTGTTGCCTCTGGCAAATCTTGGCCAGAAGGGGGAGCATGTAAGCCAAAAATCAAATTCTAAATTTGAATTATTTCTGCGTCCCCCACCAACGATCCGAATGGGCTTCCTTAACCTGAGAGTTGCTTTCAAGCCATGACTGGAAGTGGGGGTCAGACATGCCTCATAATACCTCTCTGGCATCAACTTTTTTTTTTTTTTTGAGATGGAATCTCACTCTGGTGCCCAGGGTGGAGTGCAATAGTGTGATCTCAGCTCACTGCAACCTCTCCCAGGTTCAAGCCATTCCCCTGCTTTAGCCTTCTGCATGGCTGGGACTACAGGCGTGTGCCACCACACTTGGGTAATGTTTTGTATTTTAGTAGAGACAGGGTTTCATCACCATGTTGGCCAGTGTGGTCTTGATCTCCTGATCTTGTGATCTGCCAGCTCAGCCTCCCAAAGTGCTGGGATTACAGGTGTGAGCCACCGTGCCTGGCTGAAACAAGAAACATTTTATGACTTGTTCTCTCTGAAGTATTTTACCTCAAGGCTTCCCTTGCAGATAAGAACTTGGACCTCCACAATTCTTTATTGAAACCAAGGCTTTTCTTTCTGTTGGTCCCAGGTCTTTAAACTCTGCCAATTGTCAACCGGAAATGTAAAAATCTACCTATAAGCTGAAAGCATCTCTCTACCATCCTGCTTTGAGTTGTCCCACCTTTCTGGATCAAACCAATGTATTTCTTAAATGTAATTGATTGAAGTCTCATGTCTTCCTAAAATGTATAAAACTAAGCTGCACCTGGACCACCTTGGGCCCATGTTCTCCTGAGGACTGAGTCACAGGCCTTGCTCACTCATATTTGGCTCAGAATAAATCTCTTCAATATAAAAAAAAGCTATCAAGAAGGTAGTAGTAGATGGGATTAAGGATTCAGAGGTCATTTAAATTTAAGTGCTTATTCACTAATATTCTGATTTTCTATTTTCTGGCAAAACAGTAGGATACACTTTTTCATCCTTAGGAGGATAGAAGAATTTGCCATAGAATGTGCCATATTCAACAAAATGTTAGTGAAAGTGATATATATATCCCTACCAGTATATGATTTGCTATATTCCCAATCTTCTGACAAAATGCCTCACCATGGTTCAGATGATGAAGTCAGCATTAGCCAGAGTAAGTGAGCACGAATGGTGTGAAGCAAGCTCAAGGCTGACCTCCTAAGGTCTGCAAACTGAATCTAATGTCTGAGAAAGTGAGACAAGATCCACTATGACTCATCATGCTATAAATGCCCTGCCCCTGCCCTTCACTACAATTTTAAGAAGTTTGAAAAATACATGAAAGAAAGAAGTGGAATAATAGATGGACTGTGACTAGTGGTGAAGGACTATATTGCATGTCATGTAGCAGGAGCAAGAAATAGATCTTTGTTGTTCAAGACTTCTAAAATTGTAAGGTTGCTTGTTTTACTATAGCAGCATCTGCCTTGACTGACACATTAGATAAACCATTCATGCTTAAGTATTACTGACTTATCAGGTCTTCTCCACATCAAGCCAGGCAATAATTGCAGCTCTAAAACAGAATATATGTAAAAATAAAAATCTTCCTCCTCCTCCTCCTCCTCCTCTTCCTCCTCTTCTTCTTCTTCTTCTTCTTCTTCTTCTGCTTCTGCTTCTGCTTCTGCTTCTGCTTCTGCTTCTGCTTCTGCTTCTGCTTCTGCTTCTTCTGCTTCTGCTTCTTCTTCTTCTCTTTTAAGATGGAGTCTCACTCTGTTGCCCAGGCTGGAATGCAGTGATGCGATCTCAGCTCACTGCAACCTCTGTCTCCCAGGTTCAAGCAATTCTCTTGCCCCACCCTCTTGAGTAGCTGGATTTACAAACATGTGCCACCATGCCCGGCTAATTTTTGTATTTTTAGTAGAGTTGGAGTTTCACCATGTTGATCAGGCTGGTCTTGAACAGACCTGATCATGTGATCAACTTCCCTCTGCAGATTTTGAGGGAATATAAACATTTAAACCACGGCAATGTACCTTTTATTTCTGTTTCTTGTCTTATTTAACCAGCTAGCACCTTCAGTACATCAAATAGGAGAGTTAAGAAAGGACATCCATTAGCTTAGGAAGAAATCGATGAGTTTCTTACCTTTAAGTATAATGTTAACTAGGTTTATTGTAGACATTCCTTCTCAAATTAAGGGAGTTTCCTTCTATTCTTAATTTGGTGAGAGTTCTAACCATAATTTGATGCTGGATTTTGTCAAATGTTATTGCGTGCTGATTTATATGGTCATATGATTTTCCTTTAGTTTGTTAATGTGGTGCATCACATTGTAGATTTTAAAATTTGGAATCAGCCTTTCATGCTTGGAATAAATCCCACTTGGTCTTGGCATATAAATTATTTTTATACAATGTTGGATTTAATTTTTATACAATGTTGGATTTAATTTGCAACAATTTTGTTGAAGATATTTACATGTTCATGATAGTCATTTTTCTGAAGGTTTCTTTAGTTGTAATGTTTTCATCTAGTTTTGATGTTAATATAGTACTGACCTTAGAGAATGAATTAGAAATCTTTCTTTTGCTTCTGTTTTCAGGTAGTGATTTAGGAGAACTGGTATCATAAATGTTGGGTAGGATTTACTGGTGAAAGCATCTGGGCCTGGTTCTTTCTTTTTCATAAAGTCATTATTTATTGTATTAACCTACTTGGGCTACTATAAAAAGTATAATAGGTTGAATGGTTTTACCAACAGAAACTTGTTTCCTCCCAGTTCTGGAGGCTGGAAATCTCAAGAGAGGGTGCCAGTAGGGTTGGGTGCCGATGAAGGCTCTCTTCTGTCTTGTAGATAATTTCCTTTTCACTTCACTGTGTCCTCATATGGCACAGAGAGAGAGAGAGAGAGAGAGAGAGAGAGAGAGAGAGAGAGAGAGAGAGAGAGAAAGAGAGAGAGAGAGAGAGAGAGAGGAGAGAGAGAGAGAGAAAGAGAGAGAGACAAAGGAGGGGGAGAGAAGAGAGAAAACAAGTTCCCTTGTGTTGCTTCTTACAAAGCATAAGTACCATTATGAGGGCCCCACCCTCACGATCTCATCTAATCCTAATTTCCTCCCCAGATTAAATCTCAAATGTCATCACATTGTGGTTAGGGGTCAACACATAATTGGGGGTCATGGTGAAGGGTAAGTCACAAACAATCATTCTATAGCAATTATTGATCTTAATGGATTTGGGACTAATGCTACTTATTTCTCAAGTGAGTTTTAGTAAAGTGTATCTTTTAAGCAATTGTTCATAAATAATCAGTTTTTGGGCCAGGAATTGTTCATGATATTTCTTTTCTAACATCCATGGGAACAGTAGTGATGCTCTTTAATTCATTTCTAACATTAATTGTTGTCTTCTTCCTTTTTTTTTACAGTTACTGTGGCAAAAAGTTCATAAATTTTATAGATGTTTTCAAAGAATTAACTTAAAAACTATTTTTGGACACAGGGTCTCACCATGTCACTCTGGCTGGAGTGCAGTGGTGTGATCATGGCTTACTGTATCCTTGACCTCCTGGGCTCAAGCAATCCTCCCACATGAATCTCCTGAGTTTCTGGAACACTGGTGCACACTACTATGCTTGGCTAGTTTTAAAAAATTTATTTTTATTTTGTGGAGATGGAGCTTCATTACATTGTTTACTCCAGTCTCAAACTCCTGGGCTCAAGCAATTCTCCCATCTCGGCTTCCCAAAGTGCTGCAATTATAGAAGTGAGCCACCATGCCAGGCCAGAATTAGCTTTTGTTTTCACTAATTTTTACTACTGTTTCCTATTTGCAAGTTCATCATTCTGCTTGAATTTTTATTATTTCTTTTCTCCTGTTTGTTTTAGGCTTAGATACTCTTTCTTCTTTAGTTTACTTATGTGGAAATTCAGGTGAGTGAGTTTAGATCTTTTTTCTTTCCTAATATATATATTTAATGCTATAAATTATCTTCTAACCACTGCTTTTGTTCAATCCCTCAAGTTCTGATAAATTGTATTATAATTTTCTTCTAATTAAAATAATTTATCTTGCATTTTCATTGACCCATGTGTTATTTAAAAGTGTGTTGTAAATAATCCCATTAAAAAATGTAAAAAGACATTAACAGACACTCCTCAAAAGAAAACATACAAGAGGCCGGTAAATATGAAAAATGTTCAACATTATTAATCTTCAAAGAAATGCAAGTCAAAATCACAGTGAGGTAACATTACACACCAATCAGAATGGCTATTACTAAAAAGTCAAAAAACGTATGCCAGCAAGGAGGCAGACAAAAGGAAACACTTAAGCACATTGGTGGGAATCTAAATTAGCTCAGCCACTGTGGAAAACCGTCTGGAAATTTCTCAAAGAACTAAAAATAGAGCTGCCATTCAACCCAGCAATTCCATTACTGGGTTTATATCCTAGAGAAATAAATCATTCTACTCAGAAGACACGCACATGTTCATAGCAGCACTATTCACAATAGAAAAGACATGGAATCAACCTAGGTAGCCGTCAGTGGTGGACTGGATGAAGAAAATGTGGTACACATACACCGTGGAATATACCATGCAGTCATGAAAAAGGATAAAATCATGTCCTACATGCACACGAATGTTCATTGCAGCACTGTTTACAATAGCAAAGACCTGGAACCAACCCAAATGGCCATCGATGATAGACTGGACTGGGAAAATGTGGCACATATACACCATGGAATATTATGCAGCAATCAAAAATGATGAGTTTTTGTCCTTTGTAAGGACATGGATGAATCTGGAGAACATCATTCTCAGCAAACTGACACAAGAACAGAAAAAGAAATACTGCATATACTCACTCATAGGTGGGTGAGAAAAATGAGAACACATGGACACAGAGAGGCGGTCTACTATACACTGGGGTCTATTGGGGGAAATGGGGGAGGGACAGCGGGGGGGGGCTGGGGGGGATAGCCTGGGGATGAATGCCAAGTGTGGGTGAAGGGGAGGAGGGCAGCAAAGCACACTGCCATGTGTGTACCTATGCAACTATCTTGCACGTTCTGCACATGTACCCCAAAACCTATAATGCAATAAAAATTAAAAATGAAAAAAAAAAAAATCATGTCCTTTGCAGAAATGCGGATACAGCTTGAGGCCGTTATCCTAAGGGAATTAATGCAGAAATAGAAAACCAAATACCACATGTTCTCACGTATAAGTGGTAGCTAAATATCAGGTACTCATGAACACAAAGCTGGGAAAAATAGACGCCAGAAACTACCGTGGGGGTGGGAAGGTAGAAATGGTTTAGAAACCACCTACTGGGTACTATGCTTGCTACCCGAGTATGGGATCATTTGTACCCCAAACCTCAGCATCATGTAGTATACCCATGTAGTGAACCCGCACAGGTACTCCCTGAATCTATCATGGAAGTGGAAATCATAAAAAATAAATCAATGCAAGTGTGTTGGTGTGGTTTTACTTCTGAGATCTTCGTTCTGTTCCACTTGTCTGTCTGCCTGTTTTGGTTACGGTCTCCCTGTAGTACAGTTTAAAGTTCACTAGCATGGCGCCTTCAGCTTTTTTCTTTTCTTTTCTTAGAATTGTCTTGGCTATACAGGCTCTTCCGTGGTTTCATATCAATTTTAAGGTAGCTTTTTACTAATTCTGTGAAGAATGTCAATAGCAATTTAATTGAATTTATAAATTACTTGGAGCAGTATGGCCATTTCATGATACTGATTCTTTCTGTCCATGAGCATGGAATGTTTGTTCTTCCATTTGTCCGTGTCCTCTCTTATTTCCTTGAGCAGTGGTTTGTAGCTCTCCTTAGAGAGGTCCTTCACATCCCTTCTTAGCTGTATTCCTGGGTATTTTATTTGTAGCAATTGTGAATGGGTGTTCATTCATGATTTGACTCTCTGTCTATTGTTTGTATAAAGGAATGCTTGTGATTTTTGCACATTGATTTTGCATCCTAAAACTTTGCTGAAATTGCTTGTCAGCTTAAGGAAAATTTGGGCTAAGACAATGGGGTTTTCTAGAAATAAGATAATATTTTCTGTGAGCAGAGACAACTTGACATCCTGTCTTCCTATTCGAATACACTATTTCTTTCTCTTGCCTGATTGTTCTGGCCAGAACTTCCAATACAATGTTGAATAGGAGTGGTGAGAGAGGGCATCCTTGCCTTGTGCCAGTTTTCAAAGGGAATGGGCTTCCAACTTTTGCCCATTCATATTGGCTGTGGGTTTATCATAAATGTCTCTTATTATTTTGAGATATGTTCAAGCAATACCTAGTTTATTCAGAGTTTTTAACATGACGGAATGTTGAATTTCATTGAAGGCCTTTTCTACATCTACTGAGATAATCATGTGGCTTTTTTTTTTTTTTTTTTGAGACAGAGTTTCGCTCTTGTTACCCAGGCTGGAGTGCAATGGCGCGATCTCGGCTCACTGCAACCTCCACCTCCTGAGTTCAGGCAATTCTCCTGGCTCAGCCTCCTGAGTAGCTGGGATTACAGGCATGCGCCACCGTGCCCAGCTAATTTTTTGTATTTTTAGTAGAGACGGGGTTTCACTATGTTGACCAGGATGGTCTCAATCTCTTGACCTCATGATCCACCCGCCTCGGCCTCCCAAAGTGCTGGGATTACAGGCTTGAGCCACCGCGCCCGGCCTCATGTGGCTTTTGTCATCAGTTCTGTTTATGTGATGAATTACATTTATTGATTTAAGTATGTTGAACCAGCCTTGTATCCCATGGATGAAGCTGACTTAATTATGGTAGATAAACATTTTGATGTGCTGCTGTATTTGGTTTGGCACATCTAGTTCAAGAATTCAAAGCATAGAAGTCCCATTGAAAAAAGAAGGAGCCCCTACCATCCGGCACCTCCGGACAAGGAGCTAAAGGCACAGACCAGGTAGACTCCCTAAAGTCTTCAGATAGAAAAGAGGAAAACTGAAGGATCTGTTTGCTTCACTGTTAAGTCTCTCCAAGGATTTTGCCAGCTCCAGAAATTGGGCTCAAGTGGTTTTCTAGGCCTTAGATTATTTTATTGTTGGAATACGGTAGGAAAAATTTTCCTTAATATCTGGAAATGGGAGTATTGACTTTCTAATGTAGAGACATCTAACAGCTCAATTCCCTGCTAGTTCTACTTGGGTAACGACTTCTAGAACCAAAAGAAAATAAGTTTGTGTTAAGTTACTAAGTTTGTTGCAATTATAGCAGCTATAGGAAATAAAAACAGAGCCCCCCCCCCCACCCGGTCCCCGACTTATGAAGCCTCTCCTCCATCCTCAGACTTTTGGCTTTCAAAAATTCAAACAATTTTGAAATTATTGAGGATTTTCACATTGATGTTCATCAGGGATATTAACCTTTGACAAACCTTACAAAAGCAGACAATGAAGAAAGGATTCCCTATTTAATAAATGATGCTGGGAAAACTGGCTAGCCATGTGGAGAAAACTGAAATTGAACCCCTTCCTTATGCCTTATACAAAAAATTAACTCAAGATTGATAAAAGACTTAAATGTAAAACTCAAACCATAAAAATCCTCAAAAGAAAATCTGGGCAATACCATTCAGAACAGAGGCATGGGCAAAGGCTTCATGACAAAAATGCCAAAAGCAATTGCAAGAAAAGCTAAAGTTGACAAATGAGATCTAATTAAACTATAGAGTTTCTGCACAGCAAGAGAAACGATCATCAGAGCGAACAGGCCACCTACAGAATGGGAGAAAATTTTGCAATCAACACATCCGACAAAGTTCTAATAACCAGAATCTACAAGGAACTTAAACAAATTTACAAGAAAAAAAAGCAAACAACCCCATCAATAAGTGGACAAAGGACATGACACATCTCAAAAGAAGACACTGCAGCCAAGAAACATATACTAAAAAAAAAGCTCATCATCACTGATCATCAGAGAAATGCAAATCAAAACCACAATGAGAAACCATGTCACTTCAGTCAGAATGGCAATTATTAAAAAGTCAAGAAACAACAGAAATAACAGATGCTGGTGAGGCTGTGGAGAAATAGGAATGCTTTTACACTGTTGATGCGATTGTAAATTACTTCAACCATTGTGGAAGAAAGTGTGGTGATTCTTCAAGGATCTAGAACCAGAAGTACCATTTGACCCAGCAATCCCATTACTCAATATATACTCAAAGGAATATAAGCCATTCTATTACAAAGGTACATACACATATATATTAATTGTAGCACTATTCACACAATAGCAAAAACATGGAATCAACCCAAATGCCCATCAATGAAAGACTGAAAAAAAAGAATGTGATACATATACACCATGGAATACTATACAGGCATAAAAAGGAACGAGATCATGTCCTTTGCAGGGACATGGATGAAGTTGGAAGCCATCACCCTCAGCAAAATATCACAGGAACAGAAAACCAAACACCACAAGTTCTCACTCCTAAGTGGGAGCTGAACAATGAGAGTACATGGACACAGGGAGGCAAACAACACATATTGGGGACTGTCAGGGGAGTTGGGGGAGTGACAGCATCAGGATAAATAGCTAATGCATGCAGGGCTTAATACTTAGGTGTAGCAAACCACCATGGCACATGTTTACCTATATAAAGAACCTGCAAGTCCTACACATGTATCCCTGAACATAAAAAAAAAGGGTATGATTTAATTTCCAATATTTGATGATTTTCCAGATATTTTTCTTTCTGTTATTCATTTCTAGTTTTAATACCATTGTTGCCTGAGCTAATACTTAGTATGCTTTCTATACTTTTAAATTTGGTAAGCTGTGTTTTATGGCCCAGAATGTGATCTAGCCTGTTGAACATTTTGTGTGATCCAAAGTAGAAAGTATATTCTAGTGTTGTTGAATGGCATATTCCACAAATGCCAATCAGATAAAATTGATTGATATTGCTGTTTAGGTCAACTAAATCTTTACTGATTTTCTTCCTGCTTCATCTATTGATTGCGGAAAGGGAGATGCTTAAGTCTCCAACTATAACAGAAAGTTTGTCTATTTTGCCTTAAAATTCTATCAGTTTTTGCCTCGCATATTTTGGTGCTCTATTGTGAGGACTGTTATGACTTTTTGAATAATAAATCTCTTTATCATTTAGTCATTTCTCTGTCTATCCAAGGAATTTTTTCTTATTCTGAATTCTGCGTTGTCTCAAATTAATCAAGTTACTTCAGTTATCTTTTGATTAGTGTTAGCATGGTATATCTTTTTCCATCCCTTTACATGTATTCTATCAGAGTCTACATGTAAAGAAAATTTCTTATATGCAGCATATGGTTCAGTTCTGTTTGGTAATCCACTCTGACAATGTGTGTCTTTTAATTTATATATATGAATTATTTGTTTTTAAAGTGATTATTAATATACTTGGATTAATATCCACCATGTTTGTACTGTTTTTTATTTGTTGCCAAAAGCTGTCTTTTCTGCCTTCTTTCATTTTAATTGAGTATTTTATATGCCATTTTCTTTTCTCTTTTAGCATATTATTTTAGTTTTGCCAACATTGTTAGTGGTTATCCTAGAGTTTACAATATAAAATTTTAACTAATCTATGTTCACCTTCAAATAAAAGTATTTTATTTCACATGTAGTCCTGATTTGTGCCTCGCATCTCTTGTGAGATTCCTGTCGTTCTTCTAGTTATCCAGAAGATAGTAATAAATGGTTACTATTATTATTTAGTAACAATAAATAAGCAATAAATATCTTTTAATGAATTAAGAATATGAAAAATAACAGATTTAATTTTTCTTTATTTATTTGTTCTCCCGTGCTCTTCCTTTTTAATGTAGACTAAAACATCTGGCTTACATAGTTTTCCTTCTAACTAAAGACAATCTTTACACAGTTTTTACATGATAGATATGCTGGCAATGAATTCCCTCAGGTTTTGTTGGTCTGATAAAGTATTTTTCTTTCACTTATGAAGGATCATGTGTTTTGATATAGAATTCCAGGTTTTTTTCTTTTAATGCTTTAAATATTTTGCTTTTTGTTACTTTAAGTATTTTAAATATTGCTTGCACAGTATCTGTTGAGAAGTCCACTGTAATTATCATCCTTGTTCCTGTATAGGTAAGGCATTTTATTTCATTCTGATTACTTTCAAGACTTTCTCTTTGTGTTTGGTTTTCTGCAACTTGAATATGATATGCCACAGATAGTTTTTGTTTTTGAAGGGAGAAAGGGAGGTTATTTTGTGGGATATCTTTGAGCTTCCTTGATCTCTGGTTTGCTGTCTAGAATTAATTTTGGAAATGTCTTGGCCATTATTACTTCAGGTATTTATTTTGTCTCATTTTCTCTTTCTTTGTATTCTGGCATTCTGTAATACCACATCTTTTGAAATCGTCCCATAGCTATTGTCTGTTCAGTTTCTTTTTCTTGTCTTCTCTTTGCATTTCAGTTCAGGAAGTTCTATTTATGTTTCTTAAGGTCACTGATTATTTCCTTGGGTTGAGTCTACTGACGAGCCCATCAGATAATCCTCACCACTCTTATTCTGTTTTCGATTTCTAGCATAGTCATCAATTCACCAAAATTACCATCAAAGTCAGGGGTAGACAAGATTTTGGCTTCCCTGGGCCACATTTGGAGAAGAAGAATTGTATTGGGTCGCACACAAAATACACTAACAACAGCTGATAAGTAAAAAAAAAAATTGCAAAAATCTTTTAAGACAGTTTACAAATTTGGCCTGTATTCAAAGCTGTCCTGGGCTGCACACAGCCCCAGGTCACGGCTTGGAAAACTGGATCTAGGTGTTGCTGCTAGTTAGTGGTCCCTATGGCTTTTGCTCCAGACAATATTGCCTTTGGGCTCCAGTTTGCCCTGGGACCTATATTCTCAGAGGGGTTTTTTAAAAAGTCACTGATTTTCATTTTATATAGCCCAATCTAAAAATCTCTTCCCTAGAAGTTTGCACTAAAATATACTGACAAAAAAAAAAAAAAAGTTTTAATCAGAACTTTAGGATCTCTGTACCAGGAATTTCCGATTTAAAACTCAGGAGTTGTGTGATTTTGGGGCTAAGGGGTGCAGGTACATCTTTCTTTTTAAAAATTGATGTAAAATGAAAATTTATTATGTCTTTCAATTATAAGCATAAGCAACAAAGCACAATAGTATTGGCAGTAGCTGTGACATTATTACCAATGGAACTCACATATTTTCATATCACATTTATAGTTTTTTCTAATAAATTACAATATCATTTATGCTGAACACTTCAAAAAGTATACTAGTTAGTAGACTCACCACTTGATCTTATTATTTAAAGCATTAGTAAAGAGGCACACCACAAATTTGCTTAAACATTTATTTCACTGACTATATTTAGGTATATTTGTTTCCTTTTCAATTTGGTGTATTTTTATTTTATAATACAAAATTATTCTGAAGAAGTATGGGAGGCAGAATAATGGCCTCCACAGACGTTCACACCCTACTTTTAGGTACTTATGAATTTCTTAAAAGAGACTTTGGGTTTGTTGGCCTGTAAATTAGGTCAAGCATTGCAGAAGACAGTGTGGCCATTCCTCAAGGATCTAGAATCAGAAATACCATTTGACTCAGCTATCCCATTACTGGGTATGTACCCAAAGAATTAGAAATCATGCTACTATAAAGACACATGCACACGTATGTTTATTGCAGCACTATTCACAAGAGCAAAGACTTGGAACCAATCCAAATGCCCATCAATGATAGACTGGATAAAGAAAATGTGGCACATATACATCATGGAATACTATGCAGCTATAAAAAATGATGAGTTAATGTCCTTTGCAGGGACATTGATAAAGCTGGAAACCATCATTCTCAGCAAACTTACACAGGAACAGAAAACCAAGCACCACATGTTCTCACTCAGAAGTGGGATTTGAACTATGAGAACACATGGACACAGGGAGGGGAACATCACACACCAGGCCTGCCAGGGGGTGGGGGTTAGGGGAGGGGTAGCATTAGAGGAAATACCTAATGTAGATGACAGACTGATGGGTGCAGCAAACCACCATGGCCCGTGTATACCAATGTAACAAACCTGCATGTTCTGCGCATGTATCCCAGAACTTAAAGTATAATAACAATAATAATAATAAAAACAAAAGAGAGACTTTGGGGATACAACTAAGGTTAAGGACCTTGAAATGAAGAGATTATCCAGATTATCCATATGGACCCTATCTAATCATACAAGTCCTCAAAATAAAAAAAGAAAGGCAGAAACATTGGGTCAAAAATATGAGACATGAGCAGAACTGGACCTGTTTTTGCTGGAATTGAAGCTGCAGGCAGGTGACCATGAGCCAAAGAATGCCGTGGGAAGGACCTTCAGCTACAGCCAGGAAGAAAATGGGTATCTCAGTCCTACATCTGCAATGAGTTGAAATCTGCCAGCAATTCAAATGAGTAGAAAACAGAATACCTGGCCTGCCCACATTTTTGTTTTGGTCTGGCGAGACCTGTACTGGACTTCGGAGCTAAAGAACTGTATTAACATGTTGTTTTAAACCACTAGGTTTATTCTACTTTGTTACAGCAGCAATACTAAACTGATATACCAAAAATCCCTGTACTTCATCCAAATATCCATGTTGCCCACGACACACAAAGAAACTAAGAACCCAGCTGTAGTTTAATTTGACATCACAGACCCAAAATGTTTTGAAAGGTAAATGTCATGGAATGAAATAATGGATGATCGTTAAGACAACCAATATTTTGGCCCTAAAAATAATGATTCCATCTATGTTAATAAAGGCATAAAACAATTATACTAAACTACTCCATTATCTCTTCCAATTTGGTTCCTAAATTTTCTAACTCTGTGTCCATAGCTGATTATGATAATTCAGACTTTTTTCCTGAATGTTATGCTGCATATATAAACTCAGGCACTTAAGAGCAGCTTTTGAGGAACTGATTGCCATAACCAATTAATTGAATGTAAATTTATGTCATTGAAGAATGCATATGGGTGGAAAGGTTGTATCAGCAAAGTCTAATGAGGAAAATGATGTATTAGAAATACAGAAGAGTGATGGCTTGTTCTGAGTATGCCTCTCAGGTTGGAATAAATTACCTTTTGTTACAATCTCAATATCCCTCCGTAAGAGTAACTGAAAATATATGTTGGTGCCAAAGTAACATCACTGTGTATTCTTTACGAAAATATTTTTAAAAGTAATAATCAGAAGACCATGAAACTCTGTAAACACCCCTTAAAATTAGGGAGTAGTAGAAATCTAAATTATAAGGCTGTTGGAATATTGCAGTGCTCCTACCAGCTGGTAGAAAGTCCATAGGCAATTATATGAAGAGACAATTCTTGGAAAACATATTCTTGATTTTTTTTCTTGGTGTATACTTTCTAATTAGTTTTACTTTAGCACCTTTCTTTTTTATAGTTTGCCAAAATGTACTATCTTTTATTCACAGCTTTTGGTTGCAGGATTATTCAACATAGCTCATAAAAGAAAACAATATTGCATTTCTAACCTTTTGCTCCTAGAATTGGCAAGTCTAGTCGAGAAAAGCTGGAATGCCATTAAAACAACAGCTTGTCATCTTTCAATCAGTCCTTAGCTGAAGTTAAAATCCCACTCATCCTACATAATCCAGGTAAAGACCTTCTTCCTTATGGCTCTTTACTGCCTCAGGCATCTGTGGTTTGCTTCTTTCCATAAAAAATCTCGAAACGTTTGGCAACCATGAACATTAACCTGAGTTTTCAGCATTCGGTTCACTCATTCATCCAACACGATTTGATTGTCTGCTGGGTGCCGGTCATGGTGCTAAGCTCTGCAGGTAAAAAGATGACCACATTCTCAGTATAAGAGGGAAATAAATGTGAAAAGCAGTAGTTATAGTACAGTCTGATAAGCACTGTAATAAAACTTGGAAGATTTTCACACATTGACAATTATAAAATTACAAAGATTTGTTCTCTCTTTAGCTGTTAAGTCCCTAAAATGCTTTATGCTTTGTCTCCCTGTATTACCATACTGATCTGTTCATAATGCCTGTTCTTACTTAAGTCTTCTGGATAAAATGTTGTTCTCTGACTGTGCTCTTGTCTTATTTTTTCCCCAGCCTTTCAGTCTCTTACTGTGAACAGTGGGAAGGCATTTCTTCTCAGTTAGCCCAGTACTACTACTTTGAGATAGTAGAGGGTAGTGGTGAAAAATTCAGGCTCACGGTAGAGGTTACCTGTGTTTGAATCTAGGTCCAGCCACTGGATAGCCTTTTAACATAGGCAAGTTATGCAAACCCACAGTGCCCAAATTTCCTCATCTGCAGAATGATGGGAATAGCAGCTATTCCATACTGTTCTTGTTAGGATGAAATGAGACACTGTGTGTAAAGTGCTTGGCATATAATATGCACTGTGCAAATAGTAGCATTATTACTTGACAGCAGAACAGAGGCCAGCCATTTCTTCAGTTTATAATTTAGGGCCAAATAGAAATGCTAGTCATAACACATTTATTGTTTTTATTTTTGATTGCACCTGACTGCTGGGGAGCCTCCATAGCACAGAGTGAGTAGCCCCTAAACAAGAACCAAAATGGAGGGTATGGATGAGGCTCAGATCATCACCCTCTGGGGAATAGGGACAGTGTCTGAGTTGCCAGGAAACCTGGCCTCTGCTCGTCCCGGAATCCCTGAGCTTTGACTTTTTAAGGGAACATATGACAGATGATGCCATCTGAGAAGATAAGCAGCAGATCTTCTAAGTGGTAGAACTGAGACTTGAACTTTTGGCTTTCTGACTTTAAAACATGTTTTCCCTCTACAAATAAAGTATGTCTCCAATGGAACAAGGATCCAGTGAGTGAGTATGTAGGAAAGGAACTTGTACAAGAGATGCTGTGATAAAGTGGTCTTGGCAAGAACTCGGAATAGACACTGGAGTGTGGGATGTCATCTGTTGTCTAGGGCAATAATGATGGAGAACAGGGACTATATTTCTTAGTAGTGCTGCCATATGCTTAGATGCACCCTGAACTTTGTTGGTGTAAAGTAGTCTGTAAGATGATTGGCTGTTGCTAAAGCCACAATCAGTATTTGCCTTTAAATTATACCGTGCTGATATTTGATATTTACTCTAGGCGAGTGCCATATTGATTTGCTTTTTCCTCTCAATGTTGTGACACTACATTGCCTTAAATTAGAACACATTATTAGTGTTTTAAAATATCATGTCATTTAATATTCATATTAATGAAATTCTGATGTTAAGAATCACACACAGGGGTGTCAAGATGAGATGGAATCTGCGCAATGCACTTCCTACAATGCTCTTGGCCAAAGGGCTTTCACCATTGGCAGGACCTTGTTACAACAGCCTCCCTCCTCTTCCTACATTCCCACAGCCTCGACCCTGAGGGCTGCCATGGAGCCAGGCTCCCATATTGCGTGGGTTTGGGGAAGAAGGCAGACAGTCAGGGTTCTCAGCAGGAATATAAATTGTGTGAGGAGTCATAAAAACTAGGTAAGGAATGTGTTGTTCAGTCGTTAAAGACATGCTGGGGCCTTAGTTTAATTATTTTAAACCCTTGGAAGGATTTGGAAAATGAATTGAGAGCTGGTTTGTTATTTTTGCCCTCATGGGTCTTTGTATGTCTTTTTAACAGGCACAACGGCTTTAGAAATCCTCTCTCTAGTTATGTTTCCTCTTTTCTACTTGGGAAACATTCTAAGGGTCACAGTGATACTTGTGGAACCCCAGCACATCTCTCTCTACCTCTTATCCCTGTCCCTCCCAATCCAAAAAGAAATAAAAGGAAAAGCCACTGACTGACTGCACCTGAAGCTTCGTCAAGGCTCTTCGGCACAATTCAGTGCCTGCAAATGTTACAGGAGGATGTGCAGACAGATGCAAAAGGGTGTTTGTCAAATCAGGAGAACGTTGTTCAACCGAGACTCATTTCTGGCTCTCTGTTGTGTAGTTGCCTTGAGAATAATTATGTGCAAGCGCAGCTTGGATTGTATGGTGACCTGGCTGGGGAAGAAGATTCTGGGAATAAACAGCAGCTAAGCAGCAAGAGAGCTTGCTGTCTGTTTAAATAATGCTCTGTAAATGTCTTCAGGTAGCCCGTATAAACCCTGGGATTTATTTTCTTCAGGGCTGCTAACCACCTCTCTGTACTACCAAACTGTACAGAAACAGCCTTTGCATTTTACTTTTTAAAAGCCTGCTCCTCACCCGTCCCTAAACACAACGTCCACCATGGTTTTTCATGATTATCTCGGGCTCTTTTAACATTTGCACGAGATTAATTTTCTTTCATTATTTACTAGCCTTGAATGAATCTGTAGTCTTTTGTATTTTATAGATATTATATAAATTACATCATGCTTCCTCCATAAAGATCTTGTTTTTCAACACTAGTGACTGCAGATGTCTAGTTCTTGCAGCATGCTAAATCATAATCTCAATTTTGTATTTTCTGATTAAAATCATCTCCTTAAAAAATCAATAAAAGAGAGAAAGAAAACATTTTTTTTCCCCAGGTGCTCCCAGGTCAATCTTGTACAGTAGGAAGATATAAGTGTTCACATATATTTTCCCAATCTAGAAAAATTTCTTACACATTCTCATTCTGAGTGAAAAATACAGAATTGCTATCCTTTAGCTTTCAGGAGCCAAGGACTGTAGTAGCATTTATTTTTCTAGTGGAAAATTTTCATTATTCCTTAATTTTTAGAGCCTGTTGCTAGAATTAGGTGGAGTATGAATAAAGCTCTGCCTTCATCTTTCATGGTCCTTGAATCTTTGCTCTCTTTCTTGACTTTGGAGAAGTGTACAATTGTTTTTTCCTTCTTCTTTTCTCAGTCATTCTCTGAAATTCTTGGATGATCTCTGTCCACTCTTTCATGACTTCAGAGCTCAATTTTATATCTCCTGCCCTGACATCTCTCATGAGCCCCAGGTCTACATTTTTACATACCTGGTAGAATTTCCACCTTAGACTTGGACTGTCTGACACTGACTAAGCTCACATCTTCTGCACTCCATCTTTTAGCATATTTGTGCCAAAGTTGTTTGCTACGTCCTTCAGTCAGGCTCCAGAGAGCTGCAGTAAGATTTCTATCATTTATCTTGATTGTGCCTGATTTAAAAAATGATTTAAGTAATAAAATTATCTTACTTTTAATTCTAAAGCTTCCTGGGTGGGTTTGAATTCAAAGCTTTCTTTTGTTTATTCAAAATTTACTGTCTAAAAATTTTCAGTTGTGTTCAAGCTTTATGAAAAACTGCAAAGTATGAAAAAACTTTAAAATATATACTTTCTACATGCTTGAAAGGGTCTTACAAGTCATTTGGTAAAAGACGTTACATAGATAAAGAATTCATTGTAGACTGTAGTGAGATGGGTTTCTAGGCCCTGGTGCAGCTTTGCCTCTACTAAATGTAGTGAGAAAAGTATGATTGTTAATGAATTACATATTCCACATCCCTGTGTACATTCATGTTTATTTTCTCATTCATAACATTTTAAATCTTCAGACCAATAGGACAAGCATCTTCTGGGAATTATATGCATTATATTTGCAAAAGTCCGTTTCTAAAGTCTGATCTGAGTTTTACATAACGTGAGTATGTTGTTTCCATTCAGAGGACATGTGTCTTTGGGCCTCATCACATGTCGTTTCTTGTGTAGAGTCAGTGCCTCAGACCTGTCACATGGCCAGTCTCAAATCATTAGCCAAATCCAAGTTTTGCGAAAAGCAACCATGAATAATGACATGATAATGGGAATTTAGCAGCAACATAAATTATTTTAGATTTAGCAAATCACATGTTATGAACACATTAAAAAAAGAAACGCTGTTCCACTTTGAGAATGACCTTATTATGTGATAAAAAGGGAACTGAAGAGAATGTGGCACTGCTAACTGCTAGAAGTAAGGAAAGCGCACTTAGATATGGACATTCTTTTTGGTGAGCTGAAATTCCTGTCAGCAAACTAATAAAATTTGATTCATTTCTCTAAATGATCATCTCTAAATAGATCTATATAATGCTAAGTACCTACTGGCTTATATAGTTGTAGTTCCTCATAGTTATTTGAAATGAGCCTGTGGTGATGGTTTGAGGCTAATATAATTATTTTCTTCCACTTCGGGCAAAGTATAATTCTTACAGGACTTCTGAAATGCCCTTTTATCCTCCTTTCAGGAAGGTAAAATGATTGCTGTATCAAATCCGTGTCCGTAGGAATTGTGTTCCTATGTATGGGATTTGATCTTCTTAGATCAAACAGATCAGACTTGTCACATGTCCTGTCTCGGTTTCTATGGATCAATTTGTCTCAATCTTCATTTCTTTTAGGAGGAAGGCGTTAGAAAGACTACAGTGGGGATATTTCACTTGGTTTGCACACAAAGGATAAACGTTAGGATAGAATTATGGCTGTCTACAAATATGAAATAAATACATGTGAAAAATTGTTTTTCACTCACTAATTAGTGAAGGAACTGGAAAAGTTGTTAAAACTGGTTGCTACAAAGGAGAATGTAAAGGGCCAACTAATACACAAGCTCATCAGAAAGCCTGATTTAAATTTGCTTCATAGATGCAAAACTAGCTTCTTCAACAGTGGGAGAGGGAAGTCAATTGAATTTCCACTGGACAGAGTTTATTTGACTGCCTCTAACCAATAATTATTTGCATTGCTCTCAGTTTTCTGCAGGTTAATGTCTACCTCCACAGAATTATAAAATAGCTGAAGACAATGAAAAGTACAAACTTCACAAAATTAGATAACCTTGAGTGTGTTCTAAACAGTGTATTGTTTTCCATTAATGACACCCTTAATCTTTTGGTGTACTTCGTTAGCTTTTCCAGTTTTTCCCTGCAGAGTGCCCTCTACTTTTGGCTCTATTTTTTTCAATGGTTTTGGGGAAGGTAACACCCAATTTATGTTTCAGCATGATTTTCCTTATCTCTGCTTAACCCTTTTGTTCCCTTTTCTTCAAGTTCAGCGTAGGCAACTCAGTTATCAAGTGTCCTCGAGAAGAGCATATCCCAAAGTTGCAAGAGAATCCTGAAGGGCATCTGAACATCACCGTATTTGACTTACTTGGTGAAGCAGTGGTCTGAATAGAATAAGACTGGCGTGGAAGGAGGCGAGTGTTAGACATTTTAAAATGCATTTTAAGGAAAATTGATTTTGGGTCTTTATGCTTACTATATTTACTTGCTACATATTTTATTAGTATTTTCTGAGACAGGGTCTCACTCTGTCACTTAGGCTGGAGTGCAGTGGCACAATCATGACTCATTGTAGCCTTCACCTCCCGGGCTCAAGCCATTCTCCCACTTCAGTGTCTTGAATAGCGGGGAGTAGAAGTGTCTGCCACCATGCCCAGCTAATTTTTTATTTTGCAGAGATGGGGGTCTCACTATGTTGCCCAGGCTGGACTTGAATGCCTGGGCTCAAGCAATCTTCCCATGTTGACTTCCCAAAGTGTTGGGATTATAGGCATGAACCACCATAGCCACCATACTCTGCTATACATTTTAGAGTAGTTAATACAATTATAACAAATTACAGTGGGAGGTGTATCAATTAATATTGTAAAACAGTAATATTAATTTAAGGTTATATGGTGCAAACTTCTAAATGGTTCTATTGTTACTTCACTAGTGAATTAATTTATTTACTCACTAGATCAGAAGCTTCGTAAAGGCCGTAACTCCATCTATTTTATTCCCGATTGCCTCCCCAAAGCCTTGCAGTGTTGGAGGCATGGTATGTTTGTGATATACATTTATCCAGTGAAATTTTAACAGTGATTTATTAACCACCTACTCTTTGTCTGACACTATGATAGGTGCTGGGGATTAAAAATAAATATCTAATATTTTTATGATTAATATTTTAGAAAAGTTCATCATCTTTTATTGTATCTTTTTCCCAAGGAAATTTGTCCTGGATGAGAGAATTTTAGGCATTATGGCAGACTGACTGAAGAATAGTCTGAGTTTTCCCCAAATCCCACTATATAGGCAAGTTTGTTTTGAATGTGTGGCTAATACTCTCTCTAGTGGGATCTCCCAGGCAACATTGTTGGTGTCAACCACATAGGGACATTGGAGATTGCCGAGATATAGTTCACTGGCTTCAATAGCGAGTTCTTCAAGTTCTCCTAGCAACCGTTCACCGTGTTTCTGAGTCTGAGCAGAGATTCTTCCTCTCTTATAGCAGCCTAAGAATAATCACGACTACCAATTAGTATGTTTCAGAATCTAGGCTAAGTACTTTGTAATTGTTATCTCATTGACTCCTTAGACCTACCCTATGGAGGTGAGAAGTTTATGATTTCAATAATGCAGCTAGTCAGTCGCAGGGGTAGGACAGGATTGGAGGTCTGCCTGAAGTCAAAGACCACACACTTATAACTGTGTTGCCTCAATGTCTAGAACTGATGTGATGAGAATATGGCTGAGTCTATGTTGAGTGTCTGTGGGTCTGCAGGATTATTTTTCCTACATTTGTGATGCAATAAAGAAAAAATGTGTATTATCAGTTTGTGCTCTGCTTTAGACTTCTCTCCATTTAGGCTCTGGTACAACGAAAAATTGCATAGTGACTCTGACAATTGGATCAATACTTCAATACTTCTATTAGCTGCAACATGCAATGTGAAGGTTCAGAAGGTGACTGAATTATGTTTTGTAGAATTCTTATACTCCATTGGTAAAGCATATGCTGCCATAGAGGGACTGCGTTTCTGAAATGTGTTTAGACCCCAGACAGGTCAGACTCTCATGCAACGGCATTTCAGCCCTCTTTTCCACCCTCAGCCGGCAGAGTTCTGAAATAGGTGCTGTCTGCCCATAAGTCGTCCTTCAAACCTTTGTATTTACAGGACAGCTTGGCATTTTTCTTCTCTTCATCTTTCAAAATTTCCAACGCCATTAGCATTTGATTTTTCCTCAGAATTTTCTTCTCCTAAAATGTCTACATTTTGACTTCCTTTGGTTTTGTTTCCAATTTTGAACTCAGTGTGCTGCTCTGAAATCATTTCCCTCCTTCTAATTAACCTGACTCTATTATACACACATTCCCTATTCTGAGTTTCATTGTATCATCTACATAAATTACTAAAGTTATTTCAGCTTTATCTGAGACCTCCTTTAACATGTACTTTTCAGCATTCTTGGTTTCTTGCCATTATCCCTGATTAGCCTCAAATCTTTTTTTTCTTTTTCTTTGTTTGTTTCTTTTGAGATAAAGTCTTGCTCTATCGCCCAGGCTGAAGCACAGTGGCACGATCTCCACTCACTGCAACCTCTGCCTCCCAGGTTCAAGCAATTCTCCTTCCTCAGCCTCCTGAGTAGCTAGCACTACAGGTGTGCCCCACCATGCCCGGCTAAATTTTTTGTGTTTTTAGTAGAGATGAGGTTTCACCATGTTGGCCAGGCTGGTCTTAAATTTCTGACCTTATGATCTGCCTGCCTTGGCCTCCCAAAGTGTTGGGATTACAGGAGTGAGCCACCACGCCCAGCTCTCAATCCTTTTTTCTAATAATGACCTACCAAGAAAATAATTTTTTAAATGTTACTTTTACTTAATTGTATTCTTTTCACCAAAGGGCCAATATGCTCAGACCACAGTGCCACTCCAATTTTTTTTTTTTTTCCGAGACAGAGTCTTGCTCTGTTGCCAGGCTGGAGTGCAGTGTAACAATCTCAGCTCACTGCAACATCCGCCTCCCAGGTTCAAGCAATTCTCCTGCCTCAGCCTCCCAGATAGCTGGGATTACAGGTGTGCACTATTACGCTGGGCTAATTTTGATATTTTTAGTAGAGACAGGGTTTCACCATGTTGGCAAGGCTGGTCTTGAACTCGTGACCTCAAGTGATTCGCCGGCATGGGCCTACCAAAGTGCTGGGATTTCAGGTGTGAGCCACTGCACTCAGCCCCAAATGAATTCTTTTGATTGTCTCTTTGTAACATCTGACTAATGTGAGCAGAGAGAGAGAGAGAGAGAGAGAGAGAGAGAGAGAGAGAGAGAGAGAGAGAGAGAGAGAGAGAGAAGAATGTGTGGAAAGCTAGAATAAATTCTAAAAAGTTTTACATAGTCATTTAGTTTTTAAAAAACACACCAGTTAAAATGGCGATCATTAAAAAATCTGGAGACAGCAGATGCTGGAGAGGATGTGGAGAAATAGCAAAACTTTTACACTGCTGGTGGGAGTGTAAATTAGTTCAACCATTGTGGAAGACAGTGTGACGATTCCTCAAGGACGTAGAAATAGAAATTCCATTTGACCCAGCAACCCCATTACTGGGTATATATCCAAAGGACTATAAATCGTTCTACTATAAGGACACATGCACATGAATGTTATTGCAGCACTGTTTACAATAGCAAAGACCTGGAACCAACCCAAATGCCCATCGATGTTAGAGTGGACTGGGAAAATGTGACACATATACACCATGGAATATTATGCAGCCATCAAAAACGATGAGTTCATGTCCTTTGTAGGGACATGGATGAATCTGGAGAACATCATTCTCAGCAAACTGACACAAGAACAGAAAATGAAATACCACATGTTCTCACTCATAGGTGGGCAATGAACAGGGAGGGGACACAGGGAGGGGACTGCTACACACTGGGGTCTGTTTGGGGGAATAGGGGAGGGACAGTGGGGGTGAGGAGTTGGGGAGGGATAGCATGGGGAGAAATGCCAGATATGGGTGAAGGGGAGGAAGGCAACAAATCACACTGCCACATGTGTACCTATGCAACTATCTTGCATGTTCTGCACATGTACTCCAAAACCTAAAATGCAATAAAAAAAAACCAAAAAACCAGACTCTAACCAACTTCGTTGGTCTAGGTTCTAAAAGGTACCGTTGGGGTAAAAAATAACTACATAGCGCATTACAGCAAAATAACTATGTTTTAAGAGTGTAATTTTCAGTTCGTGTTTGATCTGCAACTATTTCAATGCAACAGTTTACGTATGCTCCTTTTGTTTTAACTGTTTCTTGTGGAAAATTTCAAAAACATACAAAAATAGGATAGTATTAACTCCCATTTAGCTGTCATTTAGTTTTAACTATTTTGAACTCATGATCAATCTCATTCTATCTACTTTCTCCTTCCTTCTGAAGTGTTTGGAAACAAATTCTAGACGTCATATAATTCTATGTAAGTATTTCAGTATGCATCTCTAAGAGAAACGCAGTACTTTGGGAAAAAGTCTTAACTACAATTTAACATTTCCTTAAAGATCACGAGGTAATTCCCGAAATTCTAATTTCCTTGTCTCATTTGTTTTGCAGTTTGTTTGCTTCAATCAAAATCAAGTTTATGAATTGGATTGTTTGCTGCATTTTGTGGCTTTTTAATATGTGAATTCTCACTCATCTCTTTATTGCCATCAATTCATTTGCTGAAGAAGTCAAATTATTTGTTTTATGGTGTTTCCAGCAGTGTAGATTTTGCTGATTGTATTCCTGCAGTGTGTTAAATGTATTGCTTTACCATTTGCATTTTCTCTAAACTGGTGATCTGGTTCAGATTGCCTTGACTAGATTCAGGCTTGAGTTCTTGGGACGATTACTTCATAGGCAGTATTGTGTACTTTTGTCAGGAGGTAGCACAATGCCCTGTTGTCTGTCTTTTCATGAGGTTAATGACTATTGGTTTTCACATCCTAGATTCACAGAGTGACCAAATAAAGATGATTCAGTGAATGGCTAAAGAAATAAATATGCTTGAATCCGTACTCATGTCTCGCCTGATATAAGCATAGAAATTAACATTATTCAAAGATCATAATAAATTGTATCGCCTCCAAATACATAGCATTTTATTCAATGAAGTTTCCAAGGACCTAGATAATTTAGAATTGTTACCTTGTCCAAAAAGACCTTGGAATATTTGCGTTTGGAGTTACTGTGGAAGGTATCTGCACATCCTTTAGAAAGTTGAGGAGCAAGCTGGCATTCTCTAGATAAGATTAAAGAACACAGCTAGATGCATGCTTTTTAGGTGAGGAATGGAAGTGATCTGGGCACAGACAAGGCAAGCTGTTAACAGTCGTTATCATTGGTGAGAAAGAGTGCGGCGATAGGAAAGTTGGTCATTTTATTCTTTACCTGTCTATGGTTTGAACTTTCTCCATGATTACTAGATGGGAACATGTTCATTTAGATTCTCTTCCCTGAATTTATATGGTTATAAACCTAGTAAATACTAAAATGAATGAATGAGTAATTAAATTGAATTAAGAAGCTGTTTAAGACACCTGTGTGGGTGGAGATACTTCCTATTGTTGAGGCACTTACCTGGTTGGAGAAGAAAAAAAAACAAAACTAGGACATAGCACTTACGTTTATCAGCATACGTACTGCACGTTTACTAGGCACTGGGGGTTTACCTGAGAAGATATCATATTTCTTTTTAAGATTTCCACAGGAGTTTCATCAACTTTACCGTATTGGAGAAGTGACCTCATCATCAGGCCTCTGCTCATGCCTCCGAGTACATCACCTACAGGCTCTCAAAGCCCTGAGATCTCAGCTGGCTTCCTGGAAGCCTCTGTACCAGCTGCCTTGCACGCTAACCTAACTTGAAGGCATCCTGCCCCAGGCTGCTTATCTCCCATGGCAATTCCTCTCTGCACTGCCGTCTTTGCCTTGTACAACTCCAGACTCCCTGGAACCTCCAAACACTGCTTTTTACCTCTTATTTTAATGAAACTCGTTCCCCCAATGGTATGGCTCTCCCTTTTGGTCTCCTTAAGGGACGGGTTAAGTTTACTTTTTTGGCCATATTCCCCTTCAGAAGCTTGAGGCTCCTTCACACTGTAAACGTATACATAATAATTTTTCTTCTCTTTTAGAAAAAAGATAAACTTATAATGGCTCTGTTAACTAGGGTTTTTAATAAGCTACACCAATATTTGTGTGTGCCCTTTTCCTGAAAGGTATATTTTATTTACAGAAAAAATAGATTACGTATTTTCAAAAATTTTGTGAGAATTTTCCAGTCCCAAATCATTCTGGTTGGAGGTTTAACGTGTGATCTGACCGGTGAGCCCACTTCAAATAAAGTAGGGAGCTATGACTCCATTCACGGCACGCAAGAACTTATGTCCAGGAGAAGAAAGGGGAAGGGCCAGCACAGCCTCTTAAAGCCTGTGGAACCCATCCTCAGTGCCGCTCTGCACGGCACATTGGGTTAGGAAAAATGTCTCGATCTGCTCAGACAGCTGAAAAGAAAAAGGAGAAAAAAATATGCTCAATGTGAGAAAACAATAAAAGGTGCATCCTTTGTGAATGTATTTAGTTTCCAATAACAGAAAATCCACCTTAAAGACTGACATAAGTAGCCATTTATTCTTCTCACAGAACAAAACATCCAGAGGTGAGGTTTTCTGGTGTTAGTTCAGTTGCTCAAGTTATCATCAGAGATCAGACTGCTTTCTCCTCTTCTGTTCTGCTGTCTTACTTTGTTGAATATATATATGTATGTTTTCTGTGTCTTTTATCACAAGATGTGCCAGATATTTTATCCACTTTGACAGAAGAAACAGGAAGCACGTCCAACCATTCTCAACCTCTCTTTTCAGGAAGACAAAAGTCACAACTTTCTCAAGCAAACGTTGGTTTACACCTCATTGGCTCAAGATGCATTCTCTGGGCACCCTTAAATGTAAGAAAAGCTGGGAGGCCAGGGAGCATTGTCTCATGTGATATTGGATGTGTGGCAACGTTAGGCAGCAGGCTGTTAGCACGGAACAAGCTGTGAAGCAAGGGTGGCAGGTGGTAGGCGATGGTGAAGAACAGCGGAATCACTCCGATTGACCCCTAGGACCCTTGGAATCCTAGAATATCTGTCCTCACTACTGTTTTTAAAAAATCTCAAATGAAGCTCAGGCTGGAGTATGAAGTCACTGATATTTACACGTGCCTAAGATTATTTGACAATGAGGATTTTGGAGATATGTGAAAAGCAAATTCTAGGTCCAAATAAACTCTCTTGCGTTGAGCTGGGAGGTGATGATGTAATAAGTTAGAGTTCATTTTTTTCTCTTTTTGGCACTGCACATCCCAAATGCCAGTCTCTTCTTTTCGTGGGAGTATGGTACGAAAAGTAACTCACTCATATCTTACCAATTGAAACTATAAACTTTGTGACTTAATTCTTCTATATTTGTCTGTGATTCTGAAGAAAAACCTGTGATTTTGGAATCCTTTATGCAAACATAAAAGAGGCTAATTTAGCTACAGTTGTGTTTTAGAGATCAAGGGTAAAAATGATTTTTGTGGAAAAGATGACTCATAAACATAATCTAGAAAACTTAACTGATAAGATAAAGCATTTAAGTAAAACATAAATTTATCTTTTAGAGATTCTAATGGGAAGACAAATGGGTACTAGCGAGTCCAGGAAAAGATGAAGAAGCTTGTATAAAAGATTAGGTGGTTGTAATCTTGATTATTTCCAAGATGCATTTCCACTGAGTGGGCTAAAAAATTCTATTATGAGTTCCATCCTCTGTATCAGAAAATGTTAAAAGAAACCTGCCAAGATGAGGGGAAATGGCCTTTATTTGCCAGGATCTAATTAATGAATTAGGGGTTTTGAAAAGCAGCAAGACACGCATTCAGGGCTCTAAGAGATAGAAATCAGCTAAAAGGTTTGTTTTCCATCCAAATTCTCCCATAAATTTGGAGCTCATATGATACAGTCTTCCAAAATCTAGATGACTGACAGCTAGAATGTTCAATCACAGCTGTTTTTATTTGAGATATTAAAATGTGTGGGAGTTTTTTAATGAAATATTTTAAGTAGTAAACATACATATATTTTCTTGACATAAAAAGATATAAAAACTTCTCAGAACATTGTGTAAGCTCATTGCTATTCCTTGATTTGAGTCAAATCAGTTATGTCTTGGGATAAAACAGGGCCTTGGGCACTTCCTCGTATCAGAAACCCTTTTTCAAGGCCAACTGGGTATTTCTGGGTTGGGAGCTAGGCTTGCTTGTCCTTACTACCCATTTCTCTGCACACCCATATGCTCCACCCAAGTGAAAAACCCGTGCCTTTGAGAGGCTTGTGACTCTGGCATACTCTGTACATCTCTGCGTTGCTGTCATCCTTGATCACTCAGATGCCATTTGTTAAAGTCTTTAGCAATAAACTCACAGATGTCAGGTTCACTTCCTGTCATCGTGCCGGTTCCAACTCTCCGGCCGTTCAGTCCTAGAATATCCATGACTTTGACCTACCTCTGCCTCATGTCTGTCAGCGTTCAGTCCACGTTCAGTCCACACGTGCTTGACCACACTTTTAGGCTTTTGGGCTCCCCTCACTCCGAAATCCTCTCCTCTTGGTACCTGTGGCACTTTCTAGTTTCCCCCCTGTTCTCTGGATGGGTCTTCTTAGTCTTTTTAACGCACCTAGGTATCCGAGCCTCCCTTGAATCCTGTTTCCTGGGCTTCATTCTGTGTGTTCTCCTTAGGCCATCTCATCCCTTGCACGGCTTCAGTTAGCATCTGATGAAAACAAAATCTACAGCTGCAGTTCAGTATTCATCCTTGAACTCCAGGCCCCCACAAAACTTCATCCTGGGTGTCTCGGTTAGGAAGTCTAATCTCAAACTCCCCATGTACCCTCTGCACTCACTGCCTTTGCCTTCCACACCGCCACTTCCCCATTGCCCATCCTACAGCTCTGGCTCCTGTGTCTCAGTGTTGGCATCTGGCTGTCCAAGCCATAAACCTGGACGTTTTCTTTCACCCTTTCCTTTCCTCCTCATTTCCTCTGCATAAAATCAACCCAGCCCTATGCATTCTCCTTTCTAAATACACACATAACAGCTCTCAAGCTTGCTTATTTTTTTTTTCCTGTTCCTCTTGCTATTGCCCATTTGTGGGTGACTACTGCAGTAGGTCTTGCTGTTTTCATCTTCCCTTTTCGAGGCCCACAAGTAATTATAACAAATATTTCACTCTCTTTGGATAGGGCCTCAATTTTTTCTTAACCTAAGTTCCTAACACCGTAATTCATTCACAACACCCTTCGTGACCTGGCCTTCCTTTCATTCCTTTCCTTGCCAACCTCCAGGACCCAGTTCATGTTATTCTGCCTCCTTGAAAAAATTTTCCGTTATTCCCTCTTCCATGAAGCTTCTTCCTGAGCCTTCAAGTACTTGACTTCTACAAAATTTTCACATATTTGTCAGACATCCTCTGCAAAACCTCTCTTGTTCTCTCCCTGTCTGCATCCTGAGCCCCCTGCCTCTCATGCGTTCTCCTGGTTATAGCACTTATTGCCCCATAACTATCCATTGTCTTTTATCTCCATGACACCATAAATCCAAGTTTTTTGTTTTGTTTGCCTTGTTTACCACTGCTTTCCCCTGCTAGGAAAAGTGATTGGAATGTAATAAGTGCTCAGTAAAAAAAAAGAAAAAAAGAAAAGAATGAATGAGTTAGGAAGGAGTATTGCTGGGGTTCAACAATTGAGGTCTGGACTCAAGTGAGTGAGTGATAGAGTTCCCTCTCTCTTACTAGCCCTGTGATATTTGACACATTTATTAATTCCTATGAAAATATGTTTAGTACGTCTTGTTGCTATGCATCATTCTCACAGAATTCATGAGCAAAATAGGTCATGAATAAATGAAAGATAAATGAATTAATTTAAAAATGATGACAATGTGTTGGGAAAGTGCTCTGAGGAAACTGAGACGCAGTGTAACTGTTTGGGGCAAAGGTGATGAGCAAAGGCAGAGAGGAGGTGGAATTTCGGCAGGGACATGACGGAGGAGAAGGAGCCAGCCATGTTTAGAGCTGGGGAAGAAGACTCCAGGGGAGAGCACGGCAGCTGCGAGCTCCTCCGATCTTTGTGCTTGTCTTCCTTCATCTGCAAATTAGCATAGAATTAATGCCACGTAGAGTTACTTTAAAGTTCGAATCAGATAAATCATAGAAATCACCTATTCCACAGTCTGGGTGATAGTGAGCACTAAGCAAATGTCAGCTGGTTTTATTAAGAAGAATACAAGTTGTTCTTTTTTACAGGAGGTCTTCAGTTACGGATATTTTACTTTACACAGAGACCCAGTTTGTCTTTACTTATGCCCTAAACAAATTATTATTGAGCACCTACTATGTGTAAGGCAGTTTGCCGGCTGCTGTGGAAGGCTAACGAAATATGTAGAAACTAAGGTCTATTTGTTTACACTCTACATATCACTTCTGTTACTTACTACTGCTTTGTCTCACTATCCATTCTAGAAGTTACCTCCCAAACACAGACACATGCACACATGCACACACACACACACACACACACACACACACAAGCACACACACCTCTCTTTATAGTTTCCCTCTGTTTGGCAGTTTGAAAATTCAGTGTACATGGCTTTTCTTGGGTGATGACCTTATAAATCATTTTAATCACAGCTGGTATTTCTGAACATTTGAAATGCTCACGGCAAGGAAGCCTTCACATTTCTGAAAGAAAGGCTGTCACAAATATCGAACTTTATTGAAAAAGGAGCCAGATGCTAATAGAAAATATAAATGTTGTCCAAGAAAAGTTTTGCATTTATATATGAGGAGTACCTTTTGTACCTAATGGCTACATGCGGCTACATTTATTTTCTTCATGTGGGTGTCCACTTCCAAGGAAATGATGATTGAAATGTTAGAAATGCAAAATTAATTAACACCTTGTATAGTTCATCTGACTCCCGCAGACTCAGTAATGGCTTTATTTGTATATACCTGTGTCTGTTGCCTATTTTTGACCAATTTGGACAAAGTATCTGCTCTGCACTATTTCTAGATTTCTGATGCTGCTGAGAATAGCTGCAAGGATAAGAAGTAATGAAAAAAGAACGAAAGACTCTAAATGTTATTGAGAGAGATTATGCTTTTATTTTTACAGTCAGGGTCAATCCTGGATTTTTATTAAAAATGAAAAGATATTTTAAGGCTAATGGCTTTTTTAAATAACAAAGTAAACGAAACAACATTTTAATTATATTTTTTAAAATGTAAAAATTGCATCTTTAAAGATATTTTTATAAGTTGATGCAAAAGACAACCTCCTTCAGTAATGCAAGACTGATCTAAATATGCCATGTGGGAAAAGGACTATGAAAGCTTACTTGTACTCTCTCATCCACTATTTAATTGTTCTTTTGCCTTCATCTTGCTTAGTTCTTTCTCTTTGGACAAAACAGCACCTAAACTATCCCAAATAGTAGGGATCTTATCCTTTAAACTCTTGCCTGATAACACATGGTCATAATGTGTATAAAATAAAAGAATATTTTTAGTATGTAGTTGTAGGGCTGACTGCAAAACAGATTTTATCAAGTTTATAGTTTGGTGACTCTAATATTAAGATTATATTTCTCTGATATGAGAATGGTCATTTTTTTATGTGTGTATATATGTGTGTGCATAAATATGAAGCTGTGTGTATTTGTGGGCATAAATATAAATACATAAATTAATGTGGATATATGTATGTGTATGTTTAAACCTTGAGAAGAATTTTTGATTATTTGCAAACTTTCTCAATTATTGCATGGTGTTACCATTGCATTTCCAAAGTCATAGGTTGGAGGTATCTGGGGCTTATGAAGTATCAGAATTTAATGTTATACAGTTTCAGGTGAATTATTGTTGGTAATTGTCTTCAGAATACAATATGCTAGTAAAGTTGTTGTTAGATCCTAAGAGCATTAGCGAACAAAGAAGAACAACTTGCTTATTAGTTTAATATTTTTTGAGCACCTATCAAGTACTACATACTGTGCTAAGTTCTAGGTAGCAAACTGTAGTTGCTCTGCTCTTTAGCTGCCTATCATGTTGCCATATTTCCTCTTCCTCTTATTATCCTTGCTTTCGGTCCCATTGGGGTAATAATTATGATGCCAATGTCTCCTGTGCCCCTGGTGATAGGCATTTGACTTAGGCTGGGCTAATCGCAGTACCTGACATAAATTCGCAGATGTGTCTGTGACTTGTAGGAGGATTATCTGTGGGACATTTGGGGAAAAAATATTTGCTTTCCTTTGAAGTTACTAATCTCAGTTTACATAATCCAGAGTGCATCAGTTAGTGAACTAGTAGTTTTCATTTTTATGTCTAAATTGGAATTTTATTTCTATCTCTTGTAGCCAAAAGTCTTGATTAATGAAATTGTAGGTGCAGAGACGTATAAAATAAGATTTTTGTCCTGAAGCAATTCTGTTTGATTAGAATGGACTCATGAAACAATAGTTCCAATGTAATATGAAAAGCATTATTTTTGCTGTAAGTATAGCAAAATGGAAGCAGAGAGGTTAAAGAAGGTTGACTGGCGAAGGCTTCAGAGAATGGGATGTGAGCTAGGTGTTAAATTATGTGTGGATAGTCATGAAAACAAAATGAGAGAGGAGGGATAAGTAAGACCTAAGAAATAGCGAGCAAATTAAATTGATTTGAGCCTATTGAGCAGTATGTTATTTATGTCTCTGGAACAGAAAAGATTGAGAAAAGTGTCTAGGAGTGAAATCCTGAAGTGCTTGACCAGCCACATACCATAGTTTTACCACTTCTCTAGGTGCTCAAATAGATGCATGCATGGAAAGCAAAGGCAAGTGAATCTCAGTGATGATGGGGTGGTGAAAAATTCATATCTTTGTAGAGAAGACTGGTGAGCTGGAAAGGTATCACATGTTACCAGCTATGGTTATATTTTCTTCTTCTGTCCTAAGGCCTGCAAAGTGTTCCCTACTTTTGCAAATTTTCTCAAAGCCTATATCCCAAGCTTAGTCCTAATTTTGCTACTCTGATGATGAGAGAAGTCGAGGTGAAAATTCCAGGAAAATATCTTCAAGGGAGCGTGGGAATGTTTCTTCCCTAGGTTTTATTCTAAGGTACCATTCTAAGCATCTTTCAAAGATGGAGCTTCTTCGAAGAAGAAAGTAGACTCAGACCCATCTAAACAAATTTGGGAAGAGAGAATCAAAACAATGTGGGTCCAAAATGCAAATTCTAGGGGAACAACCTACCTGAAATAAAATGATTTAAATAATTTCTCTCCAAACAAGAAAAAATTAAATTCTTTCTATTAGTTATTTGGTCCTAGTGTCAGTGTTTTAAATCTTGATCACTACTAATATTTTTCTAGGTCCAGAATTTATTGTTGGGGACAGGATGGTATGGGAAGGAAGCAGTTTTGAGTTTCTCCCAGAATTCAAGGTAAATTTTAGGTATCTGAAAAACTCAACATGTATCATATGCTTTCCTAAACATTCTACGATTCTGTAATATTCTCAAAGTTCTTTTGTTTTTTTAATCAACCTAGTGTTTTTGCTTTGCATTTTTCTATAAAGCTTCTTAACCACACTGGCAATATGGAATGGGTTAGAAAGAATGTCATTAATTTAGGTGCAGAAATAAATATTGAGTATACTTCCTGATATCACAGAGGAGCTTAAAAATTTTTAAGACTAGGTCTCAAGGTCTTCTGAGAAACTCAAATCAATAATCTAATATCACCAAATGTTTTGGGATAGTTTCAAGACACACCCAAGGCTATTTAAAGGCATTCAAAACACAAAAACTATCTGATTGCCATATATATATATATATATATATATATATATGCATGTATTAACTCCAAAAATATCTGATTGCCATATATATATACACATATATATGCCATATATATATACATATGTATATATATATGTGTGTGTGTGTGAGTATATATATATATATATATATATATATATGTGTGTGTGTGTGTGTGTGTGTGGTAATCAGATACTTTTGGAATTAAATTTTTAAATAAATGGTTTGTAATTTCAAGATGATGCCGGTGATTTTATACTGATAAGGAGAACTATCTTCTGAATAAAGACTCTGTAAACTCTGAGAACTTTACAGTCTGTTTTCAATGAAATAGAATAACTTTTCTATGTCCTTTAATGATAACAGCAATAATGACTATTTGCTATGTCCTCTTATATGCACGTTAGCAGCATCCACTCTATGCGCAGCTGGGAATGAGTGGCTTTATTTAGTAAAGTTCTTGAAGCAGTGCTGACCCTTTGTAACCACTTTGAGAGATAGTAACAGCAAAGCTCTCTGGTATTATTAGGGAAGAATACTGGTGAACCAATGTAACAGACTTTGTTTTCAAAGAAAAAATAGACTCATAATTGGAAAAGTATTTTGGGCGTTGCTGACCCTACAAAAGATTAAAATTAAACTCTGAAGTAAAAATGTCCCAGATCAGATATTTTAAAACATTTTTTTCTTCCCTTTTGCAATTGGTGTTCTCACAGATATGCTATACAACACAATTATGTAATATATGATAAGGTACGTATCACTTGAATATATGATATAATCTAGGTGGATAAAATAATTGCTATTATTTTTGAGAACAGCCTATGTGCAGGGAATAGTGTTAGACTCTTTAAGTATATCATCTTATTTATTGCTCTGAACTAGTATATAAATTAAATTTTATAATTCACATTTTAAAAGTGAGGAACTGAGACACCGTGAAATTAAATAACTTGCCTAGAGCATCAGAGTTAGTAAGTTAGTAAGTTTGTGGAGCTGGAACTCGGAACCAGGTCTGTAATTCCAAAGCTCTTTACTTAGTAGTGATTTATCTCTGTCATCATCTTTGATGACATGCAAAGTAAATAAGTAAAACAAAAACCCCTGTATGCAACATGATGGATACATTTTTATTCATCAAGAAAAAAATGAGAATACACTTTTTCTTAAAAAAAAAAAAAAGTTTACTTGACCAGGAGCAATGGCTCACACCTGTAATCCCAGAACATTGGGAGGCCAAGATGGGAGGACTTCTTGAGGCCAGGAGTTAAAGAGCAGTCAACAAAGCGAGATCCCCATCTCTATTAAAAAACAAGAGAGAAATTTACTCGGTGTTCCAGAAGATGCACGCTACATAAACCTGTTTTTGACTTTGGGTACATTACTGGTGACCTTGGTTCAATGAGCCTACATCAAACGAAAGATAACAAACCTTGTTTTTAGAAATATGAAAACAATGAATGTTGGTACGAAGATTATAATGTATGGATTCTTTTCCACTTTTACTTGATTCTTTGTCCTCTGAACTGAAGAAAGAGCGTTTTCCAGAAACTGCAGAGTCTACTTTTATTAATCCATACTTTTCCCCTGAGCGGGGTCAGATACTGTGTGCTGCTACTGAATTTGAAAACCAGACTAGAATTTGCTTCAGCTAAGCCCTGTTATGTAGTTGGAACTGCATACACTTGGACATGCTATATGACAACACTGAAAATGGGTGTTATATATAAACTTCCCTCCATCTGGATATGTTTTAAATTCCACAGCAAATAGAAACATTGCCAAGACAGGAAGAATACTAATGAGTAAACATTTCAGCCCTCCAGAGGCTATAATTCATTCAGCCATTTATTCTAATACACTCATTTATTTAACAAGTATGTATTCAGCATCTGCTAGAAACCAGACACTGACATAGGCACTAAGGATGATAGGCACTAATGGATGAGAGATGGAAATCCTTATCTTGTGAAGCAGATCTTCTGCTAATAAAACATATATTCAACACACCAAATATTTATCTTATATATCTGGTCTAGGGGTATCTATTAACATACACCTAGACCAGGTCTTGGCAAAATTTTTCTGTGAAGGATCAGAAAATAAATATTTTAGGTCCTGTGGGCTACATAGTTTTTATTGTAACCACTCTGATCTGCCGTTGTAATGTGAAAGCAGCCACAGACAATGTGTAAACAAATGTGGTTATATATCAATAAAAACTTTACTTTCAAAAATAGGTCGTGGACCTAGACTGCACATGATCTAGTCTAGGCCTATGACTTGATAACTTAGAGAGAGCAAAGGCAAAAAGCTGCACAACATGAAAAGTTACTTTAGAAGTCACTCCAGAAATCTTCATTTTGCAGATGGATTAAATGAGGTCCTGAGAGGTTGAGTGATTTGCTCGAAGTAACAAAGGAAACTAATGGCAGAACCGGGACTAGAACCTGTAACTCCTGACTCTTAGTATAGTTTCTTTCTATTTCACTAGATTGCCTCTCCTGTGCTAGAAGTCATAGGACTTACCATAATGTTGTACTATGTGAAAGAAAACATTTTTCTTGGGTTTCAAATACTAAAAGTTTTAAAAACTCGCCGTGCACTACCATCACTGTCACCACCGCCATCATCACCAGCCACCATCACTACTAATGTCACCAATATCATTATCACCACCATCGCCACCACCATCATCACAAGAAACAACCAAAGACCGCCACAAATACTCGGAGTCACAAAGTTGGGTTTATTTATCTCGGTGCAGCAGGATCTGAGAGTGCATTTAAGTGCCATTATAAAGGCACCTCAGTAAGGGGGTGTTGTGAAGAGCTTCTTATGGGGTTGGATTTATGCTGATGATTGTAAGGACGGATTACAAAGCAGAAACTCATGCTGGATCAGATGCTATTAAGAAACAAAGCAATTGTTTTGAAGTCCTTGGGATTGAAAAAAAAAGAAAAGAAACAGAGACAGGTGATGATTGGATTTCTTTGTTTTATCTAGCAGTTGGGAGGATTACAGCAGGGAGGGGTACAGTTGCATTGGTAAAGAAGTAGCAATCAGAAGAGGGGCAAGCTACTCATTTTCATGGTGGTGAGTGGCCTTGTTACTCTTTTTTTTCAAGCATCTGTTTTTTACTTTCTTACCTGTGTTTTCTTACTTCAATAGCAGTAAATGAGGTCCACTGTTGAAAAATTATAAAATTCAGATAGGAAAAAGAAGAAAATTAAAATCCTCCACTTATAGATAATAATTAACAGCTCGGTATGTACCACTTTTCTATGTATACATGCACATACATATATTTGCACGGGATATGAGAAGACAGTATACATTCCAATTTAAACTACATTTTTACTTAATGTATAAAACAAACATGTTTCCATAGAAAGCATCATTTTCAATGAGTTCAAAGATATTTCACCATGTAAGTTTGCTGTAATTTATCTAACCAATTACTTTTTATTATATATTTAGAAGAAGGTTTCCAGTCTTTGCTATTATTAAAACACAGACTTTTTTTTTGTGCAAATTCTAAATACTTTCCTTGGGATAAACTCCTAGAACTAAGAATGTTAGATCTGTGCATATATACATTTTAAGAATTTAAAAAAATCTCAGTAAATTGCAATAGGAAAATTTGTATAAATTTTTGCTCATACATATATTAGCGTATGAGAATATTCCCAAGCTTGCAAAAATAAAATATCCATTTTACTTAAAACTGACTCTAGCATAATGTCCTAAGAACATACTTTTATTCTTTTTACATAGAATTTATTCACATTTTCCATCAGTCCAATAAACTTTCATTGACTATAGTGTGGGCCAGTCACTGTGCTAGGTACCGAATATAATCTGTGATTTTTCATAGAGTCAGTATCTTTACTTGTCACAGTTTATATACATGACCATTAACCACTTCCATAGAAAAAGGTAAGAAGAAATGTAAATCTTGTTAGATTAGGTTTTATAGGAGGAGAATTCTATCTGTATTGTGGCACCAACAGCAATCAACCCCAAATAATTTATCAGCTTGGATGTGTGACATGAGTTAACATTTTCTACAAATATTTTATGTCATTCTAACTTTAAATAAGTTAACATAACTTTTGTCTGTTTTTGTCCAAATATTGACTGAACTCCAAAGAAAATATTAGTAACCACCATAAAATACCTCATTGACTCGTAGGCAAACTCTTAACTAGTTGTTCTGGACAAAAATATGTTGCTGGACACAAGTTCCACATCTGTGTTGTCCCACTGTCCAATTAGGAACATTTGACAATTCTCTACCCAAAGAAATAACACACAAGTATTAATATGTGAGGTTGCACTAGCTGTCTTGAAAACAAAACTTCATGTTGCAAGGCAAAGTTAAACCTGGCATCAATCGAAATGTCTGAAACACACAACTACAAAGCGAGGTAATGTTTTTTCTTTCATTTTATTTTCTGCTGCACTTTCTTAAGGTTAGGGAGGGGCTTCATTATTAACCAGATTCTAGCTTCCTACTAAAACTAGATAAGCATAGGCATATACACTGTCTTAAAATTCTATTGAATGTATACACTTTTCATTTCTCTGTATCTTTTTTCCCAATTCAGTGCATGTCAATAAGCACTGTTAGACTTTTGTACTAACAGCTGTAGCTATTTTTTAAATTAAAATAAACTCATAAAAGTTTATGCTTTCAAAGGATAATTTCATTTAACATTTATCTATGTTCAGAAGTGCAATGTATCTGCTAATATTACACTTAGGTTATTTCCCCAATACTTTCTTTTGCTTTATGAATTACAGTTGATATCTTTCACATGAAACTTATTGAAGCTGTATCTGTTTTTAAAACAAATCATGATAATGACAGTAATTTGTATTCTTTACAAGCTACTTACATTTTTAAAGTAGTCTTGAATCATTCTACGAAAACTTGGATTAAAAATAAAATATAAAATGCATTCAGCATATAAAATATTATTCCTTTGATATACCTCCATTGTATCCACATTATTCTAAAGTAATTTTATATATTTTATATTCATCAATTATAATAAAGATGAATTTTAATATGTCCTGAAAATTATAATCATACATAATATATAGAAGACTTAGTCTTCTTTTTAATTACTGCCATTTTAAAATTGCTGCTTTATAACTTAAAGTGACAACCAGAATTATCGTTGGCACCCTGAATTTTAAATATGCTAATAAATTAATTGAGTTTGCTTTGTTGCTTTTATGTAACTTTGCAAGTTTTGTATGTAGAGAGTGATATAAGTTCAAAGATCTCAATGTGAATCATTACTGAGACAGTTATAAATATCATTAATTGTTTAATTTTGGTATTTACATTTTGTAAATGAAATTAACTTGAAGTAATTTGTATACTTTGTTATTCTTTTATTTTATTGTTTTTGACTTAACAAATGCATATTGAATAGCTACTCTGCACAAAAGACTGCGTGAGTGGAGACAGCCCATACTTCCCATACTTTCATAAAAGAGCCATCTTTTGGCAAAATCTCTTTCTCTTTATTCTCTTTTTCTCACACACACACACACATACACAGACACACACACACACACACAGAATTTATTCAGCAAAAGTAAAAAATGTATTTTTATTATACATAATAAAATATATTTTTATTATATATTTTATTTGTATAATTATATATTATATACAATTTATTATATATATAAATTTTATATAATATATTTTTTAAATAAAAAGTGATTATAAATATAAATATATTATAATTATAAATATATAATCAATCACTTTTTAGTGTTTTAAATTTTTTTCTTATTTAATTTACAGTAAACTTTTCTGGGGGAGTGTATAGTAGTATATATTTTGCTAATACATGGAATCCTGTGTTCACCACCACAATCAAGCTACTAAAGAGTTTCATCACACACATACCAATTTCTTATGCTGCCTTTTTGTAATTGGCCCATCCTCCACTCCAATCCCTGGCAACCACTGATCTGTTCTCTGCCCAGTAGTTCTTGTCTTTTCCAGAATGTCATATAAATGAAATCATATAGTGTTTCCTCTTTGAATGGGGTTTCTCGCACTTAGCATAATGCATCTGAGGTCATTCATGTTGTCATACATATCAGTAGTTCCTTTTTATTGCTGAGCAATGTTGCACTGAATGTATGTGCAACTGTTTCAATAATTGGGGCACATTTTGCTTGTTTTCAATTTTTAGCAGTTATGAATAAAGCACTTTGAAACATTAGCTTACAGCTGTTTTGATAAACATAAGTTTTTATTTCTCTTCTATAAACAAGAGTGAGATTGTGGGTCATATGTTAAGTGTATGTTTAACTTTAGAAGAAACAGCCAAACCGTTCTCGAACGTGGCTGTGCCATTTTACCTTCCAACCAGCAATGAGTGAGAATTCCAGCTGCTTTGCATTATTGCCTGACTTATCACCGTGAGTTCTACCAATCTCAGCTATTTAAATAGATGTATGTTGCATTGCATTGTGAGTTTAATTTTTTCATTGCTCTAATGACTAATGACACTAAGGTTATATTCCAATTATGTATCTTCTTTGGTGAAGCATTCTTAAAAAATCTTTGACCATTTTTTTTTTAAAATTTTTATTGCATTATAGGTTTTGGGGTACATGTGCAGAACGTGCAAGATAGTTGCATAGGTACACACATGGCAGTGTGTTTTGCTGCCTTCCTCCCCTTCACCCACACTTGGTATTCATCCCCAGGCTATCCCCCCAGCCCCCCCCACTGTCCCTCCCCCATTTCCCCCAACAGTCCCCAGTGTATAGTAGACCGCCTCTCTGTGTCCATGTGTTCTCATTTTTCTCACCCACCTATGAGTGAGTATATGCGGTATTTCTTTTTCTGTTCTTGTGTCAGTTTGCTGAGAATGATGTTCTCCAGATTCATCCATGTCCTTACAAAGGACAAAAACTCATCATTTTTGATTGCTGCATAATATTCCATGGTGTATATGTGCCACATTTTCCCAGTCCAGTCTATCATCAATGGGCATTTGGGTTGGTTCCAGGTCTTTGCTATTGTAAACAGTGCTGCAATGAACATTCGTGTGCATGTGTCCTTATAGTAGAACGATTTATAGTCTTTTGGATAGATACCCAGTAATAGGATTGCTGGGTCAAATGGAATTTCTATTTCTAGGTCCCTGAGGAAACACCACACTGTCTTCCACAATGGTTGAACTAATTTACACTCCCACCAACAGTGTAAGAGTGTTCCTATTTCTCCACATCCTCTCCAGCATCTGCTGTCTCCAGATTTTTTAATGATCGCCATTCTAACTGGTGTGAGATGATATCTCAATGTGGTTTTGATTTGCATCTCTCTAATGACCAATGATGATGAGCACTTTTTCATATGTTTGTTGGCCTCATGTATGTCTTCTTTTGTAAAGTTTCTGTTCATATCCTTTGCCCATTTTTGAATGGGCTTGTTTGTTTTTTTTCTGTAAATCTGTTTGAGTTCTTTGTAAATTCTGGATATCAGCCCTTTGTCAGATGTGTAAACTGCAAAGATTTTTTCCCATTCTGATGGTTGCTGATTCACTCTAGTGACTGTTTCTTTTGCCGTGCAGAAGCTGTGGAGTTTGATTAGGTCCCATTTGTCTATTTTGTCTTTTGTTGCCAATGCTTTTGGTGTTTTGTTCATGAAGTCCTTGCCTACTCCTATGTCCTGAACGGTTTTTCCTAGATTTTCTTCTAGGGTTTTTATGGTGTCAGGTCTTACGTTTAAGTCTTTAATCCATCTGGAGTTAATTTTAGTGTAAGGTGTCAGAAAGGGGTCCAGTTTCTGCTTTCTGCACATGGCTAGCCAGTTTTCCCAACACCATTTATTAAATAGGGAATCCTTTCTCCATTGCCTGTTTTTGTCTGGTTTATCAAAGATAATATGGTTGTAGATATGTTGTGTTGCCTCTGATGCTTCTGTTCTGTTCCATTGGTCTATATCTCTGTTTTGGTACCAGTACCATGCTGTTTTGATTACTGTAGCCTTGTAGTATAGTTTGAAGTCTGGTAGCGTGATGCCTCCCGCTGTGTTCTTTTTGCTTAGAATTGACTTGGCTATGTGGGCTCTTTTTTGGTTCCATATGAAATTCATAGTGGTTTTTTCCAGTTCTGTGAAGAAATTCAATGGTAGTTTGATGGGGATAGCATTGATTGTGTAAATTACTTTGGGCAGTATAGCCATTTTCATGATATTGATTCTTTCTAACCATGAACATGGAATGTTTCTCCATCTGTTTGTGTCCTCTCTTATTTCGTTGAGCAGTTGTTTGTAGTTTTCCTTAAAGAGGTCCCTTACATTCCTAGTGAGTTGTATTCCTAGGTATTTTATTTTCTTTGTAGCGATTGTGAATGGCAGTTCGTTCCTAATTTAGTTCTCCTTAAGTCTGTTATTGGTGTATAGGAATGCTTGTGATTTTTGCACATTGATTTTATATCCTGAGACTTTGCTGAAGTTGCTTATCAGTTGCAGGAGCTTTTGGGCTGAGGTGATGGGGTCTTCTAGGTATACTATCATGTCGTCTGCAAATAGAGACAATTTGGCTTCCACCTTTCCTATTTGAATACCCTTTATTTCTTTTTCTTCCCTGATTGCTCTGGCTAGAACTTCCAGTACTATGTTGAATAGAAGTGGTGAGAGAGGGCATCCTTGTCTAGTGCCGGATTTCAAAGGGAATGCTTCCAGTTTTTGCCCATTAAGTATGATATTGGCTGTTGGTTTGTCGTAATTAGCTTTTATTACTTTGAGATATGTTCCATCAATACCAAGTTTATTGAGGATTTTTAGCATAAAGGGCTGTTGAATTTTGTCAAATGCCTTCTCTGCGATCTTTGACCATTTTTAAAAATTGGGAGATTTTTAAAAATGTTGAATTCTGAGTTTTTTTTTTTAACATATTCTGGATACAACTAATGTTGGATACATGATTTGAAAATAAATTAATATACTTTCTTTTTTATTTTTAAAGCCCCACTTTACATTTTTTTTTATTTTTGGGCTCTTGCTTTTGGTGTCATATTTAAAATTACTTTGCCTAATCCAAGGTCTTAAAAACTTTCTCCTATGTATTCTTGTAGATGGCTTAATGTTTAAGTCATCTTAGACAGAGCCTTGCTGATTCTGTTAGGTCTTTGGATACTGAACTTGATTATCAAGGTTATTATCTTGATTTTGAAACCATCCAAGTGAAAGTGCTTTGTAAATTCTAGAATCCTATAGACTTTTTAGTTATGTTTCCTTGCATTTACAGTTATGCACACAGGAACTGCTGTACACTTAGTGTTTATCACAACCTTGTGCCTCATTTCCCGACTTCCCTGTACCTCTGCTCTTTCTAGCTCAGTAAAATAAAGCATTTTGCATATGAGTTCTGGATCTAAGTAGGTCTGCCTTTTGATAAGTCTGGCTCTGGCACTCACTATCTGAGAGAATTTGGGAGGACTATGTAGTTCAAGTATCAGTTTCCTCTATGAAGTAAAAGACTTAACCCTTCCCAGTGTTTTAGCAAATCTGTTGTTGTTAGGAATCGGTGTCATTTTTATTGAAATGCTGCCTTGTTGCTTCCACTCTACTTCAGTTATTAAATTACACAGTAGTCCAGGGGCTGAGGTTCTTTCCTTGTTGCCAGTCTTCCCTGTTGTTGGCAGCATCCCAGATACCCCATTGCGGGGCACCCTCTACCTGCAGAGACTTCACTCCACCCAACTGCCTCTCTGATGATCACAATCACCAGTTGGGTCACAAGACACCGTATGTCTCTAGACATTAATCTCCACCTGCCCAATCTGTCCCTCTCCACCATTTGTCTTCCTTGACATTCACTACTTGTTAGAGTAAATGCTGATTCCTAGGTCCCAGCTCCTCCTAAGGTTGCCTGAACTCCACTCTCCAACTCAGAAACTCTCTACACTGGGTCTATTTTGCCTCCTTTCTTCTTCTTCTTCTTCTTTTTTTAAATTATACTTTAAGTTCTGGGGTACCTGTGCAGAACGTGCAGGTTTGTTACATAGGTATGCACGTGCTATGGTGGTTTGCTGCATTCATCACCCCATCATCTACATTAGGGATTTCTCCTAATGCTCTCTTTCCTCTATCTCCCCACCCTGTCCTGTCCCTCCCCTAACTCCCCGTCCCCCCACAGGCCCTGGTGTGTGACGTTCCCCTCCCCGTGTCCATGTGTTCTCATTGTTCAACACCCACTTATGAGTAAGAACATGTGGTGTTTGGTTTTCTGTTCTTGTGTCAGTTTGCTATTTTGCCACTTTTCAAAGCTTTCAAAAAACATATTGTCAACTCTTTTTTAAGTTCTTAATTGAAAAACAAATAAAACTCGTATCATAAATTCACCACTGGTTTGGACTGAAATCTCTTACTGAAGCTCATAACAGACTGTGTGGGTAAATTCCAGCCCCTCTTGATTTTAAATGGCTGCTATGATGGAAATTCAGATTGCATATGACACATTCCACTTCAGTGGGATGGGATTGAGGAAATTATGGGGTGGCAGTAATTTGAACATGATGGGTATTGAAAAGCTTCGTGTTCCAGAACTGTGGGTAAAACCTGACTATTTTAGCTATAAAATCAACTGCTGAACTACACAGAGGTTTATTGTCTCACGTCACATAAGATTTCATTTGGGAAAGGTATTTTATTTGCTTGGGAGTTGGAGATAGTACTTACACTGCTCTGCAGCATTTTGAATGCCATCGTTTTTTTCCCCTTTGTAAATACAGGAGTTCTCTGTGTGTTTTGAAGTCTGTTTTCATCTTCTTTCATCTCCTCTCACTCTCAAAACTAAAGATGTGAGAGATTTAACATCTCTCCTTCCTTCCCCATCTGGGAGCTGTGATATTTCAGAGGAAGAGATAGAAGTGCCTTTTGATTATTGTTCAGGGGCAATTGTGACATCTTCCTGGAAAGTTAAGCACAAGGAAAGATCAAACGGTCTGGTTTGAAGTCCATTTGTATTCACAGCTCACGTGACAAAAATATGAAATCAAGGGAAAAAACCCCACCTGTATAGAAATAAACTAAAATCCAAATGATAGTGAAGTTCAAGCAAAATATTGTAGAAATGGGAAGAAATGACATGCTGTAAGCCACTGGAAGATGGATACTAATAATTTATCATCTAGTGTATGGATATGTAAAAAGAAACACCAGGTGGAATCCACTTCTTAGGCTCTTGTGCAGTTAGCTTCTGCCTGTAGTTCCATGGAAAGTCTCCCTGGAATCACCTCCTCCCTCATAGACAGAGTCAGAGTCAAAGCGGGTGCCAGCTGCCCATCTTACTGAGTCAATGCTGACGGAGTGCCAGGAAATAATCAATGCTTTCAATGTCCTGCCCTGAGGATGGTTAAAAAGTGAAAATTTTAAACAAAATTGTGTCTGAACTATTGAAGTCTTTGGTTGACTCACCATGGCCTTGGTTGTTCTTCATTTGTTCTCTTAGGAAGTCCTCTTACCACCTTTCGACATCTTGTATTCTCTTAATATTTTGGCTTCTTTTGTGATTATGATATGGCTTGAGCTGTGATTTTTATGATTCATGTCACTTTGGTGTTTATCAAAACTGCATGTGGCTGGGTACAGTTTATCAAAAGTAGACGTTACAGGCTCAGGCCTGTACTTCCAGCATTTTGAGTGGCTGAGGCAGTAGGATCACTTGAGCTCAGGAGTTTAAGACCAGCTTGGGCAGCACGGCAAAACCCTGTCACTACAAAAAAAATACAAAAGCATGGTAGCACCACTGCACTCCAGGCTGGGTGACAGAGCAAGACCCTATTTCAAAACAAACAAAACAAAACAAAAAAACCCCTGCATATGGGGTAGTAAATCTTGATGTCAGAATGAGTAGAGCACCTAGCTCCATCTTGGGGATTTTCCCATTTCCAGTGACCTGGAACTCTCTCTTAAAAGGTGTCAAGAATCCTGAAAGAGGGAAGATACAGAATGAGGCCCACAACACCACTGGATAGACATCTTAAAACTGAGGTGAAGCTCATAGATGTTAGTTCTTGCATCTTGTAGTGATACCTTTACTCCCTAGGAGAGGTTGTCAGCTGCAAATGACTAGGGACATACTTAGCAGTATGGATGGTGTGTGTAATCTTGTATCCCTGGAGCAAGATGATCCTACTTATTCTTGCACAATGATTACAGAAGAGACAATATGCTGAAATGCGTTAGATCTGTACATACCTTATTCCTGGGCGCAGTTGGACCCGCAGTAAAGCAATGCTCTTGGGAACGGCCGTAACTCTCCTGTTATTTTCCTTTGTACTAAATAGAGAGAGCAAATAATATGCAGTCTAGATTTGCATACCAACTCCTCAAGGAGTCACAGACATCTTGCAGCTGCTTACCCGCTATCATGGATATCAAATCCCTGGTGTGATAGAACTTGGACACCTTATGCAAAGCTGAAAATAATAGAAACCCCTCCCACTGGAGAATGAGGAGCCACTAATTTCAGGCAGATTCTTGTCAGGTAATGTGGAGGGAGCCTCCAATATTAGACAGTAAATACTCCTGTTTATCTCTCCAAAATAATACATGAAAAAGAGAATAATACATTGTGAGGACATATGTTGATTTCGCATTTACAGCAAGGAAAGGAGGATAGAATATGGATATATATTCAGAAACAGAGGAGATTATGGGTTTGACAGAGGAATTGAGGTAATTCCACACAGCAGGTTTCTGTTTTCTTTATAAACAGCAGGTTAGGTCATTTGTTGAGAATGAAGTGAGCAGCCCCTGGTCCAGAGGTTTGAGGAAGATGGAGAAGTATAAAAATAGTCACTGTAAACAATAGGAAAGAGATTTGCCTGAAGATCTGCAGGATTTCTAGACAGTTAAAGTTTGAGGCCATGAATTTTTAATGGCATCAATCTAAGTGGTTGGGTAATTTTTCTCTAGCAGTGATGAATCAGCAGTCCAGATATAAACAAGAAGAAGGCAGACTTTGGGATGAAGCAGGGTTGAAAATGCATCTTATGGCATTGTGTCGGGGTGGTTACACTTAATATTACCATTTTTGCCATTCCTTTGAATGGCAAAAACTTTAATTATTTTTGCACCAACCTAATATATTGAGTAGAGAAAAATTGTGATGATAAGAGTGTTTAGGATATGGCCATAGGGCCTGGAGTTTGGAAGGCAATGGAAATAAAGATAGTGAAATGAGGCAAAGGAAAAGCTAAGAGTATAAGAAATATAGCCTAGATCCCAAAAGGAAACTAAAATACCAAGGAAATAGTGAAATATTTCTTGCTGAAGAAAGAATCAATCGTGTAAAATTCAGGACATACGAAGCTAACTCATAGCAATAACTATTTCATGGTTATTTTCTGGGTTCCTCCTTTTGCTTTTACTCCACAGGGACCTCTTACTCCTCCAGCTTGAACTGCATCAGAGCTAGATGGGAGTCTGCAGTTGTCCACTGAGGAGCCATGATGGTTACAAACACTCAATCATTATACAGGTCAATGGCTTCTCAACTTACAGGGATTGAGTGAAAAAGTAACCAGAAGCTGAGGGAAGAGGAGTTGGGCTTCTAATGACAGGAGAGAGTGAAATGAAGAAATAAAAGTTCTTGCAAGGAGACATACATAGCCTTTAGTGAGGCCAAAACAGTGCATGATCAGCCCATAGACTGAAGTCGATTGCTTAGCTTACCTGTGCTTATGTCTCTGCCCAGGCCGGTCCTACTTGCAGATCTGTCTCACACAGACAGTGTTCCACTGGATGTGAAGATCCTTCACTGATTTCTCTAACTCACACCCTTGTACATCTCCCAATGTTAGAACAGAAGGTGGAACACTTAGAAAGATGGTGGGATAAGAAAGCCTTATTCTTGATCAGGATTGAATTATATACAATTAGTTTTAAATCTGCTTCTGAATTGTGGAACAGAAACTCGCAAGACTTCTGAAATCAGAATTATTTTTAAAGGTAGATTTGAAAAAGAGAATGTGGGACTACACTACAGAAAGTCTTAAGTTTCCAGATAAGGGATTTAGACCTTATTGTAAGACTCTAAACTAAGCTCTCCCCTTTGGGGACAGAAAGTAACACGTTGGAAATACCACTTTTAGAAGATTCATGAGATGCTGGTGGATGGATGAAGTGTGTGTTTGTTTCATGTTACATCAACGAGAAATTTATCTTTTGTTCACTATCAACAGATCTTATAGTTTCTTCCTAAATAATGTCTTTATAGATTTCCCTTTTCTTCTATTATTCTCTCCATTTCATAGGCAGCCACTATCATTTCATGTTTTTTTCTCTTCATTTGCTCTCAGACATCCAACTTCCCTCCTTTAGTTTGAAAATGCCAGTTATTTGTGTCTTCTTAGTAACTTTTGTGGAAGAAGATCGCCCATTGAACTAATCAAAAACCTCTCAGTGGTTTCTTTTTAATTAACTGAAAATCTCCAATTACGAGTTCAAGTTACTTCTATCCCTTCCCTTTCTAATTTAATTTCATTTATTTCTTAGGATTGCCTCCTTTGCTGTACGCTTTCCAGTGAGATGAAGATTTTGGTCCTTTCCTCATTCATGCTCCTGCTTTTCAAAACCCAAGCAGCAAATGAAACTTCCGCAGTGACTCTTTGACTATGAAATCTCAGCACTCACTAGCCGGCCATGATGAGCAACCCGACAAATGGACACCTATATACTGGTCTGTACCTGCAGAGAGAGAACTGCAAATCTCTGTGAACAGAAAGCTATCTTATCTTGTACATTGTTAAAAGTCTGCTTCCAAAAAGTTTACATCTTGAGTACTGTAATTGAATAGAATCAGGGACCCTACCTGGGTCCTTCAACTTTCACATCTTGTCTACTGAAGTAAGGGTTGAATATGCATGACGATCTCTAAGCTTCACGGGCTTACCTGTTGGCAGTAGATTCCGTACTTTCTACATGGAAATGGGGAAACCTGTGACCTCCCAAATATTAAATATAAAAGTTTTGCTTGTGTATACTCATGGCAGTATTCTTTTAATAAAGAGATAATCTATATAGTTTTCTTTTTAAAGTATACTTTGGTTTCTTTATTGTTGTGAACTGACAAAGCTAATTTCTTTCTGAAGAGGTTCTTTGGTTGAGAATGGTAGCCACTAGTTTATGTGGCTGGTGAGAGTTAACAGTCCCCCACAATCGTACTCCCAGATTATCATTAAATAAATCTCAGACAAAATTGTTACACACATAAAGACGTTTACTGAACAAGCAAACATTAGTAAGTAGGCAGAAAATAGCGTCTATAACTAGGTCTGTCAGCTTAAAGAAGGCAAGGCTCTTTGCTCTTTTAAATCCTTCAACATCCATACTAGATGGAAGGGTCACTAGGGTAACATGACAGTATTTCAGGAAGCTGGCTTTTAATATCCTAACAGTCACACTGATTTGCAAAGGTTGGGCATAGGGCTGCTTATTGGCCAATCTTTAATATCTTTCCTAGGAATTCAGGAGACATACCACTGTCTTCTATTTTGCTCATACAAGGGATTGGAGGGAGGATGGGTCTCACAGTATATCCAATGCACATTTCTTGACTATCTTTAATTTTACCAGTAGGCGCCCAATTCTAACATTTGCCATTTTAATTAGACCAATAATTTTACCAGTAAAATAGTTTTCCAGACCTTTTCTATGTTTAGGTGATAATCAAGATGTGGAAAACAGAAGCACCTGGAATGGTCACTGCTGATTTGGGGATTTCTGGTAAGAGTTTATAGAACCTTCACTGGAGTATGGATTTATTATTAGGGAAACTGACAGGCCCTACAGTGGAATCATAAACTAACTGTGCATACATAATGTTATATTGCCTCTACTTAAGTATTTTATTTATTTTTATTTTTGAAATAAAGAACAGACGTGTATTTCTCCACAATTCTGGACACTGGTAAGCCTAACATCAAGATGCCAGCAGATTCCGTGTTAGTATATGGTGAAGGCGGCTCTCTGCTTCCAAGATGGCCTCTTATTGCTGTACCCTCACATGGCAGAAGGGGGAAAAGGGACTAATGCTGTGTCCTCACATGCAGAGAGATGGAAGGGCCAGGCAGATCTTGGAAACCCTTTTTATAAGGCCATAAATCCCATTCGCAAGAGTGGAGCCTCCATGACTTAATCACTTCCCAAACATGGTTTAAAATGTTTTAATTTTTTTTATTATTATGGGTACATAATTGTTATATATATTTATGGGGCATATGTGATATTTTGATACAGAATACAGCATGTAATAATCACATCAGTGTAAGTAGTATTCATCCCCTCAAGTATTTATCATTTCTTTGTGTTAGAAACATACTAGTTTCACTCTTTAGATATTTAAAAATATGTAATAAATTATTGTTGACTATAGTCGCCCTGCTGTGCTACCAAATACTAGGCCTTATTCATTCTATCTAACTATATTTTTGGATCTATTAACCATTCTCACTTTTTACCCTCCTCCCTGATTCCCTTCCCAGCATCTGGTAACCAGTATCCTACGCTCTGTCTCCATGAGATCAATTGTTTTAATTTTAGCTCCTACATGTGAGTGAGAGCATGCAAAATTTGTCTTTCATTGTCTGGCTTAGTTCACTTAACATAATATACCCCAGTTCAATCCATGTTGTTGCAAATGATGGGAGTTTCTTCTTTTTTATGGCTGAATAATATTTCATTGTGTATATGTACCACATTTTCTTTTTTCTTTCTTTTCTTTTTTTTTTGAGATGGTGTTTCACTCTTGTTACCCAGGCTGGAGTGCAATGGCATGATCTCGGCTCACCGCAACCTTCGCCTCCTGGGTTCAGGCAATTCTCCTGCCTCAGCCTCCTGAGTAGCTGGGATTACAGGCACGGGCCACCGTGCCCAGCTAATTTTTTGTATTTTTAGTAGAGGCGGGGTTTCACCATGTTGACCAGGATGGTCTCCATCTCTTGACCTCGTGACCCACCCACCTCAGCCTCCCAAAGTGCTGGGATTACAGGCATGAGCCACCACGCCCTACCCATGTACCACATTTTCTTTATGTGTTCATTTGTTGATAGAAACTTTGGTTGATTTCAAATTTTGGCTACTGTGAATAGTGTTGGCAGTAAACTTTGGATTGTGGATATATCTTTGATATACTGATTTCTTTTCTTTTGGATATATACTTAGCAATGAGATTGCTGAATCATATATTAACTGTATATCCATATGCAGAAGAATGAAATTAGACCTCTATCTCTTGCCATACACAAATTCCAAGCAAAATGGATTAATAGCTTAAATCTAAGACCCCAGACTATGAAATTAGTACAAGAAAACACTGGGAAACTCTTAAGGACATTGGTCTAGACAAATATTTCTTGACCAATACCGCGCAAGCACAGGCAACCAAAGCAGAAATGGACAAATGGGATCACATCAAGCGAAAAAGCCTCTGTACAGCAAAGGAAACAACCCGCAAAGTCAGGAGACAGTACACTGAATTGGAGAAAATATTTGCAAACTACCCATTGATGAGTGATTAATAATCAGAATATATAAGAAACGCAAACAACCCAATAGGAAAAAATAATCTTATTTAAAAATGGGCTAAAGATCTTAATAGACATTTCTGAAAAGAAAACATACAAATGGCCAATAGATACATGAAAAAATACCCATGTCATTGTTCATCAGAGAAATACAATTTAAAACTACAATGTAATATCACCTCAGCCATTAAAATGGCTTTTCTACGAAAGTCAGATGATAACAGAAGCTGGTGAGAATATGGAGAAAGAAGACCCCTCACACACTGTTGGTGGGAATGTAAATTAGGATAGCCACTATGAGAAACAGTAAGGAGGGTCCTCAAAATACTACGTTGAAGTTTTTAAAGTTAATTACAGATATCATAACATTCATGCACATGATATACATATATAAAATTTTATGTAAATGTAGAGATCTCATCATATATATTTTATTTTTAGTGCAATCTTTTAATTTTATTTTATTAATGGTTTAGTCTTCTCTTATACCTTCCTCGAGTATGTGTTTTACAAAAAAAAAAAGCAATCATGTTATGCCCATGATTCTATACCTTCCTTTTAAAAATGTCTTGTTTAAAAATTTTAAACAAAGTGTAATTTAAATAATATGAAATTCATTTATTTTAAGTGCACAACTGGATGATTTTTTTGCTGTCAGTACCATAATCCATTTTAGAACATTTTCATCACCCCAATATGATCTCTGCTGGGATCAACAGTTAATTCTTGTTCCCATCCCCAGCCCTGGATGATCATTAATCTACTTATTTCGTATTGGGTACTTTCACTGTACCCAATTTGTACACTTTTATCCCTAACCTCCCTTCCCCAACCCTTTCCCCTAAGTCTGTGTAGATTTGACTATCTTGCTTTTTAAAAATGACATGCAAAGCAAATCCCTCCAACTCAAATGAGTAGTCTCTAATTCTTTGATTTGAATTTCTGCACATTTTTCCAAGGTGTAGATATGTGGTATTCCATTCAGTTCTTTCACTATTGATACTAACCAGTAAATTGGAGCATGTTTGCCCTGTTTTACAATCTTGGATATCTACTCTGTGCATGTTCATTCATATGTTCTGCCATTTTTTTTTCTGTTGGGATATTCGTCTTCTCTATGTGAACTTGTAACAGCTCACACATCATTGATATGAGCGTTTTTTCTATTTGTTGTATTATAATTTTTTGCTAGGTCTATTAATTTAATTTTTATTTATTTTTTAATATATATTTTATTGCGTTTTATGTTTTGGGGTACATGTGAAGAACATGCAAGATTGGTGCATAGGTACATACATGGCAACGTGGTTTGCTGCCTTCCTCCCTCTCACCTGTATCTGACATTTCTCCCCACGGTCTTAGGTCTATTAATTTTAAATTGCATTGTACTATGCTGAGAATGTGACTGTAAAATCTTTACTTGAATTCACTGGGATTGTCTTTGTGACGAAGATGACTAATTGTAAATAAATATTACATGGACATACATTTACTGAAATTCTCTTGTTTCTTTTGGGGATATGTATATTTCTTAATATATATTATCTCACATTTAATGAATCATATTATTCAATGTTTATCTGACTCAAACTGTATCCATAACATCTGTCCATTTCTGACAGAAACATATTGAAGACTCCCAAGATAATTAACTTTTTATTCTTTGATATTCTTGGCACTTTAAGAAGGTTTGGTTTTGTGAGCTACCAGTTATGTTGGTTGTTATATACATGTTTACGACAGTTACACAGCCACCTTTTTTCACTGTCATATACTAACTGATTATATTTCGTAATTATATAATACCTATTTTTATCCAACTAGTGTATTTAATGTTATGTTCCATTCTAGTTGATATTGTACACCCTTCCCCAGTTCATCCCACTTTCTGTGGTTTCCCTTACATGCTATATCTTTGCTTACACTTTATTAAGGTTTAAAAAAAAAATCACTTATTGAAACAGTCTGTAGCTGGTCATTCCCCCAACTCCTTAACTACTACTATAATCTCTTTTAAAATTTATTCTGTCTCACTCTTTCTTCATTACTTAGATTCTGTTTTGCTTTCTTTCTTTCTTTTTTTAAATTTCCATAGGTTTCTGGGGAACAGGTGGTGTTTAGTTATGTAAGTTCTTTCTTAGGCATTTGTGAAATTTTGGTGAACCCATCACCTGAGCAGTATGCACTGTACCCAATTTGTAGTCTTTTATTCCTCACCCCTTCACTCTTTCCTCCTTAAAGTCCATTGTATCATTATTATGCCTTTATTTCCTCATAGTTTAGCTCCCACTTTTGAGTGAGAATGTATGATGTTTGGGTTTTCACTTCTGAGTTGCTTCACTTAGAATGATGGTCTTCAATTCCATTCAGGTTGCTGCAAATGCCATTACTTAATTCCTCTTCATAGGTGAATAGTATTCAATGTTGATCATTTAGTAACAATACTAGTAATAACTAATGTTTATTGATTTTTTTTCTTGATTAAAGTGTGTTCCTCAGAGGTAGTACATAGGTGATATATTCTCTGAAGTCTTGTACATCCTATTTTTCTTTCACCTCAACCAGTAATTAATGTATCATGTGAGTGTAGGATTCTCGGACTATAATCATTTTTATTCAGTGGTTCTGGAATGCTATTCCACTGGCTATTATTTGCTTTGGATTGAAGGTGAGATGTCTGGTACTAGTATGAATTTAATTGGATAATTTATTACATTTACATTGATAGGTATGGACTTACTGCTGCCATTTTATTACTTCCTTTCTGGTTCTCTGTTCTTTCTTTCTGTTTTTCTTACTGTCTTCCTTTGTAGTTAAGTGATTTTCTGTGGCTGTATGTTTTAATTCCTTGTTTATTTTTTATTTTTAGTGTATAATATAGGTTACACACTAAATATAACAGATTTTTTTCCTTTGAGGTTACCAGGAGGCTTATAAAACCAATTATAAATTATTTTAAACTTGTTACAACTTTTATTATAAGGAAAACAAATAAAAAACTAAAAAAGTCTACATTTGAACTCCACCACTCCCACATTTTGACTTTTTGTTGTCTCAGTTTATATCTCTTCATATTGCCTACCTGTTAGAAAATTGTAGTTATTATTACTTTTGATAGCTTTGTCTTTTAGTCTTCAAACTGAAGATAGGAGGGGTTTATACAATTACATGTAGAGTATTCTGAATTTTTCTGTTACTTATTTTTACCAGTAAGTTTCATAAGTTCAAATATTTTCTTTTTGTACTTTAGCATCCTTTTCATTTAGACTAAAAAATTCCCTTTGGCATTTCCTGTAAGAACATTTTGGTGCTGATGAATTCCCTCAGTTTTTGTTTGTCTAGGGAAGTCTTTATCTCTCCTTCATGTTTGAAGGATAGCTTTGTTGAGTATAGTATTCTCAGTTGCCAGCCTTTTGCACTTTGTTATCCTACTCTTTCCTGGCTGTAGGGTTTCTGCTGAGAAGTCTGTTGCCAGACGAACTGGAGCTCCTTTATATGTCATTTGCTTCTTTTCTCTTGCTGATTTTAGGACTTTCTCTTTGTCTTTGATTTCTAGAGTTTAATTATTATGTGCTTTGGTGTAGTCTTACTTGTGTTAAATTTGTTGATTTGTGTCCTTCTTATACCTATATACTTGTATCTTTCTCTAGATTTGGAAAGTTTTCTGTTATTATTTCTTTGAATAAGCTTTCTACCCCTACTCTTTCTTGACTTTCTCTTGATGATCAATAACTTTTAGATTTGCTCTTTTGAGGCTGTCCTCTAGATCTCATATGGGTTCTTGATTGCTTTTTACTGTTCTTCCTTCTTTCTTCTCTAACTGTGTATTTTCAGATAGGCTGTCCTTGAGCTCACTGTTTCTTTTGCTGTATCAGTTCTGGTGATGAGTCCCTTCAATGCATTCTTCAGTTTGGCTATTGTATGTATTCTTAGCTCTGAAATTTCTGTTTGATTTTTTAATTTATTTCAATTTCTTTGTTAAATTTTTCTGATAAATGTCTGAATTGACTTTCTATGTTATCTTGGAGTTTCCTCAAAACTCCTACTTTGAATCCGTGATCTGAAAGATCATACATTGCTGTTTCTTTATGGTTCGTCACTGGGTCCTTGTTTTTTACATTTGTGAATGTCATGGCTTCCCGTTTGCTCTCTCTCTTTTTTAATAAACATATGTCATGTCTTCACACTGAAGTATTAGTTATTCCAGTCTTTTTTGTCTTGCTTGGCTTGTTCTTTTACAAATATGCCTGTCTCAAGGTTTTATGCAGATTGACTATTGGGTTCCTTTAGTTCAAGATTGCTGCCTCCTTTTAGGCACTTGATAGGACCCTAAGTCCGGGTTTACTGTGCCCCTCACAAAACTTTGGAGTGCTGCCCATTCCAGATGGGATACTCTTGCTGTGTGAGAAGACTGGCTAGGGGTTTGTGTCCAGAGGACCTATGCAGCACATGTTTTACAGCATGGTGTTGCTGAACAGCATCTTTGATTTGGCATTTCCTTTGGCTGACAGAAGAACAGCCACTGAGTTTCACATGCTTGGGTTGCTAGCCCCACCTCCACTCTTTATTTTTAGCTGCCCTCAGGATTATTCACCTTAGGCACTCTTGATGCTTTCCAAGGACTGAAGCGGGAACAGTTTTCCTGTGAAGGAAACCAAGGTCATGAAGAAGCTGAATGCCTGCCTCAATCTCACTTTTTCCAGTGTAGAAACTGTGAGTCCAGGAGGACTTTTCCATGAAGTGCCTGGAAGTTTGGGTGAGAGGTGTTGCAGTTATAAATGTCCATTTATCTAACTTTTTGCTCATAGTTTTTCACTTCTCTGTGGCCTCTGGGATTGTCACAGATTCAGTTTTGTGTTCTGGAATATTGCTGGTGATAATTTTGGCACTGAATAGTTGGTGTTGGTTTTCTGTGGAGGAGAGTGAAGCCAGATTGCTTCTACTCCTCTATTTTAAAGTCATCCTCAGTTAGACTTTAATTTACCTTTTAGCTAAGTTATTCTTTCAACTTGAAAGTCTGCAAATTTTTTAAAAAATTTATCTTCCAAGGTCAAGAAGTTACCAAGTCATGCTTAGTTACACACATTTTCTCATTAATCCAGCCTTTAGTGAGTCCTTTAAATTTTCAGACTCAGGTGTCTTCCCTTCCTTGGGAAATTTTCCTTCTAATATTAGTTCATTTTCTTTTCTTCCATCTGCTTCTGTTTTTCCCCTGGAGCTAACAAAATACTCTTATGTTAGTTATTCTGCATCTATTCTTTAATTGTCTTATTTTATTTTTACTTGGTGATTTTCATCTTCTTAGTTTGCTCTGTATTTTAAGACAATGTGAGAGTTCCTACACTTAACCTTTTAAGTCATTAATTTGGGCCTCAATAATGCTTTATCCTTCAACTCATCTGCTGAAATTTTAAATTGGGAAATCGTAACTTTTAGCTCCAGGAGGTCTTTAGACATCACTTGAAAAATTGTCAAGTGCATATGTTTTTATTCAGATCCTAAGTTATCTCCTCTACCAGTTCTATGTCACAGGATATCTATTCTGATTATTTTTCTGAATCAACTCAAACTTTTCAGCATTCTAGCTTAGTTGACATTTTTTGCTGGACTTGCTGCGCTGAGATTTGTCAAATACAGTATTGTAAACAGCAAAAATCTTACTTGAGTGTCTGCATTACTGGTGCATAATTGTGTAGGTTTTCAGGCCCTGTTAGGTTGCAGGTGGTTATTCCCTGATCTCTGCTCTCATGGCTTGCTCCTCATTGCAGGGTTAGCCTTTCCATCTCCTGACCTTCTGTAGTCAGAGAAACCTGCCACACTTCTTGGAGGCATCTGATCTCTGAGAATCAGTTTAGTCTCAAGACCATGACTTTTTGTCTTTGGTTCTGAGCTCTGAAGTTACTTTTCAGGAGCTTTTCAAAGTACAGGGAATAAAGTTTCTTATTAATTCTTTCCGCTATGGTGACAAAGGAGTCCAGCTCTTATTTGAGCCAAGTTATGTTAAGTTTCTGAAGGCCAGAGATGCAGGTAGACATAATTTCAATTGGGTCTGAAGAACCGTAAATATAGCATCATTATTTATGGAACATAAATTAATTGTTCCATGTGCTCTAAAAATGTATCTTTAAATGCTGTAGAATTGGGAAGAGACAGAAAGAAGCCACTGTTATGATGTCCTGCATTCATTATCCTTTGTCTATTGCTTTGTTTGGATTTTCAAAGCAGCCTGTAACTCATAAAGTAACAGCTTCTCTGGCTAATAACAATGTAACTGCTGAAGTCATGCGTTCTTTGTGTCTTTAATGCATTTATCTGGGAATGATTTTGTATATGGATGACAATGTCTATTAAGATTCATAAGACTGTTATCTGTCCATCTAATGTACCAGACTGCAGGCTGAAGTTTCCCCTACTACAACAAACTTTTTTCCCCCTGTAGGGCAAAACATCATAAATCCAGCTTATTATATGGACCCTGACAGATACTTATCCCTTTTTAGGAAAAATAAAACCAAGTACATAACAACGCCGCTGTAAGTCTTTGATCTTTAAAAGTGTCTTTATCCTAAATGGCTGAGCACTACGAAAAATTGACTTTTTAAAAAGGCTTTCTATCTGCTAAAACATCTGATTGTTAGACAGAGACATTTCAAAAAAATAATAACTTCAGAAATCCTGACTGGGTCTTAAATCCCCTCACTTCAGAATCTGAAGGAACATTAAAGATCCTTAGTCCAAGTTCTCATTAATGCCAAGTGGTTAGTTGGGTTCTACCTTAATTCCCTGGAGAGACTAATTTAATACCCCATGGGTAGCCAATCTGTTTATTGGAGAACATGGACTGTTAAAAAGGAAGTTGAATCTATTTCTTTGAAAACTCCAATTCCACCTTTGGAACATCTATTTTATAGAAGAATATTATCCCTATAAAAGCAAGATTTTTATCCTCTAAAGAAAAGCATATGTGCTTGTAAATTTTTCTAAGAAGGCATATGTACTTAAATGCTATGATTATGTAAATACTTAAATGCTGTTTTGACCTTTCATGTAATTTTAATTTTGAACATTCTGAATCAACTGGGCCAGACAGGCATATACAGTTGACGCTTGGACAAAGCAGGTTGAAAATCCACATATAATTTTTGATTCCCTAAAACTTAACTTCCGATACCTACTGTTGACTGAAAGCCTTACCAATGACATAAACAGTTGGCTAAGAGATATTTTGCATATGTGTTATACGCTGTATTCTTACAGTAAAGTAAGCTAGAGAAAAGAAAATGTTATGAAAATTATAAGAGAAAATATATTTCCTGTTATTAAATGAAAATGGATTATAATGAAGGGTTTCATCCTTGTTGTCTTCACGTTGAGTAGACTGAAGAAGAGAAGAAGAGGCGGGGTTGGTCTTGCTGTCCTAGGGGTGACAGAGGAGAAAGAACATCCATGTACAACTGCATCTGTGGAATTCTAAACTGTGTTGTTCAAGTGTCAGTTGAATACCGAATCTAACCTTATGAAATTTGATCATAAAACTTAGGATTTTAGCAGCAGCAGGAACTTTATATATATACAATCTATCCCATTTAACATTTTTTTTTAAAGTAGGAGGATATTGAAGTCCAAATAAATCAAGTTTCTTTAAAAAGTCAAGGCCATTCCTGCCTAAAATTCAGACCTCCTCATTTCTCATGTAACAGTTTTAAAAGCTACTACAGAATAACTAGAGATTAAAGAAGGATTCAGTGGGTGCTAAAAAGGTAGATAACAAAGAGTATTGACGTGATCTATTAGTGTCAGAGACTATCATAGACAGATTGGAGATGAGAAGAAACGATAAATATCATTATGGAAGACAAATCAATTATTGTCATGTACTATAGCACTTTTAAAATATGTCTATTCATAATAAACCCTGCCTGAAGAAACTTGCAAACTTCTTATGGAGATAAAACCGAAGTAATTACCTAGTATTCAGTGCTGTCTGGATCTAGTACAATACAAAAACTAATAGAGAAAATAATCTTTTAAAATCCATCATCAGTTAAAAACTAATAACAGTGTTAAAATTACTGAGCTGCTGAGTTATTAGTTTTTTTGACAAGAAAATCTAATGCTATAAGTAAAAATAACAAAAATTTTCTGTTACTGAATAGGCAAGATACATTTTTAAATGTAAATGTATCTTAATTAATGATTCCAGATGGCATGTGACCATGTTATTAAAGGAATCTACCTGTTGAATTGTTTATGGGTAAAAAAGCCAGGAAGAATGAGAAAAGACTCCACAGGAGACTGGAGAGTATAAGGAAAGATAAAACTCTTCTTTTGCTTGTTGAAGGGCTGAAGGAAGATGACTAAGAATCAGTTTTCCTTGGTGGAGATGTTATTCTTTTTAAGATGCTTAAGAGATCTCTTTCCTGCTGGGTAGTTAAATATGCTTGGAAAGGAACCCTCAGTACAACACCATTGTGCTTTATGAGGACTTGAGAAGTATTTCTCACCTACCTGCCACACGTGGCCGTACGCAGTAATACAGACGCAAGACTATGAAAATGGAAACACACAGCAGACTTTGACTAAAGCAATTCTTTATTTTTATTATTTATGCCATTGTTGCAGGATACAACCATCTCTGAATGACTATTCCTTGGGGGTTGGACCCGTGTTTCGTCTCTGTGTTATACTACAGCACTGAGATGAAGACATAGTTTATTTTCCCTCTCCTTCTTTCCTTAAAGCTTTTGAAGAAACTCTGGGCTGGCAGTTCAGCTTTTATTGAACAACACTAAAAGAAATCAAAATGAACAAAATACATGTGTGTGGTATCACCCCACATGGTACATAAACAGCCTTCCTCCCTCAGTGAATGTAATATTTTAACTATGAAGAGGTAACCAGTTGCAAGATGACTTCTCAGTTATACTAGTGGGTATAAAAATACCATGTGATTTCATTTCATCAATACACTGGGCCAAGAAGAATTATTGTTTCTTTTACTTCGTGGCTCTGGTGAGTCCTCAGGAAGTGTAGTTGAAAAATCAATTTTCCAGGGTGAAGTCTTTGCTGGTCACAGTTCAGGGATTAGAGAAATCCAATTTGAGGAAAATATTGGTCTGCCCGAAGGCTCTCTTATAGCTTATCGTTTTGAAGTGCTAAGATGGCTTCCCTTCTGGGTGAATATACAATCCAAGATTTTCATCTGTTAATATAGAACTTCCTTCTTGGTTCTGATGTAATAGGTGTTCATGACTTCTGGATTTTTACTTTCACTCAGAAACAAAAGGTATCTGTGCATCACCAGAGGGTTTAAATGTATACCAATTGCTATCTAGGTCTTGCTAAGACCTACTAATATAGGTGTTATATAAAGAACCTTGGTCTAAAGGACACGTTTTCTATCCACTTATATAGGAAGACTAATTTCCATCCTTTTAGTGTGATTTAGAATGCAGCGTACTTGATCATAAACAAGTGTTGGTGACACTAAATTCTGTAATGGGGTCACGAGTAAGGTCAAGTTGTTAGTTCTGATTACTCTAGATCAAAATCTTTAATTTAATATTTAGGTGGAGTATATTTCACAGAGGTTTCTGTAGGTGACTGTGCCTGGAGGAAAGCAGTTGACCCAACAGAGCCTACACTCTGAATGCAAATTATAAGTAACTTACTGTTTATATAAGCTGTGCTGCCCTTGTAAGTAACTAAACAATGCTCAGTTTCTCTCCTGAATAAACGGAGTTCCTAGTGATGGCATACCCTGGTTTGTCTGTATGAAGGCTATACTGTTAACACCTAATGGCTGACAAAAGAAGTGCTCAGTAATTACAAGGAAATATATCCCAGAATTTGTATCGTAAACACTTAGCACAGAACTGGTGAGGTTTTAAAAATTTTCTTTGCAAGTACTACCTCCCAGAGGAACACTTAAAGTCTTATCATGGGACACTATTCTGCAAGAACAGCATTAGGAATCAACGTGTAGGAAAGACAATAGCATCTTAGCAGAGGTTCTCCTCAGAACTATGAGTTTGTTGAATGGATCTGGGTGTTGGAACACAACATTGATCTACTTTTAATTCAATATCGATACTGCCTCAGGAGAAGGGAAAAGTTATTAGCCACACATATTCAACACAGTACAGATCTTTCTGTTTTTGCCCAGTCTGGAGGCTACGTTGTCCTGTCTTGCCTGACCCGCAATGTAACTGTTATGAGGTCTAGAACACACCAAGCACTTCTTGATTTTTACTCACTCTCTGCCAATTGCTGTGATTTCTTTTCTTCTTACCCCTCAAATGCTTGGCTTATTCTTTAAATAGTCTGATGTTTTCATTATACCATTCAGTTTGAAGTAGACTTTTTTGATACTGGAGAAATGTGAGTGAAGCAGGAATTATGGTTGTGGCTGTGTCACAACATCAGGAACACACTTCTAGGAGCTGTCAGTGTGACTGCATGGGGAAGAACTTCATAGTTTGCTATGGTTTTAGCAGGGGACATGAATATTTTCTGGGCTAAGTACCCTCAAGAAGGCTTATTTCCGTTGCTCAAGCAGTGAACCTTTTCTTTACACTGCTCTTACTTGTCTCTTTACATTGCTTTTCATGTTGCTGTTTTCATTGCTCTGACCTGTCTCTCAGCATTGCATCTCTTAAGAAGAAACGGTTCTAAAGAAGACATTGTTTTTGGGACTGTGGCTTAAGTGGATATGTAGCAGATTGTTTAACTTCTGCATACCTAGATGCTTAGTTTGCACGTGTTTATTACCGTATGTGCATGTATGCTGGAAATAAGCACACTGCCTATAATCTAAACTTTAAGACAAAATCAGTAATCATCATGAATCTGCTGTAGAACTGGACATCACACTGTGGTCCTCAGTGCCTCGGTGTTCCATAAGGTTTTTTTTGCTTGAGTAGTGGTAATTTCTGAGATTTTCCAGGTGAGAGCTTTTTAGAACTTTGTCTTCTGGACTGAAATAGTTGGCTCCCTTGCCTTTGGTCTCTCACTATCAATGGGGTTTTCTCTGCTCCTGCCTCTGCTGACCACTGCTGGAAAAGTCTTAGAGCCCAGTCCTGGTCTCATCATCAATTACTTCTGTAGCAGGAAACCTGGGGCCAGAGAATTCTTCTGGAATCTCAGATTTCACAGAGAATACCTAGGATCTGTGTAGCTCCTTATACAGGAGCTTTAGGAAACTCTCTTGTCCTGACCAACATCGCTTCTCAAAAGTAGGTTGGGGCATTCCTTCTTCAAAGAAGCATCCTATATTCCTCAGAGTCTGACAAGGCACATCAATATTTTTGGTCATAGATCACTGGGTAGAAAACATCAAATCACCTGGATGTCCACTGACAAATACTGATATTTCTCCTGTTTCATGAATCTGTGTTTATAGGAGCCCAAACAGTCTATAGTCTTTACCCTGCTTCTAATTTTCTGAAATTATTTTTTGTTCCATACAAGACTACTCAGGGACACACAGCTGGCTATTAGAAAGCAAGAACTGGAATTCAGCTCTCTATTAGTTCACAGCAAGCATGGCCCTGGCCGCCGGCAAAAAAATTTATTTAATATATAGACATAAATCATACTCTCAGGATATGTGAGTCATAAGACAGGAAAATGACAGAAAGCATCTGTTTCATTATGTTTCTTTATTGTTCAGAGTTTTTGAAAGAGAGAGGTGTGTAGGGAATCCACAATGAAGAGGTAATTTTGTTTTGTGTTTTGATTGAGCTGAAATATTCAACTACTTTGATTTTTAACTCAAAAGCTCCTAAAATGATCAGCAGCTGTTCATTCAGGAGTGTACTACCTCTCTGACTACAGAACAAAATATATTTGTCTCTGAAATTTCACAAAGGTAATAGGAGAAACAATTGCTTCTTTGTGGTGAAACAAACCTACACTGGCATGAGAAATCTGATCAGTACGGCTTGTTGAGTTATCTTAGCAATCAATATGTTTCATTACATGAATACTATGGCTCCTGCAATCCATTATGTAAATTGTTCTCATTTTTGGTCAATTTTACCATAATGCTTTGTCGGAACTGATATTGACTTTACACTTGCTTTTAAAAATGGAGAAAATACTAGTATGATAAATGCAGTGTGATAGAAAGCAAATATAACTGAAATCTTCTTCCCAGGTCTCAGCCAGTAAGAAAAATATTTGCTATGAGGAAAGTTAATTTTGTTTAAATATTTGATAATACAAGAATTGTTTAATACTGCATTATTTCTTTTAAAAATGAGTACAGTACTCTACACAATCATGAATTTCTAAACCATTGGATGTTATAGATAGCAAATGCCAAGGGCCAAATCTAATCCAATGTTTATTTTTGTAAATAAAGTTTTATTGTAAAACAGCCACACTCATGCATTTGTATATTGTCTATGGCTGTTGTCACACTACAGGGGCAGAGTTAAGTAGCTGCAACACAGAATGTGTGGCACACACAATCTAACATATTTATTATCTGACCCTTTACAGGAAATGTTTGCTGATTCCTGGTATGAAATAGTAATTTTTGGTTCCAAATGCAATTTAACTAGTTTAAAACTACGTTAATAGTTTTTTTTCTAATTCTGTGAAGAAAGTCAATGGTAGCTGGGTCGGGGATGGCACTGAATCCGTAAATTACTTTGGGCAGTACATCCATTTTCATGACACTGATTCTTCCTATCCATGAGCATGGAATGTTTTTCCATCTGTTTGGGTCCTTCCTTATTTCCTTGAGCAGTGATTTTTAGTTCTCCTTGAAAAGGTCCTTCACATCTCTTTAAGTTGTATTCCTAGGTATTTTATTCCCATTGTAGCACTTGTGAATGGGAGTTCACTCACGATTTAGCTCTCTCTCTGTTACTGATGTATGGGAATGCTTGTGATTTTTACACATTGATTTTGTATCCTGAGATTTGCCGAAGTTGCTTATCAGCTTAAGGAGACTTTGGGATGAAATGATGGGGTTTTCTAAGTATACAATCATATCATCTGCAGAGACAATTTGACTTCCTCTTTTCCTAATTGAATATCCTTTATTTCTTTCTCTTGCCTGTTTCCCCTGGCCAGAACTTCCAATATTATGTTGAATAGGAGTGGTGAGAGAGGGCATCCTTATCTTGTGCAAATTTTCAAAGAGAATGCTTCCAGCTTTTGCCCATTCAGTCTGATATTGGCTGTGGGTATGTATAAATAGTTCTTATTATTTTGAGATACGTTCCATCAATACCTAGTTTATTGAGAGTTTTTAGCATAAAGGATATTGAATTTTATCAAAGGCCTTTTCTGCATCTATTGAGATAATCATGTGTTTTTTGTCTTTGGTTCTGTTTATGTGATGCATTACATTATTGATTTGCCCATGTTGAATCAGCCTTGCATCTCAGGGATGAAGCCGACTTGATCATGGTGGATAAGCTTTAATGGGTTGATGCGTGCAGCAAACCACCATGGCATGTGTATACCTGTGTAATAAATCTGCACGTTCTGCACATGTATCCCAGAACTTATAGTATAATAAAGAAAGAATAGTAATATTTACAAAGTATTATAATTTCATTGACATTAATATTATTTTACTTACCCATTCTTTTTTTTTGAGATGGAGTTTTTCTCTTGTTACCCAGACTGGAGTGCAATGGCGGGATCTCGGCTCACCGCAACCTCCGCCTTCTGGGTTCAAGCAATTCTCTTGCCTCAGCCTCCCGTGTAGCTGGGACTACAGGCGTGCACCACCATGCCTAGCTAATTTTTGTATTTTTAATAGAGAGGGGTTTCACCTTGTTGACCAGGATGGTCTCGATCTCTTGACCTTGTGATCCACCCACTTCGGCCTCCCAAAGTGCTGGGATTATAGGCGTGAGTCACCGCGCCCGACCTACTTACCCATTCTTTTAACCATCATCTTTTCTTCAACTGGTTAAATTATTCCCTAAATAGAACTGACTTTTTAAGTAGTATGGGTGCCTATAAATGTAACTATTTAAAGGCTAAACATATGCCTATTAACTTCTTTGTGTTCTTTTCAGTAAAAATATAGGCCTACATAATTACAATAAAGCACATGCTTTTTTTTTTTTTTTTTTTCTAATTGAAATAAATAAGAACATGGATAGTTAAGGACTGATTTTACTAGATTGTGGACTAAAATCTTATAACTAATTAAAAATACACCTTGGGGTATATTCTGTGTTCCTTGAGAACCAATGAGATTAGTGGTTAGCCTAAAGTCATAGAGCAGTCAAAACTGATACAAGCCCAGTGTTGCCTGGGTCACCAAGCAACTGTGACTTCCTTCATTTGTTCTCTGCAGGGCTAGACATGGCATCTTCCTTTATGACTGTGAGGATGCTCTAAAAAATGCATCTCAGAAATCTTGGCAGGTTTATTCAGAATGTTACTGCAGGTTTTTGGAACAGGTTCAGTATTCACTTTGCAGCAATTTCTGCTAGGCCAGCAGGATTTCCTGGACACTGTTGAAATAACTGTATGCCAGGGGTGTTTACATTAGTCATTAGATATTTATGGTACATATTGAATATCTACTCACTTTCTCTTTGCCAATAAATTTTGAGTGTAACCAATGTATTGGGTCTGCAGGTGTTACATTTCCCAGACAGCATTAAAATATGTCTGAAAATAAAGTAACAGCAATGTTGTCCCAACTTGAATGCCTTTTTTGATTAATATTGATTTATTAATGGATGATAACTTGTATTACAATTGAAGAACCTGTGTGGTTATGCAATGCTTATCTATAAACAGGAAGTACAGTTTAAAATCTGGAAGTTCAGCTTAAAGAGTACATTTTCGAAACTAGATCTCATATATTCAGTGTTGCATTTTGAGATGAGGATTAAATATTTCAATCCTTTAAAATAGTTTTATGCATTTAATCTTTGCTAAAAGTAGCAACACTTTTTTTTTTTGTGAATGTGGGTAAAAAATGAGAGATACACATACTGATTTAGGTATGATTTTTGAATGCCCAATATATATACTTTTATGATCGAGGACTGCTAAAAAATGAAAAAGTTGGAGAAGGCGGCAGAAAATACTGGAGGTGAGGATGTAAATGAAAGTTTATAACAATAATATAAACTCCAGACCCTGTTTTCTAATTTAATTCATCTTGGTAATTCTTGGTATCCTTTACACTCAGTGCACCGCACACCAGACTAGATACATTTCCAGTGTTCAATAGCCAAATGTGGCTAATAGCTGCCTTGTTAGACAGCATATGTCTAGACTAATCATCCTAATTACTACGTAGCATTAATTTTATAAATATTTAATCTCTTTTGATTGACATTTAATAAGTTTTCAATTATTTTGCTATGAAAAATACTTCTTTGCTAAACTTTCTTACACATGTGTCATAAGTATGTGGAAGAATCTTCAACACTGTAATCACACTAGTGGACTTACTGGGTAAAGTGGATACTTAATTTCAACTTTACTAGAGAGGCATCAAAATGCTTTCTAATTTGGAGCAATTTCCATTCATTTGGGAGTTTTCATGGCCCAGTTTTTGTATTCGTACACTTAAGTACTCTAAGTCTAATGGATGTGAAACGTTATCCTATTGTGATTTTAAAAGTTTATATAGTCGTGATTATTAGTGAAGCCAAGCATCTTTGCATTTGCTTTCTGGCTGCCCTGGTTTCTTCTTCTATGAATTATCTGTTTGTACATTTTGGCTAATATTTATTGACTTGTTTATTTTTTACTTTGTGATTTATGTAAGTTCTTTACATGTTCAGGATGTTAATCTTTCACCTCAAGAACTGCAAATCTCTTCTTCCAGCCTGAGCTTTGTCTTTTTTTTTTTTTTTGAGACAGAGTCTTGCTCTGTCGCCAGGTACCAGGCTGGAGTGCAGTGGTGTGATCTCGGCTCACTGCAACCTCCGCCTCAGGGTTCAAGCAGTTCTCCTGCCTCAGCCTCCCAAGTAGCTGGGACTACACGCATGCACCACCATGCCCAGCTAATTTTTGTATTTTTAGTAGAGACGGGGTTTCACTATGTTGGTCAGGATAGTCTCAATTTCTTGACCTCATGATCCGCCGACATCAGCCTCCCAAAGTGCTGGGATTACAGGCATGAACCACCGCACCCGGCCTGTCATTTTTTTCTTTGTGTGTGTGTGTTTTGTTAAGTAGTTTTAAATGTAATGAAGCTAAATGAACGAGTACTTTCCCTTATAGGGTATGTTTATGTATCTTGTTTAATACTTTTCTGCCTCAGTGTCCTATGATTTTGTCTAAGAATTAAAGTTTTTCTTTTTGTACCTTTTCAATTTTAATACATCTGGATTTAAAGTGTACATGTACACTGTATGATAGAGATCTGATGAATCATTTTCAAAGGGTCATGTAATTATTTTCCAAAGGAAAAGTCAATTGATTTTCATGATTTATTGAAAAATTACATTCTTTCTCTGTTAATCTATCATGTATCAAATTTTCATGTATATGTAGTCTTTTTCTAGGCTCTTTATTCCTTTCTATTTCTGTCCAGTCATAACAAATGTAGTTTGATTGTAAATCTTGAGATCTGGTAGATTAAAGCCCTTCACCCTTTCTTTGGTGGAGTCTTGACTAGTGTTGGTCTTTAGTTGTTCATGTAAGATTTTTAAATCAGCTTATCAAGTTTAATGAAAACTTCGTTAGAATTTTCATTGTTCTTATGCTAAGTTGGTATATTCATTTTTGGTACAAGTGATATTTTAATAACATAGTGATATTAGTCAATGACTATGGCGTATATCAGTTTAACATTCATGAAAATGTGTTGCAAATTTTATAGTTTCTCTCAGTAATGGGCTTAGAAACATTTTACTAAATTTATTCTTACTATATAAATTTTTCTTGATTATTATAAATAAATATGTTTAAAATTATGTTTTCTAAAGATGTATAAAGAAGTGATATTCTAATATTATACTTCCATAATAACATACATACTTTTCTCAGTAATTGATAAAGAAGCAGCATGTCATTAACACACACACACACATATATATATATATGTGCTTTACCATGAAAAAGATTCATCTGAATGTATGCCAAACCCTACTACCATACTTCTAACAATTACAAGTTATTTTCTTCTTGAGTGCATACATATAAGACGTTCACAAAAATGATCTATTTTTTACTTCACCAACTTACTTTTTAATTTACATTAAATCTTTCAACTCATATGTTAGATTTTAATTGTGATTTTATTTTTATTTACAGAAATATATTTTTCTTTTTAAATTTTTCTAGTATTTTAATACCATTTTGTGTCATTCCAGTTTTCTAATTTCATCATTTATTATTTTAAATGTTCTTATTTTATATTATCTATAAGTCTTTTGGTTATTGATTGTGGTTATTCTTATTGGTGAGTTTTACCTAATATATTTTTACTTATTTCATTGTGATGTCATGTCTGTCTGGTGGCTTTATCCGTGGAAATATTGTAGGACTTGGTTTCATGATTTATCTTTGAGAGGAGATTTGCATTTATTTCTGCCAGACATGCGAAGGTATTACCAACTCAACCTTGGTTTAAGCCAATTTGGGGTTTCCAGCATCATCCAGATGGTGTAAATTCATACCTAGTCTCTTGGGAGAAAACTGTGGCTATAAATTTTCATGGGAGACATTTCTCCACCCATAAATCAGGTTCAGTTAAAATTTCCAGCTCATCTCCTTTCAGTGGCAACAATTTAATTTTAAACCAAGATTTTGTTTTGTAGAATATCCAGAACTTAGGTACTGGTTGTGCTTTCAACTCTCATCCTGCATGGACCTTGGTTTTTGGGGTTTGCATGGTCAGAAACACCGCCTTTGTTGCTGACATTGTCAAACATTCTCACAGCAGCTACAGCCCCAGCATCAGTTTATCACTCCAGTTTCCTGCTCCCCATTTGTTTTTCATACTCAGGCATTTCTCTTATAGCCATGTAAATATGTCTATATATTTAAAAAATGTTTACCATACTTTATCAGTCTTATCAAATGATCTAGCTTCCCCCAACCAAATTCCTGAAAGTGAATACAAATTTGCAAACCTGTCAGTAACATACATAAATTTTCATGGAAGATTTTTCCCCAATGAGAAGAATCTGATTCCTTTAGCTGAACAGTCTGATTCAGTAATGTATGAGAACCTGATTTTCTGCACCCTTAATAAATTTTGCTGAGATTAATAACGCAATCCAATCATTCATATTTGTTTTAATGTGTACTTCTTTTATAACTTTTATGAAGACATCTTTTTTTGCATGAAGATGGGTCATTAGGTTTCATTTTAATCAATTTCCTGTTATTATGTTTTGCCAACTAGGAAAAAAAGCCAAAAAGGGAGAAGGAGGAGAGAAAACATTTTCAAAGCACTTCTCTCTTGGAGCTGGTATTTTTGTCCTGGTAATTCTCTGGATAGGTTTTAGAGATTCGTGTACTCCTTAAAACTGTGTGCAAAAATGTATTGATAATATATGTTTTTGGATAAACAGTCTTTATGATTCTCACTGGATTCTTTAAATGTGACCCAGAGATCATTAAAAACCATCACTATATTTGGTCCAGTTTTATCCTTTTAGGGAAGGACTAGATGTTCATTCAAAATTGCTTTCTTTTCTTAGGAAAGCATTTTAGAACAGAGGAGTCAAAAGAGACATAGTGAATACCTAATGAAGAATACAAAATGGTTTTTTTTTAATGGAACTTTTATTTGTTTTTAGAGACAGGGTCTTGTTCTTTCAACCTTGCTGGAGTGCAGTGGTGTAATCACAGCTCCCTGCATCCTTGAACTTCTGGGCTCAAGTGGTTCTCCCACCTCAGCCTCTTAAGTAGCGAGGACTGCAGGTGTGTGCCACAAGATGTGGCTAATTTTTAAATATTTTGTTGAGATAGGGTCTCACTACATTCCCCAGGCTAGTCTTCAATTCCTGGCCTCAAATGATCCTCCACCTCAGCCTCCCAAAGGGCTGGGCTTAGAGGCATGAGTCACTGTGGCCAGCTGAAAATTTCCATGTTCTTGATGGGGTTTTTGAAGCAAAAAGGATATTAGAGTTTAAAAAAATCCTCCACAGATGATGCATTTTCCTCTCTCATTTTATGGATTAAGTTGATTAAAAACAAAAAGTAAAATCTCCACATAATTAAATTGCTGATAGCTATCTTCATTTTTGGACATTAACTCTCGAATAGTCCTTACTTAATCAATACACAGGTAGGATTTATATAGAAAGAAATTTATAAACACATTTTAAAGGATAAAGTTAAATACATAAAGGCCAATATCTTCATTTTTCTCCACAAGACAGTTTTTTATTGGAATTTTTCATTGACCTATTTTTTTAAGGAATGTGGAGAAGAAAATGGAGGTTGATTCTGTCTTGTGGATGAAATAGTGAAGACACAGGTGATGAAGAAATTTTCTGCACCATGCCAAGAAATTCATTCTAATTAAGGTAAAAAGAGCAGATGGCAAATATGGGGCTTGAGAGTTATAGCACAACTAGTTTAACTTTGAATTCTAATATCTACTCTATGCTAATAGATATAACACAGCAGGTAGTATGCTACAAGTTATTAACCAGGCTCATGGGATTCTGATCTCTTCAAGGTTACAGCAAAATTATGTTGTTCTAGGTCAAAGGTGAGGGAGCTCTTTCATTGATTTTCTAAGTCTAACTCCTGTCACTGCCTTTTCCTCTAGGTAATAATCTTCTCAGATAGTAAGATGTCTGTTTCGCATATGAAATTCAGCCAGCACAAGTTTAATCCAGATAGACTTCTATGGTATAACATTTGTTCAAAAGACAAATGATGGTAATTAACTAATCTGGTATCAAAACGTCAAAGTTTTATTACTATTAATATACACAGAAAGTAATTTTAAATGAGGGTAGGAAGGAAGGGAGAACACTTTTAGTGAAAGTGTCAGCTCCATAAGGACAAGGATCTTTGCCTGTTGTATTCAATGATGTATCTCAACTACCCAGGATAATGCCTGGTGCACCATAGATTATTTTTTGGTTTTGTTTGTTACAGAGAACAGTGTATCATTTTTTTCTTAATCCTGGGTTCATAAGGGAAGGGTTTGATGATAAAAACGATGATTCAATACATTGAGTCAGGGAAATTCAGGCTACGTATAATGTGATAACAAAGGGTCATACAGTAAAAAAATCTTCATTATGTGCTAAGGGAAATAAAGCCGAGAGTGGTTAGTAGCTTGCTGCAGATAATTTAAACAAATAAGCTGCAGAGCTGGTACTAGAACTGGAGATGGGTAACTCTCCATCCAGTGCCCATTCCCATGTCTTATGTTGCCATTCTTCCTGTGTTGCTTCAGACAATGGAATTTAATCACAGATTCTAACTGCATATTTGTTTATTTTTATTGAGATAGTCACATACCATAAATCATCCTTTTATAGTATATAATTTAGTAGTCTTTAATATTCAAAATGTTGTGTGCAATCATCTTCACTATTCAGTTACAGAACATTTTTGTCATCCCAAAATAAAATTCCATGTCCATTAGCAATCACTCTCAACTTCCTTCAACTGCTCATTCCTGACTTCCACTGATCTTCTTTCTATGTCTTTGTCTGTTCTGGACTTTTCGCATAAATAGAACCATACAGTATGTAGCATTTTGGGCCTGGCTTCTGTTAATTAACATAGTGTTTTCACTATGTCTATCTATATTATAAATATCTATAACTGATATCTGCAGATACAGGTTTACCCATGGATCAGTACTTTATTTCTTTGTAGGGTGGAAAATATTCTATTAAATAGATATACCACATTTGTTTATTGTTCATAAACTGATGGGTATTTGGGCTATTTCTACTTTTTTGGCTATTGTAAACATTTATGCAAAAGTTTTTGTTTTGGACACGTATTTTTAACTCTTTTTTTTTTTTAATATGTGCATGGGAATGGAATTTCTGGCCTATGGTAATTTTGTGTTTAACCATTTGAAAAATTGCCAGACTATTTTCCAAAGTGGCTGTACCATTTTACACTTCTACTAGCAGTGTATAAAGGTGCCAATTTCTCTATGTGCTTGCTACATTCTTTCCAAGCTTTTTCTTTTCGGTTTATTGATTAGCTTGTTGTTTGCCTCAACTGTTACCACCATCTCAGCAGACATGATGTTAAATAATGCCACTGATTGTTTTTGACAAACACCTCTAAGAAAAAGACTGTTTTCACCAGGTGAGCTTCTGAGGTAAAAGAAAGCTATTCCTTGAGAGTAAGATTTCCCAGGAAATTGCCAGACAAGTCAGATAATGACAGTTCTGTGAGAATGAGGCTTTAAAAGAGCTCTAGCCCCTTTCTGACCCTTCCAGTGGCTGCTATGCTGCTGTTTTACAATTTTATTGCAGGCTGTTGATTTTCATGGCTGCCACAGAGCTAGGGAGAAGTGAATAGGAATAGGGCAAGTTAAAATGCCAAAAAGCTCATTTTTTTTTAACCAAGATTCAGCAATTTTTCTTGAATAAAGTCTTCCTGAATTGTTATATGCCTTTGGCTAATTTACAGTGTTCTAAAAAGTTGATTTTGACAATTCGTTTTTGCTAGTGTTCTAGTTGCTTTTGTTAGGGAGAGGATTTTTGGAAATCCTTACTCCACCATTCTTGCTGATATCATCACCTGACTTGCTTTCTAATTACTAGAAAGAAGTTAAGTTCTGGGTGCAGGGAAATAGGGAAAAGAGAAGCAAAAAGCAATTAGAGAAGAACAGAAACACGGAAAGGGCTTATTTGGGAAATTTGAAAGTATAAAAGATGTGTACATCTTTTGTTTATTGAGGATACTAAGTACATAATCTTTTATGGATCTACGCCTGAAGGAATGTTAAAAAATACAAATGGCATATTTTATGAATCTTTAGCAGATTCATGCTTGCAGGACAAATCTTTTCTATAACAGCATGTGCTGAGTGTGTTGAAAAAATGCAGCCAATCTTTTTCTTTCTATTTTTTCACAGTTTTGTTTTTAAGGAAGAATAAAACATCTAAATAAAAACATTGACTAAGTTTAAACTGTGTTTTATACTGTATATTGAAATCTAAGCCAATGAAAAAATTGAATTTAAAGCTATGGGCATAAGGACAGTTTGTTTAGGGAAAGCAAATATCTTTAAAATCTAGACTTTAGCAGAATTTATAATTTCCACATTTTCCTTCCTATACTTGAATTAAAAAAGGGTAGGTCTCTCAATGACAACGATTTACAGCTTAATTCCATCTTAGAGCTCAGCTCACTGCCACCTTAGAAAGTGATCTAATAAGCTAATGCCTAGTAGATTTTTAATTACTGATAATTGCCTGATGCAAAACCATTAAAGGCATAACCCTTATGCCAATATACCTTTTGTGAATCATGCAGGAAATTAATTTCAAGGAGTACTGCCTCTGATGACATTATCTACCCTCACCCCACCCCGTCCTCCTGGGAGTGTTTGAAATATGGGACAGGCAATGTTGGAACTTGTTCACACTTTTATCACAAAGTTATCAGAGAAGAACAATTAATAGGACAGAAAACATATCACAAGTAGCTTAGTCGATGAGAAGAGATAGCTTTGAATTCACATAAACCTACATTTGAATCTCAGATCTAACATTTCCCAGAAGTGTGACTTTTAGGAAATTTCTTAACTTCTCTGACTCTGTTTCCTTGCAACCGAATTGGAGATAACAATATCTACCTTCATGTGTTTCTGGAGAAGACTAACTGGTACATCTTGTAGAAAGCGATAGAACAGTAGTAACTGAAGAAAGACCATTCGATATTGGGGTGGCCAATTACTATGGTCACCCCAATAGTGGTAGTCATGATAGAATGGTAGTTATGGTCCTGGTTACCGTTCGGGTTCACAGAGAGGCTGAAATTCCCTGTGGACTCAGTAGCATTAGAGTGCCCTTCACCTCACTTGGAGAGGTGAGGAGGCGGGCTTTCTCCAGGACTCCTCTGTTCCAGAAGTCTTGGTTGCCTGTGGGCTCTCCACAACCAGGGCTCTCTAGCAGCCACTAGTCTTGCAAGTGCGGGAAACTCCCATTCCCCCAGAAGTCTTCAGTTAATTCACCAACTCTGGGACTTCTTCAGTTGAGTTTTTGGAATCCTGAATCACATTAAAATCTGCCACCATTACCTCAGTCTCAATAGGCAGAGGAAAGAAGCCATAATCATTTTTATTTTGTGTGTGTGTGTGTGTGTGCACGTGCGTGCGCGTGCACATTTTTCTTTTTTCTCCTTCTGAAAGCCACTATTTTGATACATCAGACTAGGAAACAGAACTGGCCTCAAAGAGTCAGCTCCAGTTTCCCTTCAGTCTTTCCCTTCCCTCGTGCCATCCTCATGGTAGTTATGAGATCATATCATGTCTGGACAGAGACAAGTTGAGGCCATCTATCAATGCTACAGTTCTAGTAAGATGCAATTAGAATATTTACAAAAGATATTTACAATTTGGCAAATAAATACTGAAGATGTAAAGCCTTAAATTCAAGGTTTACTTCAATGGGACAGTTCACACTTTTTGTTCAGGGGAATTTTCTGTTTCTCTGTCATTCATGTTCTATTTGGCCTTGTTGTTGGTTGAGGAAGGGATATGTTTTTGGTATTTTCTCAGGGTAATGGGTCTGAACCAAAGATATGGGGGTGGAGATATAGAGAAAGGTAAAGATTGAGGAGACAATTGTTAGTTGAAGATAAAGCAAGAGACAAACAGTGGAGGGATGGCGTGAAGAATAGGACACATGCAAGACTCTCTGGTGTCTGTGTTGGGGTAGATTTTTGCAATCCCACTCCACGTGAGATAGGCACTAAAGAAGGAGAAGTAAGTGTAAAGACAGAGACGAGTGTGAATTTTGGTCATGGTCATAAAATACTAGTTTGAACATCTTATTAGGTAGTTAACAATGTAAGTCTGCTGTCTTGAGACATAAACTTACGGGGCATCAGTATATATGCAGCACCTGAAGTTACGGGAGTGGATGACGTATTAAGGAGACTCTTTATAGGAAGAGAGCTGCAGACATGCAGACCAAATATGGAGGAACATTAACCGTGAAAGGGATACTAGAAGAAGTGGACAAACATGAAAGACTCAGAAGAGCAGTCAGAGGTGTAACAGGAGATACAAGAGGGAGTCCTGCTGTGGAAGATGAGGAAGGAGGAAGGACTCAGAAGAGAGAGGTTAATAGTGACCACTGTAATAGTTTTCTAACTGGTCCTTCTCCCTCTAATCTCTTTCCCCATATTCTGTATCCTCATTCTGCTGTCCAAATGACCTCTCCCACCTGCACGTCTATTCACATTCTCAGACTTGCCGTTTTGAGATATTTATAACATTCAAACTTTCATATGTATAAGAATTACCTAAGTCTAACTCATTGCATAAGGCTAATTGGTTTACTGAAAGGCCAGTTCTGGGCCTCATGCACAGAGATGCTAATGTAGTATGTTTAGACCCAAGAATATGCCTTTTAACAAAAGTCCTCATATGCTCAGATGTAGATGGTCTATGGATTCTTTATAAAGAAATGGCTTAGTGAATGAAGTTCAAGTTCCTTAGTAGAAGTTTATGGGCTTTCACTTCTGGTTCCCATCTCCATTTCCCTCCTCACCATTCCCTTCCATCACCTTCACCTCCATCATGGACTCTCTATGCTGGCCCTGCCAGAATCACAAAGATGGAATGGGAAGGAAGAAAGTCCTTCCTGGGAAAGGGACCAGCCTATGCAAAGGGACAATGGAGAGACAACATAGAATGTGAGAAGATCATCTGGTTTGAATGATGACAGATACCTACAGAAATGCGTCTAGAAAGTGCAATAGGGCCAGACTGGAAAGCACTGAAGGTCAAGCTGAGGAATATACAAGTCTTCAGCAGTAAACTGGAAGGCTTGGCTCTTTCATGCTTTTTTTTTTTGTTTATTGTTTTCACTTTCAATCCTGGATCTAGATATTGGCCTTTTCTTACTCTGATTAAAACTATATCTTTAGTGCTGAGTCATGAGTACCTCAAGAGGTGGTATTCAAAAATGAAGAACAAAGTTATAATTTTTTTTAAAAAAAATCTATAATTAAAGGGTCCTGAATTATCTAGACACAGTAGAAAGGCAATTAGTCAATTTTCAATTTTCCTAAGGCTGTGAGTATGCGCTTAACGTTTATAAAAGAAAAAAAGCGGGACATAGCTCAAGTAGCTGGAGTTCTGACTCATCACCATCACACTGAACACCATGAATTTGTCTCCCAGGGAAGATATCAGCCCAGCCAGGTCCAAGAGAACATACGAGCACCTTATGCTGAACACACACTTAGAGAATTGGATGGTTTTCGCCATCTGCTAAGCCTCACATAGTCTCCAGTTTGAAGTTGCAGTGATGTCAGAAGCTCATTTAAGCAGCTTACATATGTTGCACTGCGGAAAAAACATTGGACGTTGGGGACTCTGAAAAACAATGGTAGGCGTTTGGGATCCATAAATGCTTAGTGTTTGGGACAAACCTGCCCTGTAGCCACAGGGCAATGCTTTTCTCCCCTTAGATTTAAGCGTAAGGTTTTCTCCTTTGTTTAGTAAAAGAATTTTCACATTATTTGTGTATAATTGGAACCACATGATCATCATTCATCAGAGCAGGTAAGGTTATTGTGATTAATCACAATTCTCTTGTAGCTTTAACTTTGACAAAAAATACCAGTACCGTGGCATACTCTGGAAAATTATTTTATGAATTTGCCAGTATTGATAATGTTTTGGGAAAGTTTAGATGCATAATAAATGGATAGGTTTATAGTTACTGACCTTTACAATTTTTCAAGGGTCTCACATGCATGCCGAGCATTGTACCAATCGCTCAACTTGTCCTCTGCAGGCTTCTATGGTGTGACCTACCTTTCTCTCCTTTCTCACAGTTTCCTATCTCGTGCATATGTTCAATTACAAGTCTTCAAACATGCTGAATTAAAAAAAAATCTCTAACTGCATTTTCTATATAGTTTCTTTGTCTAACTTTTTCTTTCCCTCTTTTCCTGCTTTCCCCATTGTCTCTCCTTGTTCTTAACTTACCTCACAGTAAGGAACTGTTTAAGTACCTTTCTCCCGTGGAGCCTTTTCTGATTACTTCTTGTAATTTTATTATATCACTTAGCATGGGCTGCCTTGTTTCACAGTTTTAATATGAATATTTTAAAGATCTGCGTTTAATGGATCACCTCATCATTCAAATGACAGTCCTTGTCATTTGACAAGGAAATGCACGTGTCCATCACGTGCATTTCAGATCTTTGTCAGGTGCATGTTAGGAAATTCTGAAAATTCTCAAGACCTGAGTATCAGGAGTTGCTCAAGAAAATGGTATCCATTTTTCCATCATTTTGTAGCTTTTAAGAAATGAACAATTGTCCATTTAAACTCAAATTTTGGAATTCTGTTAGAAAAGTTATAGCTCCAGCTACTTTTGTGCAGAGAACAGCAATTGGCTAGTGATTAATATTGGCTGAAGTTTTAGAGAGGCAAGATCCCTCCAGGTTTGCATTCATTCCTTTATATTTTACATTTTTTGCCCTAGTACGTCTAGGCACAGAGTCGTGCTCCCAGGGCTTACACATTCCCCACATCCATTGTTCTTGTTTCTAGACACCTTTCACTCCAGATTTCCTTGGCTTTCTATGCTGGTAACCGTTTGTCACTTCATTCTTGCTATGTCATGCTCCTGAAGGTTTTCACTTATCACTTCCATCCTTTGTGTGGACATGGACTCCCCCCATAATTCCTCAAGGTACAGCTAACATTAGGTTGCAATGTTTCAACAAAACCTTTCCAGAGAATGGAGTAGCAATGTTAAAATCAGATATCTGATGCTGTATCTCTTGGAGTCCATTATCTATATCCCTAACTACTAATTTACCTTCAAAGTCTTATGCTCCTTTACTGAAAAACTGTTTTTCTCCCTGTATTCCATCTGAGACAGAAGCAGTAAAAAATAGCTGACAGAAAATCTCCACAGAATTTCACACTTCTTCTAATGAAGTTGGCTTTTACATTATGAAATGAAATAAATTAGTATTTCTTCCTCAATTGAGGGATTGTCTAAGAACAATGGGAAAGGACTTGCCGTGTTAATGACTAAAATTGTTCACCAAAGTTGTGAACAAGGGTCTTAGCACTCTTCTGGGTCAAATTTCCACCTCTGAAACACAGCAGTTAGAGCTGGCATAAATGTAGATTCACTTCAATGGGTAAGAGTGACTATATTATCACGGACATTGTTTAGAATTGCTGGTGCATAGTGATAATAAGGAGAAGACTGACTTTCTTTAAATTGGTTTTATTGTTGTTTTTGAATTCTGTACAGATGATATACCCTGTTACTGCCTGAACAGGGGGAAGAGAGAGAGTGAGAGGAGGACTGCCTCTGTTACTTGTCCCCTCCCACACCACTGCTTGGAAGTTCCGGAAGTGGCAACTTTCCCAGATTCAATAATTTTAAGAGCAAGATTCCATCTGAAAAAACAGGGAAAAACTACTGGCAATACTTTTGATGTGAAAGAAAATAATTACATCTTTGTTTACATGTTGTTGTAATTTCTAGGAATACATGTTCTGTTCCTTAGAGAAAGAAATTCTTATGCATATAGAAAGCATCTGGGCAACATGTGTGCACTGTTTGTTGTCTTAAATTGAGTTGTTGAATATGTATCCTCTTTGTTTGTAGTTTTTGCCTAGCCAAGAGTCATGGAGTTTTTTTCTCAAAATTTCTTGGGCAATTCTCCAATGCACATCTGGTGCACCAGAGTGTGGAGCGGAAAGGCTTTGAGTAGAAGTTGTGGGTGAAAAAGAAACTGTGATTCCAGCTACCCTGTTTGGCCAGGGCTAAGGAGGGCCAAGTTTTTTTTTTTTTTTAATATCAATAAATTTAATTATCCACATTAACATTATTAGAATATTTATTTATTCTGAGATGGAGTCTCACCCTGTCACCCAGGTTGGAGTGCAATAGCATGATCTGGGCTCACTGCAACCTCTGCTTCCCGAGTTCAAGCGATTCTTATGTCCCAGCCTCCCGAGTAGCTGGGATTATAGACTTCTGCCACCAGTCCGGCTGATTTTTGTGTTTTCTTAAATTGCACTTTGGGATCTGGGGTACACGCACACATCCTGCATCGTGCAGGATTGTTGCATAGGTACATACACGCCATGGTTATTTGTTGTCTCCATCCCCCCACTCCGTCGCCTACATCAGGCATCTCTCCCTGTGTTATCCCTCCGCATCCTCCCCGCTCCCTGCTGTCCCTCCCCTCCACCCCACTCACCTATTCCAGTGAGTGTTGTTCCCTTCCCTGTGCCAAAGTGTTCTCATTGTTCATCACCCACCTATGAGTGAAAACATGTGGTGTTTGGTTTTTCTGTTCTTGTGTCAGTTTGCTGAGAAAGATGGTTTCTAGATTCATCCATGTCTCTATAAAGGGCACGAACTCATCGTTTTTTTATGGCTGTGTAGTATCCCATGGTGTATATGTGCCACATTTTCTTTGTCCAGTCTATCACTGATGAGCATTTGGGTTGCTTCCAGGCCTTTGCTATTGTAAACAGCGCGGCAATGAACATATGTGTGCATGTGTCTTTACAATAGAATGATTTATAATCCTTTGGGTATATACCCAGTAATAGGATTGCTGGGTCAAATGGTATTTCTACTTCTAGATCCTTGAGGAATCACCACACTGTCTTCCACAAGGGTTGAACTAATTTACACTCCCACCAATATTATGAAAATGTTCCTTTTTCTCCACATCCTCTCCAGCATCTGTTGTCTCCAGATTTTTAAATGATCGCCATTCTACTGACATGAGATGGTATCCTAATGTAGTTTTGATTTGCATTTCTGTAATGACCAATGAGCATTTTTTCATGTTTGTTGACTGCATAAATGTCTTCTTTTGAAAAGTGTCTGTTCATCTCCTTCGCCCACTTTTGAATGGGTTTCTTTGTTTTTTTTTTTTCTTGTAAATCTGCTTTAGTTCTTTGTAGATACTGGATATTTGCCCTTTGTTAGATGGGTAGATTGCAAAATTATTTTCCCATTCTGTTGGTTGTCAGTTCACCCTAATGATTGTTTCTTTTGCAGTGCAGAAACTCTTAAGTTTAATTAGATTGTTTCTTTTGCTGCACAGAAGCTCTTAAGTTTAATTAGATCCCATTTGTCTCTTTTGGCTTTTCCTGCCATTGCTTTTGGTGTTTTAGTCATGAAGTCCTTGCCTATGCCTATGTTCTAAATGGTATTGCCTAGGTTTTCTTTTAGGGGTTTTATGGTATTAGGTCTTATGTTTAAGTCTTTAATCCATCTGGAGTTAATTTTTGTATAAGGTGTCAGGAAGGGGTCCAGTTTCAACTTCCTGCATATGGCCAACCAGTTTTCCAACACCATTTATTAAACACAGGATCCCTTCCCCATTTCTTGTTTTTTTCCAGTTTGTAGATGTGTGGGGTTGTTTCTGAGGCCTCTGTTCTGTTCCATTGGTCTATAACTGGTACCAGCACCACACTGTTTTGATTACTGTAATATAGTTTGAAGTCAGGTAGTGTGATGCCTCCAGCTTTGTTCTTTTTGCTTAGAATTGTCTTGGCTATGTGGGCTCTTTTGTGGTTCCATATGAAGTTTAAGGTGGTTTTTCTAGTTCTATGAAGAAGGTCAATGGTAGCCTGATGGGGATAGCATTGAATCTGTAAATTACTTTGGGCAATATGGCCATTTTCACAGTATTGATTCTTCCTAACCATGAACATGGAATGTTTTTCCATCTGTTTGTGTTCTCTCTTATTTCATTGATGAGTGGTTTGTAGTTCTCCTTGAAGAGGTCTTTTATATCCTTTGTTAGTTGTATTCCTAGGTATTTCATTCTCTTTGTAGCATTTGTAAATGGGAGTTTGCTCATGATTTGACTCTCTGTTTGTCTGTTATTGGTGTATAGGAATGCTTGTGATTTTTGCACATTGATTTTGTATCCTGAGACTTTGCTGAAGCTGCTTATAAGCTTAAGGAGGTTTTGGGGTGAGATGATGGGGTCTTCTAAATATACAATCATGTCATCTGCAAATAGGGACAATTTGACTTCTTTTCCTAATTGAATGCCCTTTATTTATTTTTCTTGCCTAATTGCTCTGGCTAGGACTTCCAATACTATATTGAATAGGAGTGGTGAGACAGGGCTTTTTTGTCTAGTGCCAGTTTTTAAAGGGAATCCTTCTAGTTTTTGCCTGTTCAGTATGATAATGGCTGTGGGTTTGTGTAAATAGCTTTTATTATTTAGAGATACATTCCATTGATAACTAGTTTATTGAGAGTTTTTAGCATAAATGGCTGTTGAATTTTGTTGAAGTCCTTCCCTGAATCTATTGAAATAATCATGTGGTTTTTGTCTTTGGTTCTGTTTGTGTGGTGGATGACGTTTATAGATATGCGTATGTTGAACCAGCCTTGCATCCCTGGGATGAAGTCTACTTGATTGTGGTGGATAAGCTTTTATACTAAATGTAACAGTAGAAGGATTTGGAAACTGACCACTTGGGTTTGACTGTCTCCAACACTGCAAACTATGTGACATTGGGCAGGTTGTTCAGTTCTTTATCCTCTAACTTTCTTCTTCATAAATTTGAGAGAAGAATAGTATGTTTTTCATTAGGATTATTGTTCAGGTTAAATAAATCAAATAAATTTAGCAGGATGTGGGGAATAGAAATACCTGTATAGTGTTTCTGGGTATTAAGTCTGGTGCAAACCAACTTAGTGAGTGAACTGGCCATACTTAGTCAGATTAAATATATATGTTTTAAAGTCCACAATAACCTAGTAATTTCCTCTCTAGGAATAGGGCCCAAATAAATTACTACATAGAACTGTAAGAAGACAAATTGGTTTTCCCCAGTCATCACGTGGGGATGAAAACTAACATTTATTAAATTTTACTATGTTCTACAGAGGTGGTCTCACTTAACCATCAAGTATTCTTCTTTGTTTTATCTGTTTAACACTTGAGAGATGATTTTCAGTGGGGTTTCGTCAGGTGCTGAAGGACACTTAGGTATTGATGAACGAAGCTGGGATTCAAATTCAGGTGTACGTTTTACTTCATTGCAATATCCTAAGAAGTATCTGAAAATGATAATTATCTCTCTTCTGTTTCCCTCATTGATTATCTGCATGGGTGAGCTCATGTGTTATGTCACATGATTTTTCAACTTTGTCTCCCTCTCAGCTTCATTTCTCTAGTTTTGCATATTATCTCTCTTTCATTTAATCTTTTCTTCCCATTCTTTTTACTCTCTGCCTTTTTTTCTCACTTAATTAAAGATAATCAAAATTTACTTTGGATTTTTAAAAACAGAAGATTGAAGGATTGGAAAAATTTAGTCATATGAATTGTTACAAATTAAAGAAATTGGAAGGTCAGCTATAATTTTAAAATGGAACCAATCAACTGCCTTTTCAGATGGCAGCCAGGTCAAACTATTCATTTCCTCCTTTTTATAAGTTGACTCAGTTCAATAGAGTATTCTGGTTTTTAATGAGAGGTCTTTAGGACAAGGTCCGAGTTCATTGATTTCTGTTTTATCCATCCATTTTCTCACTTTCTTAAAGGGTAAACTATGTCTCTTTAACTTTGAAAAAGGAATTTAATTTTTCACTGATGTGAATAATTTCTACCCTTTGGTAAAGGATGTTTGTCATATAACTACATATTTTACTAACGGATTGGTTAGTCTGTATTAAGAGATCCTAAGGGACATTAACTCTTTAAACACTACTTTTTCATGTTTGATGTGATGATGACCAAGTTTTAAAGAGCCTTGTAGTCTGCTTGCAAGCAAGCAAGCAAGCAAGCAAGCAAGCAAACAAACAAACAACCACCCATTCCTAAGCATGCTTGTTGCATAAAGATAAATGAGATATTTTATAGCTTGCCAGTAATGGCACAGGGGAGCTACACAAAGTGGTTCACAATGAGTTTCATTATAAAGGAACAATACCCTGGCCAACAGAAGAGGGACGGATTAATAACAAATGTTCTTCATTTGTATTTGGTGCTGGGCTCTGTGAATTATTTATGTTTCTGGGCAAGGTCTGGGAAGTATTTCAATGAAGCCTAATTTGTCAAGGTTACTTATACTTTACCATATTTTTCCTAACTATATCTTTCTGGATAGGACCACACATAAATATTTTCATTGTGTTATGCATTTATTTGCAATATTGATGGCACTGTAAAATGTGGGATATTAGCACCTCTTTAACCAATGTCAGACTAAGAATTAAGATCGGAAAAACCAGTGCCTTCCTTTTAGAAATATGGAGGTTAACTTTGATTATTATTCAGCTTTTGTGGCTGATGAGCCAGCTATAAGTCATACTGTGGAAAATTTATTGTCTAGAAATCATGCTACTGAATATTTTATCTTACTGGAAATGTGCTATAAAGGGGCTGCATCTTTAATCAAATACATGATGATGTTGCAATCTCTTGGTCGTACTATCATATTAAAAAGTTGAGGTTAAGCAAAACCAAAGGCATAGCTTCTGGGGAGAGCAGTGATTGTGCATGTGGATGTGGATGTGGATACTATTCCTCAAAGAGCTTGCTTTACTTTGCCTTTTTATCTAAACCTATAACAATGTTTAAAAGGGATGTAGTATTCAGATCCCAGTCACACCAAGTAGAGAAGCATAAGGAATGCTAGTCAGGAAGGAAACAAAGAATAAAAATCAAATAATTGCTGCTCAAGTGTTTTCAATTTCCATCCTTGATATGTGATCCAAACTTCACAGAAAATTCGAGAACGTTTTCTGCTCCCAAGCAAACAGCCATTTTCGGGGCAGAGACAAAATGCCTGCTGTGTGCTTGGAGGTGCCGTGAATGCACTGAGTGCCTGGGTGTCGTGTGGTCATACCTCTCCCTCTTTCTACCATGCCACACATGAGTGCTTGGGAGGTTTGCTATGGTTGCTTATGTTTTGTTTAGGAATTGGAAAGAAGAAATAATTGCTCATTGTTGGATTTGATTTTCAGTTCAAGCCTCTTTGTGACTATTGGACGCAGTCTCTCCTGATGCTTTTATTTCTTTTCAATGTCAAAAACACAGAAAGGGATACAGAAGGGGGTTTCAGAACAACAGCCACATTTGGAAAGACCCCAGCTGAGAAGAGACCTGGAGGGAAGCTGAAAACACCACAGAAATATTACCAAAACAGCATCACGCACGTCTTGACCTTGGTTAGCTATTTTTAGTGTCTATCTCATTGCTTTTTAACAACTTTTTCCCCATAGCTCTATTGTTTTTTAAAAATGTTTCTTCCTATACCTCATAACCTGGGGGAGCCTAATTACTTATAGCTCAGGATAAAAACCACTTTGCTGAGTCTTACAGTTGGAGTAGATCTCTCTAAATAATGAATATACTAGCCAGTGCTGTTAAATAGGATATTTTTGATAATGGAAATATTCTACACATCAGCCACTACCATATGTGGCAACTGAGTGCTTGAAATATGGCTAGTGTACCTGAGAAACTAAATTTTTATTTAAATTTAAATAACCACAAATGACTAGTGGCTACCATATAGAACCAGCACAGCTGTATACATATATTCGGGATACTGCTAACTCGTGTTTTTTGAACAAGGTCAATATATTCCTTTAAAAAAAATTTTTTTTGGGGACAGAGTCTCACTCCATCACCAGGCACCAGTCTAGAGTGCAGTGGCGCGACCTCGGCTCACTGCAAGCTCTGCCTCCCGGGTTCAAGTAATTCTCCTGCCTCAGCCTCCCGAGTAGCTGGTACTACAGGCACGCGCCACCACCACGCCCAGCTAATTTGTTTGTATTTTCAGTAGAGACGGGGTTTCACCATGTTGGCCAGGATGGTCTCGATCTCTTGACCTCGTGATCCGCCTGCCTCGGCCTCCCAAAGTGCTGGGATTAAAGGTGAAAATACTTTTCAAAGTAAAATCTCCTTTCTTATTCTATTAAAAACTAATTTAAATAAACTCTTTTTTTTGTGTGTGTTTGTGTTTGCTAGTATTGGCAAAAGTGGGTAGCAGGAGAAATAGTGACAACTGCATTTCAATGTTTATATATTATTATTTTAAAAATATTATGTGACAATTTTTCTCTTGGCAAATATGTTTTACCATTAAAAATCTGGGAATTTATTTTAAGTGAAACCAGGTGGTGTGCTATTTCAGAACTAAGAGGAATTAAAGCAACACACCACTTGATAGCTAACTGTCAGTGTTCTGTTGACTTGCAAGGAGGGATTGCATTACTTGCAGAAGTAAATGAAAGGGACCTCTGAGGAGTTCTGGATGGCCCAGATGTCACTGACTACCTTAATTTCCTTTGCTCTCCTACGTGTGTATACCTGGTTACTTCACAGTGGACTCACTCTTCCTGTCACAGAATGTGGAGTGTTTTATTCTGTGCTTTGCTTAGATTGTCCTTCTTTAAGGTCGTCTTTCTGTCTGCTGAAATCCCATCTACCCTTGAAGGTTGAGCCCATGCTCTCTGCACATGGGCCCCTGGATTTCTGCGTTTTCAGCACAGTGCCCAAGAATTCCTTTCCTGAAGCTAACAATCCAATGAAACATGATTGGACACAAAAGAAAGGAGGCTGGGCAGGTTTATAATGTTCTAGAAAGTTTACCCCGATCCTGCACTGATTTCCAGTCAGAAGCAATTTTTGTCTTTGACAGGAGTTATATAGGATAAGGTACTGGGAAACACAGGGAGGATCGGGCTTTGCGTAATCTGGCTCTTTGCAGCTCTCTTTACTCCCATTTCAAGTATTCACAGTTGTAATTGGCTTCCACCTTTAGGTCATGATAAAGTGTTTTCTTCTGTTATTTACAAAAATATGTTATTATCTTTCTTTATTGATCTCAAAATATAGATAGAAAGCATTTCTCTTAACCAACTTATATTCCTCCTATTATTCTTTCCTTTTGTTAGGACAAGGTCTCACTCTGCTGTCCAGGCTGGAGTGCAATGGCACAAACACAGCTCATGGCAAGACAAGGTGAAAGTGACAAGGTGGCAATCCTCCCACCTCAGTCAGCCGAGTGCGAGACTACATGCATGTGCCATCATGCCCGGCTGATTTTTTTTTTTTTTTTTAATAGAGATGGGGTTTTGCTATGTTACCCAGGCTGGTCTTGAACTCCTGGGCTCAAGTTTTCCCGTTGCCCTGGTCTCCCAAAGTGCTGAGATTACAGGCATGAGTCACTGTGCCTGGCCTCGGGCTGCCTCCAGTTATGTTTGATTGCTTTCAAGTGGACAAATTTACAGTGGCTTTCTTTCTGAGTAGTATACATCAGTTTCTAAGAGTTACCCAACATTGTCCAATGTCCTTTAATTTGGATCTCTTGTCCTTGTTTGCTCTAGCTTTTATGAGCACATAGTCTGCATCTAAAAGACAATCAATGATCGTTTAACCAACTGCTTTGCTGCTATGTAATAAGGACTGCCATCTGCTCAGTTCGGGATCTTGGGAGTCTCACTGTTCTTCAGTTTTACCAGGATGCTAGTGATCTGTCACTTGCAACAACTCCTGGCTGAGGGCATACGTATGAGTTAGGATCGTTTGTATTTCAAGTGGCAAAATTTCAAATGGACTTGGCTTAAGCAAAAAATGATATTTATTCAAAATATACTGAACAGAGAGCAACAATACGGGGTAAGAATCACAAAGCAGTTAGGCCACGTAAACACGTGGCTCCCTGGGCTTAACTAATTTCAAAGCTCTTTGTCTCCCATTTTTGCTTTTCTCTGTATACTGGTATTATTCTTCATTCCAGCTCTAAATATACCCTTCACTATGAGAAATAGGGCCAACAACCACGCAACTTGGCTTTTTGGGTCACAAGTCCAAATATCCTGAAAGGGTCTGATTGATCTAACTTGGGTCAGCCTATTCCTAGGTCCCTTTACTGCTGTTTACTACCCTTAGGATTTTGGCCTTATTCTCTTTGCCAGTGAATGTAAAAGGACAACAGGTAAGTTCTGACTACATTAAAGGACTTTAATACTCATCTAGCAAGGAAAGGTTTTATACAATTTTTTTTTTTTTTTTGGAGACACAGTCTCACTCTGTTGCCAGGCTGGAGTGCTGTGGCATGACCTCGGCTCACAGCAACCTCCGCTTCCCCAGTTCAAGCAATTCCCCTGCCTCAGCCTCCTGAGAAGTTGGGATTACAGGCGTGTGCCACCACGCCCAGCTAATTTTTGTATTTTTAGTAGAGATGGGGTTTCACCATGTTGGCCAGGTTGGTCTTGATCTCCTGACCTCATGATCTGCTTGCCTCAGCCTTCCAAAGTGCTGGGAATACAGGCGTGAGCCACCACGCTTGGCCTTACATAATTTTTTGAACAAGAAATTATAAGTGGCATTTTAGGAATTGTAACCTGGAAGCTGGTGCAAATAAGGGCCCCTACAGATAAATTCAGTGGTTGTGGAGACAGTCCTGGCAACGTTTACGATGGTACAATCTAATTAGACAAGAAAATGCAAGCACTGATAGGATGCAGGATGTTATCAGATCTTAGTTCTCACATCCTCCTTCTATATTCGTGCGGTGTATTTAATTTCTGCTTTTTGTTCACCAAACTGGCCATTTTCTACTTTTAACTCCAGAGCTTTGCACAAGTGTTTCTATCTACTCTAATTTATTTTTAAAATCTTACTAAACTAGGGTTTTTAAAAAAACGATGGAGCAAACGAGGCAAAGCTGAGAAAATTGTGAATAGAAAAAAATTAAAATATTTTAGCAACAGATTATTGTAAAACTAGAACAGAGGGCATAAATTTAATGCAATAAATAGTTTTTCAGCATCCACTTTTTTCAAGGTGGTTTAATCAAAAGTACTATAAAGTTTCTGGGTTTGGAAACTACAAGAAAGGGTAGAAATGAAGGAATTAGGACAGTAGTTCTCACTTTGTTTAGGTGACAAAACATCTGAGATTTATGGTGCTCATTGGATAATAAGCAAAATAAAATACTGATACACTAACATAAAGGAAATAAATATAAAATGTGCGTAATCAGATGCAATCTAGTAGTACGTTTTAACACAGACAATCTCTAACATCTGTCAAAAATTTAGGAATATAATTCTAGGAAGAAAATTTCAAATAAAAAAAATCTATTCTACTGTCTTAATACTGTCCTCTGAATTGAGCTAAGAAATGGAGTGTTTGATTTAGTGATGGGGAAGTTAGGTGGAGCTCAGGGGGAGCATGATCTGAAAATCAGTCCATCAGGGGCCAGAGTTTGAGGATGCTCTCCAAGGGCTTCGTACATGCTTTTCTTTCTGTCTAGTTACTCAAATTTATTTTTAAAATCTTTACTAAATTATGGTTTTTAGAGAGAAGATGAAGGAATGAGGCAAAGCTGAGAAAATTGTGAATAAATTTCATCAGCAGGGTCAACTTCATCAGCATCTGCGCTCTCTGCTCCCTGCTGCCTACCTCCAGTTCTGTGGAGTTAGGGTCTACTACAACACACGATCCCACCATGACAAACAAGAAGTCCACCTCAACATACAACAAGAGACAGTGAGTTCTCAATTCAGCCTATATATTAGGATCACTTGAGCTTTAAAGCAAAGATAGATGACAGAGCCCACCCCAGACCAATTCAATTATAATCTCTAGGGTGACATGTGGGCACAGCTCTTTAAAAAATATTCCCCAGTTGATCCTAATGTGCAGCTGGTGTCGAGGATCATTAATGGAAGAGATGAAAAGGAATCACAAATGTTCTAGTCTACTAATCCAGAGCCTTAGATTATTAACACTTAGGGCAGTGCAATCTAACTATTGTACATCTCAATTTTCCAGGAAATGAAGGAAAGAGGCTAGAAGACATTATGCATTTTTCTAGCTCTATGATTTTTTAGATGTACGCCTGGAAATTTTCATATAAATAAAACCTTATGTAAATACACCCAACATAGTTAAACAAATCCTATGATGACTCCTTGAGTAATGCAAATAATATGCGTATAATATATATAATATAATTTTTGTGTATAATTCAAAGAGATCAGGTTCAGAAACTAAATCATTCGGTGTTTCCCTGCTAGGGGTACTTCAGCAAACTTAAAAAAAGGATTTCATCAAGCAGATCAAACTCTGCTTGTCATCCTCATTATCCAGAGAAGATTTTTATCAGTTCTCCATACTCTCGCTTTGTTTCTATTTCTTAGTGACTATTAATTTCTCATTGTTTTTCTTGTGACTGTTGAAGATGCCATCACACTGCTGTGCCGAGCCACCTGAACAATGTTTTGCTTACTAAATACGAGGACACCCTCAAAATCACTTAGCCTATTCTTTCCATGGGTTTAACCAACATGCATCAATGGGTTTTGCCTAGATTTCATACCATTGCCTGTGGACATAACTTCAACAACTGTATTGCATGACTTAAGACTTATCTCTCTGTTATTCTCTTACTTTCTCTGTCATAGTTGATTTCTGATTGAATCCAACTACACTTCATTTTTCCAATTTTCTGGATTAAAAAAACCGAGAGCCTGAGAGCTTTGTTATTTGTCTAGGTTACACAGCAAGTGTAACCGAAAATTATTATCAGGACTGTTTTACTCTATAAACTGTGCAGCTTTGTGCCAGCTCCCAAGTGTTAAACATAATGTTAATTTAATAGATGTTTATGGAAAATCTGTGTGCAGGAGTTGTGGGTAATAGAAAGTTAATAGATTCACCCTCATTAGGAGTCCTTGTAAGAGGAAAGAACTCAGGAGTTTTTGGTAACATGATTTGATAGTTGCTCAGGATAGGAGCTGATACCTGAGATCTAAAGGTTTGGGTGACTAAACTAGGTTTGGGTGGAGCTAAACTGCTGGATAAGAAGCGGGTTGTGCTTATTGCTCCTGAGGAGGAGAAAGAAATGAGAGATGGTGGAAAAGAGAGATAAGCAGAACCAGGAGATAGCGGAGGACAATGAGTACAAAACCCTAGTCAAGTCTAAGGAGTTCTGAATAACTAAGGTCAGTGCCTTTCTCATGGAAACCTAAAGAATCTTGATTTTTCATCCAGAGCATCCCAGGACAATTAAGGATGTCTGTGGGAGGCTGTGAGGCATAGAGATGTTTAGGGAAGAAAGTATGCACTCATGGCTCCACCCATGGAATTGGGTTCAGGGTTCAGGATAAGTTCAAAGAGCCGTTGCAGGGCAGCAGTGGTGGGGAGGGGGAGGGAGGAGTCATCAGGTGACATGTAGCTGACATGTGTTGTACCAAAATGAAGAGACTATGCCCTATCAGCTTCAGCCAAAAATATGAAACCGAATAATTTTAGAGACAACAGCAATGTGAAAATGATTTACTTATATTCTATTAAAAAGTCATTCCCAATGGCATAATAGCCCAGAACGTTTCAAGACATGTAAAAGATTAGCAAATAGAAAAGTCTAGAGGTATAATAATTAATAGTGATAGTCCACTGTATTTCTTTAGCTGAGTAACTTGTGCAGAAGAAAAGGCATGATGAAGACGGTCAACATTTGTGTCCTTAAAATAATTATAATTCAGGGATTTAATTAAATCATTTATTTTTCCCCTTAGACATAGTGTTTCATCATGGAAGTCTCATGAAATTAAAAAAACAGAAACAAAACAAAACAAATCAAACCTATCTAACTGTCTAACTTGGAATTAATTTTCCTTGGTGTAGAATTGCTAAAATGGGCTTCATTATGTTCACTGTATTTGAAATAGCCACTGTGGCCTGCTTTATTATTTTCAGTGATGAAATATTGCTGAATTTCTCATAATGTATCAAGACAATGATGTGGACAAGTGAGTTGCGTATTTACAATATGTTGTTCTTTTGTTTTACTGTGAAAGCTATTCTTAAATTATTTTAACAGAGCATATGCCTCTGTAATAAGTCAGTCTCCAAAATTTAATTGTTTACAATGAATATGCTAGGTTCTTTAGAAGATATATTGTTCTACTGGTTAAAAATATTAAGCAATTTCCAGGGCACTTAAATTCAATTTGGTTTGACTAGTTCATTACAGTTTTTTTTTTTTTTTTTAAGAGGAGGCACAGACGAGAGCCTTCAGAAAAATGATGCCAGTCCCCAAACTTCCATTCTAAATTTAGGTCAGGTAATTAGTGTGTGCTGTCCATAAGAAACAGGTAATTATAATGGTAAGTGCCCATTAATTAAATCTATCTGAAAAAGTAGATTCCTTATCTGTGTGCTTTAACAGCATTGGAATAACTCTTGAAACCGAGATTTTAACCACAGCTTGTGTATTTTCAAAATCTAGCATCTACTGCTTGTATAAATTTGTCATACCTATTTCATACCTTCCTACCGAAATGGCACTTGAGCTAAATGGTGCTCATGTTCACCATAGAAGAAAACCAAATGGGTATGTAATCTAGGATGAAAGTAGAATACCATATTTAATTACGTTTCTTGACTAAGGAAAACCAGCAAAGCTATTGTAGGCATCAGTCAATGAAAACACCACTTGAGGTGTTTGTGTTCTGCTGTGTCTGCAGTTGTGTAATCACGGGGGATCTGATTAGCTCCATGCCTGTCTTTTCTCATTTATCATCTAACTTAGAGATCCATATGCAAATGGGAGTTAATGGGGGCATGATAGGGAAGTTGTCACACTCCCTTAGAGATGTTACCTCCCAGACACAGAAATGCAGCGATAGATTATTTTGTTCCATGATGGGGAAAATTTTTTATATTTAACTTTCTGGGTACCTTTTTCAACTCAAAACTTATATATTATCTTCTTTTATAGGTCATGAAAATTAATTGGTTAAATACAGTGATCATTAGCAGCAGAACAAAGAAAAGAAAAACACCCAGTCTCCTAGTTTGACACATAAGTCTCCAACAAGTTTCTTGTACAGTAAGCATGAATGAGTTTCCAAATTTACAGCGCTGTGGGCCAGGCCAGGCCCTGGCCCTTGGTAAAATGCCAGAGCAAATGCTACCCAAGCTCTTTTAAAATAACCAGTTGGTCTATGTGGGTGACCTCTCTGCTTCATTACACACCATTGCCCCTTTTTCTTTTGAAATCTCTATATCATTCATTCTAGCCTACCTTTGTAAGAGTTACTTATATATGAATCAATATGAAATATGTACCCCTGTTGTCATAGATCCTCAACATCATTTCCCTCTTATGTAGAGTTACTTCATTGAATTTTTACCTTCAGCTCATTTGATTTGCTTAAACAATATACATAATATCTATTATCACAGGAATGTCTATATTGGTTACACCTAGATCCAAAGTGGAGAACAGACATACCTTTAGGTGCAAACTAACTCATTGTTGAAATGTTTTTATCCTAAAATAAAATCTGCCATTGTATTTATGTTGCCAAAACCAGAGGTACAACTTTCTCATAAAGGAACATAGTATGCTGGAAGTTTTTCTAAATTAGTGCTGCAAAATACAAGTTATTGATTTAGTTAAGGTTTTCCTCCAAAGATCACGTGCAATATGACCCTTGTTTCTCTCTTTTACATCTGAACTATCTTCAGATGTTTTTCCCAGGGTTCTGCTTGTGTTAGATCCTTGATGAGGCACATAAAGAACTGATGTAGGTAGACTGATAAGACAGATGCCATCAATAAATGCCTTCACAAAAATACTTGCCTGTCACAAGTTAATTTGAAGCAGTATTTTCTGTCATGAGGGTGGATTAATTTTGTCCATTTTCTCCTCTTGTCGTAATTCTTGTCATGTGAATAAGAATGTATTATAAAGAAGAACACACTAGACATTATAATTCTGTGATAACTCATTTCTGTGACAAAGAATATAATGAGACCAGACAATAGTGCAAATTCATCATATTCTTACAGTGAACTTAATATTGACTTCCTGGCTTCTTTTCATGATTTTGAGGGCATGTCACTTATGGTTTTATACCAACCAAATGATTAAAGAAACCACCATTCAAAGACTTGTACTGATTACAAAAGGCTTTTCAACAGGGAAATAAGAGAATCATTTTGATTTTCTTTCCTTTCCAGCTTAAACACATATTTAATGTATATCTGTGATTTCATTTTGATGAAGACTCCTTGATTTGATAAAGTTACTCAGAAAATGTTATAAGCTGAAATATTGGACTGCATCTATCAATGAAAAAAGGGTGAATTTTCTCCATGAATCACTATCACAAGTCATAAAGGAAATACAAAGCTTTACTATATAGAACCTTTTTGAAATACCGTCCATATTTTGTGCCAGTAGCTAAGGCAAATCAATCACTTTTAACATGATCTATAGCTGCAGTTAGGAAGTTCTATTCAGGAAATACCTCCCTAGTGAACAATTAAAAAATTCCTCTGTTTATGCTATTTTCACCTAACTCCATGGATGATTCTTCTGTATCTTCTCTCTGTGTTGGAAAAAAGAGAGAAGCATTTACACAGAAACAGTCCCTCCTTTTGTACAATTTCAGGCAAGCATTTAAAGAGAAACAGACGATAGACTCTGTAGGGAATATTGGAGCTAGAAGAACAGTCTGCTACACAGAACTGCCATATAAATAACACAGTTGTTACCATTCCTATACCCATTATGGTCAGTGAAAATCATACATAATCATTTTTTTATTCTGAGTTCAAATAGCTCCTGAGAATCCTTCTTAACACAAGCATTAGAAATGAGTTGGTAATAATTGATTTTGTTTAAGAGTTGAGTTCTGCTAATTATTCTTGCCATGAGATTTGCTATCTGTATAACTAGCACATGGATATTGTTAAATAAATGCTTATTGGATGGATGATAAAATGTTTCAAATTTACAAAGAAAAAAATTCTGCAGCCACATAATTGGGGTCTCATTTTCCCTGTGGCATAAAATAAGAATGCTTCCATCAACAAAGTCCTCTGCTGTTGGACTCTGTGTACAGAAAGTGATGATCCCACCTAAAAACCCATGTGAAAAACTATTTGGATACCTGTGTTTATATACATGAAATCAATACATATTATGAGTATTTGCATAAACATAAATTCACCCAGAGGATAGTGTAATGGAAAGAACTGAGGCTTTGCTTCTGTTTTGCCCTCTCTCAACCTTGTGTCTTAATTTTCTCAGCTGTAAAATTTAAGCACTGGATTTTCCCTTTTAATTCTAGCCTTCTGTATTTCTATGCACATGTACAAAACCAATTATAAGACACACCACTACATTTCACTTGATCTGAATTCATGGACTTATTTTTATCTGACAGAAAAAATCAGACATTTTACTTGAATTTTTTTACCAAGAGCCTTTGATGGAGATGTCAAAACCCAATATTTGATTTTTGTCTTTTTCTAATTACGGTTACCTGTAGCAAAAATATGCAATAGTATTCTTTCCTTATTAGAACCTAGGCATTCTATTCCGATGTTGAAATTGGAATATCTCCAGCCTCTTGTGAAGGGAAGTACAAAGAATACGTGTTCTGGCTGAGGCAGAATTTATCCAGATAGAGACCCACTCTCAAGTCTCCTGGAAGATCTGCTGCCTTTTGAGAACAAAGGCCTAATCTAATGTGGAGCCTCACAAATGGTGCTCATGCAGGAAGCCCAAGTTACCCAATGGGGGAGCGGCTAATTGGCCAGACAGTCTTGGAATGAATTTAGCTGCTGGTTGGCAGGTGGGGTACATTGTAAAGCACCACATCTATGCTGTACTGTAATTTGTTTTTAATTACTGTGTTTGCTTGGGAAAGGCTGTAAGGTCTACTCATTGCTCATATTGGTATGCTAACTGACTGTTTGGAGATTTACAAACCGCATTTTACACAGTGTCCTTTTCTACTGCCTGTGGTGAACTGAATAGAACATTATTTATTTAGATATTCTAAAACTTTAATTTTGAATATTTCAAATAAAGATAAAAGAACAAACGTATCTCTTATTGAATTTCTCAATTTCAGCTGATAAAGACTGTAAGAATATATCACCCTTTAAGCAGTTTCATTTTGTTTCCTGGCTTAGAAAGTGGAGTATTTTTGTGTGAAATGCTTGTAGATGTCAACAAATAAATACTGATTTATGTGCACACTCTTTTGGCCCAGGGAGGTGGGAGGTGAGGTGGGTGTGAGAAGAGCAGCCAGGCTGCAAGAGAAGCCAAGCAAATGGCAAGCCAGGTGCCTTCCCAGCAGGAAGCATGCCCAGGAGCAGAGTATGGGAGCTCAAAGTGGGTCAGATGGGGTTCAAGGGAGCACAGGTGCTGGGCAGATCCATGCCCACAACCTGGAAGCAGTCGTGGATCAAGCTGGGATGAAAGAGAAGAGACACAGAAATGACCTAGGAGAATTACAAGGAGCTAGTCAGAACTGGGTCAACCAGAGGATGCACTAAAGGCAGGTGAGTGAGAAGGTGTTCATACAAGTCGTAAGGGCTGTGTGAAAATCCACAGATGCTGAACTTGAGAGCAGAGGATGTGTTGTTTATAATTGTGTCTCCAGGGCCTCCAAGATGTTGGGATAGTGGTGAGGAGCAGATACAAATTACCAGAAATTGAAGAAGTCCTGTTGAGTTTGTTGCATTTGTAGTGATATAAAATTCCTGGTATAAAATGTTTAATATAAATATCCCGTGTTAAATATTTAGCCTCTCTGTACTTCCTGGGGTGGGGGCACATTTTTTTTAACCAGTTGTACTCTAGACTTCATTCTTTGTTGGTCTACAATAGTCCTGGCATATAGGTGGTGACTAATGAGTTTCATCTAATATTTATTTTAAAAAAGACAATTTTTCTTTCTGCAGTGTTTTCATACCAAATCTTAAAAACATATATTGTGGCTCTGTACCCATAAGAACTCCACAGAAGCATACGAAGTTGAGTTTAGAACTTTTCTGTGAAATGTAGGTACCATCTCATCTCGACTTGGCAAATCTAAATGTTTTTGCTTTATCCTGTCTGAGTGATGGGTATGGGCTATGTTTTCTGCATAATTATATGATTTTTTTTTGTTCTTGTTGCATAGACTGGAGTGCAGTGGTACAATCTCAGCTCACTGCAACCTCTGCCTCCTAGGTTCAAGTGATTCTCCTGGCTCAGCATCCTGAGTAGCTGGGACTACAGGCATGCACCATCATGACTGGTTAACTTTTTGTATTTTTGGTAGAAACAGGGTTTCATCATCTTGGCCAGGCTGGTCTCAAACTCCTGACCTCGTGATCTGCCAGCTTCACCTTCCCAAAGTGCTGGGATTACAGGCATGAGCCAGTGCACCCGGCCAGTTATATGAACTTTTATCTAGTCATTGTCAATATGATTAAGAAGTTGTCGTTGCATTGAGGTGCTAGCTGAAATACAATATTAGAAGGCCAAGAACCCAGGAATTCTGACCTCAGCCAAAAGTACCCACTTTAAAGATAAAGGTAAATGTCTATAACCCTGTGCTCAATAATATTTATCTCCTTTGAAAGTTTCACCCCTAAAAACATGACTAAATCACTGTTAACTGAAGCCATACTTCCTCCGTCCTAGGGATGGGATGGTGGGGTGGGGCTGATGTTGCATAAATTCATTAGGAGCAGCAAGTAAATATTTCTGAGTTTAGTTTACAGCTCTTCCACTTACTAGTGTTATGATGTGAGTCAAGTTATCTCATCTGTAAATGGGGTTAATAAGATCACTTACCTCAGTGTTGGTGTGAAGATTGATGTGTGTATGTGAATATGCTCTTAGAACAGTAATAGTAATGCTCTTAGAACAGTACTAGATCCACAGTAAATACTACACATGTGTTATCCTCAATAGAACTCTGAGTATAATAGTAATTATTAACTGTGACTCATGCTCGAGAGGAAGAAGATGAATGAAGGATAAAATAAGAGAAACTTTGTTCACAAAGGTCAACAAATGTAACTCTAGGTAGGGTGAAAATGGAAACATTCATTCTTAGCAATTTTCTCCCTGCTCAGAAAGATTTTATTTTCTGTCCAGTGTTTGGTAACATGGTGAATATAATCTACACATTTTTGTGAATGAGATAATGTCGTAATTAGACCACACTGGAAAATGATCACTTACATACAGATCTATCAATTCTCTGTGTTTATCTTAAACAGTGAGCATAATAATCAGACTGTGTTTTCACGGCAAGTGTAATTGTAAAACAATACTGACTAAGAATTCAAGGCTGGTGCAATTCACACCAAATGGTAGTAACTAAGAATACTGTAATCTACTGGCAACTGTTAAGCAAATTTATTCCACTGAGACAAGAAAAGAGATCTAATATGAAAGTGTACATGGAGGATTCTCAATGGCGAATCAGAATTTGGATGGTCAGGTCATCAAAGTGGATCATCTAAGTGTAACAATGACTCTGATAAAGCTGTTTTCAGATCTTTGCTGAGGTATAGCAATCCAAAGCCAACCTGTGCCACCGTAATCAACATACCCATCTGTGTAATTTCTTCCTGGGATTGCCTTCTACTGTTTGAAATCACACTTGATCTTTCTACAATAGGGGGTTGATATGCAACTGTGAATTGTGAGTTCCTAAATCACACTGGTTTACTCTCTAATTTCATCTAAGAGAACCACTTTATAAACTAATATTGAATACCACGCAGAAAAGAAATGGAATATACAATGAAGGGTCCACAGGGAGTTTCAACATTTCATTTGGTGTGTCATATGGGATATTAAAATGTAATGTAATCATAAGATGTGTGGAAGAGATGAAATGACCGTATTCTGCTGAATAACTTAGAGGAAAAAAAGACGACTTCAGCTTAGATGGCTACATTTTATTTATAGCTTCAACTGATAGCTTGGCTTCCTTCACAAGCAGAGTGATGGTTCTATAAGCCTCCTGGGGGAAAGGAAACAGCGTACTCTGTGTGGTCGACCAATAGGAGGCTAACTCAAGGAAACAAAGGAGGGAAAACGAAGAAAACTTATCAGCAGTGTGTACAGTGAAGCAGAAGTTTTCCAAGGGAAATGTGTGTGAGGGGAAGAGCAGTTTAAAGACGAAGAATTTGGAGGACAATGGAAGGGCAAGATAATAAGCTAAGCCTACAGAAGAAAAATAGAGAGGGGATTGCTGCACTATGAACAAAGAGCTGGCTTGAAGAAGAAAGTTTCAAACTAGATATATAGTATATTGATGTCATTGCCCAAAGAGTGCGGGCATGGCAATACAGTATCTGTATAGCTATTTGTTCATAGCTGCATTAATAGAATACATGGCATTTGCAGAATACCATGGTTTAGAATAAAATAAAACATTACTTAGATAAACTTGAGACTAGATACACCTAGTCATAGTATGCTTGCACTAAGAATATGTGTAGATTACATATTTTGTTGCATATGTGAATAGATTTTTATATTTACTCATATTGTTATATTACACTATATTTTATATAATCCATATTATATTACATTATTCTATCCATCATTTTCAAGAATATTTCCATGAAAATAAAAATTGTTTAAAAGGGTTATTAAAAAATGTCTGTAGAGAAGTCATTTCTCATGGATGGAGCATGCTCAGTTAAATTGAATTTGGCGATCCAATCCTGTCCATTTTACTTTTAAAGTATATCCGGAGGCTGATTGCTTTTCATCCCTCCCCTGCCCACACCTGGATTATGGTGATAACTTTCTGACTGGTCTCTCTGTTTATACGTCATTCCTAACATCACAGCCAAAGAGGTGTCTTGAAAATGGAAGTACCATTATGCTGCTCCTCTGTTCCTAGGCTAATGGGTCCTCATCTCACTCAGAGTCCAACATTATGCTACTCCCCTGTTCGTAGGCTAATGGGTCCTCATCTCACTCGGAGTCCAACATTATGCTACTCCCCTGTTCGTAGGCTAATGGGTCCTCATTTCACTCAGAGTCCAAGTCATTGCATGGCCAGCACCTGCAGAAACACTGTTGCCCAGTAAGACCCAGCAGCTCCACAGAGGCTCGCTCAAAAGATACAGCCTTTGCAGCTATGTGATATAAAAGCACTTTGTTCCGCTGGATAATTCACTTCCAAGAGGCTGGAAATCAACCGTTTTGCTTTCCAAGTTTCACAAACCTGGACCTAATTTCTGGCATTATGTTCACTATAACCCAATTCTATTAGAATATGGCCATATGGTAGTTTCATGGAATTTGTGATAATTGAGTTTTATCTGTTCTTATAGTTTGCTGTAGTTTAATGATTTTTTATTTTACCTGCACCTATTGCTACCTTGGGGTTAAGAGTTCCAAATTGACTTTTTAAAAATATGAAATACAATATTAAAAATATCATTTTGAGAGTGGAAAGTTCAAGATTGACATGTTTCACTGTAGGAATTTTTAAATTTTTTAAATTGTGAGAAGATGTACTTTTAACTTAGAGTGACCCTAGTAGCTTAAAATAGAGAGAGATACTTTGAACTGATTCTTTGAAGATGTTTTCACACAAAGGCAAGAAGTAACATTTATAATTGATGAGAATGTAGCACTGTGTAAGTTTAAAAAACTTTTGGACCAGATATAGTGTTTCTCAAATGTAATGTTCATTGTTAAAATAAAGATTCAAGGTCGTGCCTTAGAAATTCTGATTTAGAGTTGAAGTGAGGCTCAAAAAACATGTTTATTTAAAAGTATTGCCCGGTCCTCAGCTGGCTGGTGCTCACATCTGTAATCCCAGCACTTTGGGAGGCAGAGGCAAGAAGATTACTTGAGTCCAGGAGTTCAAGACCAGTCTGGGCAACATAGCAAGAACTTGCTCTACTAAGAAATTTTTTTAAAAAATTTAAACAAATAAATACAGTAAACATAATTCCTGGACTTCATTTTAGAAACTCTGGAATAAGCTTTAGAAGATGGGTCTTGTCTTGATAAGGAACTAGATTGCTGTGCGACCTTGCATATTTCATGTTCTGTCTCTTTTCAGTTTTTTCATCTATGATATTTGCCGTTTACATTTGCATATAAATTTTATGGACTATAAACATTGTTCCCAGTATTGTCTAATTTAATCTTTCTAGCATGTTCTACATACTGCTGCCATTTTATAGAAAAAATACAAGTTTCAGAAGGGTTAACATAGGTCAGTGATAGATGGCAGATCAGTGACAAAGCCAAGATGAAAAATCATGCTACTTTCCCCCTGTTCTGTGTCTACCATTGTATTTCAGATGCAAAAGAAAGAGTAGATTTAGATTATATAGAAGTTTCCTTCTAGTTACATTCAGCCAGTTTAGATAGACACAGGATTATCTTCAGCCTATGTTCCCACTACAGCAGTGTCCAATTCCAAACAGCTACAATTCTAGTTAAATTGATAGCTGAAATACTTTAAAGATGGAGCTAATCTGTTTTTGGTTGTTTTGTTTATACCATTCTGTTTTATTAATCACTGGGCTCTATGGATGGCTTACTTGCTGATCAATTTCATGGGTTGGCATAGGACTTTTGTGGAATGAGAGGCAATGACAAGAGAAGGAATGAATAGAAATAAATCAGCTTTCACACTATGAAATCCCTTGCAAAGTTGTAGCAGATTTATCCTTATAGTACACATTAATATGAGTTTCATGACTGGGAGAAGCAACATTAGTTCCACCGTGCTCACCTGTGTTCTGATAAAATGTGACGTATGGCAAAAGAGTAGGGACAATGAGAGATCAAATAGTACTTATATTAACTGCACATCTAACTGTGAGGAATGTAGTGTCTATGCAGCCACAAGCAGGTTTCCTAATCCTGAAGCACAGGGTTGGACAGCCTCCTCTCAGGGCAGGATCCATTCAGTGGAAGCAGATGTTCTGTCTGTGGGAATGGTGCTCCCAAGGGGACAGGAAGTGGGAGAAGCTGAGCTGTGCATGGTCACTTCACTAAAGAGGTAAGCTGCTCCTTCTCCTTGGAGATGAGTAAGAATAGGGCAAGAGGCAAGGAGCTTCGGAGAGAAAATCCTCTTTCTGAAAACTGTAGGAATGGGGAATCAACATTTCCCCTCTAATGATTGCATGCCATCTAATAGATGTCTTGGTGACTTGCAATGGAAGTGAAAATCTCGAGTAGAATTTGAAGGGTATTGTTTTGGTGAAGGAAACCTTTTCTGTGGCCTCTTTCTCAGACATGAACTTTGGTATCTGCTTTATTTTACCTGCTCTCAGGTAAAAGATGCTGCTGTTTTCACACACTGTATTCCTCTCTTTTTAGAGGCTCCCTTGAGGAAACCTGCCTCTACACTAACTTGAAATTCCAGGCCATTAAATCCAGTGCCCTCTCTCCCTGGCCCACCCTTACATGCATTGCTCCATAATAAGGAAGAATCCTCATGTCCTCGGCAGTCAGAAATAGAAGGGCTATATTTTTGAGAGGTTACTAACTTGAAGACTTGTCTAGTGGCATTGTTGATGTTTTATTTTCAGAAATAGAAGAGCGTCTAATTTGATGGGATAGAGTGTAAACAGCATTGCACAAAACTGGCATCATATTAAGCCTGCACAGTAAAACCCCACTAAGTGACAGTGGCTAGAGAGAGCACTATGGTAACCTAGGAAATAAAAATTTAGAACGTCAGGCAACAGAGAAAATCAAATTATTGTCAACTTGCTATAGGAACTGTGTTGAAGCAAATATGTCATGCCGCCAGTGGCAGACATTTAAAAAGCCATACCTCTAAGCAGATATATTGCTTGGCTACTCTCCTGAAGTATTTTCACTTTTAATCTCAACTGCAAGACCTTCTGTCCCTGTTTCTGCTGCTCTTTCTTACAACAGATCTCCCTTCTACCACTGCCAGAATGGATTCCATGTTTGAGGATCACAGGACAGCAGAGCTGAAAGAAACCTGAACATTTCTATTCAAACAGCCTCGTTTTCTGAAAGGAAATGGACTCTAAATGACACTAATTAATTTGTCCATGTTGGTGGTAGAACCCAGCATTCCAATCAGCCACCGATAATAAAAGAAGGTTACAGAATTACCTTCTGGCAACTGTTTTCTATTTTTCCCTTCGATCATTCTAACATTTGAAAAGCTATCCGGTTTGAAAGAAACCATAATCCTTTATAGCAGCTTCTAGGGTTGACATTTGTGGAGACTGTTTGGGCTGTCCTTATAGGAACTACTTGTTATAATACCACTGTTGTTGTTAATGACTATGTGCTCGACCCTGTGCTGCGTGCTTCACAGATCTAATTTCATTTAACCTTCACAACTGTGTCACACGAATCTGGTAGAGGTTACAGGAGATACAATGTCAGATCTCATCAAATTCAGTTACGGTTTTTACCTTAGAATCTTTGTGAAGACAATAAAGGGATCATAATTTCTCTGACTAATCATAACTGAATCCGTCAGATAGTATCAAACACAGTGCTACTTACTCTGTGAATGCCACGTAATACTTATGAGTTGTTCATGAGGAAGGGCTGGGGGGATGGAGGAGTAGTGTACATTGTTAAATACCTTTGCTTTAGAAATTATCTTGAATGCAGTAGACCTGGGCTCAAGTGTGAGTCTGTGACCCTGGGCAAGACATTTAATGAGCTGTGGGGTTATGGGAGTTTGTTGAGGCTGTGATATGGATGGCTTACATTCTGAACCTGGAGTTTGGAAACTTTACAGAATAGGCCTGAAGGTACATTTTCAAATATCATTTCGAGCTACCATGTGTACTTTTCATCACCTGAGTTCCGCACAGTGCCCTGTAGTAGATGCTTTAGACACTTGCAATTTTCACGTCTGCATTATTGCCATCTTACACAGAAGAACACTGAGACTTAGAGAAGGCTTGTTGCCAAGAGGCTAGTCAGTGACAGAGTTGACAGAGTTGCTGTTTTCCCCTTGTGCGACTTGCTCCAAAGTCTGCTTTTTTTTTTTTTTTTTTTTTTTTTTTACACACCATGAACACCACCTCTATCTTTCAGCTCTGTACCCAAAAGTGATCTGTCAAAAACAGTTTGTTTGGAATCTCCTAAACATGACTTATATATTAAAAGATAAAAATCCAGGAATTCCATAGCTGCTGGCAAAATTGATTTCCTGAAATTTCCCACTTGACTTATCTGTGACTGACATTCCTAGTCATACCAGTTCTTTGAGGTCTTTATTGCAAGAACACTTACCAGCAATTGCTATCTGCAAAAGGTATCAAGTGAGTGTCACTGCTATGACAGCTCGTAAGTTCTAAACTGCTTTTATAAACCCGTGGCTTGATATAGCAAAGACGAGTGTTACCAGGTTAAATTGTTCCTCACTAGTAATTTCTGCAGTGACTCATATTGTAACTCAGAGGCATCTAATGGGTACAAACAAGGATGGATAAAACAAATGCAGTGAAGATGGATCATTTTACATTTTTACAGAAACTGGCTTGGTTCTAATTATCTGGTTAGTGTTTATTCAGTGTTTACTATTTGCTAAGCACCGTGCTGGGTGCTAAGGGGAATAAAAACAATTATTAGGCATTGTTCCATCTATATGTTTATATCCTAGATGGTGTGGAAATACACACACATATACACACACAGCCATAGCTCATATGTGATTTACTCAGAAAAATTTTCAGGCCACACATCAATATATACCCCTCAATCCTCACAATAGCCCTAAGAAGCAGATATTATCAACCCTGTTACAGTGAAAAAAACAGAGCCTGAGAGAAGATGCAGAATACAGCAAGGATGTCAACTTGAATTTGAGACTTCTAACTATAGGTCTATGCCCTTTCCATTATCCTACCTTATCACACAATACTATGACTTTCAATGAGTGGATAGAATTAAGTGCGGTGGAAATTCAGAATAGGGAGAAATTCTTACAGGTCAAGATACTTGGTCTTGGGTGAAGTGCAAGACTCACATAGATGAAGAGGAGGGAGAAGTGTGCATTCCAAAAAGTAGATTCAAGAAGAATATCTAATAGAAACATGAACAAGATGTATTCAGGGCAATACATAAGCCAAAGTGAAGGAAAAGAGAATTGATGTCAAACAGGGTCAAAGATGAGGTAGAGAGACAGTGGGGTCAGACTATGGCGACCTGTAGACGGCAGATTATCGAACTCCGACCTTCACTATGCCTTGGAAGTCCTCGAGGGTCAAAGTAATGTCTTCTCTCTGCCTCTCCTCTATTTCCCTCAGCTGAAACAAATGATTTTCTTATTTTAAAGGTCAGTAATAGTCTTCAGGAAGCTCTCACTGTTATGATTTGAACATTCTTTTTTTTTAAAAGAACTCCTAAAGCATAAATCTTCATCCTGCAAAACAGATCACTTAATAAGATTCTGAATTTTGTTTTTACCTAATTGTTTTAATTGCACTTGTTTTAAGACTTGAGCCAGAAAATAAACATCTGAAAAGCTGGGACTGTGTCTTATTAGAAGTCATAGAGACTACCTTAAAAAAAAGCATGTCATAAAATCATGATAAAATATTTAAGAGCAAAGAATTAAGAGCAGGAAAAAGATAAATTGGGGTGGGTGGTAACAAAAACAAGCACACTTCAAGATGATAATATGACTTGTTATAAATGCCAAACTGAAAGGGAGCAAGGGAGTATCATGATTTTTTACCATCTGATATGGGTTTGGCTCTGTGTCCCCATCCACATCTCATCTCAAATTGCAATGCCCACATGCAGAGGGAGGGAGCTGGTAGGAGGTGATTGGATTATGGGTGTGGTTTCCGCACACTGTTCTTGAGATAGTGAGAGTATTTTTACCAGGTCTGATGGTTTAAAAGTGGCAGTTTTCCTGTGATCTCTCTCTCACCGCTTTGTGAAGCTGTTTCTTCCCCTTTGCCTTCTGCCATGATTGTAAGTTTCCTGAGGCCTTCCTAGCCATGTGGAACTGAGAGTCAATTAAGCCTTTTTTGTTTATAAATTACTCAGTCTCATGTAGTATCTTTATAGTAGTGTGAAAACTAATACACCATCACAGAGGAATAAATCTTTAAATATAGGAAGAAACATATCATGTCTTCAGACAAACAGCACATTTTCTAAGTAACTGCTTTTGAAAGATTAATTTTTTTTGAGGTGGGTTTTTTTTTTACATTGTACTTTAGGTTCTGGGGGTACATGTGCAGATCATGCAGGATTTTTGCATAGGTACATGCATGGCAATGTGGTGTGCTGCCTCTATCCCCTTGCTGTCTATATCTGGCATTTCTTCCCATGTTCTCTCTCCCCAACCTCCCCAACCCCCACTGTCCCTCCCCTAGTCCCTCCAACAGACCCAAGTGAGTGATGTTCCCCTCCCTGTTTCCATGTGTTCTCATTGCTCAACGCCCACCTATGAGTGAGAACATGCAGTGTTTGATTTTCTGTTCTTTTGACAGTTTGCTGAGAATGATGGTTTCCAGATTCATCCATGTTCCTACAGAGGACAATAACTCATTGTTTTTTATGGTTGCATAGTATTCCATGGTGTATATGTGCCCCATTTTCCTTGTCCAGTCTATCATCTATGAGCATTTGGGTTGGTTCCAGTTCTTTGCTATTGTAAAGATGTGAGATGGTATCTCACATCTCTCACTAAGTGAGATGGTATCTCAATGTGGTTTTGATTTACATTTCTCTAATAACCAGTGATGATGAGCATTTTTTCATATGTTTGTTGGCCTCATATATGTCTTCTTTTGAAAAGTGTCTGTTCATGTCCTTCGTCCACATTTGGATGAGTTTGTTTGTTTGTTTGTTTTTTTCCTTGTAAATCTTCTTTAGTTCTTTGTAGATTCTGGATATTAGCCCTTTGTCAGTTGAGTAGATTGAAAAACTTTTCTCCCATTCTGTTGGTTGCTGGTTCACTCTAATGATTGTTTCTTTTGCTGTGCAGAAGCTTTTAAGTTTAATTAGGTCCCATTTGTCTATTTTGGCTTTTGTTGCCATTGCTTTTGGTGTTTTAGTCATGAAGTCCTTGCCTATGTCTATGTGCTGGGTGGTTTTGCCTACGTTTTCTTCTAGGGTTTTTATGGTGCATGCTCCTATGTTTAGGCCCTTAATCAATCTGATGTTAATTTTAGTGTAAGGTGTCAGAAAGTGGTCCAGTTTCTGCTTTCTGCACATGGCTAGCCAATTTTCCCAACACCATTTATTAAACAAGAGATCCTTTCCCCATTGCTTTTTTTTGTCAGGTTTGTCAAAGATCAGATGTAGATGTGTGATGTTTCTTCGGAGGCCTCTGTTCTGTTCCTTTGGACTATGTCTCTGTTTGGTATCAGTACCATGCTGTTTTGATTACTGTTGCCTTGTAGTATAGCTAGAAGTCCAGCAGTGTGATCCCACCAGCTTTGTTCTTTTTGTTTAGAATTGTCTTGGCTGTGCAGGCTCTTTTTTGGTTCCATATGAAGTTTAAAGTGTTTTTTTCGAGTTCTGTGAAGAAGGTCATTGGTAGTTTGATGGGGATAGCATTATATCTTTAAGTTACTTTGGGCAGTATGGCCATTTTCACAATATTGATTCTTCCTAACCGTGAGCATGGAATGTTTTTCCATCTGCTTGTGTCCTCTCTTATTTAGTTGAGCAGTGGTTTGTAGTTCTCCTTGAAGAGGTCCTTTACATCCTTTGTTAGTTGTACTTCTAGGTATTTTATTCTCTTTGTAGCAATTGTGAATGGCAGTTCCTTCTTGATTTGGCTCTCTTTACATCTGTTATTGGTGTATAGGAATCTTTGTGATTTCTGCACATTGGTTTGGTATCCTGAGACTTTGCTGAAGTTGCTTATCAGCTTAAGGAGGTTCTGGGCTGAGATGATGGGGTCTTCTAAATATACAATCATGTTGTCTGCAAATAGAGACAATTTGACTTCCTCCTTTCCTAATTGAATACCTTTATTTCTTTTTCTTGCCTGATTGGCTAAAACTTCCAATACTATATTTAATAAGAGTGATGAGAGAGGGCATCCCTGTCTAGTGCCAGATTTCAAAGGGAATGTTTCCAGTTTTTGCCTGTTCAGTATGATATTGGCTGTGGGTTTGTCATAGATAGCTTTTATTATTTTGTGACACGTTCCATCAATACCTAGTTTATTGAGAGTTTTTAGCATAAAGTGCTGTTGAATTTTGTCGAAGGCCTTCTTTGCATCTATTGAGATAGCCATGTGGTTTTTGTCTTTGGTTCTGTTTATGTGATGGATTACGTTTAAAGATTTGTGTATGCTGAACGCAGCCTTGCAATGCCAGGATGAAGCCTGCATGAACATGGTGGATAAGCTTTTTGATGTACTGTTGCAATCAGTTTGCCAGCATTTTATTGAAGATTTCTGCATCTATGTTCATCATGGAGATTGTCCTGAAGTTTTGTTTATCTATTGAGTCTCTGTCAGGTTTTGGTGTCAGGATGATGTTAGACTCCTAAAATAAGTTGTGAAGATTCCCTCTTTTTTGTATTGTTTGGAAAAGTTTTAGCAGGAGTGATACCAACTCCTCTTTGTGTGTCTGGTAGAAATCACCTGGGAACCCGTCTGGACCTGGGCTTTTTTGGTTGGTAGGCTATTAATTGCTGCCTCAACTTCAGACCTTGTTATTGGTCTATTCAGGGTTTCAACTTCTTCCTGGTTTAGGCTTGGGATGGTGCAAGTGTCCCGGAATTTATCCTTTTCTTCCAGGTTTACTGGTTTGTGTGCGTAGGGTTGTTTGTAGTAATCTCTGATGGTGGTTTGTATTTCTGTGGAATTGGTGGTGATATCCCCTTTATCGTTTTTTATGGCATCTATTTGATTCTTCTCTCTTTTCTTTTTTGTTAACCTGGCTAGCAGTCTGTCTATTTTGTTGATCTTTTAAAAAAAACCAGCTTCTGGATTTATTGATTTTTTGAAAGGTTTTCTGTGTCTCTATCTCCTTCAGTTCTGCTCTGAGTTTAGTTATTTTTTGTCTTCTGCTAGCTTTTGAGTTTTTTTGACCTTGCTTCTCTAGCTCTTTCAATTTTGATGATAGGGTGTTGATTTTAGATCTTTCCTTGTTTCTCATGTGGGCATTTATTGCTATAAATTTCCCTCTAGACACTGTTTTAAATGTGTCCCAGAGATTCTGGTATGTTGTGTCTTTGTTCTCATTGGTTTTGAAGAACTTCTTTATTTCTGTCTTCATTTCATTGTTTATCCCTTCATCATTCAGGAGCAAGTTGTTCAGTTTTCATGTAGCTGTGTGGTTTTGACTGAGTCTCTTAATCCTGAGTTCTAATTTGATTGCACTGTGTCTGAGAGACTGTCTGTTATGATTTCCGTTCTTTTGCATTTGTTGAGGAGTGATTTACCTCCAGTTATTGATTGATTTTAGTGCAATGTGGTGCTGAGAAGAATGCATATTCTGTAAATTTGGGGTGGAGAGTTCTGTAGATGTCTATTAGGTCTGCTTGGTTCAGATCTGAGTTCAAGTCCTGGGTATCCTTGTTAATTTTCTGTCTCGTTGATCTGTCTAATATTGATAGTGGAGTGTTAAAATTTCCCACTATTATTGTGTAAGCATCTAAGTCTCTTTGTAGGTTGTTAAGAACTTGCTTTATATATCTGGATGCTCCTGTTTTGGTTGCATATATATTTAGGATCATTAACTCTTTTTGTTGCATAGATCATTAAGGAATCACCATACTGTCTTTCACAATAGCTGAACTAATTTTTACTCCCACCAACAGTGTAAAAGTGTTCCTATTTCTCTACATCCTCTCTAGCATCTGTTGTCTCCAGATTTTTTAATGATGTCCATCCTGACTGGTGTGAGATGGTATCTCAGTGTGGTTTGATTTGCATTTCTCTAATGACCAGTGATGATCAGCATTGTATTGTATGTTTTTTGGCCTCATGGATGTCTTCTGAAAGATTAATTTTGACTTATATGAATGCATATTGTTTAACACATTTAAAAAGTACAGTTACAGTTATCAATTTGTTGTCTCTCAGCTCCAGATTCACCCTTCAATATCTGCTATGCAAAACCAGAGATGGACTATGTAAACATTTCTCCTCTGACATCAAGTGTTGCCTGGAGAAGCACTGGAGAAGACAGAGGTTTTGCCTCCTGGTTCTTCCCTGCTCCTCTCAGTAGGCTCCTGGAGAACACGTCATGTTGCTTTCTACAGACGGCTTCTCATAACATTTCAGAAAGCAGTTTCCCAGAAAGCCCCATGGGTGGCTTCCTCCTGTGTATGGCTTCCCCTGGCACCTCTTTGGGCAACCTGATAGTGAGTTCCAAGGGGCAGTATCTCCTCGTAGGCAGCTTCCCTGGTACCCCTCACATGGCTTCACAGTGAGTCATGAAGCATGGCACCTCCCTGTGGATGGCTTTTCCTAGCACCATCCTTCAAGTAGCTTCCAAGTAAGTTCTGAGGTACCTTCTCATGGATACAACTTCTGGAACCCCAGAGAGCAATTCCTGGTGAGTGCCACTTTTGTGGCATGATTCTGAAGATGCTTTCCCAGATGGTGTTTTCAGAGTGAGTCTCACGGATGCAAACTTTTATGCCACACTGTAGACCACAGCTGTGCCTTGTAACAGAAGGTCTGGGGTTCAGCTCTGCGGTTCAGGCATCTTCCAGATTTCCTCCTACCTTGGATTCTCTACCTCAGACTTAGGAGTAATGGCTGCTTTCTAGTTTTGCTTTTCTAATATCCTTGAGTGTCCTTTTCACTCTTTAGTAGCTAATTTCCTGTTACAAAGTTTTTATATTGAAATTTCCCTGTTCAACTCACCATGTATTTTCTTTCTACTAATTGGACCTTGAATACAACAAATGCTGAAAGGCTTAAGGAAAACAATGGCAGTTTCTACTCCAACCATCTTTCATCACTCATCCCTATTCCCGAGAGATAATACTTTAAAACATTTATATACTTATCTCCACATTTCTACATAAGATACATACACCATTATTTCTTGATTTATCAATTTTAGACATCTATTTCTATATTTATCCATATTTTCTTTCTAGTCTGATTCTTTAAAAAAATTTAGTTTTGGAGATATCAATTGCCTTGACTATTATCTTTTTAGAATTTGTGAGACTTATTTTCATTTTTAAAATGGCTTGAGAGATCTGCCAAATATCTATCAGTAATGTTTTCCACATTCAGATATGGATGAGTTCATCTTTCAAGTTCTTTTTTCTATAGAATCACTATAGTATTACACATATAGAAACCATTCAGGAATCTCTAACTTTGCCATTTGGTTTCTCATTCTGATGTTGACCCACACAAAGGATGTGACCACAGACATTTATGTATTTACAGTATTTTGTGCTTAAGTTTTCTTCTACAAAATGAGGAGCATAAAGTTTTAACTCTATGAGGTACTCTATGAGTTAGCTCTTGGATTCATGGACCCCTAATTTGTCTATTGAGTTATAATCTCTGCTCTAGGACTAAGTTAACTTCTTAGCATTAGCTGATTTTATGTCAGTTTAACCCAGGAGTTTTGGTTACCTCTCAGAAACTTTGTAATGACATTACATGTTTTGTTCCCTGGAGCCACCTTCTCCAGGTGGGAGAACTGGTATTTTTTGTCTCTGCTCTTCATCTATTCACATCGATCGAAACTAACCATTGTCAACATTTCTCTGGGCTCTATATCAATATAATTCTGCTTATATGACTTTAATTCTATTTCTTAAACTCGAGTTAAGCACTTGGTTGTTGAAAGTATTATGCTAGATGATTCGGTAGTTTCTTTTTTTAATGGACTATAGTGCCATAAACACTGTGTAGAAGTTATATGATATTCTTACCTCACCTGTTTGTATATTTAGCAAATACTCTACTTTTTTTTTTTTTTTTTTGAGATGGAGTCTCCCTCTGTCACCCAGGCTGGAGTCCAGTGGTGTTATCTCGGCTCACGGCAACTTCCACCTCTTAGGTTCAAGCAATTCTCCTGCCTCAGCCCCCAAATACCTGAGATTACAGGCACCCACCACCATGCCTGGCTAATTTTTTGCACTTTTAGTAGAGATGGGGTTTCACCGTGTTAGACAGGATGGTCTCGATCTCATGTCATTGTGATCCACTCGCCTTGGCCTCCCAAAGTGCCAAGGGATTACAGGCGTGAGCCACCGTGTCTGGCCTTAATACTGTACATCTTAAGTGTCTGTGTCTCCTGGTGCTTTTTTTTCGGTTCTGGGGAAGCAGCAGTGAGCAAAAATTAACAGCCATAGAGCTTGCTAGAGAAAAACGATATCCAATAATCACATGAAGGAGTCTGTTTGCAGCAATAATAAGTAATACAAGCTGGTGCCTCAGGATGTGAACTTTACTTGGGGAGGGCTGCACTTAGGGAGGTCACAAGCGGCTTCACCGAGGAATGATCCTGGAGTTGAGACCTGAAGGATGAATAGGAGTTAATGAGGCAATAGGGGAGGGAACAGTCCTCCATTCAGAGATAACAGTGTGTTTAAAGACCAGTGGCAGGGACAGTACAGCCAGAACAAGGGACGCCAAGGACTGTGTGACGGAGCAGGGAGCAGGGGAAGGGTGGCATATGATGGGCCTGAACAGGCAAGTGATGGCAGGGCACTGCAGAGCCTCATTAGCCTGTCAAGTATTGTGTTTATCCCAAGGCGAAGGGTACCCACGGAAAGATTTTAGGCTAAAGGAAGGAAGCAGCAGCTCATTGCTGAGATTTCCACCTTGGAACCAATTTCTGAGGTGGCCCTGGTAAGAATAAGTTGGAGGGGGTCAAAGTGGGCTCAACTGGGCCAATTAGGAAGCTGTTAATACAGAATTAAATATTTTAAATGTAAAATATTTTGCCTCAATTTTAATTGATGCCCGCTGTGTCTTTAAAAATTATTTCTCACATTGAACTTGTGTTGCAAGCCTCTGGCCTTGACATCTCCCAAATATTTGTCCTTCTTTATTGGCTGGGTCTATTGCCAGCTGCTGAACTGTCTTGCTGTAAACAACTGAAGCATCCTGATGCAGGATAGTAATTGCAATGTAAAACCCAAATCCTTCCCTCTAGTCACAAACTGGACATGAACTCCTAACTGCCAGGCAACTGCAAAAAGTGTTCTGAGGCGCAGTTGAACCAGGATTTTTATCTCCTTGATGAACAAATTGGCTTACCACACTGTCAGTCTGATTGTTTGCCTCTCAGCCAATGACTAAGACAACAGCAAACTGCAAATCCACTTAGCCAGTGAATCTGGCCATGTCATACAGACTTGGTAATAAACTCTATTTCCAACTGTCTTCATAAAAAGTAAACATATAATATTTGAAAATCACCCTAAGGATGTAGCAGACATTTTTCCGATTTGTTCTGATGACACTGATACTGCCATCTTAAAATTTTAATTCTTGGGCTGATATAAATTTATCCTAAGTTGCCTTGATATTGTTTGGCTGTGTCCCCATCCAAATCTCAACTTGAACTGTATCTCCCAGAATTCCCAGGTGTTGTGAGAGGGACCCAGGGAACGGTAATTGAATCATGGGGGCCAGTCTTTCACCTGCTATTCTTGTGACAGTGAATAAGTCTCACAAGATCTGACGGATTTATCAGGGGTGTCTGCTTTTGCTTCTTCCTCATTTTTCTCTTGCTGCTGCCATGTAAGAAGTGCCATGGCTGGGTGCAGTGGCTCATGCTTGTGATCCCAGCACTTTGGGAGACTGAGGCAGGTCGATCACAAGGAGAGGAGTTCAAGACCAGCCTGGCCAACATGGTGAAACACCGTCTCTACTAAAAATACAAAAACTAGCTGGGTGTGGTGGCATGTGTCTGTAATCCCAGCTACTTGGGAGGCTGAGGCAGAATTGCTAAAATCCTGGAGGCAGAGGTTGCAGTGAGCTGAGATTGCACCACTGCACTCCAGCCTGGGCAACAAAGCAAGATTCCATCAAAAAAAAAAAAGTGCCTTCTCCTCCCACCATGATTCTGAGACCTCTCTAGCCATAAGGAACTGTAAGTCCAATTAAATCTCTTTCTTCCCAGTCTCAGACATGTCTTTATCAGCAGCAGGAAAATGGACTAATACAATAAACTGGTACTGAGAGTAGGGCACTGCTGAAAAGATACCAAAAAATCTGGAAGTGACTTTGGAACTGGGTAACAGGCAGAGTTTGGGACTGTTTGGAGGGCTCAGAAGAAGACAGGGAAATGCGGGGAAGTTTGGAACCTTCTAGAGACTTGTTGAATGGCTTTGACAAAAGATGCTGTTAGTGATATGAACAATAAGGTCCAGGCTGAGGTGGTCTCAGATGGAGATGAGGAACTTACTGGGAACTGGAACAAAGGTGACTCTTGTTGTGTTTAGCTAATGGACTGGCAGCATTTTGCACCTGCCCTAGAGACTTGTGAGACTTTGAACTTCAGAGAGACGATTTAGGGTATCTGGTGGAAGAAATTTCTAAGCAGCAAAGCATTCAAAATGTGACTTGGATGCTGCTAAAAGCATCCTGTTTTAAAACAGAGAATGAAAGTTCAGAAAATTTGCAGCTTGAGGATGCAGTAGAAAGGAAAAACCCTTTTTTTAAGGAGAAATTTAAGCTGGCTGCAGAAATTTGCATAGGTAGCAAGGAGCCTACTGTTAATCCCCAAGACCATGGGGAAAATGTCTCCACGACATGTCAGAGACTATCACAGCAGCCCCTCCCATCAAAGGTCCAGAGGCCTAGGAGGAAAAAGTGTTTTTTTTGGGCTGGGCCCAGGGTTCCCATGCTGTATGCCGCCTAGGGACTTGGTGTCCTGTGTACCAGCTGCTCCAGCTATGGCTGAAAGGGGCCAACATCGAGTTCAGGCTGTGGCTTCAGAGGGTTCAAGCCCCAAGCCTTGGCAGTTTCCATGTGATGTTGAGACTGAGGGTGAACAGAAGTCAAGAATTGTGGTTTGGGATCCTCTGCCTAGATTTCGGAAGATGTGTGGAAACACCTGGGTGTCCAGGCAAAGTTTGCTGCCGGGGCAGGGCTCTTATGGGAATTTCTGCTAGGGCAGTGTGGAAGGGAAATGTGGGGTTGAAGCCCCCACACCAAGTCCCTACTGGGGCACCTCCTAATGGCACTGTGAGAAAAAAATAATTTGTCAGTTTTCCTGAAGATGCCCCATACTAGATATTTACCTGTAAAGAGGTTGACTAAACAGCACTCTCGTTAAAAAGTTAAGGATGTAAACCACAGGGTCCTCATTTTAAGTTCCAGAAATTGCAGGACTTGGTAATTGTTTTATTGCCATTTCAATCTCTCTGCTTTTTATTGCTTGGTTCAGGTTTTAAATTCTTCGTGATTTAAGTTAGGAGGGCTATATCTTTCCAGAAATTTTTCATCTCCTCTAGGTTTTCTAGTTTATGCATGTAAAGGTGTTCATAGCAGCTTTCAATGATCTTTTGTATTTCTGTAGTGTCAGCTGTAACATCTCCCATTTTGTTTCTAATTGAGCTTATTTGGATCTTCTCTCTTCTTTTCTTGGTTAATCTTGCTAACGGTCTATCAATTTTATTTATCTTTTCAAATAACCAAGTTTTTGGTTTATTTAACTACCAGGGCCCTTCAGAATTATGCTAAATCTACTTTGCCTGGCCTCTATAAGTAGAGCAACAAAAGCCTGGATAACAGCACATCTGTTACGGCATGGTTTACTTTTTTTTTTTAGCAACACTCTTGCTCCTTTTTTTTTTTTTTTTTTTCAAGACTCTTGCTTCTTTGCTCCTTCTGCCCAGGTGCAGTGGTGAGATCACAGCTAATTGCAGCCTCAACTCCTGGGTTTAAGCAATTCTCTCACCTCAGCCTCTTGAGTAGCTAGGACTACAGGTATGTGCCACAGTTCTTCTCTAATTAATTTTTTTTTTTTTTTTTTTTTTTTTTTTTTTTTTTTTTTTGGTAGAGACAGGGTCTTACTAGCCACTCTGGTTAGGACTGGTTTAAATGTTCCTTCTGTGGGTGGCATTAGCTGAGTTTGCACTGGGTTTCCTTTTTCCTCTAACAGAATAGAACAGCATAGAGTTCAATGTCTCCCAATTGCTGTGTTCTTCCTCCCCGAGTGTCCAGAGATGCTCTCTGCACCACCCTGCTGCCAGAGGTGGTGGTGTGTGTGTTGGGGTGGGTGGGTGTGCGGGGGCCCAGGGAGGAGTGGCAGTGTTGGTGATTCAGGACTGTTTTTTCTATCTCTTCAGTACCTCTTTCTGCAATGTGAAGTTAAAGCCAGGTACTGCGAATGCTCACCTGATTTCTAGTTCTTATGAAGGTGTTTTTTCCCTGTGTAGATAGTTGTTAAAATGTTGTCCTTGTGTGGGGGTTGGAGGATGATTGGGGGAACTTTCTATTCTGCCATCTTGCTCCACTTGCTGGTTCTTAGCAATAAAGTGTCTATAAATTCAGGTATATATAGTGTTTTTAAAAATATAATGCTATTGCACACTTAATGGACTAGAGTATTGTTTAAACATAACTTTTATATGCACTGAGAAACCAAAAATATTTTTGTGACACAGTTTATGGCCATATTTGTTTTATTGTGATGGTCTGGCACAGAATCCACAGTATCTCTGAGATATATGCCTGTGTTCTGAAAGGATCATTATGCTTGGATCAGGCCTTGAAAACTGCAAAGTTACGTTGAAACTCAGGATGAAGTTTGACTTTACTTAAAGGTTGTTCTCAGAGACAATAAGCAGAAATATCTGGAAAATTATAGCATACCTCAGTCCTACTGAGTCAAACTTTCTGGAAGTAGGATCTGCAGATTATTATTTTTACTAATCCCACTAGAGATTCTGGGGTACTGAAGATTAAGGACCATTGTGCTGGTAGGTGGGAAAAGGGATTAAACTCACTCTCTCAGCTTAGACTGGAAGGCATCTGATGATCAGTGAAAGAGAGCCTCTTTTCATATTTTCACCGTTTGATACAGTTTGATGTTTGTCACCTCCAAATCTCGTGTTGAAATGTGATTTCCAATGCTGGAGGTAGGGCCTGGTGAGAGGTGATTTGATCACGGGGGCGAATCCCTTATGAAGGTTTAGCACCACGTTCTTGGTGATAAGTTAGTTCTCGCTCAGCTCACACAAAATCTGCTTGTTTAAAACGCATGGCACCTCCCTTTTTTACCCTCTTCCTCCCTCTCTCACCACAAAGTGCCTGCTCCTGCTTTGCCTTCTGACTTGAGTAAAAAAATAAGCTCCTTGAGACCCTCACCAGAAGCAGAGCAGATGCTGGGGCCATGCTTCCTACACAGCCTGCTGAACCATAAGCCAATTAAAGCTCTTTTCTTTATAGTGATGCAAAAATGGCCTAATATATCATTCTACCGGGAAGAGAGGAATTCAGATAAGACCCTCCACTTTTTATTGAGGTCAGACAAGCACCCATGTGGCCTGGGAATGGAGAGAGTAAGCGATGCCTTACAAGTCACATTACATACGGTCAATATTGCATTGTTTTTCTTTCTGTTATTCTCCAACCCTTAATAATTCTTATTTAAGTGTTCCAGATAGCCTCGGCAAGGCAGGAGGAGCAGGATGTGTAGGGCGCTGTTAAGGGAAAGTATCCTCCTCTCTGAGGATGACTGTAGTGGCAGTTAATGAGACCCCAAGGGAAAAGGGAATCTTGGGGACAGAGCAGAGTCATGCAGTCCACGTGCTTCCTACACTAATTTTTCTTCCTTGTGCTGACCATGAAGGGTATCTATTTGTTTTCACTCATCAAGGAGAATAGAATTATTTTAACACACAAGCCTAGAACAAAATATTCCCCCAAGTATTCCCTGGTATTCAAGCCATGGAATCTTTCACCCACCCAATGGGAAGCCCTTATCTTTTTATCATGTAAAGTGAGAAGGGTTGCTTTTCCTCTGTTCATTCACATAAACATTTTGAGATGTTACAATGCCACAAGAAATGGGAGGTAGTTTCTTTGTGAGCTATTACTAATGTTTATTTCTTAAGGATCAACAAGAAATTTAGCTGAAATGGAATATAATAGGAAGCAGTAGTCTCAAAATGGAAGCAAATATACCATATTGGTTTGCATTAAATTGACTACAATTGCTGTTAAAGAAACAAGTCCTAATTGTAATTCTTCATCAAATTATTCATTTTTATAAACTAAAGCTTTTAGACAGTGCATTAATGAGATCCAAATCAATCTAACAGGGAACACAGAAAGCAATTAAGTTTAGTATGGAGAGAATGCAGGAAAATTACCGAGAGTATAAAAGCTATCTCTGACTGAAAGAGAAATGCTTTTAAACAATAGTAAGGCCTTTCAAGAGAATAATCACCATCTTGCACAAATACAGCTGCTATAAAATTAACTTTCAAACCATTTAGATCTATCATCGTCCTTTTAGTCACATCTTCAAAGCACGAGTCTGACAAAACACCAGAAGTAAATTATGTTTTTTTTTTTTTAATGCTTATATGATATAAGCTAACATTATGACTGAAAAACAGTAGTGGATACAGCATCGTCTTTGATCCACTGGCTGTTTTTATTTTATGTAGTCAGTAAAGACCAGAGCATGAAAAATTATCAACAATGGGGTCAAGTTCCACATGGCACAGAGTGGGTAAAAACAAAATGATAACACAAATGAAAACATCCAATAGTTTCTCAGTCCTCTTAATGCTGCTTCTGCATTAACCCTTCTGCCTTTTTATAAATTATAAATGTTTTGCAAAGCTTTGTTCAAACGTAGCTTCTTAGTCAAATATTTTCTATTCTGTTTTTGTTTTGAGTTGGAGTTTCACTCTTGTTACCCAGGCTGGAGGGCAATGGCATTATCTTGGCTCACCGCAACCTCCACCCCCTGGGATCAAGCAATTCCCCTGTTTCAGCCTCCCGAGTAGCTGGGACTACTGGTGTGCACCACCATGCCCAGTTAATTTTTGTATTTTTAGTCGAGACGGAGTTTCGCCATGTTGACCAGGATAGTCTTGCTCGATCTCTTGACCTCATGATCCACCCCACTTGGCCTCCCAAAGTGCTGGGATTACAGGCGTGAGCCGTGCCTAGCCCTCTATTCTTTTAATCATATATCACATCTGCCTCCTGTAAGCTTTTATACTTGACTTATTACTAGAGTTAATGTAATGTTATATGCATTTTTGTAAGTTCTTATTCTCAATTATTCTCCAGGTTACTTATGGTAAATGCTATGCCCTACCCACCTCTGTACTTCATGTGCTTCCTGGCACATACTGCTCAATAAATGGTGAACTAACAAATATCGACATTGAAAATGCATCTGGCTTGAGTCTCAGTTTAAATATGAGCTGAGTCTAAGTAGAATTAAGACATATCTGGTGATCTGGAGGGACAGACTTGCCAAAGGCCCTTGACATGAGGAGTGAGGAAAAGAGATCTTATCACAATGGATAAAAGTATCTGGCATCATGAAGTTGATACAAAGAAAAAGGCCTTAGTGGTTGGTGGAGTGGCTGATCCTGAAGAAAACCCGGGATTAGACATTGTCCAATCCACGCTTCTCAATGGATTAAAGTGTGAGTCTTCCCACTTGAATAAACATAGAAGGGCTCTTTCCCTGAAAACTCTTCAAGCCCCGAGCCATCAACATTACTGCCCTGATACTTTTTAACGTGTTGAGGATCAGAGAAGGGAGAGCCACTGTTATTCCTCACTGCACAGTACAGCAGAGCTACGCAATGTGGTTCACAGATCAGTGCCAGTCTATGAGTTGGTTCAGGATGAGGTAAGGAATTTGAGTCAGAACCTAAGTTGACCATGTCAATGAGGACATTGTTTATTTCAGCTAATATTTTTTTAAATACTAACATGATATGTTGATGAAGGAAGAAGAGTGTTCATTTATATTCTGGCAGTATCTCTTTACTCTTCTTAATCAGGACTTGGTGCACTGGCTATTTCAAGAAACACTGTAATAGAGAACCGTGTTGCTTTGACATCTACTGTGTTCCAGAGCATTCCTTATGGTAGCAGAAGATAATAGTACTAGTAGCTGTATTACTCAGGGCATTTACATTAGTGAAAGGAGCATGGCAATTCCTAGTGAGAACTGTGGTATCCAGTAGAGAATCAGAGATATCAAGTGAGTTTGGACTGGTTTGTGATCATGTGTGAAATATCTCCTGGAGGCACTCTAATGCATTTGAGAAACAATTTGTAGTAATGTAAAGTTACATATGAGGTGATACAAGCAAGAATTAGTAGACTGTGTGTCAATATTGCAGCTTCTTGAAGATAGATGACAGAGCTTCTAAGATAGACGTCTTCTCCAGATTTGGGCACCTCATTTTATTACGACTTTATAGCACTGAGAGATGCCCGGGGGATAACTTGCAAAAATGGAGGGAATTCCTTAAAACAGGGTGAGGATGGCAACTCTGAGTGAAAAGAGATGCAGTAAAAATAGTTAATAGATCAAATGAATAGAAGGGAAGCAAGTTGAGAAAAATATTAAAAGATTTAGAAAACCAGGAGATGAATATCATATATATAGGTCTTCTAAAGTCTATGTATTTTTTGAGAGTCAAGCCCATTTTTTCTGTATGTATATATGTTTGCTATTTTCATATGCATGTAATCATTAAAAAAAAACCCAGAGACTGAAGGTTTCTTGATAATCAATAATTGATGAATGGTAAGATTTTTATAAACCCACGTAATACATCAAAATCAATTGTCAGTGCTGGAAAATTATTTTTGAAATTGGTAAACATATTTTCTGACTCTAGGTTCAAGATAGCAACCAAAAGAGTAACTGAATTTCCCAAATCTTTAGTTGTCACCAAACAAAATGCATATTCCAGTGCCTACAAGACAAAGGATTTCTTAGAATGAAATTCTTCCTTATCACCTCCACCAACAACAAAAGGTATTCATCGAGTACAATAAAAATAATTGTTTATATGCACTATCTGTCTTCTACAATTACCTACAACGTAACCCGAAGGTAAAAACGTAAGTGAAATCTTACATATTTACCTGAAAAAATAAAAATTGAATTAAATCTGTGATTACTAACCATTAGAGTTTGTGTATACCTTTGCATCTCTAGAGTATCTGGGACATAGTAAGTACTCAATAATACTTAATGTAATTAAATGAACAAACATAAATTTGAATAATTGAGCTGAGTGGGCAGGGGGGTTAAGAGTTCTGAGGCTAAGCAGGTCAGCCTCAGAAAGCCCTTACCTCTTACTCCTGGATCGCCTGGTTTGATCCTAATTGTACCTTTGTTTGCTAAGATTTGGCATCCTTGCAATGAGTATTCAGTTAGAACTTGACATTTTTGGTGTATCTAAATAAGAGCAGCCTGTTCCTGCCTTTTTAGCAATCTCAGAGATAGTCAAATACCAGACACCATGATGGGACCTCAAAGACCTATTTAGTTTAATCAGCTCATTTTACAGAGAAAGAAACTAAGGTCCAGAGAAGCAGACTGACTCATCCTAAATCATACTATTGACTTTTCCCCCCTTAGTTTACTTGTCTTTTCTGAACAGTTGCTGGTAAAAGATAGTCCAGTCTCCTCTTGTTAAAGAAAACTTAGAGAAGACTCTTGGTTTGGACGGAGCTCCTGCACTAGGTCCAACAAATCAAACCAAAACGGAGTCACACATGCTGAAGCTCCACAGCAGCACGCCAAAACTAGGTTGTTTATCAGACCTTCCAAGAAGTCAGGAGAGAGAATAGCCACATCCCACAGACAAGTTTTAGCTGACATGATAAGGAAGTCCCCTCTGCTGAAACCTGTGTAAGAAAAGTAACTTTGAAATTACCAATCTGCTTTTTGTTCTGTTTCTGCCTTCCTTAGCCCTTTTCTGTCTACAAAGCCAACCTCCTCTGCTGGGCTTACTGGAACACTCATTCTAGTTTATAGAATGAGATGTTGCCTGAATCTAGAATTGCAAATAAAAGCCAAGTAAGATCTTTATGCTAAATTTACTGTGATTTTATCTTTTGATACCTCCCAAGCACACTGCTGAATCACCATGCACAAAATGATCATCTACACAACATTCAAATCAGCTGGCTTCAGTAAAATCATCTGCTTGGCTCCAATTTCAAACAACTGACAAGATTACCTCTGTCCTGGTTCAGCACTGTTTTATAGTTTGAAAATTTTACAGTTGACACTTTCCAGCCTCTTTTTACAGTCTGAATTTGTAATGACTTTCTCACCATTAGGATTTTTGCAAGTTCTTACCATCTGAAAAACAACAGCTGCCCTACAAACATCCATCACTATTTCATATTCATGCTGGGATTGGTTTTTGGTCCTAGGCACATTCAGTTCCGGGACTCAGTTCATCCTCCTTTTCACTAGGATGTCTGGAACCTGTCTTACTTTGCATCTCTCTGCAATGGAACATAAAGCACCTGACTTGGCATGGGTTTATGAGCAAGGCACTAAGAATAATTAGCAGTTGAATTAAAGCTGCCTGTGGATTCCTCTATTTAATAGCTGTTAAATGAATTATTTGTCTGCTACAAACTCCAGGTTGGTGGATTGAGTATACCCAGGTGGAAATTACAATGCATACATACAAGTAGGGATTAAATGAATTGTATAGCATAAATCAAATCAAGTTGCAATTTTGAAATCTAGGCAGTAATCCCAATTACTCCTGAGGAAAAGCCCATAGAGATAGATCAATATATAATACATGACAAATATTCAAAGATATTTCAGTATTTTATGGTCCCAGTTCTGCCTGTCAAACTAGGAATTGACGGACATCTTTCAACTCATCTAAACCAAAAGGAATGGAATCACCAGCACTATCTTTCCTGTTAGCCAGTATTAATTCCCACATTTCAAATATGCCTTTCGATTAAATGCTTTCATAGATGGGTTACATAATGTTAATATTTTTGGCCAAAACAGGGGTTTTATCATACATGCAAGATTTTTTGTTTTGCTATTAAGACTCCCATGGAGAACAGACCATTCTATCATGTAAAATGCCAAAGTGGAGAATAATTTTTTATGTTAAAGAGACTGTGCTGACTAAGCCAAAAATAAAAGATTTGGCAATTGCTCCCTGAATGCGAGAAATTTAGAAATCAAGTCACTCATCTATGAGTGAAAATTTGTACTGATAAAATCCTGCCTATATTAATGCAAACCACACAGACATTGTCGAAACATACGTATAACCAGTGTGCCCATAAGACACGGAATTTGAATTATCTGAAGATAATGATGCTCAAATAAGTCAAATATTGAAACTAAAATATTAGTATCATATTTTGGCCCTGTCCTAATTGCTGTAATATATTCTATCTTTCAATCCATGTTCAATCACCTACTGAGTGCTGCTACTTACTTGTAGAGAGTGAATCACAGAGCCTGTACAAGGTCACAGAGCTAGGTTGGAAGAGCTAGCACTGAAATCATCCCCAACAAAATTTTATAAAATCAAGTAAGAGAAAGCATCCTATTAGGCTTCCAGCAGCAATCATTAAGCCAGCTTGCCCTTTAGCTCACTTCCTTGTCGCTGGGGGCTACTTACTAGCTAGCCCAGGAATGGAATTTCTTGTCACAAGACTCTTTGTTCTATTTTGGTTCTAGAGATAAAATCTAAGACATAGTGGAATGACAGGCATCTGTTTGAGCTTCTTTTTTAGGTTCTGCATACCAACAATGCCAGCTGGTCTGGAAGACCTAGTGAGAAGCTGACTCAGGGAGGAAAGCAGTTACCATATACTGAGAGTGTCATCCCCCTTACCCTGACGAATTGATGACCCCAAATTTTCCAGCCTTGTCCTCCACAAATCTCCGTAAGAACTTTTGCTCAGGACCACTCAATGAAATGGATTTGAGGCTTGAGAGAATTCCTCCCATTTCCTTGTTCAGCACCTTGCAATTATTAAACGCCTTCTCTGCTGCATCCCCACTGTCAGTGAATTCACCTGCTGCTTTGCAGCAGACATACAAACCCGGCAGTCCTGTAATAGTATTTATGCAGGAAGCCTGACTCTTAAGCCTTAGGCGGCAACCTCTCTACCCCGTATTGCAGTTTAGACATGTGTTTGTGAAGTGAGCAACTGGAAGGGAAATGGAAATATGTACATAGAGCTTAGTGGTAATATTTTGTGGGTAATGTTAGTGGCCTATTGTAACATCGGCAAGAGTTGTGAAAAGCCTGTCTTCATCTGAGGTCTTCATTGTCTCACTGAGCTCTGCCTCCTCCTTTCGGGTCTTTGGCTCTGCCTTGGTTTATGTCTCTGATAATCTCTTCAGTTGCTGTGTTTTGGTTAATGGAAGTTGTTATTTTTAAGATCCCAATAACTGAAAATTAATACTCTTTAAGAAAATCTTGTGTGTGTGTGTGTGTGTGTGTGTGTGTGTGAGAAAGTATCAAACAGAATTCTTAACCCTTCATCTGCACTGTTCTTGTAAATGCCAGTTTCTATTTAGTATGATGTACATTATTTGGTGTTATATTTGCCATTAATATTTTTATTTATTTTTTATTTCAGAGTGTTTTATGAAAAACTCAAAGAGCATTCATCATAATCTGGGTCTTAAAAATACTAACACCTTCTCATTATGATTATCAATATGTAAATTATGTGAAGAAAATACAAATATTTCATACCAAATTATGGCTCCCTGATATAATGAATATTTTAAATGAAAAATTCTTAGAGATCAACAAGTGTTTTAAGAGACTTTTCCCGTATCTACATGAAGAAGGACTGACTCACCAAGAGCAACTGGCCTCATTCCCCTCCGTTACCTCATTATCTATTGCGGAAAAGAGGAACCAGGATATAACCACATCGGTACAGACCCTTTTTCCAGAAAATGATTGTCTCCAAGGATCGTTTACATTCTACAAATAACTATTTACAAGTTAGTTTCTGTTCGCGAAAGCAGTTTTTCTCCTTAGTGATCATTTACTGCCACTCGATATAATTCATCTTCTCCCCATTCCCATTTGGGGAGGATCCTGTTTGCCAGGGTCTGAGCTTCCATTCTTTCTGTAACCTCAATATGGAATCTAAACTTCCCCATGTCATTGGGAAGTTGGGTCTTTGTTCTGAAGATGCCCATGCATATAGGTTAGTTAAATTTGTAGCCTTTTCTCCTATTAATAAATCTGCCTTGTGTCAGTGATTTTTCAGTGAGCCTTTACAGGTCCAAATGCCTTTCCACTCATGGATGAAAAAAATGTATTTTTAAAATAAATTATATTAGTACTGAAACTTAGTTTTGTTTTATTCTAGAAATTTTGTTTTATTCTGGTCTGAAAAATCCATAAACAGCATGAGCAGCAACTTCTTTCATTTAATTAAAGCTATAATTTTATATGTAAAAACAATCCATAGTATAGCCACATATCTAGATTGTAGCAAACATCCAATTGTGGAGTTTCTAGAAGGTTTAATGCATTGATATTAATGTAATGTTTCCCACACACTAATATTATTTAGAAAATATTACTCCTATTACATCTAACCTTTAACTAGCAGTTAATGAATAATGAATAATGGACGTGAAAGACTTTTTTTTTTATTTAAAATGAGAAAAGCCTATTAATAAATAAAAACATAAAATTAGATGTGAAGCAATAACACATTAAATTATTAGCCATATACTGTTATATATTAATTTCTACTGCAACTAACCAGAAGCTGAATAATTTAGCTTAGGGATGATATTACCTACTTTCTTTGGAAGAAACCTAAAATTTGTTCTTATTGTATGTCTTTTCAATGGTACCAGCTGTCAGAAGTAGACATGATTGAGGAGACAGAATTCTGGAGTTCAGTATGTTTGACAAGAGAAAAAAGAAAACTACCTCCCTTTAATATTGGGGTCAGATCATCAAATTTTTGTAAATAGTCTCAGAATATATTGACTGGCACAATTTTTAATTAAATATTAACATGTTCTACCGTAGAACAATTTAGAGACTTTAAAGTGTTCACAGGTGAATTAACCGATCAATTCACAAACTAATCATTTGAGGAAGGAAGACACATGTTAATTGTTCCATTTTATAGAACAGGAAACAAAGACTTAGAGATGTTCACTAGTTTTCTCACAGTGCAATGGTTCAGAATTAAGTGAGGTGGATTTTTATTAGTCTCTAAGCACTTAGAGATTTTAATATTATCATGAGATAAAAATCCTAGCCAAATACTTTTGGAAAAGTCAAAAAGGAAAGTTACGTTTGAAAAAGAAGGAAAAGAAATTACAAGGGCCTATGGAGACAGAGGTATGATTACTTGAAAATCAAAGATACTTTTTGATGGGAGGATCCATGGTGGAGCAATGTCAATATTGTGTCTGTTGTTCTTTAGGCTCTGTTGTAAGGGAAGGGGTGGAGGATTCTGAATGCTCATGAAATGCCCAAAGGAAAAGATGGGGTGAAGCTGCTCTGGAAGTAGGCTAATGCTTTCAGGAGGGCTGAAAACTCAGGTTTCTACCTTCATCCCATGAGGAGCAGAATTGATTGCTTTGCCTATTTTGTGTGAAAACATAGATAGGAAATGTTGCTCTCCTCTCAGTACATTATACTGCTAAGGTAGATTAATCACTGCATTTAATCATCAATGGACTTTTTGTACTATAATTATGCATCCACGTCCTTTGATATGCAATTTTGCAGTGCTACCCACTGAAGAAGGTAGAATATATTTTCCTCCCTGCTAAATGTTGAGCATGACTATGTGATTTACTGCAGCCATTGGAATGTTGGTAAAGAGAAAAGTGGCCTGATGGGGGCCAGTTTGAGTGGTATCATATGTTTCTTATTGACTGTGGTCTTGCCAGTTGCTATGAGAAAAACTGGTAGATAGATACTGGTCTAAGGTGAATGACTATTTACTTGAACCTAACCCACCTGGAGCTCAGCCTACCCAATCAGAGCCCACTCATTAAACTACAGAAAAACCAATACTCAATGTAAGCCATTGAGTTTTGAGTGGTTTGTTATGTAGTGTCACTGCAGGAATAGCTAGCTAATATACTCACCATCCATTTAGTATTCCAATCCAGAAACCTGGGCAACATAGCTGTTGAGTTTTATTTATAAGAAAAATCATACTACAATTTTAAAAAACACATTATCATTATAAAGAATGTATACAACAAAAATAATTTTAAAAAGAAAAACAAACATAAGATGCCAATTACTTCCCAGGAAACAACTATCTTCAACATTAGGTGAGCATCATTGTAGACGTACATTTTCTTTTCTATAAGCTTTTCAAATTTTATAATAGTATTAAATATATAGAAAAATCACAAAAATAACACCGAGAATCTCTTTATACCCCTCACCCAGGTTCCTCTGCAGTTAATATCTTACATTGTCATGGTACATTTGTCAAAACTAAGAAATCAGCAGTGGCACATTGCTAGTAACTACACTCAACAAGTTATTCAAATTGTCACTATATTCTCCTAAGTTTCCAGAATCCCGTGCTGGATACCACATTACACTTAAGTCATCATGTGTCCTTAGCCTCCTCTGATCTGTGACAATTTCTCAGACTTTCCTAACTTTTTTAAAAATGTAAGTTTTGAGGATTACTGATCAAGGATTTTGTAGAATGTTCTTCAATTGGGATTGGCTGATCTTTTCCTCCAGGGTAGACTAGGGTAATGGGTTTTGCAGAGGAAGAGTACACAAGTAAAGTGCTGTTATTAGCGTGGTAGATCAAGGTGCAAGCTGCCATCCTGACTAATCATTGATGATGTTAACCTTCATCATCAAACAAAGTTTGTATTTGCCACGATTCTCCATTGTGAAGTTATTCCTTCATTTCCGTTCTCTATGAAACAGATATCTATGTTTACATACTTTTTGTCAAAATAATAAATGCATATCATTTGAAAGTTAAAGAGAATTATAAAGCTTTAGAAAACATTTGGTGGTTAAGCTCTATCATTCTCATGGTAAGAAGCAACTACTCTTGATGATTCCCCATTCCCACTCCAAGAGCTGGTCAATCACAAACCTATTTTCCATCTCTACAGATTTTTCTTTTCTAAAAATTTTATATAAATGGAATCTATTAATATGTGATCTTTTAGCCTGACTTCTTTTGCTTAGCATAATGCTTTATAAATTTTGTCCATGTTATGACATATGTTCACAGTTTGGTTTTTTATTGTAGACTAATATTTTATTTAATGGATATACTAAATTTTGTTTATTCATTTATAAGTTAATGAACATCTGAATGGTTTATTGAAAAATTTTTTTTATTATACTTTAAGCTCTGGGGTACATGTGCAGATTGTGCAGGATTATTACATAGGTATGTACATGCCATGGTGGTTTGCTGCATCCATTCCACCATCATCTACATTAGGTATTTCTCCTAATGTTATCCCTCCCCAATCCCCCCATCCCCTGCTATCCTTCCCCTAGCTCCCCCAACCTCCCAACAGGTCTCAGTATATAATGTTCCCCTCCCTGTGTCCATGTGTTTTTATGGTTCAACATCCACTTATGAGTGAGAACATGTGGTGTTTGGTTTTCTGTTCTTGTGTCAATTTGCTGAGACTGATGGTTTCCAGTTTTATCCATGCCCCTGCAAAGGACATAAACTTACCCTTTTTTATGGCTGCATAGTATTCCATGGTGTATATGTGCCACATTTTCTTTGTCCAGTCTATTATTGATGGACATTTGGGTTCTTCCATGTCTTTGCTATTGTAAACAGTGTCACAATAAACATATGTGTGCATGTGTCTTTATAATAGAACTATTTATAATCCTTTGGGTATAAACCCAGTAATGGAATTGCTGGGTCAAATGGTACTTCTATTTCTAGCTCCTTGAGGAATCGCCACACTATCTTCCACAATGGTTGAACTGATTTGCATTCCCACCAACAGTGTAAAGGTGTTCCTATTTCTCCATATCCTAGCTAATATCTGTTGTCTCCAGTTTTTTTAAATGATGGCCATTCTAACTGGCGTGAGATGGTATCTCAATGGATACCTCACTGGTATCTCAATGTGGTTTTGATTTGCATTTCTCTAATGACCAGCGATGATGAGCTTTTTTTCATATGTTTGTTGACCACATAAATGTCTTCTTTTGAGATGTGTCTGTTTATCCTTTGCCCACTTTTTGATGGGATTGTTTGTTTTTTTCTTCTAAATTTTTTTAAGTTCTTTGTACTACAATTCTGGATATTAGCCCTTTGTCAGATAGGTAGATTGTAAAATTTTTTTTTCCTATTTTGGTGGTTGCTGGTTTACTGTCATGGTAGTTTCTTTTGCTGTGCAGAAGCTCTGGAGTTTAATTAGATCCCAATTGTCTCTTCTGGCTTTTGTTGCCAATGCTTTTGGTGTTCTAGTCATGAAGTCCTTGCCTATGCCTATGTGCTTAATGGTATTGCCTAGGTTAAAATATTAAGTTTACTGTTGAGAAATATTAAGTTTAACCTGCTCCCATGGCTCCCTCATGTCAGTGGTGAGCAGGTAACAGCTGCCTACTTGGTATATTTTTTAGTTATGGGAAAGTACAGAACACCTGTTTGCTAATAATAGTCACCTGTTCAGAGAGAATAAATACCTGGATGAGGATCTGCTTGGGGCCTTCAGCCTGGAATGCTGTCAGCCCCTGAGGATCTCAGCATGGTAGGCTGCTGCCCCCCCAGATAGACCCAATTTGCTATTCTATCTGGGTTTTTGCCTCTCATTTCTTTCAGTGCTGCCTCGGTGGGGGGTCTCCCGGCCAAGCTGGTACTTGGCAATGGTTTGTATATTTAGGCTCCTGTGAATGCTTCTGTGAATATTGATATGCAAGTCTTTCTGTGGAAGTATCTTTCACTTCTTTTGGGTAGGTATTAGGCCACATAGTAAGTTCAAGTTTAAGTTTTTAAGAAGCTGTCAAACTGTTTTCAAAGTGCCTGTACCATTTTGCATTCCCACCAGGGGAATGTAAAATGAAGTTTCTCCATTTCCCTACCAAATTTGTTATTTTTGTCTGTCTTTGGTTTAAAGCTATTTAAATGTGAATGAACTGATATCTTACCATAGTTTTAATGTGTACTTACCTAATAATTAATGATGTTGAATGTCTTTACTTGTGCTTATGAGTCTTTTTTCTATTTCATAAATTGTCCATTTATTTTTTTTTGTCCAAGGTGTTTTTTTTTGTTTTTTTTTTTTGAGTTTGTTGTCTTCTATTTAGTTCTTTATATATTCTGGCTATATATTCTGGATATAAGTGCCTTATCAGAAACACATTGCAAATATTTTCTCCCAGTCTATGAATTATCTTTGCATTCTGTCAACTGTTTCTTTAGAAGTACCCAAGATTCTAATTTTGATGACCAATTTGACTATAGTTAATTTATTTTAACGGATTGTGGTCCAATGTTATATTTAAGAAATTATTCACTAGCCAAGGTCAAAAAGATTTTCTCCTGCATTTTCTTGAAAAAGTTTTATAGTTTTAGCTTTTAGGTTTAGGTTTTTAATCCATATTGAGTCAACTTGTGTGCATGGTTTGAGGTAAGGGCCTAAATTTATCCTTTTTGCATGTTGGATATTCAACAGTCCTAAAATTAGCTGTGGAAAATACTGTCCTTTTTTATAGAATTGGCTTGGCAAATTTGTTGAAGAAAAAGTTGACCACACTTATAAGGCTCTACTTCTGGACTCTCAGTTCTATTATCTTATTTATAGGTCTATCTTTATGTCAGTACCACATCATGCTGATTTCTTATTCTGTAGCTCTTTTCACAGGCTACATGAATGACAGACCTGGTCAAACCAATCTCCTGGGCCCTATGCAAATCAGACACTGCTTCCTCCTGCATCCCAACATAGCTGATTGCTTTCTGCCACACATGAGGTTTTCCATTTAGAGCCCTCCTCCCTCTGTACAAGGGAGCTGTTTTCTTCTTTCTTTAAAGTTTAATATAAACTTTCCTCTCCTTAAACCACTCCATGTGTGTCCATGTTGCTAATTTTCTCAGCACAAGACCAAGGACCATGGATGTTTCTCCAGACAATGTAGCTGTATTACATTGTATGTCATATTTTATAAACAACGGTAATAATTGAATTATTATTTTTTGCCTCAAGTTTTAAACTAATGCTTCACTGTTTTCATGCTTCCTAAAATTTGTGTTCATTTGCTTTCTAAAGTTAGACTACCTATGTTTAAATTCTGGCTCTGTCATTTACTTTTTGAGCTGGGGCAAATTACTTATTTCTCACTATCTCAGTTTCAGCATCTGAACATGGGGATAATAAAAGTATGTATTCTATACTGATTTAGCATATTTAAGGTACCTAGAACAAAGGTTGAATTAGTTCCTCATAATTTATTTTTGTCTCTTTCTTCTTATTCTCCTACTCCTTTTCTCATCCTCTCCTCTCCCTCCTCTTTTCTTCCTTCCAGTGAAACTTTCTTATGCCGTATTTTAGTATGTCTTTTCTGTACCATTTGTGGAGTTTTCTATTTGGTGCCACCAAAAATGTCCATGTTGAATAATCTATATTCTTCCTGTATTATTACTTTAGCTTTAGTGTTTCTTTAAGTGCTGTCTTTTTTTTTTTTTTTTTTTTTTTTTTTTGAGACGGAGTTTCGCTCTTGTTACCCAGGCTGGAGTGCAATGGCGCGATCTCAGCTCACCGCAACCTCTGCCTCCTGGGTTCAGACAATTCTCCTGCCTCAGCCTCCTAAGTAGCTGGGATTACAGGCACACTCTGCATTTGCAGTGTTTACATTAAGCCATTTTTCTAAGTTGGTTAATTGAGTTTCCATTCTTGATGTTTCTAATTTTATTTTTCCTGTAAACAAGTAGTTTTGTTTCCTATGGACTGCAATCTCCCTATTCATGCCATTCTGTTGCTATAATGTTTTTACATTGAGTGGATTAAGTTCTTAAATTATCCTATAACTTAATTAAATCCACATCGATGCTTAAATGCTAATTTAACCAATACTTTATCTAGTTAGCAACTAAATAATTAAATAAAATTTAAAGTCTTAATATAATTAAATTCTTTAGTTACATTTGGTATTTACTTAAGTTTTCATAGATACATAATATTTATACATATTTATGAGTTACATGTGATATTCTGTTACATGCATAGAATCTGTAATGATCAAGTCAGAGCACTCAAGATTTCTATTGCCTTGGGTATTTATCATTTTTATGTGTTGTTAACATTTCAAATCCTCTCTTCTAGCTATTTTAAAATATATAATACACTGTTGTTAATTATAGCCGCCTTTCTCTGCTATTGAAAGTTGGAACTTATTTCTTCAATCCAACTGTATTCTATAGCTCTAAATCTTTTCAAGGAATGTCTTGTTTTGAAGAATATGTTTTCTAAGATTAAAAAAATTTTGAATGATATAGTTTTGTTTAATAATTTACTTCGGTCAATTTGCAAGTGTGTTGTACAATTTTCTTGGTACACAGTGGCAGCTCTTTTCAGGTCTTTCCTTTGCTGTGCTGTAGTGTAGGGAGCTTCCTGATTAACTTCTCACTATATAAAAGGCATGTTCCTACTGCCACCTCCCAAAAAGCTACAGTTTGAGTGCTGGTACATTGTATTCTATCTGTGTTTGAGGGCCTAGGGTAGGCCCTGGGGATCTTGAAAAATTGTGCTTAGTTAAAATAATCAGGATCTATAATTATTCCTGAGGGTTTATTAATTGTACTCTTTCAAAGTCTCCTGGTACTTTATTAAGGGATGCATTCCAAACCTGTTTGCTTGACCAAACTCTTAGTTAGACTTCTGAACTCTCTCCTTGGCCCAGGTGTGCACTTTGTAAATCTAGTTTTGGTGATCCCTGTTAAGAACCCCAAGAGTCTTGATATCTGATCACCCTCGATATCTGATCAGGTTTCTAATTCTCTATCTTCCAGGTGATGTCTGATCACGTAGCCTGTGTTCAGCAAAATTCTGTTAAGTTTTTCAGCCAGAATCTTGCTTACCCCTGATGTTTCCTTTTAGTAACTTTCTATCCTATAACCCCTACCTTGCTCCTTGACCATAAATAATTCCCACTTGCCAATGCCATATTCAGAACTGAGCCCAATCTCTCTTCTCCACCACAAGGCCCCCTTGCCGTGGTTTCTATACGTAGTGTAATGGTCTCGAAAAAGTCTTTAATAACTATCTAAATGATGCTTTAACAGGTATCACTGAATATTTTTTTCTTTAATACTCTCAAGCTAAGACATTGATATTCTTCAGAAGGACAAAAAAAAAATACCTCTTAGTGGAACAAAAGCTTTCTAAAAGTTATTTGTGATTTCTGTTTCTTTATTATCATTTCATATTCTTTTCTGCTTTGGTTGAGCTAAATCGAGAGCTCTCTGAAATTTAAAATAACTCAAAGCTTTATGTTTTTACATTGCTATTTTTGTATCACCATGGTTTCATTGGATTTTTTTTTTTGCCAACCCTATAACTCTTACCAAAATGCTTTTTCAGATTTTAATATATAACCACTAAATTTGGTTGCAATGATTAGTTTTTGAGAATGGGCTTTGATGCAAGGGGTGAGTTGAAAGGATCATTCAAGATGTACTAGATCCAGATGTGTGTCACAAATCAACATAAATGTATAAACATAAATGACTACTTCTTTATTATCCCTGGTAGCAAAGTGTGTGTAAGGGAAATTCAGGACTATGTTTTGGAGGTAGTTATAGTGGCAAGAAGCCCAGGACTTTTGATAGTAAATTTATAATAACTGAGGTCACCTCACTTGGCAGTCATGTGCAGGATGACCACTTTAGCCAGCTTGGCCAAGAGTCACTTTTCTCTGTCACTGTCTAGGGGTGAGATAAGGAATACCTCATAAAATCATAGAAATTATTATTATTTTTCTTTTCACATAAAAAACTCAGCATTTGCTACATTCTGGATCAACATGCACATTTTTATATTTCATAAATTAGGGCTTCTTAGCTAGAGAAATTTATCTTTTCCCAAGGTTTTTAGTTAAAAATCATGGAAATTTTAATTTCAAATGAGAAATACACTAAAATGATTGAATAATATATAGTGTCTTAACTGACAAGGAAAGTTAAGCGTCAAAAATATAGCACTAATGTAACCAGGGGAGTGTATCCTACTTCCAGAGGTCGGAGGTTCTTGGCCTCTGCAACCTCAAAGAATGGGGAAAGGGGCCCCGGAGGCGTGGTGAGTTTGCCGTTAGAATAAATATCATGGACCCAAAGAGTTTTGTAGGAAAAGCAATTTATTAGAGAGAGAGAGAGAGAGAGAGAGAGAGAGAGAGAGAGAGAGAGAGAGAGAGAGAGAGAAAGAAGACAGCTCCCAAGCTGTCATGGAGGGGACCTAGAGAAGGAATGTACAGGTAGGAGCAGCTAGAGTTTTAACCCTTGAGTTATTCCCTCCCTATTCATGTTCTCATCCAACGAGAAGGGTTCTTTCAAACTTCCTCTGGAGTGATTGATCTTTGACTCTGATTTTGGATTAGCTACTTGGTTCACAACTCTTGAGTTCCAGAGCCCCCTCCTCCTGGAGCTTTCATCTGGATTTTGGGACAAAGGAACCCCACCTGGCTTTCCCTACCTAGCCTGTGGGCATGAAAGTCAGACAAAGAACTTTACATTTGAAACCCCTCTGGTTCCCAGATGGAGGTGTGGATGAGGTGCTCAAAGGAAATCCCTGCATTTGAAACCATACCCCTCATGGACCCAGGAAGAGAAGCTTCTACAACACTAATAGACTTGTTATGGATTGAATGGTTGTGTTCCTCTCAATTTACATGTTGAAATCCTAACCCCCAATGTAATGATATTAGGAGGTGGGGCCTTTGGGAAGTTATTAGGTCATGAGAATAAAGTCTTCATGAATGTGATTGGTGCCCTTTTAAAAAGACATGAAGGAACTTGGTTCCTCCCTCTCTCTGCTCTCTGCTTCTGTGGCTACACTAAGGTAGATTTCTGCAAACCAGGAAGAGAGCCCTAGCTAGACACTGGATTTGATGTTGCTCTGCTCTGGGACTTTCCAGCCTCTTAGACCTGTGAGAAAAAAATTTCTATCATTCCAGCCACCCAGTTAATGATATTATGTTATAGCAACCCAAATAGACTAAGACAAGACTTTGTTGATAAACAACTAAATAAAATTAAACTTTTAAGTTTAAATTCTAAGGAATAGTTTATCCCATTTTTGACTGAAGGCAGAGAGTTAAATATATGCTAGGATCCCCAGTTTTCATGTGTGGGGCAAAATGATTTGAAATTAGTCAAAAGACAACCTAAGTTTATCTTCAACTATCCAACTCTGAGAGATGCATTTTTAAAAAGCCTGGTAATTCTTTATTTTACCTCTAAAAGGAATTTAACATGGGGAAAGAAATATTTTCTTGTTGGCAAATAGTAATGGGGAAATAGAATAGATATATATTAAATAATTACATGTGTATTGTCAAAGGTGCAGTCCAACTTTTCAAGTTAGGTTCACGAGTCTTTAAAGTGCACAAGTTACTGTGATGAGCAGCATAGAAGATAAGAAGGTGAATAAGCATATTCTCTGCCCAGTAAGAATTTTTGACCAAATAAAGAAGACATTTAAACATAATACTAATACTAACAACTCAAGGGAAGTAAGGTAAATGGGATAAAATAGGTTGTTTTTAAATTGAATTTCCTGTAGAAGCAATAAACTACAATTGTTAAGTTAAAGTTGTTGAACATCAATGGACTTTACTTTAGGATAGTGCAAAAATCTCCCCGGCCTTAGTTTTCATGATTTCAAAATTAAAATAAACATGCATTTTCAAATAACCTACAGAATATTTGAAAGAGCCAAAGAAAATAATATAGGTGAAACAGTTTATAAACTTCTGAGGACTATAGATGTAAGTGATCTTTGTACTATGAAGAGCTAAACTCCTAACCAAGAAAAATTTGGAATTTGTTCTGCCCTTGTCTTTAAATGCATCTCTTATTGGTAGACTGAAAATGCTCTATCTTCCAAAATTACTAAATTCTAATTGATGTATTGCACTTCTTGATGCATTCCTTAATAATATAAAATATGCAATTTAGTAAAATAAAGTTCAGTTGGTCTGGGTTCAGAATTTACCTTCTGAATAACCTGTTTAAATAGGCTAAATAAAGGCCAAAAGAAATATGTCAGGTTTTTTTTTTTTTTTTTTTTTTGCGGGAGAGAGAACAGGAATATTGCTTTATTCTAAAAATGGGTATTAATATTGGCCGATCAATATTTTGTGTATTTAAAGTGGAGAGCTCTATAAATACTTATTAAGTTTACTTGTTCCGGATCTGAGTTCAAGTTCTGGATATCCTTATTAATTTTCTGTTTCATTGAGTCTAAATCTTTTTATGGGTCTTATGTATCTGGGTGTTAGGATCCTTAGCTCTTATTATTGCATTGATCCTTTTACCACTTTTACCACACCAGTATCTTTGTTGCTTTGAAATCTGTTTTGTCATATGCATGAATTGCAACTCCAGCTTTTTGTTTATTTATTTATTTTTACTCTCCATTTGGTTGGTAAATCTTTCTCCAACCCTTTGTTTTGAGTCTTTGTGTGTCTTTGGATATAAAATAGGTCTGGATGTAGTATACCATTAGGTTTTGGCTGGGGGGATCAAAGAAAGCCGAATAGGAACAGCGCTGGAGTGCAGTTCCCAGGGGAACAACACAGAGGGTGAGTGAACACCACATTTCCAAACGAATTATTACTCTCTACTGACCAGGAGATTCCTGGGCTGAAAAGTGCCATGAATTTCCAGCATGGCTGTTTCAGCTAGCACAGTGGGTCTCTGCACAAAAATTCACACAAATCTGGGTGGCTGTTTCAATGGGTGCCTGGAATGGCTGGGAGACAGAGCCGCCATTCAACTGAAAAAAGGAAGGCTGAAAGAGGGAGCCTGGTGATCTGGCTCAGTGGGTCCCACCCCAACAAAGACCAGCAATCTGAAACGCTCTGGATTGAGAGTTTTGCAGCAAGCCCAGTTGGACCTGGGATGGTCCAGTTCTGTTGGGGAACCTAGGCAAAACCATTCAGGACATAGGCACAGGCAAGGACTTCATGAATAAAACACTAAAAGCATTGGCAACAAAAGCTAAGATAGACAAATGGGATCTAATTAAACTTCAGAGCTTCTGTACAGCAAAAGAAACAATAATTAGAGTGAACTGGCAACCAACAGAATGGGAAAAAAGTTTTTACAATCTACCCATCTGACAAAGGGCTAATATTCAGAATCTACAAAGAACTAAAACAGATTTACAAGAAAAAACAAACCCATTCAAAAGTGGGCAAAGGACATGAACAGATACTTTTCAAAAGAAGACTTTTTATGAGGCCAAGAAACATGAAAAAAATGCTCATCATCACTGATCATTAGAGAAATGCAAATCAAAACCACATTGAGATACCATCTCATGCCAGTTAGAATGGTGATCATTAAAAAATCTGGAGACAACGGATGCTGGAGAGGGTGTGGAGAAATAATAGGAAAACTTTTAAACTGTTGGTGGGAGTATAAATTAGTTCAACCATTGTGGAAGACAGTGTGGCAATTCCTCATGGACCTAGAAATAGAAATTCCATTCGACCCAGCAATCCCATTACTGGGTATATATCCAAAGGATTATAAATCATTCTATTATAAAGACAAATGTGCATGTATGTTCATTGCAGCACTATTTACAATAGCAAAGACCTGGAACCAACCCAAATGCCCATCAATGATAAACTGGACAAAGAAATGTGGCACATATGCACCTTGGAATAATATGCAGCCATAAAAAGAAGGAGTTCATGTTCTTTGTAGGGACATGGATGAATCTGGAAACCATCATTCTCAGCAAACTGACACAAGAACAGAAAAACACCACATAGTTCTCACTCATAGGCGGGTGTTGAACAATGAGAACACATGGACACAGGGAGGGGAGCATCACACACTGGGGTCTGTTGTAGGGGAAAAGGGGAGGGACAGTGGGGAGTAGGCAGGTTGGGGAGGGATTACAGGGGGAAAAAGGCCAGATATAGGTTATGGGGCAATGGAGGCAGCAAACCACATTGCCATGTGTGTACCTATGCAACTATTCTGTGTGTTTTGCACATGTATCCCAGAACCTAAAGTGCAATTATATAGATAGATAGATAGATAGATAGATAGATAGATAGATAGATAGATAAAAAAAGATAAATTAGTAATGTTTCAAGATTTGCAATTACTGGTCAGACTTAGCTCAGTTCTAAGCAAAGATAATCAAATTACTGATTTGCACATTTGCTAACTTAATTAATTCTCCTAAGTGAATCCCTTAAATTAAGTAAATTGACCTGTGTATAAACAGTTACCTATAAAAAGACTCATCACCATTGTCTCTGCATGAAATATGGGGTGAGGTCAGATCACGATTGTCCTGACTTCTGCTCCTGAAGGGCAGAAACCATGACCAAGGAGAACCAGGCAGCCTCCCAGGCCTGGAGGAGCAGAGGTCAATTTATCTTTTAGTCCTTCTTGGAACTGGTATACCCTCTTGTCTTGCAAAAATTCTGAAGACCCAGATAACCCCATTGTTATTTAGGGGAAGGCTTGGGCATTGACTCTGCAGAGATTACATGCTTTAGCTCGTTACTGCTAGATCTTTCCTTTTAGGCAGCTTAGTTTCCTCCATTTGTGATCCTGGTGCTTAAGATGTCATTTCCTTGGTTAGTCACAGAGGACAAGACTTATTTATTGTAAAAGACAATGATCATGTTTCATTTTGATTCCAAAGAAAACCTGCCGAGACTGAAATGCTGTGATTTTATATGAAGAAAAAATCTTAACCCAAGAGGAAATTTATTCTTGGTTTTGGATGTCTCTATTCTCTCTGTTCACTGGAGAACCAATTGTGCCATTATATTTTATACCACACTACTCAACTATTAGAACTTTTACTGCATTGTCTCATTTTTTCTCTTTATTGAGATCTATATCTAGGTATTTTCTCACACTTCTTTGAGGTATGATGCTTGAAAATTAGCATATGCAAAAGCTCATTAAGCTGAATAAAATGTGGATTCAGACAAAGAATCCTTTGAATTCCTGGAAGCCTAACCCTTAGAAGCAGGTGCACACCCCAGGATTAAGATAAAATGTTAACTGTGAGGAGCAGCATTTTTTTTCTTTCTTTCTTTTTTTTTTTTAATTTTTATTGCATTATAGGTTTGGGGGTACATGTGCAGAACGTGCAAGATAGTTGCATAGGTACGCATATGGCAGTGTGCTTTGCTGCCTTCCTCCCCTTCACCCACACTTGGTAGTCATCCCCAGGTCATCCCCCCCAGCCCCCCCCGCTGTCCCTCCCCCATTCCCCCCAACAGTCCCCAGTGTATAGTAGACCGCCTCTCTGTGTCCATGTGTTCTCATTTTTCTCACCCACCTATGAGTGAGTATATGCGGTATTTCTTTTTCTGTTCTTGTGTCAGTTTGCTGAGAATGATGTTCTCCAGATTCATCCATGTCCCTACAAAGGACACAAACTCATCATTTTTGATTGCTGCATAATATTCCATGGTGTATATGTGCCACATTTTCCCAGTCCAGTCTACCATCGTTGGACATTTGGGTTGGTTTCAGGTCCTTGCTATTGTAAACAGTGCTGCAATGAACATTCGTGTGCATGTGTCCTTATAGTAGAACGATTTATAGTCCTTTGGATAGATACCCAGTAATGGGATTGCTGGGTCAAATGGAATTTCTATTTCTAGGTCCCTGAGGAATCGCCACACTGTCTTCCACAATGGTTGAACTAATTTACACTCCCACCAACAGTGTAAGAGTGTTCCTATTTCTCCACATCCTCTCCAGCATCTGCTGTCTCCAGATTTTTTAATGATTGCCATTCTAACTGGTGTGTGATGGTATCTCAATGTGGTTTTGATTTGCATCTCTCTAATGACCAATGATGATGAGCACTTTTTCATATGTTTGTTGGCCTCATGTATGTCTTCTTTTGTAAAGTTTCTGTTCATATCCTTTGCCCATTTTTGAATGGGCTTGTTTGTTTTTTTCCTGTAAATCTGTTTGAGTTCTTTGTAAATTCTGGATATCAGCCCTTTGTCAGATGTGTAAACTGCAGAGATTTTTTTCCCATTCTGATGGTTGCCGATTCACTTTAGTGACTGTCTCTTTTGCCATGCAGAAGCTGTGGAGTTTGATTAGGTCCCATTTGTCTATTTTGGCTTTTGTTGCCAATGCTTTTGGTGTTTTGGTCATGAAGTCCTTGCCTACTCCTATGTCCTGAATGGTTTTGCCCAGATTTTCTTCTAGGGTTTTTATGGTGTCAGGTCTTATGTTTAAGTCTTTAATCCATCTGGAGTTAATTTTAGTGTAAGGTGTCAGGAAGGGGTCCAGTTTCTGCTTTCTGCACATGGCTAGCCAGTTTTCCCAACACCATTTATTAAATAGGGAATCCTTTCCCCATTGCCTGTTTTTGTCTGGTTTATCAAAGATAATATGGTTGTAGATATTTTGTGTTGCCTCCGATGCTTCTGTTCTGTTCCATTGGTCTATATCTCTGTTTTGGTACCAGTACCATGCTGTTTTGATTACTGTAGCCTTGTAGTATAGTTTGAAGTCTGGTAGCGTGATGCCTCCCGCTGTGTTCTTTTTGCTTAGAATTGACTTGGCTATGCGGGCTCTTTTTTGGTTCCATATGAAATTCATGGTGGTTTTTTCCAGTTCTGTGAAGAAATTCAATGGTAGTTTGATGGGGATAGCATTGATTGTGTAAATTACTTTGGGCAGTATAGCCATTTTCACGATATTGATTCTTCCTAACCACAAGCATGGAATGTTTCTTCATCTGTTTGTGTCCTCTCTTATTTCGTTGAGCAGTTGTTTGTAGTTTTCCTTAAAGAGGTCCCTTACATTCCTAGTGAGTTGTATTCCTAGGTATTTTATTTTCTTTGTAGCAATTATGAATGGCAGTTCGTTCTTGATTTGGTTCTCTTTAAGTCTGTTATTGGTGTATAGGAATGCTTGTGATTTTTGAACATTGATTTTATATCCTGAGACTTTGCTGAAGTTGCTTATCAGTTTCAGGAGCTTTTGGGCTGAGGTGATGGGGTCTTCTAGGTATACTATCATGTCGTCTGCAAATAGAGACAATTTGGCTTCCACCTTTCCTATTTGAATACCCTTTATTTCTTTTTCTTGCCTGATTGCTCTGGCTAGAACTTCCAGTACTATGTTGAATAGAAGTGGTGAGAGAGGTTATCCTTGTCTAGTGCCGAATTTCAAAGGGAATGCTTCCAGTTTTTGCCCATTCAGTATGATATTGGCTGTTGGTTTGTCGTAAATAGCTTTTATTACTTTGAGATATGTTCCATCAATACCAAGTTTATTGAGGGTGTTTAGCATAAAGGGCTGTTGAATTTTGTCAAATGCCTTCTCTGCCTCAATTGAGATAATCATGTGGTTTTTGTTTTTGCTTCTGTTTATGTGGTGAATTACATTTATAGACTTGTGTATGTTGAACCAGCCTTGCATTCCCGGGATGAATCCTACTTGATCATGATGGATAAGTTTTTTAATGTGCTGTTGCAATCGGTTTGCCAGTATTTTATTGAAGATTTTTGCATCTATGTTCATCATGGATATTGGCCTGAAGTTTTCTTTTCTTGTTGAGTCTCTGCCAGGTTTTGGTATCAGGATGATGTTGGTCTCATAAAATGATTTGGGAAGGGTTCACTCTTTTTGGATTATTTGGAATAGTTTCAGAAGGAATGGTACCAGATCCTCTTTGTGTGTCTGGTAGAATTCAGCTGTGAACCCATCTGGACCTGGGCTTTTTTTTTTGTGTGGTAGGCTCTTAATTGCTGCCTCAACTTCAGACCTTGTTATTGGTCTATTCATAGTTTCGGCTTCCTCCTGGTTTAGGCTTGGGAGGACACAGGTGTCCAGGAATTTATCCATTTCTTCCTGATTTACTAGTTTATGTGCATAGAGTTGTTTGTAGTATTCTCTGATGATGGTTTGAATTTCTGTGGAATCTGTGGTGATTTCCCCTTTATCGTTTTTTATTGCATCTATTTGGTTGTTCTCTCTTTTCTTTTTTATCAGTCTGGCTAGTGGTCTGTCTATTTTGTTGATCTTTTCGAAAAACCAGCTCTTAGATTTATTGATTTTTTGAAGGGTTTTTCTTGTCTCTATCTCCTTCAATTCTGCTCTGATCTTAGTTATTTCTTGTCTTCTGCTAGGTTTTGAGCTTTTTTGATCTTGCTCCTCTAGCTCTTTCAATTTTGATGATAGGGTGTTAATTTTGGATCTCTCCACTCTTCTCATGTGGGCACTTATTGCTATATTTTTTCCTCTACAGACTGATTTAAATGTGTCCCAGAGATTCTGATACGTTGTGTCTTCGTTCTCGTTGGTTTCAAAGAACTTCTTTATTTCTGCCTTCATTTCATTGTTTATCCAATCAACATTCAAGAGCCAGTTGTTCAGTTTCCATGAAGCTGTGCAGTTCTGAGTTATTTTCTGAATTCTGAGTTCCAACTTGATTGCACTATGGTCTGAGAGACTGTTTATTATGATTTCCATTGTTTTGCATTTGCTGAGGAGTGCTTTACTTCCAATTATGTGGTCAATTTTGGAGTAGGTGTGATGTGGTGCTGAGAAGAATGTATATTCTGTGGATTTGGGGTGGAGAGTTCTGTAAATGTCTATCAGGTTTGCTTGTTCCAGGTCTGAGTTCAAGTCCTGGATATCCTTGTTAATTTTCTGTCTGGTTGATCTGTCTGCTATTGACAGTGGAGTGTTAAAGTCTCCCACTATTATTGTGTGGGAGTCTAAGTCTCTTTGTAAATCATTAAGAACTTGCCTTATATATCTGGGTGCTCCTACATTGGGTCCATATATATTTAGAATCGTTAGCTCTTCTTGTTGTATCGATCCTTTTACCATTATGTAATGACCTTCTTTGTCCCTTTTGATCTTTGTTGCTTTAAAGTCTATTTTATCAGAGATGAGAATTGCAACTCCTGCTTTTTTTTGCTCTCCATTTGCTTGGTAAATCTTCCTCCATCCTTTTATTTTGAGCCTTTGTGTATCTTTGCGTGTGAGGTGGGTTTCCTGGATACAGCACACCGATGGGTTTTGGTTTTTTATCCAATTTGCCAGTCTGTGTCTTTTGATTGGTGCATTTAGCCCATTTACATTCAGGGTTAATATTGTTATGTGTGAATTTGATACTGCCATTTTGATGCTAGCTGGCTGTTTTGCCCATTGGTTCATGTACATTCTTCATTTTGTTGATGGTCTTTAGCATTTGGTATGCTTTTAGGATGGCTGGAACTGGTTGTTTCTTTCTATGTGTAGTGCCTCTTTCAGGAGCTCTTGTAAAGCAGGCCTAGTGGTGACAAAATCTCTGAGTACTTGCTTGTTCGTGAAGGATTTTATTTTTCCTTCACTTATGAAGCTCAGTTTGGCTGGATATGAAATTCTGGGTTGAAAGTTCTTTTCTTTAAGGATGTTGAATATTGGTCCCCACTCTCTTCTGGCTTGTAGCGTCTCTGCCAAGAGATCTGCTGTGAGTCTGATGGGCTTCCCTTTGTGGGTGACCCGACCTTTCTCTCTGGCTGCCCTTAGTATTTTCTCCTTTGTTTCAACCCTGGTGAATCTGACGATTATGTGCCTTGGGGTTGCTCTTCTTGCAGAGTATCTTTGTGGTGTTCTCTGTATTTCCTGGAGTTGAGTATTGACCTGTCTTGCTAGGTTGGGGAAATTTTCCTGGATAATATCCTGAAGAGTGTTTTCCAGCTTGGATTCATTCTCTTTGTCACATTCAGGTACACCTCTCAAACGTAGGTTGGGTCTCTTCACATAGTCCCACATTTCTTGGAGATTTTGTTCATTCCCTTTTGTGCTTTTTTCTTTAATCTTGGTTTCTCATTTTATTTCATTGAGTTGATCTTCAACTTCTGATATTCTTTCTTCAGCTTGGTCAATTCGGCTGTTGAAACGTGTGCATGCTTCCCGAAGTTCTCGTGTTGTGTTTTTCAGCTCCTTCAATTCATTCATATTCCTCTCTAAGTTGTCCATTCTTGTTATCAATTCCTCGAATCTTTTTTCAAATCTTTTTTCAAGGGTCTTAGTTTCTTTGCACTGGTTTAGAACATGTTCCTTTAGCTCACTGAAGTTTCTCATTATCCACTTTCTGAAGTCTGATTCCGTCATTTTGTCACATTCATTCTCCGTCCAGCTTTGTTCCCTTGCTGGTGAGGAGTTTTGGTCCTTTTTTGGAGGTGAGGTGTTTTGGTTTCGGGTGTTTTCCTCCTTTTTGCGCTGGTTTCTTCCCATCTTTATGGATTTATCCGCCTGTCGTCTTAGTAGTTGCTGATTTTTCAATTGGGTCTCTGTGTGGACGCTGAGATTGTTGATGATGAAGTATTTCTGTTACTTAGTTTTCCCTCTAATGGTCTATCCCCTCTGCTGTATGAGTGCTGAGGTCCACTCCAGGCCCTGCTTGTCTGGGGTATACCTGCAGCAGCTGCGGAACAGTGAGGGATGATACCAGTTTCTTCTTCTGCTGTCCTTGTTCCAGAATGATGCCAGCCAAATGTCAGTCTGATTTGTCCTTTTCTGGGGTGACTCCTTGGATATACAGGGGTCAGGGAGCTGCTTGAGGAGACAGTCTGTGCTTTATAGGAGCTCCAGTGCTGAACTGTGAGCTCCGTTGTTCATTCAGTGTTGTTGGGAGGTTGTTTATGTCTGCTGCAATAGAACTCATAAAACACCACCCTTTTTTTTTTTTTCACCCTTAGATGCTCTGTCTCAGGGAGTTGGGGCTTTCTTTATGAGTATCTGTTGCACTGTCCTACTCCACTAGGCGGCAGTGTATTCACTATTTGCCTGCTGGGACTCTGACCTGCTAGCGCGGGTCTGCCCTGTTGCTGCCTGGCAGAGTCTCTCTGTTATGGCAGGTTGCCTCGGCAACGGCAGGCTGCGTCACACCTGGGCAGTACTTCAGTGGGGGTGCACTGCGTCAGAGATGGTGGACGCCCCTCCCTCACTGGGCTGCACCATCCTAGATGCTGGCAGCAAAACTCTCAGCCCCAAGCGCCTCCAGTCGCCGCCCTGCTTGTCCCCGTGAGCGTGGGACCCACCGAGCCCGATCACCCAACTCCCTGCCTCAGAGTCCATCCTCTCTCTCTCTCTCTTCCTCTCCCCAAGCTGAAAGGTCGACTCTCTCACTGGCGCCCCAGGAGCCTGCTGATAGGGCACTGGGATCCGTGCGATCTCCCGTGCCGCTGCCCACTACCCCGGCTCAGATCACACTTCCCAGGAAACTCCTGGTCTGGCTCATTGTCCAAGTCCCGTTCAATCAGATGGACATGCCAATCTGCCCTTCCAAATCTCAGATTGCCGGTTTAACAGGGCACCCAGACCAGTGAGTTCCACGCCGGGTCCCGCTGCGGCGCCGGCCGAAGAGGCGGTGGGAGCCAGCTGCGTTAGCCGGCTGCACTAAGGTCCAGTGTCTCTCCCACACCTGGGACATTCAACACTCTGTGGGCATAAAAGGTCCATCCGAGAATGCGGCTAGGACTCACCCTCTGTGCCTTCACCGAGAGCTGCAATCCTGAGTCGCCTCTACGATGCCATCTTCAGGAGCAGGATTTTAGCAGCAGCACACTAGCTTTTTGACTCCTCTGAGGTTTGCACCTGTGTCTTTGTAACTTAACTAGGAACTATTTCTTTTTGCAGGAACTGGATGTATTTTCAGGAGTAACTGATTATGAAGGAAATGGTTAATGTGAGGCTGTGATAATAATATACATGAAATAAAATGTTATTGAGTTATTTTAGAATATAGTTTAAATAAAGTTATCAACAATAACAACACACTAAATAATATAATTGTAAAAGAAAGTCTGACTTGAGTGTTGGAAAACGGTTATCTGAATCATCTTGCAAACTGCCTAATTTCTCTGAACCTACTTCAATTTTCTGAGGTTCATCAGCTAGCATTATGATTCCTTCTGTTTTAAAATGGTAGGAGCTTGAGCATAACACAAAGTTTGTAAGAATAGGCCGTGTTCTCTAGTTAGTGAACTTATTAACAACTTAAAAACAACTAGAGGAATTAAAATGGCTGGAGTGCCAGCCATTTTGCAGAAACAAAATTTATGTTTTGGTAAAAGCAGTAAAAATTTAAAAAGTGAAATAAATGTGGAAATGAGAGCCTAAAAAATCAGATAATTTGCAATTCAGATTTACATTTTAAGGCAATTTTTTTTTTTTTTCAAAAGGCAACAACTTGAAACAGAATCTGAAAGAGCAGCAAATAAGGTTCTTTGATCCAAAGCATGTTCCCCATTATCTATCATTAAACTTTTATCCCTTTGGATCTTAGAATGCTATTATTTTTCTTTATTTCTCTTAAAATATTTAAGCAAAAGAAAACAGCATAAGTGGTTATCAACTAGTATATTGATTATCATCTAACACATTGTGAGATTAATTCATAGCCAGCTCTGAATAAAACTGGGTTATAGTAGATATTTGGAATAGAAGGTACCTTTGAGAAGAGGATTCCAGGAAAAAAGCAAAGGATGAGATTTGGTTTGGCTCTGTGTCCCCATCCAAATATCATCTCAAATTGTAATCTCCAGAATCCCCACATGTCCATGGAGGAACCTGGTTGGAGATTGGATCATGAGTGGATCATGGGGCTGGTTTCCCCCATGCTATTCTTGTGATAGTGACTTGTCATGAGATCTGATGGTTTAACCTCATTCACATGTTCTCTCTCCTGTTGCCTGGTAAAGAAGGTGCCTGCTTCCCCTCCCACCATGACTGTAAGTTTCCTGAGGCTTCCCCAGCTATGTGGAATTGTGAGTAAATTAAACCTCTTTTCTTTACAAATTTCCCAGTCTCAGGGAAGTTCTTTATAGCACTGTTGCTAATGGAAGGAGGCTTAAAGAGAAGGCGAGTTTATATCTGAGAAAGAAAAAAGTACTAATTTTTCAAATCAAAACATAAAAACTTGAAGGTTTACAGGTGGAAGGAAGTAAAATAAAAAGTATAAAAACACTAAAAGTAGTACAAATGAAAAGATATACAAAATATTACCAAAAATCAGAGGAAACCTGCAACAACTAAAAACTATTATGGAACAAATGTTGAGGAATTTCTGCTGTGTATGCTTTAGATGTAATCAGATTGAAAAATGTCACTGAGTTTTGACATGTACCTCTCCTAAGAAGTGTTGAGATATCAGGCAGGGAGTATAGGAGTGCTGGAAATAATCCCTCTGATGAGTCCTAGATGGGATAGGGTAGGGCAGGCTGTGGGGCTAGGTGTGTCCCAGGACTTATGTTTTTTTGTTGTTGTAGGACAGCTGCATTTAAAAGAGATAGAAAGAAAGGGGAAGAGAGAGAGAGAAAGAGAAACAGAGAGAGAGAGAGAGTGTGAGAGAGAGAGAGGGGAAGAGAGAGAAGAGAGAAAGATCAATTTCACTAGTAAAATTCAAAGTCACAATATTTTTAAGATATCTTTTTGAAATACTGTTCTTGTTCACACAGTACAGCAAGACAGATCTTAGCCACAGTTTCTTTGAGAACACTAACTTTCTATAAGTCAATATGGCAAAATGTATCAGAATTCTGAAAATATTCATTGGTCTTTGTCTTTGTAATTATCTAGAATAAAATTAAGGCAACAAAGATGTGCACAATATTATATGCACGAAGATACTATCTAAAATATTCTACTTAAAATTGGAAAAATTAAAGTACATTAATTTAGAATTGATGAATAATGGCAATACTTTATGATAGCTTAACATTTTAACACACTATTAAATGAATTGAAAATATATAAAGAAGAGCACTTATCTACAGAAGTATATAGAGTAAGATGCTAAGTTTGTAAAACAAACAGTATGTAGAAAAAGAGAAGGAAATATAACATGACAATAGTGTGGTGTGATCAAGAATAACTGTCATTTTCTTTCTGCTTTTTATTTTCCATTTTTTATAATGAACATTCAATAATTTTTGAATTATAAAGAATAAAATAAACATGCATTTTAAGTGCACACTATACTTTGCAAAATTCCAGAGAACACTATAGCCTTCTGCAGCATTTCACATTCTGAACTTTTTTAGGTTTCAGCCAGATGCCAGACACTCTGACTGACATTTGGTAAAATGGTTTCTTGGTTAAAAAGTTCCCTTGGCCCAACTCTTGGAAGTTCATGGAACAGATGACTTTGATTTGAAGGACATATCTGGTAAGAGACAAAGGCAAACTGCTCCTTTGTGCTAAGGGAAATAGGGCATTGACCAGGAGACATTTTGAGTTCTGGCATTTTTTTCAACTCTTTCATGCAAAGGTTTTTGTTGCTGAACTCTGGCTCACAAAAAGGGTAAAATCAATGTTACAGAAGATTGTGCAGATGATTTAAACAACTCTGTGGCGGTTCTCTTTATGGAGTATGAACCAATGAACAAAAACAGAAGTGGCCTGGAAAGGTAGCTGGCGTTCATGTTCATACAGAGTAGCAGCAGTGCTCCTTTTGAGGTATCCTCGTCCACTCTCACCTTTATGAATCTCTCAACCCTTTGAGTGTCTTTGTGGGCAACAGATATAAGGAAATGCATTCAGGTAGTTTCCATCACACATCTGCAACTCATGATAAATTTATCAAGCTATCCAATTGTTCCTCTCATTGACCATCACATAGAAGAAATAAGAAGAGCAATGTGCATGCCCAAATCACTGAACTTCATTACATTAACTGACATGGACATTAGGAACTCCAGCTAACCAGTGGCTGAATATTTCAATAAATGTATTAGCATGGAAATCTTTTTTACTTACAATTTCTGTGATGTTATCCTTATCCTTTGCACAAATTTCCACTTAATCCTTCCTCAAGGTGGAACTAGCAAAGCAAGTGTTGCTGTACTCTATTTACTATTTATTTTACATGTGTCTTAGTTCATTCTCACATTGCTGTAAAGAAATACCATAGACTGGGTAATTTATAAAGAAAAAAATGTTTAACTGGCTCACAGTTCTGCAGGCTGCACGGAAAGCATGATGCTGGCAATCTGCTTGACTACTGGGGAGGCCTCAGAAAGCTTACAATCATAGCAGAAGATGAAGGGGAAGCAGACCTCTCTTACATGGCTGAACTAGGAGGAAGTGGTAGGGGGAGGCATCACATGCTTTTAAACAAAAGAATTGCACAAGAACTCTTATCAGGAGAACAGTACTAGAGGGATTATGCTAAGCCATTAGGAACCACCCCCATTATCGATTCACCTCCCACCAGGCCCCATGCTCCACATTGGGGATTACACTTCAACATGAGATTTGGGTGGGGACACAGATCCCACCCATATCAATAATTATTATTATTAGATTGCGTTTAACATGAAGACGGGGTTTTTAATCATGGTGACTCTGAGAGAAGCCTGTGTATTCCAATTTCCTTTCGGGCAAATCCTTGATCTCACTTAGCCTAGCTTCACCCATTTTCTCAGTTTACATTGAGAAATATTTTATAGCCTCCTCTCGCTCCTTTGGAATAATTTCAGCACAAGTTTGAACACCTCCAAGTATTTTTGTTCAAATTATTGACTTCTTATAAATACAGGCTTCTTACCAAATGTAAAACATTTTCTTAAATATTTTTCTCCTTCAACTTATCATTTCCCATTTGCCCAATATTACCCCATCATTCCACTAATTTCAGAGTGATTAGGAAAATTGAGACTAGAAAAAGCTGATGCATTGGAAATGAGATTGCCCATACATAATTGTTTTCTGCATTAATCTAATTCTTGATTCTATAGAATATTTAATATTAAACAACAATTTTCAAATAATTTGATATGCAACAAGAAAAAGTAAAAACAACATTAGATCAATACTTTGAAATAGTTGGTTTAACACCTGACTTCTACAGTCTAATTGTGTGACTTCAAAGAAGTTATTTCATTTATCTGGCTGTCTCTAAAGCTTCACCTACTCTCTCATGCCTGCTATGAGGTTGAATGGGACATTGTGTATGGAAAAGAACTGTAAATCTCCACACAAATATATCATCAATGGGAAACATTGGCCTTGGTATCAGCATGATTCTGGAAAATTGACAAATGGTTTTATGAGTTGGGATACTTCTGAAAGACAAAACAAAACAAAGCAAAACAAAATTCCCTCAGAAGAATTGTCTTCCTTAGGACATTTTCATTTCTGGCCAATAGATTTTTGAGATTCTTGAGGGTAAGAACTATGTCATTCATTACTCATATTCTCATTATGGAATGGATTGTTTCAATCTCAATAGGTGTTCAGTTAAGAAAAATCACAAGAATATATGTGTGGAAATATATATTTTTCCATTGTCATAGGTTGCCAGAAAATAAGCTAATACTTGAAGGATGTAAATAGTATATTATCTTACTTTCTTCAAGATCCCTTTGAATTTTCATTACATCTGTTGCTTGACTGCATGCACTATGAGACCAATTCTTACTCCTTCAGACTATCAGAAAGTTCTGGTTTTCATGGATTAACTACTCACATGAGTAATTTTCAACTGATTCACCCCATCTTCATTGGCTGGACAGTGATCCTCATTTCACCAATAACTCCCATAGATTGCTTTGCAAATGTTTCAAATGTGGGAGAAGACTCAAAGAGTGTCATGTGCACATTGGCTTGCACATACACACATATTTAACACTTAGAAATGAGAATTTAAAAGAGATATATCATGTACATTTCATAAGTGTCCAATTTATTAAAACAAAAAAGTCTGTAACATATCAAACTAAGGAAAGAAGGTAACTCCTGGGATGACAGCAAGTGAACCAACAGCTGAAGAACGAACAACAATAGGAAAAGAACAGAAGGGAAAATGCTTAGGAGTCACAAAGGCCAAGATGCTTCTCATGCCACTTTTTGCTGATGGTGCTAAAGCTCACACTTGTAATGGGAGCTCAGGAGGTAATTTCCATTCTATTTTATTTTTAGTTTTTTTGGAAAAATCCATCTGAGATGAAACAATAGGAAAGGGATAAGTATTTGTTTTAATCTAGAAAAACATTTTGCTGTCCATAGTATCTCAAGGAAGACATTTCAAGGGAAATCTGTGCCAATAACTTGCATCATTTACATGGAAATATCTGATTAGTAACTAACATAACTATAGGGTTTTAGGACCAGTTTCAATTGTTCTAATCAAGGCTTCTCAAATACTCAAAATATTCCACCAAATCATGTGTAATAACACAGAAATCATTATATACCTTAGAGAGTTACAGTTCAATATTTTGAAATTTTCTGTTTTAAGGAGTAAAATTTATGAAAACATTGTATTTTATTTCATAATACATTAATACCTGTCAAAATAACATTTCAACTAAATTTGAATAAATTGAACTTGTCAGAAGGAAAATCTGCCACATCGATCTAATATGTGGATTTGTAACATTCCCCTCTAAACCCCCCAGCCTTTGCTTCTATCTTTGTATACACAGTAAATACTCTAGTTTGAGCATCAATTTTAGAATAATGTATGTAGTAGTCCCGGAGTCATAGAACTGGGAATATGTGTCAAAAGGGTTATCTACTGTAGCTGTTTTATCTTTCAGATAAAAACCAATATGTGAAAGGTTAAATGCCTTTTAAAAATGTTTCAGAGCTAGAAAATAACAAACCTAGAATTCTGTATTCTATATTTCCAGTACCAAGTTGTTTTCATTGTATCACAATGCCTTCTTCTGTTTTAAAAGAATAATTTTAATTTGAAACAATGGGACTATTCAACAAGGGAGGGAATATTGAGTTATGATGTCCTCATAATATAGAATAACATGTAGCCATAAAAATAATGTTTTAGAGTGTATTTATTAACATGAAAATAGTCGTGATACTTTAAGTGCAAATACTGGTTATAAAAGATACATGTACTATAAACCTAAATTTGTAAAAGTTAAATATATAATTCCATCCAATATTATCTGTTATTATCCATGTATGGTAGGATTACAGACAATGTTCATGCATTTTGTAGCGTTCTCCGTTTTTCCAAGTTTTCTAACAGGGAGTCATATCACTTTTATAATTAGATAAATAAATAGATGTAAACCAAGAAAATAAACCGCTAGTGTAGGTTAAATGATACTTTATTAACTTATGTATGCTAGAGTATATTGGAATTAAAATGTGTATTGGAATCACATGAATATGGGCTCATATTTTAAGTCCATTGGTAACTAGTTATGTGACCAGGGACACATTTGCACTCTCAGATGCTCCATTTTCTTATCAGGAAAGTGGAATTAATAACTACTCTACAGATTTTTGGTGACTATTTAGTAAGATTATGCATATAATGCACATAAGTGCCTACCCGAGTAAAGACACACAGCGACCATTCAGTACCTGTTAGTTCACTTCCTTTTTATGAGTTCATAAATTTTTGTTAATGAAAACTGCTATCAAATGCTATTTTTACTAAATAGTCACAAAATCCTGATTTTTGAAATCCATGATACTGTTGCTGAAATGTTACTGCAGAGGAAAATAGAAATCCCAGGCAGGGGAGAGTGCAGTAGTGCTGTGATACTCATGTGGAAATGTAGAGCAGAGAGGGTTAAACACGTACCTATGAAGTTAAACTGTTTTACACTACCCACTTCACAACATCAGACCTTCTTCAATATATTGAATGCACATCCATTTTCTGATCCTACTCGGAACACTAGGAGCTTAAATACCCTGAAAACCCTCTCCAGATCTTTGAGGCAATTTACCTAAATGTGTGAGCCCATATATATAAGGTGTCAAGCAACCGTAACTCATTAAGCTAATGATTTTTCTATGTTTGAGAAACAGCACGATCCAGATGTTAGATAATACCTTTGTGAGCCAGTAACTCACTTTACTTTAGCAATCTAGCAACTGGGTACCATTATTGTCTTGGCACTCAGTAAAAACGTCTTGTTGCATTTAATCCGTTAGACTGAACTATTAAGCAGTATTTTCACACATCTGTCATGTAGCATTAAGAGCCTTTTGGATAATCAAAGAAATGTTTTGTTGTACATGGTCTAGATTTAGTGGTACGCCTATTTAAATGTATTACAATCACATATGTGAAAATTCTCTAATTAGAACATCTGATTTTCTATGCTAGTTCTTTCTTTCACAGTATTAGAAAACAGAGAGATGTATATATAGAAAAACTTCCCACTTTCTTGCTCCTTTTAAAAGTGTCAAGTGTCAAAACACCTACCAAAGCAGCCGAGGAAATGAGAAAGTCAAGATGATGTTAAAAGGAAAGAGTAGAAGTGACACCTTTCACTGGATAGAATTCGTAATGTAAAATGAGTAAAAGCACCTTTTAACTCCATTGTTTCCTACCTGCATGATATTTTCTGCCACAAAACAGTTTAAAATACCATGTCATCTAAAGAATGGGTAATGCATTTGATGAAATAGCAAATCTTCTAACCTGGACTGCTACTTGCAATCATGTGACTGTTTAGAAGTCTAGACAAATCGGAGTACAATTTTTTTGTATAAAAGTTGCAGCTGCCTCTTGTCATTTGTGGTGAAATATTTTTGATTTTTATTAATCTGTTGTCTATTACCCAGGGTAAACATGTGGTAGCATTTGCTGCTTAAACAGGTGCCCTGTCAGGCCAAGACAAGTTATTGCAAAATTTTAACCTAAAATTAAATGGAAAATGAAAATTGGCATTTTCTTTTCTATAATCTCTAATACACGTATTGCAGAGCACATTTAGTTGGTCACAAATGAAGGCTTTTCTTTCCAAAATTGGCTAAATGACATTTTAATATATGGCATAATTTCTCTTATCGATAGGCTTGATAACATGAATAAGTAACTTAGAAATGCACGTTTCTCTGTTCTGGTGAGATAGGCAAGCAAGCTCAGGGACTTGTCAAGGGAATGCATTGATATGGGGAGGTTCTGAGCAAGCAAAGGTTTGCAGCCTAGACTTAGTTCCACTTAGTGGACAGAGTTCTGCCTGAAACAGTTTATGTAACCAGAAAATAATACTTGGAACAGTGGATTGCTTCTGCCCAAGGGGAAATGCTTTTGTTTTTATCCTTTTCTATTTTTCTTCTTCATGCACAGACAGGCACCAATTTGAGGCTTCATGACAGCAGAAACAGAGAACAACTACCATGAGTGACATTCATTTCCCTCACACATGAGCCCCTGATTTATACGTTCACTATAGCTTTTCCTTTATGTAGGAAGAGGCCTCAGACCGAATTAATGTGGCAGAGGCTGCTAGGCTCAGAGAAATCTCGTCACTTTACTTTGAAGTAAAGAGGTGGTCTCTAAATTTTTGCTGCCCAAAGTGTGATGAATGGATCGGCAGCATGGCATTGGCATCACCTGGGGTCTTGTCAGAGGTCTAGACCCAGCCTCCACCCTCTGAAACAGAATCTTTATTTTAACAATAAGCCCAGGAATATGTATACACAATAACTTTTGAGAAGCACTAGTGTAAATAGTGCATAGGTTAAAGACGAAATCTTTATATTAATTTGTTTTATATTGTTCCAACAATCTTTTAATGCATATATGCCAAAAGAATGAATAATATAAGGGCATATTTTTATTACATATGACTATGCACTATTTAATTAAACCATTTGATTAAATTCTACCAGAATTAAAGAAGAAAAACACTAGTGTAATTGAAGTCATTTCTGAAGAAAAACCCTAGTGTAATTGAAGTCATTTCAGAAATTCATATATTTTCCTTCAGGAGACATATTACTGCCTAGAAGACTCTTCTGACATAAAAAAATATAGGTGTAGAAACTATTCAGAGGTGGTAATCAATTTTTTGAAAACTGTGTTTTAAGTCTATATCAATTGACTCTCTGTTATGAAAGACAGACCTTTACAAGTCTCTACTTTTATTTGTCATTGTGTTTAGATGGTTCAGGTATCCAAAGTAAGATTATGGCCTATAACCATAATACCCACAGTAGTTTCTTATTATTTCTATATTTAATTGTATTTGGTGCTCACGAGTATTTCCTGTTCTTCATTTTTGCTAGATTTCATTTTCACATAGTTATTCAAGGAAAGACTCATGGGTACTCTGTTCTTTAGGTGTTTTACTATTTCCTTTATATTTGTACAGTAGCTTTGCTCAGAATGACATTATTGGATAATACTTTTTTTAACTTGCATTATTGCAGACGTAGCCTGTTATTATAAGTTACATTAAATAAGTCTGAGGCCAACTTGTCATTTTCTCCCCTGGCATTTAACTTGCTTTTTCTTCCTGAATAAATGCGAGATTCTTATTTATCCTTAAAATTCTTAAGAAAGATGTATCTTGATATTGAGCACTCTACACTAAATTTTCTGAAAAGCTCATTTATTCATTTAGCTTCCAGATTTGTGTTTTGTTATTATTGTTCATTTCAATAAAACATTTTTAAAACTATTATATATTTTAGTTTTCCCGCTCCCACTCCATTTGTTGAATTCTTGACTTTATGGATACCAATCATCATCAGGTTGGATTGCCCTTGTCTATCCTTTGTCCCTATTTGCTTCTTTTTATTAATTAAATCTTATCTGTTTTCACTAAAATTTTTCTCAAGCCATCCCTCTGTGATATTAATTGATCCCCTGCTGTGACTATTTTATCCAATAATTTTTTTCTTTGTTTTCTTTTTTTTTTTGAGATGGAGTCTCACACTGTTGCCCAGTCTGTATGGTGAGTGTCGAGATCTCAGTTCACTGCAATCTCCGTATCCTGGGTTCAAGCAATTCTCTTGCCTCAGCCTCCTGAGTAGCTGGAACTACAAATGTGAACCACCATGACCAGCTAAGTTTTTTTTTTTTTTTTAAATAGTGACAGGGTTTCACCATGTTGGCCAGGATGGTCTCGATCTCCTGACCTCGTGATCCACCCACCCTGGCCTCTCAAAGTGCCTATATTACAGGCATGAGCCACCGTGCCCAGCCTTCCAATAATTTTTAAAATGTATTTATTAATTCTTCAATAACTATGATTCTTAATATATATCTTAAAAATTTTTTATTTTTATTATTTATTTATTTATTTATTTATTTTTAGACAGGGTCTCACTCTGTCACCCAGGCTACAGAGTAATGGAATGATTGTGGCTCACTATAGACTCGACTTCCTGGGCTCAAATGATTTGCTCACCTGAGCTCCCTATGTAACTGAGACTACAGGTGTGTGCCACCATGCTCGGTTAATTTTTTTTTTTTTTTGTAGAGACGGGTCTCCCTATGTTGCCCAGACTTGTCTTCAACTCCTGGGCTCAAGTGATGCTCCCATCTCTGCCTCCCAAAGTGTTGGGATTACAGGCGTGAGCTACTGCACCTGGCCAATATGTATCTATATATCAGCAATCCTTCATCCATTTTTCAAAGTCTCATTCTGTTGTTTTATCATCTCGTCTTTGCATGCCTGTTTCTTAAATTCGTAGTGAGATAAAAGTTGTTCTATAGCAGGGAAACTTTTCTTCATTTTTGCAGGAGGGGAGGATTTTTGTTTTCTTCTACAATAGGTTTTTTTTTCATGGAAAAATATTTTCTTTTCTTTTTACTGTAATTCTGTTGCTTAGTTGGCATGTGAATTCTATCATCTTGTTTATGCTTGGGGGTCTATGTCCAAGTCTTTTACTCAATCTGATATAGTATCTCATTGTATTTGAGAACTGTTTCTTTTCTTCTTCAGCTATAGTTTGAAGACTGAGTCTTTCATATGCTCCATATATATATATATATATATATTTTTTTTGTAGACTAGGGAATTGTTAGCTGGGATGGGGAGAACTCAGCTGAAGATGAACACAGTATTTACTTGGGCTATGCTCTTCTGAAAGTCTATGAAATGTATTGTACAATTTTTACTCTTTTTGGTTGGAAAGGTAGATTTCCATTTCTATGGGGGAACACTTTAAGATTTCAACTGGAAGCCATCCTCAGCAAACTAACACAGGAACAGAAAACCAAACACCACATGTTCTCACTCGTAAGTGTAGTTTAACATTGAGAACACATGGACACAGAGAGGTTAACAACACACACCAGGGCCTGTTTGGGGATGTGGGGTAAGGGGAAGGAATTTAGAGGATGGGTCAACAGGTTCAGCAAACCACCATGGTGCAAATATACAAGCCTGTGTGTTTTGCACATGTATCCCTTTTTTTGAAATGAAAAAAGAAGATTTCATTTCGTTGTTACAATTCAGTGTGTTAGTGCTAGATGTTTTATTTCCCTCAGTCAGTCCTTTTGTCACTTTCTTCACTTATCTATTTTTTTCCAACCAGTATTTCTGTTAGTCCTCAGTCAGAAGAGGAGAAACTGCTCCTTCAGTTTGCCTTTCTTTGAATCTAAGATTATAGTGAGAGGATTCAGGGGATCATGGGAGATGGGAGGCAGGACTAGATTGCAGCTCCAGGCAAAGAAGGATGCAGAGGCTTGCACTGTGAATTTTAGCTCCAGATTGATGGGAAGAACAAACCAGCAATCCTGAGAGGACCCGCAGACCCTCTGAAAGAAATGGGCTACTCCTACAGGACCTGGGAGACACCCCAAATACTGTGAGTGCCCCAACTGTGAAATTGGGAAAGGGAGACCCTTCTTTCTAGAACACACACTCCCACTGGAGAAGCTGAAGTTCTGTTTTTGAGAGAAGTTTCTGAATTTACCTGGAACTGAGTGAAGTTAGAGAGCTGAGTGAAATACAGGGGGTAGAGGAATCAGCAGAAAGTCCCTGGGAACTCGCTGGGTCCCCAAGCAGCCCATTCCTGCTTGGCACCACAGGGATCCATCGGCAAAGTGGCCAGATGAGCAGGGGTTAAAACTACAGGGAGAAAGAATTCTCTAGCTGAATTTTGTAACAGTTTGAATGGGGCCAGAAGCCTCCTGGCCAGAACTCAGGGGAGGGCATGAATCAAGTGTGCAGACTTTACAGATGGAGGAAGAAAGTCTCAGGCAAGTTTTCAAGCCCAACTAGCCCTCCACCTGGAAACAGACTCAGGGCTGTTGGGGAATGCCATGGTGGGAGTGAGACCAGCCCTTCAGTTTGTGTGGGAGCTGGGTGAAGCCTCTGACTGATGGCTTTCTCCCAGTTTCCTGACAACCTGCATGACTAAGCAGAGGCAGCCATAATCCTCCTAGGTACATAACTACAGTGACCTGGGAATCTCACCCCCATCTCCCACAGCAGCCACAGCAAGACCTGCCAAAGGTCAGACATGCCTAGTCCTGCTCCCACCTGATGGTTCATCCCTATCCAACCTGGTAGTGGAAGACAAAAGGGCATATAATCTTGGGAGTTCTAGGTTCCCACTCATGAGGCACTGGTCCCTCTCCACACTATGATAGCTGATGCTTTCTGGAAAGTGCTACCTGTTGGCATGAGGCCAACCAGCACAAAAATAGAGCATTAAATCACCAAAGCTAAGGACCTTCACAGATTATTGCCACTTCCACCAGAACAGCTTGTATCCATGGCTGACAGACCCATATATGGTTCACATCATGGGACTTTGTGTAGACAATCCCCCAGTATCAGCCCTGAACCAGTAGACTCACTGGGTGACTAGACCCAGAAGAGGTCAACAATCACTGCAATTTGACTCACAAGAAGCCACATCCATAGGAAAATGTGGAGAGTGTTACATCAAGGGAACACCCATGAGACAAATGAATCAGAGCAATAGCCTTCAACCCTAGATCTTCCCTCTGACAGAGCCTACCCAAATGAGAAAGAACCAGAAAACCCACCCTGCTAATATGGAAAAACAAGGCTCTTTAACATCCCCCAACATCACACTAGTTCGCTATCAATGGATCCAAACTAAGAAGAAATCCCTGATTTACCTGGAAAAGAATTCAGGAAGTTAGTTATTAAGCTAATCAGGAAGGGACCAGAGAAAGGTAAAGCCCAGGGCAAAATATTCCAAAAAATGATAAAATAAGTGAAGAGAGAAATATTCATGGAAATAGACAGCTTAAAGAAAAGACATCAAAACTTCAGGAAACTTTGGACATGCTTTCAGAAATACAAAATGCTCTGTAAAGTCTCAGCAATAGAATAGAACAAGTAGAAGAAAGAAATTCAGGGCTCAAAGTCAGGGTCTTCAAATTAACCCAATTCAACACAGACAAAGAAAAAAGAATAAGAAGATATGAATAAAGCTTCCAAGAAGTCTGGAATTATGTTAAATGACCAAACCAAGAATAATCAGTATACCTGAGGAAGAAGAGAATTGTAAAAGCCTGGAAATCATATTTGGGGGAATAATAAAAGAAAACTTCCCTAGCCTTATAAGAGACCTAGACATGCAAATGGAAGAAGTACAAAGAACACCTGGGAAATTCATTGCAAAAGGATCTTTGCCTAGGCACATTGTCACCAGGTTATCCAAAGTTAAGATGAAAGAAAGAATCTTAAGAGTTGTGAGACAGAAGCACCAGGTAACCTGTAAAGGAAAACCTATCAGATTAACAGCAGATTTCTCAACAGAAACTCTACAAGCTAGAAGGGATTAGGGCCCTATTTTCAGGCTCCTCAAACAAAACAATTATCAGCCAAGAATTTTGTATCCAGCCAAACTAAGCATTATATATGAAGGAAAGATACAGTCACTTTCAGACAAACAAATGCTGAGAGAACTCACCATTACTGAACCAACCATAACAAGAACTGCTGAAAAGAGCTCTAAATCTTGAAACAAACCCTGGAAACACATCAAAACAAAACTTCTTTAAAGAATAAATCACACAGGACCTATAAAACAAAATACAAGTTAAAAACCAAAAATAGAAAACAAAACCAAAGTATAAAGGCAACAAAGAACATGATAAAAGCAATGGTACCTCACATTTCAATACTAACATTGAATATAAATAGCCTAATGCTCCACTTAAAAGACACAAAACTGCAGAATGCATAAGAAACCACCAACCATCTGTTGCCTTCAAGAGACTCACCAACCACATAAGGACTCATAAACTTTAGGAAAAAGGCATTTCAAATAGACACCAAAAGCAAGCAGAGGTAACTATTCTTATATGAGACAAGACAAACTTTAAAGCAAGAGCAGTTAAAAGAGACAAACAGGGACATATATAAGAGACCATATATAATGGTAAAAGGCTGTTTCCAATAGGAAAATATCACAATCCTAAACATATATGCACCTAACACTGGAGACCCCCAACTTATAAAACAATTTCTAACAGACATAAGAAATGAGATAGCCAGCAACACCATAATAGTGGGGACCTCAAAACTCCACTAACAGCACTAGACAGGTAATCAAGACAGTCAACAAAGAAACAATGGATTTAAACTATACCTTGGAACAAATGGACTTAATAGATATTTACAGAGCATTTCATCTTACAACTGCAGAATACACATTCTCGTCAACAGCACATGGAACTTTCTCCAAGACGAACCATATGATAGGTCATAAAATGAGTCTAAGTAAATTTAAGAAAATAGAAATTATATCAAGCATTCTCTCAGACCACAGGGGAATAAAACTGGAAATCAACTCCAAAAGAACCTTCAAAACCATGCAAATATATGGAAATTTAAAAATTTGCTCTTGAAGGAGCATTGGGTAAAAAATGAAATCAACATGGAAATTAAAAAGTTCTTCAAACTGAATGACACAATGACACAACTTATCAAAATCTCTGGGATACAGCAAAGACGATGCTAAGAGCAAAGTCCATAGCCCTAAATTCCTATATCAAAAAGTCTGAAAGAGCACAAACAGACAACCTAATGTCACAGCTGAAGGAACCAAAGAACCAAGAAAAAACCAAACTGAAAACCAGCAGAAGAAAGGAGATAGTCAAGACCAGAGCAGAACTAAATGAAATTAAACAAACAAATGGGGGAAGGATCCAAGATGGCCAAATAGGAACAGCTCTGGAGTGCAGTTCCCAGTGAGAACAACACAGAGGGTGAGTGATCACTGCATTTCCAAATGAGTTTTTACTCCCCACAGACCAGGAGATTCCTGGGTTGAAAAGTGCCATGAGTTCCCAGCATGGCTGTTTCAGCCAGTGTTGCAGTTCTTCACACAAAAACTGAAACAAATCTGGGTGGCCATTTCAACTGGTGCCTAGAATGCCTGGGAGATATAGTTGCCTATTCAACTGAAAAAAAGGGGGCTGAATCAGGGAGCCAGGTAATCTGGCTTGGCTGTCCCACCCCCACAAAGACCAGCAGTCTGAAATGCTCTGGATTGAGAGTTTTGCAGCAAGCGCAGCTGGACCTGGGATTGTCCAGCTTGGTGGGGGGAAGGGCATGAGACATTATCAAGGCAGAACACTACTACCAAGGCAATCTGCCATAACAGAGGCAGTCCACCTTTACCAAGGCAGTCTGCCATTACCGAGGTGAACTGCCATTACCAAAGAAATTCTAACTTTACCTCTGTAAACAAAACACAAGGAAGTTCACACAGCAGCTGGGCAGAGTCCATGGCAGCTCAGCAATGCCTCTGCTGGCAGAATGTGACTAGGCTACCTCTTTGCTGGGCAGGGCAGCTCTGTAAAAAGGCAGCAGCACATCAGGAACTTCTAAATAAAGCCCCACCTTCCCAGGACAGTGCACCAGGAAAAAAACACCATTATGAGTTCTGCAACAGAAGACTTAAACATACCTGTACAACAGCTCTGAATAGAACAACAGAGCTCCCAACATAGCACTTGAGCTCCTATAAGGGACAGACTCCTCAAGCTACTCCCTGACCCCTATATAGACAAAGAGACACCTCATAAAGGAGAGCCCAGGCTAACATCTAGTGGTTACCCTTCTGGGATGAAGATAACAGAAGAAGAAACTGGGAGCAACCCTTTAATGTTCTGTAGCTGTTGCAGGTGATCCCCAGGCAAGCAGGGTCTGGAGTGGACCTCCAGCAGTCCTACAGCAGAAGGTCCTGGCTGTTAGAAGAAAAACTAAAAAACAGAAAGAAATAACATCAACATCAACAAAAAGGATGCCCACTCAGAGGCCCTATCAGAAAGTCACCAACTACAAAGACCACAGGTAGATAAATCCACAAATTTGGGGAAAAAACACTGCAAAAAGATGAAAACACCAAAAACCAGAATGCCTCTCATCCTCCAAGGGATCACAACTCCTCACAAGCCAGGGAACAAAGCTGGATTGAGAATGAATCTGATGAATTGACAGAAACAGGCTTCAGAAGGTGGGTAATAACAAACTTCTCTGAGCTAAAATAATATGTGCTAACCCAATGCAAAGAAACTAAGAATGTGGTAAAAAAGTTAGATGAAATGCTAATGATAATAAACCACTTAGAGAAGAATATAAATGACTTGATGGAGCTGAAAAACACAACATGAGAACTCCGGGAAGCATATACAAATTTCAATAGCTGAATCAATCAGGCAGAAGAAAGGACATCAGAGATTGAAGATCAACTCAATGAATTAAAATGAGAAGGCAAGATAAGAGAAAAAAGAGTGAAAAGAGATGAACAAAACCTCCAGGAAATATGGGATTATGTAAAAAGACCTAATCTACCTTTGATAAGTGTATCTGAATATGACAGAGATAATGACTCCAAGCTGGAAAACACTTTTCAGGATATTATCCAGGAGAACTTCCCCAACCTAGCAAGGCAGGCCAACATTCAAGTCCAGGAAATACAGAGAACACCACAAAGATATTCCTCAAGAAGAGCAACCCCAAGGTACATAATCATCAGATTCATCAGTTTTGAAATGAAGGAAAAAATGCTAAGGGCAGCCAGAGAGAAAGGTCAGGTTACCCATAAGGGGAAGCCCAGCAGATCTTTTGGCAGAAACCCTACAGGCCAGAAGACAGTGGGGGCCAATATTCAATATCCTTAAAGAAAAGAACTTTCAACCCAAAATTTCATATGCAGCCAAATTAAGCTTCATAAGTGAAGGAGAAATAAAATCCTTTATGAACAAGCAATTGCTGAGAGATTTTGTCACGACTGGGCCTGCCTTACAATAGCTCCTGAAAGAAGCACCAAACATAGAAAGGAACAACCAGTACCAGCCACTCCAAAAACATACCAAATGGTAATGACCATAAACACAATGAAGAGACTGCATCAACTAATGGGCAAAACAACCAGCTAGCATCAAAATGGCAGGATCAAATTGACACATAACAATATTAACCTTAAATATAAATGGGCTAAATGTCCCAATCAAAAGACACAGACTAGCAAATTGGATAAAAAGTCAAACCCATTGGTGAGCTGTATCCAGGAAACACATCTCATGTGTAAGGACACACATAGGCTCAAAATAAAGGGATGGAGGAAGATTTACCAAGAAAATGGAAAGCAAAAAAAAAAAAAAAAAAAAAAAAGCAGGAGTTGCAATCCCAGTCTCCAATAAAATAGACTTTAAACCAACAAAGATCAAAAGAGACAAAGAAGTGCACTACATAATGGTAAAAGGATCAATGCAACAAAAAGAGCTAACAATCATAAATATATATGCACCCAATACAGGAGCACCCAGATACATAAAGCAAGGTCTTAATGACCTACAAAGAGACTTAGACTCCCACACAATAATAGTGGGAGACTTTAACACTCCATTGTCAGTATTAGACAGATCAACAAGACGGGAAATTTAAAAAAATATTCAGGACTTGAACTCAGATCTGGACCAAGCAAACCTAATAGACATCTACAGAACTCTTCAAGCAAAAACCACAGAATAGACATTCTCAGCACCACATCACATCTACTCTAAAATTGACCACATAATTGGAAGTAAATCACTCCTCAGCAAATGCAAAAGACCGGAAATCATAACAGTCTCTCAGACCATAGTGCAATCAAATTTAGAACTCAGGATTAAGAAACTCACTCAGAACCACACAACTTCACGGAAATTAAACAACTGGCTTCTAAATGTCGACTGAATAAAAAATGAAGACAGAATAAAGATGTTCTTCAAAACCAATAAAAATGAACACACAATGTACCAGAATCTTTGAGACACATTTAAAGCAGTGTCTAGAGGAAAATTTACAGCAATAAATGCCCACATGAAAAGCAAAGAAAGATCTAAAATTGACACTCTATCATCAAAATTGAAAGAGCTAGAGGAGCAAGATAAAAAACTCAAAAGCTAGCAGAAGACAAGAAATTACTGAGATCAGAGCAGAACTGAAGGAGATAGAGACACAAAAATCCCTTCAAAAATCAATAAATCTCAGAGTTGGTTTTTTGAAAAGATCAACAAAATAGACCACTAGCCAGATTAATAAAAAAGAAAAGAGAGAAGAATCAAATAGACACAATAAAAAACGATAAAGGGGACATCACCACCAATTCCACAGAAATACAAACTACAATCAGAGATTACTACAAACAACTCTATGCACATAAACCAGTAAACCTAGAAGAAATAGAGAAGTTGCTGAACACTTGCACTTTCCCAAGCCTAAACCAGGAAGAAGTTGAAACTCTGAATAGACCAATAAAATGGGCTGAAGTTGAGGCAGCAATTAATAGCCTACCAACCAAACAAAGCCAGGTCCGGATGGGTCCACAGCTGAATTCTACCAGAGGTACATAGAGGAGCCGGTACCATTCCTTCTGAAACTATTCCAAACAAGACAAAAAGAGGAAGTCCTTCCCAAATAATTTTATGAGACCAACAGCATTCTGATACTGAATGTGGCAGAGACTCAACAACAACAACAAAAGCTTCAGGCCAACATCCATGATGAACATAGATGCAAAAATCTTCAATAAAATGCTGGCAAACTGATTGCAACAGCACATCAAAAAGCTTATCCATCATGATCAAGTAGGCTTCATTCTGGGGATGCAAGTCTGGTTCAACACACACAAGTCTATAAATATAATCTACCACATAAACAGAACCAAAGACAAAAACCACATTATTATCTCAATAGATGCAGAGAAGGCCTTCAACAAAATTCAACAGCCCTTAATGCTAAAAACTCTTAATAAACTAGTATTGAAGGAACATACCTCAAAATATTAAAAGTTATTTACCACAAACCCACAGCCAATATCATACTGAATGGGCAAAAACTGGAAGCATTCCCTTTGAAATCTGGCACTAGACGAGGATGCCCTCTCTCACCACTCCTGTTCAATATAGTATTGGAAGTTCTAGCCAGAGCAGTCAGGAAAGAAAAAGAAATAAAGGGTTTTCAATTAGGAAAGGAGGAAGTCAATTTGTCTCTATTTGCAGATGACATGATTGTATATTTAGAAGACCCCATAGTCTCAGCCCAAAGTCTCCTGAAACTGATAAGCAACTTCAGCAAAGTCTCAGGATACAAAATCAATGTGCATAAATTGCAAGCGTTCCCATACATCAATAACAGACTGAAAGAGAGCCAAATCATGAGCAAACTCCCATTCACAATTGCTACCAAGATAATAAAATACCTAGGAATACAACTGGGAAAGGATGTAAGGGAGCTCTTCAAGGAGAACTATGAGCCACTGCTCAAGGAAATAAGAGAGGACACAAACAGATGGAAAAACATTTCACACGCATTGTTAGGAAGAATCAATATTGTGAAAATAGCCATACTGCCCAAAGTAATTTACAGATTCAAAGGTATCCCCAACAGGCTATCACTGACCCTCTTCACAGAACTGGAAAAAACCACCTTAAACTTAATATGGAACCATAGGAGAGCCTGAATAGCCAAGACAATCCTAAGCTGGAGACATCACACTACCTGACTTATATTACAAGACTACAGTAATCAAAATAGCACATTACTGGTAGAAAAACAGAGATATAGACCAATGGAATGGAGGCCTCACAGGCAACAACACACATCTACAACCATCTGATCATTGACAAACCTGACAAAAACAAGCAATGGGGAAAAGATTCCCTGTTTAATAAATGGTGTTGGGAAAACTGGCTAGCCATGTGCACAAAACAGAAACTGGACCCCTTTCTAACACCTTACACTAAAATTAACTCCAGATGGATTAAAGACTTAAACATAAGGCCTAACACCATAAAACCCTAGAAGAGAACCAGGGCAAAACCATTCAGGACATAGGCATAGGCAAGGACTTCATGACTAAAACACCAAAAGCGTTGGCAACAAAAGCCAAAAAAAGACAAATGGGACCTAATTACACTGTAGAGCTTCTGTAGAGCAAAAGAAACAATCATTAGAGTGAACTGGCAACCAATAGAATGGGAAAAAGTTTTTACAATCTACCCATATGACAAAGGGCTAATATCAAGAATCTAGGAAGAACTAAAACAGATTTACAAGAAAAAAACAAACAAACCCATTCAAAAGTGGGCAAAGGACATGAACAGACACTTTTCACAAGAAGACATATATGAGGCCAACAAGTGTGAAAAAATGCTCATCATCACTGGTCGTTAGAGAAATGTAAATCAAAACCACATTGACATATGATCTCATGCCAGTTTGAATAGAATCATTAAAAAATCTGGAGACAACAGATGCTGGAGAGGATGTGGAGAAATAGGAAAACTTTTAAACTATTGGTGGGAGTGTAAATTAGTTCCACCATTGTGGAAGACAGTGTGTTGCATTTTTAAGGACCTAGAAATAGAAATTACATTTGACCCTGCAATCCCTTTATTGGATATATATCCAAAGGATTATAAATTGTTCTATTATAAAGACACATGCACATATATGTTCACTGCAGTACTGTTTACGACAGCAAAGACCTGGAACCAACCCAAATGCCCATCAATGTAGACTGGACAAAGAAAATATGACACATCTACACATTGGAATACTATGCAGCCATAAAAAATGATGAGTTTGTGTCCTTTGTAGGGACATGGATGAATCTGGAAACCATCATTATCAGCAAACTGTCACAAGAACAGAAAATCAAACACTATATGTTCTCACTCATAGGAAGGTGTTGAACAGTGAGAACACATGAACACAGGGAGGGGAGCATCACACACTGGGGTCTGTTGGGGGGGACTAGAGGAGGGACATTGGGAGGTGGGGAGGTTGGGGAGGGATAACATGAGGAGAAATGCCAGGTGACGGAGGGATGGAGGCAGCACACCACATTGCCATGTATGTTCCTATGCAACAATCCTGCATGATCTGCACATGTACCCCAGTACCTAAAGTACAATAAAAAATGTATATATGTATAATACAAACAAGAAAACACTACAAATGATAAATCAAACAAAAAGCTGCTTCTTTGAAAAGATAAATAAAATTGATAGATCATTAGCAAGATTAAACAAGAAAAGAAGAAAGAAATTCCAAATAACCTCATTAGGAAATAAAACAGGAGATATTACAACTGACACCATTGAAATGTAAAAGATCATTCAAGGCTACTATGAACACCTTTATGTAGATAAACTAGAAAACCTAGAAGAGATGGATAAATTACTGGAAATATACAACCCTCCTAGCTTAAATCAGGAAGAATTAGATAGCCTGAACAGACCAGTAACAAGTAGCAAGATTAAAATTGTAATTTAAAAATTACTAACAAAAAATCATCCAGGATGAGAAGGATTAACAGCAACATTTTACCAGACATCCAAAGAAGAATTGGTACCAAACCTTTTGACTCTATTCCACAAGATAGAGAAAGAAGGAACCCTCCATAATTCATTCTATGAATCCAGCGTCATCCTAATACCAAAACCAGGAAAGGACATAACCAAAAAAGAAGACTACAGGTTGATATCATTGATGAATGTAGATGCTAAAATTCTTAACAAAATACCAGCTAACCAAATCCGACAACACATCAAAAATATAATCCACAATGATTAAGTGGGTTTCATACCAGGGATGCACTGATGGTTTAACGTACAGAAGTCAATAAATGTGATACACCACATAAACAGAATTAAAAACAAAAATTACATGATCATCTCAATAGATGCAGAAAAAGCATTCACAATATCCAGCACTGCTGTGTGATTAAAACTCTCAGCAAAATCAGCATACAAGGGACACACATTTATGTAATAAAAACCACGTATGACAAAACCATATTCAACATAATACTGAATGGAGAAAAGTTGAAAGCATTCCCTCTGAGAGCTGGAACAAAACAAGGATGCCCACTCTCACCACTCCCCTTCAACACAGTACTGGAAATCCTAGTCAGAGCAATTGAAAAGAGAGAGAAATAAAGTGCATCCAGATTGTCAAAGTGGAAGTTAAGCTGTCACTATTTGCTGAAGATATGTTCATTTACTTTGAAAACCCTAAGGACTCATCCATAAAGATCCTAGAACTGATTTGAGAATTTAGCAATGTTTCTGACTACAAGAGAAATGTACACAAATCAGTAGCTCTTCTATACATGAACAGCGACCGAACAGAAAATCAAATCAATAACCCCTTTATAATAGCTGCAAAAAAAAAATATGTAGGAATATACCTAACAATGGAGTCAAAATACCTCTACAGGGAAAACTATAAAACACTGCGGAAAGAAATCATAGATGACACAAACAAATGGAAACACATTCCATGCGCATGGATGGGTAGAATCAATATTGTGAAAATGACCATACTGCCAAGAGCAATCTTCAAATTCAATGTAATTCTCATCAGAATCCCACCATCATTCTTCACAGAATTAAAAAAAAATCGAAAACCCATATGGAACCAAAAAGAACCTGTATAGGCAAAGCAAGACAGCAAAAAGAACATAACTGGAGGCATAACACAACCTGATTGTAAGCTATGCAATAAGGCCATAGTCCCCAAAACAGCATGGTACTAGCATAAAAATAGGCACATAGAACAATGGAACAGAATAGAGAACTAGAAATAAACTCAAATACTTGACAGCCAACTGATCTTCAACAAAGCAAGCAAAAACATAAAGTGAGGAAAGGACACGCTTTTCAACAAATGGTGCTGGGATAATTGGCTAGCCACATGTAGGAGAATGAAACTGGATCCTCATCTCTCACCTTTTATAAAATTCAGCTCAAGATGGATTAAGGACTTAAATTCAAGACCTGAAGTTTTAAAAATTCTGGAAGACAACATTGGAAAAACCCTTCTAGACACTGGCTTGGACAAGGATTTCCTGAGCAAAGACCCAAAAGCAATTGCAATAAAAATGAAGATAAATAGCTGGGACTTAATTAAACGAAAGAGCTTTTGCATGGCAAAAGGAACAGTCAGCAGAGTAAACAACCCACAGAATGAGAGAAAATCTTCACAATCTATACATCTAACAAACGACAAATACCCAAAATGTACAAGGAACTCAAACAAATAGGTAAGAAAAAAAACCAAGCAGTTCCATCAAAAAGTTTGCTAAGAACATGAATGGACAATTCTCAATAGAAGATACGCAAATGGTCAACAAACATATGAAAAAATGCTCAACATCACCATGATTAGGAAAATGCAAATCAAAACCACAATGTGATACCACCTGACTCCTGCAAGAATGGCTATAATCACAAAGTCAATATAACAGTGGGTGTTGGTGAGGATGCAGTGCACGGGGAACACTTCCACACCGCTGGTGGGAATGTAAACTAGTACAGCCATTATGGAAAACTGTGGAGATTCCTTAAAGAACTAAAAGTAGAAATACCATTTGAGGCTGGGCGCGGTGGCTCAAGCCTGTAATCCCAGCACTTTGGGAGGCCGAGGCGGGTGGATCACGAGGTCAAGAGATCGAGACCATCCTGGTCAACATGGTAAAATCCCATCTTTACTAAAAATACAAAAAATTAGCTGGGCATGGTGGCGCGTGCCTGTAATCCCAGCTGCTCAGGAGGCTGAGGCAGGAGAATTGCCTGAGCCCAGTGGGCAGAGATTGCGGTGAGCCGAGATCGCGCCATTGCACTCCAGCCTGGGTAACAAGAGCGAAACTCCGTCTCAAAAAAAAAAAAAAAAAAAAAATACCATTTGATCCAGCTTTCCCGCTCCTGAGTGTCTACCTGGAAGAAAATAAGCCATTATTCAACAAAGATACTGGTACACGCATGTTTATAGCAGCACAATTCACAATTGTGAAATCACAGAACCAACCCAAATGCCTATCAATCAATGAGTAGATAAAGAAACATACATGTATGTGATGGAATCCTATGCAGCCATAAAAAGGAATGGATTAATAGCATTTGCAGTGACCTGGATGAGATTGGAGACTATTATTCTAAGTGATGTAACTCAGGAATGGAAAACTAAACATTGTATGTTCTCACTCACATGTGGGAGCTAAGCTGTGAGGACGCAAAGGCATACAGTGGACTTTGGGGACTTGGGGGAAAGAGGGAGAGCAGGGTGAAGGATAAAAGACTACAAATATGGTGCAATATATACTGTTCGGCTGAGTGGTGCACCAAAATCTCACAAATCACCGCTAAAGAACTTACTCATGTATCCAAATACCACCTGTACCCCAATAACTTATGGAAAAATAAAATAACATAAAAGGTTACCATGAGAACGCTTAGGAATTTTCCCATAATGCATTGTACTGTTCTTTTTTTTCTCTGTTCAAAATCTTATCTTTACCAAATTGACTATGAGTTTTGAAGCTTGCTGGCATAGACACTGTCCCTTTCTTGTGCTAGTTATTGGAAAGGAAGGTTATTTGTTTAGGTTTCTTATGCTATTTCAACCCATATAATTTCTCATGTTTGTATTTTATACTTCCATATATTGAGATATAGTGCTCAAGTTATGTGAAATCTCAAAAAGTACTTTAGCAACTATTGTGGCAAAATTGCACAAATTAGAAGATTTTGAGTTAGAGTCTTGTCTCGGTTACTTTTTTAGGTGAGAGAAATCAGGTAAGTCACTTTTCCTCTTTGGATCTGATTCCTCATTAGCAAAACACAAATGATTGTAGTAACAACAATAACTTCTTCAATGCATGGTATGTGGGAGCATGAGAACGTACATGAAAATGACAGGTATACAAGAAACATTCAATATTTATAGGTAAATTCTTTTTAACATATCCCTAGAAATGTACTAAAATATTGACGTGTGTTTAAAAGTAGTTAAAATTAAGTTTTAAATGATTTTATTAAAAGATGATTTTTAAAAATGTTTATTATAAAAAGATGAACCTATTATATCTATTGAATGTGTATGTATTAAGTGATATAATAAAAAATTATATCTATTGAATAAAATGAGAAATAAAAATTAATCAAAATCTCAGGCTTTGTTTTCACAGAATATTGAAAGCTGTGTTATGTTTCATTGGTAATGGCTTTGTTTTCTCTAGCATGCAGGCCCTGTGAATTTAGAAGCTACTTTTTGTTCTTTATGGCAAATTTCATCTTCTAGATTTGGCTTCGTTTTGTTTGCCTTACCTTCTTAAATAAATAATACAAGGCAGCAGAATTTGTATCAGTGTGGAAGTCTCTGTTGACCTGAAAAGAAAGTCTGTTAGGTATATTTTCTGTAAGAAATATGAAGTTTGCAGTAGAGGGGAGTGAAAATTGACAAGGTTTTGTCCAGTGTCATAGTCCTTGGCTGAAATATTTAAGAAAAGACTTTTATGCTTCTGTATATGCAGGCCTGAGTAGGGGTACCAAGAGCTGGGGGGCAGAACGTAGAATGGCCCAAAGGCCAGCCTACCAGCTCTGACCTGATCAAAAGCTGACTTGTCCAGGGTTTCTGATTTACAACCCCAAAACCATGAAAATTTATCATGTGGTGTTTCATTAGACTTAATATATAATAACATTGTAATTTTATAAATAATAATAAAAAATACAATAACAGCTGTCATTTACTGAGCAGCTACCATGGAACTCTGCTGCGAAATTCACATGTATTTCCTCATTTAATCCTAGCAACAGTACTGCAAAGAGGGATATTACCCCTCACAGTAGTGATGAGGAACATGATCACAGAATGATCAAATATCTTGTCACTATCAAGTTTCTCAGCTCCTAAGTGTCACTTGGCTGTAACTGGCTAGTATGACTATGTGCCATACTTAGTTTCTCAGAATATAAAGTTCTTATTTTCAACTCTTCTATAATGCCTCCCAGAAATCTTAATTAACAAAACGTTATTGTCTTCATTTTATGTTTTAACAGCTTTATTGAGCTATAACTTTTATATCAAAAGTTTACCCACTAAATTACATCACTGTTTACAATAGCAAAGACCTGGAACCAACCCGAATGCCCATCGATGTTAGACTGGACTGGGAAAATGTGGCACATACACCATGGAATACCATGCAGTCATCGAAAACGATGAGATCGTGTCCTTTGTAGGGACATGGATAAACCTGGAGACCATCGTTCTCAGCAAACTGACACAAGAACAGAAAATAAAACACTGCATGTTCTCACTCATAGGCAGGTGTTGAACAATGAGAACACGTGGGCACAGGGAGGGGAGCATCACACACTGGGGTCTGTCGGGGGGAAATAGGGGAGGGACAGCAGGGGGTGGGGAGTTGGGGAGAGACAGTATGGAGAAATGCCAGATATAGGTGATGGGGAGGAAGGCAGCAAATCACACTGCCATGTGTATACCTATGCAACAATATTGCATTTTTGGCAAATGTACCCCAAAACCTAAAATGCAATTTAAAAAACAGGAAAAAATATATTAACCATAAAAAAGTTTACCCACTAAAGAGTACAATTCAAAAATTTTTAAAAAACGTTTACAGAGTTGGACAATCATCACCATCATCTAATTTTAGAATATTTTCATCACACCAGGAGGCACTGGGATTCATGTGTTTGATCACAAAGTGTGTACATAGTCTCAACCAAAGCAATGAATTCTGCCACACTAGCTTGCTGGAATTAAATTTCCTCCTATGCAAATCTGAATAGCCTATTAAGTTATGGAACAAAGCAGAAAATTTAGAACAGGTGTTTCAAGCTGGAATTATTCATAAAGAAGCAACTAGGGGCTTCATACTACCCGTTGCTCCTCCCCTCACTAATCCATACATATCCTTCACCTTGAGTTTGAGTCTGTCTTGTCCAGGCTTCTCTAGGTTTCTGCCCGAGAGTTGCATAAGGCTTCTCCTGCTCTAAGACTCTTAGAAGGAAACAACTGTCATGTTTACTTGCCAATCCTGTAGCAGGGCTCTGAGCTAGCTGGGTGCCTATAACACAAATCTGAGGATCCATAAGGTCCTTTTATTAACACAGCAAAGAAATGTGACCTGGGTATACCTGTGAAGACAAATACAGTTGTCAAGTCCAGGCACATAGAGGAGACTGTATGCTCAACATTTGGCAGGACTTACCTCATTCAATCCTCACAACAACCTGTTTGTTTAAATACCTTTGTTATATCTAAGATGAGAAAACTGAGATGTGGCGAGGGAACTGGTGTGAATTTCCAGGTCTGTCTGACACTACCAGCAGTACTCTTAATCAGTTAGTTCAATGTGGTGCAAAAATAGTCTTCCCTGTATATATATACATATGTATATTCTGTTTTTGTTCTATTGTCTAATATAGAGAAAGTGAACACATTTTGAGTATTACTTACAATATTGACACAAAGTATGCAGACATTAATTTTAGAATATCTTATACTAATTTAACAAAAATAAATGTTTTAACACATTTTGTAATACAATGATTCCATGAGGTAGATATTCAATTGACAAAAAAGGACTGGGTAAAGCTGTGCCTTTCCTGGAATATTTAGACCTAATTTATTATCTAATTATATTAGTCAAATTAAGCATCTACATATTTCAATAAAATGTATCTACTGATCTTTGTGGAAATTATAAAACCTTTAGTAGCTGCATTATGCATTTAATTTTTATTTAATTGAAATCACTATGCAACTAAATGTCTTTTCTACAATGTTAAATAACTTTCTAGTTGTAGAATATGATGGTTTTTCATAAAAATTTGTACTGAGTTCCTTCCTTCCTTCCTTCCTTCCTTCCTTCCTTCCTTCCTTCCTTCCTTCCTTCCTTCCTTCCTTCCTTCTTTCCTTCCTTCCTTCCTACCTTCCTTTTCTTTATCCCCCCGCCTTTTTTTTTGAGACAGAGTCTTGCTCTGTCACCCAGGCTGAAGTACAGCAGAGCAATCTTGGCTCACTGCAACTTCCGCCTCCCAGGTTCACACAATTATCCTACCTCAGCCTCCTGAGTAGCTGGGATTACAGGCACGCGCCACCATGCCCGGCTAATTTTTGTATTTTTAGTATAGACTAGGTTTCACCATATTGGTCAGCCTGGTCTCAAATTGCTGACCTTGTGATCCGCTCTCCTTGGCCTCCCAAAGTGCTAGGATTACAGGTGTGAGGCACCACGCCCACCAGAAATGTATACAGAGTTTCTAAACCTCTCTGCTGCGTGCAGAGAGCAACCTGTATGTGCATTGTGTTTGTGTGTGTGTGTGTGTGTGTGTGTGTGTGTGTATATGAAATTTGACTTTTAAAAAATATATAAATGCTTGTGGTTGATCACCTCGCATCTTTTTAGTTATGCTATTTTTCTCCCAAGTGTTTATAGAGAGAATTTTAGGTATTCCACTTATTTAATTTTTCATCAAAATTAATAAGTAGTACTTTAGTCACTTTGATTGCATAGTTGGACAAACTGCTGTTATTAAATAGTTTTATTTTGTTGAAGGAGATGATCTCTGTGGAATGTCTTGCTCATGTCCCCACCTTCAATTTTAAAATTTGAGATTGTGTATAATAAACGAAAGTATCCTTTAAAAATGTAACTTTCACAGAATGAATAGAAAACTACAAACCAAATATCTGCTGTCTTTAGGAGACACACCTAACATGCAAAAATTCTTACCGACTCAGAGTAAAAGGATGGAAAAAGATATTTCTTGAAAATTGAACCAAAAGCAGCAGGAGTAGCTACTCCTAGATCAGATAAAACAGACCTTAAAGCAATAACAATAAAAAATCCATATTTTTCATTGTTATATAGAAGGTTATTATATAATGATAAAGGGATCAATTTGACAAGAAGATGTAACAATCTTAAATATATATGCACCTAGCTCTGGAGCTTCCATATTCATAAAGCAATAACACTAGACCTAAAAAAAGAGATAGACAGCAACACAATAACGGTGGAGACTTTGACACTGTGCTTACAGCAGTAGACAGATGATAAAGGTGGAAAGTCAACGAATAAAGGACTTAAACTGCACTGTAGAACAAATGGACCAAACAGATACTTACAGAACATTCTACCGAAGAACTGTGGAATATACATTCCTTTCATCATCACATGGAACATTATTTGAAATAGACTATATTATAGGCTACAAAACAGTTATAGTAAATTAAAAAAAAATGAAACTTACATTAAGTATTTTAAGACCACAGCAGAATAAAGCTAGATATCAGTTCCCAAAGGAACCCTCAAAACTGTACAAATACATGGAAATTAAACAATTCACCCCAGAACAATTTTTGGGTAATTTTCAAAATCAATGATAATAGTAACACAAGTTATTAAAACCTCTGGGATACAGCAAAAACAGTGCTAAGAAGAAATGCCTACATCAAAAAGTCTGAAAGATCACAAACTGACAACCTAATGTCACACCTCAAGGAACTAGGGAAACAAGAACAAGCGAAACCCAAAGTGATCAGAAAAAAAGAAATAACAAAGATCAGAGGAGAACTAAATGAAATTGAAAGCAAAAAAAAAAAAAAAATTACAAAAGGTCAATTAAACAAAAAGCTGGGTTTTTGCAAAGATAAACAAAATTGATAGACCGTTAGCTAGATTAACCCAGAAAGATTCAAATAAGCTCAATTAGCAATGAAAATGGAGACATTACAACTGACACTACAGAAATACAAATGACCATTCTAGACCTCTGTGCACACAAACTAGAAATACCTCTGTGCACCCAAACTAGAAAATCTATAGGAAATGGGTAAATTCCTGGAAACATAACCTCACCACCCCCTCAGCTTGAATCAAGAAGAAACAGAAGTCTTGAACCGACCAATAACAAGCAATGAGATTAAATCAGTAATAAAAACCTGTCAACAACAAAATCTTCCAGGACCAGACAGATTCACAGCCAAAACCTTCTAGATACTCAAAGAATAATAGCTATCAATTCCACTGAAACAGTCTCAAAAGATTGAGAAGGGCAGAATCCTCCATAGCTCATTCTACAAAACCAGTATCACCGTGATACCAAATTCAGGAAATTATATAACAAAAAAGGAAAACTACAGACCAATATCTCTCATGAATATAGACATTTAAATGAATAAAAAGAGAAGCTATAGCCTGGGGGAAATAATGGCAAATCACATATTTGAAGAAAGGTTTGTATCCAGAATACATAAAGAATTCTCAAGATACAGAAATAATGGGAATAAAATCTCCAATCAGAATGGGTACACCTTTTTATACTACTAACAAACACTTCACCAAAGAAGATACACAGATGGCAGATAAGCCTATGAATATATAGTCATCATCAGTCATTAGTGAATTGCAATCAAAACCACAATGAAATGCCCCTACACACCTATTAGAATGCTTAAAATCTTTTCAAAGTATGATTATCTCAAGTGTTTTCAAGGGCGTGAAACAACTAGAACACTCTTACTGCTAGTGGGAGTATAAAATGGTAAAACCAGTATGAAAAACATTTTGGCATTTAAAAAACCTTTTAGACATAGGGCTCAGTGTTTTCATCCTAGTACTTGGCCAAAATGAACACAGACATATGTTTATTGAAAGCCATGATTGTAGCATCCCCAGACTGGAAGCAACCTAATGTACATCAACATGTGAGCACTTAAACATATTGTAATATATTTATAAAATGAAAAACTACTTAGCAATAAAAGAAGTAAATTATTGTTATATTAAACACCATGCATAAATTTTACAATAATTATGCTGGGACCAGAGAGAAAAAGCATACATATTTTATGACTCCATTTGTATAACATCCTACACAATGCAAACTCTTATACAGACAGAAAGCAGATCAGAGATTTCTTGGGAATGGGGAGGTATTCAGAAAGAAAGTACAAAGTTACAAGAGGTAGCTTTCAGAAGTGCAGTATATGCTCATTATTTTTGTCATGATGATGTTTTTTTCCGTGTATACTCCAAATACATGCTTCAGTGTACGTCAAAATTAATCAAATTGTGTATTTTACATATATGCATGTTAATTGTATTTGAATCATACTCAAATCGAGATGTCTTTGAAAAGCTTAGCAACTAGTTCATATTCTAGGAATAGTAGTAACCTGTCAATAAAAATTATTTCACTTAATTTCATATATGTAACATTTCAAATGCATTTTTGTGCAGTACAAAAATAAACTTCAAAGCATGTACTTGCATACAGAACCTCAAAGTTACTAAAGGAAGTTAATAAGTGAAGTAACTGTATAATAAAAATGTAACACTGTTTACTTATCACTAATCTCTACTTTGGAAAAATTTAATAACCAATCAGTTAAAGTAAGCTTCATAATTACATATTACATAATATTTCTGTTAACATTTATTTGGTAAAATATAGTATAAAATGTATGAATCTGAGTTATACAGTTCAATGAAGTTTTACAAAATGAATACACCTGTGAAATCAGTACCCACTTAAAGATATTACTAGGCTTCTTCCTTATTGTTACATCCTAGATAACCACAATTATGACTTCTGTTGGGTAGACTCATGTTGTATATTCCAAATCTTACGTAAATGTGATCATATCGTAGTGCCCATAGATGGATTTTGCGTCTATCCTTTTTCAACTCTACATTATATTAGTAAAATTCAACCATGTATCAGAAGTTATTTTCTGCTTATGCATATTATCCTGAAAGTTTATTTATCTATAATTATGGGTGGTATTGTGAGCCTTAAGCAGATATGTTTAAGCCCTAACCTCATTACTGCAAAATGTGACCTTCTCTGGAAACAGGATTATTGCCAATTTAATTAGTTAAATTAGGTCATTAGAGTAGATCCTAATCTAATATAACTGGTGTACTTAATAGAAGAAGAAAAAAATGCAGAGAGGAATACAACCAAGGAGAAGATTGCCCTGTAATGACAGAGGTAGAGCTTGGAGTGATGCATTTTACAAGTCAAGAAACACTAGGGATTGCTGGAAAAATACCAGAATGGAGAAGAGGCAAGAAAGGATCCTCTTCTAAAGAATTCAATGGGGGTGTGGCCTTGCTGACACCCTGATTTCAATGTTAGGCCTCCAGAACTGTGAGACAATACAGTTGTTTTAAATCACTTAATTTGAGATATTTAGTTATGGAAGCGCTAGGGAACTAATACATCCATTTTATACAATTGACAGACAAACATATAGGTTCCAGTTTGGGGCTCACAAACAATTCTGCAACATTTTCATATTGCCCTACATATATATGAGATAACGCAGATTTAGTTTCGGACCGTCACCGTAAAGTGAATATCTCAATAAAGTGAGATAGTTTTGATTTTCCAGTTTACAAAAGTTACGTTTACTCCTTCCCGTAGTCTATTAAGTATGCAATAGAATCATGTATAAAAAAAGTACATACCCTAATTAAAAATATATTCTTGCTAAAAAAAGAAAAAAAGGCCAATGGTTATCCGAGTCTTCAGTGAGTCATAATCTCTTTGGCATCCAGGATTTTTCCTTAATGTTGATAGTTGCTGAGTGATTGGTGTGGTTGTTGATAAAGGTTGGAGTCTCTGGGGCAATTTCTTAAAAAAAAAAAAGACAACAGTGTACTTTGCTGCATCAATGGACTCTCCTTTTATGAAATATTTTCTGTAGCTTGCCATGCTGTTTTATAGCAATTTACCCAGAGTAGAACTTTCAATATTGAAATCAGTCCTCTCAACCCTTCCTGGTGCTTTATGAACCACATTTATGTAATGTTCTAAATTTGTTGTTGCTGTATCAACAAAGTTCACAGCATCTTCACCACAAGTAGATTGCATCTCAAGGAATCACTTTCTTTGCTCATCCATAAGAAGCAACTACTGAAGTGTGATTATTAGATTGCAACAGTATAACCACAGACTCCACTTCTACTTCCAGTTCTCTTGCTTATTCTACGACATTTGCAGTTACTTCATTGAAATCTTAATTTTTTTTTTTTTTTTTTTTTTTTTTGAGACGGAGTTTCGCTCTTGTTACCCAGGCTGGAGTGCAGTGGCGTGATCTCAGATCACCGCAACCTCCGCCTCCTGGGTTCAGGCAATTCTCTTGCCTCAGCCTCCTGAGTAGCTGGGATTACAGGCTTTGAACCCCTCAAAGTAATCCAAAAGGGCTGGAATGAACTTCTTCCAAACTTCTATTCATGTTGATATTTTGGCCTTTTCCTATGAGTCATGAATGTTCTAAATGGCATCTAGAAGGGTGAATCCTTTCCAGAAGGTTTTCAATTTACTTTACCAAGTTTTATCAGAGGAATTGTTGTTTTTGTCAGCTATAGTTTTATAAAACGTATTTCTCAAATAATGACTTGAAAATTGAAATTACTTATTGATATTTAGGCTATTGGATATTTTGTTAGCAGCCTTGAAAGCATTGATCCCCTTGTACATCATCATCAGAACTTTCCACTGAACGGGGGAATTATCAATGAGGAGTTATATTTTGAGAGAACTCTCTTTTTCTGAGCAATAGGTTTCAATAGTGGGCTTAAAGTATTCAGTGGCCATGTTGTAAACAGATGTGCTGTTATCCAGGCTTTGTTTCTGCACTTATAGAGCACAGGCAGAGTTGATTTAGCATAATTCCAAAGGGCCCTAAGATTTCTGGAATGATAAATGAATACTGGTTTCAACTTAAAGACACCAGCTGCATTATCTACTATATTAATCAGGGTTCTCCAGAGGGACAGTAATAGGATATATATGTGTGCATATATATCCTGCACACACACACACACACACACACATATATATGCACACTTACACACACACACACACATATGGAGTTTAATATATATATAAAACACACATATATATGGAGTTTATTAGGGAGAATTGGCTCACACAATTACAAGGTATATTCCCGCAACGGGCTGTCGGCCAGAAGGTGGAAAAAGAGAGAAGCTGGTAGCGTGGCTTAGTGCAAGTCCCAATACCTCAAAATCAGGAAAGTTAACAATGCAGCTCTCAGTCAGAGGCTGAAAACCTGAGAGCTTTTAGGAGGCCCTGGTGTAAGTCCCAGAATCTAAAGGCCAAAGAACCCGGAGTCTGATGTCCAAGGGCAGGAGAGAAGTGTCTGGCAGAGGAAGAGAGAGAGCAAGAGGACTCAGCAAACTGCTTATCGGCCTTCTCCCACCTGCTTTGTTCTAGCCACATTGGTAGCCCATTGGATGGTGCCTATGCACATGGAGGGTGGGTCTTCCCCTCCCAGTCCTCTGGCAAAACCCTTACAGACAAAGCCAGAAATAATACTTCACCAGCTACCTAGGCATCCCTCAATCTAGTCAAGTTGACACCTAGTATTAACCATCACAGCCCTCAACAAGAGAGTTAGCCTGTCTTTGAAACTTTGAAGCTGGGCATTGATGTCTCCTCTCTAGTTATGAAAGTCCTAGATGGCATCTTCTTCCAATAGATGGATACTTTGTCTACATTCAAAGTCTGTTTTGTAATCACCTTGATCAATTTTCGTAGCTAGATCTTCCAGATTACTGGTTGAAGCTTCTCCATCAGGACTTTCTGCTTCTCCTTGCATTTTTATGTCATGGGGTGGGCTTCTTTCATTAACCCTCATGAACAAATCTTTGCTAGTTTCCAACTTTTCTTCTCTAGCTTCCTATACCCTGAGCCTTTATCAAATTGCAGAGTTATGGCCTTTCTTTGGATGAGGCTTTGGCTTAGGGGAATATTGTGGCTGACTCGATCTTCTACTCAGACTACTAAACCTTTCTCTATCTCAGCAATAAGGTTGTTTTGTTTTATCTTTCCTGTGTTCACTGGAGTAGCACTTTTTTTTTCTTTTTATTATACTTTATGTTCTGGGGTACATGTGCAGATCGTGCAGGATTGTTACATAGGTATACACACGTCATGGTGATCTGCTGCCTCCATCCCTCCATCATCTACATTAGGTATTTCTCCCCAATCCCCCTACCCCCTACTATCCCTCCCCTAGCGGCCCCACCCCCAACAGGCCCCAGTGTGTGATGTTTCCCTCCCTGTGTCCATGTGTTCTCATTGTTCAATACCCACATATGAGTGAGAACATGCAGTGTTTGGTTTTCCGTTCTTGTGTCAATTTGCTGAGAATGATGGTTTCCAGCTTCATCCATGTCCCTGCAAAGGACATGAACTCATCCTATTTATGACTGCATAGTATTCCATGGTGTATATGTACCATATTTTGTTTATCTAGTCTATCATTGATGGGCATTAAGTTGGTTCCAAGTCTTTGCTATTGTAAACAGTGCTTCAGTGAACAAAGATATGTATGCGGCTTTGTAATAGAATTATTTATAATCCTTTGGGTATATACCCAGTACTGGAATTGCTGCCTTATTTCTATTTCTAGATCCTTTACTGTTTCTCCACATCCTCTCCAGCATCTATTGTCTCCTGATTTTTTAATGATTGCCATTCTAACTTGTGTGAAATGGTATCTCAATGTGGATTTGATTTGCATTTCTCTAATGACCAGTGATAATGAGCATTTTTTCATAAGTTTGTTGGCTTCATTCATATATGTTTTCTTTTGAGAAGTGTCTGTTCATATCCTTTGCCCACTTTGAATGGGTTTTTTTTTCTTGTAAATCTGCTTTAGTTCTTTGTAGATTCTGGATATTAGCCCTTTGTCAGATGGGTAGATTGCAAATTTTTTTTCCCATTGCCGGTTCACACTAATGATAGTTTCTTTTGCTGCGCAGAAGCTCTTAGGTTTAGTTGTCTATTTTGGCTTTTGCTTCCATTGCTTTTGGTGTTTTAGTCATGAAGTCCTTTAGTTCAACCATTGTGGAAGACAGTGTGGAGTAGCACTTTTAATTTCCTTCAAGAATTTTTACTTTGCATTCAAAACTTGGCTGTTTAGCACAAGAGTCCTAGCTTCTTTTGGCCTATCTCAGCTTTTGAGATGTGTTTCTCACTAAGCTTTATCATTTATAGGTTTTGATTTAAAGTGAGGATATGATTTCAAGTCATCTGTGTGACTCTTTTTTTTCAACTTAACACTTAGCAGCAATTTTAGGGTTGTGATTTGGACTAATTTCAATATTGTCGTGTCTCAGGAGTTAAATAGAGACATCTTAGGAGAGAAAGAGAGAGGAGAATTGGCCAATTGATAAAGCAGTCAGAATACACACAACACTTGTTGATTAAGTTTACTGTCTGATATGTGTATGGTTCATGGCACCCAAAAATGGTTACAATATAGACATCAAAAATTATCGGTCACAGATCATAACATTATAATAATAATTAAAAGTGTTTCAAATATTGTGAGGATTACCAAAATGTGACACAGAGAAAAGAAGTGAGAACATCTTGCTGAGAAAATGGCACCAAAAGATACTTGATGCAAGGTTGCTATAAACTTTCAACTTGTAAAATATGCAATATCTGAAAGGGTAATAAGTATGATAAACAAGATAAGTCTGTATTATATATATATATATATACATACATACACACATATATATGTATATATGTGTGTATATATATATGTATATATGTGTGTGTGTGTGTATATATATATATATATATATATATGAATATGTGAATATAAATTCATGCATATACCTAGGATGTGAGTCAGGTTATAGAGATGTTCAGTTTTAGAAGACAATGTATAAGAGTTTTCCAAAATGCTTTATAATTTTCATTCTAATTTATAGTTTATAAAACTTGCAGTCACCCCATGTTTTAGTTTTCTCTTGTAAATTTCATGTTTTAAAAAATGCATTTTGTTGGCTGTATGATTGTATCTCATGATGATTTTAAATTTGTATTTTCTTGATGACTAATATTAAACATAGTAACATGATTATTGGTCCTTTCAATATATTTTTGTGAAGTGGTTGTTAAAGTCATTGCTCATTTTTCTTATTGATTTGTAGTTACTCTCTCTATACTCTGAATATGAGATCTTCGTCAGATATATGTATTGCAAAATTTGTGATCCTGATATGTGTTGCTTTTTACTGACTTAATGGTATCTTTTGATTAACAAGTGTTCCTAATTTAAATGAGGCCTAATTTATATATATTTTTAGATACATTTGTGTCATTTAAATCTGTTTGCTAACATTAACATCATTAACGTCATCTCTTATGTAATTAAGATTATCATTAAAATATTCTTCTCTAGAAGATTTATTTTATGTTTACGACTCTAATCACTCTGGAATGGATTCTGGTGTAGGGTGAGATGGAGATAAAGATAGTCTTTTCCCATCCTTCCTTCCACTAAATTGTAATTCACACCACTGTATACATAGGTCTGTATCTGTTCTCTCAGGCTATTTGTCTATCTTTATACTAATATTATTAATTACTGCATAATGTCTTGCCAGCTGTTAGAAAGTCTTCTATTTCTGTTTGACCTCAAAATTCTTCTTGCTCATTAAAGTCCTTTGTATTTCTTTATAAATTTTACAACCAATTTCTAAATTTTCTGAATAATTTTCATTGAAACTTTTAGTGAGACTGGATTGAGCACCAAGGTTGGCTGGGAGAACTTGACATCTCTATAGCACTAAGCTTCCTAATTCATGACATGCTAAAATCTTCCATCTATTTATATTCTCTTTAATGGCTCTCTGAGGTATTTTGTACTAACAAATAATTCAGTTTATTTTTAGGTATTTAGTATTTTTGGAAGATTGAAGTGGCATATACCTAGTGGCATTAATTTTAAAATATTTTCTAATTACAGTCATCCTTGGTATCCATAGGGAATTGGTTCCAGGATCCCATGTAGATACCAAACTCTGAAAATGCTCAAGTCCTTTACATAAAATAGCAAAGTATTTGCATATAACCTATGCACAGTCTCCTATATATTTTAATTAACTTTTATTTTCTATTGTATTCTTGGCATCTTTATGTATTAATTAACATAGCTTCTTTGAATACTTGGAAATGCTTTCCGTTTTGAATCTCCAGTGTATTTTATATAACATTGGTCTCCTTTCTGAACACTTGAGAAATGTATCAGTAGTGTTATGTAGACCTGTAGTTATTTTTGTGTAAAATTTATAAAGTACAGATTAAATGTCATTGTAGAAGACTAATTAGATTTTCTGTTTTATCTTGAGTCAGATTGGATGTTATGTTTTAAGAAATCTGTTTGTTCTCAATTATCATACTTTTTGACATGAAGTTATTCATAATATATTTGTATTATCATTTAATGTCTGTAGAATCTGTAGTGATTATCTTTTCATTCTTAATATTGGTAATTTTTATCTTCCCTCTTTATTCATCAGTTTGCTAAGAATTTATTACTTTTATTCACTTTCTGCAGTCAATGGTTGCATTTGTTAAATTTCTCCATTGTATGTGTTTTTGGTTTTATTATACTGCTCTTTTAAACAATGTTTTCTTGATTATTCAGATAAAATTTGATAATTTCTTTCAGTCTTAGTTTTTTAAAAAATTTAACACTATAATTTCTTTCTAAGCACTATATTCTATGAGCTAAAATACATTCATATTTTCAAAATATTGTCTAAGTTAAATTTCTTTTTTGACCTAAGTGATATTTATCTTTTATTTGTTTTTTATAACAATATAAAATATTATATCTTATTATATGATATCTTTTAGTCATTTCATTATTCTCTTGATATTTCTTTCTTGATCAGTTCTATTGTGGTCAGAAAACATACTTTGTATAATTTCAGTCCTTTTACATTTGGTGATTATTACTTTACGGACCAGTACATAATCAATTTTGATAACTTTTCTACATGAACTTTAAAATAACATGAACTCTACAATGTTTAGATACACTACTTTGCATATTTTGTTCACGTAAATTTGGTTATTTTTGTGGTTCGTATCTTCTCTGTCTTAACTCTACACGTATACACACATATTCACACATATATGCATACACACATGACACACACAGAAATACACAGTAATGTCAACATAAACTTTTCTGCTTGTTCTGTCAATTAAAATGTTGAAACACTAAACATTCAACTGGATTGAACATTTTTGAGTTCACCTGTTAATCTTTGTTTTTGTGAGGTGTATGTTTTCAGTTTATCCTCATTTCTTTTTTTTTAATTGCATTTTAGGTTTTGGGGTACATGTGCAGAACATGCAAGATAGTTGCATAGGTACACAGGTGGCAGTGTGCTTTGCTGCCTTCCTCCCCTTCACCCACATCTGGCATTTCTCCCCATGCTATCCCTCCCCAGCTCCCCCAGCCACTGTCTCTCCCTTATTCCCCCCAATAGACCCCAGTGTGTAGTACTCCCTTCCCTGTGTCCATCTGTTATATGTCAGAGCATTTCAGAGTTCTTAACAGACAATCCAAGTTATAGTCAATTTCTCTTGTCAGTGAATTTTGAATCATAATCTTATCTTCAAAGAATGGTGAAATTATAGAAATCTATGCTTATTTTTATAGTCTTTTAGCAGCTGCATTCTGCTTGGTCTTGGCATTTCATACTGCATATACACAGTTTAGGAACTGGCAAATATATTGAGGGAAAATTGCATGAAGAATGTTGGGCTCATTTCTCTGAGGCTGTAATTTCTTCAGGAACTTGGGATTTCAGTTCTCCAAATCTTCTATGCCTTGATTCCTCTACAGTTTGTTCAAACCACAGTTTTTAAGTTAAACTGGTTTCTGGGGTTGTTTTCAATCAAAGGGTAAATCTGATACCACTACTGTGCCATAGTCACTGTGCCTTACATATTTCAGTATGACTGTAGGCCTTGAGGGCAGATGGAATCCTATCTGAAAAAAATTCTTCATAAACCCATGAAGGTATTAAAAATAATAGGTATCTCATCAATGTATAGAAGGGAATATAATTATTTTGCTTTTTATCTCAATCACTAAAACCTTAGTGCAGCAAGCAGGATAACACAATTGATTAAATTCTATTTTGTAGTTGGAAATACTTGGACGCTTAATCGAAGTTTTATGTTACAAAGCAACTAAGTCAAGTTATGTAACATGACTTTACAAAAAGGATAGCATTTTGCAATGTTCGCATGAAAATTAAACGACATTAGAGCACAGACTATGTGCTCTAAAATATTCAGTTGATTTTTTGCATCTTCACCCAGCTTAGTAATGCATATTTTAATTACAGCTGCTGGGTCAGCATTTATTTTTTCCAAATGAGAATGTGAAGAATGACATTCTTAGGTACTTGTACAAAGTTTCAGTTTTATAGATTTAGTGATAGTAGTGACTCAAAGGACAGGGAAGCTGGTACTTCCACAGAACTTTTCAATGCTGCTTCAGTTTTACTGGTGTGCTCCGGGGAATCAGGCATCAACCTGAAAGTACAACCCAGCAGAAAAGGAGAAGTCTTCTTTTTGCCTCTGTGTTAGCAAAGAATTTAGCCTTGTGAGAAATAGAACTAAAGTTCAAAGACCGACTTAAGCCTGTGCACAGTATCATTTTCAGTCCTTGAATCTCATCACTTTCTGTCAAAAAGGAGGATTGCTCAGGAGAGCTGCCCCCACATAGCTGAGTTCAGCTTCTTTTGATCCAGCAAGGAGACATTACAACCTCCAAAGGACTAAGACAGGCTAGAGAGTCCCAAAGACCTGAGTAAAGGTCATGGCTGTCATCTAAATAGATACAGTTCTTGCCATCAACCTATGCACCATATAGGTGTTATATCAGGAAGGTAAAGGCTTGCTATTCACCTTATCTCTGGAATCATGATTTTGTTCCCTTCATATCATTTATCATTAACCGCTCTATATTTATACTTTTGAAAATATGCTTTCCCTTGAGCTAGTAACGCAGAATCACCAGAGCTTTAAAAATGGTTTGGTTATTGAGAAAATAATCTTAGGAATTATGTAAATATAGCACTCGAAAAGAGTTAAAATCATATAGGTGAGAAATGAAGTATTATGGAGGCATTTATATCTCTCCCTTTGTGGATTATAGTTAAAATTGAGTCAGGAATAGAAAAAATGTAAATAAGCCTATTTTATACCAAGTAAGGAGATAAAATGTTCAATAGCACAGTCAAAATCCTCTCAATTTAGTTTAGTGCAGGGAGTATTAGAGTTTAATTGAAATGTTGATATTAAAATTTTCCCAAATAAAAAATAGTATTAGAGAAAAGGATGAGAAAAACAACTATTGCCTGGGAAATAGCATTTCGTCTTCATGATCCTCGGTAGCAGATTAATGTCTCTGTAAGTTGAGTTTAATTTTCTTCTAGTCATAAATCTGAATGATGCAAACAACCTGAGATAGTCACAGCTAACTTTGAAATAATGTGATCAGTTGTGTTGGTGCCTCATTTGTGCTTCTGAAAGAAGCACTGCGAGTGGGGTTGCAACCTGGTTTTATTCTTGTCACCTTCTGTAGCTTCTAAAATGGAAATTTAATTTTGTTTGTGGCACTATTTACCTTGTGACAAGGGGAACCATGAATAGAAAGCTTTCATTTATTATTTGTCTCCAGAAAAAATACTACATTTTTTCCCACTGGCTCTGGAATATCTTCAATTTATCAAAAGATTTAATAAGCAGTCAATCTTGAATGTGAACACCTGACAGGGATTAAAATGCCACATGAAAAAACATTAAAATGCATCATCAAAGAAAGGATTCCAGAGTGGGCTTTACTTCCTGAAGTAGAGTCCACATGAGCTGTGGGGTACTTAATACAATATCTTTTGGCTGTTTAGTTTGTTTTATTGTTTCTGCATAACTCTAGGTTATCTTACAAGTTTGCCAAATCTTTAATTTAGAAAAAAATATGTAATGGTTTGTATTTTATAATTACAAAGTATTTTATCTATACAGAAAGTTAAAGAAACAATTTAGTGGAAATACCAGATCTCATTATAAACTGTTACCAAATCATACCACCTTGACAATTTATCTCAGTATTTATTTTACTTTTTAAAGAAGATAACATTACAGACTTGGTTTAAAAGCTTTATGTACTGATTCCTGAACCTTTTCCCATTTCTCTTCATCTATTGAAATAATTGTGTCCTAAATGTGGTTTTAAAAATTTCTGTGTAATTGTATATGTACCTACAAAGATACACATCTGTGTGCATATATTTATATGTAATATAAATGTACATACAGCTATGTGTGCATATATTTATATGTAATATAAATGCACATGTGCAAAGCATATATTTGTATGTAACATAAATGCACATACATATGTCTGTGCATATATTTATAAGTAATATAAATGTATGCACATGTGTATAAGCAATATATGTGATGTATATTTTCAAACTTCATAAAAGTGATTCATATCGTACATTTTTTTTAACTTCTAGGTCAGTTTTAGCTGCTAAATAGGATCCCCTAGGGTGAATAGAACACAATTTATTTATACATCCTTTTGATGTTAATTTTTAAAGTTTATTCTAATATTTCTATTAATGCTGCAGTAAACATTCTTGTGGAGGACTCCTAGAATACACATGTGAAAGTTTCTCTAGGACGTGAACATTGGCCTAGGAGTCCAGGAAGGAAGGAAATATATCCTTTCAACTTTACTTGTTATTAGTAGCTGTACCAATTTACATTCCCATCAGCAGCAAATTAATGTTCCAGTTTCTCTACATTCTTGTTGACAATCACTATTGTATAGATTACATGTTGTAGTGTATAGATTGAAAACATCATAAAATTAAATAAAAGCAACTCCAGAAATGTTACAAGCTGCTACATTGGTGTCTTAGTCCCTAAGAATAACGTTTACAAAATTAAAAATAGTTAACAAAATTAGCAAATATTTATTGCTTACATAAATATTAGTCCTATCTAGAATACACAAAACAAACTCCCTTTCTTTCTACTTTGGTGAAACATCCAAAGGACTACATATCTTTCTAAATCCTGCATAGATTATTTTTAAGGTAAGAAATAATGATAATCCAAGCTGTCCTGCAGAGGCTACCCTGTGGAATGAGCCAGTGCCTGCTGTGAAGTGCTTGTTTAAAGGGATAGCTCCTTAGAGTCTGTTCACTAAGTAAAAATTCTCCACAAGGCTCTCACACATTTGCTCTGACGTACTGATTCCCCAAGCAGGTGGAATGACTTTTCTTTCTTGAATGAATGTTGTCTGGATCCATGTCACACAATTCCAATTAAGACTAATCCCCAAACGCATCACAACTACAAGAACCACATTGCTGGCAGATCGCTGTCTTTCAATACATATATTTGGGCAGAGAAATGGCATAATAATGATATTCAAGGTTAAAAAATGGTTTATTACCAAATTGGATTAATTTTATCTCATTTTTGTCTTCATAAAGAGACAAAGTCCTGATTTATTTTTCTTTCAATACTTTTCTGATGGTGGCAGAAATAGAATAAAAACTGTTAGGACTGATGTCTAATTGGATAATCAAAATACCTGGCTAAAGCTGAGAATCATGAAATATAGGTACAATGTATCTTTAAATATATTATTTTGGTTCAAAACATATAACTGCACATTTATTTACACACTATTTTTAAGTAAAGTTCTTTTCTTAAAAGGCAGATTTGTAGATTTCTGTTTATTCTTTCTAGCACAAACCATACACAGAATTTAATCTATGACTTCCAGTTTAGCACTCTAGGGTAGAACATGATTGAAAAAATTGCAGCTATAGCTTTTAGGTTTTTGTTACTCTTTTTTTGTCTTCTGCATGGACTTACCCACATTTAAGAGCATTTTTAGTTAGCAAATTATGATAACCAAGTTTTTTTGAAAACACTCAACTAAATTTTCAGAGAAATAAAACACTTTTTGGCACTTATATCTTATCAATGTGCATACTATTTAAAGACCACAATTGTCATAGCAAGTGTGTTTTCTAACATAGTAAGTTTGCAAATTATCACAGCTAACTCACGTAGAGCACTGAATTATACCTGTGAACCAGAAGTGCCAGCCACACCGGTGGGGAGCTGACAAGCTGAGGACATTTGACATGAAGCAAAACAGACAATATTAATTAACATTCATATTGGTAAAGTACAGATTTTTAAGAGAAAATGTTTTTCTGTCATCACAGTCACAGCTGGTAAGGCAACGTGGGAAACAGTTTCTTTGATGTTAATTAACCATTTCCGAGGAAAATAGAGGATAGTCTAAGGTATCAGAGAAACTTCTAAAAAGTCATAATCCACATTGGCTCAAGGTGGTTTTGTGATTCACAGAACGGAAGCACAACCCAGTATTTGGAGGCTCTAGTCGCAGACCCGCTGGGCTCTGGGACCAGGAAGCAAGCAGAGGCAGCTGGGAATCAATGTTTTGTGGCAGCAATGACTAGGCTGGCTCACGCTGAACCAGGAGTTAGATTAAAGACACCAAATTGAGGCAAGATAAGTCATGATCAGTAATTAGACAAGTTTCGAAGGCTATCTTTGCAGCTAGTATTGAGTGGCTGACTTGAGAAAGGGGGGGAAGAGAAAAGGGGGTTTATCAGGACCTAGGCCAAAGTGCCCACTGACAGAGACTGTATTTGTGGTGATCTCAGGAGACAAAGGCCCTCAGTATTCATTGTAAGACTTGAATCTGAAGTACATACCTGTGAGCTGTTTAGAGACAACTGTAAAAGCACAGACTCAGAAGTTGAGACTCAGAAGAGAGAAACAAATATTCATGTAAATAAACCCAAATGACAACAACAATAGCAACATAAAACTTCCCAAGAAATTCCCTATTGATGTGGGCTTGAAAATTAAGATTCCAAAGCACAAGAGGAAATCAATTACATGAAAGATAGTCACAAATTCAACATGTATGTTTCCTTCTTAAATTCAGAATGGTCAGCCACTCTAACCTTGTATTGGTTCATTTTCAGACTGCTGATAGAGACATACCCAAGAGCAAGCAATTTACAAAAGAAAGAGGTTTATTAGACTTACAGTTCTGCATGGCTGGGAGGGCCTCACAGTCATGGTGAAAGGCAAGGAGAAGCAAGTCATGTCTTACATGGATGGCAGCAGACAAAAAGAGAGCTTGTACAGGGAAACTCCTGTTTCTAAAACCATTAGATCTCAGGAGACTTATTCACTACCATGAGAACAACATGGGAAAGATCTGCCACCATGATTCAATTACCTCCCACCAGGTCCCTCCATGTGGGAATTCAAGGTGAGATGTGGGTGAGGCTATGGCCAAACCATATCACACCTCAAATACTGCCTTTCTGTCATTTCCTATATTTTCTACTTCATAAACTTTCATTATATGTCTGTTGTAGCTTCTCAGTCTCTCCTTTATGTTTCTTCTCTTACCTTTCACATTTTTTTTTACCTATTTATATTTTTTCATAGTGGTCTGGGTTAATTCCTCAGTACAGTCTTTCAATTCTCTTATTTTCTCTGTGTCTGTGCCTAAATTAGTATGAATCTCGTAATTTAGTTTTAATGTTGATATTTTCATTTCCAAAATTAATAAAAGCTATTTACAATAATCAATACTTTAATACAATCTTTATCTGGTTTTGATCTATATTTGCATGCTTTTGTTTATAAATTTTGTTCTTTATGGATTTTTTTTTCTTCTTTTATCACTTTGAGGACTTCCAAAGTGATTAAAAAATGCTTTTCCACAGGAATATTTAACTTTTCTTTTTGCCTGTATTCAGGGGAAATTATCCTGGCTAGCTATGCATCATTAAAAAATGAGAAATAAACTAGATACTTTCAGAAATACAAACCTGAACATTTATAATTAAGAAATTCTTGCTGAAACATTACCAGAAGATATTCTGCAGCAAGAAGAAAATGAATGCAAAGAAAGAAATGTGATGTAATAAGTACCTATGAGCAAAAATAGCAGTAAATGCTGTTGGAAAGACTTGTAAGGTAAGGCACAATTTACTTTGTCTTAGAAGATAATTGCAAAGGATTTGAAAGGTTGCTAAAGGATGCCAATGTCCTGTTATTTGAGTAAAGTAAAGATGTATTTAATAATACTTTGTTGGGACTATATAAAGTCAATGTTAATATTAAACATTGAAGAGTAAACACTAAAAAATGTGCTTTTTAGAGAGTATGTGTGGGAAAGTTACATGTATGTGAAATAGAACAATCTAAGGAAGACTTAACCATCCAACAGAGAGTAGAATATAAGAAGAGAAAAAAATGAAAAAAAAATGGCAAGCAAAAATATACAAAGATTGACAAGTGTTCACACTTAACTGTAATTGTAAGATATGTTAATGTACTGAACTATTATATATCAACAACTAGATATTATATAAATATATGTTTAAGAATTACATAAGTAAAATTCAGATAAGCATAGCTTATAAAAATGCTTAGGCAGGGCACAGTGTCTCACACCCATAATCCCAGCATGTTAGGAGGGCGAGGCAGGTAGATCACCTGAGGTCAGGAGTTCCAGACCAGCCTGGCCAACATGGTGAAACCCCACCACTACTAAAAATGCAAAAATTAGCTGGGTGTGGTGGTGAGCCCTTGTTATCCCAGCTACTTGGGAGACTGAGATACGAGGATCATTTTAACCTGGGAGGCAGAGGCTGCAGTGAGTCATGATTGTATCACTGCACCTTAGCCTGGGTGACAGAGTGAGACCTTGTCTTAAAAAAAAAAAGCTTCAAGTAATACAGAAAAGTTGAAAATAAACAAATAAAGCTACCATAAAACACTAACCAACATGCTGTTGGTATAGCAATATTAACATCAAACAAAAATTTATGAAGAAAATCTTAGGGTTGGAGAGAAATTTTGCAAAACCAGAAAAGGAAAAATAAAAGCTATCACAAAACTGAACTTCCATGAACACATTTTTTTCTTTTGAAATTTATACAGAAAAAGTCAAAAGATTTACAAATATAATCTCAATGAAATTTTTAAGTATCTGTCCAAGAAACTAAATGTATCAAACATATAATATTAATGAGCATTTAGACTACTTAAGTGAAACAGATAAAATTGGTTAATTTGATGTTATAGATCTAAAAAACTAAAGATCATGTATTCTTTTTAAGCAAAAAGAGAAAACTTAACAAAAATTGACAATAGGACAATGTGAGAGATCATAAAAGTACAAGTTACTAGATTTACAGATACAACAATATAGTTGTATTTCAGATACAAGTAAAGTGTTTGATCAAATTCAAAACATGTCAAACATAAATTCCTTTAGCACTTGCTGTGTGATGCGCACTTTTCTAGGCACTGAGGATGCTAAATAAGTGAAGCAAAATCTCTGCCCTCATAGATGCTACAGTGTAGAGTATTTTTCTACTATATAGAAAAAAAGGGATAAAGAACTAGGGATGTGTGCCTTTGCGTGAATATGTGCATTATTTTAGATGGTATGGTCAAGGACTTTCGTTTTGAAGAGATAACATTTGAGCTGATACCTTAATGAGGGAAGAAATAATTCATGAGAAAAGCTGAGGGAAGAGGGTTTCAGGCAGAGTGAACACCAATAACAAAGGCTGTAAAGTTAAAGCCATTTGACTTGATCAAGGAACAGCAAAGAAAGCATTGTGTATGGGGCAGATTGAGAGGAGGGAGCAATAGGTGATGAGGTCAGATCACATAGAACCTCAAAGGTCATGATAAACATTTAGATTAAAATTTGCATCAGATGGAAAGCTGTTGGATAAATTTGAGAGGAATGACATCAAATCATTTACATTTTTAAAACATGAGTCTGCTTGCTGTCAAAACGACTCTCATGCAAAGAGAGAGGGAAAGAGGTTATTACAGCTGAATTAGAGATAGTAACGGCTGAGTTGGGGTGAAAGTGACTATGTTATGGTGTTAAAGTGAGGGCTCAGTGAGTTTGCCAGTAAGTTGGATGTGACAAATATAGGAAAGAGAAGAGTCTACAATAACTCCTAGGGTTGGACCTGAGTCTTTGTGTAAATGGTAGTTTTATTTGTTGAGACAAGGAAGTTTAGGAGAGGAGCAGAGCTGGGGAAAAAGAGCAAGACTCTGTTTTAGGCACATTGAATTTGAGATGACTGTTAAATGTCCAAGGGGATGCGTTGAGTAGGAAATTTGTTATAAATCCTAGAAAATAAGACTAGGTACGGACTTCCCTTACTTTACAAATGGCACCTGCCAATCAGCAAATATATACTAGTCAAACAGTATCATTTCTATCTAAGTAGCAGCAGTTAAAAGATCTCATGTTACAATTTCTTTTTAAATATATTGGTAAACATAATTTCTAACCAATGCTACTGGATATAAAATTTTAAATATGAGGTGTAAATATTGAAAGGGGAAAGACAAAATTACAGCCTTTTTTTTTTTTTGAGATGGGGTCTCAATTGTCACCCAGATTGGAGTGCCGTGGCTTGATCTTGACTCACTGCAACCTCCGCCTCTTATGTTCAAGCAATTCTCCCACCTCAGCCTCCCAGGTAGCTGGGATCACAGGTGTGTGCCACCATGCCCAGCTAATTTTTTGTATTTTTAGAGATGGTGTTTCACCATGTTGCTATGGCTGGTCTTAGACTCCTGGACTCAGGCACTCCACCCTTCTCAGCCTCCCAAAGTGCTGGGATTACAGCCACCACACCTTGCAAGTCATTTCTACATGATATGTTTCTATACATGTAAAAATCCAAGGAAACCCTTAGAAAACGATTAATATTAGTAACAGTTTAGTACATTTTACTGAATACCAATTCTATTACTTTCCTATTGCTGCTATAGCAAATTACCACAAACGTAGTGCCTTAAAATGACACAAATGTATTATTTTATAGTTCTGGAGGTCAGAAGTCTGAAATGGATCTCCATTTTAAAATCCAGCAGCATAGCACCTTCAAACGTCTCTCTAACTTTCTTTACTCTCTTCCACTAAGAAAGGCCCTTGTATTGCATTGGTCTACTGGGATACTTCAGGATAATCTCATCACATCTAGGCCAGTTAATTAGTAACTTAATTTGATGCACAGCCTTAATTCTCCTTTGCCTTAGAATCTAGTATATTCAGAGATTCTAGAGAATTAAGATGTTAGCATTTTTGAGAAAACATTATTTCATTGGTCACACCAATCATCAAAACTAAAATGATTATTATTTCTCTCATCAATAATCATAATTTAAAAATGTAACACTAATAGACACTTTGTAAGAAGAGTATAGCTTATTTGATATCCAGGAATAAATCTAATACATATTGTAAAGATAGTTGCAAACTATTATTGAAGGACATGAAGAAAAGCCTGAAAAAATAAAAAACATACCATATTCAGAGTAGTTAAGGCATCATAAATATGTCAGTCTTCTTCAAATAAACCTATAAATCCATTACAATTCTAAATAATAAAATTGATTTCAAATATGATAAAAAAGAAAGATTCAATAATGGGCACAAGAATTATAAAAAAGGGGTGAGGCTTACCATACATCAACATTTATTGTATCAGAATTAAAACAATATGGTTTTGGTCCAGAAGAGAAAACTACATTAATGGAACAAAGCAGGTAATAAAAAAGAAAACATTACCCAAGAATATACAAGAATTTGGTGTATGACAGAATTGGCAGTATAGATCAGGGGAAATCTGTAGGCATGTACCTGAATATATCTCAAAACATATGACACTGAGTTAAAAAACAGAATGTGGACTAATACTTAAAATAGGAGGCCAATCATGTCATTTTGAAGACACTTATTTGTAGGTGTCAATATAGATTAAGTCCAGATATGTAAAAGAGAATGAAACACACCAAATTCTTGCACTGGGAAATGGTAGAGGAGAGAAGGGCAGGGTTATGAAGTGCATGGAAGAAAAAAACACCAGAAAATTTAATTTTATATGTTAATTTTTAAATCGTTCCATAAAGAAAATATTTGAAGCAAAAATAGAAAATATGAAAATGTATTTCCTGTAGCTGAATGGTAGGAAGAAGTACCTGTAGTTTTCTATATTTTAAACTATTTAATAGAGAAAGAATATATTTTAAAAATGCTTCTTAAGCCTCAGAAATACATAATTTACTCTGCCAAAGGCCTTAGTAATGTAGGTTTTGAAAGCACACTGTTCATTGAACTTTAAAAAAATAACCATGGCAACCACTGCACCATGCTACAAAGGCTCCATGGACCTACTGTATTTGTGAGAAAACATGGGGATTTGGAATTATAAACGGGGTGTGGTGAAGTAAGTATCTTTCCAGAAAAAGTTAGCCTTCTCCTACTATTGTTAATTTTTAAATATTTTTAGTTTCTAAGCCTACAACTAATGGTGTAAAGCAAAATGAGGTAGTATTTGAACGAATATGTGGAAACACTGCTGAAGCTTGTAGCCTATACACACTTACCAAGTGTTCAAAAGCAGTAGGATATAATCTCTGGTTTTTCAGTATATTGCTCTATCACAGAAACTACTGCTGGATAATTTATGGAGACCGAGAAATAATGTATGAGTCCAAGAGAGAGAAAAGTAAAAAGGATGCTGGTGAGTTTTCTTAATTTTGAAGGCTTTTCTCAACGTTTTTGTGTTTTATTCTTGAAATTCTATCGTCTCTTTCATTTCTTTCTCTAAACAGATAGACTGTTTTGTTTATTTACTTGTTCTTTAATAAATATATATATATTTTTTGTACTAGCATGTCCTGAGTTTTGTGCTAGGGATTAAAGTAAACAAAAACCAAACCCACTAAACCTATCCTAAGTTATTCACTGTTTTCTCATGGTTGGGAACACATTGAAGTAGTTACCATTTAATATCCAGGTAGAGATTTAAAATCACTACAAAGCCTTCCTCTCAAGAAAAGGCAATCAAGTGACCGAACCAACAAATTCTGTATCCTGTAAACTGTATTTGTCATATAGCACTCAGCTCCTTTCATGGTAGGTGCTGAATAAAACCTTGCATTTCCTTAACGCACTTCATTTACCATTCACATGTAATCACATATTCAGGGTCACTTTGCTTACCAGGCGCTGAGATATATTCAAATACAGGGTCATGGTCTAGGTATGATTATTCTTTGCCATATAACCCCAGCACCTTACATAATTCTTGATGCATATTAGCTAGCCAGTAAACATTTGCGGAATAAATGAATGACTATGAGTGTGATGATATATGTCTGACGTGTCTGCATTGCTATTTCATACCTCCCCTGACAGTGACAAGTCACTTATTTTTAGAGAAAGATTCAAGGTGAATCATTATGAAAGAATATCTCTAAATTGGCAGTGTATAAGAAGAGATGCTCACACTTTGAATTTCATTTTTATTAATGCTTTTGGGGTTAACATTTTTGGAATACATGATATTCTTACTTGCTCTTTAAAGTGAAGGGAATCTTAGTCTTTAAAAAATAAGCATGATGTATTTGCTAACAAATCTGTGCAACTATTTTATATATATTTACAATTTTGTGTCTAGGTCAGCATGTGGCAGGAACAGTTTTACCGTGAAAGAGGTTTGGGTGATCTAGTATCCCTTGGCTTCAAAGTGTTTACTGAAGCCCCAGGCATCTGAGATATCAAAGCCATCTCTTCGATGGCTAGAATGTAGCAAAGAATGCTCTCAGATGGAATTACTTTGTCATTCTTCATGACATGTGCAGTGTTGCTTTGTGTCAACTGTGGATTTTCTAAATTTACTGCTGTACCTTTTTTTGTTTTTTTGTCCTGTCTTTCCAGATTATCAGTATATCCTATTGGCTTTAGAGGAAATTTTGAAAATTTTGGCTTCTTTACGGGGTTTCATCATGTTGGCCAAGATGGTCTCGATCTATTGACCTCGTGATCCGCCCGCCTCAGCCTCCCAAAGTGCTGGGATTACAGGCGTGAGCCACCGCACCTGGCTGGCCTCAGGAAGCTTTTACCAGTGGCAGAAAGTGAAGTGGGAGCTTGGTCAGTGAAGGTGTCACACACTTAACCAGATCTCAAGAGAACTCACTCACTATGGCCAGAACAGCACCAAGCCACGAGGGATCTGCCCCCATCACCCAAATACCTCCCACTAGGCCCCACCTTCACCTTTGAGGATTACAATTCAACCTGATATTTGGTAGGTATATATATTCAAACTGTATCAAAGTCCCTACATGATCTGAGCCTTGCCACCTCTTCGACTTCATTTCTGACCTTTTCTGCCCCTTGGGGTTTATGGTCCCTTTTCCTTCTGCCTGGAAATCTTTAACTTAAAATTATTAAGTGTCTTGCACCCATCTTTTTTTAACTTTTACCTTAAATGTCACAACTTCAGAGAGATCTTCTCTGTCCTCCCTACTAAAATAGCTTATCTTGTCATTCTAATGCCATATGTTGTTATCTATCTATCCATCTATCTGCCTCTCCTCCTGAAACATTAGTAGGAATTTTGTTTTGACCTCACTGTAACGCCAGTGCACACACAGTGCCTGGTACATACAGGTGTTACTCAATAACGACTTCTTGAACACAGTATTCTTTTTCTTCCCTGAAGACTTTCCTTATGGTTGGTGGCATTAAATTTGCTTTCCTTATGGTTGGTGGCATTAAATTTGCTCCTTGCTTGTGCTATCTAGTATTGTTGCTGCCATTTTTAAAGTGTCTCCATATTGAATTGCAGACTACTCAGAAAGAACATGCCTCCTACCCCACTGGTATTCAGTATACTTTTGCTTATAGTCATGAGAAAGGTTTTTCACCATCTGCTGTCTATAGTAAAATAATAGTTAGAAAATTAGAAATAAACCAGTATGGCCTGGTGTTTTAACCTGCTGTTATTTGAAGGATCCAAATTGTTTTAGAATTTTGCCAATGCTTAATGACACTATTTTTGCCTATTGGAAAAATAGTTGCTATGTTAGGCAGCTTCTTAGGTCTTGAACCCTGATCTTTTTATTTTTTAACAAAATCTCTGCTGTTTTTGCTAATTGTAGGCATTTTCAAGTTTTTTTTTTTTTGTAATTATTTGTCATTAGGAGAACTTTAGAGAACTAAAACCTAACATAAAGGACTGTGAAACACAAAGTATACAAAGGGCCAGTTTGTAAAAGTAGTGAACAATGAGAACACATGAACACTAGGAGGGGAACGACATGCACTGAAGCCTGTTGGCAGTGGATGGGTGGAGTGTGAAGGGCAAGGAGGGGAAGAGCATTAGGAAAAATAATTAATGCACACTGGCCTTAATACTTAGGGGATGGGTTGATAGGTGCAGCAAATCACCATGGCACACATTTACCTATGTAATAAACCTGCACCTCTTGCACATGCACCCTGTAACTTAAAATAAAATAAAAATAATGTCTCTATATACCATGGAATACTATGCAGCCATAAAAAAAAAAAAAGATCATGTCTGCTGCAGGGACATGGATGGAGCTGAAGACCATTATCCTCAGCAAACTAATGCCGGTACAGAAAACTAAATACTACATGTTCGCATTTATAGGTGGGCGCTAAATGATGAGAACACATGGACACAAAGAAAGGAACAACACACACTGGGGCCTGTCAGAAGTTGGGAGGAGAGAGAAGATCAGAAAAAATAGCTAATGGGTACTAGGCTTAATACGTGGGTGATTAAATAATCTGTACAACAAACCCCCATGACAAAAGTTTACCTATGTAACAAATCTGTACATGTACCCCTGAACTTAAAATAAAAATTAAAAAAAAAAGGATGATGTCTCTGGAGACAGACCTACATGATTCAGATTCAGTCTGTCAAACAGTGATTCTGTCAAAGTGTTTGCATTCATTGTGTCTAAGTTTCCTCATCTGTTGATTAGAGATAACAGTTTCTACTTCTGTAGAATCATTGAAAAGATAACATAAATTGCATCAATGCAAGATGCTTTTAACAGTGCCAGAAACATCATATTGCTGAACAATTGTTAGCTGTTATTCTTATTATAATGGCGTGGTTATTATTAAAGGCCAACATTTGAGAGAAAAGTGTTTTATTGACATTTACACTTGGCTTATTCAAAGTCATGCAGCGCATTTGGAAAGAAAAACCTCAACTTTGATATATCATATTTGCTAATGTCGGTCAGCTTGTCTGCAAATTTCTCTTGAACAGAGAGAGAGAAGTAGTCAGTGGTTCATTTGAAGTCGTAATTTCACTTTGTTTTTCGTGGTTAGGAGATAATCACCCACTCTGCTCCTGCAAGGAAACATCAACAAAACAACAACACTGGAAAACCACAAAATACAACCTGCTTCGCATAGAATTTGCATTTATTTTTCTATCCTATATTTTAAATTTATTGCAACAGCTTGTAATGCCTAACAAGGACATCTTTTGTAAAATTTCAATGAGTTAGGAAGTTTTTCTTTGCTGCTTTTAGTATGCAAATTACCAAATTTAATGTCAGAAAATTAAAAACCTGCATCAAACCCAGAAAATAAAACCAACTGCAAGAAGAAAGTTGAATTGATAAGTAAACTCTCTAGAAGTTAAGTGTATTGTAAAAAAAATAACATTAAAAATGTAACATTTGCTTTAAATTACATTGTTTTTGCATTTCTATGATGCCTCTTTAAAAGACTGTTGGCACTTATTTGGAAATTTATTTCAATCTAACTTCCTATGCTTAACACGAAAATAGCAAAGGCCTTTTATAAGCAGTTATACTTTGCAAATTTCAAGGTAACTTATTTTTTCTAATTTACTTTAAATTTAATTTTCTTTTGCAAGTAAGTGAGTCTCTCCTTCTGAATTATGAAAATCTTTCACATTTTAGCAAAGTAACCTGCTTACTAAGATTCAGATCAAAACAACATTTGTGTAGGAGTTTTAATTCAACAGATATATCGGTTTTTAATGGAAACATCAGTGCAACATTAACATCAGTAGGAGTGTGGACATTATTGATTTTATTAATACTATAAACTTTTCTCACTAAATGAGGATCTTTCTGTTTTTCATCTTCATACTGTTTAAAATAAGTTTTTAACATTGCTTCTGAAAGAAACATCATTCAAAGAATCATCATGTGTCTGACTAAAAGTCAAATGTCCATGCATTGGCAAACGCTTGTTCTGTTCACTGTCCCATTATCTCCAGGGCACAGAGGAGACTGTACTGTAAATAGAAATGCTGTGGTCATGAATTCACTTCAAACAGTATCACTGTCTGACACTTTTTATTAAAATTGCAAATTGTACAGCCTGGCCAACATAATGAAACCTTATCTGTACTAAAAATATAAAAATTAACTGGACTCAGTGGCACACACCTGTAGTCCCAGCTACTCAGGAGGCTGAGGCTGGAGACTTGCTTAAACCTGGGAAGTAGAGGTTGCAGTGAATGGAGATCATGCCATTGCACTCCAGGCTGGGCAACAGAGGGAGACTCTGTCTCAAGAAAAAAAAAAGCTAATTGTAAATATGTGTATTGAAACTATTGTACTACCCAACTACATAAGCTTTATTAATATTTTTCTTTTTTTAATTATTTTTAATTTTTTAAAAAAGCAGTCTCACGTGGCTTTACTACACAGTTGCTATTTATTTTTTTAAAAAAGTCTGATAAGTAAGTAATCTGAATAGTTACCTTTTGAAAATATTACACAATACCTAGTCTATTCAATAGTTTGAATGACTACGTGGAACAGTTATTCAATCTACATCAGCCATAGTTCTTGGCCATCGAAAAAGGAGCTTAGCCACAGATCACACCACTTCTATCAAATTGCATGCCTCATATCCCAACTTACCGGGCTGTTTAGTGTCTGGTCTTTCTGATTAAGATCTAGTAGACACTCAGGAATAGAACAGGGGAGATTTAACCCAAGCAGAGCATCCCAAATAAACCTAGTCTAGATCCAGGTCACACTTATCTAACTTTCTTCTGTAATTTAGGCAGAGGAGGGCGGAACTGATGAAAGAGATGCGATTCATGTTTGGATTGAACTTACACTATTTATTCTTTGCCACTTCTTGACTACTTACACAGCAGAGGCAGTCCTAAAGTCTAACATCCCCATAGGCAGTTGACATATTTGATGGCATTTGCCCTGAGTCACAGCATAAATAAAACCATGTTGGCTTGTACTATATTAAAACCATAGAGAAAAAAAAATCAGTCTGTCTCCAAATAGTAAAGAATGAAACCTGTGAAGGAAAAAAACTAATATTATCCAACTTTAGGTAAAGGCAACACAAACACATTAAGTGTGTTAAAGTACTTTTAGAGATATAGATGCAAATAAAGAGTTTTTAAAATATGTAGCAAGAGATTAGACTGCTAATTCTTTAAGCCACCTGGTTACTTTTATTTCAGAAGAGTGCATGGTACAGCAGTGTTACCAAGCAAAGATCAATGTCAAAGTGACTGTAGAATCTCTGAGGGGTACACATGGGTCAATATTTGTGTGAGCTATAGGCTTTCATCTTCTTGTAGGAGTCTCGTAAGAAAGTGAAGCCAGTTCTTCTGAAATGTTTTACCACTTTCCCAATGAACTGTAAATTATCATAGTCAAATAAAACACTAAAATGCTCTTTTATTTTTGCAACCTAAAGACCCTTGGAACATTAACTACCCTGGAAAATTATTAAACCAATAAAGTCCTCTTTGACTCTCTTAACAAAGTGGGCTTGAGTCAAGATCTGTGTGCCTCAGGGCATGCTGACTATGCTGAAGACTGCGATCAAAGCGGGTCCAACCAAGAGCCATGAAACTCCTCAGTCCCAGTCCCACCTACAAGTGCTGATTGAGGATGTAGAACAAGTTGCCAAAGTCTTCTTCAGCTCAGGTAACCCCCAAATGAGATAGCTCCTACGGCATCTTCACAAGCATAAAGCTCCCAGTCTCGCTAGACGTAACCAGTAAATAGATCAGTAAATGAACTGAAATCAGTGTTTGCTTTTCTGACTCGGGTGCCCTCCCCACATTTGCTGTGTTTCTGCCATGTGATAATGAATATGTGGGGGTGCCTGATGAACGTTCCCTTACGTTATAGACACCTGAATTTGGAATGAAGGCATTTGTATAAACAGGGGCTGATTCTCTGCTTCATTCTGTACTGCAGTTTTTCATACTCATTGAATATCTACCGTGTCCATGCTTGAGCCCCTGTGTGAACATTAAAGTAAGTTTAACTTCGAGGGGAAAAAATACATCTCAGGAGACTCATTTCAAATAGTGTTTGAATAACATTAAATGAACCAAGCAAAAATAAGATGCTAATGAAATTAGTGTAGTCAGATTTTAAACCCAGTGAGTGTAAACAAATCCCCTGATGAAGTATTGCTGAAACACCTAATATGGTTTTCATTATAGCATTTGGGAAAAATACAATTGCATCTTGAAATAATCCTACTTTTTAAGAACATTTTTTTAAAATTCTCATTTTGCTACAGTCTTCTAAAACAAAAAGCTCATTGAGAGCACATTTTATTGTCCCATATAACTTAATTACTAAGATTAAGCTGATTCATTTATTCTCATTGACTCTTGCAGTTCAAAGAAACTGCAACATCCAGCATCATTTTATTAAGCACCTCTGGTTTTATATTAATAATATGAATAGTTCACATGATAGGTTTTAAATAAATCCCCAAGGCATTCTATATAAAACATTTAATTTAATATTTACAGCAATCATCTGAAATAAAGCATTTTCCCTCTTTTTTTACAGGTGAGGAAACTGAAGTTCAGAGGGGTTAAGTGCCTTCTCTAACGGCATGCAATTGTAAAAGGCAGAGTAAGTTCTAACTTCAAATTGCTCTGTAATTTTATTGAAATGCATTTTTTTGAACACTTTCCAGGCTTTGTGCAAAGTGAAGAAACTGCAGAACAAAATACCATATAATATTCACCTTGGTAGCACTTATAACCAAGTATGTACCCAGGAGGGAGATGTAGAAATATACAAGCAATTATAGTAAAATGTGATAAAAGTTATAAAATGTGTAAAAAAGGGAGTAGATACTATTTTGGGCAGGTGTCAGGAAAGTTCTCAGAAGTAAGGTAATTTTTATATTTAAGTTTGGAAGGAAACGTGGATTAGGCATTAATCAAACAGGGAAAACCAAAATGGGCATTTTAGGCAAAAATAAAAGATGTGAAGTGAAAGCAACTAAGAAGAATTCTTGAGTAGCCCTAATGTAATCAAAAAGTGAGTGAGACTATAAAACTGAAAAGCATCGAGAGTCTCCGAGGCTTTCCACGTCATGGTAAGAAGTCCGGATTTTACTTCTGGTCAACAGGGAACCATTTGAAGTTGTGAAACTCATCTAAACCTGAATCTCTTTCTCTTCAGCGAAATGCAGAAAGCATTAGTCTTGATGCAAACACTGCATTCTGAGTGAGTCAGAAAAAGACACTTAAAACCATGCAAGTAAACAAACTACTGGGAAGGGGATGGAGAGATTAAGATTTTTAAAATATATTTTTACTATTAAGATTTTTTCTAATAGGAATTTGATTATAAGTCAAATCTTCAGTGATCCATTAAGTCAACTTTGTGTCAACTTAGTCGGTTTTTTACTTTTTTTCCTAATTGACTACATTATATATATTCATGGCATACAATAGGATGTTTTGATATATATACATTTTGGAATGGCTATATCATGCTAATTAACATATTTATTAGCTCACATATTTATTTTTTTGGTGGGGAAAACATTTAAAACACAACTCCTGCTCTGTTGGAAATTCCACCACAGCAGGAGACAGAAATAATAATCCGTAATCTCAATATATGGTATGTAATCAGAACAAGGTTGATGTGAGTTTGCAAAGAGCAATGGTTAGGTAACATGATTAGGGACATAATATATCTACCCACCCTCATACTGCATGTCTTTATTGAGACCCACTTGTATAAGAACAATGTAATATGGCATTCTTAGTGTTGTCATTATGCAAACCCACAGAAGTATTGTTAAGAACAGCTGTGGCTATGGCATGTTTCTAAAATTTAGCACCCAGCTCTTGAAATCCGGTCCCCTAAGGCCACAGAAATTCTTCTGTCTCCAATCTCCTTCTTGTGACAGATATAACTTCTGGCCATCTTTTAAGAAGTTGTTAGAACTATGTAGAACAAATATCAATAAGGCAGCTGTTCTTTTTATTTTGATTTTCATAAACAAGAAAGAGTTTCAAAGATAGCCTTGATGAAGATAATCTTAACATGATAGGAGTCAATGGAAGGAAGAAGAAGAACGGGCATAAGAAAGACACTGAATTATATATACATAAAATTTCCCTTTAGGTCCCTCCTACTGGTGACCTATATCTATATTTACCTATAGCTATATCTATCTGTATCTATATTTATCTATCATATAGGCAGGTATATATATGTAAAGGAAAGAATCTATCTATATAGAGATATATCTGTCTATACATAGAGACAGGAAAAGAATATATGATATGTAAATATAGAGGAAAATAATATATATTTAATATATGTACACAGCAAAGGAATATATAATATATAGAGAGGAAAAATAAATCATATATGTGTATACATATCACCAGTAGGAGGGACCTATAGGGAAAAACATCGAAGACGGTGGAAGCTTTCTATGCTTTTGTAAAACTAGTCTTTTTGAAAAAGCTAAACTCTAATCATACAGGGGGAATTAGTCCATGAAGGAAAGGTTAAAAGCCAAAATAGAAAAGTCAAAAATAGGCTTGATATGTATCTTGAAAGAGGTATATATTCATGTCAGCAGGGTCATGGGAATGACTCGTGTAGACTTATTAAGGGCTTCAAGATGCTTATAAATTTATAGCTCTGTGTCCAATATTTTTGAGAGCTATTTAAAAAAAGAGAAAGACTCAGATTACTATAAAGAGTAGAGGTGGAAAACAAAGTGGAGGGAGGATTACTGTGACAATTATAAACTGTTCAGCTTCACTTCAACACTAAGACACTAAATATAACTTTCAGTTACCTCTTTTGATTCACCTGAAATTATGTGAGTTGTATCACTCCTCACTTAAAAAACTGCAAACAGAATATTCATGCTTACTCTTGACATTTGTTGATTTAAAAAAAAGTTGTTCTTTAATCAAATTTAAGATTTTTCTAACAGTAATTTGATTATAAGTCAAATCTTCAGTGATCCATTAAGTCAACATTTGTGCAACTTAGTCGATATTTTACCTTTTTTCCTAATTGACTACATTATATATATTCATGGCATACAATATGATGTTTTGATATACATATACATTTTGGAATGGCTATATCATGCTAATTAACATATTTATTAGCTCACATACTTATTTTTTTGGTGGGGAAAACATTTAAAATCTACTTTTAGCAATTTTTTGGTATATATATATATTGTTATTAACTACAGTTACTATGATGTATAATAGATCTCCTGAACTCATTCTTCCTGTCTAACCAAAATATTGTATTATTTGACCAACATCCTCCTAATATTTCTCACCCTACTGATAATCACCATTCCACTCCCTGCCTTTGTAAGTTTAGCTTTTGTAGATTTGACACATAAATGAGATTATATGGCATTTGTCTTTCTGTGACTGGTTGATCTCACTTGGCATAATGCTTTCCAAATTCATCTATATTTTCTCTAAGGACAGAACTTCTTACTTTTTTTAAAGCTGATTAATATTCCATTCTCTCTCTATATATATTACATTGAAAAATCTATTTATTTGTTGATGGACAATTAGATTGGTGCCATATCTTAGCTATTGTGAATAAGTCTGCAATTAACATGGGAGTGTAGAGGTTGCTTTGACATATTAATTTCATTTTCTTTGTTTGTATAACTGAAGTGGAATTGCCGGATTATGTGGTAATTCTCTTTTTAAGTTTTTGAGGAATTTGCATACTGCTTTCCATATTAACATATTAATATTTATATTCCACATATGAATTCCATAGAATAATTCATATATTAAGATTAATTTACATTACTAACTACAGTCGACTGAACTTCAACAAAGGTGCCAGGAACCCAAGTACCTTAGTGTACTGCCTTTTACAAAAATCACACTAAATCATGACTGTATCTTATTATTTTAAACTACATTGCCAGGGTCTACAGTGGCATTTCACATGTATGAGTTGGATTCTTCAGCAGTCTGAATTACATAGGATAATTTTTTCTACAAAATAAGATGTTGTTTCTATTCTTATATTTTTCTTTTTCCTCAGTAATATGTGATTTGGACTTTCAATTACTTAGCCAATGATTTATTGCTGCCAGATCATTGAAACAGAGTACAGATGTGTTAGAGCATTCTTTCCCATTGTCACAGATGCCCAGTTCCTAATACTAATCAGCTCCTTTGCTATAATTATATAACTGATCTTTATGGTAATTCAGCCAATGTTGAATCCTATTGAGGTATAATTGTGTTGACTGACAGAGATGTCATACTGATTTTAAATGATTTGTGTATTTAATGGTCATCATCAGTACCACTGAAGGCCCACAAGAGTCTCTTACATCTATTGATTCCCAATGTGATCCATCAGGAAATGTTGGTACTAAGCAAGTGTTGGCATGTTTTCCCTGTGTTAAATATCTGGGTGTTGGGAGTTAAGATGGCTACTAAGTTCCCAGGGTCACATAGTACTAAAAGAAAATTCAAGATGAGCCCTCTGGCAAAGAAGAGAATAGATCATCAAAAAGAGAACAAGTTTTGAGATCTATACATAAGAAAAGCCAAATGCCTCGGGGTCATCATAAATCATAGAATATCATGGAAATAATATGTTACTAGTTATAATCTAAATTATAGGACATGGAGATGTATAAGGTCAGATAACTATAAATTTTTCTACTCTGTGAAAGGATGTCAGTATATCTTTTGCTGTCTCATTTCTGTGTACATTTTGGCAAGAATGTGCAAAGTGCTCTTGGAGACTCTTGAATAATACCATTTTGTGAGTCTGATTGTTATTGGTTATGAGCCCTCATATTTCAGCCTCTTACTACTTTTTATTCCAGAGAAGTTTCAGCAGGTATGATTTAGATCTAAAATAGGTCAGGGCATAATTATTGTAGTTGCCTTCTTATTGTGTTTGTTTCATGTGTTAGTCCATTTTCACACTGCTATACAGCACATACCACCTGATACTTGGTAGTTTATGAATAAAAGAGGTTTAATTGACTCACAGTTCTGCATGCATGGGGAGGTCTCAAAAACTTACAATCATGGCAGGTGAAGGAAAAGTAAGCAACTTCTTCTTCACAAGTTGGCAGGAGAGACAGAGAGAGCAAAGTGTAAGTGCCACAGTTTAAAAGCATCCAATCTCATGAGAACTCACTCACTGTCATGAGAACAGCATGGAGGAAACTGCTTCCTGATCCAGCCACCTCCAGTCAGGTCCCTCCCTCCACACATAGGGATTACAATTCAAGATGGGATTTGGGTGAGGACACAAAGCCTAACCACATCATTCCATTCTATCATTACATTTTGTTATGTGATTTATTGAACCCAATATAACTAAAATAGTTAAATAAAAATAGCATGTCTAAAATCGTAGATATCTGTATTCTTATCTATCTGCTGAAATGAGTTTTTGAAGATATTATGCTGGTCTTTGTAGTAATTTGATTTTGTCAGAAGCAAAGCTCAAATTGGGATTAGGTATGCCAATGATTTATTAGGAAGAAAATGTTTGCAAAAGAAAAAGAGAGGAGGAGGACTAAATTCAAGAGATTTATTATATAACATGGCGACTACAGTTAATAACAATGTATTGCATTCTTAAAAACTGCTAAGAGAGTAGATTTTAAGTGTTCTCAGCACAATAAGATAAGCATGTGAGGTCATGAATGGCAATTAGCTTCATTTAGCCATTCCGCAATGTATACGTTTCAGAATATCATATTGTATGTACATAATAAATATACAAAATTTTTATTTGAAAAAAGTCACATCGTACACCTTACACATAAATACAATGTGCTAATCTGAAGTTAAAAAAAGAAAGGGGGGTGGGCAGATAGGAGCATGAAGAGAGAAACTGATACCTTGATGCTGACCTGACACATGGGAACGTGGAGAGGTAAGGGAAGAAGATTGGGTAGGAAGGTTAGTAAGACTCTTCTAAGAAAGTTTCAAGCAAGATCATGAGGAGCACCTGAGCTCAAGTCTTCCAGTCGGGTAGTCCTGTTTTATGGCAGGAATATACTCACATAGTTACCTCTGATGTGCCCAGTCTCTAGTTGAGAGCAGCCTGGCAGAAGTGTGACCTTGGTGCAAAGGAGAGGGCAGATACAGAGGGGATATAGCTGGGCTCTCAGAAAACTGTCCCTGCAGCTTGAGATCTTAGCAGTGAATTTTCGTGGCCATGACATCCTGGAAAGCAGTGAGGTATGGAGGGAAGACATGGGATTTGGATTTATATCTTAGCTCTGCCACTTAGGGGTTTGGACCTCAGCTTTGGTTAATCCATCCAAGGAATGGAGAAGCTATTATTGCTTTGAAAGATTATTGCTATAATCTTTATTTATTTTGACCTCCCTTCCTTATATATAAAATCACTCCAGTTCAGTGTCTTGCTGGTGCTCTGTTGAAGTTCCACTTGGCCTGCCTACCACATATGAACATCTGCCTGAGCTTTCAGTTATGACATAAGTCTAACCAAAGGCTAAAAACAAAAAGAAGAGCATGTTAAATCCAACAATGCTTAGTTAAGGCAATATCCTGAAGAGCCAAGCCTGGGGAAACCACAGGAGAAAATTGTCTTTTTCTTATTTCTGTGAGGATTTTCTTTACATCGATTTATCTGAATTTCCCTGAGCTAGTGGTCAGCTGTAATTCAGAAACTGGCTGCATTTTTTAGGAGTGATTCCCTTTGATCTGCCCTCTGCCCTTTGGCTTCATCAGTTTTCTTTCTTTTTTTGTTTTGTTTTTGAGACAGAGTTTCGCTCTTGTTACCCAGGCTGGAGTGCAATGGCGCGATCTCGGCTCACCGCAACCTCCGCCTCCCGGGTTCAGGCAATTCTCCTGCCTCAGCCTCCTGAGTAGCTGGGATTACAGGCATGCACCACCATGCCCAGCTAATTTTTTGTATTTTTAGTTGAGATGGGGTTTCACCATGTTGACCAGATGGTCTCGACCTCTTAACCTCGTGATCCACCCGCCTCGGCCTCCCAAAGTGCTGGGATTACAGGCGTGAGCCACCGCGCCCGGCCGGCTTCATCAGTTTTCTAACTCCACGTGTAGAAGTCTATATCCTCCTGTTGTTTCCCCAAACTTGGCTCTTCAGGAAATTGCCTTAACTAGTGATGCAACAGGCAGGCAATGTGAAACTTCAACAGAAGACCACCAAGGCACTGAACTGGAGTGATTTCATACATCAAAGGTAAGTCCTAAGTGTGATAAGTAAAACAACAATGAAAAGCATGCACTTTCTTTCTTCCTCCAAGGAATGACTTTAGAACAGTTTTTGTTGTTGTTTTTATGTCAATTGTCTTGGTGCTTTCAATCCATCTTGTGGAAGTTTGCTATTATGCTCATCCTTGATGACATGATTAGTTTGATAAGGTGATGTCAAGCCTCAGAACTGTATGGAAAATGGCATTCTGATCTGGAGGGTAATAACTTGAAGCCACATCTCATCTCCTTTTTTACTCAGTACCTGCAAGAATTTAGAGACTCTAAGACAGGATGATACTCTGGAGCACAGCTTGCAGGCTTGAATGACATCTAGTTCATAAATGGCTTAGCTGGCATCTCAGGCAGGGAGTGCATGAACCAGGCTCAGAGGCAGCTGATGATCTGATGTCCAGATGTGAGGAGGAGAGGGAAGGGGGTTCAATGCAACAGCAGCAACAGATTGCAAATGAGAACATAGTAAGAAAAAGAAATTAAACAGAAACACAGCAAGATGAGAAGGCAAGTTGGAGGGGTTGTATCATTCATCTCTGGTGAAAGCCCCATGCAGAAAGATGAGTTAATGCCGTTCAAGCTGTTAGCCATCCCATCAGCTTTATTATGTGGTAGAAAGCTACCTGTCACTCTCTGGGCTGTGTGCAGTGGTAGGGACAGTGCTGACTGCTTTTCACCAATGCATTGAAAACACTTTCTAAGTTTTCTTTTTGAAGCACCTCTAATATTTGTTTCAGCCACAGGTAGATCCATCATATGCCTTTAATTTAAAAAGTCATATCAAGCAGAATTTCTGTTCAACATAAAGAGCTCATAAAACAAACATTACTGTTTATCAACTCTAATGGGTTTTTGTAAAGGTCTTATAGAAATAAAAAATAAAAATCCAGTGATGGTCTTACAATAAATTCCTTTACTTTATTTTCTATTTATGGGTAATCTTGCTTTCCCACAATATATGGCTCTCCAGAAAGATTTAAATTGTGGTCATATGGTTTACTTGCCAGGAGATGGCAATAGTGATCTGCTTCCATGTTATGCCTATAAAGGATCTCATTACACCAAAACTTCATGCCAAAATGATTGGGATTTCCAATTCTGTTTTTCAATGCAAAATTATTCATTTTAAGATCTTGAATTATTAAGTTGTTTCTGATCATTCACAGCTTGATTTTTACCAAAATGGTTGTCATGACAGCTTTCTCAAGATCCAAAAATAATCATTTTGCTCTCCTGGAAGCAGTAACATAATTTTGAAAAAAAGTTATGCATATAATCATACATTTTACTAAAGATATAGGCAATGAATTAAAATGGGAATTTCATAAGATCATGAGGGCTACTATTCAGACAAATATCACTGAATCTTTAAGGAATCAGATCAATGTCCCTGGAATTTTTTGCCTTTAGCATGATTGAGATCAAACCAATTTTTTTTTTTTTTTTTTCTGCCAGAGTTCAGTGTGATGCTGTCACGGTTGAACCTGACTAAGGCTGAAAATGTGATTGAAACCTCACTGCCCTTTTCATTGACTGTACATACATTTCCTTAAATTTGACCCTGAGTGAGGCAAAACCCATGTTCCCTATTTCTGCTTCTAGGATGCTCAGGCATAATTTTTTTTTAGCAAGAGTTTCATGATATACTTTTACTTTTTATTTTTATTGTTAATAATATATCTTTAATTCTGGGTTAATGGTTTAGTTTTATTATAGTATACTTTTGTTTTAATCCACATTGAATCTCTTTTGGAAATAACATATGATTTAAGTCCATGAATGCAATGAAACAGTTGACTTACCCTGAGTAATAATTAAAGCCATTTGTTGCCTGTGATAGCTTGTGGCTCTACCCATAAATTGCCTAACAATTTTCTCAGAAACAAAATTATAATATGAAAGCCACCACCTTCATCTTTTATTGTTATATGCAAGATGACTCTGCTTGCTGTTTCTCAGCGAGGGTATTTTTAAATACAATATCCACATCCAGGGTACTTTAAAATAAAATAATTTTCAGTTTGTTGCCCATAACATTTTTTCTGAATTGCTACATTTTAATTATTTTGTGTTGGCTTATGGTCTATTACTGATAAGGTTCTTGGTCTATTGCATCGTCTACTGCAGATGACTTCCACAGTGTTCTTGAGGATTTCATGTGAAACACTTTTAGCCAGTTTGAGCAAAGAGAAACATTTAATAAATTGCGTTGTTACAATGATTAAAGGTAATAGTATGTTATAGAAAAAAATTAGAATTTATCAAAGGGACATTTACTATGACAGTGTTGGATCCTGGTTTAAAATATATGGATTATTAAAATAAAAAAACAGGTTTGGAATATTAAAATTAAATTTTAATGGCAGGATATTAGTTCTGTTTTATCAAGTGTTAAATATGTTAATTAAAATAGTTTTATCAATATGTTTTCACACATACGTAATGAAATTGATATTTTATATCTATTTGATTGCAAAGGTATGCTGACAACTTTGTCACAACTGAGCATTAAAATTAATAATATGACTTTTGGGAGTGAGTTGGATTTAACACGCTCTTCTTTTTGTTTTTAACCTTTGGTTAGACTTATGCCATAACTGACAGCTCAGGCAGATGTTCATATGTGGTTTACATTGAATGAAATATGTAGCTGAACCAGTACTGGGACTGTTTACCTCTCCTTATTCTCCTGGTGCTAGTCCGCATCACATAGAAACTGCCTCCTGCAGGCTGCCCTTCCCAGGATCCCATGGCAACTGATTCAACTAAGTGAGGTACCTGTAGGAGTCCAGAGCTTCGGAAGAGGGATATTCCCTTCCCTCTTTGGGCAGCATCTCTGGCATTGGCTGAGTTTTCTTCCTCCAGGCATCCCTGCTGTTGGGATCTGGGGACATCTCAGGACCCCCAGCTCTCGATGTCTCAGGGGCTTTTTGCTGTTGCTCATGTCTGGACTGTCTCACTGCCCCTTGTTTGGTTTCTTAGCCTATCGCCCCTACAACCAATCTCTTGCATTAAAACTTCTCTGTTGTAAAAACTTGAAACGGTTTCTGTTTTTTTTTTAATGGCAGTAGAACTGTTTCTGTTTATCTTTACTAAAATATAAGATTCGGTGCAAAATATCCTTAGCATAGAACTCTTCCTCATTAGTGTAATTAGTGCAAATTTATTATTTTACATATTTTTTAAATCATCTCAAATTTGTTTTCAATTTATATCTTGTGTCGTGAATGTGATTCTATGACTTCTATGTCTTTGAATAATACAATGTTGTACTAGAACCCCAAAGGCATCAGTAAGAGAGAACATAGCAAGAAAGAGGAGGAAGAAAAAGAATAGGGAGGACTCAAAGGGTGCCATATTTAAAAATAATTAATTATAGAATTTAATAGTTTATTTAAGAGTATCTCCTCTTTTCTAAAATGTTTCATACAGAATACTAGCTCTACTATATTTTAATGGTATACGGGAAAAAATGATGAGCCATAGTCAACTAATTTTGGAGAACAAAAAGTTTACCAAAATAAAGTCGCTTTTTAAAAGTAGCACTGCCTCTTAAAGAATTTAACTTGCTGATGAGCCTACTGTATCTCCAGAATGATTTTAGTCTCTCAATTCATATATATCATTGATTTTAAGTTTCATTTATTTATTCATTCATTCAAGAAACATTTATTATGCTAGTATGTGCTAGGCACTGTTAAAGGATTAGGGATATGAGTAAAGAGAGTAAAAACAAAATTCTGCCTAATTTCTAATGGGAAGGAATAGACAACAAGCAAATATGTAAACTATTAAGTCAGTCAAAAAATGGTAAGTGCTACAAAAAACAATAAAGCAGGGAAGGGGGATAGGGAGTGCTGGGTCAAGGTAGAGTCTTACTTTTATGTAAGCTGGTCCATGAAGGCTCCTTTGAGCAAAAGGATCAGGTCTGGTGGCTGTGAGGTGGACTAGTGCTCCCCTACAGCAAATGCCAAGCTCCTGAGGCTGGAGTGTGTGTGAAATTTTTAAGGAACAGAGGCAGCCCCAGTGTTCAGAAGGCTTCTTAACTGATGGTGTTAAGAGATATCAGTTTAAAAACAGCTCTGGGAGCAAACATTTAAAAGAAAAACAAAGCCAAAAAAAAAAAAAAAAACCCTAAACCAAAAAACGAAACAAAAAAACCCAGAAACCTCTGCTATATTCAATGTATACACATGTTTAAACTGACAACAGTGTACATGTATCATTGCATGCTACATTTTTTTGTGGTTTGAGGCTACATTTCTATTTTTTCCCCACACACAACACCTAAAGTGCTTCTGGATCACTGACAGCTGGTGGTTGTAATGTAAGGCATCACGACAACATGCTGTTTTTAATTATTTTTGCTTGTGCTCGAGCCCTCCATAGAACTGGCGATTAGATGCACATGGAAGAATTCTTGGATTTTGCTCTACATTTGATATTTGGGTACACTTTTCATTTCATTTCCCTCTTTAATTTAATTACATATTGCTGGAAGTTAAACAGCTTCTCTTCAAAGGCAGCTGGAAACTTTTGATATCTAAGCTTACAGATACCCTTCAGAACTCGTGAAATCAGTCACACCCATTCTTCCTAGCTTGAAAATGTCTATGTTAAGTTCAAAAATGTTTGGTTACTTTTGCCCAGTCAGTGACTGTTACTTCACAACCTACTCTTACTTGGCAGCTGAAAAATTCCTTTTGATGTTGATCGGGAGACATGTTCCCTTTAGAGGAACACGACAATATGACTGAAAAAATATTTTGATCTTAGAACCCGTTTTGCATGAAGTATCTCACAGGACCAGTGTTTTATGGAACATACTGGGAGAAACCCTGATCAATGAAAGGCTTTATTTTTCTGAATTTAACAACAACAAAAAATCCATAAATATCATGTTGGTTCACAGGTAATTGTGGTTTTTGCCGTTATAACACCTGAATATATCATTTAAGATGTAAACAATGAAAATGTGCGTAAGACAAGGCATAAAAGTCCCCCATTGCTACTAGTCCAACTCTGACTTCTTTCCCAAGTAGCCTCTGTGGACAGTCCACGTTCACTGGAGTCTCCTTTCTCTGTATTTATATGTGTATATGTGTGTGTATGTATGTGTGTGTGTATATATATATATGTTATACATACATATGTGTATGTATATAAATAAGCAGTATATGTTTAAAAATATAAATACAACTGATATAAAATACAAATTAACAACATAAATAGCTATGTTGTTTTTTATTAGTTTTATTTATTATACATATGTTTCAGAAATGTTTCCATGTTATTTGGTCTGCCACCCTTTGGATATATGGCAAATTAAGTTTTCCTCCAGGATGTCTGGTATTACAAGCAATATTCCAGAGAATATCTTGTAATTATAAATATCTTCATAAATGTAGAAGTAAGTTGTATTTAAAATAATAGATACCTAGAAGCACAATTGTTGCTTACAGTATCTGTATTTTTCTTTTCTTTTTTTTGAGACAGTGCTCTGTTGCCCAGGCTGGAGTGCGGTGGTACAATGTCAGCTCACTGCAACCTCGACTTTCGGGTTCAAGCGAGTCTCCTGCCTCAGCTTCCTGAGTAGTTGGGATCACAGGCGCCTGTCACTATGCCCAGTTAATTTTTATACTTTGAGCAGACAAACAGTTTCACCATGTTGGTCAGGCTGGTCTTTAACTCCTGATCTCAGACACTCTACCTGTCTCAGCCTCCCAAAGTGCTGGGATTACAGGCAAGAGCCACCGTGCCCGACTGTGCATTTTTGAATGTAGTAAAAACTGCCAGACTGTCTCCAGTTAGACCTCCTGGACCACATTCACTCTAAGAATGCTTGTCAATGCCAGTTTCTCTGAATCTTTCCCAGCATTTATTCTTTGGTCTTTAATTTTTTTTAATAATGGGGGAAAATCTTCGGCATTTTTTAAATTGCTTCATTCATTGAATAGCTTTTCATTTCTTATTCTGTGAGTGTCTTGTAATGGTTCTTTGCCCATTTTCCTACTAGGTGTTTTGATTTTTCTTTTCAAGTTAATTTATAGATGTTCTTTTTCATAGATATCAATCCTTTGAAAAGGATACATGTATTTTCACCCAAGCTGTCACTTGTCTTTTAACTTGATAATTTCTTTCTAAAAGAAGATTTTAATTTTATAAGGTAAAACAATTATTTTCTTTTCCTATTTTATAATTTTTGTGTCTGGCTCATCTCTTTAATCCACAATGAGATTAATTTTTATTCATTATGTGAAATAGATTGTGTTAGGGAACACAGCTGAGGCAATTAGATTAATATATATGCATATATATTAATGTATGTATATACATTAATAATATGTGTACATGTTATGCATAACATATATTATTCATGTTTAATAATGTATGTATATACATTCATATATGTATATATTATATTACATTAATAATATATATACACACATACCCACACATATACATATTCTGATGGACCCATATATATTGGATATATATATATATATATATATATATATATATATATATGGGACCCATATATATTGGACATATATATATATATATATCTCCAAAAGAATAGAAGTGTTTCACTCAAAAAATACCCTGGGCAGTTCAGGTCAATGGTGAACGGGGGTGGAAGATGGGGAAGATGGGCTGCTTGGCTTTAGAGTGCTTTGGGAATCCAGGCAACTCTGACTCTGCCGTTTGCCATTTGAGGTTTGCAAGGCCTGTCGGATTCTCATTTTTTATTGCAGTTAGCATGACCTCAGACACTCTACAAGACGAGCAGGAAGCATGTGTGTGAGTTTTTCTGGGTTGTGTCTGGAAGTGGTACGCATTACCTCTCATGCAGCACTCCCTAGAATGAGCCACAGGTCACATGGCATTCCCCAGAAGAAATGAATTTAGAACCAGCTGGCACCCTCCGCCTCAGACTGTGGATTTATTTTGCTTTTGTAAATGGCTATCTCATCTTCCTGTGATGATGTATTAAGTAGGCCAGCTTTTGACTGGAAATATCACCTTTACCATAAGTTACATTGACACATACATGATCCGTTAGGAACTCTCCTTCTGTCAACTGATTTGTTTATTCTGGCATGAATTCCATGGGGTGTAACTTTATGTACTTTGTGATAGTGAAACAACTTATTGTCTTTTTCTAAATGTTTTTGACTGTATAGAAGCATTCTCTATTCTCTGTAATGCTTTGAATTGTCAAGTTTCATTAAAAATCATTATGTTTTAATTGAGAAGGCTGTAAATTCATAGATTAATTTGAAGAAAATAAACATATTAAAACTCTCCATCCAGGAACGTGGAATGCCTCTCATTATTTAGATTTCATTTTGTGTCTTTCACTAAAATTTTATGATTTTCTGTTTATAGGGCTTTCTTGTTGGGTTTATTACTAGATATTATGTGCCTTTTTTATGCTATTTTATATGAAATCCCTTATTCCATTTTTATTATTTCTGAGTAAACCAGTAATTTATGTTTATTTAATATCCGGCGACTCATGAAACAACTACATTCTAACAATTTTTCAGTGGATTATTTTTATTATTTATATAGACAGTTAAATCACTGATAAATGCTGAACAGTTTTGTATTTTTCACTTTTTTCCATTTGATTTAATTGGGTGGGTCTTGCCTCAGATGTATTTTATGGCTGTAGTGTGCCTCCTCATCTTGCCTTGTATTTAGTTAACTGGCTCTGTTGATTTTCCATGAAGAATTAATTCTTCCAAAGTGTCTCCGAAAGGGATCCTTTCTTAGGTTGAGAAATTCCTACCTAGTACATTTTTTTGTTTTGTTTTTCATCAGGAAAGAGTGTTGAAGTTTAAACAAATATTTTTAGCATCTATTGAGATAATAGATACTCCATAATAGGTACTTCCTTCTATATTAGAAGTAAAATTCACATTCTAACATATTGGTAGATATAACTAGAAAATATTCCTCTTAGAGTTCTATGCTTTTTTTTTTCTGTGTTCGCTATCTTTTTGTGGTTTTAGAAAGGCAAATCTAACCTCAATGTATGAATTTGGAAGTTTTTCTGTTGTTTTCTATACCCCAGAAAAATGTATGCAAGTTGAAACTTTAAGGTTTAGTAGAGCTTCCCCATAAAACTGTCTGGGCCTGAAGCCTTTTTATAACAAGGTAAATATTTAATTAGCTTACAATTCATTTTCTACATCTATTGATCTATTCAGTTTTGCTGCCTGTTTTTGAGTCAATACATTTCTAGGAAATTAAATGTAATATTCACATATTAGGGTATGATATTTACTAAGTTTTGAAACGTGTTGAAACTTGTTCATATCTACAGTCCCTTTCTCATTGTAATGTTACTTGTGTATCATCCTTTGGGGAAGGATATTATTAATCAAAATGATGTGAAATGATTTTTCACATGCTTTCTAAATCTCTTCCACCCTTCTAGATCCACTGAAGACTATATCTCATCACGATGCCTTCCCTGATTTTTTTTATTTTTTATTTATTTATTTTTAAGACAGGGTTTCTCCATGTTGGTCAGGCTGGTCTTGAACTCCCAACCTCAGGTGATTCACCTGCCTTGGCCTCCAAAGTGCTTGGATTACAGGCGTGAGCCACCGCTCCTGGCAGCCTTTCCTGATTTTTATACCATTTCTGAATATCCATAGGGGAAAAAAAACTGGCTAATTATCTCAAATGAATAATTAATTAACTCTACATGTTCTTTTTGTGTCTTGTTTATGGAATTTGATTATAAACTCTTTGAGTATAGGGTTATATTATTTTGCATTCTTGCGCCTTATACCTAAATATTTTAAAAGAATCTGGTTTAACATTTTTTTTCGCTAATTAAATATTGCTTTTCATAGCCAGTGTAATGGTGACTGCCTGTAGTCACACTACTTGGGAGGCTGAAGCAGGATAATCACTTGAGCCTGGATGTCAACTGAGCCTTGTTCACACCATGGTACTCCAGCCTGGGTGAAAGTGAGACCCTGTCTCAAAAAACAAACGAACAAACAAACAAAAATTGCTATTCAAAGTTTTCCATCAAAGTACTGATGAGAAAGGATGTGAAAGATTATTTCTGAGGATTTGGGGACATAAACTGAAGCAGGGGCTAAACCTTGAAACATAAGAGGTTTGTAGTTATATTCTGTCCTGAAAATGTGTGAACATTTTGCATTTACATCACAATAAGTCCTTTTGGGTTAAAATAAAATAAATGCTCTAAGAAAATAAAATATGCTATGGTCACGGCTTAGCCTTTTTTATGGTCTTGCAATAGATACCAGAATTAAGTATATTTTTAGAATATGCAAAAAACAGGGAGTTTAGACTCTTTTCCAGTGGATTCCAGGCCTCCTATAGTCTTGCCTCAGTTCACGAAATTCCTACCTTTTACCTTCAAACACGTTTGGGTATAGTTAACTCTATTAATGTCCTAAGGCTCCCAAAACAAAGCACCACAAACTAGGTGGCTTAGAAATTTCTTGTCTTGCAGTTTTGGAGATCAGACATGCAAAATCAAGTTTCCAGTCCACCCGCCTTGGCCTCCCAAAGCGCTGGGATTATAGGCGTGAGCCACCGTGCCCGGCCTATTTCCCTTTTTTATAAGGACCTTAGTCATATTGGATTTGATCTCAACTTAGTGACTCAATTTTAACTTCATTACTTCTATAAACATTCTATTTCCAAATAAGGCCACATTCAGAGGAACCAGGGGCTAGATATCAACATACCTTTTTTGGAGAAATGAACTATCACCAACTGAATCACTCTTTTTTTCCTACTATATCTCATGTTATTGTCCCTTTAAGTAGAGTTGCCAAATTTAAGAAACAGACATATAGTAGCCTCAGTTTTAAATTTGAATTTCAGACAAAGAACAAATAACTTTTAGTATAGGTATGTTCCAAATAATTCATGGTACATTCTTATACCATGTTTGCTGTGGTTGTTGTTTATTTATTTGTTGATGGACAATTAGATTGGTGCCATATCTTAGCTATTGTGAATAAGTCTGCAATTAGCATGGGAGTGTAGAGGTTGCTTTGACATATTAATTTCATTTTCTTTGTTTGTATAACCAGAAGTGGAATTGCCGGATTATGTGGTAATTCTCTTTTTAAGTTTTTGAGGAGTCTGCATACTGCTTTCCATATTAATATACTATTTATGTTCCACATATTAATTCCATATAGTAATTCATATATTAATATTAATTTACATTACTACCTACAGTCAACTGAACTTCAACAAAGGTGCCAAGAACCCAAGTACCTAAGTGTACTGCCTTTTACAAAATCACACTATATCATGACCGTATCTTATTATCCTAAACTACATTGCCAGGGTCTACAGTGGCATGTCACAGGTATGAGGGTTTTATTTTGCAAACTTACTTCCAACCCTTTGCCTTTCTTATGAAATCAGCCTAATTTTAAACTTACATCTTTTCTCAGGAAACTGTCGGGCCTCCTGCATGACACCAGGGAGCTGAGGCTTTGTGGATTGGATTACTGCACCCAATGAGACACGCCTACTGCGTGTCAAACCAACTTCTCTTCCTTGTTCTTCCATAATTCTTTTTCCTCCTGCACATGGTTACAGTGAGATGCTAGACCCCTCATTCAACTACCTGCTGCCTATTGAGCAACTCCTCTCCCTCACCCCTAGGCCCCCGTTCTTCTTCCAAGCTATTAGGTGAGTGTAAAGTAATTACGGTTTTTGCATTGCTGAAATTTGCCATTTGATATTGGGAAACATTCTTAAGTAAATGTGGTTATGATATACATATTATTATTTTTTTAATAATAAGACAGAGTCTCTCCGTTTTGCTAGGCTGGAGTGCACTGACGCGATCCTCACTCACTGCAACCTCTGCCTCCTGGCTTCAAGCAATTCTCCTGCCTCAGCCTCCCAAGTAGGTGGGACTACAGGCGTGCACCACCACACCCAGCTAATTTTTGTATTTTAGTAGAGACAGGGTTTCTCTATGTTGGTCAGGATTGTTTCCATCTCTTGACCTCGTGATTTGCCCACCTCGTTCTCCGAAAGTGCTGGGATTACAGATGTGAGCCCCTGTGCCCAGCCTGATATGCATAATTTTAATGGGCATTTCTCACTTTTTTTTTGCTAATGATTTGTTACTTTCTATTATTTTCATTTTTATATTAGACTATGGAAATGGTGTTAGACAAAAAGCAAATTCGAGCAATTTTCTTATTCAAGTTTAAAAACAGCAGAGACAACTTGCCACATCAACAATGCATTTGGCCTAGGAATTGCTAACGAACACGCAGAGCAGTGGTGGTTCAAGAAGTTTTACAAAGGAGACAAGAGCCGTAAAGATGAAGAGTGTAGCCACCGGAAGCTGACAGAGCAACTGAGAGCAATCATAGAAGCTGATCCTCTTGCAGCTAAACAAGAAGTTGCCAAAGAACTCAATGTCGAGCATTCTATGGTTGTTTGACATTTGAAGCAAAATGGAAAGGTAAAAAAGCTCAGTAAGTGGGTGCCTTATGAGCCGAGTGAAAATAAAAAAAAAAAAATTGTCATTTGGAAGTGTTGTCTTCCCTTATTCTATACAACAACAAACCATTTCTTTCTTTTTTTTTAAATTGCGTTTTAGGTTTTGGGATACATGTGAAGAACATGCAAGATTGTTGCATAGGTACACACGTGGCAGTGTGATTTGCTGCCTCCCTCCCCATCACCTATATCTGGCATTTCTCCCCATGTTATCTCTCCCCAACTCCCCACCCCCACCGTCCCTCCCCTACTTCCCCTCAACGGACCCCAGTGTGTGATGCTCCCCTTCCTGTCTCCATGTGTTCTCATTGTTAACACCCGCCTATGAGTGAGAACATGCAGTGTTTGATTTTCTGTTCTTGTGTCAGTTTGCTGAGAATCATGGTTTCCGGGTTCATCCATGTCCCTACAAAAGACACGAACTCATCGTTTTTTATGGCCTGAAATGTGATATGCAATGAAAAGCAGATTTTGTTCAACTGGCAGTAACAGTATAGGAGTTGAATCAAGAAGAGGCTCCAAAGCACTTCCCAAAGTCAAACTTGCACCAAAGAACGGCCATGGTCACTGTTTGGTGGTCTGCTGCCATTCTGATCCATTACAGCTTTCAGAATCCCGAAAAAGCATGTGGGATTGCATGTGAAGGGAAACCATTACATCTGAGAAGTATGCACAGCAAATGGATGAAATGCACCACAAACTGCAGCGCCTGCAGCTAGCGTCGGTCAACAGAAAGGGTCCAATTCTTCTCCATAACAGCACCTGATTGCACATCACATAACCAGTCAAAAATGGAACAAATTGAGCTGTGAAGTGTTGCCTCATTCACCATATTCATCTGACCTCTTGACAACCGACTACCACTTCTTCAAGCATTTCGACAACTGTTTGCAGGGCAAATGCTTCCACAACCAGCAGGATGCAGAAAATGCTTTCCAAGAGTTCACTAATGAATGGCCAAATAAACTGGGCTCCCTCGCAGAAACTCTGACTGGCCTGTGCACTGGGAGGAGTGCACACTGGGATGGAGCCTCGGGAAGTTTGTGTCATTTACAGTGGGGAGGAGCCTGGCCTTTCTTGTTCCAAGGTAGTACCTGGGATTCAATCTGTGAGGCAGGAAACTGGCTAACAGGGCTCTCTGGCTTTGCCGAGACTCCCTGCTTCCCGTTTTGTTTGCTTTTCGCCCAATTAATTCCATTTTTCTCACCCTTCAAAGTGTCTGCAAGCTTAATATTGTATGGTCATGTGGCAAGAACCCAGCTTTTAGCTGAACTAAAGAGAAAGTTCTACAACATTTTTGTGTGCAACAGAGGGCTTGAGAAAGAGTGAGTGAGAAGCAAACCAAAAAAATCTTTTTCCTTTTTGTTTCTAAGCCTCTTTTCCCTCAGACTTCTTCTGAGGATGGAGGTAACTGTGCCCCCAGCACCCCATTGCTCCTGAGGGTCAGGAACCACCTCCTTTCCTTGGCCTTTTTTAAAAAAATTATTTATTATACTTTAAGTTCTGGGGTACATGTACAGATCATGCAGGTTTGTTAGATACATATACACGTGCCATGGTGGTTTGCTGCCTCCATCTCCGCATCATCTACATTAGATATTTCTCCTAATGCTATCCCTCTCCAAACCTCCCACCCCCTGCTATTCCTCCCCGAGTCCCCCACCCCCCAGGCCCCGGTGTGTGATGTTCCCCTCCCTATGTCCATGTGTTCTTATTGTTCAACACCCGCCTATGAGTGAGAACTATGCGGTGTTTTCCTGTTCTTGCGTCAGTTTGCTGAGAATGATGATTTCCAGATTCATACATGTCCATGCAAAGGACATGAACTCATCCTTTTTTATGGCTGCATAGTATTCCATGGTGTATATGTGCCACATTTTCTTTACCAGTCTATCATTGATGGGAGTTTGCGTTGGTTCCAAGTCTTTGCTATTGTGAACAGTGCTGCAGTAAACATATGTGTGCACGTGTCTTTTTTGTTTTTTAAATTTTTATTGCATTATAGGTTTTGGGGTACATGTGCAGAACGTGCAAGATAGTTGCATAGGTACACACATGGCGGTGTGTTTTTCTGCCTTCTTCCGCTTCACCCACACTTGGCATTTATCCCCAGGCTATCCCTCCCCAGCACCCCCCGCTGTCCTTCCCCCCTTCCCCCCAATATACCCCAGTGTGTAGTAGACCCCCTTCCTGTGTCCATGTGTTCTCATTTTTCTCACCCGCCTATAAGTGAGAATATACAGTATTTGTTTTTCGGTTCTTGTGTCAGTTTGCTGAGAATGATGTTCTCCAGATTCATCCATGTCCTTACAAAGGACACAAACTCATCATTTTTGATTGCTACATAATATTCCATGGTGTATATGTGCCACATTTTCCCAGTCCAGTCTACCATCGATGGGCATTTGGGTTGGGTCCAAGTCTTTGCTATTGTAAACAGTGCTACAATGAACATTCGTGTGCATGTGTCCTTATAGTAGAACGATTTATAGTCCTTTGGATATATACCCAGTAATGGGATTGCTGGGTCAAACGGAATTTCTATTTCTAGGTCCTTGAGGAATCGCCACACTGTCTTCCACAATGGTTGAACTAATTTACACTCCCCACAACAGTGGAAGAGTGTTTCTATTTCTCCACATCCTCTCCAGCATCTGCTGTCTCCAGATGTTTTAATGATCGCCATTCTAACTGGCGTGAGATGGTATCTCAATGTGGTTTTGATTTGCATCTCTCTGATGACCAGTGATGATGAGCATTTTTTCATCTGTTTGTTGGCCTCATGTATGTCTTCTTTTGTAAAGTGTCTGTTCATATCCTCTGCCCATTTTTGAATGGGCTTGTTTTTTTTTTTCTGTAAATCTGTTTGAGTTCTTTGTAAATTCTGGATATCAGCCCTTTGTCAGATGCGTAAACTGCAAAGATTTTTTCCCATTCTGATGGTTGCCAATTCATTCTAGTGACTGTGTCTTTTGCCATGCAGAAGCAGTGGAGTTTGATCAGGTCCCATTTGTCTATTTTGGCTTTTGTTGCCAATGCTTTTGGTGTTTTGGTCATGAAGTCCTTGCCTACTCCTATGTCCTGAATGGTTTTGCCTAGATTTTCTTCTAGGGTTTTTATGGTGTCAGGTCTTATGTTTAAGTCTTTAATCCATCTGGAGTTAATTTTAGTGTAAGGTGTCAGGAAGGAGTCCAGTTTCTGCTTTCTGAACATGGCTAGCCAGTTTTCCCAACACCATTTATTAAACAGGGAATCCTTTCCCCATTGCTTGTTTTTGTCTGGTTTATCAAAGATAATATGGTTGTAGATATGTTGTGTTGCCTCCAATGCCTCTGTTCTGTTCCATTGGTCTATATCTCTGTTTTGGTACCAGTACCATGCTGTAGCCTCGTAGTATAGTTTGAAGTCTGGTAGTGTGATGCCTCCCGCTGTGTTCTTTTTGCTTAGAATTGACTTGGGTATGTGGGCTCTCTTTTGGTTCCATATGAAGTTCATGGTGGTTTTTTCCAGTTCTGTGAAGAAATTCAATGGTAGTTTGATGAGGATAGCATTGAATGTGTAAATTACTTTGGGCAGTATAGCCATTTTCATGATATTGATTCTTCCTAATCACGAACATGGAATGTTTGTCCATGTGTTTGTGTCCTCTCTTATTTCGTTGAGCAGTGGTTTGTAGTTTTCCTTGAAGAGGTCCCTTACGTTCCTTGTGAGTTGTATTCCTAGGTATTTTATTTTCTTTGTAGCAATTGAGAATGGCAGTTCGTTCTTGATTTGGTTCTCTTCAAGTCTTATTGGTGTATAGGAATGCTTGTGATTTTTGCACATTGATTTTATATCCTGAGACTTTGCTGTAGTTGCTTATCAGTTTCAGGAGTTTTTGGGCTGAGGTGATGGGGTCTTCTAGGCATACTATCATGTTGTCTGCAAATAGAGACAATTTGGCTTCCACCTTTCCTATTTGAATACCCTTTATTTCTTTTTCTTGACTGATTGCTCAGGCTAGAATTTCCAGTACTATGTTGAATAGGAATGGTGAGAGAGGGCATCCTTGTCTAGTGCTGGATTTCAAAGGGAATGCTTCCAGGTTTTGCCCATTCAGTATGATATTGGCTGTTGGTTTGTCGTAAATAGCTTTTATTACTTTGAGATATGTTCCATCAATACCGAGTTTACTGAGGGTTTTTAGCATAAAGGGCTGCTGAATTTTGTCGAGTGCCTTCTCTGCGTCAATTGAGATAATCATGTGGTTTTTGTTTTTGCTTCTGTTTATGTGGTGAATTACATTGATAGACTTGTGTATGTTGAACCAGCCTTGCATTCCCGGGATGAATCCTACTTGATCATGATGGATAAGTATTTTAATGTGCTGTTGCAATCGGTTTGCCAGTATTTTATTGAAGATTTTTGCATCTATGTTCATCGTGGATATTGGCCTGAAGTTTTCTTTTCTTGTTGAGTCTCTGCCAGGTTTTGGTATCAGGATGATGTTGGTCTCATAAAATGATTTGAGAAGGGTTCCCTCTTTTTGAATTATTTGGAATAGTTTCAGAAGGAATGGTACCAGATCCTCCTTGTGTGTCTGGTAGAATTCGGCTGTGAACCCATCTGAACCTGGGCTTTTTTTGTGTGGTAGGCTCTTAATTGCTGCCTCAACTTCAGACCTTGTTATTGGTCTATTCATAGTTTCGGCTTCCTCCTGGTTTAGACTTGGGAGGACACAGGTGTCCAGGAATTTATCCATTTCTTCATGGTTTACTAGTTTATGTGCATAGAGTTGTTTGTAGTATTCTCTGATGGTGGTTTCAATTTCTTTGGAATCTCTGGTGATTTCCCCATTATCGTTTTTTATTGCATCTATTTGGTTGTTCTCTCTTTTCTTTTTTATCAGTCTGGCTAGTGGTCTGTCTATTTTGTTGATCTTTTCAAAAAACCAGCTCTTGGATTTATTGATTTTTTGAAGGGTTTTTCTTGTCTCTATCTCCTTCAGTTCTGCTCTGATCTTAGTTATTTCTTGTCTTCGGCTAGGTTTTGAGCTTTTTTTGATCTTGCTCCTCTAGCTCTTTCAATTTTGACAATAGGATATCATTTTTGGATTTCTCCACTCTTCTCTTGTGGGCACTTATTGCTATATATTTTCCTCTACAGACTGTTTTAAATGTGTCCCAGAGATTCTGGTACATTGTGTCTTCGTTCTCGTTGGTTTCAAAGAACTTCTTTATTTCTGCCTTCATTTCATTGTTTATCCAATCAACATTCAAGAGCCAGTTGTTCAGTTTCCATGAAGCTGTGTGGTTCTGAGTTATTTTCTGAATTCTGAGTTCCAACTTGATTGCACTATGGTCTGAGAGACTGTTTGTTATGATTTCAGTTGTTTTGCATTTGCTGAGGAGTGCTTTACTTCCAATTATGTGGTCAATTTTGGAGTAGGTGTGATGTGGTGCTGAGAAGAATGTATATTCTGTGGATTTGGGGAAGAGAGTTCTGTAAATATCTATCAGGTTTGCTTGTTCCAGGTCTGAGTTCAAGTCCTGGATATCCTTGTTAATTTTCTGTCTGGTTGATCTGTCTGTTATTGACAGTGGAGTGTTAAAGTCTCCCACTATTATTGTGTGGGAGTCTAAGTCTCTTTGTAAGTCATTAAGAACTTGCCTTATATATCTGGGTGCTCCTGTATTGGGTCCATATATATTTAGAATCGTTAGCTCTTCTTGTTGTATTGATCCTTTTACCATTATGTAATGACCTTCTTTGTCCCTTTTGATCTTTGTTACTTTAAAGTCTATTTTATCAGAGACGAGAAATGCAACTCCTGCTTTTTTTTGCTCTCCATTTGCTTGGTAAATCTTCCTCCATCCCTTTATTTTGAGCCTTTGTGTATCCTTGTGTGTGAGATGGGTTTCCTGGATACAGCACACTGATGGGTTTTGGTTTTTTATCCAATTTGCCAGTCTGTGTCTTTTGATTGGTGCATTTAGCCCATTTACATTTAGGGTTAATATTGTTATGTGTGAATATGATACTGCCATTTTGATGCTAGCTGGCTGTTTTGCCCATTGGTTCATGTAGATTCTTCATTTTGTTGATGCTCTTTAGCATTTGGTATGCTTTTAGGATGGCTGGTACTGGTTGTTTCTTTCTATGTGTAGTGCCTCTTTCAGGAGCTCTTGTAAAGCAGGCCTAGTGGTGACAAAATCTCTGAGTACTTGCTTGTTCATGAATGATTTTATTTTTCCTTCACTTATGAAGCTCAGTTTGGCTGGATATGAAATTCTGGGTTGAAAGTTCTTTTCTTTAAGGATATTGAATATTGGCCCTCACTCTCTTCTGGCTTGTAGAGTCTCTGCCGAGAGATCTGCTGTGAGTCTGATGGGCTTCCCTTTGTGGGTGACCCGACCTTTCTCTCTGGCTGCCCTTAGTATTTTCTCCTTCATTTCAACCCTGGTGAATCTGACGATTATGTGCCTTGGGGTTGCTCTTCTTGCGGAGTATCTTTGTGGTGTTCTCTGTATTTCCTGGAGTTGAGTATTGACCTGTCTTGCTAGGTTGGTGACATTTTCCTGGATAATATCCTGAAGAGTATTTTCCAGCTTGGATTCATTCTCTTCATCACATTCTGGTACACCTATCAAACGTAGGTTGGATCTCTTCACATAGTCCCACATTTCTTGGAGATTTTGTTCATTCCTTTTTGTGCTTTTTTCTTTAATCTTGGTTTCTCATTTTATTTCATTGAGTTGATCTTCGACTTCTGATATTCTTTCTTCTGCTTGGTCAATTCGGCTGTTGAAACTTGTGCATGCCTTGCGAAGTTCTCGTGTTGTGTTTTTCAGCTCCTTCAATTCATTCATATTCCTCTCTAAGTTGTCCATTCTTCTTATCATTTCCTCGAATCTTTTTTCAAGGTTCTTTGTTTCTTTGCACTGATTTAGAACATGTTCTTTTAGCTCACTGAAGTTTCTCATTATCCACTTTCTGAAGTCTGATTCTGTCATTTCGTCACACTCATTCTCTGTCCAGCTTTGTTCCCTTGCTGGTGAGGAGTTTTGATCCTTTGTAGGAGGTGAAGTGTTTTGGTTTTGGGTGTTTTCCTCCTTTTTGCGCTGGTTTCTTCCCATCTTTATGGATTTATCCGCCTGTTGGCTTAGTAGTTGCTGATTTTTCGATTGGGTCTCTGTGTGGACGCCCAGATTGTTGATGATGAGGTATTTCTGTTACTTATTTTTCCTTCTAATGGTCTAGCCCCTCTGCTGTACGAGTGCTGAGGTCCACTCCAGGCCCTGCTTGTCTGGGGTACACCTGTAGCAGCTGCAGAACAGTGAGGGATGCTACCAGTTTCTTCTTCCTCTATCTTTGTTTCAGAATGATGCCCACCATATGCCAGTCTGATTAGTCCTTTTTTGGGGTGACTCTTTGGATACAGGGGTCAGGGAGCTGCTTGAGGAGATGGTCTGTGCTTTAAAGGAGCTCCAGTGCTGAGCTGTGAGCTCCGTTGTTCATTCAGGGTTGTTGGGAGGTTGTTTATGTCTGCTGCAATAGAACTCACAAAACACCACACTTTTTTTTTTCCCCCTTAGATGCTCTGTCTCAGGGAGTTGGGGCTTTCTTTATGAGTATCTGTTGCACTGTCCTGCCCAGCTAGGAGGCAGTCTATTAACTATTTGCCTGCTGGGGCTCTGCCCTGCTAGCGCAGGTCCGCCCTGTTGCCACGGGTCTCTGTTCTGCTGTGGCGTGCTCCACCCTGCTGGCGGAGTCTCTCTGTTATGGCAGGTTGCCTCGGCAACAGCAGGCTGTGTCAGCAGTGGGTGGTACCTCAGTAGGGGCGGATTGCGTCTGTAGTGGCAGATGCCCCTCCCGCACTGGGATGCACCTTCCTAGATGCCGGCAGCAAAGCTCTGATCCCTGAGTGCCTCCAATCGCCGCCCTGCTTGTCCCCGTGAGGGTGGGACCCACCGAGCCCGATCACCCAGCTCCCTGCCTCAGAGTCCATCCTCTCTCTCTCTCTCTTTTCCTCTCCCCAAGCTGAACAGTTGACTCTCTCACTGGCACCCCAGTAGCCTGCTGATAGGGCACTGGGATCTGTGTGATCTCCCGTGCTGTTGCCCACTGCACCGGCTTAGATCACGTTTCCCAGGAATCTCCGGGTCTGGCTCATTGTCCAAGTCCCGTTCAATCAGATGGACATGCCAATCTTCCCTTCCAAATCTCAGATTGCCGGTTTAACAGGGCACCTGGACCAGTGAGTTTTGTGCCTGGTGCCGCTGTGCGGTGGCGCCGGCCGAACTGGCCATGCAAGCCGGCTGCGCTAGCGTCCCATGTCTCTCCCACACCTGGGACTTTCAACGTTCTGTGGGCAAAAAAGGTCCATCCGAGAATGCGGCTAGGACTCACCCTCTGTGCTTTCACTGAGAGCTGCAATCCTGAGTCACCTCTACGATGCCACCTTGGAAGCCTCTCCCGCACCTGTCTTTATAATAGAATGATTTATAATCCTTTGGATATATACACAGTAATGGGATTGCTGGGTCAATGGCATTTCTATTTCTAGATCCTTGAGGAATTGCCACACTGTCTTCCACAATGATTGAACTAATTTACACTCCTGCCTATAGTGTAAAAGCATTCCTTTTACAGGACAAATGAGTGAGCAGCGGTTTCCTGCCACCCTCCCCACCTTGTGGGGGCTAGGAAGCATGACCCCAGGGCCCCAAATGGCTAGCTGGTGTTCCCCACCATGCACCCTGTGTCGGCAGGACGCGGTCAAGATCGGTCTTCTTCCTTATCCTTTTCCTTATCCTTATTCTAACAGCAATTAGTGGTACTTCTTTAGAGTGGGGAATGAGACAGCCAAGTAAAAAGAGCTGCCTAGCAGAACTTCTGACCAGCTCGTGCACTGGGAGGAGGAGTACACACTGGGATGGAGCCTCGGGAAGTTTGTGCCATTTGCAGCGGGGAGGAGCCCAGCCTCTTCTGTTCCAAGAGTACCTGAGATTCAATCTGTGAGATGGGAAACCAGCTAGCAGGGCTCTTGCTTTCCTGAGAATCCCTGTTTTCCTTTTTACTCCTTTTTTCACCCTTCAAAGTGTCTGTGAGCCTAATATTTCATGGCTGTGTGACAGGAATTTGACTTTTAGCTGAACTAAGGAGAAGGTCCTGAAGCCCAGATTTTTATGCTACAGAAATAAACTTGTTTCTCATTGGCAAAAAGGTGTTGATTGTAATGGTTTCTATTTTGATTAATAAAGATGTGTTTGAGCCTATTTATAATGATTTAAAATTCACAGTTTGAAACTGCAATCAGTGTGCTCCAACCTAATACATAAACCCCTGAATTTAGTCAGAAGGGGAAGGATTTGAGGTTTGGCTCATGTCTCTCTGGCTCACATTAACCATAACATAATAAACCCTTCTTCACCAGCAATATCCAACATCTCAGTGATTGGCTTTCTGTGAGGGGAAGTCATAGGATCTAGACTGACCTCCTGGTGTTTGCTAACACTTAGTTTGGTTAAATTATTCTTTAGAACCCCCATCTTACCTTTTCTTCAAGGATTGACTTAAATACCGCCTACTCTGAGAACCTTTTCCTGACCTCTTCATCTAAAATTAAATTCTCTTTCTTCCTAACTTCAGCAGAACTTAAACTGCACATGTGACACCAAAAAGGTTCAACCTTGTATTAAAATTATTTATATATGTATCTCATCTACTGTATTAAGAGAAGTTATTTGAGGGCAGAAGGTTTTTATGATTGTTTTCTATCCTACTTAGCCTCTAGCTTAGCTCCTTGGCACAGTAGGCATTCAGAAAAACTTATTCTTATTTGATGTGGCTTGTTGAAGGAAAACAACAGCACCACTTAATAACCAGAAGAGATAGAAACAGATGCCAAAAATGTTTACCCTACAGTGGAAGGCAGCATCTTTAACAAAATTCCTCCTGTTTCTGAAAGTGTTCCCTCCTCAGCAAATTGCTGGTTTGACCTACACTAAAACTTCCTCATCAGCACTAGGCTCTCCATTTCCCTGATTTATTATAAAGGATTAAAATTCTCACTGGTATTTACTTTTGATGATTTATACCTAGACTGTATGTACTGACGGCGTGGAAGAAATAGTGAAGTGTGTATTCACACCAGCATTTTTCAGAAACAGCCTGGCTGTGTGTGGATTGGCAGTGCATAATGAAAAGGGGAGAGCCGGTCTCATTTTCCATTGCAGTAATCCCACTCTGTACAGGTTGCAAGATAGAGATGCTTTTTAGCCATTCTTTTATTCATTTAGCCAACCGATAAGTCATCATTCTCTGAGTTAGTCAAACAGAGCTTTATGTGGGTACGAACTAGGTAGTTCTTTCAAGGCCTTTCTGATAAATGGTATTTTTACAACTAAAATCTAGTGGAATTCCTTTATAATATTCATGCCAATGGACAGACCTAGAATCCTTCTTAAATTATAGTCAAAAATCTCAATATTAACATGCTATTTTTTTCTAACTATGAACTGTGTCACAGGTTTGTCCGATATTAATAGATATATGCCATCTTTCACAACTGAAAAAAAGAAAAAAGATAAGAAATCCGTTTCTGAGCAAGAATAAGTTTGGAAAATACCAGGTTAAAGAGCTTCTTAGATCTTTTAATACATCAATGTGCTTCTGTAATCACAAGTTCGGTCTTTGCGTGTTTTACTTATCAATACTCTTTGGAAACAAATCACATATATTAGGCTTTTATTGTGCAAACATATTTTGAGAATGAAGGCTGTATCTTTATGTGCATGTCTCTATGATAATGTTTGCTATAACAGCTGTTTTTCATTGTAATTAATATCTTCTGTCAGCTTAGCAAATTTTTTTTTCTTTTTTAGCAAACTTTTTTCCTTAAAAAATGATGTGTAAGATGTGATAATTAATGTGTTAATTGGGTGTGTCAGTCAGTTCAGTCAGGTAAGCTGAGCTGCTACCAGCATTGAATTATAAGGAATTTATTGTAGAAATACTAGTTCCCACAATTGTAGGAGTCACCGAAGAATGGGATCTGAAAGAAGGAATTAGAGGATCATAGAAAGGTCAAGTCAATAACAGGCTTTTTTTTTTTTTTTTTTTTTGAGACAGAGTCTTGCTCTGTCACTCAGGCTAGAGTGCAGTGGTGAGATCTCTGCACACTGTAATCTCGGCCTCCCAGGGTCAAGCGATTCTCCTGCCTTAGTATCCCGAGTAGCTGGTACTACAGGCACCTGCCACTGTGCCTGTCTAATTTTTGCATTTTGTAGTAGAGATGGGTTTCACTATGTTGGCCAGGCTGGTCTTTAACCCCCTACTTCATGATCCACTGCCTTGGCCTCCCAAAGTGCTAATAGGCTTTCTAAACTCAGAAACAGCCAGTTGCTAGAGTAGGACAGGAAGCACTCCTGAAGAAGTCTCTGGAAAACTATTTTGTTTGTGTGTCTGGGGTTACAGTTGGTCAGCAAAACTAGCAGATGGGAAGGAGAAATAGAACAGGAGTGAAAGAGAATGAGAAAAAGCTGGAATCTGCTGGCCCCTTTGCACCTGTCATCCATATAAGTGATTGCAGTGACTTTCAAAGTGTAACGGTGACCGCTTTGCTTCTGACACCCAAATCTCACACATACTTCTCTTTTGTCCAGCTCTAACAAGAAAATACACAGGAAAGGAGATTGTGGGAAATTCAGTTCCAATTTAGGTAAATTGACCCAGAATAAAACTGCCACAATGGGATTTGGAATACATTCCTAAATTTCTATCCGAAAAATGTACTTTGTACCTGATGTCTGAGTTCTAGTCTCAGCTCTACCATTGCTGTTATGTGACTTTGGGCTAGTGACTTAACACCTTTGGATTCAGTTTCCTTTTTTTGCTAAAGAATAGAGGCTGGAGAGTCTCCCAGTTTTAAGATTTAAAGAGAATTGTGGCATGCTCAGCCCACTCTTGTGAATACAATACATTAACACAGATTTTGTAAAAGCATAATAAAGATCATATCAGAGTGTAATAAAAACAAGATACAAGTCTGAAAAATTTCATTAGTTCCTGCCAGTACTAGAATAAGTACCATCTAAGGAGACATTAATTAAGTTCTATAACCATGAAAGCAAACTTAAAACAAACAAAAAAAATTTCATTTCATTCCTGCCTGGAGTTTTTTTTTTTTTTTTAAATTTACTTCCCAATGTCATCTCTCCCAAAATTGTATGTTGTACTTTTTTTTCCTAAGAGGTTTTAAAAGATTGGTTTTCTTGCTTTGCAATTTCTTCAGTGTGTTACAAGAGATAAAATTTGCTTCATTGGTTAAGTTAATTTTTATGTGAATTTAAATGATTAGTAAAGAAAATAGTTTTGATAATATTGAAATTGCTTTTTCTGTAATTAAAGAGCATGTATATGTAATATAATTACTCTTGTCAAACATTTACAGGGCACCTGCTATATGACAGTCACTCTGGTAGCACTGGCAATACAGTTCAAGGGAACACAAGCAGCTGGCCAGCCCAGTACACTAAAATCCACGCAGAAAATTTCAGAATGAGAAGCTGGCTTCTGTAATACATTTAGTGATGCAATCTTACAAGAGGACAAAAGAAAGCCAGACGTTTTTGAAGAAATGGTGTCTGAAGTGAGACGACCATTTCCTCTCAGTTGTTTAGGAGTTAGCCTGATGAAGGGGAAATAATGCAAAAGGGGACGATAGTGACAGGAACATCAGATGAGAAGAGGCTAGAGAAATATGGCTTCTTGTTGGAATGTGGGCCAGGCGTTGGGATAAGCACTATACTTAATACCAATAAAAATACCATGAATTAGACCTACTATTATTTTGTTAATGTCAGATACAAAGGAGGAGTAAGTAAGAATCCAAGCTGGGGTGACAGGAAGAGGCTGAGTTAGAGTGCCTTTCTCTAGTGAACACGCTTGGGCTTGATTACTAAAGGAGGAGATTTAAAAAGGTATTTGGCACAAGCTTGGCATAGTCAGATTTGTGTTTTCAAACTCTCTGACAGGTATTTGGAGAATGAGTTGAAATGGGTTGGCGTTGGCAAGGTGGGAACGAATTAAAAAGTAATAGTAATAAGCCAAGCCTACCTTAGGAGAGTGATGGAAGAAATAGAGAAGGGGGATACATTTAAAAAAAATATTTAGAAAGCATTTTACTACATAATATGTTTATAAACATACAGCTGTGGGAAAATCAAATTTAGCAATCCATTTCACCACTAAAGTAATTATGACCAGGCACGGTGGCTCACGCCTGTAATACCAGCACTTTGTGAGGCTGAGGTAGGAAGATCTTTTGAGGCTAGGAGTTCAAGCCTGCAGTGAGCTATGATTTCACCACTGTACTCCAACTTGGGCAAAGTAAGACCCTGTCTCTAAAATAAATAAATAGATGAATAATTATAAATCTGTAAGCCTTATAACAGATAAAGTATTACTAAAATTAAATTGTAGTTTCAGTCAATTTTTAGAGTTTGATTGCTCAATTGTTGTGCCATCAAATTTCAACATAGTTGAGCAGACACAGTTCACATCACAGACACTCTTAAGTAGCAGAACTTATATCTTCATTCCTTCTTCATTATTAAAAGAACTATCATGGGGTAGCAATCCACACAGCTGAAAATATAACATTTTATTCTCCAGCATTGCTGGTAGTTAAAGGTGGCTCTGTGACATCATTCTGTCTAATGAAATATAAGCGGGGGTCTACTGAGTCTACTGGAACTTCTGGAAGATTTTTTTTTTATCATGATAAATACACCACTTCTATTTTCCTTCCTGCAATCCAACTGCAACGACCATACGTGCAATTCCCATTTGTGATCATATACTAAGAATGGTAAAGTAGGAAGACTGAGGAAGAATGGTTGTTGGAACATCTGCACCAGATCTCAGTTGCCAAGTTTAGGCCTCTCGTAATTTAAGAAAATAAATCCAGTTCTTGATTAACCACTGTTTTATGGTTTTTATTATATATAGCTGAATGTATCTGATTTGTTGCAATTGTATTACCTTCCCCAAAAGCCAATCTCAAAAGTAGCAGATTTAGGAGGAGTTAGTACTATAACTAACTAAGTCTATCCAGTCAAGTTATCCTGACTTTCTCGAGGCAACTGAATATTCTAGGGGAGAGAGTAGTACTGTGTAAACAATAAAACATCTGTTCTTTTCAGTAGGTGCAATATTTCAGTGACTCTTCTCACTGACACATTATAACAAGATGCAAAAAACTTTTGGTGCCCTTTGTGAAATTATGTTTAATGGGAAGAAAAAACAAATTAAGGTGGAAATCTGAAAGCAAAGTCCAGAAATGGCCTGAAACAGACACTAGGCAAGACTGAATTCTACTACGTAGTCAGAAGGATGCCAAGAGAAGTGCTAATAGGAAGAGTAGAGAATAAGCTCAAGGTAGCTCGTTGTTTTCTTGAGCTAAAAAGAGTACACTTGAAGACCGTGATTGAAAAGCAGTTGTCTTAGATAATTTTCTTAAAAGACCTTGAGGCATGGACTTGCCTTGGAGACCATTTTCAATTTCTCACTCATTTTTTTTTTAGCCGCATTTTAAAGTAGACCCCAAAGGTCACAGAACAAGAAAACATTACCAATGGCTCACATACAAAGTGGAACACACTCTTTGTTATAGATTAAAATTTGCTGTCTCTCAGTAGTAAAAGTATGTGCCGATCTGTTAAAAGAAATGTGATCAACATAGGCTCGATTTGAACTAAAACAAATAAAAATAAGCAAAGGTCTTTAAATAATACAGATAGATGGACTTTTTAACAAATGATGAAGGAACAATTGGATGCCTACATGTAAAAAAATGATTCTAGACATAGACTTAATACCTCTCATAAAAATTAATTTAAAATGGATCATAGATCTAAAGATAAAACATGAAATTATAAAACTTCTAGAAGATAAAAGAGAATTATATCTAGGTGACCACTGGTTGCATGATGAGTTTCTAGATACAGAACCAGAAGAGTGATCCGTGAAAGAAAACAATGGTAAGGTGAAAGTTATACAGTTAAAAACTTCTGCTCTTCAAAGGACACTGTGAATAGAACGAAAAGATAAGCCACATAGTGGGAAAAATATTTACAAAACATTTGTTTAATAAAGGATTGTATCTAAAACAACGAAACACTCAAAGCTCAACACTATGAAAGAAAACAACCCAATTAAAACATGGACAAAAAACTCTTGACCCCTCACCAAAGAACATATACAGATGGCAAATATGTATATAAAAAGATGTTCAGTATCGTATGTCGTAAAAAATTGCAAATTAAAACAATGAGATACCAATACACACACATTAGAGTTGTTAAAATCCAAACAACTCACTATACCAAATGCTGATGAGGATGTGAAACAGTAGAAAATCCCAATCATTGTAGGGAATGTAAAATGACACAGCCACACTGAAAGACAGTTTGACAGTTTCTTAAAAAGCTAAATGTAGTCTTACCATAGAATGATACAACCATTCCCCTAAGTATTTATCCACTTCATTTGAAAACTTAGACCCACACAAAAATTTTCATGTGAATGTTTATAATAGCTTTATTCATAACTGCCCAAGCCAGAAGCAAGCAAGATGTCCTTCAGTGGGCAAACAGAAAAACAAACTGTGTTATACTCATACCATGGAATATTACTCAGTGCTAAAAAATGAGTTATCAAGCCACAAAATGACATGAAGGAAATATAAATGTATACTGTTAAGTGAAATAAGTCAGTCTGAAAGCCTACATGCCACATAACTTCAATGATATGACATTTTGCAAAAGACAAAAATATAGCTACAGTGAAAACATCTGCAGTTGGCAGTAGTTTAGGAGGGTTGGGAGGAAGACAGGAGGAGCACAGGAGATTTGTAGAGTGGTAAAACTATTCTGTATATTATAATGGTGGATACCTGACATTGTGCATTTGTCCCACGTAACGGTATAACACAGAGTGAACCTTAATGTATGCACTTTAGTTGATAATAATGTGACAATATTGGTTCTTTAATTGTAACGTGTACCACATTGATGCAAGATGTTCATAGTCTGAAAAAGTGTGTATGGGGTAGGAGAGTATACGAAAACTCTGTACCAGCTGCTCATTTTTCTTTTTGTAAACACAAAACTATTTGTAAAATAAGGAGTTCATTACTTCAGAAATCTTAATTTTAAAAGATTAGGGCAGTAATTTAATGGAAATAGCACCAGCAATAGTCAACAGGAAAGAAACTAATGTTGGTCACCTTAAGGCCACATTCTTTCACTATGCTTACAAATTCTTAGAAAAATATCTTGTGTGAACTCAGAGCAAGAGTTCATTTCTCTTCCAAGGGATGGCCAGAGCCATTCCTGATGGATCTGCCTCATGACACAAATACCTCCCATCAGGCCCCACCTCCAACATTGGGGATTACAATTCAATGGGAAATTTTGGTGGGGGCAAATATCCAAACTTTATCAGTCAGTGTATTAATCCATTTTAATGCTGCTGATAAAGACTTACCCTAGACTGTGGAATTTATGAAAGAGGCGTAATGGACCTCCACATGGTTGAGGAGGCCTCACAATCATGGCAGAAGGCAAGGAGGGGCAATTCGCATCTTACACGGATGGCAGCATGCAAAAAGAGAGAGAGCTTGTGCAGGGAGACTCTGCCTTATGAAGCTGACAGATCTTCTGAGACTTATTTACTATCACGAGGGCAGCATGGAAAAGACCTGCCCCATAGACCAATTACCTCCCACAGGGTCCCTCCCACAACATGGGAATTCAAGATGAGATTTGGGTGGAGGCACAAGTCCATTTCTTTTGGTATCACTGAAAAGTGGCATAATTTAACTGAGATAATATGTATCTTTTTTTAATCAATTGTTGAATACAATTTTTTTTGTTCACATTTTCACCTCTGAAACTAGAATGAGTCCCACATCAATTTTACAATAATCAGTACGATTCTTTCCTTCTTGAATGGTTCATAAAATAATGATGTTACTTGAGCCTCTTTGATTTGTATGCGTATGATGTAAATAACATAACTGAGTACATTTCACTCCCTTCTTATATGATGCACCTAATTACCAACAGCATTACAGGATCTGTCTGTGGTTGGTGCTGGGGTTGAAGAAGATCCGTCTTCAAAGAACTCACTGGTGAGAAAGACAGACATGCCCGCAAACAAAAAAGTGAAGGATGATCAGGGCTTGAAGTAAGGCAGTAATAGTGAGGATGAGGATGAACACATAGACACGGAAAACTAAGTAAAGAGATAGCATTGAGAAGGGCTGATCAGTTTTGCTTTGGCCAAAGTTTGGTAATGATGTAAATTTCCAAGATAGAGAAGAGAAGAGGAAGCAGGTTTTCTTAGAAACCAGATGAGTTGGTTGATGTCTTTCAAATATCTGGGAGTTGATCTGAGGGACCAGACACAAGGGGAGGGTTTTGGGATTGTCATAAAGATGTGTAAATCACTGGCATGTAGTTGGCAGGTAAAGCCATGACTATCAGCTAAATTGTTCCAGAAGAACATACAGTAAGGAGCAGTTAAGAACAGAGCTTCGACGGACACCAAGAGAGAAGTGACTGGAGAAGTAAGTACCCTGGAGGTCGTGGCCTCTACATTTCTACAGAGGAAATATAGAAGTGAACACTGCTACAGAAAGGTCGAGTGAGACGGGTCCACAGTGTCTATTACATATGGAGATTCAAATGACGTTTGTTTATGTAATTATTAAAAGCATTCTCTGGGGTAATATTTAATTATATTTCCTTTGTTTTTATTAAGAAATCACGGAGAAATGAACTATGTGAAGAATATGTTTTCATCTGTTATATAAATTGTTGATGAAAACTTCATTTTATGTTACACATTGTGTCTTGTATAAGGTCCTGTGAAATTGAATGCCTCCAAAAATTTAGTACAAGGAAAGTTTCTGTCATGTGAAGAATTAATCAATTAGTGAGAATACGTGATCCATTATTTCACTTTTTCTTTTGGCTACGAGGAATGTCGGAGCTAAAGACAATGCTCATTGCCTTCTGACCCCAGATTTTGGGTAGAATTATTTCTATCCCTTTTGCTTCCTTCTGGTCTTTTACTTTGCTTTTATCTTTTTTCCCTCTCATGAGTTTATTAAAGGCAATTTCAAATGTATTTTGGAAGTATGGGAAGCATAAATTATAAATGAATAAAAATATAATCATCAGAATGTATTTTAGAATTCACTTGATTTTTCTACTGAAATAAGGCCCTGGGCATGAGTTCATAGTTAATATTAATGTGTGGAAATGAAGGCTGGCATTGTTGGTCTCCCTTTGTGTGATCTGTAACAGGAGCTCTTTATTCAAACTATTTTAAGAGTTGAGCTCATATCATTAATGATTCAGGTACACTAATCAAATCATAAACCCTAAATCCACATTGATTTCAATCTCTGTTCAGGACACTAGGGAAAATAATCAGTGTGTGCTGAAGGAATGAGGAAAACTGGAGAGGAAATAAACATTATTTTAAAAGCCCCTTTGGAATATATTACATAGGGAGGAAAATTTCACAGCTATTTTAAAGGCAATTGACAAGTTTTATTTAAAAATATATTCCTTATTACTGATGATAATTATGTAATAATATATTTAGAAATTTTGGTATAAAAATAGTATGTTTCTTAATTGTTTTAAGAATATTAAAGTTTATCTTATTGGTGATTAGCAAGAATCAGAAGTACCTTAATTTCTTACAGAGCTCTTGTGAAGTATGCCCTAGGTGGCTGTGATCAGATTTCAACAGCACCGTTAATTAATTTAACAAAACTTGTCTGAACAAAGGATGACCTAATAATGGTAAAAGTCACAGTCACATTGTAAAAGAACTTACAAGATGTCAGGCACTGTGCAAACAATGTTATATACATCGTTATATTAAATGCTCAAACAAGAATGATTATTATCTCTCCTTTTCAGATGACTAAATCAAGGCTTAGAAATGCCACTCAGCCCAAAGTGACAGAGTTAACATTTAAATCTATAATTTTAATTGTTATGATCTACTGAATTGAAATTTATCCTAATGTCTTCATTTCTATCACTTTCTAAATGTAATTATTCTTGAAGTTTTGTCTATTCTATCTGTTAAATATTTATTAAATCCATTTTATAATCTTCATTGCTATTCTTCCCTGGTTCAGATTATTTTTGTTTTATTCCAGAACTAATGCAAAATACCCAATGCATGGATTTCTAGCATAGTGGAGTGAGGAGGCCGTTGCATAATATTCTCAAAAAGTAACTGTAAAATGTAGAAACTTTTCGAAAATAACCATTGCAGAGACCTGGAAGTCGGCCAATGATTTAAGAAAAGTGAGAACTCTAAGTGAAAATTGACTAACACTTGGATAAGGAGAATGGAAATCCAAGGCATTCTTACCGGTAGCTTGTATCCATTTAGATAATAAATAGCAAAATGGCAAATGTAAATTCAACATATCAATGAATATATAAAATGTGAATGGGCTAAACACCTAAATCAAATGCAGACACTGACAGATTGAAAACAAAAAGAATAAGGTCCAACTACATGCTGTCCACAAGAGACATGGTATGGATTCAAAGACCTAAGTTGAAATTAAAAGAATATTTAAAAAACCCTGCATGTCTGCACATGTACCTCAGAACTTAAAGCATAATAAAAAGCCATGCAAATAATAATTGTTGTTGATCTAGAATTACTATATTAATGTCAAAAATAATTGACTTTAACTCAAGACATATTACTAGAAAAAAGACATTTTATGATAATGAAGGGGTCAATTTTTTAGGAAGCTATGGCAATATATACATATATACACAGATATAACAACAGAACTTCTAACTATATAAGGCAAAAAATAAGAGTAAAAGAACTAGAAATCTGCATAATAATGGGTTGAGATTTTCCAATCCCATTCTCAAAACCTGATACACAACCTAGGTAAAAAATTCGCAAGCATAAAGAAGGTGAACAAATACCATCCACCACTTTGACCTTGCTGACATTTAGAACATTAACCAACACACAAACACATTCTTTTCAATTGCACATAGTAAATTCTCCAGTTTAGAAAATATGCTATAATTCTTACCACAGAAAAAAGCCAGGAAATAGTAGCAATCCAGTAGCAATGCTCACTCCTAGAATCTCCATCATACCTTCTAAATACAGCTTGTAACTTAAAGGTACCAGGCTACTCAGGAGAAATGACCGATTTCAGCTTTGTGAGAAAATGTTGATAATCAGACAAGGGGCATTATATTTTATCAGAAACCAAGAAACCTATCAATGACAACTGGAGTAAAACCAAACAGATACAGGAGCTAGTATGATGGGACTGACACTGGCTGGCATCAAGAGAAAATGACATAAGAAAAATAATACTCAAAATGAATTAAAACACATTAATTACATAAAAGTTCATGAATCCAAAATCCACGAACACAACAAAAATTCACTGGGACTATTGAGAGTTTTGAGAGTACTAATTCATTATTTTAAAAACAAATACCTGTTTAACTGGTACTACAGAGTGCACAGAATTAGTCAGATATTCTTTATAAGATAATTTCAACTATTAAATGCAGATAGGAACATATAAATTCACCATCATCACATGGCTTTAGGCACTGATTACTAAAAGCAACTAAAACTGTCAATGGCTCATGCCTGTAATCCCAGCACTTTTGGAGGGCAAGGTGGGTGCATGTCTTGAGATCAGGAGTTCAAGACCAGATGGGCTGCATTGTAAAACCCCCTCTCTACAAAAAATACAAAGATTAGCCAGGTTTGGTGGTGTGCACCTGTAATCCCAGCTACTTGGGAGGCTGAGAATTGAGAATCACTGGAACTAAGGAGGCAGAGGCTGCAGTGAGTCGAGATTGCACCACTGCACTCCAGCCTGGGCAACAGAGTGAGACTCTGTCCCCCACCCCACCCCCAAAAAAAGGAAAGAAAAAAAAAGCTACCAAAACCTTAAAGCAACAGGTTGATGAGAGACTTAAAGGAAGATTGGGCTCATGTCAACTGAACCTACTAATCAATTTCAACATCACAGAGAGATCAACAAGACATTATGTATTGCCTGAAGTGATCTATTGGGAAGCACACAGGACAACCTATGAACTATTCTTGCCAAAAGAAGTGATCTTAAATCTAATAAGACTTTTGTAATATATCTATTGGTTTACAAGAAATATAGGAAATAGACTCGCATAGTAAATGATACCACACGATTGTATACATGTGATCTCATTTACTGTAGGAGTCTATAGAACAAACACTCATCGGAATTTCTACAGAACAAATGTTCCGCTTTCTTCAAAAAATAGAATATATTTTTAAAAATGGATGAGAAGAGAAACTGTTATCTACTAAAAAAAAAAAAACTTACTAGAGTCGTTATCACCCAAATGACACATGAGGAACTTGCTTAAAGTCAGATTCTAATTTTAAAACTCAGCCGGGTGCGGTGGCTCACGCCTATAATCCCAGCACTTTGGGAGGCCGAGGCGGGTGGATCACGAGGTCAAGAGATCGAGACTATCCTCGTCAACATGGTGAAACCCTGTCTCTACTAAAACTACAAAAATTAGCTGGGCATGGTGGTGTGAGCCTGTAGTCCCAGCTACTTGGGAGGCTGAGACAGGACAATTGCTTGAACCCAGGAGGCGGAGGTTGCGGTGAGCCGAGATCATGCCATTGCACTCCAGCCTGGGTAACAACAGTGAAACTCCATCTCACAAAAAAAACAAAACAAAACTCTAAAAGAATGTTTTGACATGATCAGGGAACTAAGTATATGATCTGGATGCTGTTAAGAAATTAATGTAAGTTCAGCTTGGTCCATAACTTTATTTATCAGTGATAATACTGAAACATGTGCAGGTAAAATGCTACCACAACTGGGACTTTCTTTAAAATCAACACGGAAGGCATAAATGAAAATGTTAATAATTATTGACATTAGGTAGTTGGTACATGAGGGTAATTGTGCTCTTCTCTGTACTGTTGACATTAGAAATATTAATATCAAAACATTTAAGAGTGGGTTTTGTTTTGATAATCAATTTTCTTCAAAGGAAAATGGTGAATAGTTTTTTTTTTTTTGAGATGGAGTTTTGCTCTTGTTGCCCAGACTGGAGTGCAGTGGCACCATCTTGGCTCACTACAACCTCCGCCTCCCAGGTTCAAGTGATTCTCCTGCCTCAGCCTCTGGGCTAGCTGGGATTACAGGTGACTGACACCATGCCCAGCTAGTTTTTTTTTTTTTTTTTTTTTTTTTTTTTTAGTAAAGATGGGGTTTCACCATGTTGGCCAGATTGGTCTTGAACTCCTGACCTCAGGTGATCTGCCCGTCTCAGCCTCCCAAAGTGCTGGCATTACAGGCAGGAGCCACCATGCCTGGCCTGGTGAATAGATTTTAAGCAGAAATTATGTTTTGTCGTCCTAAGAATTTCTGGTCTTTCAATGCTCCCAGGACTGGCCATGGCTATTTGCCACTTTAAGAACCAGTCAATTAGGTTAATGGTCACTATCATTACATCCTAAGCACTTTACATTTGTAGTTTATTTACTATTTAAAACAATCCTGGCAACTAGTGTGGCAGAGATGACTAGTTTAGAAAATCATTCGTATCTCCGCTTTCATAGTGTTGATTTGTGTTTGGAAGCTTTAGGGTCTCTGTTTTCATCCACTTTTGCACCTAGGTGTGGTCATATGACTAGGTTTTGACACTAGTCATATGAATTTCAATGTGTGATGAGCATCTCTCTGTGCTAAGTGCAATGCTCTGTATTTTCTCTTCCTTCCACCGGCCTTCTCATCTGATGTTGGGACGATGTCAGGACAACCTTGGAGCCATGGAATGTGAAGTCGTGAGATAGAATCAGCTAGAGTCTTTGTGTCACTGCAGGAATGAAGTTACCTTAAAGATCACACTAACCAGGAATGGTTACATACACTGACGTATATGAAGCAAGAAATCAACTTACTGTGTCAAGCGGCTGAAATTTTGGGGTGAGTTGTTACAGCAGATTTCCTGTCCTGATTAATGTGGTCGTGCATTATCATCCCATTTTAAAACAAGGAGATCAAAATGGAAAATACTGGATAATTTGCGTACAGAAAAACAATTGTTAATGAGAGCCAGAAGCTGAATCTTGGTCACCCAATCCTTAAGAATATACTGTTAACCACCATGCTGTGCCAAAACGTCTATGTCACTAAGACTTTCTGGCCTGTAGTCCAACATCCTCATTACCTTACTACTTCTTACATTGTATCTTAAATCCTGGCTTCAAGTTCTAGATTGCGTTTCAAAATCCTTGTCTGTGAAGCTAAGCCTAAGGCTTTCTCGAATCATATCCTTTTAAACCGACTTAAAAACAAACATTATAGCCTGATCTTCTCCCTCAAAATAAGTTAGCCATAAAAATTTCCTACTTCAAGAACCGGAGCTACTGGTCCAAGCAAAGATTATTTTCTCTGAAAAGGTTTGCCCAGGGAAAACACACTGCAATCAATATTTATTCTATAAATACCTTATTAAACTAGTTATTCTTGCATTGTTGAGATGGGTAATTCCCAAAGAGTCGTCCATGGTTAGCATCATAAGCATCATCTGGGGACTTGTTAGAAAGGCAGATTTTTAGAGCACAACACAGACCTTCTGAATTCGAAACTGGGAGTTGAGCCCAGCACAGTCTGCACTTCAACAAGAAGCCCTCCAGGTGCCTGTGATACCTGCTGACTTGAAAACCATTAATTTATGTATCCACTTTAAAGCCCTGTGTAATGAACACAACCAAATGAAACAGAAACACTGCTCTGCTCCTCTGTAATCATGTTATATTTTTACATTGATCTTACAAAAGCACTAAATGCCTTTATCCATATATGAACATTAGAGCTTGCCCAGCCTGCGAATCTAGGAATAACTATTTCAACTTTCTCCTGCTTTCTTATCTAAACATGTTTCTATTTTCAACATTTTCTTCCCATCAACCTTCTCCCTTCAGTGCTTTTCACGTTGCTGCTGTTGCTTCTTCCTAAACTCTCTTTGGCTTCGCTCTTTCTTTACGCGCCATTTTGCTGTGTTGATTTCACTCTCACTCTCTGCGCTTACACTCTTACTTTCGTTTGCGTCTCCATAAAGGCTGCACGTGGAGCAGCAAATGAAAGAGAGCAAACGAAAGTAAGATTTTTCCTTCCTAAGGACAAATCTCAAAATATGGAGACAATCCATATTTCAAACATCTAATCAAACATATAATCTCAAACATCATTAAGGCATTCCCAATTTTACGCACCGGGCATTTAGCTAACATTCTTTGTTATATCTTCATCATGTCTACTTTTATTCTTTTGAAAAAATGAGGTCGTATATACCTAGAGAATGTACTTAATTCTCATCCTTCAGAGCACACTGTCATCATTGTTCTATACAAAGTCCCTCTCATTTAATTACACATTGATTGATTTTGTCCTTATTACCCTATTTTTCTCCCTTTCAAAAGCAACCACGTCTCCTGGGTCCAGTATCTCTGAATTATCATCTTCGTAAAATATGCAATTTTTATGTGTGTGTATGTTTAATTTACATAAATGGTATTGTTGAAAACCTCTCACCCTGTTTATTTTCACTTCTCACTATTTTTCCTAGCTTCATATGCTCCTGGGTAGAGATTTAGTTTGTGGTTTCTAGATCTTGAATAGTGCTCCATGGTATAAACCAACATATGTTACCTATCTTTTTCTCCACTTACTGGCAATAGCAGGGCTACTTATCTTACTATGGAAATGTCATTTGCTTGCATAGAAAATAATGGGTCTTGGCAGAGTGCAGCAGGACGCCCATCATGCTCATGGGCAAAACAAGACCTGGCTCTGTGGGACTTTCCGACTTCCACCTGTGACAATGTCACAGCTCCAAACTGGAAAGATTTATTTGTTTTTTATTTTTAACACTGTTTCCCACTAAACATCAAGTACTTCAATGTACTCTTTCCCTCTTCATCCTCAAATGAAGAGTGCGGTTGATCATCACTCATTGTACGTATTTTAACAGGGTTCTCCAAATATGTTTCCCCAGCCAGTGGTGAATGGGCACTTTTTTTGTTTGTTCAGTTAGATGCTAACTTTCATTTAAAAAGTAACTCCAACACAATTTCTACCAATAAATTCTTAGAAAATTACAGACACTCTTGTGTATTTCCCAGGAAAGAGTTAAGAAATGAAATTTCATCCAAAAATAGATGTTACACTTCATCAAAATTAAACACTTTTGCATATCAAAGGACACAATCAACAGAGAGAAAAGGCAACCCACAGAGTGGGAGAAAATATTTATAATTCATAGATGTGATTTTTAAAATTGCTAAAAAACCCTAAACTAAATGAAGAAATAATCAGTGATTTTACAAAATTGTACAGATAAGTATGTAACTAGACATCGAGTCTAGGTTTTCTGACACAAAAGGAATACATCTTAACTTCAGTTATATGGACACCCCAGATGAGTTTTTTAGACATTTTCTTTCTGACTATTGTTCTACCATCCTATCTTAATGAATCTACTGAGAATTAAAATATTTGAGGAACAATAAAATTTTGGGTTTTATGACCAAATGATAGACATCTTTATACAACAGTAAATTTAGGATGGTAGAGAAGTTTCTTTTTTTTCATTTTATCCTTTAGTAGTGCAGCTTCTTGCTACAACAGTTAATTATTGCTCTTTTCTCCTCTTTTTTCTTATCCTGCTATATTGGAAAATTTAACTTGGTTAACAGGGATACCTGTTGATTGCCAACTCTTCAAAACATCACAAAACGATCAGCTGGCTAATCATAGCTAACTATATGAGTTCTACTGTAATGAGAGATGTTTCCCTCCCTGATGGAGTCTTAGTAGTGCCTTAAAGAGAAATGACCAAAGTCAATGGGAGAGAAAGAAAAACTGAGGCAGAGTGAGAGCATGTGGTAAGAAAAACACACTCTCAGATATTAAAGGCTCCTAAAATATGGCATCTAAAAGAACTGCGTAGCTGCATGACCTTGGGCAGATGACAGTTTCCTCATATTCATTTATTTTCTAATTTAAAATGAAAAAGTTTGAATTAAGTGTTTTCTAAGTTCCCTTTAGTTACAAATTTAAATTCCTGGGAGAGAAAACCAAATTAATCTGCTAAACTGGATAAAGGCAGAGCCTAACTACACCATGAATCTGATCGTCTTATAATTTGTAATAGAAAGATTCTCTACTGCAATTAACTAGTGTTCTCTTTTTGGTACTTGATTTGGTAGACTAGATAATATAATTATTTGGATAATTCATAAGTAAGTGGTATGCTAAGAATTAAGGATCATGTTTTATTTTCAATAACTCAAGTGTTTTAAAGATTTAAATCCCTTTAATATCTTAAGTGATACAGAAAGAAGAACAATTGAATAAAGAGATGAGCATCTATTTAGAGGTACAGAAGTCATTTCAGTAAAGTAGTAGAAAAGTCAGGGATATTTAAGGTAAAAGTAGTTCAGATTTCTACTAGAAGCATTTTGTAGAAATGAGACATATACATTTTAGGTACTGAAAACTGCAGCCAACCATAATTTGTGTCTATATGCTAGAATTTCTGGCAAGAAATACACCGTCTAGTTTCTGTGTAAAATAATGCTGGGGACAGAAAAAAATAACTTAAGTATTTGTTCCACAAAATAATTTCTCCTAGAAGATAAGACTGTGAGCCTACCTGAAAAAGCTACCTGTGAGCCTACTCTTTGGTCATCTAACATTGTTTTAAGATTCTAGCTTTGCTACATACATTTCAATAATTTTTTTTTTTTTTTGCCCAATTTCAGCCACTCTCTGTCTTTAAATATCTGCCTTAAAATCTATCCCAGGCCCATTGAATGTATGCTCTAATTTTCATATTTTGAGACACTACTAAGATTGGCACAGTGGTGGTCTCTCTTTCTGTATTAAGTTTAACAGACAGCTTTGCTTGATCAGCAGGTATCTCTGATTCTATTCGGGAGATCTAGGTTCACATCATAAACTTTATTAATTTATAAACTAAATGGTTAGTCTACATCATACACTTTAATACAGTTAATATTTCTTTGTGTTTCTGTATCTACAGGCATACTTTTTCTAAAAATCTCTATCTGTGGTATGAAATATTTAAACTCCTGATCTTGAAAATATCATTTTCATATGTAAAGCTAATTTTATTTTTAAAATACTTTCAGCTGGGTTTATTACTCAAAAATAAGATTCTGTTGTTATCTGCCCTTAAGTTAAATAAAAAAGAAAAAAAACAACAAAAATTATCCTGTCAAATCTTCCTGCTATGGTTTAAATATTCCTTCATGCTGAGGTGTGAGTAAAAAATGTTTTAAAAAGTAAATGTTCCCACTAAAACAGGTTTAAATTTAATTGCCATTGTGCTGGTACTAAAGAGTAGAACCTTTAAGAGGCGATTAGGCCATAATGTCATTATTGATAGAATAGGTTAGTTATTTTGGGACTGGGCTTCTGATGAAAAAGAATGGGTTTAGCCCAGTTTCTTATTTCTTGTCTCATGTACATTTTTGGCCATGTGGTGCCCTTCTACCAGGTTATAATACAGACCAGATGAGGCCCCTTGATCTTGGACTTCTCAGCCTCCAGAACGACGATCCAAATAAATTTATTTTCTTTATAAATTACTGTGTCTGGTATTCTGTTATAGCAGCAGAAAATGAACTAAGATACTTCCTGACACATTAGGTAATTTCCCCTCTATTAACTCTGTCCTAGGGTTGATAAGAAGTCAGTTGGCTGAACTTTTATTTACATACTGTGCTGAAGTTTGGACTCTGTTTTCAGTCTGTTAAATTTATTAACTAAAAGTCCCCTGAGCTATTAGAGATTCTCTTACTTCCTGTGTTTGAAAGATGCCACTTGCAGTCAATTGAAGCTTTTTGCTTTCTACCATTTTCCCCGTGGACATTTTATCATAGCTTTTACCAATATACAGTTATTTCAATCCACTGGTTGTTTCATTTGCTTAAAATATACAAATATAAGGTAAAAAGAAAAAAAAAGACCCAGGAAAAGCTCTAGAAGCATGTCTACTACAAAGTCATTCTGGGAAATTAACCAAAGGCTATAAATTTGGAAAGATTTTTGTTTGGCTATAGGAAGCTCTGTACTAGTCACAGTGGAGTCAGTGCAAGATTTTTTTTCTAACAACCTTAATACTTATTTTCTAAAAGAAAGCCTTGAAATTTAGGGGGTCAGTCTAGTCCCAAACCTGGATATAAAATGAACAAGACAGCAGAGGAATAATAGCAAAAACAAAGTTTCCCCAGAATCCTATTTTGTTTCTCAAAATAGTACTTCGAAATATGGATTTGTTGTTCTTAATTCTGATAATGTTAGACACCTTACCCCTAAACTCCTAAGGAGGGGATGGAGAGAGCTCGGTGAAGACTGCCAGATAAACTATAGGCATTCAGTTAAATTTGAACTTCAGATAAACAATAGATCTTTTTTTAGTAATAAGTATGGGACGTATTGTTTATCTGAAATCCTAGCCATGAGAGGAGACTAGAAAGAAAGAGAGCTGGAGACTGCTTTAAGAACTTTTATTTCATTTTCAGTTCAAAGAGGATGAGTTTGAGCAAGTGAGGGATATGATCTAATTTATTCTTAAAAAATTTTATTCTGCTGTATTGAGCAGAGTATTTCAGAGGAGCAAGAATGGAAGCAGAGAGATAGCAATGAGGTTGTTAAAAGAGTCGAGTTTACAACTGGTGGTGTCTTGTCCACCAGCGATGCAGAAATTGTGACAGAAGGCAGAAAAGTGGTCTGAATCTAGATTTTTGGGGAAATCCAAGAGGACTTGGATGAGTGCCATTTATGAGATAAAACTATTAAAGGTAATTCAGGTAGAAAGATAGAGGAGCCATATACTAAAATGTCGATAAGCCAGTTTTTGGAGAATGTTTGAGGGGGTAATTTTAAGTTTATATTCGTTCATGTTAAATTTGGGGTGCTTGAAAGATATTCAAGTATAGATGTCAAGTTGGCAGATGGATATGTAGGTTGGGGACTGAGGAAAGGACTATGCGCTAAAAATACAAATATGTTTTCAGTCAGGTTTTAAGAGAAGAAGTAACAGAATTGATTTCTGTTTGGCATGCTTTAAATCACTCTATTCTAGTTACTTTATTCTAAAAATGTAACTTTTATTTTGATAGGCAAATTAGAAAATAATATTTTAACATGCGAAATATTTAAATAAATATTTCTTATGGGGAATTACTATTAAAGCCATCTGCTATTTTTTTTTTTTATTTCCCTTCCTTTGCATTTTGAAGGGTGGTGTTCTAAACTTGCCTGCCTCTCTGGGAGTATTGCCACCCATTCTGCCCTGCATCTCCACAGGCATTGACCCTGGTGCCAGGCTGATAATTCTTTGAAGTTAATGTGCAAGGCTGCTTGAAGAAGGGATAGAGGTTGGGAAATTTTAGATTTTTAGAAGACTTTTACAACATTTCAGTTCTGAGATAATTAGATAGTAAATGAGGGGGAAGAATTTGAGAGCAATTTCAGGTGTGGGATTGATAGAGTTTCAAAGCTGATTGAAGATGAGCTGTAAGAACAAAGGATGGTTTAACAATTTTTATTACAGTGCTCTTTCTTTCACTCATTCTAGGGCTAAAATACAGAAGCATTTCCCAAACGTTTCTACCTAACTCAAGCAAAGAGGCTGGCGTGCAGTAATGGAGTTTAACACTGGTCAAATTTAGCTATTTCTGAAAGCGATACATACAGCTGCTGGACCCAAAGTTATGAGGGAAGCTATGAGCCCAAATTTCTCATCTGAAATATGAAGACAAGCAGCTGTCTCTGTCCATTGTTTTATGGAAGGGTAGGAGGTATCCTATCCATAAAGATCCTTTAGTCTAGAAATAATCATGATCATGAGAACAAGAAATTAGGGAAGATTGCACATTAGTGCAAAATGGAGAATTTTGTCTTCTTTCATTTTGTCTTTGAGAATAAAGCACTGGATTCTCACAAAGTTGTATTTATACTACTAATAGTGAGAAAAGTTATAAAAATGATTTCCTTTCTTACATCTTAATATAATCTACTTTCCTGAGTACCTATCAGCTTTATTAAATAGAAATGATTGGTGTGTGTACATTATGAGTTATATATGATATCAATTCAAATTTGAAGGAATTTCAGCATTATTTTATTCATTTTTATTGAGCATATGTGTAGCACATTGTGTTAAAATCTCTTTAAAATAATTTATTAGTTATGTTTCAAAACCCCTCTTTGAGATAGGTGGGTGGCAAATTATATATTACACAATTTTTTTAAGGTCATTTTATGACTGAGATTACTGTTCTTTCACATGGAATAGTGCATCTTTTTGCAATAGGCTTAATAATAGAATTCCAAGTTACGCTAAAGAAAGCAAATTACTAAAAATTCAGATAGTCAACAAAATAATACTGTTTATATCATGCATCAAAAGATGAGTAAATGAAACTTCAACTGTTAATAAAAATTTAGCAATCAATTTCTTATGTGATAATGTATATATTTTGGAGGATGTAGGACTATGACAACAGGAACAAATAATATATTAGCTTTCTTTTTCTGCTTTTACTTTGGCTTTGGGAATACCTGTGCAAGTTTGTTACATGGTTAAATTGCATGTCACTCAGGCTTGGGATACAAAACATACTGTCACCAAGGTAGTGAGCGTAGTGAGCATAGTACCCAACAGGTGGCCTTCCAAGACTGGGCCACTCAGCAGGAAAGAGGAAAATAATTTGACCTTCAGTGCCTTAAATCAAGATTAGTAAAACTTGTATGGCAGCTGTCCATTTTTAGAGTATTGATCAGTACTTACAATAGACTGTTAAATTGTGTACTATAATGTCCAGAAAATGAGCTAGCATTTGAAGAATATACGCAATAATTTTCTTATCAATAATCATTGAGTTAGTCAAGATTTTACTTCAGTTAATGAGGTTTTTACAAAGTATCTTGAATTTTCCACATATTTCATGTTGTACACGACATTTGGTTAGAATGTATTATTTGATAAAAACATTATTAGAGGCATTGATATATATTATACATTAAATATATAGACAGACTAAATATACTTGATATACTATTAGATGAACATATTATTAAAATAAACATGTATTTCTTTATCACAAAGTTTTGGAGTCAGTTTAAAGTTGATACCTATCACTGTTACACCATTAACCACTTGAATCACTTTACATATTTGACATAAATCATTCATTTAAGGCCTTTTAAAACCTCAAGAGTGAGGTACCCAGATCAACCTTCCAGATGGTGCCACAATTCTTTAGATAATACAGTTGCCACACTTTTAAAAATTTTGAGATTAAATAACTTGGCTAAACGTTTCTAGAATTCTTACAAATAAATGCCTTGTGTTTCAAATGCTTAGTTGGTTGATGGTGAAGTTTAGAAGCTACTGAGTGAAGTAACAAATGAAAAGGCAGGGGGATGGAGGCAGCAAATCACATATGTACCTATGCAGCAATCCTGCATGATCTGCACATGTACCCCAGAACCTAAAGTACAATTAAAAAAAAGGAAAAGATTCATTTTGATGCTTTGAAAAGCACCCATATGTACACATACCTATAATAAGAATAAGAATAAGAAAAATACTATTAATAATAACACAGTGTAGAAGTTTTAATAGTTTGTTATTATATTTTAGTTTTTCTTTAACCTTTACAATGTTCAAAATAATGTTACATACCTCCTTATAGATCTTCATTGTAATATGGGGATCTTGTTTTACCTTTAAATTTAGAATAATTAAACCTTTAAAGATACTCTTTTCAGATATTATTAGATTTAGAAATGGCCAGAACTTTTTGAGTTCCCACCAATTTTGATGATTGATAGATGGACAATTGTATAATATATCTCTTACGGGGCTTTGGATTCAGCATTTTATAAAATTCTACAGGTGTTTTTGATGTATAGAAGGGTTAAATACATTTATGTAGGCTAAAAGTAACATAAAACCAGAGGTAATTTCTTTTTATGAATTGTTGCCTAGTTACTGAGTGATAATTGAGTTGACCATTTATGCTTATACTTCAATTTCAAAGAGAACAAGTATGGCATAAAGGCTTGCAATCAACAAACTTCTGGTGCTGTTTTAAACTGTATTGGCAGTTTTCTGCACCATATCTCTTTTTGATATCATCATCTATAATAATTATTATGATGATTATACCTTATATTTCAAGGATAATGATAAATCTGCCATTTACTGATAGCTTTCCAGACTTTGGAAGCTACTAATCCTCACAGCATCCTATTAGGTATGCATTATTATTACAATGTTATAGATTATGATGGGGTTGTGAGTGAATCTTACTAGTAAGTGGCAGAAGCCAGGACTAAAATGCATGTCTGTCTGTCTCTGTAGCCTGAGTTATTTTCTGTACAGGATTAAGACTCTGCTTCTATAAAGGATCTATTTTTTTTATAGTTTTGAAAATCAGTTCATAGATGTTTCCTAATTTATCTTCAGAACAACAACAACAACAAAAATGGACTACATTGGCTAGCAAACCAGCATGAAAATTCTGTTTTGACATTCAAAGAGTTGAAATGCCGCTCTCAATTTTAAATCTTCAGATCTCAGTTTAAAATCCAAGACTGTATCATCTTTATTTTCTTCTCCTGTAGACTAAGCAACTACTTTGTACAAGGGACTGGAGAAATATAAAGATGTAAGACAGCCCAGACCTAATAAAAAGGCTCCAGTATGCTATGGTTAGACCTACACACTTAGAAGGATACTTAGTGGTGCATGGAAAGATTCAGTATGCAGCAAGACAAAAAAAAAAAAAAAAAGTTCAGATATAAGACGTGTGTGTGTGTGTGTGTGTGTGTGGTGTGCATATATGCTTGTGTGTAATCAGAGAGGTGGAACTAACTTGAATCTTGAAAAAGAATAACATTTAGATGGATAAAAATGAATGGAGATTGCATATTAGGTATGAAAAAAGAAATGCGTGGTGTGTGGTTTCTGGAGCCATTGAATGGCAGTAATGACTTTATCTTTAGTAATTGTCCTTGGCAATCAAAAAAATATATTTTGCTAGAGCCTCCTGTGAGTCATTCTTTCCTTGTTTAGACAAATATTAGAGGTTTAACAGTGATTTCAAAACATCTACCAAAATATTCAAAATAATCGTTTACCGTTGTTTTTACTTATTTGCTATGTAAATGTGATACATTGCTTTCTATATCATCCCATGTCAAATCACTCAACATTTTAAATGGTAAGCATTTCATCAGCATTGCAAACTTTCTTATGTATACAAGTATTCTTTTCTTCCTGGTGATTAAATTCTGCTTTTGAAAATTTAAGCTCTTTTATTCATAATCCATCAGTAATTATCGGATGATGTTTCTTATTTTCTGGCAATGTAATTTTTTCTTTTAAAAAATATATGGAGCTAGGCTATTCTTGTCATAAGTCATATTTTAGCAAAGGTTAAAACTTATTTTGCTTTGTTATTTTCACTCTTCCTCAGGCTTTTGATAATTATATGCATACAAAATAATGTTATTTATAGATAATTATCTGGACCATCAATAAATCTCCTTATGTAGAATCACCTCCTTCTCCCAAAAAGACTTAAAATATTTTTGAAGGAATAAGTCTTAATTTTATTTAGCATATATCATAGTAATAATATATAACATTTTGTAATTGAATGTTTACCCCTAATTATAATACCTTCATTTTGTTTTGGCGTGTTTCATTTAGTTCTAATCAGCTATGTGTCTGTATGTATATATGTATGTATGTGTGTGTGGTGTGTGTATATATATATAACATTTATACATGCATATATATATATATATATATATATATATATATATGTATGTATCTATCTATCTACGCAATCATCTATCCACACACACAGAATCCCCAACACACAGTGAGAACACTCATGTCCATGTTTTGATTACTGTTTTTGGCCATTTCCATGTTTATCAGAAAAGTGTGTTTTCCAATGAATATCTACACTTTCTTCCTAACTGTCATTTTATTGTTTTGCTTTACTAAATCATCCACGTTATTGGATAAGATATAAATATACACAAAGTTTCTTGAATAATTTTTCCAGTTTTTCTTTCCCGCTTTCTTGTAACTTTCTCCCTGTCTTTCATGATCTCTGGTGGATTTAGATATGGCAAAGAAAGGCTAGAGCTTACTGAAAAAGGAATAGTTAAGCAAGACACTTCAATTATGCCCAAGACAAAACCTTTGCAAGTTCTAATACAGCATTCAATAGCCCCAGTTGCGAAAGTTTTTAAGTTCTCATTCTTTTAATTTGAGATCATGTGGCAGCAGAGTACGCATGGCTCTTGAAATCAGTAGACTTGGGCCAAAATTCTCTCTCTGCTGTGTACCTGTTATATTTGGTTTGTACTCACATCACCTCTCTGAGCCTCAGTTTCCTCATCTGTAAATTGAAAGGGTTAAAGCCATGAATGTACAATAGAGACAAAGGAGAGAAGCAGAGAATTTCAAGTGTCACATTTCTCTAAAAGAAGCAAAGAGTAAGGTTGATTTTATATCCTTTTAAAATATGTGATGCTGACTATGTACTTAAGGGAAAACAAAAACTAGGCTTGTGAGGATTTAGAGATCTTAGCAGATGATTGTTACAGATTGAGAATCCGTAGAGAAGTCACATATAACTGTACACTCCATTAAAGCTTTAAATGGTGCGAGGAAGTCTGACTGAATAGAAACAACTAAGTGAGGATGAATGGAGTAGAACACGTTTATGGTTCTACATAATCATGTTTCTGTATTGTATCTGGATAACTGGCTCAAGGGAATGCTTCTGATTTCTTTTCAATACTTTTACATCTTCATTTTGCTATTGTGAATTGAGAATCATACTTTTTCATGTCTGTAACTCCATTTTGATAGTCTTAAAAATAACTGAAAATGTGATACTAAGGTTGGTCAAGGATCACATTAATGAATTTAGTAATTACATTAAACTGGTTTGTCATAGGCTGACAAAATATGTGTTGGTGAATACTCTCCTAACTCTTTCTTCCCTGTGAGAAAATTATGTTTAAAGTGAATTATGTTAAAAATCAATGAACATGATGGGATTGTGGGAGCTTCAAAGAAACCTGGCTGATAATTTTGTGTGGTTATTTGTTGCTATACAACTCGTGTCAGGTTTTATGTCCAACACCATCAAAAATTCAGAAAATGAGAAACATGCTGGCAACTGATTTGGTGTAGAGATTGAGCGTAAGAATTTGAGTCCATGACTTTATCTCTTCTAAACTCACTCTGCTCAATTTAAGTATGGAAATGATCATCGTGATGATAAATAAAAAACTTACATTTACAGAACTTTTCAGTGGGTCAAATGAAAAATGGAAGGAAATATGTTTCATAAAGGATTAAACATATAGGAAGACTTTTCACCACCACTGGTCAGCTTTCACAATGCATGAGGTGGTATAATCTTTAATAGGAATAATAATACATAAATCTCCTTTATTAGAATAGATAATAAATAGCTCTCTTTGTTATAAACTGTAAATATAACAAGCAGATTTTTTTTTTGGTAAAAGCATTGATTGTCATTTAAGTAACTGAAATTTTACTCTGTGTTATGCTGGTGCTAAGCACTTTTATTACATTACCTCATTTAATACTGATGCTTCGGGAAAATAAGTTATTGACTATCACACAACCAGTCAATGGCAGGTTTAGAATTTGAACACCTACAAGTCTGTTTCTTCTGTTGCTCTCACGTCCTGCAAACATGCTGCTGTTTTTGACTTGACCTCATCTTTATCCATCTGATGCTGAAAACTACTTACCATGCTTTTCAAAATTATTAACTCTGGTTCAGTGCACTGACAGTCAAAACAGAAAAAAGGTGAGTAAAGACTGAAACAAACTCACACACAAGGTACGTATTAGTATGGCTTCATTTTAGGAGGTATACAATAATTATTTTATGTATGTCATATAGGTGAAGCTTTTAGCATATGTGTAAGGTACGGAATATGTATAAAGAAGGATATTCTTGTGGCAAGAAGCTGAATTATTGGTTTCATGAGCACAAGAGGCAAAAGCTCTTATTTTAATCCCAGGCAGTTGTGTGCCTTTGCATAAGTGATCGAACTTTTCTGTACTGCTCATTTTCTTCCTGTGGAAAGTGAGAATTTTGACATATTTTCGATATTATAGTGATATTTTAAGATTCAAATAAATTCATTGGAGTATGATAGGTCACAGTATCAATGAGTGTAAGATATTTTAATATAACAGGGAATTTGAATTTTCATGTTAAAGTATTCTCAAAAGCATTTTCTCATTCATTTTCAAAACTTGATTTTAGATATTTTGCTTTTGTTTTGTGTTGGTAATAAGTGTCCCAATTAAACTGGCATTTTTGTTTTTATGTGTGTTAAGTGTGCAAAGCATCTCCTATGGAAGTAAAATTAAAATAATTGTTCAGTTGAATCCACAACTGTCATGTTGCAGCCATTAGCAAGCTATAGTAAAATGTTTGTAGGATATCAATAATGGATTACGATATAAATATTTATGGAGTGCTGTGAGGTAGTTAGTTTCCATCAAGCTGGGGACATGCAAAATTGAATAGATACTGACACTAAACAAGACTTTGATTAAGTGGTTGTGGCCTAATCCTTTTCCAATATTAAACAAATACCATCTCTAACATTGTTTGAGGCAAAGTGGGTTTGCAATGGTAGTAGAAACAAAAGTCTCTCTAAAGAAATACCTGTTATTTTAATGGATTATGGATACAGTATAGCTTTGTAAATCTCTATATTATTTTCTAAGTTTACAGAGTGAGTAGAAGACATTTAAAAGATATGCCTATTTAGTAGTGCCAAGATGTTTTGGAAAAAAAAATGTATCGTGGATCTAATTTGAGGTGTCAGCTTGACTGGCTTAAGGAATACCTAGCCAACTGGTAAAGTATTGCTTCTGGATGTGTCTGTGTCTGTGAGGATGTCTTCCAGAGGGGATTGGTGCGTGAGTCCGTGGACTGAATGGGGAAGATCTGACTTCAGTGTGAGTGGACATTGACCAATCAACTGGGAGCCCGGATCAAACCAAAAGCTAGAGGAAAGGATTAGGTTGCTGAAAAAGTAATTGTGGTTTTTGCTATTGTTTTCAATGGCAAAACACACAATTACTTTTGCACTACCTAAGACAATTTACTCTCTCTCTCCGGGAGCTACGGAACCCTGCCCTTGGACATTAGCACTCAAGGTTCACTGGCTTTTGGACTCTGGCACCTATACCAGTAGCTCTTTGGGTTTTTAGGTCTTCAGCCTTAGATTGAGAGTTATGCCATTGCCTTTCCTGGTTCTGATACTTTTGGACTTAGACTGAGCCATGCTACTAGCATCTCAAGTGTTCAGCTTACAGATGTCCTATTGTGGGTTTCTCAGCCTCCATTATGACATGAGTCAACTCCCTGGATAAATATAAATGCCCTCTCATCTATTTGTCTCTATCTATCTATCTATCTATCTATCTATCTATCTATCTATCTATCGTCTATCTGTCATCCACCCATCAATCATCTATAATCTATCTATCTATCTATCTGTCTATCTATCTATCTATCTATCATCTATCAATCTAATCTGATCTAATTTAATCTAATCTATCTATCATATTGGTTCTATCTCTTGGGAATATCCTAATATAACTCTGCATTTTTTTCTCCAAATATAAATGAATCATATTAAGGCTTTCAAATTGGTTTGACTAGTTCTTTTCCCTATTCTCTCTTTTATTCTGTTGCTTAATTTTTTCCTTAGGAAAATTTGATTTATGGAAGGGGGTCTATAACCAAACCATTCCTGTGGCATCCCTAAAAATTATTGCAGACAAATGACATAAGCTCTTTTAAAACAGTACAGATTCCATAGGCCAAATCCTTTTACTACTGCCTAATTACTGAGTATTTTATTTAACCTTGTGCCAGACACTTTACAAAGTGCTTTACAAATATAAATTGGCATGAAAATAGTGGCAAGGTTACTAAAATTATTTTTCCTAAACTTGGAGATGAGATAAATAATTATTGCTTGATTTTTAATATGTCACATTACATCATTTTCCAATAAGCCCATATGAGCATCATCTGACACATGCTGAGAATGTAACTTTGTTTGGCTACAATCAACAACTGAAAAGTGTGTGGATGGTTTATGGTCCTTTGAGGTTAGATATTGACCTGCAGAAATTAAAGAGTTTTTATAATTTGATAGCCATAGAGATATATTAACTCTAAAGGTGATATGGTTTTATAGCTCTGTTGAAAGTTGACCTAGTGAACACTACATCCAATTTCCAATTTGACTTCAACATTTCTTTCCAGCTACTTTATCTTTCTGCCAATTTCTTCAGAAATGTGTTAGATGGCACTTTAACAAGTGCTAACTAGTTCTTAACTTCCACAAGTATTATCCCTATTTTACAGATGAATGGAATTGTGGCACAGCAATAACTTGCGCAAAGTCGCATAGCTAATAATAGGATACAGCAGGATTCAAATCCATGTATTTTGGCTCAAAATTTGTTTTCTTAACCATAAACAGTTTGGCTTTTCTCATTTGCCAAGATATTTACTAATAATTCCCCTGCCTCATTAACAAGAAGCAAATTTTTAGTTTCCTCATGCCATATGTAAGTCATTAATTGAGGTTCTTTATGTGTAACTACTCACCATGGCTTATAGTCTCTTGTCTTTTCAAAACAGCTTTGGAGAGCCCGTTCACTCAAATATATTGGTGTACTCTGTGGTGCCAGTTGAGCTTCAAGTATTTAGGTGTAGACCTTAAATCAGGAGAACGATCAGCTTATTAATCAATCAACAAAGGATCTCTAACAGTGGCTGAAGTCATGTATTCTGCTTTACAGAAATGAATCAGTGATAACCTAGTATACCTTTAAACAGTTAAGCAATTGTTTCCAACCAAGATCTCATTTGAAATACCAGTTATGAAATGTAAGAACAAGGCTGCAATTTGAATGGAAACGTGTCCTGAATTTTTACTTGATAACTCAGACGTGATCATGGCCACCATACAGTTAATTAATTATTGTTAATTATGACATTGGTAACTAAATAAAATGTCCTAGGATTGTATATAAACCTCAGGTGCATAGGAGCAGTTCTCAGAACAGTTCGGGAATCTTGGAAGATAGTGTAACTGGGTGACTGGTCGCAGGGGCTCAGCTCCCCGCCCAGTCGGATGAGCTAAGGTTTTTGAGACGGAGTTTTGCTCTTGTTACCCAGGCTCGAGCGCAATGGTGCGATCTCGGCTCACCGTAACCTCCGCCTCCTGGGTTCAGGCAATTCTCCTGCCTCAGTCTCCCGAGTAGCTGGGATTACAGGCACGTGCCACCATGCCCAGCTAATTTTTTTGTATTCTTAGTAGAGACGGGGTTTCATCATGTTGACCAGGATGGTCTCGAACTCTTGACCTCGGGATCCACCCACCTCGGCCTCCCAAAGTGCTGGGATAACAGGCGTGAGCCAACGCGCCCGGTTCTTGGCCTCACTTGCCCCAGGAATGGGGAAAGGGCCCTGGTGGCTCGGTGAGTTTACCGTTCAAATAAATATCGAACCCAAAGAGTTTAGCAGAGAGAGATTTATTAGGCAGAGAGAGAAAGAGAGAGAGAGGGAGAGACAGCTCTTACACTGCCGAGGGAGGGAATCCGGAAGGGATATCCGCACAGGTAATGAGCAGTGAGTTTTAACGCGAGTTACTCTCACCCCATTCATGTTCTCGTTCAATGAGAGGAGCTCTTTCAAACTTCCTCTGGAGTAATTGATCTTCGACTCTGATACAGGATTGGCTGCCTGGCCCGCAACCAAAGCCCCTGCCCCCAGAGCTTTTGGCGGGCTTTCTGAAGAAAAGCAGCTCAACTGGCATTTCTAGCTAGCCTGCAGGGCAGTTAGACAAAGAACTTTACATTCCTGGATTGGGGGTGTGGAGTGTGGATGGAGCTATGGTGCTGGGAAATTCCTCCCTTTGAAACACAGTCCTTAAGACAGTCCCTTAACAGGATCTCTGGAGTTGTGGGATTAAGAGCTCCCTGGTGCAGGAGAGAATTGCCGTCTTCGTAACGAAGGTCTCATACATTTTGCGGCCTCCATCACACTGCTGGAGAAAGAAGAGAATTTAAATAAGAGAAATGAATACTGCTACGAAATGCTGACATTCGTGGTGACACTAGAGGATCATCAGAGTTGAGACATAGTAGACTTACCTCAAGTGGTTTAAGTTTAACATGTTGAGGTAAACTCTCCTCTTGTACTAAATCAGAGGGGGTTAAAAGACAATCTGTAGAAGAGGTTTTCATAATTCTCTGAAAGACAAAGATTAAAAGTCTTGGCCAAGATTATAGGAAACTCTTGTTATCAATGAAAGGAATTAAGGGTGGGCTTTGTCAAAGTCAGGGACTGGAGAACAGTGTGTTTGGAGAGCAGTTATGACCGGGATTATTGTTACAATAAAGGTGACGTATGTAAATTAAACCACTGGGTAGACATACTAGAGAAAAGCAACTGCTCCGAGGTTGCTTTTCCTGCTATCGTAAAACTCAGTTTGCAGATTATGTGAAATAAACTTCATTTTGGTTGCTTCCTTTTGATTATCATATATGTCAAATACCTAATGCTCCTCATTAAAATTTTTCAAGTTTGACTTGCCTGTCCTAAATGACGAATTCAAAAGTTACGTCACTTTCTTTTAAAATAAACATCATTTAAGAGTTTTGGAGAAATAGGTAAACATTCTTATTTTTTAAAAATTACTGACTCTACAAGATAATTTGATGGACAACACTAAGTTCATGTTATTTATATACTACTTTTTATTTTGTGGTAAATTATTGACAACGTAATGCATGCTTTCTTCATGTCATAGTGGTATAACCACTCTACGACATCAGAAGCCCAGGGATTGCACTGCAGAAAGTGTCGTAATCAGTATTAGCTTTCCGAGAGTACTTTTGGACAAGAAAAATGTATTTATGTTTCATTAACTCCAAAGGTTGTCATGTTTGTATACATTTCAAAGAGACAATGCTACTGTGTTTTGTCCCAGTGACTGAAATGTGGAAACCTTATGTATTCATTATTGTATAATGTGCCATTATCTCCCATGAAAGCTTCAGGACTGTGTGACACATCGCTAAAACTGAGCATTTGTTTCTACTCTGCTTATTCTTTTCTAACACATGTGTAGAGAGTTAAAAGAGAAAGTGGTATCTGTTGAAAGTATACCCTGAAGAATTCTTCGTTTTTTTTTCTATTAAATAAAAAAGAAGTAAAAAGGAAAAACAAACAGAACCTCCAAACCTCCAAGACGAAACTAAAACATTTTGATTTTTAAATAGCTCCAGATATCACTTAGCATAAATCAGAGAACAAATAGAGTTTCTTTGCATCACAGTTAGGCCAATATGCTTTAGTGAACTGTCTCTCCAAAGCTCTCTTGTAGGGACAAGCTATGGTGAGTTACTATACAAGAAGAACTCCCTTACTTTCAGTTTATGCATCTTTTTTCTTCTGTTTTTAACCAACTGTACACAGATAAGCAGAAAAAAGTGGGCTTAACCAGGAGACACTGAAGAAGATTTTAGTTTAGTACTTTATAAACCCGGTATGAGTAAATAATGTGAGGCAATTACTCTTAATCTTATGCTTAATAATTTGCCCACGATAGGACAGAAAGAACTGCTTTCCCTGGCACGTATCGAGCTCTCTAGTTTTTGTGCTTGGACTCTCGTGTTAAGTGGGATAGAAACACATTCAGAGGATAAGGATAAGGGAATATGTAACTCATATGAGGAGTCACTGAGAGAACTGGAGACAGATTAGGGAAGATATGATTGCTATCTTAAAATATTTTAAGAGTTGTCATGGAGAAGAAGGATTAAACTCATTATGTATAGCCTTCCAAAGGATTAGAGCCAGGAGAAATGAGTAGAAGCCATAGGGAGCTAAGCTTCAGCTAAATATAAGACAAATGTTGAGTCTAAATGGTCCGAGGAAGGAACAGACTCTCTCTAGAGGGTACGCATTATGGATCAATGGAATTCTATAACTACTGTTTGCATTCACTTGCAGGGGTGTTCTACAATGACATCAAGTAATGAATGAGTAATTACATAATTTTTTTATTCAATAAAAGATTGGTTTAGCCAATATTTGCATGGTAAATTTAATTAAAAATTATACCAGACTTTATTTTAAATAAAAACTAATTTCTTGGATACCTGAGTTCATTTAGGTAATATAGAAGACACAAATGCTTCTTTATGCTATTGGAGAGTCACTGAATGTAACAGATGGATGAGATTTTTTAAATCATTGAGTCTGACTGTTTAATTTTATAAAGGAGGAAATTGAGACAAAGAAGTGATGTGACTGGCAAACTTTCATAGAGTTAGGGTCAAGGTTAAAGCTGAAAGGCAGGATTTCTGTTTAACAGATCTCTTTACTGAAAGAATTGAAAAGGATGTGTGCTCTCTGCTGAATGCCACCAGCAATTGCAAGTAGTAAGCCACACTAAAAACAGAGCTATCTTTATTCATTGTGTGTGTATAAACTCGCTCACTTACAAGCTTAAGCTATTTGATCCCAGGATTCTTTCCTAATTACTGTCCCTGGTGCTTGGATCTTTGCCTCTTTATCACGTTTGGTTGGTCCTTAATTCTTTGAAAGTTCCGAATAAGGCTTTACAGGATCTCAGTGTATAACACTGAAGACAAGTTTTTAGAGCTTTCTTGGACTCAGGTGTTGTAAAAAAAAAAAAAAAATCAGGATACTGTTTAAAATATGTCAGAAAGTGATTTTTTGGTCCAGCTATATTCCACATGTCAATATGACTCTTCAGCTGCCCCATCCAAAATCCCAAACACATACACACTTGCACACACACACACACACACACCCCACACCCTTTTATTGGAATAGATATTCAACTACTGCTGATAGCAAGAAAAATGTTTGAATATTATTATCGCTAAATAGGGACGGGGTTACAGTTATATTCTGTCAAAAGGCATAATGAGATTATGACTCCAATTTACCAAACTTCTAACACTCTATCAAATGGATACTTTGGTATTGAGGAGACTAAGCATTAGTTTATATCCCTGTTTTTTTTCCCCCTCACTGTTTGTAATTTTATTGGTAAATCATATACATAGCCAGAAGAGGTGGTCACACTTATCAGTAACATTAAAATAAAACTGTTCTGAAAACCATTGTTTTATGCAAAGATGTCTAATGAGTGAGAACTCTGTTCGTTTTATTTTCTCTCTTGCCAGTTGTAAGAGACGAAACCAATTTCAAGGTGTCCTTTCCTGTTTACTTCTTTGTGCATGTCTCGGTTTTCTGAGTAGCTTGGAGCCAATTTTTTACATCTGCAAGTTAATGCCTGCCAGAAATTGACCATTCAATGGGCTCATTCTCAGTTTAATTGGCCACTTGCTTCTTTTTCTGAGAACACAAGAGACCAATTGCACCTGCATTGAGCCTGATGGAGATTCAGAAAAGGAATATTTTAACAATTCTATTTCAGTGTGTGACTCATTCTTTTTCACAAGAAGTAAAAAGTGGCATTGTCACATTGCAATGTGTAGCAATATATTTATGATTATTTTACTTGTATTTGTAATGTAAATTTTGTTGCAAAATACAAGGTGATTTGACTCTTCAGTAACTCTGTGAATTTGCTCTTTGAATTTAAAAGGCATAATCAAAAGACTTTTCTCTAGATTGGTAATGCAAACTTACTGATGTGCAAGTTTATCCTTGAATACTTAAAATAATGAAACAAGCATAAAACTATTTGTATTCATACACTTATAAAAAAAGAGGAGCTGATGGAATAAAGAGCATGACATTGATACTAGGGGAAGTATTATATATAAAATTACGTTATAATTTAAGATTATATAATTTTTACATATAAAGTATAAAATTCATAATTATATATTCTTATTTAAATTACTATGCATATTTTTATGACTATTCAGAATTCAGTAATTATATCGTACTTCTTGGTCAGAATTGTGAAAGAGCCCCATCTTATATATTCATTAATTAAAATGAGAGTATGGTAAGGATTACGCAATTCTGAGGAGCATACATTTTTTATGTAGAGATGAAGGGAAGTAGGCCATGTTGGGATTTGTGGGGAATGAAATCATGTTTGCAAGTATATTCTATTTGTTAAGTAGATCAGATTATGTCACATTCTTTGCTTATGATTGCTCTATAACCCTCCTTTATGCAAAAGAGAAAGTCCATACTGCTAATGGGGCATTCAAGTCTCTCTATTCTCTCGCTATTGCTCAATTCTCCAGTTTCATCTCTTAGCAATCCCTCCAACGGGATTTATGACCCAGAAATGCCAAACTGCACCCGACCAGTTGTTCACCAGCTCAGTACCTTGGAGAGAGATTACTACAAATCAAAGAATGCCAAGGTTTAACAAGAGTTACCACAAGCTAGGGAGAGGCAGAAGAGCATTCTTCCCTGGAGCTTTTCCAGGTGCCATGGTGCTGCCAAAACCTAGATTTTGGATTTCTAGCATCATGAACTGTGAGAATACATTTTTGCTGTTTGAAGCCACCAGTCTGCGGTAATTTGTTCTGACAGACCTAGGAAACAAATGTAACTCCTAGGTCTTTTGTGAAAGTTAATGGAAAACTTTCAGCCCAGTAAAGACAAGATTACTAATGACAGGCAAATTTCATGAATAAAGTGTAGAGTCATCTCCTCAAGTTGAGAATCACAACAAGCTTGAGTTTGTGACGAGCAAAGGGTCTTAAGCCTTCCCTTTGAATTTTACCCTGAAGTCTTATTTTACTCTGCCAAACCCCTGGCTTTGGTCCTTTTCATGGAGCAAAAGCATAATGGACACACCTTTGATTTGGTAGAAAATAATTTCACCTTTCAAGCTGAAATTAATTGACTTAATATATACCCACTAAATTTTGCTTACAAACTGAATTATTTCCTTACCATATCTCTTTCTTGCAATTTCTTATCAAATGCAGCTGGTAAAAAAAAAAAAGAAATAAAATAAATCAAATAACCTAACAAAAACCAGACAGGTCATGCTTTTTATATCTTGTCTAAGATTCCACTATTTAACTACAAATTTGTCTTATCCATAGTTTACCTTTAGTACAATCTCCCACATTTTTGTCAGATGTTTTTCTACTCCATGACATAGGTTGTCACTTTTTCAGCTTTTCACCATAGTTCTCATCATTTCTCCAGGCTTCTATAGTGACTTCCTTGTGAAGTAATATCTGGTCCTAAATCCACTGTTAGGTTTCTGTTAAAGAAGCAACCCATTTCTGATCCATGTCTATCTTAAAATCTTTTGCCTAAATAAAATTCTATTATAAACCACTACAAATGTAGTGTCTAAAAAGCATCATACATTCTTTTGGAATTGTCAGAAGGTGGGAAGGAGTGGGTCTGCTAACAAAGTTTGTGCTCTTCTGAGTTTGGTTCCCAGGCAGGTCAAGTGAAATTCTGCTATTCCTCATTCCTCTTGAATAAGTAGGCTATCCAGGATGTGTTCTTTTCATAGGAAAAAGAAAAAGTGTGAAAAGTCATGCCTGACTTTTCAATTACATTTTATCTCTACTTGGGGGCACTCCTGTTAATGACTATTGGCAAAATAAATCATAAGGTTGAGTCCAAAACAATGATTGGTGAGTTATATTCTATATATTATGAGACAAAAAGAAGACACACAGAGAATCTTAGCATGAATAAAGCAGATAAGTATACTGCTTCCATGAAAGTGGGCATGAATCTTAACAAATGATGTGCTCTATTCCATCTGTCTTTTCTCTTTAGCTGTCTTTAAGTATCTTTTAATTTTTGAGTTCAGAGATTTCTGTATTGTGTGTTTCGGTATTGGTTTCCTTTTGTTTATTTTTATTTAAAATTATTTTATTTTTTAATTGTACATATTTGTGGGGTACATAGTGATGTTTCACCAAATATAATGTATGGTAAATAGATTAGAGTAATTAGCATATTAATCATCTCAAACGTTCATTATTTATTTATGTTGAAAACATTCAATATTACCCTTCCAGCTATTTGAAACTATATATTATTGTTAACTATAGTTATAGTAGTATAGAACAGCAGAGCTTATCCCTTCTATCTAGCTGTAATTATGCATCCTTTAACAAGTCTCTTCCTATCCCTCCTTTCCCTCAGCAGTCCCAGATTTTAGCTCCCTCTGTTCTACTTTTCACTTCTATGAGGTCAATTTTTTTTATCTTTTGCATATGAGTGAGAACATTCAGTGTTTAACTTTCTGTTTCTGGTTTATTCAACTGAGCATAATGTCCTCAAGTTCAATCCATGTTGCTGTAAATGACAGCTTTGGCTATTCAGAGTCTTTTGAAGTTTCGTACACATTTTCAATTATTAAAAAAATACTTATGTAAGGAATATCATTGGTAATTTGATAGGAATTGGATTAAATCTATACATCAGTTTGAGTAATATGGTCATTTTAACTCTGAATTCTTTCAATCCATGAGCACGGGATGTCTTTCCACCTGCTTATATCCCCTTCAATTTCTTTCGTCAGTGTTTCGTAGTTTTTCTTGTAGAGGTTTTTCTCCTCCTTGGTTAATTTATTCCTAAGTATTTTATTTTGTAGCTATTATAAGTGGAATTGCCTTCTTGATTTCTTTTTCCACCAATTTGTTGTTCATTTGTAGAAATACTACTGATTTTTGTATATTATTTTTGTATTCTGCAACTTTGCTGAATTCATTGATCAATTCCAAGTTTTCTGGTAGAGTATATTTTTCTATGTAGAAGATCATGTCATCTGCAAACAGGGACAATTTGATGTTTTCCTTTACAATTCAGTTGTCCTTTATTTCTTTCTTTTGACTGATTGTTCTGCTGGGACTTCCACTGCTATGTCCCATATAAGTGGTTATAGTGAGCATCCTTGTCTGGTTCCAATTCTTACAGAAAATACTTTAAGATTTTCCCTAGTCAGTAAGATGTTAGCTGTGAATTTGTCATATATGGTCTCTATTATGTTGAGGTATTTGTTTCTATGCATAATTTATTAAGAATTTTCCTCATGAAGGATGTTGAATTTCATCAAGAGCTTTTTTGCATCTATTGTGATGAGTGTATGGTTTTTTAATTCTATGAATATGATGTGTGACATTTATTGATTTGTGTATGCTGAATCATCCTTGCATTCCTGGCGTAAACCCTACTTGATCATGGTGTATCATTTTTTGATATGCTGCTGTATTCAGCTTGCTAGTATTTTGTTGAGGATTTATTCTTATGTCTATGTTCATCAGGGATATTGGCCTGTAGTTTTCTTTGTTTGCTGTGCCATTGTCTGGTTTTGTTTTCTGGGTAATTCTTGCATAAAACTTTTAAGTGATCTCTCTCTCTCCATGTACAAAATTTAATATTTTACCTCACACTTCCAGGACCAGTGATACAGCTCTACTATTACCTTTTTTAGCTAAGTAATTAATTATAATTTTTGAAAAATTCATTTAGTTGATATAAATAACAGTACCCCAACAGTATTTTATATTGATTTATCATCTCCAATTATTAAAGTATTCAAAATAACTCTGTAGTCTTACTGTTTCTACAGTTGAGAAGGTTTAAATACAATATTGGAAACCAAGCTTCTGGGTTTGTCCTATAACAGCAATTCCCAAGAAGCTGCTATTTCAAAGGAGGTTGCAGAAATTAGGTTAAAATTAGCTTTATTACTAAGGGTTGCCTATTCCCTTTTTGTTGAAGAACAGTTAAATTATTCTGAAAAATGTTTAGAGACTGAATATCCTTATTTGTGTCTCTTTACAAATATCTCTATAATAGACTTTTAAATAGTATTTCACGAGATAAATAATCCCTGCATCTGGAAAAAATAAACAACAACAATAACAAACCACACAATTATTTTTGATGACAAATAACTTGAATACCTTCTCTGCATTTAATATACTTTTCTTTATTTGTTTCATACCATTTCCTTGGGAAGAAAAATCCAAGGCTTCTATATTCCTAACAAAGCAAGATGAATCTTTAAACACATCTTTTTTCCTAAGATAAAACTAGTTTTGGAAATATATTTACAGAGGAATATGAATAAATATTAGGAAGTATCCTATGATCTATCTTTGGAAATATTTTATATAAGTCAGCTCTAGTTGAGCTTTGGTAAGTTTTTCTTGTTTTCTTGTTGAATTTTTATAATTTCTGAAAGTAAACACAAATACTCAAGGGTCTTAATTAAGTGACATATTGGGCTTGTACAAAATGTTGTAGAAAACTTAGATTTCTTATAAGATACTCTATCTCATCTCTAAAGTCAGACCAGGAGCTACAGTGCTAATCAGAAAAAACATCATATCTATTACATTCTGCAGCACATCTGTGACTTTACTCAATCATTATCCGACTCTAAAATGAGAATGAGTTTTTTTTTAATATTATTCCAACCAGCTATCTTTTATCATGGAACCATTGAGGTCAATCTCCGTATCACACTTCCAAGACTACATCTTTGATTAAACTTTATTTTTATTTTAATTAAATTAGATTATTTGTATTAACCTAAACTATATTAGTGTTTGGCAATGGGTTCAAAGAGAATAATTAGCCAAAGAAGAAAGGAATATATTGAGCTGGATTATACTGACCTGAAGTTCCACATCAGCAAATTTTGTGAAAGAGAATATTTGAGGATAATGTGCAAATGATATCTGAATCAATAATAACAATTAGTGGCAATATCCCTGACAATTATTTGGGGGTCATATTCACAAAGTTGGTACATATGGTCATTTAAAGACAAACATGCCTTAATCTAAGTTAATTATTTTAATGAGAAACCTAAATAATATTTCCAATGGTGTATGTTTTCTTGTAATTAGAAATATTTGTGGAAAGAATGAAAGAAATCAGGAGTTAGCCTTTCAGAATTGGATCAAGATGATTTTTCTTATTCATTTTGTGAATAAGAATGAGAATTAGATTTAGGCTTAGGATTAGCTTGATGGCTTGTCTACATAAGAACTCTATAAATTTTAAAAGATACATAGTGTTGGGATATTGACAGTTGGTGCCCCAGTTCTTCATGAATGTTTGCCTTTATTTTAAAAATTCGTTGGCAAATGGCATAAAAAACACCTACAAAACCAACCAGCAGAATGATTGAAATTATATCATTGGTGGTAAATTCATGTGTATTAAAGTTGCTTTCAACTTAGTGATTCTCTCTCAAAATGCAGATGCTTCTGGAAGAAGGGATAAAACAAATTCTTTACATTTCAGTGTGAATAAGGCATAAGGCGATGGCATTTGGTCATCAAAGAATATCTGTTGTTTGGGTGAAGGAGAGGATACTTAAAGCTGGGGAAAATGCAAGAGGAAAAGATTTAGGGAATTAAGACAAACTTTGCCCAAATGTGAAGATGATCAACAAGAAAATGTAATTACCATTTTGGAAACTTTACTGCTTTAAACATTTATCATAGTTTTGCTAATTAAAAAAAAAACCTGTTGATGTTTACAGATGAGGAAACTGAGTTCCTTGATACTAAGTTATTGATTCTACTTGTGATAGGTGGTCATTATCATTAAGTAGAACCACTTTTTGGTGGGAGGGAGCTGTGCCAATCTGATTTTCAGTTGCACTTACTTGATAACTTAAAAGAAATAATTCAATGGTGATTTGTCAGTCCTCACTTTAGTAGAACTGTCAGTATCATATGACATAGTTGGTCATTCCTTTTACCTTTGAAACACTTTCCTCTACTAGCTTTTGTAAACATAATTTCCTGGGGTTTCTCCTATTTTAATGGTAATAATAAAGTATTATTATTATTTAATGGTAATAATAAAGTATGTTGCTCCTATTTATTTTGCTTTGTATATGAAAAGGAACAGACAAAAAGTATCAGTGTTCCACAGATATGTGTTTTTATACTATTCCTCCTCTTTAACCACACTTATTTCAAATACTCTATAGTTTCAAATATCACATATGCTGATGACTTCTAAATTCATATTTACAGAACTCAAAAACCTTCCTCCTAAACTTAAGATTGCTGTATCTAACTACGAGCTCAACATAACTACTAAGAAATCTATTTCTTAATAGAATAGACTTAATAGAATCTCCAAATTAATGTTTAAAATTGAATATGCAATTTTTGTTTCTATTCTTACAACCTGATCTTCCCAGTCTTTTCACTTTGGTAGTATACAGTTGCTGTTACTCTTTCTCTTATAGCATTATTTATTGAAAAAACATCATTTTTTGGATCAGTTGGATATCCATATGGAAACAAATGAACTTTGACTGCGACCATCCCATACCCAAGACTCACACAAATGGATTACATATATGAATATGTAAAGTAAGTAATAAACCTGTATTAAAGAAACAATATCTCTGAAGCTCTAGAATAGGCGTAACTTTTAAGAATAAGACACAAAAAGCACAAACCATATGAGAAAAAAAATGGATCTTACTTAAAGTAAAAACTTCTGTTTATTAAAAGATATCATTAAGAATGTGAAAAAGCAAGACATATGCTGAGAGAAGATTTTGGCAATATATATCTCGCAAACGATTTGCATACAAAACTTATAAAGGGCTTCTATAAATTAATTTAAAAATACAAAAAAAAAATCCTAATATGTAACAGTCAGCAAAAACCTATTAATAGATGCTTAAAACAAGAAGATATTTAATTTGACACTCTGCACATGTAAAGATGTCAACAGTCATAACAAAAAAGAAAAGAAAAAGAAAACTGAAACCACAAAGCAGTACTAATAACCATTCAAAATAATGGCCAAAATTAAAGAGCCTGATAATATCAAGTGTTAACAAAAACAAGGAGCAACTGAAATGAACACATTTCTGGGTGGAATATTAATTGGTAAAATCATTTTTTTAAGTCCTTGGTAGGTTTTTTTTTCCACCTTGAAATATACTCAACAATCAAGCAATTCCTGTTCCATACCTATTAAAAATGAGTGCTTGTGTCTACCAAGGGACATGTGCAAACATATTCCTGACAGCTTTGTTCATAATAAAGCTCAAACTGGAAGCCACTCAAATGTCAAAAGTTGAAGATTGGATAAAATGTGATACAATTATATTATGTAAAACCCTTTGGCAATATAAAAAATACATGCAAAACCTGAAAAATATCAAAGATGCTATGTTGCTAAAATATGAAAACAAAAATTACCTACTTCATCTTCCCTGTGAAGATCAGGAACAAGAGAAACTAATCTTTTTAATAGAAGTCAGAGTAGTAATTACCTTTGAGAAAAATGAACTGTTAAAAGAATCTTTTGGATTGCTACAAATGTTCTATAATTGCTTAATGTGGTAGTTACATGGTGTATCTGTAAAATTTATTAAGCTACAGGCATATTTTACTCACTTTTTGTCTGTTATCTAATTTTTAAAATCTGCAATCGCTTTTTATTTTACTTGGAATAATAATAAAAAATTTACAAGACCCCTCAAAGTCCTACATAATCCAGTTTTTGGCCACCTCTCTGACTTCTGACCACTCTCCAGTTTGCAGAGTGCTGCAGCCAAACTTGTTGAGATCCCTCAGAACATTGTCTTCGGTCAGGTCATTGTAATTTCTACACTTTCTACTTGAAACTTCTGCCTGGATATTTATCTTGCTCCATAACTCTATTCAGCTCTTGATGAAAGGGTATCACCTTACCCATAACTACTGTTCCTAACTATGCAGCACCTAAGATAACACCCTCCCATCCCCGCACACTCTATATTTCTGCTTAACTTTGAAGTGCTTATTTTTTCTTCTACAAAATATTGATCTGAACTGACATATATTTCTTTGTTTATTGTCTGCTTTGCCCACTAGATTGTGAGCTTCATGAGAAAGGTGACCTCGTAGTTCACTGCCACGTCCCTAGCTTCTGGAATAAAGCTCAGCTCATGAGTAGGCGTATAATAAACACCTGTTTTGAATGAATCATGCACTTTCCATTATACTTTTTATCTCTTGTACATCCAAACTGTGTTGTCAGTCCAGAAACACAAAAGCAGTAAGAATCTTTATGTATTCTCAAATCCCACTCTACCTCCCTTCCATATCTAAAAATGGTATGCAATTTGTCTAAACTCACTTCAACATTTTAAACTTTTTTCTTTTCTTTTTTTTATTGACAAATAATAACTGTACATATTTATGGGGTACATAGTGATAGTTCGATACATTTAATGTACAGTGATCACACCAGGGTAATTAACATGCCTGTCATCTCAAACATTTATTATTTCTTTGTTTTGGGAATATTAAATATCCTTCTTTTGCGACTTGAAACTATATTATATTGCTGACTATAGTCATTCTACAGTGCTATAGAACAGTAGAGCTCATTTAAACCTCTTGTTCACCATGTAATTCACTTTATTATTTGGCCTTGGTATCCCATTAAAATAACTCTTGATAGCATTACCCATCACCTCCAAGTTGTTAATATTACTCAGATTCTACAACAAAGCTTTTTGTCTCTGTTGACTAAATCACTTAGTACCTTCAGTTGAGTTGATTTTGTGTTCTCATTATTACTACCACTTTTATTACCTTGCCTGCATAGTCTGGTTCAGCAATTATTGCATTTGGGAGATGTTGGCTATGTGTACACTGCACTAATTTCTTGATCAGCAATACTTTGATTATAAGGAACAAATCTCATTTGAAGTACCTACAGCACAAAAGGGAACCATTGTATTGGAAAGATAGAAGTCCATCACATTAAAGCCAAGGACAGGATGTGAGGTTGGAACTAGAGCAACCCTGAAAATTTGGGCAGCACTTTTACAATTTCCTTACAGGAAGACTTACTGGTCTTTCTGCTCTTCCCCTCCCATTTTTTTCCCCTCTTTTCTCTGGTTAGTGTTCTTAGCTTCTATACCTATATACACTAGCCCAGTGTCTATATTTCGCCTATCCTCGTTCTGAATTCCTGGAAGAGAGAATTTAAATGGCCTAGCCAAGTCTCTGGAGATATTCTCTCTTAGGTTAGGTGTTCATTTTCTGCCTAATAAGCTACAGGCATGGAGAGTCATATAGTGCATATAGTAGTCTCAGGATCTTACCTCTAAGGGAAAGGCAGTTCTCATAGAAGAGGATAAGAAGGAGAAAACAAACAAACAAACAAACAAAAAAATATATATATATATAACCTATAGATTAAAAATCGGTGGCTATGTTAGTCTAAATTTTCTGTTTGACCTTGTGTCAATATATAGATTTTCTCATCCACTCCTGTGTGTATACCTGCTTCAGGTATGGTCATGTGCCCTAAGAATATTTTCCATTGGCACAGCTCATTTATTTTAGGTGGTAATGATCATTCCCATGCTCATCAGGCTGTTAAAAAAGTCCATAAAAATAGCAACAGTTTAATAAATGGTTTTTTAGCAGATGTTATAAGCCCCAGCTATGCAAAGCTGAGTAAGATAAGGATTCTGCTCTTTAGATACTCATAATATGGTAGACAGACAAGAAACTCATAATTACAACATGGTGTGTGAAGGGAATTGAAATAGCTATGTTTTTATTTCCAAGTGCAATGCACAGGAGAAAAAGTGAAAAATTGAACCAAGTCCCTAATGCATCTTGCAGAATGATAGAATTACTTGACACAAATAAGTTGTTTCTGTTTTTTTAATTTTATTTTAAAGTGGTTGGTTTGCCTTTTATCTAAAAATATGGCATTAACTTCTGTCTAGAAGCATAATACTTAACCAGGTAGATAAACTGTACATGAAATAGTATTTGTATAATACTTTTATCTATGTGTATTGTGACAGTGATATATTTTAGGGTATTTTCCATTTTATAATGTTAGTAAATAGTGTTCTTATTAACTTTGTAACAATTTTAAACTAAAAATGTTGGATGTACCAGATAAGGAACATTTTTTTTCTGACTCATTTGAGATGAAATTAACAGTCTTCTACCACGTAACACTCCAATACTTTAGTCCTAGAAATAAGAACATAGGCAGTTTTTATTTTTTATTTATTGTTTTCTTTTTTGTAATTCAAGGTCACCTGCATTTTATTCATTTTAAAAATATAGTCTATTTCTGGGTTTTTTGACATTCTGAATTCGTTTGATATTTTATTATACTTATTCTACTGTACTCTGTCTTTTTGTGTTGACAAATTTAGCAATTTTTCTTTTCTTTTTTTTTTTTTTTTGAGATGGAGTCTTGCTCTGTCACCAGGCTGGAGTGCAGTGGCGCAATCTGGGCTCACTGAACCTCTGCCTCCTGGGTTCAAGCGATTCTTCTACCTCAGCCTCCCGACTAGCTGGGACCACAGGCATGCGCCACCACGCCCGGCTAATATTTGTATTTTTAGTAGAGAGGGGGGTTTCACCATGTTGGCCAGGAAGGTCTCGATCTCTTGACCTTGAGATCCACCCGCCTTGGCCTCCCAAAGTGCTGGGATTACAGGTGTGAGACACTGTGCCTGGCTGCAATTTTTCTTTTTTTTAACATTAATTTATTTTTCACTTTAATAGGTTTCTTAAGGAGCAGGTGGTGTATGATTACATGGGTTAGTCCTCTTGTGGTGATTTCTGAGATTTAGGTGGACCCTTCTCCTAAGCAGTGTACACAATACCCAATGTGTAGTCTTTCATCCCTCACCCATCTCCCACCCTTTTCCTGAATCCCCAAAGTCCATTGTATCATTCCTATGCCTTCGCATCCTCTTCATAGCTTAGCTCCCACTTATGAATGAGAACATATGGTGTTTGTTTTTCTATTCCTGAGATACTTGACTTAGTATAATAGTCTCCAATTCCATCCAGGTTGCTGTGAATGCCATTACTCCTTTTTATGGCTGTGTGTGTGTGTGTGTGTGTGTGTGTGTGTGTGTGTGTATGTGTATCACATTTTCTTTATCCACTAGTTGATTGATGGTCATATTTGGGCTGGTTTGATGCTCTGCAATTGCAAATTGTGCTGCTATAAACATGCCTGTGCAAATATCCTTTTCATATAATGACATCTTTTCACTGGGTAGATACTTAATAGTGGAATTGCTGGATCAAATGGCAGATCCACTTTTAGTTCTTTAAGGAATCGCCACAGTTTTCCATAGGGGTTGTGTTTTTAATAGCTCTTAATAGTATTTAGCAGTAGTACATAGTTTTTAGCACAACAAACGAGGGTATCCTCCTTAGTAACCATGACTATCAAAACCAGAAAATTAACAGCGATACGTACTACTGCCTAATCCGTAGTTCCTATTCCAATTTTCCAGTTTCCCTGTGTAATTTATACATGACAAAGGGTTTCAGTTCAGAATCCCTCACGACATTTAGTCGTTAGTCTTCTTTGATTTGCAACAGTTCCTCAATGTTACCTTGATTTCATTACCTTCACGTTTTTGAGGATGACTGTCTACTTATTTTGTGGACTACTACTTAATCTGATGTTTCCTCGTGTCTAGATTCATCTTTGGCAGGAGTTTTATGTAATGCTGTGTTTCTCGTACATACTATCAAGTGGCACATGGTTTCAGTTTGTTTTATCACTGATGCTGCTTACTTGGGTCACTTGTTTAAGACGATGTCTGCCGGGATCCTCAATTTTAAAATTACACTTTTTCCCTTTCAAATTCATAAGTATTACATAGAGTAACTCTGAATCTATGAAAATAATCCTTCCTTTTAAAATGTTCATTTATTTATTTATTTATTTTTCATACCATAGGCACTCACACTTTTTTTTTTCTTCAGTTAGTTACAGTCCATTGCTGTCATTATTTATTTTGATGCTCAAATCGCCCCTGGATTTGGCCAGTTTATATTCATTCAAGCTGGCTACTCTGTGCTTCGGAGATGTTTGCATTTTTCTTTCAGCAATTCCTTACTTCCTGAAAGTAAAATATGTTCCAGGCTCATCCTGTACTTCCTCTGACTCAAACTAGAAAGAATCCATTTCTCCACGGAGCTTTGGCTTTTTAATCCAATCAATCATCTTGTCAATCACCTTGTATGTATCCAATTTCCCACCTCTGCTTTGACTTCCTCTTCTGCATGGAGGCTGTCATCTCCCTGCTCAGACTCCTAAGCTCCTTTCCTGGGCACTTTCCTTCACAATTTTGTGGGCTGTCTCCTCAGCCTTCGTGAACTCCAACAACCCTTGCCACACTGTTTGAACGCCAACTTCCAGAGCCTCACTGTTTCTTCTGTAGCGTTATTATCCTCACCCTGCTTAGGCTCTGTTCATTGACACAACCCCTCTCCACCTTCGTTCTGGACATCTACCTCACTTTATCCAACAAAAGCCTGTAGGATTGAAACGCTCAGACAGGAAGACACTTATACTATAGTTTTAATTGGTTGAAAACAATTTTGTGAACCTTGTATGAAAAGAAAGTGCTCTGGGGACACAGTGAATAGGAAAAAGAACCAGAAGACAGGATCCTTACTCTCAAGGAGCTTTTCAGGGTAACTGGAGAGACAAAGACAACTCATTTTATCTTTAGAATAACTCTGTAAGGCATAGATTAATATCCTTAACTGAGCATAGCTATTAAGAATATGATCTTAATTTCTTTGAGGGTATAATTTCTTGGCAGTTTTGGAATACTATAAACAGAACGGAAGAGAAAAAGCAAATGTAAAAAATTGGAATGGTAAGCAAATTCTAGAAAGAAACAGTGACAAATTAAGCTTCTTTTTATCTGACTTTTTTGGTTTAGAATGAATAAATGGCATGGATGATACTCTTTACAGAAATAGAATCATATTAATTAACATTTTATAACACTACTTGGAACCTAACAAATGAAGAAGATAACCACATCCTTATAGCATAATAATCCTTTAAAAAGGCAAATCGTTTTCAATTTACAAATAGTATATCAGACATTGCATGTTGGTACTTTACTTTGAGTATTGTAGAATGTTTTCTGATATGAAGTTTAAAAATTAGACTAAGATAAATCTCATGTATTTATAAATCAAATGAGTAAGAGTGTAGGTAGAAAGGGAAATGAGCAGAAAACTGTCACATGAGGAAGGGAAAAAGCTGTGACTATAGTAATCAGATCTGTACTTGGTGCTGGTGACAAGAACCTTACCTGAAATCCTCTAGGCAAACTGAGGAATATATTGCCTTATGTAATCAGAAACTACAGAAACACCAAAGGAAATGACTAGAAAAACAATCATTACATCACTAGGGCTTTCTTTCTTTTCCTCCCTTTCCTGATCTTCTGTGTATTACCTTAGTATTCTTCTACCACTGACCACTTTTCACTGTATGATGGCAGCTGGGCCACAAGAAGCACTAGGTTCACTTTCTGGCAGCTTTGTTGCTAGAGGTGAATAGACTGTTACCCTCCACAATACTTCATAGAAAATCAGAGCAGGACTCTGATTGGCTCACACCTTGCTGAGCTCATTTGCAGCAGAGAGTTGGGGTGAATGTCGTATAGTTTGTCTAAGTTTGAAACATGTTCTCATATTTAGGGTATAAAAGAATTCAAAGTATCATTATTGAAAGCCCCCTTTAGAGCAAATGATAATTATGTAGGTGAAGTAGTTCCGCTTAAGCCAGAGGAAAGAAAACACCTGTTTACCAGGGAATTACTGTAATCCAGGAAGCCATGCCAATCAATGTTAGTTATAATTTCTAACGAGTTTCAGTAAACTCAGTCTGAGGAAAATAATCTAATTTAGTGGCCAAGACTACACTTGGGGCTCTAGGTGGCAGAGTGACCCACTATGTATCAGGTGGATTCATAGTACTATGTGTTTGGAATAGTTATCCAACTAGCAGTTTGTCAGCACTCTGCATGGTCCTTTTAAATACACATGTATGTAATGATGAAAAACTGCCAAACAGAAAAATGCAAAAGTCATAGGAAATCTATCAGCTCAAATTAGGTGGCAAAGCTAAAGGAAGTAAGAAAAATACGTTTGAGAGTATACAGTATCTAATTTCACATGCCGTTAGCACCATGTGAAAGGAATTAAAATATAACAATAAGAAATATATAGGAAAATCGAAAAGTCAAACTCAACATTGAATGCAATTAGCCACATTCTGAGTGAAGCCCCAGATTGAAATCAATTAGAAGAATTAATTAATGGCATATCTTGAATCCAAGGAATGTCAACCAGCTATAAGGGATTCAACCTGACCATTGTGCAGTGAGAAAACTTACTGTTGATAGTCACAGCTTTGAGTTTTATACCCTTGCCCAAATATTGTCAATGTGTAAATTTATCCGTTGATGTGGTAATTCTTACATGCTTGGGATGATAAAATTGTTTCTTTAGTGAGTCTGTTTGAAATCGTTTTTCTATCCTGGAAAGATTCAGACTTTTGTACAGAGATAAAAGAGCCCACTTTACTACAAATCTTTTAAGTTCAGAAAAATATGTTTATAGTGGTTTAAAATATTTTAACTATATAAGATATTTTGACATATTATTCAGAGTAGTCTTGTAATTCCAGTAAAAGTATACAATTAAGTGATTTTATTGTTTCAAGTTTTAATTAGAAATATAAAAGATAATTTGGATATGTTTGTAAGCAATGGAAAAAATTAAACTAGAGTAGTTTAAATATGACAAACATTTTGCTTACTAAAGGTTTTTAAAGTTAGTAAAAAGGGAGAAATCTGAATGTATTAATATTAAGTTTATAAATGCAATGTATAAGATTCAAAAAACATATTTTATCAAGCTATAAAAATTTCCCTTAAAGTGATTTTTAGAATTCATTAGAATTAAAAAGAGTAACACAATTTTTAAGTTAATCTTAAAAGCTTAAGGAAAGACTTCTGATTCTGGGAAGATAATGTAGACAGAAAAGAAGAGAACTCCTCTCAATTTATTTTATGAAATTAGCCCAACAGCAAAAGCAGACAAAGACATAACCAAAAAGGAGTACCACCAATCAATATTCCTCATAAAATGGACTCAACATTTCTTTAAAAAAATATAAGCAAATAGAATGCAACAATGTAAAAAAAGAATGTTATAGTGAGTAGGGTTTATTCCAAAAATTCAAGACTAGTTCAATATTTAAAAAATCAATGTGATCTACCTTGTTTACAGACTAAAGAATAATTATATAATTATATCAATTCACGCAAAAAAATCAAATTTTAACATCTATTCATAATAAAAAATCTACCAGTACACAAGTATAAATGGAAATGTTGATAAATTAGAATTTAACAAAATTTAAAATATTTGCTCGGTGAAAGAGTCTGTTAAGGGGATGAAATGGGAACCTCCAGATGGGGAGAAAATATTTGTAGACTACATATCTGACAAAGGATAATTGTCATAGTTCAGTTGTGCTGCTAAAACAAAATACTGGAGGCCAAGTAACTTAGGAAGCAGGGAAATTTACTTCCTGTCAGCTCTGGAGGTGGGAAAGCCCATGATCAAGGCAGTGGGATCTTGTGAGGGCCTTCATGCTGCATCCTCACATGTCAAGAGTGGGAAGGCACACTAGCTGAATGCTGCATGAAGCCTCTTTTGCAAAGGCATTGATCTGAATTCATGAGGGAGAAGCCTTCATGGCCTAATCACTTTTTTTTTTTTTTTTTTTGAGACGGAATCTCCCTCTGTCACCTAGGCTGAAGTACAGTGGCACAATCTCATTTCACTGCAAGCTCCACCTACTGGGTTCAAGCGATTCTCCCGCTTCAGCCTCCTGAGTAGCTGTGATTACAGGCGTGCACCACCATGCACAGCCAATTTTTGTATTTTTAGTAGAAAAGAGGGTTTCACTATGTTGGCCAGACTGGTATCTAATGCTTGACCTCAGATGTTCTGCCCACCTCGGACTCCTAAAGTGCTGGGATTACAGGCATGAACCACTGCTCCCAGCCCTATTAATCTTTTAAAGGACCCACCTGTTAATACTATCACATTGGAAATACCAGACTTTTGGAGAGGATACATTATCTAGAATATATAATACATTTTTTAAGCTGAAATATATCACCCCAATATTCGTGTGTTGAGGTTTTAAATTTCAGTACCTCAGAATATAACTATATTTGAAGATCGTGTCATTCAGCAGTTAATTAAGTTAAAATTAGGTCTTAAGGATGGGTCCTAATCCAATATTCCTCATCTTCTTATAAAAAGAGAAATCTAGGAGAGAGAAACATATGGAGGAAAGACCATAAGAAGACATAGGCTGGCTTCCTTTGCCATGTATGAGCCAAGGAGAGCAGCCTCAGAAGAAACCAAGCCAGCTGACATTTCTATTTTGTACTTCGAGCCTCCATACTTGGAAGAAAATAAATTTCTGCGGTTTAATCCACTCAGTCTGTGCTAGTTTGTTGTGGCAGCCCTAGAAAACCCATGCAATTTTCAAAATTAAATAGAAAAAAAAGGAGATGTAATCCAAAGATAAAATGGACAAAACGCATGAACAGATATTTCACCAAAGAGGGTATATAGATTGCAAATAAGTACATGGAAAAATGTTCAACATCATTTACCACTCGGAGAATGTAATAAAAGCCTAATGAGATGTTGCTACGTATCTACCAGAATGGCTAAGATAAAAAATACTGACAATGTCAAATGCTGATGTGAATGTGACTCAACCTGGTGACTCATGCTCCCATTGCTGGTGGGAGCACAAAGTGATAAAGTGATGTGACCACTATGGGAAACTATTTTCACTTTCTTAGTAATAAACTGAATACATAATTACCATACAACGCAGCAATGCACTTTGGGTACTGGTTCCAGGAAAATGAAGAGTTATTTCACACAAAGAGTGTTTACACAAATTTTGTTATAGGAGATTTATTTATAATAGCCAACATTAGGAAACAGTGTTTCTTTCCATTGATGAATGCAGACAGTGGTACATTCATACAATGGAATACTACTCAACAATAAAGAAACAACATATCACTACTTATAACATCATTAATGAATCTACCCAAATTATGCTGAGTGAAAGAAATAGTTATCTCAAAGGGTTAAATGCTCTATGATTCCATCATGTAATATTCTTGAAATGACAAAATTATAGGGCTGAAGAATATATCAGTGGTTGCCAGGGTTAAGTAGCCAAAAAATGGGTAAGTGAAAGAGAGGTGTAAGTAGAAGAGAAATGGTTGTGGCCATAGAAGGGCAGCATAAGGATTCTTGTGATTGAAATGTTCAATATCTTGATACATCAATGCCAGTGTCGTGGCTGTGAAATTCTATGGTTTGGAAGATGTTGCCGTTGGAAAAAAACAACCTTTTTAGTCTTACAGGGCTTTGTTTTTGTTTTATTGTGAGATGCTTGCTGACTTTTGATATTAAGAACAAAAAAGGAAATAATCCAAAGACAACATGGGCTAAATACATGAACAATACAATAACTGTTACAATAGTTTACAAAAACTATTACAATAGTTTCTTTATCTAAGTCCAGATTTGCTTTTGTTTTTTGTTTGTTTGTTTTTAGCAACTAATTGACAGTTGAAGAATCTCACTTTCAAAAAGACAGGAGAGGCACCTTAGATAATATCTTGATGTTATATTGGATTAAGAATTTCAATTAGGGAAATAATTTGACCAGTCTCTACCCTTTGTTTACTTAAAATTATCATCTAGTCCCAAGCACTTAAAATTATCATCTGGTACCAATTAAAGTAATCAAGTTATGGAAGGCCAAGAGAGGAAAATCATTTCAAATTTTGGCAGGTTCTGACAAAATATCAAACTGGAAACAGAACCATAAGCCAAGGTTTATATATTTCAATTTAGTGGGCATATCATCAAACCAACTGCACACTAATTCTTCATTTCAGATGCTATTCTAAATTAATCTCAAATATTTTTCTGGCTTTGATCAGGAATGGCTGTGAATCAGAATGGGCTTCACCTTTAGGGAGAAATCTGCAATACTTCTAGTTGAGCCAGCTGGGAAATTAGGAAGTAGACACAACTAAAAAAAGCTAACTTTTAGTGGAAATTATTTCTATGAAAATATAGACATTAGTTATCTCAAAAATACACAGTATTGTTTCTCATAATGTCAGCAATGATAAGAAGCGCACCAATTTGTCATCTCCAAGGGACATAGTGATTGCTTCTCAGGTTCGATGACCATGTGAAACATCCCAGGCCACTGAAAGTTGGTATAAGTTTATATGGACGCACAGACTATGAAAATTATCTCTTTATGCTACCGAGTCTGTAGTTCTTATGATATTTCCAGAATTGCCACCGGAAGGAAACCGTTTTTGCTGAGCAGAAATCAGCTTCCATCTTGGGCAACTCCAATTTCAAGGATTTTCTAGAGGTTACGTTCTATTCAGTGAGGCGATCTGATTTAGGCCAATCTCTCTAACATTCAAATTGAAGTAGTGTCTCTAAATCCCTCTGCACTTTACTAAGCCCTTCCTCCAAGAATCTTTCCCTATATTATCTCCTTACCATATAGGGCAAAAATAAAGTATTATTATTTCATGTGGGACTAGAGAGTATAGACTGCCAAGATGCTCATATCATATTGTAATTTAATTGCCTGTCTTCCCCCAAAGTCAGGAGCCATCAAAGCCCCAGCAGCTATATGTTCCCTGGTACACTGCAGGTAAATCAGTGCCCGTTGAGTGAATGATCAGGCAAGGGGTGTAGTCATAGCAGGTGCACTCTGGGTTCTGGAGACTGAACTCTTTCTGCATGCACTGCACTTTACCCTTGCTACTTACTTCTAACCTATTTAGGGTTCATGGCGTCTCATTTCTGTTTTTGTGGCTGAATTCGTGATTTATTTTATTGACATTAAAACATTTTGGCTATTGTAAAATTAATACGTGAATACTTTCTCCCTCTAAAAATTGATGAATAATAATAATTTATCTCTAAATCTAAAGTAGCTATTTGATTCCACCTCTGTTTCAAAATCCTATTATTCTTTCTCTGGAAGTCTGTTACAGTAACACTTCATACAAATCTTTCAGATGACACAAAGAGAGGTTTAAAAAATGTTTATTTACCAATAGATGGAGGAGAGAGTAAAATAATACGGGAAGCATAAAAACATACAGCATATAACCTCATATATAGTAATGCTATGAGCATTTTTGCAGTCATTTTTTCATATATTTCATGTATTTTGCTACAACTTGCCATTTTCACTGAACAGTATTCTTGGAATTCTCTCCTTCGCGGCTCTGTTAGTTTCATGATATCTGACTTTCCCATTCTGTGTTTCCAGCTGCCTGATTCCAGTAACCTCTTAAAGTTTCCATATAAAGCTTCTATTTAAGACTTTATTCAGGGCCACAACCTTAGTCCCCAGTGACCTTGACTTACTATCTGCATTATCCCACCCGTCGTCATTCTCTGCCTTATTTAATAATACAAAATGTTTTGCTGCGTATCTGCTGTACTTTATTCTTTTGTTTTATAAATAAATCATGAGAAAGTGAATACTCTTCTAAGAAAACAAATGTCAAGACCTTTGGAGCACTCATGCGTTGCAACAACTGCTGAGTCATAATGAGTATTTCATTTTTCTCTTTTTGATTATATCCAACTGAAAATTCCCACAAAATCTTCTTAAGTAACTTTGTAAAATAAATGAGGTTCTCCAAAAAACTGGTTTTCATATGTATAGCGTTCACTTGGGTGTTGAGAAAATGTCATAACAGAATAGAGATCTTGTTTTTAGCCTAAAGGGATAGTTTTGCCTTTCTACAGGAAGATCTTCACATAGACTTTAAACAAATTATTTGATTATGTTTTTAAGTAAGAAAGGTTAAAAATGATATTTTACTATTCCAATATTCTGAATAAAACTTATGTCATCCATTCTTTTATATAGTAAACCATTCTGTTCAATTATTTCAGAGTTATTAATTTCCAAAGGTCAGAACATTCCAACAAGCTTGGCATTTCTAAGCCATATTAGAAAAATAAAACAAAAAATATAATCCAATAGAATAAATTTTTCAAGTAGTTAGCTTCACAAAAGATAGATTCTATAAAATTAGACAAATATAAGTAAATTTTTATACTTTGGGAAATGAAAGCAAGGTTGCTAACTTTTCACTATTTAGTTGATTCTGGACAATTCATCTTCAAATTTGCTTATTTGTTTTTTACATACAACTATTTCAGCATTGTCAATCTTTGACATTTATTTTGATGGTCTTTTAAAAGAAGATGGCAAATACTGAAGTATTGTCACTTAAGAGTGGGTTGTACAAGATCTCTCATAGGCTAGATATTCATATAAAAACACGAGAAGGGCAGGGAGAGTTTCTTGCTGCCCCCAAAGTCTCTTATGAATGCTCTGTGTAGTCTAATGAGTTCAACATAAACATTGTACATTGCAGTTAAAGCCTAGTCTCAAGAGAACTGTTGTGGGAGATGCATTTCCCTTGGAGGAGAAGCAAGGGCTATTGCATTTTATACATGTGATTGTGGGACATATTAATTTTGGCTGCCCTTTTGGAAAGTACACCTAGTCCAAAGAGCATGAAATTAAACATTAGCATGTTTTATTGACAGTAAGGGTAGGAGAAATTTGACAATGACAGTCAGCTCCTAGAGTACTGGCAGAATATGATTCCTCCATGGGCACAGGTCTGGAGGACACAAGACACCTTTAATAGTAGTGGGTAAGAATTCATGTGTGCATGCGTATGTGCATGTGTGTGTGCATGTGTCTGTATGTGTGTGCACATGCGTGGATGTGTAGGGGCACCAAGAAGGCATGGTGAAATGGGAAAATTGGAGGGACTGAAGACTCTTTTATCATGTAACAGCTTGCCCTTGGACCGACTCTAGATTTTACCAAATTTTTCCAAGAAAAATGAGATATTTCAGTCTAGTGCTTGGACACAGAACTATGAGTAGAAGTGGAAAAATTTCACAAATGAATCTAAAACTATTTCCTAAGATATGGGTGAAAAAGGCTATGAAAGTTACCCAAAAATGCACTGTGCTTCTGATTAAGCATTTGGAATTTAAATTTTCCACATAACCACAAAATGCCTAGAATAGGAATATTTGATTTTTTTTTAGTAAAAATCACCTATAATTGCTGGTTGATTTTATTTCACATTTTCCCACTCTTACAAAATACCAGGTGGCAAACATTTGTTATAACCTCTTTACAAATTAATCACTGGAATTGCACAAATGTGGAAAAGTTTAATTAAAAATGATTTTTAATAAAACTAGTCATTATGTTAAGAGGCAGAAAGTAAAACTAGGCTCATAAAAGACAACAATGTCTTAAACAAAAATTTGTTAATTACCTTTCCTCAAATCACTGTTTGTGAATTAAAACTTATAATTTTTAATTTTTAAACTTATAATTTTAAATTCAAAATTATAATTTTTAATTTATAATTTTTAATTGTGATTTTTTAGTACTATGCAGGTGGTATCTTTTCTTTTAAAATTATTTTTAGAATTTCTTATACTTATTGAAGTATACATATATATGCGCAAATGCACACACCAAACTATGTGATGGTTAATATTGAGTGTTAACTTGATTGGATTGAAGGATGCAAAGTATTGTTCCTGGGTGTGCCTGTGAGGGTGTTGCTGAAGGAGATTAACATTTGAGGCAGTGGACTGGGAAATGCAGACCCATCCTCAATTCAGGTGCCAGTGCAGCTAGAATAAAAGCAGGCAGAGGAACGTGGAAGGACTGGCCTGGCCTGAGTCTTCTAACCACCATCTTTCCCCTGTACCGGATGCTTCCTGCCCTCAAACATCGAACTCCAACTTCTTCAGGTTTGGGACTCTTGGACTCATACCAGTGGTTTGCCGGGGGCTTTGCCACGATCTCCCTCTTGAACAATGAGAACCTATGGACACAGGGAGGGGCCTGTGCGGTAAGGGGAGGGAGAGCATTAGGAGATATATCGAATATAGATGATGGGTTGATGGGTGCAGCTAACCACCATGGCACGTGTATACCTATGTAACAAACCTGCAAATTCTGTACATGTATCCCAGAACATAAAGTATAATTTTTAAAAAAAGAAGAAAGTATTTGTCAGAGGTGTTTGAACCAGAGTGACTCCATCTTGGGTAGGGGTTGGAGAAGACCCAAGACTCCATCTTGGGTAGGGATTGGTAGGCTGAGACCTACTGGGCTGCACTCCCAGGAGGTTGGGCATTCTAAGTCAAAGGATGAGACAGGAAGTTCACACAAGATATAGGTCACGAAGATCTTGCTGATAAAACAGGATGCCATAAAGAAGCCAGTCAAAACCCACCAAAACCAGGATGGTGAGGAAACTGGTGACCTCTGATTGTCCTCACTGCTCATTGATTGCTACTTAGAGTGCATTAGCATGCTAAGATACACTCTGACCAGTGTCATGACAGTTTACAAATGCCATGGCGGTGTTGGGAAGTTGCCCTATATCTAAAATAGGGAGAAAACCTCAGTTCTGGGAATTTCTCATCTGTTTCCTGAAAAACTCATGAATAATCCACCACTTGTCTAGCATATAATCAAAAAATAACTGTAAGTATACTCCGTTGAGCAGCAAATGCCTATGGAGTAGCCTTCCTTTATTTCTTTACTTTCTTAATAAACTTGCTTTGACTTTACTCTGTTGACACTCCCTGAATTTTTTCTTGTATGGGTTCTTTCAAGAACCCTCTGTTGGGGTCTAGATTGAAACCCCTTTCCGTTAACATATTCAATCAACATTTTACAGTTTATTATGATGTTTGCTCGTTTTTTTAAATAGCTATATTGTTTATCATATTAAGAAAAATTTCTTCTATTCCAGTTTCCTAAAGTAATTTTTAAAAACCATGAATGAGTATTCAATTATGTCATTTTGTATTGAATAGGATAATCCTATGATTTTTTTCATATTTTCATTAAATTGGTAAAATACATTAATTGATTTTGAAGTGTTAAAATATTTTATACCTGCAATAAATTCAAAGTAGTCAAAATATATTATCCATGCAATATGCCACTAGATTCAATTTGCTAATATTTTTGAATAATTTTTGAAATGATGTTTATGAGTTATTCACTTATAGTTTTTTCTCTAATAATATTGTCAGGTTCCTAAATATGTTAAGAATTCTTTCCACTTTTTTCCTATTCTCTGGAAGGGTTTGTATAGTATTGATAATGTTGATTCCTTATCTAAGAAAATTGAATCAAAGGCTTTGGTACTAGGACTCTATCTGAGCATCAGAAATCCTGGGATGAATACACAGGTTTCTACTTAAGAGAGAAATACTACTGGAAAAAAGACAGAGGGAAAAACAAAACACGTTCTGAGTTAGTTAATGCTTCTGTGAAATTTCCAGGCAAATCTTTTATGGTAAAAGACCGTACAAGAAGGCTCTAGGACCTATATCTTGGTTTTAAGAAAAGGGAAAAAAAAAACTCTGCTAACTACAACTTTGGAATGTACATTTACTGATTGCTAAACTTTCTAAAGTTTTAGTACATATTTTTACCCTTGTAAATTACTTAACTTCCTTGTCTTTCAGTTTTTCTCATATGAAAATGGAGATAATAACAATACATTTCTCATTGTATTTTCTCATGGTAATGATTAAATGAAATAACACACACACACATATGCATCTGCATCTGGTGTTTAGACAGTGCTCAATAAATGCTATAGACATGATTATTATTAGCTATCATTGTGCAGTCATAAATCGATCAAGACAAGAATTTATGTTTCATAAATTTTGCTTCTGTCAGTGTCTATTTAAATATTTTGTACTTAATATCATGCCAACTAATATGAAAATGAATAAATAAAAACGTTGGAGGGATTCTGCAGTAGAAAAGTTCTCATTCAACACTGATCACAGAAAACAAATAATTTTTTTTTAAATGTAAATTATTTTGATGAGTGTGAAACCATCATAGACCATCCTATCTAATGCAGATTAAATAAGAAGTTTATACTGCTGTATGATGCAAGTCACTTTAAAACTTCTGATCTTCATGGGGGCATCAAGATGGCTGATTAGAGAGGCATTTGGCTCTTGCTTCCTCCACAAAGAATAACCAAAATAGTAAGCACATAATCATACTGCACCTAGAGCATCCAAGGGAGAACACTGGAATTTAGCAGAAAAGTGATGGGAAACCCTATAGGCACAGAAGGAAAGGGAAATGAGAATGGCCTGGCCAGGACTAGCTGAGAACCAAGAGACACTTCCCAGTGTGGGGAAAGGCTAAGTGAGAGATCCCCAGTGGTCCACATTCCCATCATGGACTCCTGCAATTCTAGTCATGAGAGAGCCCCTGGACCCTTGTGAGCCCTGAGGCTAGTATGCGGGGGGGGTGGGAGTTCACATGACAATATTGCTCCAGAGAACTCAAATTAGGTCCCACACATCCCCTGACCCTCAAGTGTCTGCAGCGTGGTGCCATTTTGAGAGCCCAGCCTCAAACAGGCTGTACCTGCCCTGGGGCCCAACAGTGACCGCCTCTCCACATCCTAGAGCTCCACTGACATCTCTTTATGTCCACTCAGAGGGCTTCAGAGGCACAGTGCTGGCTGGACCAAGTGGAGTGGCAGGGTATGCAGCACTCTAGCACATATAGTTTCCTGCACCCTGGGGAATGAGGAGTGTATCTGAGGCTTCCCTCAAGCCAAAGGCAGCCAAAGCATGCACTCCCCAGAGCCTGAGAGCTGCCTGCTCAGGACCATGGCCACTAACAGAAATCTTACCTCCTCCAGCAGCAGGAGCACAGTGCACATCCATGCTCTCTGACGACAGGCTCCCCCTACCTGCCCCTACCTCTGCTGCTGCCGCTACTACCAGAGTGTACTGATGATCCCCATCATGCTCAAAAACACCTGTACCCATGCACAGCAGCAGGGGGAATGAGGAAAGGTCCATCTGGCCTGGTTTGTACCCTCTAGAACCTGAGCACACTGCCTGGTGTTGTGGGGATTACTCTGCACCATCATTCCAGGTGCATGTGCACAACACCCGGGGCCAAAAGACAGGCCCAGACACCCTTCCATTGCTGCCAAAGCATGCCTCCTGGAGGCCTCAAGCTTGCCCAAGTTCATCAACTATTGCTGGCATCAGGGTACTCATCCCAGGTACTTGGTAATGGATCCTCCCAGGCTACTGTTACCACCACTGCTGACACATACACATGCACCACTTGGAGCCAGATGCCTGGCCTGCCCAGCCCAATACAGCCACCACTAACACCAGCACATGCCTCCTTGGAGCCCAAGGGTTGTCGTGTTACTGTTACTTTCATTACCCATGTCGTGGACACTTCCCCAGGGCCCAAGGACTTGCTCACCCACCTGGCCCACTGCTGTCACTGCTGACAAATGAGCAAGCTGCCTGGAGGCCCAGTAAGTGCCCCCCGTCCTGAGACCACTAACACTAGTGCTTGCATACACTGGGGGCCCAAGGACAGGTACGCTCAACCCACTCCTGCCACCACTAGGCTCAAGGAGTGGCTTACCTGGAATCTCCACCAACAGCGAAGCCTCATCACAGCCCACACTGACAACTATGGCTTAAGTCACTGGTGAAAGTACAGACACACTGATGCTGTTTACAGCAAAAGAAATCATAGAGAGACTACACTATCACACACACACAGATTTGAAGTTGAAGTCTCCTTGCCAACCAGAACTATATATGCATTTTCAGAAAAAAGACTTCCCCTATGAAAGCCGATCCAAAACAAAAAAAAAAAAAAAAGGAAAGAATCAATTGTTACAACAGACTTGCTGATCTGAATGTAAGGACACAAGAAACAAAACTGTAAGAAAATATGACACTTCCAAAGGGATACAGACATTCTGCAGCAACAGGTTCCAATGAAAGAGAAATTTATGGAATACTTGAAACAGAATTTAACATTGTGATATTATAGAACCTCAGTGAGATACAATAGAACACCAATATATAATATAAAGAAATCAGAAGAACAATTCAGGATATGAATGATAAGGTCACCAAAGAGATACATAAAAGAACCATGTGGAAATCCTGGAACTGAAGAATTTAATGAGTGAAATTTAAAAATTCAATTAGGAGGTTAAAAATAGACTGCATTAAGTAGAAGAAAGAAATTCAGAACTAGAAGAGAGGTCTTTTGAAGTAACCCAGTCAGATAAACACACACACAGCTGCAGAACTGATCTTGTCACCTAAGATGAGTTCAGTGGCACGATCTCAGCTCATTGCAACCTCTGCCTCTGCGGTTCAAGGATTCTCTTGCCTCAGCCTCCTGAGTAGCTGGAATTACAGGTGGGCACCAACATGCCCAGTTAATTTTTGTATTTTTAGTAGAGATGGGGTTTCACAATGTTGATCAGGCTGGGAAGTTCTTTATAGCAATGTGAAAACAGATTAATAAAAGAACCTCTTTAATAAATGATTATGGGAAAATTGGATATCCATATTCAGAAAAATGGAAGTAGTCATAGTTAAAGACTTAAATTTAAGACCCAAAGCTATAAAACTAATAGAAGAAAACAGACGGGAAATACTCCAGGATCTTGGTTTAGGCAAAGATCTTATGAGCAAGACCTCAAAAGTATAGACAACAAAAATAAAAATAGGCAAATTAGATTAAGTTCAATGAAAAGCTTTCTGTGTAGCAAAGGAAATTAATCAACAGAGTGATGAAATAACCTGCAGAATGGAAGAAAATATTTTCAAACCATTTAGCGAGGTACTAATATCCAGAATATACAAGTAAGTCAATCAAACATCTTAATGGGGAAAAAAACTGTTTAAAATGTGGGCAAAAATCTGAAGATCTGAATAGGCATTTCTCAAAAGAAGATATACAGGTGGCCAACAAGTATATTAAAAAATGCATGAAAGTGAAGAAAATGCAAATCAAAACCACAATAAGATATCATTCTATCCCAGTTAGAATGGCTCTTATCAAAGAAACAAAAACAACACATACTGGTAAGCTTGCACTGAAGAAGGAATTATTGTACACTGTTAGTATAGCCACTATGAAAAACACCATGACAGTTTCTCAAAAAACTAAGAATAAAACTACTCTTTGATCCAGGAATCCCACTACTGGATGTTTACCCAAAGAAAGAAATGCAGTATATCAAGGGGATACCTACACACCCATGTTTATTGCAACACTATTTAAAATAGTAAAGATACAGAATCAACCTAGGTACTTGCCAACAAATGAATGAATAAAGAAAAAGTGGTACATATACACAATAGAATACTGTTTGGCCATAAAAATGAAACCTTATTACTTCAGCAACATGATGGAACTGGGGGTCTTTAGGGATTTTTATTTAAAGACAGGTTCTTTTATTTAGAGACAGGTTCTCAAGCTGCGGTGCAGTAGCACGATCACTGGTCCTTGCAGCCTTGAACTTCTGGCCTCAAGCAACCCTCCCACTCCAACCTCCCTAGTAGCTAGGACTACAGGTACATGCCATCACACATGACTAATATTTTTTAATTTTTGGGGGGAGACAGAGTCTCTGTTCAAGATCAGCCTAGGCTGATCTTGAATCCCTGCCTTCACATGATCCTCCCACCTCAGCCTCCCAAAGCACTGGGATTACAAGCATGAGCCACCATGCCTAGTCTGGAGGTCATTAGGTTAAGTGAAATAAGCCGGGCACAGAAAGACAAATATTACATATTCTTATTCATATGTGCGAGCTTAAAAAGTTAATCTCCTGGAGATAGAGTAAGACGATAGTTACCAAAGGCTGGGAAGGATATGTATATATAGAGAGGGTAATGAAAACTGATTGATTAACGGGTATAAACATGAAGACAGAAAAAAGTAAGTTCTAATGTTCAATAACAGAGTCAGGTCACTATAGTTAACAACGATGAATTGTATATTTCAAAACAACTAGAAGAGAGGTCTTGAAATGTTTCCAAGACAGAGAAATTGTAAATGGTCTAGGTGAGAAATATTCTAAATGTCCTGACTTGATTATTACATATTCTATGCATGCAACAAAATATTACATGTATCCAATCAACATGTACAAATACTATATGTCAATTTTAAAAAGCCCCTTCTGATCCTCAGTTTTCCCTTCAGAAGCATACATCAATGATTGGAGCGATCGAGAATGATTATTACAAAAGATTAGATGTAGCGGATTTGAAATTGATTTAACTAGAGGATTTAACTAGTGGATTTAAACTAGCATGTACTATGTCATCATGGCTTATTTAATTTCTTATAGTGGATCCCATTATGTAAAAGGGAGAAATAAACTATTTGTATGCGAAGAAAATTCTCTCTGAATAATTTATTCTATTTCATCTTTTTATGCACTGTTTGAACAAATTGACAAATAACTTGGCACAATCAGAAATCCTTGTCTCATAAAGACATGCTACTGACCAGGTGATATAAATGGCAAAGGCGTTGAGATTTCTAAAAAGAAATAGTCCTTTTTAAAAAGGCACCTTTTTCTCTCTTTTTTAAGTGTAATTTGTCCTTGACAGCTTTAATCCAAATCTTACATTGGTTTTTAAGCAGAGTTCAATAAAAAAGGAACACATGTTTAAATCTCTATGGCTCACAGTGGAAATTAATTATGCTAAGTTATTGCTACCTTTCAGTTCTAAAAAAAACATTCAATAGCAAAGCTTAAAGGACAACTAAAATATTATAAAATATTTTGTGATTATATCATCCAAACAATGATACCCACAGAAAACCGATGTTAACTTTTACAACAACAGGAGCTATCCAGGAATTTATAGGGAGCACTTAAAGAGCTAGACAAAGTAAGAATATAATTTTGTCATCAAAATATTAAATGAGAGAACTATGTTTTGTTCTCTAAAGAACTATGTTGAGCTTTAGATTCTAGTTACCCAAACAAATTCTATAAAAACGTGATATTCTGGAATTCAAGGACAAATTATTGTGTGACTTGGGAACAGAAGGCAAGCAAAAATTATATGGCTTACATAAATCCCAGCTATCCATGAAATAGCTATGGTGTTTCCTATTTGCCTTTTTTATTTTATGGATATTACTGACTTATGGAGCTGAATACTATGTTTTGTTTTTTCAGCAAATGTTTAATTATTTTGACTTCAAAACTATTTAAAGAACAAACAAATTTAATAGGGTGGAGATTTCATTTAAAGGAATTAATATTGACAATCTGGAAAAATATTTAGTAAGTTTTTTTGAAGTATGCTCCTCTTAGTAACTGTAGATGCTGCTATTTGCTGAATGAAAAGCAGAGTAGCATGCAGACCCCGTTCTATTATTTACTAAATTCTTTTTTTAAAAATACAAAAATCTACAAAAGTTTATTTTACAAAAATCTTAACCTAAAACTGCCTATGCATGGAACGGAAATTAAGTTTATTTTTTTTTTTTCATTTTGAAAATCATTAGCTTGCACCATATTTTAAGTGCAGATAAAACTTTGAACACACAGAAATCCGTATGAAGTCTTGCTAAGTGTCTTAGTCTGTGTTGCTATAAGGAATACTTGAGGCTAGATAATAAAGAAGAGGTTTATTTGGCTCATGGTTCTGAATATTATATATTATTGTCACGTTCTATTGGGCATATCATTTTTGCACATCAATTTTTCTATACCTAAAATAGTTCTTGTTATATAATAGGTGCTGAATAAACAACTATTTAATTAAGAAAATTTAAACAATCTTATTGAAAAAACAGTTAAGTAAAATGGAAGTCCCTAAACCTAGTTTCCCATGAAGAAAAACAATACACAGTGCAACTAACTTGTAACAGATTTGGCTCCTTAAGTGCTTTTTCACTTTAAGAATCTCACTTTTCTAATTCCAAATTACAGATCAGCTTTTGAAAACAAGAACCAGCCATCTGCTTTCATGCTTAAAATAGATCTAAGGAGGAAAATATTTCATAAGTTTGTATTTTATTTTTAAACTTTTATTTTGAGATAAATGTATATTCACATGTAGTTGTAAAAAATATGAAGAGATTCTATGTATTCTTTACTCAGTTTCCCCCAACGATAACGTCTTGTAACACTCTGGTATAATATCACGACCAAGATATTGCCATCAATACAGTCAGCACACAAAGCATTTCCATCACCACAGGGATCTATCATGTTGTCCTTGTCTCACCACCATTACCCCCTCCTTATCCCTTTGCAAACATGAACCCATTATCTATTTGTATAACTTTGTCATGTCAAAGTGTTTTATTAATGAAATCATGTTCTATGTAACCTTCTGCTGTATATATATTTTTCACTTAGTGTGATTATCTGGAGGTTTGTCAGGTTGTTGTTTGTATTGACAGTTCATTGCTTTTTATTGCTGAGTAATTTTTCCCGGTATGGATGTACCATAGTTTGTTTAACCATTCACCCACTGAAGGACATTTGAGGTTTTTTTTTCTAGTTTTCAAATATTATGAATAAAGTTGCCGTAAAAATTCATGTACAGGCTTTTTATGCCAATATTAGTTTTCATTCCTCTGGAATAAATGCTTAGGGGGTATAATTGTTGTATAGTATGGTAATGAGAAGCTTGTTTTTTTTTTCCTTAAGTGATTGCCAAATTGTTTTCCACATTGGCTGTATCATTTTATATTCCCAATGGCAATGCATGATTGACCAAGCTGCTCTGCATTTATGTCAGCATTTGTTACTGTCAGTATTTTTTATTTTAGCCATGTGGTAGATGTGTAGTAGTATCTCATTAGGCTTTTCTTTAGTATATTTCTAATGACTAATGATGTTAAGCATTTTCAAGTACTTAGTTGCCATCTGTATATCCTTTGGTGAAAATCTTTTAAATATATTTTGCCCATATTCTAACTGGATTGTGTTTTTACTGTTGAGTTTTGAGAGTTCATTATGTATTTTAAATCCTATTCCTTTGCCAGATACGTGGTTTGCAACTATTCTCTCTCAACATGTAATTTTTCTTTTCTTTCTCGTAGCAGAGATTTTCATGGCACAACATTTTTTAATTATTTTGAATTCTAATTCATCATATTTTTTCTTTTACAGACAACACGCTTGATGTAATATCTAAGAAAACTTTGCCTATCCCAAATCCCAAATATTTTCTTCCATTATTTTTTTTCTAAAAGTTTACAAATTTTATTTCCTGTATTTATTCACTGTGAGTTAATTTTTGTTTAGGTTTGAGATGGGTTTAGTTTCACTTTGTTTGGTGGGGTGGCGTTTGATGTAGTATGGCTTGAGAACAATTTGTTGAAAATTCTGTCTTTCCTCCATTGAATTTCTTTTGCTCCTTTGTCAAAAATTGGTTAGCCTTATTTGTGAGAGCCTATTTCTGAGTTCTCCTTTTTGTTGCACTAATAGATGGCTATGTAAGTACTATATGGTACTGACTATTATCGCTAACTAATAAGTCTTGAATTCGGTACACTGATTTCTCCTACTCAGTTGTTTTTTAATATTGTTTTTGCTATTTTTGTTCTTTTCCTTGTCACATAAATTTTTAAATAATCTCTTCTATGTGTACAAAAGTCTTTCTGAAATTCTTATAGTAAATACATTAAATCCGTATAGGAATTTGGTGGCGATTGACATCTTAACTATCTTGAAACTTTCTATCCATGAACATAATGCTTCTATTCATTTTTTAAAATTTTCTTTTTTTTGCAGCATTTTAAAATTTTCAGTATATAGATCCTTGTTTATGTAGCCACCTTTATCAATGATCTCGGCTATGTCTTCTGGATAACCCCATAGCCTCTCCATCAGTATCTGCCGCTTCACCTAGAACTTCTGTTATGCAGACAGTTTCCTTAAACTTCATGAACTGACCTCTGCTAGCTTCCAGATTTTATTCTGCAGCTTCCTCACCTCTCTCAGCCTTCACAGAATTGAGGAGAGTTAGAGTTTTGCTCTGGACTTGGCTTTGACTTAAGGGATATTGTGTCTGGTTTGATTTTCTATCTTGACCATTAAAACTTTCTCTGTACCAGCAGTAAGGATTTCTTATCATTTGTGTGTTCACTGGAGTAGCACTTTTAATTGTCTTCATGAATTTTTTTCTTGGCATCCGCAAACTGTCTGTTTGGCACAAAAGGGATAGTTTTTGGCCTATTTTGGCTTTCGACATAGCTTCCTCACTAAGCTTAATCATTTTTAGCTTTTGATATAAACTGAGAGATATGTGGCATTTTCTTTCACTTCAACATGTAGAGACCTTTGTAGAATTCTTAATTGACCTAATTTCCATATTGCTGTGTCTTGGGGAATAGGGAGGCCCAAGGAGAGCAACTGGGAATGGCTCTGGCCTCAATGGTTTCTGATGAGAAATCTGCTATCACTTGAATTGTTTTTCCACTATAAGAAAGGTGTCATTTCACCCCAGCTGCTTTCAATATATTTTTTTTTTTTTTTTGTCTTTAGTTTTCAGGAGTTTATGTATGTTGGTTTGCGTTTCTTTGGGTTATACTATTTGGAGTTTACTCATCTCTCAGTGTGAATACTTTTTCCTCCCCACTCTCTTTCTCCTCTTTTTCTGAAACACGGATGACACAAATGTTAGCTGTATTTACTATGTATACATTGGTCTGTGAGGCTCTCTTCATTTCTTTGTCTTTATTTTTTTCGTCCACTTTCTGTTTTTCAGAATGTGTAATTAGTATCTTTCTATCTTTGAGTTCGCTGATTCTTTTCCTGTTCACTCTATTCTGTGTTTGAAATAATCTATTTAGGATTTCTTTTGTTACTCTATTTTTCAGTTATATGATTTCCATTTTAAAATAAGATCTTGACTTATGATGATTCGACTTAAGATATTTCAACTTTTGGATGACTTCATTAGGGATATGAAATGCATTTTTGACTTATGATGTTCTTGATTTGCAGTGGGTTGATAGGAATGCAATCCTGTCATGTGCAAAGGAGCATCTGTATTCTATAGCTTTGCTGTAACTTCTTCTTTTCAAAATTTATTTTTCAAGTTTGTTTATAATGTTTGTTGAAATTTTTTTTTATTGTCTTAAAATCATCTTCAGATAGTTCTAACATCTCTAACTTCTCAGTATTTACTTCCTTTCCCACTCAGTATGATCTTTTGTTTCTTGATATGACAAGTGATTTTTTTTATTAAAAGCTAAATATTTGGGGTATTATGTTGTAAGATTTTGAATCTTATTTAAACCTCTTTTCATTGGTCTTTTCTGACACTACTTCACCAGGGGAAGAGAAGGCATTCTGCCTCAATACTCCAAGATGTGGGAGATGGTTTTCTACAAGCTCAGACTCCTTACTGGATCTTCAGTGACAGCTGACAGTTGTTGGAATAATCCTCATTACTGCTTGCTGCATGGCCTCCACTGGCAATCTGATTCTAGGTGGGTAGGGTGGAGAGAAAAAAATGCTTGTTATTTATGGGTGTTGATGGAAGTCCTGACTCTGTGAGGCTTCCTCTGGCATCACTCCAGCAGTGAGGAATAGGGGCTCTCATTACTGCTGGGTAGGGATGAAAGTTCTAGCTCCCTACTTAGTCTTTCTCATACCACCTTTAGGAGGAAGGCTTTGGACTGCCTCATTAAGCCAGCTGAAAATGGAAGTCGAGGATCCCCACTCAACCTTTGCTACTGTAAGAAGGGTCGGGTCACAGTTTTTTTCTATGTTTGTTTGGAGTAGAGTCATTATTATTTCAAGTTTTACATCTTTCTAGACTATTTCTTTCATGGTCCTTGGGCTAGACAAAGAAGGATTTTGATTGGATATATAGAATCTATTTCATCTGCATATATATATATATTGTCTATGCCCATTGGCATTTTTGGATTACATATTTTTTTCAGCTCTAAGTCTAAGATATATGAGACATAAAAAAACCCGAGGAACTTACTACTGTGTTGTTTCTTGGGTCTCAGGGTCTTTAATTAGTTGCCGCCTTCTATCTTCGAGGATCTTCTTACATTTGTTTATATATAATGTATAAGATTTTTAATTGTACACAGAGATTTTTTTTAAAACATGTTCACCACTCCATCTTCCTGGAAGTGGACATTCTATAAAGTTTTGAAAGTAGTACTCTTGAATACCCATGTGACTCCAGAAACCAATTATAGAAACATCTCCAAATAATTTGTGCTTTAAGACCCATGTTTCACCAATAGATTAACTGTAATAATTAGTGTATATGTGACTACTTTACATATTTCCATTTTAAAACTACTCTCCAATTTAATGTTCAAGGCATGTGAATAAAAAACCAAGCAAATGAGGAAAACAAAATTTAAACCCCCAATAATAGGAATTAAGCTGTATAATAGTATAAAGCTCCTGCTTCTTATTTTTTGACATGACTACCCTAATGTATTTTACGTACATTTCCCTCCTACATACTATATGTCTTCTCTTTAATTGGATATTTCATATCTTCTTTGTGATTCAGTCTCACTTTATTAACTAGTATTTATTCACAATTTTTTATTCATAGTTATTAAAGTGAACCAATTTATGGGTTAATTTTTTTTCTGGCTTCTATGCATCAGTAGCCACCTTCTTGCCATGAATCTCTTTTTCCTATGGGGAATGAATATTATAAGCTTCACATCCAAAGTGGGGGTGGAAATCTTGCTCATAATCTTTATTAGGTGTGCAAACTTGAGCAAACCCTTTAGTCTTTCTGAACCTGTTTCCTTGTATATAAAATGAGGATTATAATTACAACATTGTGATGTTGTATAGAGTAAGAAAACTGAACTCATTGAGCCAGTGTCTAGAATACACTAGATGCCATATAAATGTTAGTTCTCTTCCTTTCTCTCTTTAGTAATTAAATAAATGCATGTAAATGAAAAAACTTTCTTATGTATACTTGCTTTAGGTTAACAAATCTCCTGCCTCTCCCCCATTACTTTATTGCTATTAAAACACACTGGAGGTCCCTATGTTTGTATTTGATTTCAATTTTGTTAGTTTCTTCATTTCATCCTGTTTCTGCTCCTTTCATTTGTATTTGATTTCAATTTTGTTAGTTTCTTCATTTCATCCTCAGTTTCTGCTCCTTTTATAATAGCTTAATATCCAATTTATCTGAAGTTTCTATTTTCTTTTTTATGGAGGTAAGATGTGATTTGATATTAATTAAATCCTATAATTTTAATGTATCTATACTTTTCATACGAAGACAGTAATATGTAATATGGTAGAAAGAGCGGAGCATTTTAAGGGTAAAAATTTCTCTACATTTAGATAATAACTGTGTCACATAAAACACTAAAAAGACTAAAAAATTGTCAGTGGTTTTGTCTATCTTTTCTAAAGTTTCTACTGCTGTAGATGGGAGGAAGGAATGCTGTTAACATTTAAACATGAGAACATCAGAATTGATCCAAATAATGCTTTGTAACAATGGATATTTGTTCAAAAGCATTCACAAAAATTAATAAGATTATTCATACTTCATACTTTATATACATCTGTACACAAGCATAAAATAACTTGATTTTACAGATAAGAGTGAATTTCTTCCATTTATGACAATGAGTCATGAGGACTCTAGTGCCCAAGGATTATTTTATAAAATAGAAAGTTTTTTTTTTTTTTTTTTTTTTTTCCTGATGGAGTAACACAGCACACTAACACTTGGAGAGATGAAAAGTAGAACTATTTGCTATGTACTGCTTCAAATAAGAGAAGTCTCTGAGGCAGGGCCACAGCAAACTGGAGCCAGAAAGGGACAGCTTGTGAATGGCAAGTGGGATGGGTTTTGCTAGGTCTGGTCCATCCATGTAAGTTGGTGAATTTAAATAATTTTCTGTGCTCTAGGGATAGGAGCTGTTTTGACTTCTTGAATACCTCGCCCTGGGATGATCAGGGAAGGTTTATACCGTCCTGGAAATATGAAAGCTGGATAATGGGAGTCATTCTGGTGTGAACTTATGAGCTGCTCAGATAGGGGAACTGATCTACATTTTGCCCACATCTCAAAACAGGGTCAAAGAAATTAAACGACATTACAAGGGCCCACCTAGTTCAGTAGCAGGGAATGGTGTCCAATGATTAGTTGCGATTTCTTGTTGAAAAATAACACTGTATACAGGATAGCATTTGGTAGAGGTGACTATTTTAACATGACTATTCTCCATATAAAATAAGACTTTTAGGGTATATTTATCTATTTCTACTTGCAGTTGTTTGGGTTTTGTATGATAAAATATAATACTTTTTTTTTTTTTTTTTTTTTTTTGAGACAGAGTTTCGCTCTTGTCACCCAGGCTGGAGTGCAATGGCGCGATCTCGGCTCACCGCAACCTCCGCCTCCTGGGTTCAGGCAATTCTCCTGCCTCACCCTCCCGAGTAGCTGGGATTACAGGCGCTCACCACCATGCCCAGCTAATCTTTGTATTTTTACTAGAGACGGGGTTTCACCTCGTTGACCAGGATGGTCTCGATCTCTTGCCCTCGTGATCCACCCGCCTCGGCCTCCCAAAGTGCTGGGATTATAGGCGTGAGCCACCGCTTTTTGTTTGTTTGTTTTGAGACGGGGAATCTTGCTCTGTCACCCAGGCTGGAATGCAGTGCTGTGATCTTGGCTCTCTGCAACATCCCCCTCCCTGTTCAAGATATTCTGCTGCTTCAGCCTCCCGAGTAGCTGGGACCCCAGGCACGTGCCACCATGCTGGGATAACTTTTGTATTTTTAGTACAGACGGGGTCTCATCCTGTTGGCCAGTCTGGTCCTAAACTAGTAGCTTCAGGCAATCTACCCGCTTGGACCTCCCAAAGTGCTGGGATTACAGGCATGAGCCACTGCTCCTTGCCTGATAACACATTTTTATATACTGGTTAAAACACTAGTTTAATTTCTCCTCCTGCCCCCAACATTAGCAGAAATATAATATGTAGTTGTATCTTGTATAGAGAACTTAGTATGAGGAAAGCTTGTGAAGAAGTCAAGTTGGCTTTGCAGAACATTAGAAATGAAATTAAAAGTAAAATTAAAGTATTTCACTATTTGAATGATTTCAATTGTTATAATTCTCCTTGACTCTCACTGACTAATGATAGTTTTCCACTGAATAGCTTCCACTTGTAAAAACCTCTTGATATGCTAAGTTTGAATGTTGCCAAGCCTTGCTTGTTTTTTTTTTTACTTGATTTTGACAATTTGAAAAATAAATTTAGACAAAAGGTCCTTAGAGTGCTGCTTTTCTCTTTGTGTGGCTAAAACGGCTGTATTTTGGAAAAAGTGTATTGGTCATTTTAGATGTCTTTATGCATGAATCTGTTGACCACATCGTAACTCTGAGAGAATGATATGCAATTGATTGAGAAGTTAGCCAGAGAAAACAGTTTGATTGCACAGGTGCCCTTGTCATTGGTGGGTGCAGATGTGACTTTTAATCATGTGTGTATAGTTGCTGGATTGACCTTGCATTTGTGCTATTTTTTCCAACTTTAAATTTATAAAGGCTTGTATTAGCTATTGTTTGTTCAATTGCCTCATACACAGTTTTTGTGAAGACCAAACTTGATGGGGACCAAAACCATTGATAGCTGTCAGAATGAAGACTCTTGTGTAGCTGAGAATTAGATACCACGTAAAAGGTGAAGAAAAGCTGTTTTACAGAAGGATGCTAAGGAAATGTTGAGAATAGATGCTAGTACTACTTTCTGACTACATTGTTCTTCTCATTACTTTTTGCCTTCTTTAAACGTATTTTCTAATAAATGATAATATAATAACCACTGTAGCAATGCATTAGAATGAACTACTGTGTAGTCTTGTATAACTACATATTATTTATTAGGTGTATTAAACATAGAATTTATAAAGATATATTGTCTATTGACTTTTAGGAGGTGGGGATAAAATGGATTTCTTTAAAGAGTGAGAGAAATCTGATATGCTGAGGGAAAAAAGTCTATACTATACCAAAGCACATGTTCTCTATTCCTTTGTCCAGGGAATTAAATTTTTCTGATGTAAAGTCAGTTGCCAGAGAGAGATTCACTGGGGATCACTTCTGTTGAAGGAATAAGATGAGTTTGTGAAAATTTTTGAAACTCTATTAGAGGATTTGGATGCAGTGTGCAGAGTCAGCTATTGTAACACTTTATAGTTGAAATGCACATTATATATAATACTGTTATAAAATGCCTCGTTGTGAATATTAAATAAAAACAGCCTAGATAAAATGGAGAGGTTACTAAACAAGATACGTGGATTTAGAAAACATCATTCTTGTTCCAAATGTAATAAAGATATACAAACCAATCTTTATTCCTTTAAATGTAATAAGTACTTTCTAAACAGCTATATTTTGTACTTTCTATTTTAAAAACTATATGAATTTCCAGTGAGAACTGATACTGATTCCTTTGCTGTTGTGTAGGCCATGGATTAAGTGACTTTCTCTGTAAGATTGTAATGTTCATAAATAGACTCTTTCTCTTTGAGTTATAAATGTCTCTAGTCGCCTTAACATGTATCATCCCTTCATATATTTGCATATTGATTCAATTAAGATTTTGAATGTATAAACATTATCCAGTTTGCTATCTAGTTAAAGATCTTGAATGGGAAAAAAAAATCCCTGAAATTTTTCATTATTCTTCTGAGACTGAGCTTAAACTCAGTCTTTAAACTGGGAACATTTCAAGTTTGTGACTGAGGAATAAATTTCTCCTGGTATTTGTCTCCAAATTCCTGAAGGCTGACTTGCATTTTTTTGCATTACATTCACCACCAAATATATATTTCTTCCAATAAAGAAGTGCCCAATAATCATTTGTTAGCTGTTTTTTTTAGTGAGGACGGATCATACCCATCTTTGGTGAGAAGTCGTAAGTTGCAAATAACTGTCACTTGGATCTTCCAACCCAACTTCTTGCAATATGTCAATGTTTTCAAGAGCCAGGAAATGGACATCCTTGTGAGAAAGAAAAAGGTCCTCTTCAAAGGTTTTGTTTTTGTTGAATAATAATAATAATAAATATTAGAAATAATAGATTCTTTCAAATACTTTCTTCAAAGCCTTCTTGCTTTTTGCTAATAACTCTTTGGAAAGCCCTATCCTATGTATCTGTCAGACATAAAGGAATAAGTACATTCTATGTCCTCGTACTTTAACCAAGGTATTTGTGCTGGACGTGCTCACAAGCATGTTCAAGCTCGCAGCCTATGCCCCTTTCTTATTTAAGAATGTTATTACTTTTCTAAGTTCTTTCACAAGCAACTTCCTCTTTTCCTTTGTTCTTCATTGCTTTTACCTATTCAGAAAAATTTTAAGTTGTTATCTAATCAGGTTTTAGTTAAGATTGTGAGGTTTGTCTCCAACCAACAGAGATTGGACACAAGAGTATAAACCCAATGCATAAGGATTAAATATTCTTGCCTTTCCTTTGTTCATTGTACTCTTATAGCAGGACTGCTTGTGAGTAGTACCCTTTCTGCAGAAAGTAAAATTGTCTTGATGAAAGAACTTTTTGTCTGAATGTTAGTTTGTCCTTGCAGTACCCAAGAACAAGTATTTTACTTACAGTAGTCCTGAAACAGGAATCAAATTGCTGAAATCTATTGAGAAACGGATTTTGCTGTTATCATAGATTTTCAGTTAAGACATAGAATGCTTTTAATGTAAGAAGCAATATAGTTTGGAGACAAAACATGACTAAAAAATTTTTGTTTGATTCATACATAGTATTTTACATATTTATGGGGTAAAAATGATATTTTGTTGCATGCATAGAACATGTAATGATCAAATCAAGGTATTTAGAGTACCCATGATTTTAAACATTTACCATTTCTATGTGTTGGGAACATTTCAAGTTTGTGATTGAAGAATTTCTTACAATATGAAATATGGGAGCCTATTAAAACCATAGCCACAGTAGACTTTTACATTTCAAACAAAATAACTATAGCAGTCGGTGTGTTAGATTCACAATCCTGAGTAAAATTCACTGAGCAGGGTTAAATAATTTGAAATTATTTTAAAAGTGGAAAGGGATATTAAATACTTATAAATGTAATATAAGTGTAAAGAAATTTTCAAAAACTTTGACATGCACTTCTGTATACATAAGAAATGGAATGATATGGTGTTATAGAGACACACTTTTGTGTGTTTGGTGGAATTCTTGAAGTATTACAGGAACTCATATGTGCTAATGAATACATTATTAAAATCTACATTTGGCCAAATATTTATCATTAATAAATAGTAGAAAGAAAGGGAGTTACCACTGTGAATTGCCTACAGTCTTTGTGAAATGCATTTTTGTGTGTGTGTGTTGAGATGTTCGACTTTGTCTGATATCAAAAGAACATGTATGTTTTTTCCAAGTTTTATTTTAGATTCAGAGGTACATGTGCTGGTTTGTTTTCTGAGTATACTATGTGATGCTGAGGTTTGGGGTGTGTATTATTCCATCACCATGGTACTGAATATGGTACCCAACAGTTTTTCAACCCTTCACCCCTGGCCCCAGAGGTCCCCAGTTTCTGTTGTTGCTATCTTTATGTTTCTGAGTACCCAATATTCAGCTCCCACTTATAAGTGAGAACATACAGTATTTGGTTTTCTGTTCCTGTTTTAATTTGCTTAGGTTAATGGCCTATCCTCCAGATGGATCCATGATGCTGCAAAAGACATGATTCATTCATTCTTCTTGGCCATGTAGTATTCCATGTTGTATGTATATCACATTTTCAACCCAATCCACCATTGATGATCACCTAGGTTGATTCCACATCTTTGCTACTGTGAATGGTGCTGCCATAAACATTCATATGTGTGTGTCTTTTTGGTAGAATGATTTGGTTTTTTGGGTATATAATCAGTAATGGGGTTGCTGGGTTAAATGTTAGTTCTAAGTTCCTCGTGAAATCCCCAAACTGCTTTCCATAGTGGATGAACTAACTTATATTCCTGCTAGCAGTGTATAAGCATTCCCTTTTCTACGCAGCCTTGCCAGTATCTGTTATTTTTGGGTTTTTAATGACAGTCATTCTGACTGATGTGAGATAGTATCTCACTGTGGTTTCAATTTGCATTTTGATGTTGGGCATTTTTTCATGTTTGTTCACCAGTTGTATATATCTTCTTTTGCAAAGTGTCTGTACTTGGGTCTTTCATTCATTTTTAATGGGATTATTTGTTTTATGCTTGTTCAATTGTTTAAGTATCTTATGGATTTTGAATATTAGATCTTTACCAGATGCATAGTTTGCAAATATATTCTCTTATTCTATAGGTTGTCTGTATATTCTGTTGATAGCTTCTTTTCCTATGCAGAAGCTCTTTAATTAGATCCCAGTGGGACATATTTTGGTGGAAGTCTCCAAAGATGTGAAAATGTTACAAAATTAAATTTAAATAAAGTAATTTATTTGTTTTTATTTGCATAATAAGCACATAAATGGTGATTTGATGTTTGAAGTCTAATGCAATGATAATATTAAATGTCTTCAAAATAGGCTCTAGTTGTAAAGGCATTCATCTTTACCTCTTACTTCTCTATTAGTTTATTGTCAGGAAGCTATATGGCTAAATTAGAGCTGCATTTGTCTCCTGAGAATTACCCATTGAGTCACTCTGGAATCTGTGTTCTATCCAATTTTCAGATTTATAAGGGTTGCATATTAGTAATTTTAAGGGTGGTAAAAAGCATGTATAATATAATGATTAAGATTAATGATCTGAAAAGGTAGGAATTACTAAAAAGTTTTCCTTGCACACCATGCATGAACAACATATTGATTTGATTTTAATGTTATTCTGCATTTAAAATTCCATATCATCTTTTCAAATGTTAAAAGAATAAAATACAATATCAAGTCTAAACACAAAATTCACTATTTCAAGTATAGCTAAATTATACTGGGAGGATGAAAATAGTATATCACAATAGTGTATTTCCAAAACTATCCAGGAACTATTCTGTTGCCTCAATTAGAAATTACTTCTGTAGTTGAAAAAATATATATAAAAACAAATTTTGAAAAACATTTGTCCTTTCAAAATATAGAACCAGGTGTTTCCAGGGTTTAAGCTATTAGTAAGTGAGCAGATTCTTGTGTACACTAGTTTCCAATATTCATGGGAACCATTTAATGTGGTTTCTTTTCTTTCTTTTTCTTTTGTAGAAATAGGGTCTGACTCTGTCACCCAGGCTGTAATGCAGCTTTTAGTACTTCCCTACTTGATGAGGTTTTACCTGAGTCTTGGCCTTCGATGAGTGACCAAATCTTTGCTTAGGGCACTGTGGGAAGGAATAGTTTTACTCCCATGAGGTTGGCAATTTAACTTCATACTATATTTGGCTTAGACTGATTCTCAGTTACTGTCATCATAAGTTTCTTGTTTATATGATGCACAGTGAAATGAAAATGGTCAGTTGTTCCTGTGGAGTAAGATAGCTACTGAAAAATTCAGGCACGCCAGCAGGTTCGCTTCTTGGACCTTCTCTTCTGCTCAGTTGGTAAATCTCAGAGTGTCTTTTCAGTGCCTCCACATTTTCAGCTCTAACATAAATAACTTTCCAGTTTAAATGTCCCGTTATGCTTCATTGCAACTTGCTACCTCTTCTTCTTAAAATTATGCTTTCTCCTATCTCCATGATTACTAATGACATCTCACGTTCCTGGATTATTTTCCCAACTGTTCTAACCAAATCTTTTAAGATTGAGGTCAATTTTCACCTCTTCCCTAAAGCCATGCATATCCTTCCCCAAACTTCAGCTTGAAATATTATTTCCAGTTTATGAACAGTACTTCTAACATTTATCCAGGAGTTAATTAGGTCTATATCTTATGTTATTTAAAATCTTTTAAAAACTTTTACACCTATTTACATTTCTAGTCTATACACTTATCTGCCTTTATTAGAGGGCGCATCTTGAAGGCATACTTACTGTTACGAGCTGAATTCTGTCATCCAAAACTCCTATGTTGAAGTCCTAACTTGTACTATTGTGTGTGTTTATTATAACTGCAATCCTAAAAACATTCAGGTAAAAGGTTGGAAGGTACTAAATCAGAATTGAAATAGGTACTGTATCAGATAGAGGGATTATGAAACTTATTCCCTGCCAGAGAATTTTAATTAGTTGTTATATTTGTCATGTAAATGTATTCTTAAATTACTTCCTGTCATGTGTTCAGCTAATTTAAGAATAAAATATTTTTATATAAAATAATTTTACATGAAAAAAAAAAAAGTCCTAACTCGTATCTCCTAATGTGAATGTATTTAAAAATAAGGGTTTTCAAGAGGTAATTAAGTTAAAATAACGTCATTACATTGGGCCTTAACCTATACGACTACTGTCTTTATGAGAAGGGGTAATTAGAATGTAGACACACACACAGAGGGAAAACCATCTGAAAACACAGGAAGACGGCCATGGACCATCTAAGGAAGGAGACCTCACAAGGTATCAGCCTCGATCTTGAACTTCTGGCCTCCCTAACCATGAGAAAATAAATGGCAGTTGTTTAGATCATGCAGTCTGTGCTACTTTGTTTTAGCCAACATACTTTATTTCTGTCTGCCCCACCAGGATGACGCCCTCTATAGCAAGAAGGTACTCAGTAGAATTTAATTGTATTTACATTGTTAATTGCTAAACAATTTTCAGCATCTGCTCATAATCCTAAAGAATACTCGTACTCTTTTGTAATTATGATTTTTAAGTTTTAAAATAATTGCAAAAGACAAATCAAATTGTTTTTTTTTAAAATTTATTTTATAAAATTTCAGCATTAATTTAACTAGTCTTAAAAAAATTTCTCCTTAGTGACTCAGTTGCTAGTGGAACCCAGTCTTTATGATATCCATAAGTAGAAATGTCTCAGAAATGTTATTAATGGCTAAGTGAGCAGTATTCTCAGGAGTCCCTTAAATGATGAACACCTGTCTCATCATTAACTTAACAGTTTCTCGTTATGATAGGTATCAACGAAATGATAATTGGTGGCATTCTTATCGTACCATTGAACTAGTGGGAATAGTAAAGTAATGAGTAATTGACATTTACCTTGTCCTGAGATACTCTCTCTTAATAGAACTGAGACACAGAATATGTGAGAGTAACGTTTATTTGTGATGCTGATTACTTGTCAACAATCTTAGGCAACTAGCAAAAAAATTATTTGCAAGTTATTAACACTTATATATTAATAGCTACAAAACCAAAAGCAGGATGGCAAATATATCTGAAAATATTAATCCAGTTTGCCAGAGTAGTGTACACAGATGTGGATGCAGCTACTTGCCGAGACATAAAAGCATTTTTTTTTTCTTGGTTGTGCTCTTCATTAATTTAAATTGTATATTTTTCATTTCTAAGCAAGGTTTATATATGGATTGTGAAATTTTCCCACTTTTATATCAATTATATATTTTTTCAGTGGTATATTCTTTTAGGTATCACTGGAAAAAAAAAATGTTCTAACTGTGTATTTCCTCAACGAGGATTTGCCAAGGTTAGAAATGGGTGTTTGGAAAAAATAAAATAAAATAAGACAACCCTGGTAACTCTCCCAATCTATTACTCCACACTAAGGTTACCTCTGAAGATGAGAAGGGGAAGTCCAAGGCACAATTATAAAGTAATGGAAACTTGTTTTTGACATCTTCCTATTCCCAGGTTAAACATTTATTTCACTATTTTAACTTGAGATGTCCAATGGTCTTAGCTGTCAAATGGCTTCAGAGAACCTTCCAAAACCAACTCTCCATCTGTTCCTCTTCTGTCCATACTATACACCATACTTCCACCATCCACTAGGGGAGTTGCTTGTCACATGTGGCTATTGAAAGTTAAACTAGTTCACAGTAAAATAAATTTAAAATTAATTTTCTCATGAACTTTAGCCACACTTTTAAGTGTTTAATAGTCTTATGTGGCAAAAATTAATTAAAAAATTAAAATTAATTTTCTCTTTAACATTAGCCATACTTTTAAGTGTTTAATAGTCATATGTGGGTTTTTATATTGGACAATACAGATATGGGACATTTCCATTATCACAGAAAGTTCTATTGGAAAGCACTGATCTAGAACTGTCTGTATTCTTCTATCTTCACTCAAATTCAGCAAGTTTCGATATTTGCCTCTTGATACCCTACCTCTATACCTTCCATGCCATCTGATGGAAAACTTGTGCTTTCAAAATTATTAACTACTTAAGATATCTAATGTTAAACTTTCTGAAGAGTGTTGACATCATCCTGGTACATAAAAATTAAATAGTAATATTGATTAACTTAAGTTTTATTGTAGAAAATTATCCATAAGCAATATAAAAGTGTCAGATAACACACCTTTATTTCAACATTATTTACATAAAGAAGAAAGTCTGAGTACGTCATGAGTCAAATTTCCCAAAATGATAAAAGGATAATCAGAATATGTAATTTGTTATAAGAGATTAATCAGAAAGAAAGCAGCAAACTCATGAAAATGCAGAATTCCCTAAAATCATCATGTTTCTGAGTTTGTGGAGATAAAAAGCAATAAAATATATAAATCAAATGTTTAAAAATGTTGATAATGGTTATTGAATCTTGAAAATACAAAACCACAAAACTCTTTATTAATATATTATACACTGTGGGTTCTATTTTTATTTATTATACAGATATTATTTTTATAAAAGGTACTTGTGATGATGGAATTTCTCATAATGTTTTATAATTCTTCCCTTGACTTGAGATTTAGATATTTAAAAGAACTGGATAAAATATATATATTTAGCATTTCTATTTCTTATTTTCTTAATTTCATTAACACAATTATTAGTTACATTTATGAGCTCTCAGTTGGTATGGAAGGGTATATACAATTAAGTAAGCTATGGTCTTGGGCACCTGGAAACCTACATTTTAGCACAGAATGACGTGTATTCAACAATGGTCAACAAGTATCCTGCTAAAAAGTTTTTCTCCAGCACTTCGGGAGGATGAGGCAGACGGATCATGAGGTCAAGAGATCGAGACCATCCTGGCCAACCTGGTGAAACCATGTCTCTACTAAAAATACAAAAGTCAGCTGGGCATGGTGGGGGACACCTGTGGTTCCAGCTACTCTGGAGGCTGAGGCAGGAGAATTGCTTGAACCCAGGAGGCGGAGGTTGCAGCTAGCCGAGATAGTGCCACTGCACTCCAGCCTGGTGCCTGGCAACAGACTGAGACTCTCTCTCTCAAAAAAAAAAGTATTTATGAAAGTAAAGATCTTTAGAACTTCTAAAAAAATATCCCCATATTACATTCAGCTCATAGAATTAGGAAAGTTCTAGGAGTTGGAATTTGGCTGGAAGAAGAATAAAACATGGAAAAGGGTCCATTTATTGGAAGGTGAGGCTGAAATCTAAGGTGTGCGATTGAAGATGATAAGAGTTAAAGTTAAAAACGTAAAGTGGGTGCCAATTGTGGAGATTATAAACACCAGAGTAGTGAATTTACAGTTCATTCTGTGGGTAAAGCAGAAACACTGAATTCTAATGTGAGACTTCAAGATGAGACACTACACAGCATCGTAAGCATAGAGAACATTTCAATCATGCAAAAAAGTTACTTCAAATAGTTACTTGGCTGATATTGGGAAGTGACAATTTGGCCACAAGATGTGATAAATGAAATATAAGGCCAGATAATTTTTTAAATCAAGAATAACTTTTATTCAATTATTTCACTAGTTTCACAATAGATAACTTGGCGTAGATGTCAAGAATAGTCCTGTGGTGTTGAAATGTGTGGGGTCCATTTCCAGCTCTTTCACCTTCTGGCTCGGTATTCGTGGACCGATTATTGAACATCTCTATGCTTGTAAACTTGGCGTAGATGTCAAGAATAGTCCTGTGGTGTTGAAATGTGTGGGGTCCATTTCCAGCTCTTTCACCTTCTGGCTCGGTATTCGTGGACCGATTATTGAACATCTCTATGCTTGTAGATAATAGACGTAGATAATTATATGATAAAATGTACATAATATATATATATATATATATATAAAGAGATGTAGATAATCTATATATATTAGCACATAGTAGGTAGCTAATAACCACCTAGTAGCTAATAATTAGCAATAACTTGTAGCTAACATTTTCATAATAATTATTAACGAGATTGATAATGGCACAAAGCTCCTCAAAGTAATGTTTTATGGGTTGTTACCTTATGAAAGTTCTATTAATCTCGAAAGCTTCTCCAAATCTATTTTCTACACCATTAAACATACTCATATTAATTTAATGATTAACTGATTTATTAGCTCATTCATTTATTCTCTCTTTTTTTTTTTTTTTGAGACGGAGTTTCGCTCTTGTTACCCAGGCTGGAGTGCAATGGCGCGATCTCAGCTCACCGCAACCTCCACCTCCTGGGTTCAGGCAATCCTCCAGCCTCAGCCTCCTGAGTAGCTGGGATTACAGGCACGCGCCACCATGCCCAGCTAATTTTTTGTATTTTTAGTAGAGACGGGGTTTCACCTTGTTGACCAGGATGGTCTCGATCTCTTGACCTCGTGATCCACCCGCCTCAGCCTCCCAAAGTGCTGGGATTACAGGCTTGAGCCACCGCGCCCGGCCCATTTATTCTCTTAATAAAACTTTCACCAGTTTATTCTCATTCAGGAACAAATAAGATATTATGGAATATAATTAGTTTTGCCTAGAGTTGTAGGGTTGAATTCACAAAGAAATCAATGTAGGCAACATTTATCACTGCCCAAGTTCCATTTCACTCATCGTCTATTGAATGGCAGGCATGCATTTTGGTGAAATTGACTCCCTTCAAGCCTCGGGATTAGGCCAGATTGGCCTGAGCCACTCCTGGTAATCTCATCACCTTTATTACAGTGATGGGCTCAAGATTGGGCACCTGTCTTCAGCTGTTTCTGTCTGAATGAGGTCCAATTTTTCTTTAAATGACTGGATGATGGAAGCTCTTTCTTTTCCCATGTAGTATAAGAACAAGAGAGCATGCAAAAGCTTCTGGCTGCCGTTTCAGGGCCAAGAGATTGAGCTGACCTAAGAATCATAAGCAAAACCAGGAAAGAAAAGTTGAGAAGGATAAACCAGGGTCTGGTCACATTGCTTTAACAAAATAAAGCCACACTGAAAGTGATTTTACCCTTAGCCTCTTCAGTAACATAAACCAACATATCCTCTACCAGAGAGTTCCATCCTTTGATATTCTAGCTTCTGTCAAGTGGTCTCTACAGAGGTGTGATTCTGATTCCTGCTCTATAGTTATGGTAAATACCTCCTCTTGCATCCCTCCCATTCCAGATGGTTGTGACTGTTTTGTATTGTTTCTAATCCCCAGAATATCTCCCTGTGTTCTTTTTAACTTCTCAGCTCTTCTTTCACATATGGTGCAGATCCATATATTAAATTCTCCTTGTTTGAAATACCTACAGTCGTTTCTGTTTTCCTAACTGTACTATGACTGCTTTAGAACTCTTAAAACAAAAATATCGTATTTCAATTTTTGAACAATAAGAAAACAATAACTGTGTGTGTGTGTGTGTGTGTGTGTGTGTGTGTGTGTGTGTGTGTTTGCTTGTGGTTTCCATGTTATTAAATGCCGTTATGGACTGGGTTGTGTCCACTCCAGTTTTATACGTTGAAGCCCCAACCCCCAATGTTACTGTATCTGGAGAGAGGGTCTTTAAGCAGGTTATTTAGGTTAAATAAGGTTATAAGGGTAAAACCGTAATTCGGTATAACTTGTGTACTTAAAAGAAGAGAAAGAGAGAGACACTCAGTGTATGCACACACAGAGGAAAGGCCATGTGAAGACACAGTGAGAAGGCGGCCATCTGCAAGCCTAGGGGAGAGGCCTCAGGAGAAACCAAACCTGCCAACACCTTGATATTAGGTTTTCAGCCTTCAGAACTGTGAGAAATAAGTATCTGTTTTTCAAGCCTTCATTTTTCTATGGCAGCCCGAGAAGACTATTACAGATGTCATTTAACTATGAGTCTATGATGGTGTCTGTATAATCGCATCATTCATAAATGGACTATATAAAATTGGGTTCCTAGATAAGATGGGCTTGAGAGATCAAATGTAAACAAAGCTATTCCTAGGGGAAATCAAATAATAATCACCAGTAGTTGCGAGTGTTAAGGAAGGCAACAATGGTGGGAAACAGAGCACAAGTGTAGCGGCCTCCTAAGTGTGCCTCCCTTCAGGGGATGGTGACTATATACCACTTATTAGGATTGTTTCTCTATTTTTTTTTTTTCCAGAAAGCCAGATCTACTTGTTTATTTCTGAGGTTTCATTTTCAAATGCTCTTTCAAGAGTAAAGCTTGCAAAGAGGAACTCACCTATATTTTGTGATCGTTCTCAGAGCATGTTTTCATGTCCAAAGCAACAACAAAAAAATAGAAAGCAGGCCCCAACCATAAAGTATGCCATAAAAAAGGAAAGGCATGAAGGATGTAAAAGGAGTTTTATGCCTCTTGTGTTTGATTCATTTGGATGAAGTAATGCTTTATCCAAGGGGAGAAATAATCTCTGACTCTTCTCTAGGCAGAGATGAGATTTATGTATTAAAGCAGCTCAATAGATGTCATTGGTAGTATTTTGACTTGAAGCTTGTGGTAATATTAATTTGGCCTTGTTGTAAGTAATTTCAGCTGGACTGGAAGGCTTCTATGGAGGTGACTTGGAAATGTGAGGAAAAAGTTTTGTTCATCTGACTGATAATGAACCCCTCAATATTCTATACCTCTGAGCCCTGGTTCACACTAAGCTGAATTTTATAGATACTGACATAGATTGGTTTACATTTAGTCTTTTTGTCTGAAGGCTCTTATTACTCTTGTCATCAAAGATGAGTGAGAAGTTATAGTCTCGTTTACATTTAATTTAAGACAATGTAACATTTTACATTCGATTGTAAGGAGGACATTAAAAGAAAAAAAAAACCGCTGAAGGTTGATAAATATTCTAGACACGTGTCTTATAATGAAGTGTAGGAGACTGGGCATGTTTAGCCTGGAGAACTAGAAATGAGAGAGAAAGAAGATAGATGCTTTTAGACATTTTCTATACTCTCATATGGAAGAGATAAAAGTTAGCCTGCTTAGTTTTAGAAGCCAGGGCTAGAATCAAAGGCATAGGTTTCAGGGAGATAGATTTCAAATTACAATAAAGACAAACTTTTTAATATATGGAAGTACCAGTATTCATGAAAGAAAATGGCATGTCTTGTAAGAAACTGAGTTTCTGAGCACTATATAATTTCAGGAGAGAAAATATGAATTTCAAGGCCATTTTGATTTTTTAAAGTGGGATATATTAAATCATAATGTACCTAAAATATATTTTTTGATACTTTCATCTCCTTTCCTCCATCCTATTCTATTCTTTGCAAGTCTTCCTCACATTGGTCAATGACTCCTTTATCCCTATGAACCTAGTACAGTTATCATTTTCTTTTATCTGGACCAAGGGTTGGCAAACTGCAGTCTACAGGACAAATTTAGCACATGGCCTGCTGTTTTGTGGCCCTCCAGGTAAGAATGTTTTTTACATTTTTAATGTCTAATAAAGGAATAATATTTCTGGTGTGAAAATGATTTAAAATTCAAATTTCCATGCTTATAAATAAAGCTTTATTGGAAAACAACTAACCACATTTATTTGTATATTTACTGGGAATGTATTTCTGCTACAATGGCAGAGTTGTCATTCTGGCCAAGATTTTTATAGGCACAAAGCCTACAATATTTATCTTCTATCTCTCTATAAGAAACATTTTTCTGATCCCTTATCTAGCTTATTCAAGCAGGCTCCTCACTGGTTTTCTGATTTCTGCTGTTAAACACAGTAATCCATTTTCCATATGAACAAGGTAATTGTTGACAAATAGAAATCATGTTATTTTATTCATCTGTTTACAATTCTTCAATCATTTTTTATTAAACTTAAAAGAAATTTAATACTCCTTTTTATGGCTTACGTGGCCATAAACAATCTCCTCTTGTCTATTTGGAGGTTTTGCCTCTTACTGTCCCTCTCTCTTCCTCATTCACCAAAGTCTAGTCATATTAATCTTCTATATTTCTCAGGCATTGTCAAATGTCATATTTATCCCCATTTACTACCTTTATTTCTCCCCTCTGACTAGAAAGTACTTATCTTGGGATCGTCTCTCTATTATTCAGTTCACAGCATAAAGGTGACCTTGTCCCACTTATTTAAATTCTACCACCCTTTCCATTTCTAGCCAAAAGTCCTAGAATTTTTACATTCCTTTTTATTATTGCTTCATCCATACACTGGATAAGTTTTCTTAAGCAGAAGTGTTCTGCCTTCTTCAAAAGAGTAGGCGTCTCAAGGGTCTAAATCAGCTCTGATGTTCCATAAATAAAAAATTGTTAAATAAATAATCTTAAATTATTATTTGAAACACGCTGTGTATTAGATGCTGTGGTATTGCAAGGTGGAGAAGAAAGATGTAAAGATGGCTACCTTAATGGATATAAAATCTGTCTGAGAAGAAATACATGGTGGGCAACCTCTTAAATCAATAAGACAAGTGATGGAGAGGTGGCGCGGCCCGAGGGCTGAGAGCATGGGCTCTGGAGCTAGACCACAGAGGTTTGATTGATGCCCAGAAGCACTAGCTAGAAGCTCTGTGCCATAGGACAATTGACCTGACTTCCTAGTACTCAATTCTTTACTTGGGAAAACAGAGGAAAAATCATTTCCATCATGGATTGTTTGAGGATTAATTGTGTTAATATTGGTAAAGGATTAGGATCTGGCACACACACACAAACACACACACACACACAAACTGCATCAATGTGTTTTGAATAAATAAAGAAATTCAGTTACTAGGAAAATGTTTTCGGTACCCAGTCCAGGAAGTCTTGCCTTCACTCAAAGCTTGTCATTTATTTTAGGGCTTTGAAGAGAATTTCTGATGAAAATAAATTGTTTCAAACCTGCTTTTATGAAAATAGACGTCTTGCAAAAAACAGTTAAAGGGAAGGGCCACAGCCAGAGGCAAGCAGGCTCTGGCATTAGTTCAGAGAAGATATGATGAAGGACAAAGTGAGTCACTAGCGGTGGGAAAGGAAAGCATGGGGCTGAAGAGCAAAGGGCTTCATGACCAGAGTTAGTTACATCTTAATTTGAATAATGTAGCTGCCTTTTCCCAATTTTATGATCCAGGTCAAGTGTTCTCGGAGTCTCTTCAATTTCCTCCCTTCAACTGTTTTCATTGTAATGGCATTGTGAGGAGTAAGTGATATCCTATGGGTAAAATTCTTAGCACCGTTCTAATACAAAATAAACACTCAATAATTGTGGTATCGATGTGGGTAGTTAATAGTCTTTGTCACTATTACGATTTTCTTATCGTGAAAGATATTGGAGAGTTCAAACTCAAAAAATCTAGCAACTAATTCAATGGAAAAGGTCATGGAGAAAGACACATGGACGCTGGCTTTAAAGTAATTGGGAGGAAATTGATACTCTTAAGATAGGAACCCAGGAGAAGGCAACAGCTTTGAGCAATATAACCAGGAAGCCACATCTTGAAATCTAGAACAGAAATTTGGCTAGTAGATACACTCTGGAGGTATATTTTTTGGAATAGAATTTATTGAAGTAAATGGGCTGGTACAGCAGGAAAAGAGAGTAGAAAAGGATAAGATTGATAGGAAGGACTATATCAGAGGAGTTGTTAGGAAAGGATGTAGGAACTGGGAACCCAAAGAATGAAAGGATAAAGAGGTGAAGAGAAAGAAGGGGTAGGGCCATGAAAGCCAAGGAGACGTGGCAAGAAGGAGGATGTGGTCAGCAGAGAAGTCAGAGAAGACGACCTATGAGAAGAGTGTGGGACTGCAGAATTTAGCAGGCCATTATCGACATCTGACAGTATACTGAGCAAACTGTAGATGCAGAAAGTCATGTCTTGAAAAAAGAAAGAGTTTGGAAATAGTTGCCTAGCAAAAAAGAATCATGTAGACATTTGTTGATATTTAAGATAATTATTGTGAAAGAATTATAGTTGAACAATAGAGCCAATAAACTTCTATTTTTGAAGCAGTACCCTTTAAAGATTCTTTTGAAAGTTTAGTGTGATGGAAGATTCAATTAGCAGATTTATTAAACGATCTGGATCCGAGCGTTCTTAAAAATAATTGGACTCTGGAAAGAAGCTGATGCCGAATAGAATTTTGTCTTTATCAGTCACTAGCTAAATAACTTTGGGTAAGTTGCCTAGCATCTAAAAGTCCTTGTCTTCATTCGTAAATGGAAATTATGTCACTTCCTCTTGGCAGGCATGAAAATGAACTATAATCATATTTTCTGTGCTCCCCTGTCAGCAGTCAGCCCATGTGAGGGCCTTTCCCTCTGTCTGTCAATGCTCTCAGCAGGTCCACTGCTTGGGTATATTTCTTACATAGAAGGTCAAATCAGTTAGTTTGAAACTAGGCCTGCACAGGCCAAAGCTTCCTGAAAAGAAACACTTTCATCCATGTTCCAGTATCTATTAATGGCACAGCCCTTTTTCCAGTCACCCAGACTCAGCTTTCTGTCATCCTTGATTTTTCCTTCTTTTATTTCCTAGAACAATCAGTTTGTGGCTGTTGATTGTTCTAAGAAATACAAGAAGGAAAAATCAAACATTGGTTTGGAGTCAGAAAGCTTAGACTCGAATCTTGGCTCCTTTTATTACTGGATATGAGAAGTTGGACAAGTTATTTAATCTCTAAGAACCAGCATTTCCCCATCTGTATGATGTACATAACATTACTACCTATAGGTAGTAATTACAGTTTAGTGATGATGGAATAAAATAATTCATGTGATGTACTTAGCCCAGGGCCTGATACATAATAAATGTTTAATAAATGTTAGTTATTGCATTAATGTTGGTGTCAACACATTACGATTTTACATATCTTGCTCTATGATCTCCTCTGTATTCAACAATAGCTTATATAGACTTACAACTTGCTAAGTTTATGTCCTTTCCAACCGATCTCATAATTTGCTGACACAGTATAGTCTCTGAAGTATAATTCTATTGACACCAGTACATTATCTGTTTTCACTTCCCTGCAGAATATGTACCACATTTTAGAGTAATATTTATTAACCTTCTCTACAGTTCTTTGTCTTTGTAGTTTTACTTTATTTCCTTTTCTGTACCTGTTGCTGAAAGTCATTGAACTAATCATTCCTCCATGACTTGCCAAGTCTGTACTATTGTTAAATGAAGTTGTCTTTATCTGCAATTCACCACATCATGGCTTACATTCCTTACAGCAAACATCACCCCAATAAAACTCCTTGGATATTTCCTGGAGGCAAACATTTCCTCCTCTTCATAAACTGATCCAACACTTTACCTGAATTTCAATGGCACTTTCTGTTTCATGTTGTAGTTTTTTGCCCAAATCCCCTCTGTGTTAGATAATTATCCTCTCCAGAACATATCTTTAATGTTCTTTGTGCCCCTGCTCACATGTCTACCACTGAAGCCTCTGGACAGCAATTAGATAAAAATATTAGATATTTGGTTATGGAAACATCTTTAAGCTGTATTGATAAAATGGGTCCCCTCAGTATTAAAAAATAATGTAGTGGGGAAAACATATCAGCTACTAAATTGATCTCAGACAAAGGAAAAATTCTACACAAAATTTCAGTTTTTGACAAGTCATTTCAACACCATAAAATCATTTTACTGGTTTGGAGAGTAAATTCATAACATATGTGAGTTTTCTATATCAGTGTAACATAAATAAGCACATATACTCTGCATGATGATACCACTCTCTAGTCTAATGGGCTGCTAAAGTATTTATTACACAACTGAAATACATAACTACAGCAATAAATCAGTTTTCCTCCTTACTGATACTTCTGGTATTATTCTATGTGAGTTTATCTAAATGGCTATTTTTTAGAAAAACATAGAGTATTATGATATTTTTACTTTGATTACACTTAAAATTCAGTAATCTTTGATTTTCTGACTTGTTATGGTGGTATGAATGATCTTGACATTCTGATTAAGACACAAGTTTTAGTAAGTAGAAGGGCAGAAAGTTAAAGAAGCGAAGAGAAAAGGAAGTAAAAGTCAGTGTCAAAATTTTATAATTCATAAAAATATGACTGTGACTTTTAGAAATGCATATGTGCTGTGAGTGTGTGAACGTGCCTAAAAACTCCGTAGATCAGGGTTGGGAAAAACTACACACACATACACGTATGCACACGGCTGCTCCTGCTGGTTTCAACCTTCTTTGGGAAGACAAGATTGAAACAATGAAATAGTTTTTAAAAAGTGATTTAAAATATAATCAAATCCTATTTATGACTACTAACGCTAAAAGTATTCAGAGAAAGGAAGGAGAACAACATGGGTGTTGTTAGAAGGCTACATAACACACGGTCAAGGAGAACATCTGTACACTTCTCAAGATTCTCCTTGAGTCTGTTGTCTACTGTTACTAAGCAATGTCTTTGCAGTGTATTACTTTAGTACATAGTGCTGGATTTGGTCTGAATCAGCATTGCACATTCTCACCTTAATCCACTTTCTCATAATAAGAGTAGATCAAAGTGAAAATGAACCTGTTCTCCTATGGAGTTATTTTAGAAGGATATAAGCTATGTGTTTTTATTTTATAATTCTTTCTATTAAAGTTTATATTTCTGGGAATAATAGTTACCTTCATATACATATCTTGTTCTTGTGGCTGCAACTATATTGGGAAAACATTGGAAAAGAAATACAATCACTTCAAGATAATTCACATTTTAATGGCTCTATTAAATATTACATTAATAGCTCATTTGAATTTATTTGCACACACGAAAACATTTTTAAAGTGAGAAAGATATGTTTGATTGCTTTCTGACATTGAGGAGAATGTTTTACTTAAGGAGCAAATAGTTCTTTATGTTGATACCCTTGTATTTCATTTTTAAAATGATAAATTAGAGGAGCTATTTATAAAAAGTTTAAAGATATTAAATGCATTTTTAATATTTTTAGATGTATGTGTTTACATTTTAAAGAATTTTATTTTATGTGGATTCAATTAGTCAACTACTGAAGAATTTAGAAGAGCATATAAAATATAGTATAAGGGTATTTTATTTTTGTTGGCCAATAAGATAGTCCAGTTTTTTAAAGTAAACACAAATGTGAAAACTTTTATTTTCTAAAGTTTAATCTTGCAAGGCTTTTTTATCGAAACATATTTTTTCTAAAGTTTAATCTTGTAAGGCTTTTTGTTAAAAATAGTTTATTCTTGTGTTTTCATGAAAAGAGAGAAACTTTCTCTGATATGAGGTTTACACTTGCATTTTCTATCTAATCAGGAAAACAATTTTAATTAATTCAGATAGTCGCCTCGATACTGTCTGTGCCCTTTAGGGACTCTTTCATTACAAATGCAAATGTGTTCCTAAAATAATGAGAATGTCATTATCCTGCCTTATTCATTCAGGTAGTCGGAAAGAGAACAAAAAAATCATTTGATGGTGAGGTAATTCTTTTAATATACAGTAATAGCATTAACTTTGCTATTTCTGGGCCTCATTTTCTTGATCATGCTCAAATGATACTCCCCTGTGCCTGTTGGTGAAGAGGATGAGGGCAGGGATGTCAAGAAAAGATTAACTAAAACTCTTTATATTTTGCACTGTCAAAACATAGATGGAGCCTTCTTTTTTTTATTATTACATTTCATTTAGAATATGTACCTGTTAGTCTAAAACTGTGAGTTGCATAATATGTAAAAGAATAGTCTAAAAATTAAGAGGCATTTTAATAAAACATTCTGATTTTTAAACTTTTATACAGGTGTATAATTATGAAATTCGGATTACGCCCTTGCCATTATGCCTGGGAAAAAGACCTGTGCTGTAAATAGGTTGTGTTATAGTATACTGACTCCACTCAGAATCCTATCCTACTAACTTTGAGAATGTTTGGAACAAATATTTGTCAAAAGATAGACCTTCATTGTATGAGTTTGTTCCAATGCAATGCTTTATACGTTATTTATTTATTTATTTGCTAAAATGTTCTTGTGTGCCTGTCACGTGACAGAGTGGGGAAACAGATTTGGACACAGTGGAATAGAGTTTACATTATCACAGTCGTAGCAATGAGCATGTGAAGGAGAAACCCAGGCGTTTAGGCTTCGGAAGCAGAGCATGTGAAAGCATAGGCCTAGAAAGAGCATCGCTGATCTGGGGAATTGCTACCCGATCATTGAAACCTAGATACCAACTAGAGATGATGCTGCAGAAATAGAGGCAATGGAAGGCTTCGTATACAGAGCTTTGATTTCACTCTATAGCAAAAAATACTTGTTAATTAAATGTTGAAAATTAATGTTGGAAAATTTTACTGTAAAATATTTCAATGGAGCAAGCCACTATTTCCTTAAGCACTACTCATTCCTTAGCCTGCCTCATGCAATCATTGAAATTAAATGTTTCCCAAGCCAAATACATCATTCAGTTACAAACACTGGCCTCTGTCCTTTATTTCTGACCTTGACACATACGTGAATTGCTACAATGGGCATTAGTTGCTATCCATGACCCTAGCCTTGAGAATAGCAGATGATTCTTTATGTTACAGCTAGACCAGTTTTTCTGAAGCACCTCTTTCATAAAGAAGCATAGCTCGTTAGTATCCTTCATGTCAAATCTAAAAGTCTTTGTGTTTCATGACCCTTTAAAATCTGTTTCTTGTGAAGCTTCTAAACCTCATCAGCTACCATTCTCCCACCAACTCTTTGTTCCATCCACACAAGTCTCTTAAGCTTCCCTCAATACTGCTTTCTCTGTTACCCCTCTGTCCTCCTACGTGTACATGTGGTGTTTATTCCACTGTGAATCCTTACTTTTCCAGCAACCCTTTTCCTTTAAGGACCCAAATATTGCCTTTAAATGAAGTTTTCTCCGACATCCAAAGACAGAGCTTGTCTCTCTCTACTGAGAGGTCTCACAGCATTTAGATTATTCTTCAATTACAACATAAGCACATTACATTGAGGTTTATGCATCTGTCTCTTCCAGAATACAGACTTCAAGGATCTAGACTTCACCCTCTCCACTCTTCCCTGTTCCTGGTGTAGTACCTGACTCCTCTAGATGATAAGTAAACACGTAAAAAATACAAATTAGGCTTTATCTGTAGTTTCAATGCTTTTTAAAACAACTCTTTGGTGTGTTATTATTACAGATGTGAAAATTGAGTCTCAGAGATAATATCTGACTTGTCCTTTGCTACATTGCTTATAATTGGCTGACTAGGAATTGAAACCAGATCTTTTGATAAAGAGGCATACGTTTTCAAACCTTAACACAGTTTTCTTTGTAAACTAATAATATTAAGGAGGATGTTTAAGGTACATAAGCACTTATATTTCAAGCAGAATTTTCTTTTTGTATAACCTAAGCTACGTTTCCATTATCTGAGACTGTGACCTTAGTCTTATTGAAGAGCAGAGATAAAACTTCAGATAATGCTCATAAACAATGAATATCGCTTAGTAAACTTATATATTGGGAGCTTATTTTTATTAAGTCAAATTTTACCTGATTAAAAGCCTTCTTGTGATTATTAATTTTTAATCAAATGTATAATTACTTCAAATTGCGTATAGTTAGTTCATACCTTCTCATTAAATGTATTGAGGTACTCATGGTAAGAAAGTACTACAAAAGTTAGAAATGGCTGCTTTTCTAAATGTGTCTATTAGCTCATTGCAGTATACGTAAAAGAAACATACAGTTCGATATCATTACTGCCGTTCTTTTATACATAAAAAAGGCGATAAAAGGGTCAGAACCCATCTTTTCCTTGAAATAATTACCCACTCGTGCCCATTGAGTTTCACTTTGGGCATGGGACAACATTCTTTTGGCTTGTTTCTTCAACTTCTTGGGTATCAAGTTATTAAAAAAATTAATAAATTTTAGCACCACAAACAGAAGGCTGCCATTGACAATGTGTCTCTGTGGCTTAATATTGCCTTCTTTGCAGGGCTAAGAGAAACAAAATGAGCCCAAATTTTAGCTGATTTCTGTCCCTTGGTTTCCTGACACATTCTGGTTCATTGCTTTCATGAAAGTCAATTAAGTCTAACAAACGCAAGGAAAAATTCCCCAATTTTGGCTACATCATAAAGAATGCCAGTGACATTTACCAGTGGGCTAAGCTGGTAATTTCTAAGACATCAATCTATAAAATTTAAGATACAGCTCAGTTGCTTTGTTTTCTTTTTCATTTTTTTAAAAATTTATGGCCGGGCGCGGTGGCTCAAGCCTGTAATCCCAGCACTTTGGGAGGCCGAGGTGGGTGGATCACCAGGTCAAGAGATCGAGACCATCCTGGTCAACATGGTGAAACCCCGTCTCTACTAAAGATACAAAAAATTAGCTGGGCATAGTGGCACGTGCCTGTAATCCCAGCTACTCAGGAAGGCTGAGGCAGGAAAATTGCCTGAACCCAGGAGGCGGAGGTTGCGGTGAGCCGAGATTGCGCCATTGCACTCCAGCCTGGGTAACAAGATCGAAACTCCGTCTCAAAAAAAAAAAAAAAAAAAAAAAAAAAAAAAATTATTTATTTAACTTTAGGTGCATACTATATCTGGCATTTCTCCCCATGTTATCAGTCCCCACCCTGCCTTCCCTTCCCCCTAGCTGTCTCTCCCCTACCCCTCAAATTGCTCCCAGTGTGTGATGCCCCTCTCCCTTAGTCCACATGTTCTCACTGTTCAGCACTCACCTGTGAGTGAGAACATGCGGTGTTTGGCTTTCTGTTCTTGTGTCACTTTGCTGACAATGATGGTCTCCAGATTCATCCAAACCCATACAAAGGACACGAACTCATCATTTTTTATGGCTGCATAGTATTCCATGGTGTATATGTACCACAGCTGCTGTCTTTCAGTGCATTAAAGATTTAAACGGGGAGTTTTAAAATTTTTTTCAAAGCAAGTTGAATTTTTAATCTACAAATAAAGGGAAAAGAGGAACAACAAAGTGAATGAGAAGCTAGCAGAGGACATGCCAGAGAAGATGATTTGTCACAGCAGGCAGTTAGGGAAGGAAATCGTTAGGTCAAAAGTAATGAGGATATATACAAACATAAAAGAATTACCATATCAACAAGCAATTCCACTTCTGGGTATCGGCCCAAAAGATTTGAAAGCAGAGTCTTGAAATAGTTGTAACATTCATGTTCACAGTAGCATTACTCACACTAGCTAAAACATGGAAACAACTGATGTATCCATGGACAAATGAATGTATAAGCAAAATATGATATAAAAATACAATGTAATATTATTCAGCCTTTAAAAGAAACAAAAACTGTGTGATTCCACTTAGTCACTTAGCATAGTAGTCAAAAACACGGGGACAGAAAGGGGAAGGGTACTTGTCAGGAGCTGGAGGGATGGGATAGTGGGGAGTTATTGTTTGATGAGTATAGAGTTTCTGTTTTACTAGGTGAAAAGTGTTAAGGAGATGGATGGTGGTGATGATTGCACAATACTATGATTCTACTAAATAACACTGAGCTGTACACTTAGAAGTGGTTAGAATGATACATTTTTGATACATTTCATTAAGCATATTTTACCAAAATGTTTTTTTTTTCTCTTTTTTTTAAAATTGCATTTTAGGTTTTGGGGTACATGTGAAGAACATGCAAGATAGTTGCATAGGTACACACATGGCAGTGTGTTTTGCTGCCTTCCTCCCCTTCACCCACATTTGGCATTTCTCCCCAGGCTATCCCTCCCCATCTCCCCCTGCCTCCACTGTCCCTCCCCTATTCCCCCCAATAGACCCCAGTGTGTAGTTTTCCCTTCCCTGTGTCCATGTGTTCTCATTTTTCCTCACCCACCTCTGAGTGAGAATATGCGGTATTTCATTTTCTGTTCTTCTGTCAGTTTGCTGAGAATGATGTTCTCCAGATTCATCCATGTCCCTACAAAGGACACGAACTCATCATTTTTGATTGCTGCATAATATTCCATGGTGTATATGTGCCACATTTTCCCAGTCCAGTCTATCATCGATGACATTTGGATTGGTTCCAGGTCTTTGCTATTGTAAACAGTGCTGCAATGAACATTCGTGTGCATGTGTCCTTATAGTAGAACAATTTATAGTCCTTTGGTTAGATACCCAGTAATGGGATTGCTGGGTCAAATGAAATTTCTATTTCTAAGGCCTTGAGGAATCGCCACACTGTCTTCCACAATGCTTGAACTAATTTACACTCCCCAAAACAGTGGAAGAGTGTTCCTATTTCTCCACATCCTCTCCAGCATCTGCTGTCTCCAGATTTTTTAATGATCGCCATTCTAACTGGCGTGAGATGGTATCTCAATGTGGTTTTGATTTGCATCTCTCTGATGACCAGTGATGATGAGCATTTTTTCATATGTTTGTTGGCCTCATGTATGTCTTCTTTTGTAAAGTATCTGTTCATGTCCTTTGCCCATTTTTGAATGGGCTTGTTTTTTTTTCTGTAAATCTGTTTGAGTTCTTTGTAAATTCTGGATATCAGCCCTTTGTCAGATGCGTAAACTGCAAAGATTTTTTCCCATTCTGATGGTTGCCGATTCACTCTAGTGACTGTGTCTTTTGCCATGCAGAAGCAGTGGAGTTTGATCAGGTCCCATTTGTCTATTTTGGCTTTTGTTGCCAATGCTTTTGGTGTTTTGGTCATGAAGTCCTTGCCTACTCCTATGTCCTGAATGGTTTTGCCTAGATTTTCTTCTAGGGTTTTTATGGTGCCAGGCCTTACGTTTAAGTCTTGAATCCATCTGGAGTTAATTTTAGTGTAAGGTGTCAGGAAGGGGTCCAGTTTCTGCTTTCTGCACATGGCTAGCCAGTTTTCCCAACACCATTTATTAAACAGGGAATCCTTTCCCTTTTGTCTGGTTTATCAAAGATTGTACGGTTGTAGATATGTTGTGTTGCCTCTGATGCCTCTGTTCTGTTCCATTGGTCTATATCTCTGTTTTGGTACTAGTACTATACTGTTTTGATTACCATAGCCTTGTAGTATAGTTTGAAGTCCGGTAGTGTGATGCCTCCTGCTGTGTTCTTTTTGCTTAGAATTGACTTGGCTATGCGGGCTCTCTTTTGGTTCCATATGAAGTTCATGGTGGTTTTTTCCAGTTCTGTGAATAAAGTCAGTGGTAACTTGATGGGGATAGTGTTGATTGTGTAAATTACTTTGGGCAGTATAGCCATTTTCACAATATTGATTCTTTCTAACCATGAACATGGAATGTTTCTCCATCTGTTTGTGTCCTCTCTGATTTCGTTGAGCAGTGGTTTGTAGTTTTCCTTGAAGAGATCCCTTACGTTCCTTGTCAGTTGTATTCCTAGGTATTTTATTCTCTTTGCAGCAATTATGAATGGCAATTCATTCTTGATTTGGCTCTCTTTAAGTCTGTTATTGGTGTATAGGAATGCTTGTGATTTTTGCACATTGATTTTATATCCTGAGACTTTGCTGAAGTTGCTTATCAGTTTCAGAAGTTTTTGGGCTGAGGTGATGGGGTCTTGTAGGTATACTATCATGTCGTCTGCAAATAGAGACTATTTGGCTTCCAACTTTCCTATTTGAATACCCTTTATTTCTTTTTCTTGCCTGATTGTTCTGGCTAGAACTTCCAGTACTATATTGAATAGGAATGGTGAGAGAGGGCATCCTTGTCTAGTGCCAGATTTCAAAGGGAATGCTTCCAATTTTTGCGCATTCAGAATGATATTGGCTGTTGGTTTGTCATAAATAGCTTTTATTACTTTGACATACATTCCATCAATACTGAGTTTATTGAGGGTTTTAGCATAAAGGGCTGTTGAATTTTGTCAAAGGCCTTCTCTGCATCAATTGAGATAATCATGTGGTTTTTGTTTTTCGTTCTGTTTATGTGGTGAATTACGTTTATAAATTTGGGTATATTGAACCAGCCTTGCATCCCCAGGATGAATCCTACTTGATCATGATGGATAAGTGTTTTGATGTTCTGTTGCAATCGGTTTGCCAGTATTTTATTGAAGATTTTTGCATCTATGTTCATCATGGATATTGGCCTGAAGTTTTCTTTTCTTGTTGAGTCTCTGCCGGGTTTCGGTATCAGGATGATGTTGGTCTAGGATTCCCTCTTTTTGGATTATTTGGAATAGTTTCAGAAGGAATGGTAACAGCTTTTCTTTGTGTGTCTGGTAGAATTCAGCTGTGAACCCACCCGGACCTGGGCTTTTTTTGGGTGGTAGGCTCTTAATTGCTGCCTCGACTTCAGACCTTGTTATTGGTCTATTCGTAGTTTTGGCTTCCTCCTGGTTTAGGCTTGGGAGGACACAGGTGTCCTGGAATTTATCCATTTCTTCCAGTCTTACTAGCTTATGTGCATAGAGTTGTTTGTAATATTCTCTGATGATGGTTTGAATTTCTGTGGAATCTGTGGTGATTTCCCCATTATCGTTTTTTATTGCATCTATTTGGTTGTTCTCTCTTTTCTTTTTTATCAGTCTGGCTAGTGGTCTGTCTATTTTGTTGATCTTTTCAAAAAACCAGCTCTTGGATTTATTGATTTTTTGAAGGGTTTTTCTTGTCTCTATCTCCTTCAGTTCTGCTCTGATCTTAGCTATTTCTTGTCTTCAGCTAGGTTTTGAGTTTTTTTGATCTTGCTCCTCTAGCTCTTTCAATGTTGACGACAGGGTGTCAATTTTGGATCTCTTCACTCTTCTCATATGGGCACTTATTGCTATATATTTTCCTCTGGAGACTGCTTTAAATGTGTCCCAGAGATTCTGGTACATTGTGTCTTCATTCTCATTGGTTTCGAAGAACCTCTTTATTTCTGCCTTCATTTCATTGTTTATCCAGTCAACATTCAAGAGGCAGTTGTTCAGTTTCCATGAAGCTGGCAGTTCTGAGTTAGTTTCTGAATTCTGAGTTCTAACTTGATTGCACTATGGTCTGAGAGACTGTTTGTTATGATATCAGTTGTTCTGCATTTGCTGAGGAGTGCTTTACTTCCAATTATGTGGTCAATTTTGGAGTAGGTGTGATGTGGTGCTGAGAAGAATGTATATTCTGTGGATTTGGGGTGGAGAGTTCTGTAAATGTCTATTAGGTTTGCTTGTTCCAGGTCTGAGTTCAAGTCCTGGATATCCTTGTTAATTTTCTGTCTGGTTGATCTGTCTAATATTTAGAGTGGAGTGTTAAAGTCTCTCACTATTATTGTGTGGGAGTCTAAGTCTCTTTGTAAGTCATTAAGAACTTGCCTTATATATCTGGGTGCTCCTGTATTGGGTCCATATATATTTAGAATCGTTAGCTCTTCTTGTTGTATCGATCCTTTTACCATTATGTAATGACCTTCTTTGTCTCTTTTGATCTTTGTTGCTTTAAAGTCTGTTTTATTAGAGATGAGAATTGCAACTCCTGCTTTTTCTTGCTCTCCATTTGCTTGGTAAATCTTCCTCCATCCCTTTATTTTGAGCCTTTGTGTATCCTTGCATGTGAGATGGGTTTCCTGGATACAGTACACCAATGGGTTTTGGTTTTTTATCCAATTTGCCAGTCTGTGTCTTTTGATTGGTGCATTTAGTCCATTTACATTTAGGGTTAATATTGTTATGTGTGAATTTGATACTGCCATTTTGATGCTAGCTTTTTGTTTTGCCCATTAGTTGATGCAGAATCTTCATTTTGTTGATGCTCTTTAGCATTTGGTGTATTTTTGAAATGGCTGGTACTGATTGTGTCTTCATTCTCATTGGTTTCGAAGAACTTCTTTATTTCTGCCTTCATTTCATTGTTTATGCAGTCAACATTCAAGAGCCAGTTGTTCAGTTTCCATGAAGCTGGCAGTTCTGAGTTAGTTTCTGAATTCTGAGTTCTAACTTGATTGCACTATGGTCTGAGAGACTGTTTGTTATGATATCAGTAAATATCAGTTTCTTTCTATGTGTAGTGCCTCTTTCAGGAGCGCTTGTAAAGCAGGCCTGGTGGTGACAAAATCTCTGAGTACTTGCTTGTTGGCAAAGGATTTTATTTTTCCTTCACTTATGAAGCTCAGTTTGGCTGGATATGATAATGAGAAACTTCCGTGAGCTAAAAGAACATGTTCTAAATCAATGCAAAGAAACTAAGAACCTTGAAAAAAGATTTGAAAGTTGATTCAAGGAAATGATAACAAGAATGGACAACTTAGAGAGGAATATGAATGAATTGAAGGAGCTGAAAAACACAACACGAGAACTTTGCGAAGCATGCACAAGTTTCAACAGCCGAATTGACCAAGCAGAAGAATATCAGAAGTCAAAGATCAACTCAACGAAATAAAACTAGAAACCAAGATTAGAGAAAAAAGGGCAAAAAGGAATGAACAAAGTCTCCAAGAAATGTGGGACTATGTGAAGAGACCTAACCTACGTTTGATAGGTGTACCAGAATGTGACGATGAGAATGAACCCAAGCTGGAAAACACTCTTCAGGATATTATCCAGGAAAATTTCCCCAACCTAGCAAGACAGGTCAATACTCAACTCCAGGAAATACAGAGAACACCACAAAGATATTCCGCAAGAAGAGCAACCCCAAGGCACATAATCATCAGATTCACCAGGGTTGAAATAAAGGAGAAAATACTAAGGGCAGCCAGAGAGAAAGGTTGGGTCACCCACAAAGGGAAGCCCATCAGACTCACAGCAGATCTCTCAGCAAAAATTCTACAAGCCAGAAGAGAGTGGGGGCCAATATTCAACATCCTTAAAGAAAAGACCAAAATGTTTTAAAAAAGGGAAGCTAAGTGAATGCTCTAATGTCATGAGACTTTTGAAGATGACTTTGCACATCCTTGTTCTAATTGGTGTTTGACTTTATGGTCACAAAATATTATATTGAAATTTACAAGCACAAATATTCTTAGCAATGAGTCAATGGCCTGTTATTAGATTCATAAAGCCAATAAGAGAAAAAAATTTATTTTTTCAGCAATAAATTGTTGCTGAAAGTATTTGATCTTTCAGAAGCATTTTTCTTTATTGTCCTTAGGATTTACAAGCAAGGAAATACAATTAAGGTAAAGTTGACCTATTGCAATATACCGATAAAAGGTATTATAGTGATGAAATGATGTGGCCATGAGATATAATGTCTCATAGAAAAAATTCACAAATTGAAATGAACCTCTCAATAATTATGAGCATAACACACAAAATAACTGCGTTTCCTTTTGTGATAACAGGCTTTTTAAAGGCATTTATTAAAGCCAGGCTGAGAAAACAACACAGGATTACAAACCCACACATTTAAGAAAAATCTTTTAATAAAACTTCAGAAGAATACGATGAACGAAAACAAGTACATTTGCATTTCTATGCTCAAAAAGAACTCTATAGTAATTTTCAATAAAGGTTTCAACTGAAGAAAAATATACAATGACAGAGAAATGTAATTTAAACAAAGAACGACTTCAATTTCACTTGCTGCTTTCCAACTTTTCTGTGATTTAAAAGCCTATTGATCTGGCATTCATCTGCATCAAATTCCAGTTGCTTCAGAAATTTGAGTTTGTTACTGAACTTGCCCACTTAGTAAACATCTAAAATAAAGCTTTCCTAATGCAATTTCATTGATGAACCATTTTTGTTCCATTTATTTTGGCTGTGGTATATTAGGATTCTGCTGAAAAGAAATATGAGGGAAAACACAAGCAGAAAGAGCCACATGGTGTCGAATACAGGTAATGTCTATGTGAATATTGGATTGACCTTCTTTTGGATCAATAGTTTTTTCTTTTCTTTGACAGTCTGAAATAGCTGATTCAATTGGTAGCACTGATAGTATAGTACTTAAAAGAAACCAGGCCAAAACAGCAAGTGGGATTATTTTATCTGCTATTTTTAGTTATATTAAAAAATAAAGACTTAAAATTAGTTATTGAGTTTTCTGGCACATTTTGAATAAATAAAATGTAAAAGAAATTATAGTAGTCAATATCCTGGAAAACATCAGGGGTCCTTGAAGAGCTCTGGTACGATCTGTCAAAATATAAAACTAGGCTGGAAATGTAAACCTGTGCTGGACGTAGAGCAGATACTTCTCTCATCTCTAGCTACTTGGGAGAAAAGAGGAAAGCAAATCAAAAAGAAAATTACCAGACAGGATCCAATGTGCCTCCTCTAAACATCACAACAGGCATTTGCAAGAGCTTTTAACCTATTTTTAAATAACATCTCCAAATACTCAGACCTGTGTCACCTCAGTTACCTATGTTCTTGGACCTGATCCATCAATACTTTTCCCCTTTTGGAGTGGAGTGTGAAAAGTGGGTAACACTGAACATTCCCTAACAGTAAGAGGGAGCCTTAGCATTGACCTCTATTGGCATAACTTGTCTTTCATTTGCTTCTAACTAAGCTGTAAATCCTTTGTTCTTAATTTACAGATTTGAAATTCATGAGCTTTGCAACATCTTCACATCAGGACAAATAACCCCCCTGCTGTTGAAATCACTTGCATAATTTATAACTTTCAAAATTGGAATTGCATCATTGCCTCCTTTGCAATTATCCTGTAGTCAAGGCTTTCACCTTTTTGAAAGGTCTTTAATTTTGTTCTTGATTCTTAAGCATTCCAAAACTTCTAATGGGCTCATTTGAATGGCTTGGGATGCCACAACAATCTATTCTTATCTATATAATAGTTTAGAAGTATAACTATATCCAGATTTTGTTCAAAGTCAAACTGTGGCAAATGTTACTTATGTACTGATTTGGGTTAAAAAATCAGATAATAACATTGCAAGACAAATGTTATCAATAGAGTAGGAAATCCTTTTAATCTAAGTTTGTTCTCTTTGCTATGCGTTTATAGTGCTTTGTATATTTCTATCTTGACCATAATTGTATCATTAAAATTATCTATTTGTGAATGTCTTTATAATTGGACTATCGCTCCTTAAAGGATCAGATACATCTTAATTACCGGCTTATTTTTAATGGGTAGCATATTATCTGAAATGTACTATTTACTCAATGAATGTTTGTTGATTCATTTAGCAAACTTTGCCATAAAAAAGATAGATATTTTTCATATTGTAAAGAAAATAGCAGTGTAGATGTTATTTCATAATCTAATTAGATCTACCTCAGCAATTTTCACTTATATTTAACACCCCTGAGAGATGAACATCTGACATCTTCTTAAAGCTAACGTTGAATAGCAGCTCATTCAAGATTTCCTTTACTCTGATTAAATTATTGCTTATTTTATCAAGACACTGTTCCATCCTTTTGAGCCTTATAGAATGAATGTAAAGTATCCTCCACTTGAGAGTTCTTCAAATAGTCGAAGACAGCTACAATTCCTTTTTTGTCTCAGCTTTACACAAAATGTCCTCAGTGTTTTTTCTGTTATAAAATGATTTCCAGACTCCTCACACTATTATCTACATTCTTTCTTTAGTCATTCACTTTAATGTAATATTTATGACTTTGATAAAAGTAATAAATAGAGGAAAAAATTAGAAATTGGAAACAAGCATCTAGAAATTTCAGTGGTTCCTCAAAATTTTCCATTTAAAAATATGTATGAATTAAAATGTGAAGTCCTCTCTTCTGCCGTCCAGTCTCACAAGGTAACCTCAGTCAATAGTTTGAGTTGAATTCTTCCATGATGTCCTCTTTGCTTATGACACACACACACATACACACACACACACACACGTCTTTTGGAGTTTTATTGTATTTTAAAGAAAAAGGAATCTTGTTATAGTATTGCTATGCCATTTTTCCCCATGAAAAATCATCAATTGTTATTGTCTTTTGGTTACACTTTAATTCATCAATAGATCTTTTAAAATGTTACCTGTAGGACTAAATATAAATTCAGATAATTCAGATGCAATTAACTTTTTTTTTTTTCTGAGGCAGAGTCTCGTTCTGTCTCCAGGCTGGAGTGAAGTGGTGCAATCTTGGCTCACTGCAACCTCCGCCTCCTGGGTTCAAGTGGTTCTCTTGCCTCAGATTCCTGAGCAGCTGGGACTACAGTGGCAAGCCACCATGCCCAGCTAATTTTTGTATGTTTAGTAGAGACTGGGTTTCACCACGTTAGCCAGGATGGTCTTGATCTCTTGACTTTGTGATCCATCCACCTCAGCCTCCCAAAGTGCTGGGATTACAGAGGTGTGCCACCACTCCCGGCCTACAATTGACTTTTATTAAGCATTTACTAGATTCCAGAAAATGAATTTGCCACTTAAAGTGTAATATTATTTGAATTCTCAAAACAATATATGAAGCAGTTAGTCTTTCAATCTCATATGTAACAAAATATGTTTGGAGGGAGCAGTTAAATTGCTCAGGATCAATCATAGATAGCCATTTACAAAAGCTATGGATATATTTACTCATTTATACCTCAATTTTATTCAGGAAACATTTCAGATCGTTTTCCAGGCTACACAAGTGCAACTGTATAGTTTAAATGTGAAAAAGATAGGTAAAAAGCAGGAAAGAATATTCAAGACTGAGAATATAAGATGAAGTTAGTATATAACGAGACTAGCAAAAGAAAAATAATAATTGTGTACCTGTTATAGATGACCAAAGATATATTATGGATATTCTTAGCAATGAGTCAATGACCTGTTATTAGATTCATAAAGGAAATAAGAGAAAATAAATATTTTTAAAAATAAAAATGCAGTTAGACATGGCACTAAGAATAAAGAATCTCTGCTAAATATCCTTAGAGAAAGAATTCAGAGGAATATGTGTTTTATAAAAATATGCAGTTATACATTTCGATATTTTATAAAAATATGCAGTTAAAAATTTCACTTGGTTTTTATTTAGTGTTTCTTGCTATAGCCAATTCCCTGACACCAAATTCTAGACCAGTAAAGGTAATTTTCTAGGAAATCAAGAATTTTATGTTCTAGATACCAGAACTCTGTTTGTGTACTTTATAAATTGTAGAAATGGTAGAGTTTAGAACATCTGGAGGAATAAATGATTGTCTTTTAAGTAATCCTTTATACATATATAAAATACACGAATATACATTATATATGTAGAATTATATATAAATATATAGTGTATATATCATGTAATATATATTCATATATATGTACCTTTAAAGGTAAAAATACTAAACACTGTATGAGAAAAGAATACAGTAAGTCAAGATGCTTTAGCGCATAGGGAGATTAGGACTTTTTTATATACACTGTGTGTATGCATAATATACATTATGGTATATATTGTATATTTTATGTGGTAGATATAATTTAATATATTTTTATATGGTATATATTTTATTTTATATTATATATGGTATATACATTTTTATTATAATATATTAATTAAATATATATATTTAATAGCATATATATTATATAATATATAATATATCATTTATAATGCACTATATATTATAAAAAATATAAATATATATTTAATTATATAATTAATTAATAATTAATTATATACAATTTATATATTATTTTACAATTAAATGTAATAATTAATTACATTTAATTATATATAATTAAATATATATAACATATAATATAAAATTAAATATATAATTTTATTAAATATTTTATATGGTATATATGTTTTATATGGTATATATTATATATTTTATATGGTGTATATAATATATCCCATAATGCATATTATACATACAGCATATGTAAAAATATGTGTACATAAAGTATATATAGTTCTATATATGTGTGTGTGTGTGTATATATATATATATATAGTATAGTAATTAAATGTTAGATAATCATAAAGTAGTGGTTAAAAATCCTATGTCATTATGAGGATAGGTCTAAACCAAAGACTTGGGATTCTAATTTTGATAAATCTGATCATATTCAAACTCCATTGTTTCTAAACTGTCTATAAATGTACCAGTGCAGAGTATGGAGGAATAATTATTTCAGTTGATCTGGCAATTATGCCTCCATCAATATTGACTAAGTTTCCTATGAGTGATTAAATATGCGAAACTGAATTGCTTCCACCCTATTTCTAGTTTTTTTTATCTTCCAGGGAAGAAATATGCACTATTGGTGTTCATATAAATTTTTTCAGAGTCCAGGAAAAAAATCATGGGAAACTATTATAAAATACCATAGTAAGCAGACATTCCTGGGACCACACAACTGCAAAAGAGGCATATCAAGTGGTAAATGAACTGCTGAAGTCATTCTGCTGCCGAATACATTTTTACCGGAAATATCTTTGCTAAGCTTACTGCAAGATAAAAATGTGTTAGTTTTCCACATGAAGAATCTCTGTTGATGATGGCAGCAGCAGGAAATCTTGTGTAGACCAGCTACTCCCTGTGTGTAGAATGACGTGCTTACTAGTGAAGGCAGCCCCAAAGGCCACAAAGAGCTGTGTCATTGGGGAGAATAGTGAGAGTTGTGAGAGACTGAAATTCTTTTCCATTTCTTCATTGATAGGCATGAAGATAGAAAAGGAAGGATATCTGAAGTGAGAGAAGAGGCAGGATTGTACTGGAATATGCCCCTTGTAGGAGGACCTAGTGGTAGCTATGGAGGTCACAGAAGGCTGGAGACATAGGCTTTGTTTCTATAGGCAGTTACTTGTAGGGAGGCATGGGCAGCAGAAGAGTAGAGAGGAGAAAATGCAGCTGAATGTGTAGACTGAACCTAAGCATCTCAGCCAGATTCCAGAAATCATTTAAAGAATATAGCACTCAGATCAGGAATTCCTAAAAATGAAAGCAGCCAAGGGCAACTTGGTTCTACTTTCAAATGACTGATTTTTTTTTCCATTAGCATATTCCATGATGGAGATATTTAATAAAAATGTAAGAAACCCCAATTTTTGGCTCATGCATGGAGATATTCAACTTTGCAGGCTATAGAAACTTTGAGTATGAAAAAGAATAAATAAAATTAATCGGAAATTTTAAACTAAATCAAAACCATGCTTTTTGACTTCTGTTAAGTTTGAAAAAGATTTACACACAAAGAAGTTCCAGTTGATCTAATGAGATGAAAAATAGAAGAAAATGAGTTGCTATATAGAACCATGAATAGAATATTTCAGTACTAATCCTGGTTAGTAGCAGCTTCTAATCCTTATTTGAATAATATGTTTTATAACCATGGACAAATCACTTCACTTTCTGGACCTCAAGTCTATCATTCTTCAAATGCAAATTGGTATTAGGCTGCCACCAAGGGCATTTTTAGGACATAGATTTGCCATACTTGTAAATAAGGAGACACTTTTTCTTTAAGAGAGAGAGAGACAGAGAGAGAGAGAGAGAGAGAGAGATTGAGATTTAATATTACTAACATTCTCATTTTATAACCCAAATAGAGCTGATATGTTTTCTCATATCCTTCAGTCAGTTGGGATTACTTATTTCTAGTAACATTTACTTCAAAGAATATGACTTGTTAAACCTTAAGAAATCAAGAATATATTGAGATTACTTTAATCTCCCCACTGTGAACCACCAAGCTAAAGCATCTTGACTTACTGTATTTTTTCCTCATACATTTTTTAGTATTTTTATCTTTAAAGGTACAGAAAATCTTTTGACATATATTACCTGTATAAACAAGAAAACATGAAACTAGACATAATTAATAATTTTTATTGAACATTTTGTTTTCTGTGCACATTTAAGTCCATGATGATATCTATTTTTCTCTTTATTGTCCAACTCCTGAAAGAGACATTTTACAGCTCTCTCCTGCCTTGTGATGTCTTTGATATTTACAATATAGGAAAGAGTATAATTTTCTTGCAATCAAAAACTGCTACTATTTTCCCCCTTAGCAATATTGATGCCCAGTCTGAGCAATGAGTGTTTTATATCTAAGTGGTCTGAATAAAAGCTTGAAACACATCATTTACAAAATTAAGTTCATACAAATATTTTGCAAGTTGAGAAATACCTATATTTACTTAATGAATTTTCATCTTAAACTTCTCTGATTTTATATATTGAAATGAAGAAATCATTCAAATTATCTATGTGCTGAGCTGGGATCTGTGCAAAAAGTTGCTCCATTCTGAAAGATACAGTAGGAGCTTTTAGAAAAGATGGTAGCTAGTAGTTTGCTCTTAAAGTGAAAATAAGCCAAGATTTAGTAATTTAAAATATGCATTGTACATACTTAAAGATAAGGTGTTTTGCTATGAAGTCAACTAGGTAAAATATCCATTTCAAGGTAATGCATCCTAACTATAAAATATTAGTGCTTTTTTCTATGAACCATATTTATGTAATAAAAACAACACTCACATTTATTCAACAAATATTTTAGTTTATTTCATGCATGTATATAAGAAATACACACGATTAAGGCCTGGCTCCTCTTCAAGTAATTTTCTGCTAGCATGTGAAAGATCTAGGGACCAGTGAGTATAAAAAAAGGCAGGAAAAACTAAGTGAAAAGAAGAGAAATGAGCAATGATTGGAATTTAAAAGAAGATGAGTATCCTTCTGATTAGGGTAAGCCTCAATGGAGGAGGGGCTCTGTGAATTAACCCTTGGAAAAACAGTAAGACTTTGATGGGCAGAAATGTTGATTGTTGTGTTCTACTCAGAGTCATTACAGCAGTAAAATCGCACAGGTCTGAGAGTATAAGGGGTACCTAGAGAATAAGTTTGAATGATTAGCGATTCAGATGAATGGATACATGCAATAGGAGATGTAGCTACTATAAAAGTAATTAAGACAAGTTCATGGAAAGTATTGAGCACCATAAAATGAATTGAAATTCAATTCTTTAAAAGAAAGAAACAAAGGTTTTTTTAAAGGAGAATTTTGTGATTTAACTTGTAGTTTAGGAAAATAACATAGAGGCCATTTGTGTAAGTATTTAAAATATAAATTCAAGTATGAATTTCAAAAACAAATCAATATTATAATCAGATTAATTTTTATGCTAAATAATTCAGATATTTATTTTTGAAATTTAGGAATGTTTCTCAGATTATGAACTTAAGAGTTTGTTGACATTTAAAAAATACGTGTGTTTTAACTAAGGAGAATATATCACAGGTTTTCTTGGAAAGCTAAACATTGACATAAAAATATGCAGAATAAACTTCTCATGCTAAAAATAGATAGTAGGTTGTTGCAGATCATGTTCCCATCACAAAGACATCAAAGACAGATTAATGTTTAAATTTATGTTTTTTTAAGGCATAAGAGATCTATGAATAAAGAGAGGATTAAATGAATAGAAATTCTAGTCATTTTCCTCCCTAGGATCGTTTGCAGATTTCCAATCTTGGGATAGAAATCAGATTTTCCCTTGAAGAAGAATGTTGCTGGATGAAGAGAAACTAGCAATTCTGTGGTTTATTGGGCACGATGTGACTAAAATTGGATTTCCAAACAAGGCTGATTTTTTTTCCCAACATGCATGCTGTAGTTTGGATGTTTGTCCCCCAACACTGCATGTTGAAATGTGATTATCAGTGTTGGAGGCGGTGGCCAATGGGAGGTGACTGGGTCATGGGAACAGATCCTTCATAAAGAGATTAATAACTTCCCTTGGGGAGGAAACTGAATGAGTTCTCGTTCTATTAATTCCTGCAAGAGTTGTCTGGTAAGCTGGTTGTTGAAAAAAGCCTGATATCTCCCCTCTTGCTCTCTTACTTTCTCTCTAACTATGTGATTTTGGCACATTCCAGCTCCACTTTGCAGAGGCAAAGTGGATGTAGCCTAAATGGCCACCAGAAGCAGACGCTGGCATCATTCTTCTGGTATAGCCTGAACAACTATGAGCCAAATCAACCTGTTTTCTTTTCAAATATCCAGCCTCAGGTTTTTCTTGATAGCAACACAATGAACTAAGACAATACATTTGCTAAAACCTGAGTCATGCAGAAAGTAGAGGGTTTCTAATAAGTGGACTTGAAATTTCCCATAGTCTCTCATTAATTAGAAAGCCAAGTTCCACTTGGGGAATGGTACTTTCCCCAAACGCATGGGTAGTCACCTTTTCAAAATATTTACCAATCTTTAACACAGTGTGGGAGCCATAGAGAAAAGTTAAAAACCTCTGAAGGAAAGATTAAGCCTCTCATAAATATTGTGTCTAAAGAGTTTTAGATAGTCAGGCTCGTCTCGAAAGAATGGGAAGGAAATGCCTGAGCTATGGAGGAGAACCAAAAACTTAGTTTTATTCCCAGACGTTTACTCAAGCTTTCTAAAAGAGAAAAAGAGAAACTTTGGGTTTTTCTTCAGTCTTAGGCAATCATGTATGTAATTTCCATGAATATGTACAGGCAAGTCTTTGTGTGGGTATAATTTATTTCTTTTGTAAATATATAGGAGTGAGACTGGTGCCTCAGGTAGTAAATGTACATCTAAATTTATAAGAAATTCCAAACTGTTTTCTAGAGTACTTACAGTACTTTAATCCATACTAGCAATATATGAATGCAAAGTTGCTCTGCGTTTTTTGTCATCACTTGGTATTAAGTCTTTTTAATTTTAGCCATTCTTATTGGTGTATATTGGTATCTCATTTTGGATTAGTTTTTACTTCTGTGAAAACTAATGACATTAAGCATTTTGTTATGCATTCATATGCCCCATTTTAAGATGTCTTTTGTAAAGTGTCTTTACCAAACTGTTGTCATTGCTTTTAAATATTTTGCCTTATTATGTTTTTGTAGTACTTTACATATTCCAAAAACAATTATTTTATTGGATATATGTACTGCAAATATTTTTCCTCTTCCAATCTGTGGCTTGCTTTTCTATATTAAGAGTGTTTTTGAAGAGTAGTTAATTTTAACTCCAGGTTATTCATTTTTACTTCTATGTTTTATGTTTTTTTGTGACCTATCTAAATAAGATATCATTAGATGTCTAAAAATACAAGTAGGAGAAAATGTTTGCAATATATCTTCCCAACATGTGACTGATATTTTGAGTACATTAAGGATTTCTATGAAGCACTAAGAAAAAGACAACCCAACAGAATATGAACAAATTCTTTAAAGTGGACAACAAGCAAATGGCCAATGCACATTTGAAGAGAGGCTCAGCTTTACTGGTCATCAGTAAAATGTAAATTAAAACCACAATTGGGTACCACTACATATTTAGCAAAATGTCTAACCTGAAAACAAAATAAAACAAGCAGAAACATAACTAGGATATGGAGCAATTGGAACACTTATACATTATAGATGGTGCTATAAATCAATAAAATGCCTTAAATATTTTGCCAGCCTGTGCTAAAACTGAACACACACGGACTCTGTAATCCATCAATACCTGTCCCATGTAAATGCTGAATGGAAATAAAAGCATATGTTCACCCAAAGATGAGTAGAATGTTCATAGCACTGCTATTCAAAATAGCCTAAACTGATAACTACCCAAGTTTCCATTCGTTATTCCAATATAGAAAAAATGTGCTACAGTCACTCAATCAAGTATCACACAGTAATGAGAATGAACAATTTGTAACTACATACAGCAGCATGCATAAATATCACAGATATAATAGTGAAAGAGGCCAGACACAACGTAGACTTGATGTCTCTATTTATATCAGAAGAAAACCAGAAAAACTAATTTAGGCTGTTAGAAATCAGGATGTGTTTAACTTTGATATGTGGGTTGTGCTGGTTACATGATGTTAAGTTTGCAAAAATATGGACAGATGTACAATTATAATATTTAAATTAGGTTGTGCATATATTTTTCAATAAAAATTAAAAGTAACTTAAAATTTTTCTTTCTATAAAAACGAAGAGCACACAAGAAAATACGGATTCTGGACATACCCCACTTTGTAGCTGGCTCCACTAGTTTTAATCTTCTCTGTTTAAATTCAATAACAATTTAAATTGGATAACGCTTTGTTCTAGAAGTTCTGACCCTAGTAATTTAGTATAAGAATATAGTCAATTAATTATGCTAAAATACATATTCTACATGGTGCTGTTTGAAACTGAGAAATAATTAAATCTAAACAAAACTGGAAACAACCCAACAACCCAAATTTTCTTCAGAAAAAGATATTGATTTTATAAATTGTGTTATAGCATACATTAATATCCTGTGCAGTCATTTAAAATCTATTTAAAAAGTTAAATAGATATCACTCTGTGGACTAAAGACTGATAAAAGCAACTTGCCAAAAAAATAACAAAATTATGTTTTATTTTAATACATATTCATAGAAGCATAGACAATTCTTGGAAGAATATGTGAATGTCTCTTGGGGATTACCTTCGGAAAGTATAGGTAAAAAAGAAACTTTAATTATACATACTTCTAATATAAATACCTGAATGCTTTTTATATAAGCTTTTAATAAATAAGAAATTTTAAAAAAGAAAAGATATAGATGGGAAAATTATTTAAAAGCCAAGTGACAAAAAAGGTCAGTATTTACTTGAACCTAGTGATGAATCTTAGTTTCACTTAAAAATAAGCCTGATAGGCCGGGCGCGGTGGCTCAAGCCTATAATACCAGCACTTTGGCAGGCCGAGGCGGGTGGATCACGAGGTCAAGAGATCGAGACCATCCTGGTCAACATGGTGAAACCCCGTCTCTACTAAAAATACAAAAAATTAGCTGGGCATGGTGGCGCGTGCCTGTAATCCAAGCTACTCAGGAGGCTGAGGCAGGAGAATTGCCTGAACCCAGGAGGCGGAGGTTGCAGTTAGCCGAGATCGCGCCATTGCACTCCGGCCTGAGTAACAAGAGCGAAACTCCGTCTCAAAAAAAAAAAAAAGCCTGATAACGTTTAGATATGTTGCAGCTTCACACAAAATTTCTAGTAATAACGTAAGAAAAAATAGTCTTACAACATATAAAGGACTATGAAGCCCAAAGTAATGTCAGTGAACCAAATGTAGTTTAATCGTTGAATTATTTTTATTTCAAATGTATTTTAAAAATCATAAATGAGGTTTTGTAACCCAAAGCTGAAACATTCATTCTTCATAGCTTCAGAATTTGACAAGCAATTTCAAGACCATACTTTCCAAATCGAGTCTTCGTCACTATTGTTTACACCTCTCAGATCTTGTATTAAACAACTCCATTCTAAATTTACAGTTTTAGATGATTATTACAAACTTGTTGAAACTTTTCTGAAAGCAATCTATCAAATACAATGGCTTCTCAGGATCAACAGTTAGGGAAGAAAAATTAAATTATCTATAAAGAAATCATTTATCCATTTAAAACATAACCAGTGCTGTTCTCTGTCATAAAAGAGAACATGTAAAAATTAATTGAAATTATTTTTATAGTCTTTGGTAATATTTTATTTCCCACACACGTCTTCAATGCTGCTTAAAGTTCTTTTACACACAGTAATCATCATGATTTACTGAGTAAAAATCCCAGATATTAAGATAGTCCTTAAAATATGCTATTCCAAAGAGAAATGGAATACTTTTCAGGAAAAGAACTGCCTTGGCAAATTCCCTCAAATGTTCATTTAGAACAAAAATAGTTAATGAGAATATTTTTAAGCCAGCTTTGGGTATTATATGGCATACTGCTCACCAAACAAAAAAGGAAACTAAAACTTTCTTTATTTTTTAGATAATTTCTTTTTTTTCCCCTTTTCTTTTTTTATTTTTTGAGGTGGAGTCTCCCTCTGTCGCCCAGGCTGGAGTGCAGTGGCGGGATCTCGGCTCACTGTAACCTCTGCTGCCCGGGTTCAAGCAATTCTCCTGCCTAAGTCTCCAGAGTAGCTGGGACTACAGACACCCGCCACCACCCCTGGCTATTTATTTTTTTTTTTTTTAGTAGACAGGGTTTCACCATATTGGCCAGCCTGGTCTTGAACCCCTGATTTTGTGATCTGCCTGACTCGGCCTCCCAAAGTGCTGGGATTTTCTAGTTTCTGTTTCCCTGTACTGCCATTCACGTTATATTGAGGATTTTTTTTTTTGGACTTAGTTTAAGACTGAATTTATGCCTTTTATAAACATAATAAGTATAAAAACCTTTTGTAAGCATTCTGGAATATGTATAGCTTTCATGAATTAAATTTAATAGGCCTGATTGAAGTGAAGGGATTTATTTGTTAAAGTGAACTTATTCAAATAAACTACCCATTGGAATATAGGCCAAGTCACTAACTGCCTAAAATTTGAATGTTTGTACTTTTATTTTCTTCTTCCTTTCCTAAGTGTATATCTCAAATTACGTCTCTAACCTGTGACTTGAGTCTATTGAAGTCCTAGGAAAAGACCCTTAAACAAATTCCTAAGTGTTCTGAATTTAGATATAGGAATTCCATTAGCTTCTCTACAAGAGCTGAACTGCTAGTGCAATCTCCACTACTTGAATGGCATTGGTTGTTCTATAAATCCTGCCAAGATCATCACAATGTATGCATCATCAAGCCTCCTTTTGGCATTTCTCCCCATGAAATGCCAAATGTGGGTGAAGGGGCAGAAGGCAGCAATGTGTGTACCTATGCAACTATCTTGCATGTTCTGCACATGTACCCCAAAACCTAAAATGCAATAAAAAATAAAAAATTAAAAAAAAGGCTCCTTTTACACTCTCAAGAAGAACAGATAGTTTTAAGAAAAATATGTGACTCCATGTGTATTAAATAATATTGTCTTAAAGTCATTTCTTCTTGCCACTCTTCACAGTGGGAAAATTACCAAATTAAACCTATTTTAGGATTGGCTACTTGGAGAATAGCAGGAAGTTTGGGGTTTTAATTCTAGTCTCAGTTCTCATCTGTTTCTTAAAATTATTACTAATTGCTCTGATAAGAGATGGTTTCAATGTGAATAGCAAATTTTGATATACTGTAACTAAGGTTTAGGAATGTTTGTCTTTAGAGAAAGGTGTTATAAATGATATTAATGAAAGACCAAATATAGTGTACATATCAACAATTTAATCTTTGACTGTATGTTACTGGGTTAGCTCCCTCCTTCTGTGTGATGGTACCATGCATAGAGTCAGTCAAATCCTTGTAATGTTTTGTATGAACGTTGACAATGTAAATAACATGCAAAAATGTTTATAAAATTAAGAAATCAAATGTATTGAATTTTATTATTGAAAATTGATATTAACGTATAAAAAAATAAAATAATATAATCTTTAAAAACAAGCCTGAATACAAGTAAACCTTTGGATCTAACTACCAGCTTATAGGAAATATGGAAAATAGGGTAGTAGGTTAAAAGCGACCCTGGTTTTTAAATAAATTAATAATATATAAAAAAAATAAAAGCAAAAGTAATAGGGGGCTACAAAGTAAAAAAATTTTGAGGGCTATGGCACCAAATATAGCACATGTACTTTGTTTAGGTCTTTACCTGAACAATAAACCATAATAATATAGGTTTATAAAAATAGTTGAGTACATAAAATATTAAAAAGAAAAAATAAAGGGAAAAAGCCTTTCTGTAATGATGAAAGTGATTGTACAAGATTACAAGAAACTAATGGGCCTTATGAACTAATTCAATTAAGAATCCTTTTTTATATCTTGTAAAAAAAAAAAAAGAAAGGAAAAGCTATGAAAGATGTTCTGGCATTCTTGGAACAGTTGAGAAAATTTGAGAATGGGCAGCATATTAGTTTTTGTGAAATTATTGTTAATTTTCTCTGATGTAATAATGTTATAGTTATGGAAAAATAAGTTACTTTTTTTAGCAGTGGTTCAAAATGTTTTCTACTTACTTTCAAATTGTTAAAATATATACCAAAGAGTTACATTCTTATTTATTTATCTTTTCAATGCTAACATTCTGGGATTTATTTCCTTATATCCAGACTTCTATTTATTTATATTTTTTTAATTTCAAGTTTTATTTTAGATTCAGGGGTACACGCACAGGTTTGTTATATAGGTACATTGTGTGATGCTGAGGTTTGCGGTATGGTTGATCTGGTCAGCTAGGTAGTGAGAACAGTACTCACTGTTCCCAATAGTTAGTTCTTCACCCCTTGGCCCCTCATCTTCCTCCCTCTAGCATTTTTGTTTCCATCTTTATTAGATGGAGAAGTTCGAATATGGGCTTGGCATTAGAGATATGAGGAAATTATTGTCAGTTTTGTTAGACATAATGACATTTTAGAAAACCAGTGCCCCAAATTCACAGTAGGCTGGAGTACTAATAAAACTCCAAAGAAGTTAAGAAATTATCAGGAAATTAATAAACTGTACTCTCAGTAGCCACTGAAAATACGACTCTCTCTCTACACACACACACACACACACACACACACACACAGAGAGAGAGAGAGAGAGAGAGAGAGAGAGAGAGAGAGAGAGAGAGAGCGCAAATCCTCAATTTAGAGTACAACATGCCAGTTCAAAAACTTACAAAAATTGAGTCAAGAGAAGCTATGGTACACTGATGAAAAAACACATCATAAAGATAAATTTTCCCTGTATATGAAAGTAAACTAAAAAACTAGAATCACTCTTGGAGCACTTTCTTAAATTTATCTTATTTTTCAATTTGTTCTTAATGTCAACAAGATCTATCTTTCAAAGAGAGCAACAAATCGGCCCCAGCTCTTTCTCCCATGATTTGTTAAAATTCCTTATCAGTCTGAAAAGACTCTGAGCCTTCTTTGACCAGTTATCTAGTACAATATTCAAGAATATTAGGGTCTCTAAAATCAAGATCAAAGGAAAAAGTAACTCAGAGAGATCAAGATCTCAAGAAAGATAATACAGGATACAGAAGGAGAAACATCTTATAGATGCCTTGCAGATTACTGTTACATTGTCACCCTCTGTTACTTTATTCAAGCTGGCCTATCAAGCTTGCTTCCATATTCCTGTAGTGAAACCATAGTTCTTGAGGATATTAGTAACCTCTGTGATGTCAAAATCCAAAGGTCACATTTCTGGTCAAATTTTACTTGACTATGTAATGATCTTCAAACCTGTTGCCCAAATTCTACTATCTTTAAACACTTTTTATATCTTGGGAAGTGCTATGTCATTGGATACTTCTCTGCAGTCTCCATAGTCCTTCCATTTCAAGGGACCTCTAAAATTATTGTGCTCTAGGCTCAGTTTTCACTCCGATGTTTTCTTAACGTTGTCTCACAATGATCGTATCCAGTTATACGATGGTACAATTAATCTTCACACTGTGACTCCCATATTCATATCTTCAGGTTTGACTTGGGCAGACTTAAAATACGTTTCATATCATGTTACCTTGAATTTATGATAGTAATGCTAAACTTACCCTGGTCCAAAAATCTTCAATTACTCTCTTTCCAAATTTCCCTTCCTTCAAAACCAGCTGGTATAGTTTGGATATTTGTTTGTTTCCCAAACTCATGTAGTATTGTATTCCCAATGCTGGAGGTGTGGTTTGGTGGGAGGTTTTCAGATCACGGTGGCAGATGCCTCATGGCTTGGTGCTATCTTCAATATAGTGAGTTTTTGCAAGATCTCATTGCTTTTGCTTCATCTTCCACCATGACTGAAAAGCATGTTCAGCTTTGTTTGTTTGTTTGTTTGTTTTAATATGAGGAATCTCTCGGGATTGTAATTTTAATTTGTATTTCAAATATTTCGAGTGAAGTTAAACATCTTTTTATGTACTTATGAGACACTTGTATTTATTTCTTCCCAGTGTTATTGGGTTGGTCTTCAGTTATTTTCTTAATTTGAGGGAAGCATATTAACATTAAAAATATATACCTACCTGGCAGGGGAGATACCATGATCACGAAGCTGGTTTCCCAGGGCGAGGCTTGTCCATTGCACTCTGGATGTGCTGACCCCTGCGATTTCCCCAAATGTGGGAAACTCGACTGCATGATTTGTGGTAGAGGGGGACTGCGTTCGCGCTTCCCCTGAAAAAAAAAATTGTACTTTAGGACATAGATGGCAAACATTATCCCTAATTTCACATGTATATTATAACAGTTTTGAAGCATAATTGGTCAAACTTTGCCTTTATGGCTTTGAGACTCTGAATCATTGTTTATCCCACCCTCAGACTATGAAGCATCCCCTAAATATTTCATCTTGTACCTATACGTGTTCATATTTTATTTTTTGATTATAAATATTTGATCCATTTGGAATGTATTCTGATGTATACTATAAAGAATGTATTCAATTTAATCTTTCTTTTTTTATATGGTTAGCATGCTGTGCAAAAGCATTAACTCAAAGTTCTGCCTTCCGCCACTAATTTGGAATGCTTCCAGTATCATATGCAAAATTCTTGTATATACTTGAGTTTGTGCTTGGATTTCCAATTCTTTTTCACTGATCTTTCGGTATAGGCATCTGTTATTACTACTTTTTTTTTTCCAATATAAAGGCCTTATAGTACATTTTAATGTATAGTATACTACCCATCTATTTAAACATAGCTTTTATTTTTCAGGGGTTTTAAAGGGATATTCTGTTCCTTCTCTCACGAATTTTATAATCAACTAATCTAACAACAAAAAAACATAACTCATGATATTTATTTTGGACTCATGGTAAATTTGTAAATTCTTAAGGAGAACTGACATTGTATTATGTTTTATTTTTCTATCTAAAAATATAGTACTTTATTTATTACTTCAAGGATACGCCCATGTTTTTCAAGACTGTTTTATAGTCGTTTTCATATTTATTTTTTCATCGGCTTTTTCATAATTCTTTCTAGGTCCATTCTAGGCATATTTTTATTTTTGCAACTGTAAATTGGATATTCTAGTTTATTATTTACTTGTTTTTGTTTCTATATATGAACATTTTGATTTATCATTGTAAATTTTATGTTACTTCCCTAAATTTTCTCTCCGTGTTTCATTGCTTCCAATCACATAGTCTCATCATTTACAATCATAGTTTTGCCATTTTCTTTTCCAAATCTCATTTCTCTCATTGCTTCTGATGGGCCAATTTCCTAATTTCTCAAAATCAGTATTACATATCAATGGGAATAGCATTTACCTTAGTCGTGTTTCTGAATTTAGTAAGAAGTTTTTTGTGTTTTCCCATTAAAATACCAACTTAGGGCTAATATATTCATTACTGTTAAATAGTGTCTGAAAATATCTATCAAATCCTTTGCTATTGAGCCAATTTACAGACAAGTATGGGCATTCAATAATGCCTCCATATGTGAGGATCATCACATGATGTTTTCCAGAATGATAAAACAGTTCTGGTATTCAGGCTCCCTTGTATTTCTCTTTCAACTCACTTTGTGCATATTATTTTTAAATGTACAATTTGATTTTATTTGCTAGCATCAGTATTGAGATGGTGAAATATTAATTTTCATGTGTGTTTCTATATGCAATCTCTTTTCATTTTTGCTTAGTTTTATATAAATTTTATGAAAATAATGTGGATGTTTCTGTTATGTTGGATGCTCTAGATAGTTCAAGTAGCACTGGGATTTTCTGATTTATAAATTTTGTATTATTATCATGTGAGCTAATCTTGGCCTGGCATATTTTGTCATGCAACTTTTATAAGTTTCTATACATTTAAAAATATAGAACTGTATTTTAAAAATTTCTTTAATGGGCTGGGTGTGGTGGTTCATGCCTATAATCCCAGCACTTTGGGAGGCCTAGGCAGGCCAATCACCTGAGGTCAGGAGGTCCAGACCAGCCTGGCCAACACGGCAAAACCCCATGTCCATTAAAAATATAAAAATTAGCAGGGAGTGGTAGTGTGTGCCTGTAATCTCAGCTACTCCGGTCGCTGGGACAGGAGAATCACTTGAACCTTGGAGGCGAAGGTTACAGTGAGCCAAGATTTTGCCATTTCACTCCAGCATAGGTCACAAGAGTGAAACTTCGCCAAAAAAAGAAATTTTTATTTACCGTGGTAAATTATATTTTCCTAAAGCTAACCATTTCATCTAGATTTTCAAGTTTCAATGTTTTGGCAAAGAATTCATCAAAGTAGTCTCATGATCTTTTGCAAAGTATCTCTTTTCTGATAGATATATTTTACTCACTATTTCTGATTATGTATATTTGTGTTTATCTCATAACACAGTCTCATAGTGACATTACTAATGCTATCACCACCAAATTGATTATCTAGACTGTATAAATCTTTCTATCTGCTCTGGAAATGGTCAACCAAACTTAGCCTGTATCTCCCTGCACTGAGAATCAGCAAGTGCCCTAGGAGAAAATACTGGGAGAAATACTGATTGACATCAGCACTTTTCCCTTTTTTCTGGGATAATGTTCCATGAAGTCCTGGTGGCTTTAGTTGCTCTCTGATGCTTTAAAATAGAAGTTGTAGTAGTAGTTGTTGTTGTTTGGTGTTTTATAAAACTATATTCTTGAGGACATAATACAATTGTTCGTAACAGAAGGATTAGTTTGATACAAATCTTAATATGAGTCCCCTTACCATCTTGCACCCTATTATCTACAAGCAACCAGAGCAACCTCTCAAAATGAAAATCAGAGCATATCAGTTTCCTACCTTTAACCTTCTAAAAGCTTCCATTTACATTTCAAATTAAATGAAACTCATTACCATTTCTAAAGGACTTCATAAGCTGGGGCCTGATTACAGTCTTGATACTTTCTCACCCCACTTTCCTACTCACAGTTACAATTTACATATATTTCTCAATCATCCGGAGCTTGTTTTTCTTCTAGAGCTTCTGTATTTCCTGTTCTTTCTGCATGAAATTCTTCAATATTGTTTCAAGATTAGCTCTTTCTCGTCTTTCTAGTGTTGGTTCCAAGGACTTAGCTGCTTACATCAAGGAAGCGTTCCCCACCAGTCACTCTCTAGCTCTCTAGCTCTCTAGCTGTATTTTATTTTCTTTGCAGCAACTAAAATTTGGAAATTATGTTTTTTAATTAATCACTTTATAATTCATCAGTGAGAGTGGAGAACTTGACTATGCTTTGCTCTAGTGTGTTTTTAATCCCAGTAGACTACCTGGCATGTAACAGGTGCTCAAGAAACATTTGTGAAATGAATGATAATGTTACCACTATTCTTAGCACAGGAGTAGTAAGTATCTGAGCTCCTTAACCAGATCATAACAACAAATAAACCTTGAGTTTGAGAAAATACATAAGATTAAATATAACATCTAGAATCTGATCAACTCTCTATAAAGTTGTTTGCGTTGGGTCAAATGGTTTAACGTTGATGAGCTTACTGTTTTTGGCTATAAAGTGAAGGAAAGATAGAATACCTAAAATTTCCTTTCCAGTTTAAGCGTTTTCTGATTTATAATGAAATAACTTTGAATTTTAACATAAACATTACAATATCATCTTATTCACTTAAAAAAATCAGTGTATTTGTTCTTTAGGAATTTTATTAATGGAATTATTTTTTTGGAGGGGAATTACATTCTCATCTCAATTATCTTTATTTAACACCTTTAACAACTTTTTAATTATATGTAAGTGTATTGTTATGTAAAATAAACAATATTTTGGGCAAAGATTAAAATCAAAATGAAAACTTTAACATAAATCTCATAGAGAAGAACATGGGTAATATTAAAATTTCCTAAGTAGTTTCTTCTCTGCATATTAAACTGGCTGTGATTTTACATGAATAATGGAATATACTAAAATTGGTGGCATAATCCTTTTATTAGAGCAGTTATGAGATGAAAAGACAAAATCTACTAGGAAAAGTTATAAGAAACACATCTCTCACAATAAAAAGATAAAGTTTGTCTCTTAACTTACACTCCCTCTGATGTTATGCATATTAGATCATACTTTTAAATCCATTGGTAGTTTGTAAGACAGCTCATTTTTGATAAGCTCTGGCAATGCTGCTATAAATACAAAAAGATTTATGAACTTTTGCATTTAAATTACAAAATCCTTTGGTACATCTGAAGTGTTAACCTCACAGTTAAACTGAATGTTTCTTTAGCATTTGAGGCACCTACCATGTTTTAGAATGTAGATTAATGTGAAATGTCTTTATCTGTGGAAAAGTACATAAAACTATCTTGGCAATCGGGCTTCTGGGTATATTATAAAAGAACAAAATAGTCTCCCTTTTTAACCATTAAAAAAGTGATAACATTCAAACCTCTTTCTTCAAATATTGCCATTCATTTATAAAACGTAGTATTTTTATAGCAATAATATAATTTTAATAAATTAAAAATCTTACATGAATAGTATAATTAAATGATTAAATTCCATTAAAAGGTCATGTATGTCTGCAAAAAAAAAATATTAACCAATGTTTACCTGTTTCAAGTTACAGAATTAGAAACTTGTGCAAAGGTCAAAGGCAAATAATTTGTTGATAATTTAGTGGCAAATCACTATTTTGCCATGATCATTTCAAACACATTAGAAACACACTGCCATATTTTATGCTTTATAGACCTTCTATTTTAAAAATAAAAATATATTTATTATTTTCTATTATTACAAAATGGTTTATTAAAAATCAGATTAGAAAAAAATCATGTATAAATCAGAAAATAAAAGTTTTTGTAGTCCTCAGCTCCAGGAAAACACATTTTTCTTTAACATTTGGAATATATTCTTTAAAAACTTTCTCACAGATTACAGACATAACATTCTTCAGGAGGTTGACTATCAGTTGCTGCTATTTTCAAGTGAAATGACACACCAATGCAAGAAATTTACTCAACATTCCTTTAAACTAGTGGAATAGAAAGTGTCAAGACCAGTGCTCATCAGCTGGTAAGCAATGGTAGTGTTGCTGTGGCATCATAGTGAATTCTGAGTGGTAAAAGAGAAGCAAGGCATGAAGTGAGTTAGCGAGTCGTGATTTTTACACAGGAAAATGTTGGTTTTAAAATGCATTATTAAAATTTTACTAAATGTCTTACTAAATTCCTAGATAAATTACATGGTTCCAAGATATATATATATATATACTGTGTGTGTGTGTGTGTAATTTTACATATGTGTGATTTGTTTTTTCAGGCTAAAATGGAACAGTAACTTTTCTGGCTGACTACTTTTCCTTGGACGCAAACTTTCACAAATAGCCAAAAATGTTTGTAAGTAAAAAGTACAACTGGGCTTTTAAATAAATCCTCTAAAATCAAAATGAAGAAAAAAAGCTCCCTTCCTTTCAGAAAATAATCTGCAACCACTCTCAGGCATTTGTGTGCTTTTTAAAAAAATATTGAGGATGGAAGGGAAGCATGGTACATATAAGTTCAAATCTTACCTGTCACACGCCTAGTCTGTGAATCCAAATGATTTTTTCCATTAGTGGATTTTAGACTGAAGTAAGTAAGGGAAATTAATTTAACAAAATAAATGAGATTGGAAACTAATAAAGAACTTTTTACTTTATTTAGCATGCCTCACATACTATTTTAAATGAGTATACCTCCCTCATGGCATCCGTAAGATGAAAGGAGAGACAATTCAAGGCATTTAAGGCAATCCTAGAGAAGCTTTCTTCACTACTTCCTAGCTTTCTTTCTCAATCCTTTCAAAAACTAATCAACAGATTTCTGTTTTAAACTTATTGTATTGAAGATATAATAAGTTTACTTTGTTTACTCCCCTCTGCATGTATGAAAATGAAAATCAGTCTATTTCCATAATCAACACACTCTATTTATGAAATATCTCAATACAAATGGTAGTAGGCTCCTATTAAAAAAAGATTTTACCCTCATCACTGAAAAAAGAAATCAACATTACCAAGGTGTTGGATCTTTTGAGTATCTTTCCTCTTCTCTCCACCAGAGGTAAAGACTATATTGAATTTGGTATTTTTAAAATTCTTATATTTATATATAAATAAAATTTCTTTATGTATATATACTTAAGTAATATATGGTATATTTTGCCCTTCAACTTCTATTTACATGTATCACACTATGTATATGTTTCTGCAGTTTTTTTTTGCTTGCTAAAAGTATTGGTGAGATCCATTCAGTTGCCATCTATTTCATTTAGTATTGATGGAGTAGGGTGTTCCATTATATGTGCATATGTGCACCCCACAATTCCGTTGTTCTTCTGCTCATAGTTACCTCACTGACATCACTATTTATTTATTCAGAAATGCAATCATCAGATCCATAAACTGCAATGTAAATGATCCATATTAATTATATAGGTTTTTCCCCCTGCTTCATCTCTGTGTATTAGGGTTGTTCCAAATCTGGGAGATGATCAAAATCACCTGGAGAGCTTCTTAAAAATAAGTTCAAGTAATCACACTCTATCCTAGACCTTCTAAGTCCATTTCCCAGGCTATCATCCAGGAAATCACACAAAAATAATATAAAACAAAAATGTACAAATAGAACTAGGCATGGTGGCTCACACCAGCAATCCAGCACTTTGGAAGGCTGAGGGTCACCTGAACCCAGGAGTTTGAGGCTGTACTGAGTTATGATAATGCCTTTGGATTCCAGCCTGGGCAATAAAGTTTCAAAATTCTCTAATTTTGAAAAAGTACAGATAATCCTTATATGCAGATATACTTGAAACCACTCTATTAAAAGGAGAGATTACATTTGTTTTTAAATTTTTAAGTAAAATGTAGAAACAGAAAAGCACACATATTATAAGTTTGCAATTCAGTTAACAAGATAATTTTTTCACCTTATATACTTCCAAAGGTCAACTGAAAATTATTTTCCCCAGTTTCTAATTTTAACAAAGCCTTAGAAAAGAAAAAGAGAAATAGTCTGAGACATGAGAAAAATAAAATTAAACTGACAAAGAGATAGTAAATAATTGTCAGCTTGTCCAGTTTTTGTGTAACTTAATTCATACAAATAAAAACATCCTCATACTTTTAAAGGCATAGAATTACACAATTTTAATAACTAGCCCAATACACAGGATCAAAATAGGAGAATCAGCAGCACCATAGAAATTGCATTTCACGACTGGAGTTGGTCACCTATAGATGCTGACAACAGAGGATAATTAAAAGAATGATCACATAAAATGAACTGAAGTCACTGAACACTCAAACAGCTATAGCATGCTAATCATAATGTGTATCAGCTCTCATTCTTTGATCTTGGGATGACTTTCTTCTGCATAACAATGAGGTTATATGAATTGTGTTGACATCATTTGAAGGAGTGAATACAGTAGACTGCAACTGGATTTGAATCTAGATTTTTTTCTTCAACACAGTCATCTATTTTTAAGAAATCATTTAAAATGTTGAACGTGAAATAGCTCTGACCCTTGTCAGAGTAAACAGAAAAATGTACAAATAATTATGTTAATAGTTTGATCATTCATACTTTAGAGATAGTTACTATATGCCATTTTTGTTTGTATATGTTCACTTAACTCCCTTTAAATGTCTTCACCACAACTTGACTATCATTTTTGGGTAATATTTTTACTTCCACTGGATTTTTAATCATTTTAATGCCCAAACTTCACATATGTATGAATGCAACTAAATATATCAAAGTATTAAATGTTCTTACAAATAACGCAGTGATTTGTTATTACATTTTGAGAGAAATATACTGTCATCATGCTTAATTTGATATGGAAAGTGAAAGTTTCCTTGTATCATCACAATTAGATAATGTTGCTTAAAGTTGTAAATAAGTGACATTGGAAAAGTAACTGACGCAAGGTGTAAATAAATGATTACATAAATCTGCGTGTATTGTAGGAACATTAAAAACAAATCTAATGTACAAATCAGCTTTTGTACTCTAAACTTGACTCTCTCCCCAAACATCTGCCCAGTATCCAGACTTAGGCATTTTTGTGGCGTTCCCAACAGCAAAATAATGTCTAAGGCAACAAAAAAGTTGTTTCTTCAAAGGTGTGGAGTTTGGAATAATTTCCAAACTGTTATTTTTTTCCTTAAGCTGCTAAAAGCAAAAAGTATTTTCTTGGTTATAAAAATATGACTCACCGTATGTTATCATGCTAAAATACGGGAGTAATAATTGAACACAAAGGTAATAAACTCACACAGACAAAATGTACTCTCTCAGGTCTCTATTCATGTACCGGTAATCTGAAGAGACCTCTCTCAGGTCTCTATTCATGTACTTGGTAAGTTCTATATATATAATATATATATAAGCTATGTATATACATATATATAGCTATATATGTATATACAAATATATAACATATATAAGCTATGTATATACATAAAATATAATAAATATATTTATATATTTATTATAAATATAATTTATTATATATTTATAAATATATAACAAATATATAATAAATATATTTATTGTTTCAGGTTCGGGGGAACTTATATATAATGTTATATATATGAACATATTATATATGGTTATATATATATGAACATATTATATATGGTTATATATATACACACACACATATATGTATAAGCTATGTGTAGCTATACATAAGCTATGTGTAGCTATACATAGCTTTTATATATATATATATACATATATACACACACACACATAGCTTGTATATATTATATATAAGAACGTATTATATATAAGTTCCCCAGAACCTAAAGTACAATAAATAAATATATTTATTATATATTTGTTCAGATCATCTAAGCTATGTATCTCTTTAAAATTGTATTACATACTGCACATAAAAATTTCATATAACAAGTCTTATTTCTGGCTCATTCCACATGGCATCAAAAGAACTCTACTCATTATAGAAGCTCAGACATCTAGAGTGATAGAGTAGTTGCCATCTTGTGATATTACCATCCTACGATGAGGCTTTAGGGTTTGCAGAGGCAGAAGAAAATAATGGAGAATCAAGTACTGGTAACTAAAATCATTTCCTGAAAAATGCTACATATAAATTTTACCCATATTTTAGGGACCAGGATTAGTCATATGCCCATATCTACACTCAAAGGAGTAGAGAAAAGTAATTATCCAGATACCTAGAAGTAGAAGAAAACCAAATACTGTGACTTGGTAAGTTCTACCACAACTTTTGAACAGATACGTTTATTTTATTATTTTTTTTATGGCAGGCAGAAATTTTGAGGTTATATTTTTAATGAACTTTGGATTCTTTTTATTTACAGACAAGAATCTGCTTTTTAATAAATGAAGAAGCTAAGGACTAACCCTTTAGTAACATTCAGTACATTTTTGATATCTGTTATGTTTTCATTACTCTGGGTTAGTGATATGTGTATGTGTGTATTGAGAGGGAGGGTCGTTGGTATAGTATATGTTTCAGTCAAGTTGGCTATCATTTTTTTATTATAGCATAATGGTGAATAAATTTGGAGATGATTCAGAACATGTGATAAGACATACCCTACTCGTCCATTTCATCATATCAGTTTCAAGTAACAGTTACTGTCAATGACTGAATGAAGCAGGATGGTACAGTCAATAGGGTTTGTTGAATCAAGTACAGGCTTAGAATTATATAGATGTCTTGGATCACACACATTTTTATCTTATTGGCTTTTTGGCTAATAATTCAAAAATTCCTAAAACTCAATTTCCAAATTGGTAAAATGGTAAGAGGACCTCTTGTTATGTTGTTCTGAGAATTGGAGCTTTTCTTTGGGAAATATAGAATACAGGGGATAGGACAGAGTGTTTTAAAATGATAGTGATGCCATCCCCTGGTATCCACGGTGGATTGATATCAAGAAACCCTGCGAATATCAAACTCTATGGATGCTCAAGTCCCTTATATAAAATGGCTTAGTATTTGCATATAGCCTAGTTTCATCCTCCTATGTACTTTAAATTGTGTCTAGATTATTTTTAATACCTAATACAATGTAAAAACTGGATAAATAGCTATTCCACGGTATTATGTGGGGAATAATGACAGGAAGAAAACATGAAAAATGTCTGTACGTATTCAGTACAGACGCAATCTCTCTTTCTTCTTTCTTTCTTTTTCTTTCTTTCTGTCTTTCTTTCTTTCTTTCTTTCTTTCTTTTTTCTTTCTTTCTTCTTTCTTTCTTTCTTTCTTTCTTTCTTTCTTTCTTTCTTTCTTTCTTTTTTCTTTCTTTCTTCTTTCTTTCTTTCTTTCTTTCTTTCTTTCTTTCTTTCTTTCTTTCTTTCTTTCTTTTTTCTTTCTTTCTTCTTTCTTTCTTTCTTTCTTTCTTTCTTTCTTTCTTTCTTTCTTTCTTTCTTTCTTTCTTTCTTTCTTTCTTTCCTTCTTTCTTTCTTTCTTCTTTCTTTCTTTCTTCTTTCTTTCCTTCTCTTCCCCCCCCCTTCCCTTCTTTCTTTCTGCTGTCACCCAGGCTGGTTATAATTTCGGCTCATTGCAACCTCCGACTCCTGGATTCAAGCAATTCTCTGCCTCAGCTGGGATTACAGGCACCCACCACTACGCCCAGATGATTTTGTATTTTTAGTAGAGACAGCGTTTCACCATCTTGGCCTGGCTGGTTTTGAACTTCTGACCTCATGATCCACCTGCCTTGGCCTCCCAAAGTGCCGAGATCACAGGCATGAGCCACTGCATCTGGCCCGTTTTTTAAAACCTTTTAATTTAATTATTGTTTTGAGATGGAGTCTTATTCTGCTGCCCAGGCTGGAGTGCAGTGGTGTGATCTTGTCTCACTGTAATCTCCATCTCCTGGGTTCAAGTGATTCTCCTGTCTCAGCCTCCCAAGTAACTGGGATTACAGGTGCATGCCACCATGCCAGGCTAATTTTTGTATTTTTTAGTACAGACAGTGTTTTGCTGTCTTCACCAGACTGGTCTTGAATTCCTGACTTCAGGTGATCTGCCCATCTAGGCCTCCCAAAGTGCTGGGATTATAGGTGTGAGCCACCAATTAATTTACTAGAGAGATTTCTTTTTTGAGTACTTTCTATCCATGATTTGTTGAATCCACGAACATGGAGTACATGGATATGGAGGGTAAATTTTATTGTTAATATTTTTATGATGCTAAGATGTAATTCTCTTTTATGCTACTTTGGTAGATTTATAATTTAGTTAAAAATCATTTATGGTATGGGAATATCTAGAGGAGACCTTTATAATATGAAGTTCACAATTACCACTCAACTAATGCCTGTGATAGTCTATGCTGAATACCACTACCATTGCAAATTGCAATGCAATTGCGATATAGCCTAGTTACATCCTCCTGTGTACACACAGGCAACTGCAAATCTAGTTGCTACCATATTTGGGCTGTAGTTTAAAGTTGCCAAAGAGATCAAGTTATTTCTGACACAAGTAAAGTTTCAGGGAATCTTAAAGATGCCTTTGGCAAAATATTTTATATTGTCCCCTCTGTACCCCTACATCTGCTAAAATAACTCCCTACTTCCAGTATTTAAATTTCAAAGATTAAAACAAGCATATTGGTGTCCTGGATCACCTATAAAAAACATGAACTTTTCTCAGACTTGGACACAGTACTAAAGATAATGTAAATGGTGATTATCACCAAGTTTATAACTAGGTCTAGGAAACTAATCAGTAGCAAGATACAAATAACTACATGTGTTGCTTTCATGTCAAAGTTTTATTAGAAAATAAGCTACCGAGGAGCTATTCCTGCCTCCAGTACAAATAAATTAATATTATAAAGTACATATGAATGACCAGTATTATAATACGTGATGGGAAGAGTTATGGAATATGTAAGGAAAACATAGCAGTCTGGGGCTCTTCAGTGTAAATATACCACTTAGCAGCTTTGAATACTTTCCTAAATTGCATTTCAGTTATCAGCTTGAAGTCATTATGGATTTACTCTCCTTCTAAAGTGTGAAATTGCTCCACAAGTCTGTGTTAAATGTTATTAATTTGAATGTAAAATAAAAGTTATAATACATTTTCATTTATGAAATATAATTGAATCATAAATATTTGCACAAAATGAAGATAAACAATAATTTTTTATAACATAGTAGTTGAATTGTAACACTGAGTCATTCTGAATTAGAACTAGTCCAGAATAGTTTCTTAATCATCTCTAAATGGCAAGGGGACAATATTTTGTCTAATACATGAATTTACTTATACTAAATGCCTTGGGAAGCTTAATTTAAAAATTGTATTTTATGAAACATGATTCCTGGGTTGGTTAACTTACTTGGTAACCAGAAATTTGTCAGATTTTGAAAGTGTAATGACTCTCTCCTTTGTATATTCTTCAAATATTTTCATTTGAAATATTTTATTCATTGCAATATTTTGTTTCATTTGTTATCTCAATAACAATTGCTTATACCGTCTGCACACTGGACATTGCTGTATCAACTAAAACGCTTGCTCACATTTACTAAAGAATGGAGATTCATACAGAGTTATGTATAACTAGTAAACATTTTATATCTTTTTAAATTTTAATTTAATTTTTTTTATTGCATTTTAGGATTTGTGAAGAACATGCAAGATTGTTGCATAGGTACACACATAGTAGTGTGATTTGCTGCCTTCCTCCCCATCACCTATGTCTTTTACTCTTAATAATGATTCTTAGATTTATAGAACTGAAAAGAAATCTAGAGATCCACTAATTGAAGTGCTCTATTTGCAGAAACAGGAAAATAATTTCCTGAGACATTCACTGCTTGCTGAAGGTCAGAGAACAGGATAGCAGAGCTTGAATTAAAATTACATGTTTTTGATTGCTGGTTTGGATATTTTTCCAGCAAACTTGATAGTTTATTCTATCATAAGTGGGAATTATATGGTTAGTAACCATCAACATCACCACTATATTCTCAAGGGAATTATGAGTGTTTATTCAAATCTCAGTTTTGATAATATCGATTCAAAGAAGAAGAAACGAGATAGTGTTTCAATTCCGTCTTGCTATTAATATCTTCTCCTCCGTAGCAACAGAACTGAGGTATCCAGGTTGCTCCATCTACAATAGAGTGCATATAAGACGTAGAACAATGGGTAGGAGAGAGAGGCCATTGACTAACATTAGCTCTCTCCTTTCTGTATGTTAGGTAATGGCACGCGGTTAGTTGCTTCTTAGTGAAGCTCCACTTGAGGAAGCAAAAATTAGTTTTCGGGAAAACATAGACGGAAATATGAAGAGAGAGCTTGTCCTGATTGATCTTTAAATAGAATGGGGAAGTCTCGATGCAGTGAACCACGTGAATCCCTTTGACAAGGTCTCAGTATTGTGGTTGCTTTTATCCGACGCATTGGCTTTGTTTGGAATTTCACACTGGTCTTGTAAATGCAACACGGTGAAAAGTGAAGGAGATATTGAGTGTAAAAAATCCTTTTCAATAGAAGTTTGAGGAAAGTAATTTTCCTAAAATGCCTTTTCTTTGGAATCCATTGTCGAACAAATATTAGGAAACATTTAACTTTACGTTGAAAGTAATACAATGTGAAAATGAATGCCAATGATGTAATTGTCTGATTAAATCTGCAGTACCTGAAGGGTTGAAATCAATTTATACTAAATCATTATCTTTTTATGGCAGGCAGATGTTGGGGTTATGGTATTAATAATGAACTTTGGCTTCTTTTCATTTACAGATCAGGATCTTCTTTTTAATAAAAGGAGAAGCTAAGGTCTAACCCTCTGGCAGCAAACTGGCTCTCTAATTATCTTAGTAATAGCTCTAAATTATTATTCAATGTAGGTCTGCATCCCACTGTTAATGGGTCATGATATCCCTCGGGATTCGTACTTTTTTTACCATTGCAGTAAATGACTTGCCATCTGCAGATAATTCAAGTTCATTGTCTAACTTTGAAAAATAACATTGATATGGTCAGGAAGATATTGATGTATTTGAAGAGGTTTTAAAGTGAACTGGAAGGCAGAACAGCTGATTCTTGTGCTAAGATTTATCCTCCCTGTACTCCTGGAAAAAAATAATCAACATCAGTAATTTCATATTACAATGCATAATGTTTTTCTTTCTGATTTTACTGTCACTGTGGTGTATACAATGTTTCTACTGAATGAATTTTTTTTCTTATAACATAAAATTCCATAAAAGTAGCTCAGCAAGAAGGCAACAAATTATACAAGAAGGTGCAGTGAACTGTACTTAAATGTTACGTCTGACAGTTAATAGATTTTAATTTCCAGCATTATCTATGCTTCCAAGCCTCAATTTACTCATCTTTAAATGGAAGTAAAAATATTTCATCTTCTAGAAGAAGCAACTCTTTTTGTCTTTAAAAAGTTACTCATTTTGACCTCGTAATTATAATTTTCTGAGACTGCCTTAGGGAAACAATTTATGACTTTAACAAAGATATATAAATATGCAAATTGGAGAAAAAATTAGACTAACAAAAATGAGAAAATCTAAATTTCTATAAATATGGAAATATAAAAATAATGACACATGATACTATTGCAAAATGCAATACTAAAACAATAATTATATTCTGAAATATTTTATAATATGAAAAATACAATATTGAGAGTATGTTTAAAACCATAAAAGTTTAATAGTAATGTATTTTTGATAGCATGGCAACAAATTCAATTATCTTAAAATATATTACATAAACATATACATGCATAAATGTAACTATGTATTATAAGAACTTTAACAATTAATATACAATTCCTTTGGTCAGAAAAAAATGTAATTAAATGTAGTAATAATGGATTTCTATTTCAAAATATGTTGGGATACTTGTGACAGACCAATGCACCTAGGAAGAATATCTAGAAAAGCAGTAATAATGTAAAAATATTTCTTATATTGCATACACTAGAAAAGGGGAAACCAAAGAATAAGGTACGTGGAATCGAGCAGTATATGAAACCTTAAAAAGTATTAGGAAGGAAATTATAAACATGATAGCAGAAATCAACAACTCAACAATACAAAACAAATGAACAATAAGGGTAACTATCCATCAATCCGAGATTTGGTTCTAGAAAAATGACAGTCAGGCCAGGTGCTGTGGCTCCCGCTTGTAATCACAGCTCTTTGGGAGGCTGAGGCAGGCGGATCACAAGGTCAGGAGTTTGAGACCAGCCTGGGCCAATATTCTGAAACTGTGTCTCTATTAAAAATACAAAAATTAGCCAGGCATGGTGACACATGCCTGTAATCCCAGCTACTCAAAAGACTGAGGTAGGAGAATCGCTTGAACCCAGGAGGTGGAGGTTGAGGTGAGCCGAGATCACACTACTGCACTCCAGGCCTGGGTAACAGAGTGAGACTCAATCTCAAAACAAAACAAACAAAACAGAAACCTCTTAACTCCATTTTGATTATTGTCCACCTGTGATAAGTAAAACAAAACTTAAAAAAAATTATAAAACTTTAACTGCCTTAAAAGAAGGCAAAGTTTCCTTGAACTGAACTTAAAAAGCACTAACTGAAGAGGGAAAAATGTGATAAATAGGATTACAATACAAGTAAGCATGGTTTCTTATTAAAAGGCATCAAGAGAGTAAAAAAGGTATACCCACAGATGATATACATATCTGACAAAGAGCTCCTATATACAGAATTCTTAAAATGCAATAACAATAAAAGTCAATACATTACAAATAATTATTAGTATTAGGGGCAAAGACTTCAACAGTCACATCAAAAAAGAAGGCGTAAAAATGCCTAATAAACATCTCAACAGTTGCAGACTTCATTAGTTAACAGAGAAATTTATGTAATACTATGAAGCCATAAAAAAGAATGAGTTCATGTCCTTTGCAGGGACATGGGTGAAGCTGGAGGCCGTCATTCTCAGCAAATTTACACAGGAACAGGAAACCAAACACTGCATGTTCTCACTCAAAAATGGGAGTTCAACAATGAGAACACAAACGAATGAACACAGGGAGGAGAACATCACATACCAGGGCCTGTTGCAGGGTGGGCAAGAGAAGGGAGATCATTAGGATAAATACCTAATGCATGTGGGGCTTAAAACCTAGATGATGATAGGTGCAGCAAACCACCATGGCACGTGTATACCTATGTAGCAAACCTGTATGTTCTGCACATGTATCCCAGAACTTAAAGTAAAATAAAAAAAATGAGGCATCATTATAAACCCATATGAATGAAGAAATTTTAAGACAAATGTTGTATAAGTATGTAGCAACTGGAAATCACTGCTAGTATTAATGTATATTGACATAATCTCACTGAAAACTCTTTTGTCAGAAACTACTAAGTCTGAACATAGGCATATCCTAAACTGGGCAATTCCACTCATAGATAGAAACTTAAGAGAAATGTATACATATGTTCATCAAAAAACATGAAGCAGTAGTTCGCAGAACCTCATAGTAGATAAAACTGTAAACAATCTAAACTTCAATCAAAAGACAAGCAGACAAATTCACCACAGTTTATTTACATAATTCATTACTGTATAATAATTATTCTGAACTATAACTCTGTACAAGAACATAGGTGAATTTTGACTGGAAAATTAAGACGCAAAAACGTGCAAACTTCATGCCTCCACCTCTGCAAAATTCAAAAACCAGGCTGTGTGCCAAAGTCAGAAGGTAGCTTTATTTAAGGAAAGAGAGTGACTAGGAAGGACATGATGATGGCTTCTATTGTGTTGTCAGTGATATTTTTCTCAATCTAAAAGCTAGTTTACATGGGTGTGCTCATGTTATTAAAACCCATCAAGTTTTACTCTTCCAGTACTCATTATATATATATGCATATATATATATAAAATATATATACATAAGAAGCTTTTAAAGTTATAATGAAATATGCATACATTATAGTTTTATTAAATGGATTAACATCTAGTCAGATGTTTATTAGCTATTCTGATACTTTCTTTTTGCTGTGACTGTTGAAGTCTTTTGCTCATAATATTAGTAATTATTATTTTTACTGTTTTGACTTTCATTATTTTTGCATTTTGAGAATTCTGTGTATGGGAGCTTTTTGTCAGATACACATATCATCTGTGGTATATTTGTTACCGGTGTTATTAAGTGGATCTTATGTATGATGAGAAAGCATTTTGTAGTCTATAAAGCTGTGGCTACATTACTATTGTAGCCCAGAAAATGTGATTACCCAGCTGTAAGTGTGTGTGGAGTTATAATATGATTTCTGACCCAATAAAATATCACCTTGTACTTCCCTGACCTCTTTTCAAATTTCTTTCTTGGCGGTGTTTAGAGAACAGCTTGATTCCAAATAAAACCCTGTTCCCAGCTTTATGAATGCCAAGAAAGCCATTTAAAACCGTTGTCCCCAGATTAACTTTCCGAAGAAAGTAACTCTGCGTCCCCAATATAAAGTTTCAGGAGGAAAAATCGAGTCAGTGTTCCAGGGATCTTTGGGATCCTTGTTTATCTCCAGTTCCTCCATTCTCTTAGGACAAATGAAATTCTGAGACGGTAACAGAGGAACTGACTGCAAATATTGAGAAGAGCTTACAATCAGCAAGAAGATAAAAGAATCTACCCTTACAACCTTTCATTAGAAGGAACTGTAACAACTTCAAATAGCAGTTAAGATCTGGACTTAGGAAGCAGAAGGCATGAACAAAACTTCTAGCTTCACCAGTTACCAGATGTATACAGTTAAACTACTTTTGTTCTTTAACTTTCTGAGAGTCCTTTTCAATAAAATAAAGATAATATTCTAACTAATAAGTTTGCTAGTTGATTAATTAGTTCTCATAAAGTGCTTAGAAAATAACCCGAAATACTGTAAATGTTCGGGACTTGTTACCTAACTGATCTGTGATAGGCAAAACCCTGAAATTTCATATATTTTTGGTCTTGAAATTGGTGCTTCTGATTATCAGGCAGCTGTCCTCACAGAGCCATGGTGTTCTTCCTTCTTGAGACTCAGCTATCTTTAACTTTTGTTTCTAAGATTTCTGTGCTTATCTCTGCTAAGCTTGTTAAAGAAAAGCAGCATGAAGGATTGCATGCAGGATGCTGTGAAGTGGCATGTGTCACTTTTACTCTCGTTCTGTTTGCTTGAACTCAGACATGTCTCTTCACCCAACTGAGAGGGAGGGTGAGAAATATATTCCAACCCCATGTACAGGAAGAAAAGAGAAATGGAGTTTGAGAACACCTGGCTAGTTTCTGCCTTAGTCTCTTTTGTTTTACCCATCCCGCCCTACAGTAATTATTGTTGTTTACAAAGTTACCTATGAAAAAGTGTATACAGTCAAAAATAAGCATCATATACTGCATGAAGCAAAATTATGCCCCCTTGATGAGGCGAAATGATAGAAGGAAAAATGTGCATTGGTATATGTGGGAGTTAGAGCAATAAGAAACTTATTTCTTCTCTTTTACACTTGAAAATCAGTAACAAATATGTAAAAATGAAAAATTAAGAAATGTTTATATAAATGTGTCGCTTGGAATGAAGGTGAAAACCAGGAAAACAGCTACAAAGAGTTGAAAGTAATTGTTTCAGTTAGTAAGAATTTACAGGAGGGAAGTATGGAGCAGGATCCTGCTTTTCCATTACAAAGTTATTAATTCTACTTGACTTTTTGACTGTGTCCCTGTGCTGTTTTGACTAAACAAAAAATAAATCGAATGTATAGAGCCAATAAAATTAGGAAACCATGAGAGGCATTCGAATTGACATGTCAGTCAGCAGGAAACTTGGAGACACATAAATAATAAAGTTTAAATTCCTAAGACTATAAGAGAGAGAAAAGAAATTAGTAGATTGTGAGAGGTGTTCAGATAGAGAACAATGACCAAGGTCATAGGGAGAAATTGTTGTGCCTTTAGGGTATGCCCTGATTGGGCGAGATGGAACACTTTTTGGAGATGGTACATGGGTGTCATTTTTCCTGGTGCTGTGGTTACACAGTGTGAAGGATGATTTTAGGTATCTATGTGCCTGGATTAAAGAATACCTAAAGAGCTGGTAAAGCATTATTTCTGGGTGTGTCTATGAGGGTATTTCCAGAGGAGCCTCATGTGTGAGTCTGCTCAGCTGGTGGAGAAGATTTGGTCTCAATGTGGTCACGCAGTTGGCTGGGAGCCTGGATCAAACAAAAAAGCAGAGGAAAGGCAAATTCGCTCTCTCTCTTCTGAAGCTGGGACTCCCTTCTTCTCCTGACTCAAACGTCAGCACTCCATGTTTATTATACTCCATTGGTTCTGTCTCTCTGGAGAAGCCTGACTGATTCACACAGAATAAATAAAATTTCAGAACCCAAATTGCTTCACCTGTCCTGCCCAGTTGAAATTCTATATTGGAACATTATGGTGCTTACTCTTCTGTCGATTTCTATGAATTCATTTAGGTTGCAGCATTTGTAGTTGTTTTGACTATACTCGTTCTTCCTTTTTTTTTTTAAAAAAAAAAAAACAAAAAAAAAAACAACGCATCACTTTGTTGCCAGGCTGGAGTGCAGTGGCACGCTCTCTGCTCACTGCAACCTTTGCCTCTGAGGTTGAAGCAATTCTTCTGCCTCAGACTCCCGAGTAGCTAGGACGATAGGCATGCCCCACCACACCCAGCTAGTTTTGGTATTTTTAGTAGACATGGGGTTTCCCCATGTTGGCCAGGCTAGTCTCAAACTCCTGACCTCTTGATCCTTTCCCCTTGGCCTCCCAGAGTGCTGGGATTACAGGTGTGAGCTACGGCGCCTGGCTGACTATACTTCTTAACTTTGGCTGCTTTGAAAACATTTACCTCACCAATGGGGAAAATAGAGAAAGTCAGTATTTTCCAAATGTACTGCTTTAATAATTAGGGGGAAAACATCTATTACATGAACAGTTACTTGGAAAGATTTTGTGTTTAATATAGTCATCAAAGAAAATTGAAAAATATCTAAAATTTTTTAAGAAAACCAAACTTGTTTCTTAGAGAAATAAAACAATTTTGCCAATATCATCATTTCCAGGCCAGTGGCTTACTAGAACCATTTAGTGAAGTCAGACATTACAGCAATTACAGAGGGTCATATAATTAAGAGACTCATCAGATGCCACAGAGCATACACACATAAAGCTTTAGTAAAGACAAATAATTCAACTTAGCAAGAAAGGGAAAACATCAGGTGGATCTGAGGCATAACTTCCGGGGTCCTATCTCAGTCACATGGGGTAAGCAGCATTTCTGGATCACAAACCATCAAGATAAGTGTGATTGCCTCTGTCTCAGGGATACACTTGGGCTCTTGTTTACTAAGAGTCTTCGATGCAGATACCACATCAACAACTTAGTCAAACCAGGCTGTGTAACCAGATACACCAGATTTAGACCATCAATCTATATATTTACGATAATCAATTTTGACCACCTGGTGCAAGATACTGCCAGGGGAGTTTTGATCTTAGCACATTACCAATCATGAGCTAGCGTATTTCATTCCTATGTTGTCCAAGAGTCAATACCACAGTTCCAGACATTTTTGTGGATAAGAGCAGCACTACCACAGTTGATTTAGACATACACAAATCAGAAAATTTGATTTAACAAGTGTATGTGTGTGTGTTTTCTTTCTTTTTCTGTATGAATTTAGAATGTTGCAATACTAAATTAACGGAACATACAAATTTGCAAAATGCAGTCAAAGAGGATGCAAAGAAGGAAATGAGGTAATGATACACATAAAAAACCTTTCTTTAACCTTAAATAGAATATACTATACTAGTTTTAAAAATGTCTTGTCATGTTCTATTTATATAAAAATATATTCTAAAGAAAGTATCCAAGAAATGGTTGCTGAGGGGAAAAAAAGCAAGAGTCAATGTTCTTACAGAAATGCAGTGGCAGTTCTAAAATGTGACAATGGAAAAGAAAAATGTTCAAATAATTTTTAGACCATACTATCTCTGGATAAAAAAGAGAAAACAGTCTTAGGAATTTGAGGAACAGAATAATTGCTATGATTTTCACCTGTGGAGTTTCAAATAAGAAATACTCAAAAAGCTGCATTTATTTTATAATTTGAGTTGGATAATCATTTAATAATTGCAAATGTTAAATAATGAATGATATTAACAAAATTTTCACCTAGTTTGTAAACTTAAATAAATGTGATGACCTGAAACATGGACTGGAATTTACCAGTCTCAAAGTCAGTCGTTAGAGATGGATGGCTTCCCTGTATTGAGAAAGAACATTTAGAACACTAAGCATTTAAAATGTTCATTGGTTTTCGTTTTCTTCAAATTTTGTTTTAGTTGTATAATAATTTTTGTTACAGTTACGTTGTGGTTTTCTAATGACAATATTTTGTATCACCTGAAAAATCTTAATTTGAGCATTAATTTGGAGAGACGGACACTGTGTTACCTCACCCAAGTCAAATAATTCATGAGTTCCTTGTTCATGTGAATCTGGTGACTCAGAAGGGCACTCCCAATCACTGGAAAGGCAAAACATATGTGAGTACTTATTTTAAATAAAAATACATGAATAAAAATATTTGATCAAGAAAAAAATACATAAATAACAGTTATTTGATCAAGAAGAGGTCAAAAATTAAAACGCTTTAAGTAACCATATCATTATTTTTTAAATAACTATATTGGTTTTCTATTACTGTTAGGACAAATCAATGCCAATTTGGCTTAAAACAACACAGTTTTTTGTATTTGTTTGTTTGTTTGTTTTTGAGAGAGTCTTGCTCCTTTGCCAGGCGCCAGGCTGGAGTGCAGTGGCGCGATCTCAGCTCACTGCAACCTTTGCCACCCGGGTTCAAGCAATTCTCCTGCCTCAGCCTCCTGAGTAGCTGGGACTACAGGCACATACCACCATGCCCAGCTCATTTTTGTATTTTTAGTAGAGACAGGTTTCACCATGTTGGCCAGGATAGTCTCGATCTCTTGACCTTGTGATTCACCCACCTTGGCCTCCCAAAGTGCTGGGATTACAGGGGTGAGCCAGCACACAATTTTTTTTGTAGCTCTGTAGGTCAGAAGTCTGACCTGGGTCTCACTGTTCAGCTTCCAGAAGCCGCCTGTACTCCATGGCTCACAGCCTCTCTGTCTTCACATCCAGTGACAGTGGGTTGAGTTCTCAGGACATATCATTCTGACCTTCTGTTCTGCTTCCCTGTCTCACTTCTAAGATCCCTGTGATTACACTGGGCAACCCCCAAGTATCTTTTTCTTAATGTTTGATTATTAGCAACCTTAGTCTTATTTGCAACCTTAGTTTCCCTTTTGCCATGTAAGGTAACAGAATCAGAAGTTTTAAGAATTTTGACATCAAAATTTTTATGGGGCCATTATTCTGCCTTCTACAATAACTAACGTCATATCATTGCTATGTTTTTAATGTGTAAAATCTGCAGCGTTTTTTTTTTTTTTTTTTTTTTTGAGACGGAGTTTGGCTTGTTACCCAGGCTGGAGTGCAATGGCGTGATCTCAGCTCATGCAACCTCCGCCTCCTGGGTTCAGGTAATTCTCCTGCCTCAGCCTCCCAAGCAGCTGGGATTACAGGCACGTGCCACCATACCCAGCTAATTTTTTGTATTTTTCATAGAGATGGGGTTTCACCATGTTGACCAGGATGGTCGGGATTTTTTAAATATGTATTTTTCTCATTTATAATTAATTTTACCTTATTCTAGTTCAACACTATGCAACAAGAAGATACACTTGCTAGCAAAGGATTATATCTTCATGTTAATTAAGTATTTATTGTTTGTTTACTATTTTTTTTTTTTTTTTGAGACGGAGTTTCACTGCTGTTACCCAGACTGGAGTGCAATGGTGCAATCTCGGCTCACCACAACCTCCACCTCCTGTGTTCAAGCAATTCTCCTGCCTCCGCCTCCCGAGTAGCTGGGAGTCTAGGCGTGCACCACCATGCCCAGCTAATTTTTGTATTTTTAGTAGAGACGGGGTTTCACCATGTTGGGCAGGATGGTCTTGATCTCTTGACCTTGTGATCCACCCACCTCGGCCTCCCAAAGTGCTGGGATTATAGGCGTGAGCCACCATGCCTGGCCTGTTTGTTTACTATTAAGCAGACCCTGCTCTAGGTGATAAGGACATAGCAGTAAAAAGAAAATATAAATTTCTACCATGGAGTTTACATTTTAATGGGAGAGATAACAACATAAGTAATCAAAATAATTATATATTACATGTATGCTAATGGGGTACAGTGAGTATTATGTGTATGTGGATAATGAGATGGGGATAAAAAGGGAACATTTACTGGTCTTCCAGATTAAGGGCCAGGGATCCCTGACAGGGTTTTCTCAGTTGTTGACAGTGGTATGCATCTCACTTTGGTTAAAATGACAACTGGAGGCAATATTGCTGAATCGGGCACCTCATCAGTGTAGCAAAGGCAGATGAAAGTTGTAATTCTAAAACAGGTGATTCATGATACAGCAGAAACCAGTGTCAGGCAGTGCAACCTTTACACAATACCTAATCAATAAGCCTAGATATTACCAGCAATCAGTGGCGCTTTGAAATGTGGATCTTCTAAAATGACACAGAGATTTTTGTAGCTCAGAAAGGGCTATGCCATGTTTACTACTCCAAGTTTTATCCCCCATGGAGGATTACTTTTCTACCCTGAAATGTAAAACTTCCAGTCAGCACACAGCTTTGGTCTCTTAGGTTTCATCTTCTCTTTACCTATACAGAGGCTCATGAGAAAGTGACATTTTAGTTGAAAACTTAATCGGGAAGAGTGATGTTAGCAAGACTGTGAAACAGGAAGTTACTACTCACATCTCCCCACGTGACAAGAAATCTGTGCCCATCCATGGCAAAAGTCTCTTTGTGAGAGCCATTGGTCTGAGTCCATTTCTGCATTGCTATAAAGTAATGTGCTAAGCTGGGTGATTTATAAAGAAAAAAGGTTTCTCTGACTCACAGTCCTTCGGACTGTACAAGAACCATGGTACCAGTTTGGCTTCTGGTGAGAACCTCATGCTTCTTTGACTCAAGGTGGAAGGCAAAGGGGAGCCAGCATGCAAAGATCACATGGTGAGATTGGAAACGAGAGAGGACAGGAGCAGTACCAGACTTTTTAACAGCCAGCTTTTGCAGGAGCAAATACAGTGAGAACTCACTCGTTATCACAAGAATAGCATCAAGCCACTCACAACGGATTTATCCCCACGACACAAACATTTCCCATCAGGCCTTGTCTCCAACACTGGGGATCAAATTTCAACACGACATTTGGTGAGGCCAAACAAAGCATATCCAAACTACAGCAGTAGTGGAGCCGAAATTTGCCAGTAACTCAATTCCAGGCCCCTCAGCTGTTGTCCCAGCTATGTACTGCCCCAACAAGGAACCAGAGGGAGACTTACCTATCTGAGACACCATGACAGGCTTTTTAGCTTCATTCCCTTGGTAGATCTTAAAGAGACCCTGTCTCGGTTCTAGCTTTTCTTTGCCATAAGGCCCAAGAAGTATCCCACACATGTGAACTGCTTGGGGACTTCTCCATCTGAGGCTCAACTACGCTTTGCCACAGCCAGGGAAATATATCACCTGTGCAGGAAACTGCTGTGAGATGCACCTGTCAGAGAGTCTGCCACAGGTTTGCCCACCCCATTCCATAGCAGATCATAAAGAGCTTAGTATCCGCTCTAGCCCCTTTGTTGAGGTCAGGGAATCTATATAGGGAACTTCTATGAAACATGTCCACTGGCTGAGCCAGTAGGACAGACATGTCTGTCTCTGTTGCACAGCAGGTCTTAAAGGGGCCCAGTGTCAGCTCCAGCCCCTGTCACCATAGTCAGGGAACTATCCCAAAACACAGGAATATGCTGGATGGCTCTCCTATATGAGCCATTGAAACAGATTTACCAGTCTTCATTGCACAGCTGATCCTGAAGAAGCCCTGCCTTGCCTTCCAGACTTTCTTTGCTGCACCTTGGAGTAATCTCATTTGTGTAAAGAACAACTGTGAGACTAGCTAATGTGAACCCTAAGGACAGGATTGCCAGCCTCTGCCACAGCAGAACTGACCAAATTTGATAAGCATCAGTTTGGCACACCAGGGAGTTTAATTAGCAATTCCTCTGGCCTCAAAACCATCCCCATACCTGAGCCAGAAAACAAGGCAAATCTCAACCATGCATTTCTATTAAGCATAGCAGTTGCTCCTTCCATACTGATCCACTTAATCTCAGGGACCCTCTTGCAACACTGTCCAACTGTTAAACACATATATGGTCCCTTCTGGTCATGGAATACATGCTGCAGCCCAAGTAGATCATATGTGATTGCAGTGCCTATCCAGGAGTTCAGCCTAATTGCAGAGCTTAGCCAGTTGTCTCACTGGGTAGCAGAACTCAGCCAGTTGCTCCTCATGAATGCAGAGCAAAGGTAGCAGCTAAGCCATCTAGGGAAACTGAAAGCAAGCTTAGCTTGCCCAGAATTATCATTACCAGCTGTCCCAACAAGAATCAATCATAGGCTAGACTGAAGATCTATCACTGCCAAGAAACATCTGTAAAAGCCAGAAAATATGGTTGCCTCTGCAAATGCACAAACATCAGTGAAAGATCACAAGGATTACAAAGACTCAGGAAGTGATGGCACCTCCAATATAAACTAACAAAGTTCTTTTTTTTTTGAGACAGAGTCTCGTTCTGTCACCAGACGCCAGGCTGGAGTGCAGTGGCGCGATCTCTGCTCACTGCAACTTTCGCCTCCCGGGTTTAAGCAATTCTCCTGCCTCAGCCTCCCGAGCAGCTGGGACTACAGACGCGTGCCACCATGCCCAGATAATTTTTTATATTGTAGTAGAGACGGGGTTTCACTATGTTGGCCAGAATTGTCTTGATCTCTTGACCTCGTGATCCGCCTGTCTCGGCCTCCCAAAGTGCTAGGATTACAGGCGTGAGCCACCGATGGACCAAAAGAAAGACCTACAAAATGACAGATAAAGAATTTCGAATAATCCTTTTAAAAAGTTCAGAGAACTCCATTAATATGCAGATTAAAAGAATTTAAAAAATTTGAAAAACCACACATAAATAAAATGAGAAATTTGATAAAGAAATAGAAATTATAAAAAAGAAACCTCAGAAATCTTAGAGCTGAAGGATGCAATTACTGAATTGAAGAAAAGAATAAATATTTTTAATAGCTAGCTCAACCAAGTTGAAAAAAGAATTGGTGAGGGATGTCAGCAGGGTTGCTGATTAGAGGTGCTTAACACCTGTGTCAGCAAAAGGACGAAAACAAGGAATAACTATATTTCAGCTATGGTATTTACAGGAATGTGCTGGTGTCCAGTGAGAGAGTGGTAGAGACCCTGTAAATCAGGGAACTCAGGATTGCCACATAAAAAAGAAAACAAAAATCCTTGTCTTTGCAACCCTGTCTCCCCAATTAGCATCAACTTGGAACCAGGATTGACTTCCTTTAAGAGAAAAAGGTAGGCAGACACCCCAGAAGCCATCATTAAAAACGCAGACACACAATCTTTGCTGCTAGAGAACTCTAAGGTACTCACAGGTTCTGAGCCCAGGTTAGGGAACTGCTTGAAGTTCACACGGCTCCATTACTCACAAAAACCCCACATTGTATATTCCCATGATCCATGCAGCTACTTTAAGGTAAAATATTAAGACCAGAATCACTGCTCCAGGAGCCAATAGCCATTGCATGCCATCATCCTGGAGGCTCCACTGCCACTATACTGCACACCTACATAACAGCACATTATTCTGCACCTAAGCAGCTACAGCTTCTTACTCCCAGTAATCATCTCCTAGGAGGCACTTCATTTTTCTCATCTCAGTGGCTGCAGTGCTCAGATTTGGCTACAGAAAGCTTAGGCCATTTGAAACAGCCATAATCCTGGTACCAGACCCTAAGTGGCTCCCTGTCATTCAAAAGAACAGGAAATCTTGCCGAGTGGGGAGGCTGCACCTGACCCAGTTGGAAGTAATACATGTATACCTGTGGTATCTGGAACAGCCCAGCACCCTGATCCCAGTGGAAAGCCATGCTGTATCCCAAAAAGTAGCCACCATGAACACAAGGCACATGAAACAAAGTAGTACAGCCACCCCCAGAAGAGAGGTGCACCTGACCTATTGGAGCAGCTGCACAAACTTCTGCAGTCTAAGCCAATGAGACATTCACAGGCATCACTGATGTTGATTACAGCTGAAGAAACTACTGCACCTACTTAGAACCAAATCGAATGCAAATTAAATCCAACCAACACCTTAGGACACATTTGCAGGTTAAAAAAGTGTCCCTATAATAACTATTTTCTAATATTGGAAGAGGTAATTGTTAAACCAAACACATAGGTATCAAGACACAGATCCACAACATATGCAAAAGCAAGGAAACATGATGCCACCAAGGGAGCACAATTATGTTGAGGTAATTAATCATAAAGAAGGGAAAATTTACAAATTGCCTGGAAATGACTTCAAGATAATAATCTTGTGGAAATTCAATGAGACACAAGAAAATACAAGTAAACAATTCAACAAATAGAGATCATTTATAAAGTCAAACAAAAATCTTAAAATTGAAGACTTCAATGAATGAAATAAAAAAATACAACCAAGAGCTTCAGCAACAGATAAGGTCAAGCGGAAGACAGAAATTCTGAACTTAAAGACAGTTCTATTAAAATAACCCAATTAAAGGGGAAAAAAGAATTTTAAAAAGGAAAATAAAAGCCTACAAGGTGTGTGCAGCACCATTAACAAATTTTTAAATTGTGGGAATACCAGAGGGAGAAGAAATAAAGAAAAGTACAGAAAGCTTACTTAATGAAATAATTGATGAAAACTTCACAAGTCTTGGGAGATATAAGTACATTCATCCAAGAAATTCAAAGAACCTCAATTAGATTCAACCAAAAGATGTCCTCTTAAAGTCATATTCTAATCAAACTGTGAAAAGTCAAAGAATTCTGAAAGCATCAAAAGTGCCTGGTTACATATAAGAAACTATATACTAAATATAAACTATCAGCAGATATTAAACTGTCAGCACATATTAAACTATCAGCAGATATTTTAGCAGAAACCTTGCAGGTGAGAAAATAATGGGCTGATATATTCAAAATGCTGTAAAATAAATAAATGTATAAATAATCCACCAAGAATATATACCCACAAAGCTATCCTTCAAAAATGAAGGAGTAATAAAATTGTTCCCAGATGAGTAAAACCTGACGAAATTTATCATCACAAGACCAGCCTCATAAACAATGTTAATGGAGTGCTTTGGCTGCAAGTAAAGGATTACTATTAATTACTACCATAAAACCATATATAGTATAAAACTCACTGGTAGAGGTGAGTTTTATACTCAGAATCAAATTCAGAATAACACATTCTTCTAATGGTGGTATAGAATCTTTCAAATCTGTAGTGTGAAAGTTAAAAATCAGAGTGGTTGGCTGGGCACAGTGGCTCATGCCTATAATCCCAGGACTTTGGGAGGCCGAGGTGGGCAGATCACAAGGTCAGGAGATTGAGACTATCCTGGCCAACATGGTGAAACCCCATCTCTACAAAAAAAAAAATAGAAAAACTAGCTAAGCATGATGGTGTGTGCCTGTAGTCCCAGCGCTGGGGAGGCTGAGGCAGGAGAATTGCATGAACCCTGGAGACAGAGGTTGCAGTGAGCTGAGATTGTGCCACTGCACTCCAGCCTGGCAACAGAGTGAGGCTCCATCTCAAAAACAAACAAAAAGAAAATGGAAAAATCAAAGTGGTCTATACTAATAATAACTACAATATGTTGTTAAGGAATATATAACATAAAATATGTAACTTAAGGCAAAAATTTAAATTGTATGGGGGCTAGTGTAGAAGTCTACAATGTTTGTCAGTGACCACAGTTAAGTTATCAAATTATATACATTTTTATAGCCATGATATTTAATGTAAGCCCCAGAAAAACCACACACATGCATACACACACAAGAAAAATTACTGCAGATTCACAAATGAGAATGAAAAAGTAATCAAACATCATTATTACAGAAAACCGTCAAGCTACAAAGGTAAACGAGACAAATGAAAGGAAAAAAAGATATACAAAATAACCAGAAAACAATTCACAGAATGGCAGTAGTAAGTAGTTACCTATAAATAATAACCTTGGCCATAAAAGGATTAAATCCTCCAATGAAAAAATATAGAGTGACTGTATAAATAGAAAATACCCAACTATATGCTGCCTATAAGACACTCACTTCATCTCTAAGGGCACAAAAGAAATTGAAAATAAAGGGATGAAAAATGACATCCCATGCTAATGGAAACCAAAAATAAGCAGGAGTAGTTATATTTATATCAGACAACTAGACAGTAGGTCCAAAACTGTAAAAGGGGACAAAGATCATTATATAATTAAATAATGCTAAAAGTTTTAATAATGTGTTAATTCTATAATAAAAGTGTCAGTTAATCAAGGGACTATATCAATTATAAAGATATATGCACCTAATATGGAGCACCAAAATACATAAAACACATATTAGTACATCTAAAGGGAGAGACTGCAATACAATAATAGCAGGGGACTTCAACACCCACTTTCAACAATAGACAGGTCATCCAAGTGAAAAATCAACAAAAAAATTGAATGTAAACTGAGCCCCGGTTCAAATGGACCTCACAGACATTTACAGATTATTTCACTCAACAGCTGCAGAATACACATTCTTCTAATCAGCAAGCACAAATGACTTTCTCCAAGATAGATTGCATATTAAGCTACAAAACAAGTCTCAACAAATTTTTAAAAATCAAAATCATATCGAGTATCTTTTTGACCACATGGAATAAAACCATAATTAAACAACAGAAACAACTTTAAAAACTATAAAAATATATGAAAAGAAAGGAACATACTTTTGGACAATGACTAGACCAAAGAAGAAATTTAAAGATAATTTGAGACAAATGGAAATGTAAATACAACATACCGAAATCTATGAGATACAGTAAAAGCAGTTCTACAAAGGAAGTTTGTAGAAATAAAAAGTAGGATCTTAAATAAGCAACCTAATGTTTTACCCAAAGAAATAATAATAATAAAAAAAACTAAATTAAAAATATTAAAGCAAAAGAAATAATAGAGACCATGGCAGAACAAAATGAAATAGAGACTGAGAGAAACAAAAGATCTAGGAAACATTAATTGTTTTTTAAAAGCCATAAACAATATAGACAAACTTTTGGCAAAACTAAGAAGTAAAGAGAAAGATTCAAATAAATAAAATCAAAGATGGAAAAGGAAATGTTACAATTGACATTACAGAAATACAAAGGATTATAAAAGAATATAATGAATAACTATACACCAATAAATTGTCAAACTTAAAAAAAAAAGTAAATTCTAGACATGTAATACCCACCAAAATTAAGTCATAAACAAAAAATGTGAATGATTAATAATGAGTAATGAGGTTGAATCAGTAATAAAAAGTCTCCTATCAAAGAAAAGTTCAGGACCTTAAGGCTTTTCTTCACCTCACTGCTAAATGTCACCAAACAATTAAAGAAAAATTTATAACAATACTTTGCTAATTATTCCAAAAAGAATTGAAGAGAAGGAAATTCTTCTAAACACATTCTACTAGGCCATCATTACCCTGATACCAAACCCAAACAAGGATACAACAAAAACAGAAAACCACAGACCTCAACAAACTACTAGCAAACCAAATTTAACAATACAAAAAAAAAAAAAAGGATAATTTACCATGATTCAGCAGGATTTATCTCAGGGATACAAAGATGATTCAATTTTAAATATGCAAATCAATAAACATAACATATCACATAAACAGAATCAAGGACAAAAACTGTGTGATCAGCAGATATAGAAAAAGGATTTTATAAAATTCATCATTCTTTTATGATTAAAAACTCTCAACAAATTAAATATAAAAGGAACATACCTCAACACAATAAAGGCCATATATGGCAATGCCACATATAATATCACACCAAATAAGGAGGAGTTGAAAGCAATTCTGCTAAGATCTGGACAAGACAAGGATGCCCACTTTCCCGAACTCCCAAACCCCCATTCATTACAGCACTGGAAGTTCTAGAGAAAATAATCAGGCAAGAGAAAGAAAGGCATCCAAATTGGAAAGGAGGGAGTCAAATTATCCTTGTTTTCAGATAGCATGATATTATATTAATATGTAGAAAACTCCAAATATTCCACAAAAAAATCTGTTAGAGAGGCTTCCAAGATGGCATTGTAGAGGAGACTCAGGATTGCAGCTCTCAGTGAAGGCGCAGAGGGTAAGTCCTAGCTGCATTCTCGGACGGACCTTTTTTGCCCACAGAACGTTGAAAGTCACAGGTGTGGGAGAGACACGGGATGCTAGCGCAGCTGGCTCACACAGTCGTTTCGGCCGGTATCGCAGTGCAGCGGCACTGGGCACAAAACTCACTGGTCTGGGTGCCCTGTTAAACCGGCAATCTGAGATTTGGAAGGGCAGATTGGCATGTCCATCTGATTGAACGGGACTTGGACAATGAGCCAGACCAGGAGATTCCTGGGAAACATGATCTGAGCTGGTGCAGTGGGCAGCGGCACGGGAGATCACACGGATCCCAGTGCCCTATCAGCAGGCTACTAGGGCACCAGTGAGAGAGTCAACCATTCAGCTTGGGGACAGGAAGAGAGAGAGAGAGAGGATGGACTCTGAGGCAGGGAGCTGGGTGATTGGGCTCGGTGGGTCCCACCCTCACGGGGACAAGCAGGGCAGTGATTGGAGGCACTCAGGGCTGAGAGTTTTGCTGCTGGCATCTAGGACAGTGCAGCCCAGTGGGGGAGGGGCGTCCACCACTACAGACACAATCCGCCCCTACTGAAATACCGCCCAGGGCTGATGCAGCCTGCCGTTGCCGAGGCAACCTGCCATAACAGAGAGACTCCACCAGCAGGGTGGAGCACGCCACAGCAGAACGGAGCCCTGTGGCAACAGGGCGGACCTGCATTACCAGGGTGAAGCCCTGGCAGGCAAATAGTGAATAGACTGCCTCCTAGCTGGGCAGGACAGTGCAACAGATACTCATAAAGAAAGCCCCAACTCCCTGAGACAGAGCATCTAAGGGGGGAAAAAAAGGGGGGGGTTATGAGTTCTGTTGCAGCAGACATAAACACATCCTTCCAACAACCCTGAATGAACAACGAAGCTCACAGTTCAGCACTGGAGCTCCTATAAAGCACAGACCGTCTCCTCAAGCAGCTACCTGACCCCTGTATATCCAAAGAGTCACCCCAAAAAGGACTAATCAGACTGACATTTAGCGGGCATCATTCTGAAACAAAGATAGCAGCAGAAGAAACTGGTAGCATCCCTCACTGTTCCACAGCTGCTACAGGTGTACCCCAGACAAGCAGGGCCTGGAGTGGACCTCAGCTCTCATACAGCAGAGGAACTAGATGATTAGAAGGAAAACTAAGTAACAGAAATACCTCATCATCAACAATCTGGGCATCCACACAGAGACCCAACTGAAAAATCAGCAACTACTAAGACGACAGGTGGATAAATCCATTAAGATGGGAAGAAACCAGCGCAAAAAAAAAGGAAAACACCTGAAACTAAAACACTTCACCTCCTACAAAGGACCAAAACTCCTGACGAGCAAGGGAACAAAGCTGGATGGAGAATGAGTGTGACGAAATGATGGAATCAAACTTCAGAAAGTGGATAATGAGAAACTTCAGTGAGCTAAAAGAACATGTTCTAAATCAGTGCAAAGAAACTAAGAACCTTGAAAAAAGATTTGAGGAAATGATAACAAGAATGGACAACTTAGAGAGGAATATGAATGAATTGAAGGAGCTGAAAAACACAACACAAGAACTTCGCGAAGCATGCACAAGTTTCAACAGCCGAATTGACCAAGCAGAAGAAAGAATATCAGAAGTCGAAGATCAACTCAATGAAATAAAATGAGAAACCAATATTAAAGAAAAAAGCGCAAAAAGGAATGAACAAAATCTCCAAGAAATGTGGGACTATGTGAAGAGACCCAACCTACATTTGATAGGTGTACCAGAATGTGATGAAGAGAATGAATCCAAGCTGGAAAATACTCTTCAGGATATTATCCAGGAAAATTTCCCCAACCTAGCAAGACAGGTCAATACTCAACTCCAGGAAATACAGAGAACACCACAAAGATACTCCGCAAGAAGAGCAACCCCAAGGCACATAATCATCAGATTCACCAGGGTTGAAACGAAGGAGAAAATACTATGGGCAGCCAGAGAGAAAGGTCGGGTCACCCACGAAGGGAAGCCCATCAGACTTACAGCAGATCTCTCAGCAGAGACTCTACAAGCCAGAAGAGAGTGGGGGCCAATATTCAACATCCTTAAAGAAAAGAACTTTCAACCCAGAATTTCATATCCAGCCAAACTGAGCTTCATAAGTGAAGGAAAAATAAAATCCTTCATGAACAAGCAAGTACTCAGAGATTTTGTCACCACTAGGCCTGCTTTACAAGAGCTCCTGAAAGAGGCACTACACATACAAAGAAACAACCAGTACCAGCCATCCTAAAAGCATACCAAATGCTTAAGAGCATCAACAAAATGAATAATCTACATGAACCAATGGGCAAAACAGCCAGCTAGCATCAAAATGGCAGTATCAAATTCATATATAACAATATTAACCCTAAATGTAAATGGGCTAAATGCACCAATCAAAAGACACAGACTGGCAAATTGGATAAAAAACCAAAACCCATTGGTGTGCTGTATCCAGGAAACCCACTTCACATGCAAAGATACACAAAGGCTCAAAATAAAGGGATGGAGGAAGATTTACCAAGCAAATGAAGAGCAAAAAAAAGCAGGAGTTGCAATTCTTGTCTCTGATAAAATAGACTTTAAAGCAACAAAGATCAAAAGGGACAAAGAAGGTCATTACATAATAGTAAAAGGATCGATACAACAAGAATAGCTAACGATTCTAAATATATATGGACCCAATGCAGGAGCACCCAGATATATAAGGCAAGTTCTTAATGACTTACAAAGAGACTTAGACTCCCACCCAATAATAGTGGGAGACTTTAACACTCCACTCTCAATATCAGACAGATCAACCAGACAGAGAATTAACAAGGATATCCAGGACTTGAACTCAGACCTGGAACAAGCAAACCTGATAGACATTTACAGAACTCTCCACCCCAAATCCACAGAATATACATTCTTCTCAGCACCACATCACACCTACTCCAAAACTGACCACATAATTGGAAGTAAAGCACTCCTCAGCAAATGCAAAACAACTGAAATCATAACAAACAGTCTCTCAGACCATAGTGCAATCAAGTTGGAACTCAAAATTCAGAAAATAACTCAGAACTGCACAGCTTCATGGAAACTGAACAACTGGCTCTTGAATGTTGATTGGATAAACAATGAAATGAAGGCAGAAATAAAGAAGTTCTTCGAAACCAATGAGAATGAAGACACAACATACCAGAATCTCTGGGACACATTTAAAGCAGTCTGTAGAGGAAAATATATAGCCATAAGTACCCACATGAGAAGAGTGGAGAGATCCAAAATTGACACCCTATCGTCAAAATTGAAAGAGCTAGAGGAGCAAGATCAAAAAAGCTCAAAAGCTAGCAGAAGACAAGAAATAACTAAGATCAGAGCAGAACTGAAGGAGATAGAGACAAGGAAAACCCTTCAAAAAATCAATAAATCCAACAGCTGGTTTTCAAAAAGATCAACAAAATAGACAGACCACTAGCCAGACTGATAAAAAAGAAAAGAGAGAACAACCAAATAGATGCAATAAAAAATGATAATGGGGAAATCACCACAGATTCCACAGAAATTCAAACCATCATCAGAGAATACTACAAACAACACTATGCACATAAACCAGTAAACCAGGAAGAAATGGATAAATTCCTAGATGCCTGTGTCCTCCCAAGCCTAAACCAGGAGGAAGCCAAAACTATAAATAGAACAATAACAAGGTCTGAAGTTGAGGCAGCAATTAAGAGCCTACCACACAAAAAAAGCCCAGGTCCAGATGGGTTCACAGCCGAATTCTACCAGACACACAAAGAGGATCTGTTACCATTCCTTCTGAAACTATTCCACATAATTCAAAAAGAGGGAACCCTTCCCAAATCATTTTATGAGACCAACATCATCCTGATACCAAAACCCAGCAGAGACTCAACAAGAAAAGAAAACTTCAGGTCAATATCCATGATGAACATAGATGCAAAAATCTTCAGTAAAATACTGGCAAACAGATTGCAACAGCACATTAAAAAACTTCTCCATCATGATCAAGTAGGATCCATCCCGGGGATACAAGGCTGGTTCAACATACGCAAGTCTATAAATGTAATTCACCACATAAACAGCACCAAAAACAAAAACCACACGATTATCTCAATTGAGGCAGAGAAGGCATTTGACAAAATTCAACAGCCCTTTATGCTAAAAACCCTCAATAAACTTGGTATTGATGGAGCATATCTCAAAGTAATAAAAGCTATTTACGACAAACCAACAGCCAATATCATACTGAATGGGCAAAAACTGGAAGCATTCCCTTTGAAATCCGGCACTAGACAAGGATGCCCTCTCTCACCACTCCTATTCAACATAGTACTGGAAGTTCTAGCCACAGCAATCAGGCAAGAAAAAGAAATAAAGGATATTCAAATAGGAAAGGTGGAAGCCAAATTGTCTCTATTTGCAGACAACATGATAGTATCCCTAGAAGACCCCATAGCCTCAACCCAAAAGCTCCTGAAACTGATAAGCAACTTCAGTAAAGTCTCAGGATATAAAATCAATGTGCAAAAATCACAAGCATTCCTATACACCAATAACAGACTTAAAGAGAACCAAATCAAGAATGAACTGCCATTCTCAATTGCTACAAAGAAAATAAAATACCTAGGAATACAACTCACAAGGAACGTAAGGGACCTCTTCAAGGAAAACTACAAACCAATGCTCAACGAAATAAGAGAGGACACAAACAGATGGAGAAGCATTCCATGTTCGTGGTTAGGAAGAATCAATATTGTGAAAATGGCTATACTGCCCAAAGTAATTTACACAATCAATGCTATCCCCATCAAACTACCATTGAATTTCTTCACAGAACTGGGAAAATCCACCATGAACTTCATATGAAACCAAAAGACAGCTCTCATAGCCAAGTCAATTATAAGCAAAAAGAACACAGCGGGAGGCATCACACTACCGAACTTCAAACTATACTACAAGGCTACAATAATCAAAACAGCATGGTACCATTACCAAAACAGAGATATAGACCAATGGAACATAACAGAGGCATGGGAGGCAACACAACATATCTACAACCATATTATCTTTGCTAAACCAGACAAAAACAAGCAATGGGAAAAGGATTCCCTGTTTAATAAATGGTGTTGGGAAAACTGGCTAGCCAGGTGCAGAAAGCAGAAACTGGACCCCTTCCTGACACCTTACACTAAAATTAACTCCAGATGGATTAAAGACTTAAACATAAGACCTGACACCATAAAAACCCTAGAAGAAAATCTAGGCAAAACCATTCAGGACATAGGAGTAGGCAAGGACTTCATGACCAAAACACCAAAAGCATTGGCAACAAAAGCCAAAATAGACAAATGGGACCTAATCAAACTTCACAGCTTCTGCATGCCAAAAGAAACAATCATTAGAGTGAATCAGCAACCATCAGAATGGGAAAAAATCTTTGCGGTTTACCCATCTGACAAAGGGCTGATATCCAGAATTAACAAAGAACTCAAACAGATTTACAGGAAAAAAACAAACAAGTCCATTCAAAAATGGGCAAAGGATATGAACAGACACTATACAAAAGAAGACATACATGAGGCCAACAAACACATGAAAAAATGCTCATCATCACTGGTCATAGGAGAGATGCAAATCAAAATCACATTGAGATACCATCTCACTCCAGTTAGAATGGCAATCATTAAAAAATCTGGGGACAGCAGATGCTGGAGAGGATGTGGAGAAATAGGAACACTCTTACACTGTTGATGGGAGTATAAATTAGTTCAACCATTGTGGAAGACAGTGTGGCGATTCCTCAAGGACCTAGAAATAGAAATTCCATTTGACCCAGCAATCCCATTACTGGGTATATATCCAAAGGACTATAAATCATTCTACTATAAGGACACATGCACACGAATGTTCATTGCAGCACTGTTTACAATAGCAAAGACCTGGAACCAACCCAAATGCCCATCGATGATAGACTGGACTGGGAAAATGTGGCACATATACACCATGGAATATTATGCAGCAATCAAAAATGATGAGTTTGTGTCCTTTGTAAGGACATGGATGAATCTGGAGAACATCATTCTCAGCAAACTGACACAAGAACAGAGAAAGAAATACCGCATATTCTCACTCATAGGCGGGTGAGAAAAATGAGAACACATGAACACAGGGAGGGAGTCTACTAAACACTGGGGTCTGTTGGGGGGAATGGGGGAGGGACAGCGGGGGGGGTCTGGGGAGGGAGTGTCTGGGGATAAATGCCAAGTGTGGGTGAAGGGGAGGAAGGCAGCAAAGCGCACTGCCGTGTGTGTACCTATGCAAGTATCTTGCACATTCTGCACATGTACCCCAAAACCTATAATGCAATAAAAATTTTAAAAATTAAAAAAAACTCTGTTAGAACTAACAAATAAATTTAATGTAGTTTCAGAGTACAGAATTAACATAAAAAATCAGTATTATTTCCCTACATCAATAGCACCCTATCTGAAAAAGAAATCCAGAGAGCAATCCAATTTACAATAGCAACAAAAAAAATTAAAAACCTGAGATTAAATTTAACTGAGAAGGAGAAAGTAATTCTACAATAAAAATTATAAAACATTGATAAAATAAGTTGATAAATACACAAAAGGATAATCTGTGTTCATGAATTGGAAGAATTATCATTGGTAAAATATATACTAAAGCAATTTATAGATTCAAGGTAATCCCTATCAAAGTACCAATAACAGTGTTCTCAAAAATAAAAAAAATAAAATCAATGTGTGGAATTACGAAAGACTCTAAAATATCCAAAGCAATCTTGAGCAAGAAGAGCAAAGCTGGGGCATCACACTGTCTGACTTCAAAACATTCCGCAAAGCTACAGCTAGAGCTATAGCTACCAAACAACATGGTATTGGCATAAAAATAGACACATAGACCAGTGGAACAGATAGACAACACAGAAATAAATCCACACGGTTACAGCCAACTGCTTTTGACAAATGCCCCAACAACATATGTTGAGGGAAGAACAGTCTCTTCAATAAATGATGGTAAGAAGCTTGATATCCACATGCAGAAGAATAAAACTAAGTTTCTATCTCCCAGTGTATTAAAAAGATCAACTCAAAATGGATTAAAGACTTAAATGTAAGTTTTGAAACCATAAAACATAGGGTCAAAAATATGTAAGGCACTACATTGTTCTGGGCAAGGATGTTTTAGGTAACAACACAAAAGCAAAAGCAACTAAGGCAAAATAGACAAGTGGAATTATATCAAACTCAATAGCTTTTGCACAGTAAAGTAATAGTTTAGAGAAGAGACAACCTACAGAATGGGAGAAATATGAGCAAACTATGCATCTGACAAGCAGTTCAAGTCCAGAATATATGAGAGATTCAAACAACTTACTAGGACAAAACCAAATAATCCAATTAGAACATGAGTAAAAGTCCTGAATGGACATTTCTCAACAGGAAATGTACAAATGGCAAACAGGTATATGAAAAAGTCTCAACCTTGCTAATCATCACAGAGATGCAAATCAAAACTGCAACGAGATATTACTTCACCACAATTACAATTGCTACCATCAAAAAGACGAAAAGAAAGGTTGATATGCATTTACAGATATTGGAACCTTTATACATTGTTGATGAGAATGTAAATTAATACCAGCATTATAAAAAAGGTATGAAAGTTTCTCAAAAAAAAAAAAAAAAAAAAAGGAACTACCAAGTGATCTAGCAATCTCACTAATGGATATTTATACAAAAGTAAGAAAATCAGTATGTTGAAGTGCTATCTGGACACCCATGTTTATGGCAGCACTATTCACAGTAGCCATATGGGATCAGCCTATAGGTTCACCAATGAATAAATGAATAAAGAAAATATTCTATGCATATATAATAAAATGCTATTTAGCCAAAAAATAAAATCCTGTTGATAGCGACAGGAGACAGACACATTCCTACACAGACCAGGAGGGTCCCTGGTGAAACTCCACCTTCAGGCCAAGGACATTCTAAAGCAGAAAACCAAGCTACCAGTTCTGGATAGAATACATGACTAGAGTGAGAACTTCCATCCCCATCTCACCCACTCTCTCTATTGGTTCCTTGTGAATTATGCCTTTTAGCCAATTGAATGGTGCCTTTTCTAAGCCCACCCATGGACCAATCAGAAGACATTCACCTATTCTAATCCATGAAAACCCTGGACTCAGCCTCACAGATGGCAACCCAATTTCAGGTCCCCTCTTGCTGCTGAGAGCTTTCTCTATGTCTTTCAATAAAATTCTACTCTGCCTTATTCACTCTCCAGTGTCCAAGTACCTTATTCCTCTTGGTTGCAGGACAAGAACCTAGAACTTGCCAAACTGTGGGAGTGAAGAGCTGTAACACCATCACTTGCCAAGCTGTGGGTGGTGAGACAGCTGTAACATGCTTTCCGGCTCACTGACTGCCAGAATGAAGAAGCTGCTGGGCACCACTCCCTCTACTTGCCAAGTTATGAGAACAAAAAGCTGCAACAACTGTTATTTGAGGCAATATGGATAAACCTGGAAGACATTATGTTAAGTGGAATAAGCCAGCCAACAAAGACAAAAACTGCATGATTCTGCTCATTTGTGGAATCTAAAAAATGGTGATCTCCTAGAAGTACAGAGTAGAATAGTGGTTACCAGAGGCTGGAGGTTGTAGGGGTAGGGGTGGATGGAAAGAGATTGATGAACAGGCAGAAAATTACAGTTATATAGGAGGAAGATGTTCTGTTGTTCTGTTGCCCAGAACTGAGACTAGAGTTAACAATATTGTATTATATATTTCAAGATAACTAGAAGAAGTGGTTTTGAATGTTCTCACCACAAGGAAATAATAAATATTTCATGTAATATTTATACTAAAATCCTCATTTAATATTTATACAATGTGTACATGTATCAAGACATCACGGTGTTCTCTTTATATAAGTACGATTATTATTTGTTAATTAAAATCAAACTAGAACATAGAAGAAATAATAAGCTTGAAGACAGAACATTTGAAATCACTCAGTCAGAGCAACAAAAAGAAAATAGAATAAAAAAAATGAAGAAGGCTTATGGGAATTATGGGACACCATCAAGATACCAAACCTACCCTTAACAGGAGTTAAAGAAGGAAAACACGTTCTAAGAGGATATTTAAAGAAACAACTGATGCAAGCTTTCCCAGTCTGAGGAAATAAGTCAGTGTCCAGGTACAGAAATTGCAGACTTCTTCATTCAAATTCACCCTAAGGAGGTCACCACACATAATGATCAAACTCTTAAAAAGCAAAGATGAAGAGAAATTCTGAGAACAAAGAGAAAAGAAAAACATCACACACAAAGGACACCAATAGCACTATCAATGGACTTCTCAGCAAAAACCCTGTAATTCAGGAAATAGTGGAATGACATATTCAAAATGCTGTAGGCAAAACACTTGCAGCCATTAGAACAAATGGAACTAACAGACATATATAGAGCATCCTATCCAAAGCATGCATATTATTCTCAAGTGCACATGGCATAATTCTCAGGATAGATTATATTCATTAAGGCATGAGACAAATCTTAGCAAAGTTAAGAAATTGCAAATTATATCAAATACCTTTTTAAACTACAGTGGTATAAAACTAGAAATCAATAAAACTAGAAACTTCAGAAAATTTAAAAATACATGGAAATTAAAACACAGAATGGCTAACAGATACGTGAAACAATGCTTAACATCACAAATCCTTAGGGAGAAGCAAATTAAAAAAACAATGAAATATCATCTCACATCTATTATGATGTCCATACTCAAAAAGGTGAATGACAGTGGGTGTTGGCAAAGATATAGTGAAAAGGCAGCCCTTACCGTTGGTGGGAATGTAAGTTACTAAAGTTATTATGGAATACAGTTCAAAATGCTAAGCATAGAATTACCATATCATCCACCAATCCCCTTCTGAACATTTATCCTAAAGGGTTGAAATCGCCATTTTGAAGGGATATCTGCACTCCCATGTTCATTGCAGTGCTACTAACACAAGCCAAGTTATGAAATCAAACTAAATTTACATAAAGAGATGAATTAATAAAGAAAATGTGGTATACATACACCACAGAATACTATTCAGCCTTCAAAAAGGAGAAATTCTGTCATTTACACAATACGGTTGAAATTCAAAAACATTACACTAAGTGAAATGAGAAAGCCACAATGAGACAAATAATGCATGTTATCATTTGCATGTGGAAACTAAAACAATTGAACTCATAAAAGCAGAGGATAGAATGTATTAGTCTGCTCTCGGCTGCTAATAAAGACATACCTAAGACTGGACAATTTATTTATTTCTTTATTTTCTTTTTTCCTTTTTATTGCATTTTAAGTTTTGGGGGTACATATGCAGGACATGCAAGATAGTTGCATAGGTACACACATGGTAGCGTGATTTGCTGTCTTCCTCCCCTTCACCCACATCTGGCATTTCTCCCCCTGCTATCCCTCCCCAGCTCCCCCCTACTCTGTCCCTCCCCTATTCCCCCCCAATAGACCCCAGTGTGTAGTGCTCCCCTCCCTGTGTCCATGTGTTCTCACTGTTCATCACCTGCCTATGAGTGAGAATATGCGGTATTTCATTTTCTGTTCTTACATCAGTTTGCTAAGAATGATGTTCTCCAGAGTCATCCATGTTCCTACAAAGGACACTAACTCATCGTTTTTGATTGCTGCATAATATTCCATGGTGTATATGTGCCACATTTTCCCAGTCCAAGACTGGACAATTTATAAAGGAAAGAGGTTTAATTATAAAGGAAAGAGGTTCCCCATGGCTAGGAGGCCTCACAATCATGGAAGAAGGCAAATGAAGAGCGAAGTCGTGTCTTAATTGGTGCAAGGCAAAAAGCTAGTGTGGAGGAATTCCCTTTTATAAAGCCATCAGCTCTTATGAAACTTATTCACTGTCATGATAACAGCAAGGGAAAGACCCACTGCCGTGATTCAATTACTTCCCACCAGGTTTCTCCATGACCTGTGGGAATTATGGGAGCTGTAATTCAAGATGAGATTTGTGTGGGGACACAGCCAAACAGTACCAGGTGGTTACCAGAGGTTTAGGGGTGGAGGGAATGGAGAAATGATGATCAAAAAGTACAAAGCCTCATTTAGAAAGGAGGAATAAGTTTGATTTTCTTTTTAGATCTATAGCTTAGCATGCTGAATATGGCTAATAGTTGAGTATGGTGCATTTTAATATCACTAAGACACTTAATTTCGAATGTTCTCATCACAAAAGAGCTAGAATTTGATGTGATAGATGTTAATCACTTTAATTATCCCAAATTTTATTCAAAAATTACAACAATTTGTACTTTATAACATGTACAACTATAATTTGTCAATATATAATTAAAATTAACAATAAAAAATTAAAAGTTAATTATGAGAGAAAAAAAGGATCCAAAATGACCCTAAGTTTGTCATTTAAGCAGCTAGAAGAAAAAAAAGTGCTGTTTATTGATTTAGGAAACAATTTGAGCAGAGCAAATTTGGGTAGAATTTCAGAAGCTCATCTTGACTTTGTGTTTGCTAGCTGTCAGAGAAAGGGAGGCAGGATAAAATATATGGCTATAGGCATCCAACTAAAAAGTCTTCAAGGATGCAAAATATTTTTGTTAGAAGTAACACAGTTATCATATCTGGGATCGATTTTTTGTTAAGCAAATACCTGGTCTCTCTGTAAACCTTTTCTGACTCTATAAGCAGATAGAATACTTTGTTTTATTATTTTGGAAACAAAAACTAGGTATGGTTGGCTTCGTTTTGTTTCCTTGGGTGAATGTGGGAGTAGGATTTGGAAATTTTTTGCTTTTTCAAGAAAAGCCAAATTCTGGATGACTTTAATGTGAAATGTACTAGTTTTTAAATTAGCTAATTATAATTTTAAAATATATACGGTTTTGGCCAAAAATAGAAAGGCTGCGTTCCGTTTTCAGCCCATTCACTGTTCTGTGTGACTTTATCCTGCATCTTAACTTGGGCCTAATCGAACACGTTAGTGCTTACACAGCAAGTGGTGTGTTAAGTCTAACAAATTTAGCTACCAATAAGTCAGCAGTATTTTAGCACTTGTATTCATTAGGTGGAAAAAAATACTTGCAGCATTTTACAAAAAAAATTACTTATTTTGGCTCATTAAAATGCCAATTAAATCTCTGCAGTTGGTATTGCTGTTAATCAAATATAAATTGTCGAAAAACCATATTGAATCTCTAGAGACAGGAAATTGTGTATCTGTTTATATACCATACTCAACTAATCCATCTAAATGAAATGTAATAGTTGGAGGTAGATATTTATTTCCTCTGAGGTTTATTTCTCATATTTATGTTCGTGTAATGTTTCATTATATCAAAACTATGCAAAAATTGCAGAGGCGGTATATAAAAATGCTTGCTATAGTCCCTTTTAAATTATTCCTTTTCACCACATTATTGTTTAATAAAACTGAATTAATAAAATAGAACTATCACTATAATCCCTGTATTTAATAGCAGTTTGTCAACTCTTATTTCTCATATAAAATTAGCTAGTAAATTATACCTTATAAACATGAAGAAAGAGTAAGCGACAAATAATTTTTAATTGTTGATATGCTAATAAACATCCATTATCATCCATTACCATGAATGGCTTTTACATATTAAGACACAGATTTCTTGCTTGTAATTAAGCTACACGAGCATTGTGGTGTCAAGCAAGTCTGTAAATGTGCTGATATTAATGGGTGCATTAATAGGTAGTAAGCAAACCCAAGGCAGGCCTCCCTGGAAGCTATGGCTTGAACAGAGATTCTGAGTGCTATGTTATCTTAATTTGCTCTGGCAGTTACACCTTGTCTTTTCAGTTTATCATCATTTAATTAAAAGTGGCTTGAGGACATACAAAAATTGGCCAGGCATTGTGGCCAGCGCCTGTAGTCTCAACTACTCGGAAGGCTAAGGTGGGAGGATCACTCAATCCTGGGAGGTTGAGTCTCCAGCGAGCCATGTGCATGCAACTGCCCTCCAGCCTGGGCAACAGAGAGTTAACTTATGAAAGCACAAGTACGAACTAAAAATAGAAAATCCAAACCAAATGAAAGGAAAGACTGAGCATTAAGCACAACATTGTAAGTGGTGTAAATGCAACAACAACAGAAAAACAGTTCTGTTATTTTTTAGCTCTTTAATAATAAGAAAAGTCTATGATTGGATAAATCAATTTTTCCAAAGGTTAGATTATGTTTCATGGCTTCCGATCAGCATTATTAGTGTCATAGTCTCCTCTCTGGAGGAGTTTAAGGTCTCTACTTATTGGAATTTTTGGTATGGGTCAAGAATGTACAAATTGGAAATACCAAAACTGAGTCTCAGTTACCAAATGTGAAGTTTTTATTAGGGACAGTATAAACGGACAAAGATGGAAGCAAATGCTTTCTTCTGTGTTTGCCTTTCTACGGATCTTTGTGTTAAAAGATGGTGAAATTCTGGGACTGGGATCAGCATGTGGACTTAGAAGAGAAGGGCAAAGGAATCTATGTCTTCAACACTGAGTATATGTTACTGCTTTGCAAGCTTGGCTCTAACTTGACCTGGAGTTTGGCATCAGACTTTTGAAGAAGTCACCCAAGTGATTCTGCTAGAGGCCAGGAGAGATAACCACTGATTTAGTCTCCGTGGGGTACCTATGAATAAAGAACAGATTAACTGTTTGAATTCTGTGTCACTATAAAGAGATTTAAAGCCCAAATACTAGCCAATAACATACAGTAATTGCCCAGATCCTTTGTGGCAAGGCAAAAAGAGCACAGCATTCAGGTAATCAAGCTTTTTACTTAATTAACCAGCACAATATGAAATGGCCTCAAAGAAAATTATATGTATGCAAATTTACATTTTAAAAATGAGAAACAGATAATGAGATCTGTTTCTAAATTAAGAGTGCAAACTTGTGGACTGGGAAAGAGAACGCATTCCCTCAGAAACATTTCTTACTTTAAATTTTTTCTAATAATAATAGGATCAGTAAAAGACAAAGGTTGTTTAAGGTGTAAAATTTTATAAATAATATTGGTCCCTTGTATTTTAAGACTTCTTTGAATATGTATTAAAATGCCATATTTTAATACATATGGGTGAAGGGGAGGAAGGCAGTAAAACACACTGCCATGTGTGTACCTATGCAACTATCTTGCACGTTCTGCACATGTACCACAAAACCTAAATTGCAATAAAAAAATAAGATAAAATAAATAAGAAAAAAAGAAGAATGCTTTCTGCAGGATTAAAAACAACAACAAAAAAATAAAGTATAATTATATTATATTTTTGGGAACTTGCTTTTGTCAGTTACTGGTCTACAGAATGAGATCGATTTAACTTTTTAAATAGATCTGAAATGACTGCTAAGAAGGTCAATGTATGGATGTACTATAATTTATAAAATCTTTTTTTTTTTTTTTTGAGACAGAGTTTCACTCTTGTTACCCGGCTGGAGTGCAATGGTGTGATCTCGGCTCACCGCAACCTTACTATGTTAATTGTAAATGAAATCACATTTCATTTACAATTGAAATGTGGTTCAGGCAATTCTCCTGCCTCAGCCTCCTGAGTAGCTGGGATTACAGGCACGCGCCACCGTGCCCAGCTAATTTTTTGTATTTTTAGTAGAGACAGGGTTTCACTATGTTCACCAGGATGGTCTTGATCTCTTGACCTCGTGATCCACCCTCCTCGGCCTCCCAAAGTGCTGGGATTACAGGCTTGAGCCACCGCGCCCGGCCGAGTATATTCTTACATTAAATTACTAGAGTCAAAATTTCTGGAACAAAGTTTACATATTTTAAATTTTTGTAGATATGAAATGCCCAAATATACTCCTATCAAGGAGGTGAAAGTGACTCTTTTTCCTCAAATATATCAATGCTAATGACCTGCTAATGTAAATATTTTAATGCAGTCTAACATAAAACCTGGTATATCTCTTGGTAGGCACTCCCTAGTGAAATGTTTCCTTTGAGCTGGGTACACCTCACAGGGTCAGATAACACTTCAACGAGTTTGGGGAGATGTTTATAGAGATTTCGCTTAACTGCTACTTTGGGTAATTAGGTCTTGCAGGTAATTAAAATAAATATATCAATAAAACATATGAATCAAATGTGATTTCATTTACAATTAACATAGTAAGAATCTGAGAATGAATGTTACTGCTGTCTTTGTGTTATAGTAGCTTAGCCAATATCCTAAGTAAGATAGTTGTTGTTTTCTTCCCCGCAAATCTCTCAAGTAATAGTGAGAGTGGCAAAAAGGTACGTGAACGAGGAATGATAAAGTGTTGGAGCAGCTCTGTCATTGTTCCCATCAGGCTCCCCTAGGTCATTCTGATTGTCACCATTTCTAGCCAGAAGCAACAGAGGCAGAGATCTTTTTTTTTTATTTTATTTTAAATTTTTATTGCATTTTAGGTTTGGGGGTACATGTGCAGAATGTGCAAGATAGTTGCATAGGTACACACATGGCAGTGTGTTTTGCTGCCTTCCTCCCCTTCACCCACACTTGGCATTTATCCCCAGGCTATCCCTCCCCAGCTCCCCCCCCACTGTCCCTCCCCCATTCCCCCCAATAGACCCCGGGTGTAGTAGACCCCCTCCCTCTGTCCATGTGTTCTCATTTTTCTCACCCGCCTATGAGTGAGAATATGCGGTATTTCATTTTCTGTTCTTGTGTCAGTTTGCTGAGAATGATGTTCTCCAGATTCATCCATGTCCTTACAAAGGACACAAACTCATCATTTTTGATTGCTGCATAATATTCCATGGTGTATATGTGCCACATTTTCCCAGTCCAGTCTATCATCGATGGGCATTTGGGTTAGTTCCAGGTCTTTGCTATTGTAAACAGTGCTGCAATGAACATTCATGTGCATATGTCGTTATAGCAGAAAGATTTATAGTCCTTTGGATATATACCCAGTAAAGGGATTGCTGGGTCAAATGGAATTTCTATTTCTAGGTCCTTGAGAAATCACCACACTGTCTTCCACAATAGTTGAACTAATTTACACTCCCACCAACAGTGTAGGAGTGTTCTAATTTCTGCATATCCTCTCCAGCATTTGTTGTCTCCAGTTATTTTCATGATGGCCATTCTAACTGGCGTGAGATGGTATCTCAATGTGGTTTTGATTTGCATCTCTCTAATGACCAGTGATGATGAGCATTTTTTCATGTGTTTGTTGGCCTCATGTGTGTCTTCTTTTGTAAAGTGTCCGTTCATATCCTTTGCCCATTTTTGAATGGGCTTGTTTGGTTTTTTTGCTGTAAATCTGTTTGAGGTCTTTGTAAATTCTGGATATCAGCCCTTTGTCAGTTGGGTAAACTGCAAAGATTTTTTCCCACTCTGATGCTTGCTGATTCACTCTGGTGACTGTTTCTTTTGCTGTGCAAAAGCTGTGGAGTTTGATTAGGTCCCATTTGTTTATTGTGGCTTTTGTTGCCAATGCTTTTGGTGTTTTGGTCATGAAGTCCTTGCCTACTCCTATGTCTTGAATGGTTTTGCCTAGATTTTCTTTCAGGGTTTTTATGGTGCCAAGTCTTATGTTTAAGTCTTTAATCCATCTGGAGTTAATTTTAGTGTAAGGTGTCAGGAAGTGGTCCAGTTTTTGTTTTCTGCACATGGCTAGCCAGTTTTCCCAACACCATTTATTGAACAGGGAATCCTTTCCCCATTGCTTGTTTTTGTCTGGTTTATCAAAGATAATATGGTTGTAGATATGTTGTGTTGCCTCCCATGCCTCTGTTATGTTCCATTGGTCTATATCTCTGTTTTTGTACCAGTACCATGCTGTTTTGATTACTGTAGCCTTGTAGTATAGTTTGAAGTCTGGTAGTGTGATGCCTCCCGCTGTGTTCTTTTTGCTTAGAATTGACTTGGCTATGCGGGCTCTCTTTTGGTTCCATATGAAGTTCATGGTGTTTTTTTCCAGTTCTGTGAAGAAATTCAATGGTAGTTTGATGGGGATAGCATTGATTGTGTAAATTACTTTGGGCAGTATAGCCATTTTCACGATATTGATTCTTCCTAACCATGAACATGGAATGTTTCTCCATCTGTTTGTGTCCTCTCTTATTTCAAAGGGGAAATCACCACAGATTCCACAGAAATTCAAACCATCATCAGAGAATACTAAAAACAACTCTATGCACATAAACTAGTAAACCTGGAAGAAATGGATAAATTCCTGGACACCTGTGTCCTCCCAAGCCTAAACCAGGAGGAAGCCGAAACTATGATTAGACCAATAACAAGGTCTGAAGTTGAGGCAGCAATTAAGAGCCTACCACACAAAAAAAGCCCTGGTCCAGATGGGTTCACAGCCGAATTCTTCCAGACACACAAAGAGGATCTGGTGCCATTCCTTCTGAAACTATTCCAAATAATTCAAAAAGAGGGAACCCTTCCCAAATCATTTTATGAGATCAACATCATCCTGATACCAAAACCCGGCAGAGACTCAACAAGAAAAGAAAACTTCAGGCTAATATCAATGATGAACATAGTTGCAAAAATCTTTAATAAAATACTGGCAAACCGATTGCAACAGCACATTAAAAAACTTAACCATCATGATCAAGTAGGATTCATCCCGGGGATGCAAGGCTGGTTCAACATACGCAAGTCTATAAATGTAATTCACCACATAAATGGAACCAAAAACAAAAACCACATGATTATCTCAATTGACGCAGAGAAGGCATTTGACAAAATTCAACAGCCCTTTATGCTAAAAACCCTCAATAAACTTGGTATTGATGGAACATATCTCAAAGTAATAAAAGCTATTTACGACAAACCAACAGCCAATATCATACTGAATGGGCAAAAACTGGAAGCATTCCCTTTGAAATCCGGCACTAGACAAGGATGCCCTCTCTCACCACTCCTATTCAACATAGTACTGGAAGTTCTAGCCAGAGCAATCAGGCAAGAAAAAGAAATAAAGGTATTCAAATAGGAAAGGTGGAAGCCAAATTGTCTCTATTTGCAGACGACATGATAGTATACCTAGAAGACCCCAACGTCTCAGCCCAAAAACTCTTGAAATTTGTAAGCAACTTGAGCAAAGTCTCAGGATATAAAATCAATGTGCAAAAATCACAAGCATTCCTATACACCAATAACAGACTTAAAGAGAACCAAATCAAGAACGAACTGCCATTCACAATTGCTACAAAGAAAATAAAATACCTAGGAATACAACTCACAAGGAACATAAGGGACCTCTTCAAGGAAAACTACAAACCACTGCTCAATGAAATAAGAGGGGACAGAAACAGAGGCAGAGATCTTTAAGTGGATGACTGGGAAATAATGTGTTTCTGTTAGCATTCTGTGGCCATATCTTCCTGCTGGGTGGACATATTCTCATTGAACACTTAGCATGTTCTATTCTTAAAAAGAAGAAACAAGAGATAGCAAGGGACAGTCTTTAGTCTTTATGACCAACAGAAGTAGATAATGGGAGAAAGAGGAACTGGACCATGGAAAGGATCATGCATTTTAGTGACAGAAAACCTATCTTCTGGTACTTCAAACTCATAATGAAATGGACTTACTCACTTTCCTCTCTGAGGTGGTGAATGTAGGAATTTAGAAATGCTAAAAAGAAAGGGCACAGTTGTATGTTGGCAAGTCTGGGGTTGTAGAATGAAGTAGATGTTTTGTTGAATTTCCAAGTTGCGTCATACGCACTTGTTTTGATTTAAGAATTTTGCTATCTCGAAGCCTCAAATAACTAGACCTAAATCAAATCTGATGAGAATGATTATTTCTCAATCATCTTGCATTGAGAAATGCAAGTTGATTACTAAGTTGTCACTTATAACAAGTGAGTAATAACTTAGCCAGGACTGCTTTCTCTCCACTTCTACCTGAGGAACTTCACATCATGAAGGATTTGCAACCTGGGGCGGTCTGGCTACTACTTAATAAACTGGTGGGGACCCTGGCCTTTGCTTTTCACCCCTTTCACGCCTCTGTGTCCTTCACTAGGACTTTCCTTTCTGTTCATGTAACTTTCATTATTTCTTATTGCCATCTCATTATAAAATTAGTATTTATCTTTCAGATATGGAGAAATTGTTTTACACGTAACCATTTCTTAAAATTGTACTAATTTATCATTCTACAGTATCCATATATTTTTGTGTGTCTACATGAACTAAGCAGTTCCTCCTAACCTTAGTGCAGCCCCTTTTTCTTAAATTCATCTACCTTACAATTCCTTAAATTTCTGTATATATAAAAAAGATAATATTGGTATTTGTTTCCATACATACATATTCAGTAGAATATGGAAAATATGTTTATGTGTCTATAACTTTTATGTCACATTATTAAAGATAATTAAAATAGATTTTGAAATTTCTAGATCTTATGCACCAAAAAAAAAAAAAAAATTGGGGAAAAAACCAGCACAACACAATGCCAATCATTTTAGGGTTTAAAGTTATAATTATCATAAATGTTATAAAAAATGACAACATGATGAAGTCTTCTGATTTTTAAGCTCTTACTCTGAGCTGTGCACTGGGAAAAGTATTTTTTATAATTTCATGTTATCTTTGTCTCACCTAAACATGAAATTAATACTTTTGTTGTAGATGGAGTAACATGAAGAATATCCTTCAAAGTAGTTGATAGATTGAGTGAAGAAATAAAAGACAATAGTATATTCTAGATATTATGTGATTCACAATTCCCAGGATTAAGAAAATGTTTCTCAGGAGAAATAAGACTGATGTTGAAGCTTGTAGTTACTTACACTAGAGATAAATTTCACATATTTGTCATTATGAAAAGGATAACATATTCCAATATCCATGCAAAAATAAAATGGGTTTCCTAGAGCTATTTTCTTATTTTTAAGAAAATTCTTATTGTAAATATGAAAATGAACAGAAATATATAGAACGTGAACATTTTTCCTCCCTCTTTCTCCCTCCTCTTTCTCCCTTTCCCACAATAGCTACAGTTTAGATGCAATCACTTCCTTACTCTGCATGCTTGGCAGAGTATCCAACTAAATGTGACTTTATATTATTGAACAATTTGATCTTTTCCCAAGCTATACAATAAAATAGTTTCTGTCAATTTAATCTAAGTCTGAAGCTTTTTGATATAGGCTACCTTAACACAAAGATAAATTCTGTTAAACTACAGCTAAAATGACTTAATTTCTTATCCCTTAGATAATTCTTTATAAATATTTCATCCATCAGTCAGATGTTTATAGAATACATATTAGATGTGACATACTGTGGCCACTAGGTCCAATTAATTTTGCATTGCCTAACTTGAAATATTCATGGGTTAATTTAGACAGCATTTAAATAAAAATAGCACTGGCCAGGATTGATAAGTGCAAAGGAAGAACAGTGGATAAATGCCAAAGGGTTCACAGGAGAGAGACATTTCTTTGAGTTGATGGGGTCAGAGATTAATGGAAAATGTGGCTAAATAAGAACTGAGTTGCAGTCATTTGGAGGAGAATGTACTGTTGAGAAAAAGAGAAAAACAAATCTAAGGAAGATGAGATGAAGGGAGTAAATGAAAAAGGGAAGAGGAAGAATAGTGAGGATTCATAAGGAGTTGTTAATAAGACCTTTAGATAGTTCTTACACTCTTCCTGGGACTATATTCTAAATTATTTTTAATAGAAGTCTAGGGATTATCTGGAGGTGCCTCTGAAGCCTGAGTCGGAGATGGCATAGCAAGTGGACAGAGCTTTGAGCCGCATCAGGGTCTCAATCAGAGCAGGTACATTTTATTCTTTTGCTTAACTATTTATGTGGAGGGGAGCTCTCTGGTTAAAAATGACAGAAACCCTACTTCAACCTAAGAGGTAAAAATATAATTCATCAGCAGAAAAGAAAAAACCTCTAGTAAGGGCAGGATTGCAGCTGGGCTTTAGGGAATTCAACGGAGGATTTAAACATTTCTAGAAAATGTCGATTTCTTTGGCTTCATGACATTGCCTATGACATACGACGTGTAGCTGCTTCAGGTTTCTCAACACGGTTCCCATCAGATCAACGTTGTTGCCTGAAACTCCTGTATCTTCCATCTTACCGCATCATCATTAGAGAGTATAGTTCTTACGAGGACTTGTTTGAAAAATCTTAGAATAAAAACTCTGTTTCTGGCTCAGGTGTATGTCCTTGGGCCAATTAAATGGAACCAGATAAGAGAGCAGTAGGAAAAAGTTGCCTCATCTATTTCTGTTCTATCCTCACTCAATCCACTCTGCTTATACTGACCTTTGTGTTCCTCAAGCTTGCAAGGTCTGGTTTTACCTTAGGGCTGGCGTTAACTGTTCTCTCTGCCTACCACACTAGATACTCCATGACAATGCTCCATGTGTTTTAGCCACATGTCTGAAAGCTAGGTTGTGATTTAGAGAAATCATGATGCCTGAAATCTACTAAAAGTAGTAATATCATATTTTGTTCTCTTGCTTAGCATTCTTCTGGTTGCTAAACTGGCAGAATATCTACTTGGGAACTTTGACCTATTAAATTCTGCATTGGACCTGCCATATATACATATAATTTTTTAATGCCTTTTAATTGGTACACTAGCTTTGTGATATTTCTTCAAACATTTCATGAAAATGTGAGTCTGATATGTGTCAGGCATTGTTCTAGTTCTTAGTGACTAAGAGGAGAATATTAATCCCTTTGGGAATCAAGAGCTTGCCTTCTACAGAGCCTCATAATATTAACCCTCATTGGATGGGGAGGGAGAAACCATATATATAAACAAAATAGATAAATAAAAAATACTCAATAGTGATAAGAACCATGGAAATAGAGTGATGAGGCAGTAGGCGAATGGTACAGCTCTCAGATTGTGTTATTGGGAAAGACTATTTTGAATAATAAAGGATCAGAAAGAGCTCCTGTGCGACTGTCTCAGTCAATTCAAGCTGCTGTAGCAAGATACCTTATACTTAGTCACTTAATTAAAAAGACAGAAATTTACTCCTCACAGTTTGATATCAGGGTTCCCACAGGGCTGGATTCTGGTGACAGCCCTCTTCTGGCTGGGTTGCAGTCAACTTTCATTGTACCCTCATATAGTGGAAAGAGGGCAAGAGACTCTCTGGGGTCCCCTTTATAAGGGCACTAATCCCATTCATGAGGATTCCATCCTCATAACTAATTACCTCCCGGAGATTCTCACCTCCTAACATCATCACATTGTGGGCTGGGATTTCAACATAAGCATTTTGGTATAACACATTCAGTCCATAATAGTGACTATGAGGAAGGAACATTCCAAAATAAAGAGTTAATGAAAAGGACCTACAGAGGAGAGGACATTCATTCATTTATGGGTCCATCTTATAAATCTTATTGACTTATTATATGCTAGTCCTGTGTTAGGCTTTAAAGATTCAACAGTGAATAACACAAAGCTCTCTGACTTCATGACACCTACATTCCAGAGTAGAATTGGACCATAAATCATAAGCATAGGAAATATGTTATATTTAACATTAGAGATTAATAACTGCTATAAAAATAGTACGCAGTAAGGAGAAATTAAAAAGCAAGTCATAGGGTGTGTGGAGAGGGCCAAGACATCATAATACTAGGTTACATTATAATACTAGGTTACATTATAGTACTAGGTTACCTATTATAGTATTACATATAATACTAGCTTACATCTTCATTGAGAAGATGTTTGAACAAGAACTTAAAAATAGTAAAGATGTTGTATATCTCATGGAATCTATGAGGAAACTGAGGCAGGAGATCTATGAGAACAGAGGCAGGAACCTAGCAATGCAAGATATCAGAGACACAGTCATAGCATAAGGACAACTTGGTAGGAAGGCAACTGATAGGAAGGCAACTGATAGCAATGCAACCATTGCTGAGTTTTGCCACTGCCACTATGCTTGTGCACTTAATACTCCATCTGAGAATGATTTCTCAACTCTTTCTGTTTTCGCATCACTCCTATCAGATTTGATATTCCAGGGAGGAGAAAAAAGTCCTTTAAGCCAGTTCTTTTTTTTAATTGCGTTTTAGGTTTGGGGGTACATGTGAAGAACATGCAAGATTGTTGCATAGGTACACACATGGCAGTGTGATTTGCTGCCTTCCTCCCCATCACCTATATCTGGCATTTCTCCCCATGTTATCCCTCCCCAACTCCCCACCCGCTGCTGTCCCTCCTCTATTTCCCCCCCAGAGACCCCAGTGTGAGATGTTCCCCTCCCTGTGTCCATGTGTTATCACTGTTCAACACCAAGTTAGTTCTTAAGAAGCCTTTTTCCCATCTTAGATGGGACAAGAGAGACACACTTGGATTCTCTGGCTTTACTAGTGAGAATCGAGAGCTTGCTTTCTACAGAGCCTCTTAAAATGAAAAGTTTCCCCCAAAGGAATAATCTCCAGACTCCGCACAGCAGATAAAATAGCAGATATCAGCAGAAACCTTTACTGTCCTAGTTTATCAACTCCTTAAATAGTAAAAGGAGAAAAAACACACAACTCAATTAAAATTGAGTTAAAATCTGATTTAGGTTGTAAAATGTATCCTAATACTTTCAGTGCTTTGATTCATTTGATTTTGACATTCAGTAATGGTTAAATATAGTTACATTTAGCCATCACCTATTTAACATTCTATTTTCATAAAATATTGTAAGAGCTTCTCTATTTCAATAAAATCTACTGGATTTAGGTTTTCAGCTTTAAGTCCCCTCTGAAATATCTTACCTCCAAAAGCAAAATACAAGAGAAGTAACGCGCAAAACATACTGTGTTTATTTTTCCTGTGTTGGACTATCAGATTTCCCTTGGTCTTGAGAGATTTGTTAACTTCTCCAAATTCATATTGTTAATGCTTTCCATGGAGATTATCAGATTACAGTAATCACAGCTCATTGCCACAACCCTTTTCTGATAACTTCCTGGAGAATATCTGAAAACCCATGAATATGCAATACATTGAGCTGCTTCAGGGTTTGCAACTGTATTGGAGAAAGAGAGAACAACTTATACAATTTCTCTGGGGTATGTATAAATCTCTTCAGCCCTGATGTGTATGCTGTATTAATAACCAAAACTATGCAGGATGGAGCAATTGTATAAGGAATAGAATATTAAGCTGCTTCTTTTAAAAACATTTCTGTTACTGACACGTCTCCAAATTTTTATTTTACAGTAAATACATTACCGTTTTGCTTGATACTTCACAAATTTGGATGCTTCTTTTTCTTTTTCTTAGAGCTCTGTCTTCTGAACTGTTTAACAATTCCATAACATTTTGAATGGTATCTTCCTTCCTTTCGCGATATTTGCGAATGTACATCATCTCCTGTATTTATTGTGCTCTCTATGCGTCAAAATGCCAAGAAGCCGATGCCTCGTCTGCCTCTAAGATGCCTCAGGGCAACACGCAGATGGCTGTGGACCAGGACCTTAATATTTCTTGCTCCTTTTCCTTGGTTCCTTCTTCTCTTTTCCAATTCTGGACTCTATTTACATTGTAGTTTGTTTGTGACTCTCCTGTTTAACTTGCAGGTTAAATTTGTCTTTCAAATGTCATTGCTTCTTTGATAATAAACAGAAGGTTTTTCATTAAGCTAAGAGTTTTCCATTCTACTCCCAGGTATTACTACCCAGACATCTTGCTGACTTGAAGTGAAATCACTAGTGTTAGTCCCAAATGACTGTTCTGTTTATTCCCCCTTAAAAATGTTCATAATGTCAAATTCTCATACTCAACGGCAACCCTTGGTGTTATTAAGCAACATAATGGAAGAATGGAAATGAATTTCATTGTTCATTTGTATTATAGTTGCATATTTTCAAGAGTTGACTTACAGTTTCATGATCAATATTTACAATGAGTTCATAAATTTCTAAAGATTTTGAGGTTTATTTTTTTCTTTTACTCTTTAGCAAAAATAATTATGCAAAATTTAAAAATGATTCAATAAACGATATTTAAGAAACTATGTTTCTGAAACTAAGAGTGTAGAACATAGAGAATGATGTCTTTCTAACGACTACCACATCCTCAATAAAGCGGAAGCGAATGAAGCCAACTCCAGATTTACCCAGTACCTTCCTTTCTTACAGCTCAAATGTACTCTTCATTTAATATAATTTTTAAAATTTGACCACAGAAATTTCTCCTACTGAGTAATATGATTTATTCTTTCCTAATTTTAACAAATTTTACCTAGTTAAAAGTATTCTTTAATTTTTTTTTAGTTTTTAATTTTTATTTTTAATAATTGACACACAGGCCGGGCACACTGGCTCATGCTTGTAATCCCAGCACTTTGGGAGGCCGAGGCAGGTGGATCACTTGAGGTCAGGAGTTCGAGACCAGACTGGCCAATATGATGAAACCCTGTCTCCACTAAAAATACAAAAATCAGTCAGGTGTGGTGGCAGGTGTCTGTAATCCCAGCTTCTCAGGAGGCTGAGGGAGGAGAATTGCTTGAACCTGGGAGGTGGATGCTGCAGTGAACCGAGATTGTTCCACTGCACTCCAGCCTGGGCAACAGAGTAAGATGTCATCTCAAAAGAATAATAATAATAATAAATAAATAAATAAAATAAAATAGTCATATAATAATTGTACATATTTGGGGTGTATGATGTGATATTTTGATACATGTATATAAGATATGTTGATCAATTCAGGGTCAGCAGATCTATCTGTCACTTCATTTATCATTTCTTTGTGTTGGGAACATTCAAGCTCTTCCCTTTCAGCTGTTTGAAAATATGTAATAAGCTGTTATTAGTCACCCTCCAAGTGATAGAACACTAGAACTTATTCCTTCTCTCTGGTTGTAATTTTGTGTCCACTCACCATCCTCTCCTGTCTCCTTCTGCTTCCCAGCTTCTAGTAACTAGTCTACTCTACTTCTATGATGACAGCATCACAGCATTTTAAGTTTCCACAGTGAGTGAGAACATGTGGTATAAAATGAGTTGTTCTTATTCTTGCTATTCACAGATTTATTTAATGCCTAGGGCTTCTAATGTCAGATGATAACCTGATATTTCATGAATAGATGACACATCTGAAGAAAATGAAAAACACATTCTATTCTGAAAATTTAACCGATTTCAGGAAAACTTACTGTGTAACAGTCACACACAAATCAGTGGCTTAAAATAACAACTACTCATCATTTTTCACAAGCATGAAGATCAGCTGAGGATCATAAGCCTGAGGATTGGCTGATCAAGGCTGGGTTACATTTGGTGATACTCTGGTTTCAACTTTGTTCGCTTACACATCCTGGCACAGCTAAAAGGTCAGCTGATCTGGACAGGCGTGACTGGGTTTAGCTCAGTTCCACATGTCTCTCATCCCTTTCTTGTGATCTGTCTGTGGCTGTGGCATGTCATTCTCATGGTAACACCAGAAATGCATGCCTCTTCTTGTAACATGTCTACTGAAATTCCATTAACAGAGCAAGCATATGTTCATTCAAGAATCTGGGGGTGAGTAAGAATCTCCACTTACAATAAACACCACCACAAATTTACTTGACAAATGGAGTCAATACAGGGAGAGGTAAAGAATTGGGGCCATTAGTACAATCTTTTACACCATTTATGATGGTGAAAGAAAGGGGCAATACCTACCTACCTAGCTATCAATTTATTAACTGTTTTTATTACCTTTTTAATGGCAAAATCCGCAATTACTTTTGCACCAACGTAATACATCAACTAAGTATATAACAATTTACTCATTAATATATCAACTATTAGCTATTTAAATATGTCTTTAATATATTGAAAAATTATTTGTATTGGTTTTTATGAAAGTGAGATGAACTATGGGTCATAGAAATTATTTCTACTTAATAATTAAGGTAAATCTAAAGGGGAAAAGCGCCTTCTAAACTTCTCATCAAATGATTCCACATACCAGTCTGTTTGAAATAGAACTAAATGCAAGTCCTTAGAGAGGTGACGTGGAGGCAGACAAGAATTGGCAAGCAGAGCAAATAGGTAAACAGCAATAATCAAAGGGACCTTTCAGTGGTGTTCAAATGATACTCTTACATAGCTAATGTATTTATTTACACAACCTGCTAATGTGACTGCAGTTTTAAAATGTCTAACTCTCTCTGTTCCCATTTTTCTTACCTGTCAGATAAGTGTGCAAAGCTAAATCATGTAGAAAATTAACTTTTGTGAGAATTGTTGCTATATCTTGTGCACTGCTATGTGTCAAGGTATTTTCCAAGTCATTTTACACTGTCTTCAATCCTTTTGCAAAACTTCAGTGTAGGTATTACTATTGGTATTTTACAGAGATGATACTAAGGTATGATCATTTAGGTAACCTACCCACGGTACTAACTAGCAAATAATGACAATTCACATTTAAGATAGTTGAATTCAAATGTTTAGGTACTGTGGGTGTTATTTTTTAACATAACGAATGTATCCATTGTCAACCCAAGAGTAATGAGCTCATAAATTTTGAAAGGAGAGCTTTATTTTTCCTACAGGGTTGCAGCCAGCCGGGTGGCCATTTTGACAGATTGGAAAGCATAGCCTCTGGCCAGAAGCCAGAAACAGACACTTAAAGGGAAGAACAAAGGGAAGAGGAATTGATGCTGAGCAGGGTGGCGGAATATACATATTTAATAAAGTAGATGGAGTCATGAAGATCTTTGAAAGGAGAAACATGCAAATGTGCAAGGGAATTTCATGCCCCTTCCTGAGTTGCATAAAGATTCCTGGGCCAGAACTGTGCCATGGGTGGCCTCTTATCAGGAAGAAATGCTGATCAATTGTATGGAAACTGCAGAATAGCAGCCATGGGGTCTTTTGAAAGGGCTGCTTTCTCTTTAGCCCTTAGGAATGAAAGCCTAATAGCAGTTAGGGAGGGAGGTGATATAACAGCATGTGTCTGACCTACTCATCAGAGCCAACAACTCAGTTTTCAAGGTAGCCCCAGAGTGCCATTGGCCAAGAGGAGGTCCATTCAGTTAGCTGAGGAGTTTCAAATTTCATTTCTATGTCTCACCATATTGACCCATTTCGTGGAAATATAGTGAGGCCCAGGACTGCTGCTGCATAAAGAGGAAAGGAAAATTTGTTGTCAGGATAATCGATTTGGGTGTTTTTGGAACTCCCTTGCCCAGTTTTAATGATAACTGGGCAATTTCTGGCAGCACACTGACCTGAGTGGCCACAGTGACCAGGAACTCAGAGCCACAGGTCATGCCACTAGGTACTGGAGGAGGTATTAGATGATATTATGGGGAGTCTAAAATGGATAGTGGAGATGAGAGATGACGCACATCTGTTGGCAGGGTCAAAGGCTGTTTTTGTCCCATTGACTTCCTTTGCTAAATTTTCCTCCAGGTGGTAGGTCTGCCAGGATGTGTATACAGAGGTGAATCTGAGTTATGTAAGAGAAAACTCTTACCTGTGGTGAAAACTCAGATGTGTCCTTCAGTGTTGGGCTTGTTGCCCCAGCTGCTGGAATTGCTATGGGCATATAGCCTTCAGCCATCAGCTCCTAGGATTGATTAGACTTTGCTGAAGACAGCCACCTTGCTTAAAATCACTTCCCTCCCAGGTCAGCCCACTTCCCATGATTGACTGAATTAGGATTCTAAGGCTTGGCCATCTTAGCCCAACTTGAGACAATTCTGAAGGATCCACACCTCACCATGAGTTAACCTGCGGTGGCAGAAGCAAATGACTTCTTTTTCTTCACAGTTTTCTTTCCTTCTCTCCCTCCTGTGTTGACTCCAAAGGCACTCCATAGTTAACATCCTAAACCCTGAACTCCATCTCAGAGACTGTTTGCTGGGAGTCCAATTTGCACCAAATACAAAAACTTTGTAATAACATTTCCCAGCAATTTATGACATTACTGTCTCTAAGTTTATATGGAGTCAAGAAACGTCTTACCCAAGGAAGCAACAAGGGTTATTTGTACTTGACTGTTTAAAGATATATACTAAATTAAATACAAAAAGACTTTTTCAGTCTTATACTTTGTCTTTCGGGTTGCTTCCTATTTTTACCTCTGGAATAATGAATGCAAATCCAAAAGGTCATTATGATGGCTTTTCATAAAAAGAAGTTGTCTTCTTCAAAGATGAATTTAATTCATTTACATGAAAAAGAATTAACTGTTCAATGTTAATTTTGAAAATTTAATGTCGAACAACGAGAACACATGGACACAGGGAGGGGAACATCACACACTGGGGTCTGTCGGGGGGTGGGGTCCTGGGGGGTGGATAGCAGGGGTAGAGGGATGAGGAGGGGTAGCATTAGGAGAAATATCTAATGCAGATGATGGCGTGATGGATGTAGCAAACCACCATAGCCTGTGCATACCTGTGTAACAAGCCTGCACGTTCTGCACACGTATCCCAGAACTTAAAGTATAATAAAAAAATTGAATATGGAATTTTAATTTTATGCCTTTAGTAATTATTATTATTATTATTTTGAATTTAGGATTTGGGCATTGGACTAGCTGAGAAAATCTAAATCTCAAGATGGAAGAAGTATTTGTTAAGCCTAACAAGAACATTAAATAGCCACCATCTGTCGTATGTAATAAAATAAATGAGTTTTTCTTCCACCGTCTCTATTAATAAAGTCTTTGGGAAAAAAGGTGTGGAACGAAGCACCTGGGAATGAACTTCATGGGCTTTGATGGGGTCACAATTTCCTGAAATACTTTCTCCCCCTTTTTTTAGTATTACTCTTTGCAAATTTTCAGGCTGTCACCGTTTAATACATAGGAAAGGGATTTTTATTTCTGCATTTTCCCACCTGTGACTACCTTGGTAAGTGAGGGGATAACAATGAATCTGTGGAACTCAACCCCAGTGGTCGCAGTGGAAACAGAAAAAAAAGACCTCCAGGAAGAAAGGAAGAGAGATCTTAAGAGAAATTGAAATTCTGTACATAGAAGCATCTAAACACTGTAAGGTGTGATAAAAATGTCAGGTGCTATTAATCTTGAGATATCATCAAAATATATGGCCTTCATCAAAACTGAGTATTAATAGGACTTTCTTCCATCAAGTAATAACATTATTAACGTTTTATAGTAGTTGATTGTATCATACATATGTTTAAGAGGTTATTTTAAATAAAACCAAATTTTGTCCAACAGTGTAAGTTCATAAAATCTTTAAAAAGAGAAAAAAATGAGGAAAAGATTATCTTAGTGTAACCCTGCTACCATGCCATCAACCTGAAGGCTTATTTATCCTGATGTCCATCAAAATGTCACTTCTTCATATCACCTCCTCACAAAGAAATATCTGTTGGCCGTTGCAAGTTTTACTGAAAAGACTATCCATAATTTTGAGCAAAGTCAAACCATTTATTTTACTCAATCTATTTATATTGAACACAAAGAAAGGGGTTCCTTCAATAAAATGAAATGTCTTCAGGGGAGCATTAAGCGCATTCAAATAACTATGAAAATTACCATTAGAATTAAGATTGAATCCAGATTCAGAAATTCATTACTGTCTTATATTATGGACATGAACATTTAGTTTATGTTCACAATTATCATATTTATGTATCAGATTGGAATTTATTTATGATTCTATTTTAGCTAAGAAAAAATAGATTAAAAAAGGAGTAGGCATGTCCATCTAAGAATAGAACTGAGAGAGAACAGAGGCCAGGCAATAGCTGTGACCAGAGGATTTTGCTCTATGGCATCTGAAACAGCCGTGGGAAATGGAATGCATTCTTCATTGCTTCTAGCAAGAATCAATCTGGTATATAAGTTTGAAGAGTGTTAGCAGGTTAATGTTTAATTATTTCTCCCTCTCCTGCCTGGATTTGACTGTATTTTTTTTTAAATTACTAGCGAATATCAGTCTTTCATATATTCACTTTTCCTCAAAAATGTAAACACAATACTCTATAAATAGGAAATTGAACACTTCTTCAAATATACTATTTACAATTAGCTGAATTAGATGCAGAATATCTTTAGGATATTCAAATTGATTTCAGTGAAAAATAAAATTTTGTATGTGATTTGAATTGAGTTGGTGAGTGTTTTTGCAGTTATGATTTTGTCTGAGCACTTTAATATCATTTAAAGTTCTTTTCAATTTGAGAAAGAAAGGATCATTAATTTGGAATTGTTCTCACTTCAGAAAACTCAAAATGTTAAAAACTTTACTGTTGAATAGCATCTGAAAATGAATCTCCCAAACCTAGATCACGACGTTCACCATTAGCTTAGTAGAAATGTAGTAAAAAGGTCAGTAGGACACTAAAGCCAAATAGAAATTATCTTGAAATTGAGAAGAATTAGACGTAAAGGATGTCTGAAAACTGGGAAGAGGACATGAGTGGCCTAATTGGTGAAGGTCAGGTTGGTGGTTATGACTTTTCTGTTTCTATGATCTTGTCACGTCTTTCTCTAAGCTCCTGTACAATGTCTTTATTAAGTTTTTTAAAAAATGTATCATATTTTAGAAGTTTAGAAATTTCATCCTTTTTGGCAGAAATTTACTTTTGAACATTCACTTTGTAAAATTTGTTTTTCTTTTCCTCTCTAGTACTGAGATCAATTCAACAAGAATCACTCAGTCATTTGTCTTTTAGTTGGGTGAGTTTTTCACTGATAAGCTGATGTTTTGGACTTTGGTGTGGAGAAATAACTGGGATAATTGACAGGCCATCAGGAATATTCCTCGTGATACAGAATTGCATGTCAGTGAGCTCCCTTACCCCTCATTGAGAAGGTATTACAGAATAGCTTTGTGCTGTGTAACCTGGAAAACTAAAAAATAAATGGGGAGGCTGAGGCGGGTGGACCATGAGGTCAAGGGATCAAGACCATCCTGGTCAACATGGTGAAACCCCATCCCTACTAAAAATACAAAAATTAGCTGGGCATGGTGGCATGTGCCCGTAGTCCCAGCTACTTGGGAGACTGAGGCAGGAGAATTGCTTGAACCCAAGAGGTGAAGGTTGCGGTGAGCTGATATTGTGTGACTGCACTCCAGCCTGAGTAATAAGAGCAAAACATCTCAAAATAAATAAATAAATAAATAAATAAATAAATAAAATGACAATCTACACAATGTTCCAAGAGAATTGCATCTGGATCAGTGGTTTGAGATCCTAGCATATGTATTTTCACAACTTTCTCAAGTGATCCAGGAGGTGAGTGGGAGCTGGGAATCAGTATTTACTTTTTGTTTCTCACTAAGTACCTGAGTTTGTCAGACAAAGAGCTGACAAAGACTGACAAACCCAGTCTTCTTACTGCCTTCTGTACAAAATTCTGACTATTAGTATGAGTCAGCTCCACTACTTCTGGTTGGAAGTAAATTGAGCACAGTGAAGCTCTTAGAATCAAACCTAACTCCTCTTACATTGTGTGGTTTCAAGTTTCAAACAAATAGTACTTTCACCAAAGATGGAATTTTTTAAAAAATTTTGTGCTTATTGACTTTGGATAGTTTTTAACAGAAAAAACAAAAACAAAAACATTTTTACTACTATGGTAAATCCAGAAATCTTTATAAATATTTTATATTAAATCTCTTTTTAACATTAACAGACTTTCTTTCTCTCCTTTTTTTCTATTTTTTTTTTTTTTTTTTTTTTGAGGTGAGTTTGTTCTTTATTCTTAATTCTCCCTCTGTTGCCCAGGCTGGAGTGCAGTGGCATGATCTTGCCTCACTTCAACCTCAGCCTCCTGGGTTGAAGCGATTCTCCTGCCTCAGCCTCCTGAGTAGCTGGGATTACAGGTGCCCACCACCACGCCTGGCTAATTTTTGTATTTTTAGTAGAGACGGGTTTTGCCATGTTGGCCAGACTTGTCTTGAACTTTTAACCTCAAGTGATTCACCCACCTCAGCCTCCCAAAATGCTGGGATTATAGGCATGAGCCACCATGCCTGGCCTAGACTTTATTTCTTAGAGTGTTCTAGGTTTACAGCAAAACTCAGTGAAAATTACAATGCACAACCTCCCCCACTGTCACCATCCTGCATCAGTGTGGAACACTTATTATAAGTGATTCACCTACACCAAATTAGGTATCTTTTGTTGAGAAAAGATTGGCTTCTTTTCAGAATTTGTCTTTATATGCTGCTATTACATTTGTCAGGAAATAATTAGTAAAATCCCATGATCATTTCTCAGAAAAATATTTTGGAAAGAGTGATATTTAGATGTTGAGCTAATGATCAGCCAGGTGCATATTTTTTTATTTCTCAAAGCTTTCTCATGCTTTTGTGAGGCTGCTATCACAAACATTGCCATCATTTCCATAAATACAAATAGGTTCAATCGGAAAAGATTAATCTTTAAAAACTTTTATAAACTAATCTTTAATATCATCCCAGAAGGAACTGATCATAATGACACTGTGTCCAAGATAACACTTTCCCAGAGTTTGCCTTTCCTTATTTCAATGAAACTTGATTTCTTTAAGGGTGGCCTAGAGTCACCTAGTGTTTCATTGATAGAGAGAATCTCTTTTTTTAATGTTGTAACAGGGAAAAAGCCCTGAGTTTATTCTTAATTCTACTACACTATGGACATCTCCATATTTGTCAGTGAGGTGGAGCTGTCTGTTATTGATAGTCTCCATTGGAGTACATGTTCTGTTAAGAAAATATATCTGTGTCAAGAAATACGAGTTGCAAGATTGAATCAACTTCCTTTTGTGGTGTTATTGGACAAGTCAATTACAGTTCATTGTTTTAGACCAACACAGGTTAATAATAAATATAAACAAATTATTGTTTGACTTTAAATGTAGAATAGTATATCAAATAGTGCTGGAAACAGAAATATTTATTTCATATTTTAATTTTGGCATAAACAGTAATAAAAACCATATCAAACTGCATAAAACATAAAAATTCTGATGGCATTTAAGAGGGTTTAGGAAATAGAGCATTTAGCTTAAAATACTGATATTTTTAAAACTTGTGCTGTATTTCAACTTAATACTTGAAACTATGTTGCTATTGAATATCAAGTTAAATGAAATATGGTATATATTAATGTAGATTTTGGCCATAATTCACTACACTGTAAGCCTGTTATAGCAATGTGTTATATAATGTGGATGAGGTTCTATTGTGGGCTGTTTCATTCTTTGAGGCACACAAGCATTCACAGAAAAATAATGATATAATACACAGTAAATTTTTGAGGTGTTAGTTATGTACCGAGTTCCAGACTAACATGATAAATTCTCTGAAACATTATGATAATTGTTTAATACGTGAAGCCTGAAATGTTAAAATCTGCATGCTTTTCATCAGAAGTTCGTAACAGTGTTTAATTGTCAACTAAAATAGAAACTCAGAAGCATAAATTAATAACAGTTTAAGGAAATATTTATGACTTTAAAAAAATGATGTTGTCTTAGATTTCAATTGCATTGCACACTGGAGTACTCATACATGGGAACGTGCCTTTGGAGACTAATTCACAAATAATCTGGGAACTAGGGCTCAAGCACTGATACTTTGTTAAGCTCCCACAAATAACTAATGTGTGTCTAGTGTTGACAGCCTTAGCCTACCATATTCTACTTCTTCGTAGTAACTTGAATAAAGGTTTTTCTTGATGAAATATTGCTTTTCTATGCTACATAAATGGAATTCAGTTCAGATGTAGATGAGGCTGGTTTAAGGGGGAGGGCCTCTTCTCTTAAGAGCCACAAAATTTAACTGGTGATTTTTCTGTGCCTTCCATTCTTAGTCTTTGAAATAAGGAAGTTTTTCTGGGTAAAATGCAAGATTCCCTCAGCTTTGAATTTCTAGGTTTTTTTAGATAATGAAAGAAAGAAGCTATTCTGTCATTGCATGAACTGATTATGCAATGAATTGCCAGTAAACTGGCAGTAAGCACAAGTATTTATGGGGGAATTATTAAATAATTCTATGTAATATTTGAGTCTTCTGCTATTTTTTATGTTAAAAATGTAAATAGAAGACTAAAGTAGAAATAAATTTTTATCTAGAAAATTTAGATCAAAATGATTTATTTTCTATGGTGGTAGGCGCCTGTAGTCCTAGCTACTCTGGGGTCTGAGGCAGGAGAATCACTTGAACCTGGGAGGTTGCAGTGAGCTGAGATAGCGCCACTGCATTCCAGCCTGGGCAACAGAGTGAGACTCTGTGTCAAAAAAAAAAAATAAAATAATTTTTTTTTTTAAAAAAGAAAGCATGCAAAAATGAAACATTTTTAACACATCTATTATCCCTTAAAGATATTGACTTTCTCAATTTGCCACCTATGTGAAGCTTTACTATGCAAAGTAGAATCTTTATGGCAAAATTTCACAATGTACATTTTTCTCTTTGTAGAATGAGTTGTGGTGTATTCAAATTTTAAACTCTGAGTTTGACCCTGCCGTCACTGTATGTCTCTATCAGCAGACCTCCAATGCATCTTCAAAACTGCATTCTTAGAATTATTTATTTATTCAGTTAACAAATATCTGTGTTGGAACTCTGCTTGGCACTGAGGATGGAGACATTTGCCACTTCTTAAGGAATGCAGGGCACAGAAAAAAAATATATGTAATAAACATATGTACATATGTAATATATATGTATGTAAGTAATATATATGTAATATATTACATATGTGTATTTCATTAGAGATAGCAACAATGTAATTTGGGAATAGAGTAGATGTAGCAAGTAACAAAAGGTAGAGGAGAAGTAATTCATTAGGAGAAAAGGAGAAAGCAGACATTGCTGTTGGAAGGAAGTAGGTGTATAAAAAACAAACATTTCAACAGATTTAAACCAGCCTGTTAAGTTTAGATAATTAGAATTTAGTTTGCAAGGTTATTTGGTGCTTGTAGAAAAGGAGATAATTCTTTAAATGAAGGTTACATGGTTACAGGAATGTTAATCATAACTTAAGATAATATACTTGACATTTTTAGAAGATAAAATGGTCACATAAACATTAACTTTGCATTTTAAACATACAGTATCCCTTATCCAAAATTCTTGATATCAGAAATGTTTCAGATCTTGAATTTTTTTTAGATGTGCATATACCTAATGAGGTATTTTAGGTAAGGGACCCAATTCTACACATAAAATTCATTTGTTTCATATATACCTTATACAAATAATCTAAAGGTACTTTTATACATTTTTTTTGGGGGGGGGCGGAGTTCCGCTCTTGTTACCCAGGCTGGAGTGCAATGGCGCGATCTCGGCTCACCGCAACCTCTGCCTCCTGGGTTCAGGCAATTCTCCTGCCTCAGCCTCCTGAGTAGCTGGGATTACAGGCACGTGCCACCATGCCCAGCTAATTTTTTGTATCTTTAGTAGAGACGGGGTTTCACCATGTTGACCAGGATGGTCTTGATATCTTGACCTAATCATCCACACGCCTCGGCCTCCCAAAGTGCTGGGATTACAGGCTTGAGCCACCGCGCTCGGCCCACTTTTATACAATTTTTAAACAAATATTTTATCTGTAAAATATACACATATTTTCAATAATTTTGTTCATGAAACAATTTTTACTGCATTTTAAGTGTGAGATCAGTTGAGAAATTTTTCACTTGTGGCATTGTGTTGATACTCAAAAAAATATTGGACTTTGGAGCATTCTAGATTACAGATTTTCAGATTAGGGATATCTAACCTATATATTATTGAAAAATAAACATTCATTGTCCAATATCCTTCAGTTGAAGACTCTTTATTCTAAGACCTTAGAACTAGAAAATAATGTATCTTTCTCAACTATAAAACATTGTTTTTTTTCCAAGATTGAGACAAAAGCATTTTACATTTTTTGCCTATTTAACACCGAAGTAGAAAACTTAATGGTGAGTTATCAAGTAGCAGAGGTAACAAATGTTCTGATTTTTTCCCCCACATATGTTAGCTTTGCCTCTTTTAGAACTTCATACAAATAACATCATATAATATGTATTCTTTTTGTATTTGGTTTCCATTTCTCAGCATCATGGTCCTGATATGTGTTCATGTAATTCCATACAAGAGTTTCCCCTTCATTGCTACATTGTACTGCATCAATGAATGTGTATAAATATGCTAGGGTTTTTTTGGTCATTTATTTTCTATTGGATACCTAGCACAACTAGATAGTTTCCATGTTTGGGCCACTATGATAAATAAATAAATTTATTTGTGAATTAAAATAAATAAATTTATCTGTGAATTAATCTACTATGAACATGTGTGTACTTTTTAAAATGATTTAATTTATTTGGGCTATTACTTGGGAGTAGATTATGTTTAAAATTGTAAGAAACTACCAGCTATTTGCCAACTAGGTGTATTATTTTATGTTCTCACCAATAATGTAGGAGAGACCTAATAGTCCACAACCATGAGAACATTTGTATATAATTATGGAATCTTTCATTACCCTATCAAGTTCCTTCCAGTGAACTTTTCTGCTATTCTGTATCTTTTATATTAATTTTTAGTATCTTTTGATGAGCAGAAATTTTTAATTTTGATGAAATCTAATTTTTATTACTGTATTTTATATTAGGTTCTGAGGTACACGTGCAGATCATTCAGGATTGTTGCACAGGTGCTGCCTCCATCCCCCTGTTGCCTATATCTGGCATTTCTCCCCATGTTATTCCTCCCCTACTTCCCCACCGCCTGCTGTCCCTCCTCTTGCCACCCCTAACAGATCCCAGTGTGTGATGCTCCCCTTCCTGTGTCCATGTGTTCTTACTGTTCAACACCTGCCTATGAGTGAGAATATGCGGTGTTTGATTTTCTGTTTTTGTGTCAGTTTGCTGAGAATGATGGTTTCCAGATTCAACCATGTCCCTACAAAGGACACAAACTCATCGTTTTTTATGACTGCATAGTATTCCATGGTATATATTTGTCACATTTTCCTTGTCCAGTCTATCATCGATGGGCATTTGGGTTAGTTCCAGGTCTTTGTTATTGTAAACAGTGCTGCAATGAACATACGTGTTTGTAACAGAACAACTTAGAGTCCTTTGGGTATATACCCAATAATGAGATTGCTGGGTATATGGATTAAATGGCATTTCTATTTCTAGGTATGTGAGGAATTGCCACACTGTCTTTTACAATGGTTGAACTAATTTACATTCCCACCAACAGCGTAAAATTGTTCCTATTTCTCCACATCCTCTCCAGCATCTGTTGTCTCCAGATTTTTTAATGATCACAATTCTAATTGGCATGAGATGGTATCTCAATGTAGTTTTGATTTGCATTTTTCTAATGACCAGTGATGATGAGCATGTTTTGATATGTTTATTGGCCTATATATGTCTTCTTTTGAAAAGTGTCTGTTCATGCCTTCCACCCACTTTTGAATAGGTTTTTTTGTTTCTTTTCTTGTAAATCTGTTTTAGTTCTTTGCAGATTCTGAGTATTAGCCCTTTGTCAGATTGATAGACTGTGAAAAATTTTTCCATTCTGTTGGTAGCTGGCTCACTCTAATGATTGTTTCTTTTGGTGTACAGAAGCTCTGGAGTTTAATTAGATCCCATTTGTCTATTTTGGCTTTTGTTGCCAATGCTTTCGGTGTTTTAGTCATAAAGTCCTTGCCTATGCCTATGTCCTGAATGGTTTTGCCTAGGTTTTCTTCTAGGGTTTTTATGGTGTTAGATCTTATGTTTAAGTCATTAATCCATCTGGAGTTAATTTTAGTGTAAGGTGTCAGGAAGAGGTCCAATTTCTGCTTTCAGCACATGGCTAGCCAGTTTTCCTAACACCATTTATTGAACAAGGAATCCTTTTCCTATTGCTTGTTTTTGTCTGGCTTGTCAAATATCAGATGGTTGTAGACGTGTGGCATTGTCTCCAAGGCCTCTGTTCTGTTCCATTGGTCTAGTTCTCCATTGGTGTAGGTATGAGTACCATGCTGTTTTGATTGCGGTAGTGTAGTTTGAAGTCAGGTAGTGTGATGCCTCCAGCTTTGTTCTTTTTGCTTAGGATTGTCTTGACTATGCAGGCTTTCTTTTGGTTCCATATGAAGTTTAAGGTAGTTTATTCTAGTTCTGTGAAGAGGGTCATTGGTAGCTTGATGGGAATAGCATTGAATCCATAAATTACTTTGGGCAGTATGATCATTTTCATGATATTGATTCTTTGTAACCATGAGTTTGGAATGTTTTCACAAACGTTTGTGTCCTCTCTTATTTTGTTGATCAGTGGTTTGTAGTTCTCCTTGAAGAGGTCCTTTATATTCTTTGCTAGTTGTATTCCTAGGTATTTTACTCTCTTTGTAGCAATTGTGAATGGCAGTTCTTTTTTGATTTGGCTGCTTGTCTGTTATGGGTGTATAGGAATGCTTGTAATTTCTGCACATTGATTTCATATCCTGAGACTTTGCTGAAGTTGCTTATCAGTTTATGGAGATTTTGGGCTGAGACGATGGGGTCATCTAAATTCACAATCATGTCATCTGCAAATAGAGGCAATTTGACTTCCTCCTTTCCTAACTGAATACCCTTTATTTCCTTTTCTTGACTGATTGCTCTGGCCAGAACTTTCAATACTATATTGAATAGGAATGGTGAGAGAGGACATCCTTGTCTTGTGCCAGATTTCAAATGAATGCATCCAGTTTTTGCCCATTCAGTATGATATTGGCTGTGGGTTTGTCGTAAATAGCTTTTATGATTTTGGGATATGTTCCACTGATACCAAGTTTATTGAGAGTTTTTAGCATAAAGAGCTGTTGAATTTTGTCAAAGGCCTTCTCTGCATCTGTTGAGATAATCATGTGGTTTTTGTCTTTAATTTTGTTTATGTGGTGGATTACATATATAGACTTGTATATGTTGAACCAGCCTTGCATCCCCAGGGTTAAGCCTACTTGATTGTGATGGATAAGCTTTTTGATGTGCTGTTGAAATCAGTTTGCCAGTATTTTATTGAAGATTTTTGCATCTATGTTCATCATGGATATTGGCCTAAAATTTTCTTTTTTTTTGTTGAGTGTCTGCTGGGTTTTGCTATCAGCATGATGCTGGTCTCATAAAATGATTTGGGAAGAATTTCCCCTTTGTATTGTTTGAAATAATTTCAGAAGGAATGGTACCAGCTCCTCTTTGTACGTCTGGAAGAATTCAGCTGTGAACCCATCTGGACCTGGGCCTTTACTGGTTGGTAGGCTCTTAATTGCTGCCTCAGCTTCAACCCTTGTTATTCTTCTATTCAGGGTTTCAACCGCTTCCTGCTTTAAGCTTGGGAGAGTGCAAGTGTCCAGGAATTTATCCATTTCTTCCAGGTTTACTGGTGTATGTGCATAGAGTTGTTTGTAGTAATCTCTGATGGTAGTTTGTATTTCTGTGGAATTGGTGGTGATATCCCCTTTATTGTTTTTTATTGCATCTGTTTGATTCTTCTCTCTTTTCTTTTTTATTAATCTGGCTAGCAGTCTATTTTGTTGATCTTTTCAAAAAAAAACCAACTGGATTTATTAATTTTTGAAGGGTTTTTTTGTGTCTCTATCTCCTTCAGTTCTGCTCTGATCTTAGTTACTTCTTGGCTTCTACTAGCTTTTGAGTTTCTTTTTTATTTTTTTTTATTTTTTTTATTTTGTTAATCTTGCTCCTCTAGCTCTTCCGATTTTGATGATAGGCTCATGTGGGCATTTATTGCTATAGATTTCCCTCTAGGCACTGCTTTAAATGTGTCCCAAAGATTCTGGCATGTCATGTCTTTGTTCTCCTTGGTTTTGAAGGACATCTTTATTTCTACCTTCATTTCACTGTTTATCCAGTCAACATTCAGGAGCCAGTTGTTCAGTTTCCATAAAGTTGTGTGGTTCTGAGTTAGTTTCTTAATCCTGAGTTCTAATTTGATTGCAGTGTGGTCTGAGAGACTGTTCATTACGTTTTCTGCTCTTTTGCATTTGCTGAGGAGTGATTTACTTCCAATTATGTGGTCAATCTTAGAGTAGGTGCTATGTGGTGCTGAGAAGAATGTATATTCTATGGATTTGGGGTGAGAGTTCTGTAGATGTCTATTACTTCCACTTGGTCCAGATCTGAGTTCAAGTCCTGGATATCCTTGTTAATTTTCTGTCTTGTTGAACTGTCTAATGTTGACAGTGAAGTGTTAAAGTCTCCCACTATGGTTGTATGGGAGTCTAAGTCTCTTTGTAGGTCATTAAGAACTTGCTTTATGTATCTGGGTGCTCCTGTATTGGGTGTGTATATATTTAGAATTCTTAGCTCCCCTTGTTGCATTGATCCTTTTACTATTATGTAATGACCTTCTTTGTCTCTTTTGATCTTTGTTGGTTTAAAGTCCATTTTATCAGAGAGTAGGATTGCAACTCTTCCTTTTCTTGCTCTCCATTTGCTTGGTAAATCTTCCTCCAACCCTTTATTTTCAACCTATGTGTGTCCTTGCATGTGAGATGGGTTTTCTGAATAAAGCACACTGACGTATCTTGATTTTTTATACAATTTGCCATCAGTGTCTTTTGATTGGGGCATTTAGCCCATTTACATTTAAGGTTAATATTGTCACGTGTGAATTTGATCCTGCCATTTTGATGCTGGCTTGTTGTTTTGCCTGTTAGTTGACGCAGTTTCTTCATTGCATCAATGGTCTTTACCATTTGGTATGATTTTAGAGTGGCTGGTACTGGTTGTTCCTTTCCATGTTTAGTGCTTCTTTCAGGAGCTCTCATAAGGGATGAAATTTAATTTAAAAACAATTTTATGGTTATTGCTTTTTGTCCAGATTAAGAAGTGTTTGTTTACCCAGTTGATGAATATATTATTTAGTGAGTTTTTCAAAAAGTTTTATGGTGGCTTTTACATTTATATTAATTATCCATGTGAAATTTTTCCGGATGAAATGCATAAGTTCAAATTTTTCCTTCTATGTAAATATTGAGTTGTCCTGGCACCTCTTTTTGAAAAGACTTTTTTCCTTTGGCTTGTTTGGAATCTTTGTCAACAATCTAACCATACAAATGTATAGATCAGTATCTTGATAGGCACTCTATTCTCTTATGTTGATCATTTTGTCCTTTGTTAGTACCGCAGTGTCCTTAATATAAAATTAGTTCTGCTGAATACAGGTATTCTAAGTGTCTAAAATCGTTATTCTTTTTCAATATCACTTGAGATATTCTGGATGCTTTGCAACTTTATATTTATAAGGGGTTTCTTATAGAGCATACGTAGCTGATTATTGCTTTTTTGTACAGCTTGATAATCTCTGTCTGTTTATCAAAATGTTTCAGACAAGTGATAAATATTTTTAAATGTTGAAATGATAGCAGTATACAGATTTAAAAACATAAAAAGAAACAGGCAATTGATAGCAGTTATATATTTCATTTAACTAAGTATGTCCAACACATTATCATTTCAGTAACTGATTACTTACTGAAATGATAATATGTTGGACATACTTAATTAAATAATCAGTTAATTTTCATGATATTTTTACGTTATTTTTCATACTAAATATTTGAAATCCAGTTTATATTTTACACTCATAGCATATTTCAAGTTAGACATAAAATTTTTGTTGCAATTATCTTTATAAAATTTACAGTTAAAAATGTTGATTCGGGCCCAAAGTGGCTCCGGCCGGATGTCGTGGTGCTTGTGAAGGCGAGGCCAAGAGTTCAAGGCCAACCAACCTCAGCAACCTTACAAGCTCTCATTGATTGGCAAAAAAAAAATGTTGATTCACATACACATGTGGTTCCAAAAATAGTTAAAAGTCTCATAATAACTTTGTTTTCCAATTTAAGCTTTAATTAATTAAATATTTAGTAAAGTTAAAAGTTTAGTTCTTGATGTAAGCTAACCACACTCCAAATTCTAAATAGCTACCTGTAGCTAGTGGCTGCCATATCAAGTAGTATATATTTAAAGTAATTCAATTCAAATAAATTATAGATCAATGCAAATTGAACGTAATTATTTGTATAGTTGGGTTTAACTACAATTTTGCTATTTTCACATATTGCTTCCTTAATCTCTTTTTTCATTTTTTGAATTATTTTTGTTAATATTTCATTATATCTCCATTATTGGTTTATTCACAATACCTCCTTGTTTTACTTTTTAAAGCTAGTGTATGGTTTTAAAAATGAGTCTTCAAATTATTAAAACTTAACATTCATTCAAATAACATTTTGTTTCTTTATGCATAACTGAACATTACACAGTATAATTACCATAGCGTGCTCCTTGTATTTTGTGCTATTGATGTCAGGCATTCCCCCTTCTACATATGTTGTGAAATTTACAGTACATTGTTATTTTCATTTTAAGTATTTATTTTTCAAAAACAGTTTTTTAAAGGGACAGAAAACTATTGTATATTTGCTCACATAATGACCATTTCTGGAACTGTTCGTTTCTTGTCATAAATCCAAGTTTTCATCTGGCATTGTTTTCCTTTAGCCTAAAGATATTTTTTACAGAATTAGAAAAACCAACTTTAAATTTTATATGGATCCAAAGACAAGACAATCCTAAGCCAAAAGAACAAAGCTGAAGGCATCACGCTACCTGACTTCAAACTACGAAGCTACAGTAACAAAAACAGCATGCTACTGGTAACAAAACAGAGATATAGACCAATGAAACAGAACAGAGGCCTCAAAAGTAACACCACACATTTATAATCATCTGATCTTTGACATACCTAACAAAAACAAGTAATGTGGAAAGGATTCTCTATTTAATAAATGATGCTGGGGAAACTGGCTAGCCATGTGCAGAAAACTTAAAAAGAACCCCTTTCTTACACCTTATATAAAAAGAAAGTTAATGGTAGTTTGATGGGGATAGCATTGAATCTATAAATTACTTTGGGCAGTATGGCTATTTTCACAATATTGATTCTTCTTATCCATGAGCATGGAATGTTTTTCCATTTGTTTGTATCCTCACTTATTTCCTTGAGCAGTGGTTTGTAGTTCTCCTTGAAGAGGTCCTTCACATTCCTTGTGAGTTGTATTCCTAGGTATTTTATTCTCTTTGCAGAGATTGTGAATCACTCATAATTTGGCTCTCTATTTATCTATCATTGGTGTCTAGAAATGCTTGATTTTTACACATTGATTTTGTATCCTGAGACTTTGATGAAGTTGCATATCAGCTTAAGGAGATTTTGGGCTGAGATGACCTGGTTTTCTAAATATACAATCAGCTCCTCTGCAAACAGAAACAATTTGACTTCCTCTCTTCCTATTGGAATATCCTTTATTTCTTCCTCTTTCCTGATTGCCCTGGCCAGAATTTCCAATACCGTGTTGAATAGGAGTAGTGAGAGAGGGCATCCTTGTCTTGTACCAGTTTTCAAAGGGAATGCTTCCAGTTTTTGCCCATTCAGTATGAATTTGGTTGTGAGTTTGTCATGAATTGCTCTTACTATTTTGAGACACGTTTCATTGATACCTAGTTTATTGAGAGTTTTCAGCATCAAGTGGTGTTGAATTTTATGGAAATCTGTTCTGCATCTATTGAGATAATCATGTGGTGTTTGTCTTTAGTTCTGTTAATGTGATGGAGTACTTTTATTGATTTGCATATGTTGAACCAGCCTTGCATCCTAGGGATGAAGCTAACCTGATCACGGTGGATAAGTTTTTGATGTGCTGCTAGACTCAGTTTGCCAGTATTTTATTGATATTTTTGCTTCAATGTTCATCAGGGATATTGGCCTGAAATTTTTTTGTGTGTGTGTCTGTGTTTCTACCAGGATTTGGTATCAGGATGATGCTGGCCTCATAAAATGAGTTAGGGAAGCGTCCCTCTTTTTCTACTGTGTTGAATCATTTCAGAAGGAGTGGTACCAGCTCCTCTTTGTATCTCTAATAGAATTCAGCTGTTAATCCTCTGGTCCTGGACTTTTTTTGGTTGGCAGGCTAATAACTACTGACTCAATTTCAGAACTTTTTATTGTTCTATTCAGGGATTCCACTTATTCCTGGTTTAGACTTGGGAGAAGTATGTGTCTAGGAATGTATCAATTTCTTCTTAATTTTGATACTTTATTTCCATAAGGGTATTTATAGCATTCTCTGATAGTAGTTTTTAGTTCTGTGAGTTCAGTGGTGATATACACTTTATCATTTTCTATTGCATCTATTTGATTCTTCTCTCTTTTCTTCTTTATTAGTTTGGCTAACAGTCTATTTATATTGATCATCTTTTAAAAAAAAGTTCTTGGATTCATTGATTTTTTTGAAAGGATTTTTGTGTCTTTATCTCCTTCAGTTCTGCCCTGGTCTTAGTTATTTTTTGTCTTCTGCTAGCTTTTGAATTTGTTTGCACTTGCTTCTCTAGTTCTTTTAGCTGTGATGTTAGTGTGTCAATTTTATATCTTTCCTGCTTCCTTTTTTGGGCATTTAGTGCTATAAATTTTCCTCTAAATATTGCTTTAGCTGTGTGCCAGAGATTCTGGCACATTGTGTCTTTGTTGTCACTGGTTTCAAATAACTGATTTACTTCTCCTTTAATTGTGTTGTTTATCCAGTAGTCATTCAGGAGCAGATTGTTCAGTTTCCATGTAGTTGTGTGGTTTCAGTGAGTTTCTTAATCCTGAGTTCTAATTTGATTGCACTGTTGTCTAAGAGACTGTTACGATTTCCATTCTTTTACATTTGCTGAGGAGTGTTCTACTTCCAATTATGTGGTCAGTTTTAGAATAAGTGCCATGTAGTGCTGAGAAGCATGCATATTCTGTGGATTTGTGGTGGAGAGTTCTGTAGACGTATTTTAGGTCCAGTTGGTCCAGAGCTGAGTTTAAGTCCTGAATATCCTTGTTAATTTTCTGTTTCATTGATCTGTCTAATATGGACAGTGAGGTGTTAAAGTCTCTCACTATTACTGTGTGGGAGTCTAAGTTTCTTTGTAGGTCTCTAAGAACTTGCTTTATGAATCTGGGTGTTCCTGTATTGAGTGTATATATAATTAGGATAGTTAGCTCTTCTCATTGCATTGACTCCTTTACCATTACATAATGCTCTTCTTTGTCTTTTTTGGTTTAAAGACTATTTTACAAAGACTAGAATTGCAACATCTGTTTTTTTCTCTCTCTCTCTCTCTATTTGTTTGGTGAATATTCCTTCATCCCTTTATTTTGAGCCTATGCATGTCTTTGCACGTGAGATGGGTCTCCTGAATACAGCACACCAATGGGTCTTGACTCTTTATCAAATTTGCCAGTCTATGTCTTTTAATGGAGGCATTTAACTTGTTTACATTTAAGGTTAGTATTGTTATGTGTGAATTTGATCCTGTCATTATGATGCCAACTGGTTATTTTGTTTGTTAGTTGATGCGGTTTCTTCATAGCATTGATGGTCTTTTCAATTTGGTATGTTTTGTAGTGGCTGGTATGGTCGTTCCTTTCCATGTTTAGTGCTTCCTCCAGGAGCTCTTGTAAGGCAGGCCTGGTGGTGACAAAATCTCTCAGCATTTTTCTTGTCTGTAAAATATTATTTTTTTCTCCTTCACTTATGAAGCTTATTTTGACTGGATATAAAATTCTGGGTTGAAAATTCTTTTCTTTAAGAATGTTGAATATTGGCCCCCACTCTCTTCTGGCTTTTAGGGTTTCCACAGAGAGATCTGCTGTTAGTCTGATGGGCTTCCCTTTGTGGGTAGCCAGACCTTTCTCTCTGGCTGATTTTAACATTTTTTCATTCATTTCAACCTTGGTGAATCTGATGATTATGTGTCTTGGGGTTGTAATTCTTGAGGAGTATCTTTGTGGTGTTCTCTGTATTTCCTGAAATTGAATGTTGGCCAGACAGACCTGTTTTTAAATGTATGCCATGGTAGTTTCTGTGTGAGCCTCAATTTCACTCTCTCAACAAAAACTGGAATACAATAGCTATACAGCAGGAAGATTGTATCCAACCATTTTAACTCTGATGACAATTTGAGTGAATCTGAGTATAATTTATTGAAAATGCAAAAAAAATAAAGAAAATATGTCTTATTGGCATAACAGAAACCTAACAAAATTGATCTGGGTAAAATTAGATTTCATAGAACAAATAAACTCAAAACAAAACAGGAGTTTAAATGCAGAAGGCAATAAAAATTTATTAAAAATGCTATTTTCTTCATAAAATTAGATCAGCAAAATCTGACTTGAGAAAAAAAAATAGACATGAGAGGAATTGTAGTCATGAATAAACTCACAACAGAAGTTGTCATAGGTAAAATTAACAGTTACCAAAATTTGGGATAAAAATGGGAATTAAAACCCAACTCCAGACAATTCCTGAAGGGCTTTTCTTGCTACAGGGCTCCCAGTGTGGTCATTGTTTTGCTGGCCTTGCAGCTTGATAGCTCCCTGTGCCCAACCTGCCTTATTCCCTCCCTTTCACAAGTAGTGACCCCAAAGGCTCCCCCTTCATAAGCATCCAGTGTGCTAACTCCCATCTCAGAGCTTGCTTCCAGAACCCAACCTGAGATGTGACCACTAATATTGAAAAAGTAGTCTGTCCATCACCACTTTACAAGAATTTCTGCCACCTGCTTTCTCTCATGTTTTCCTCAGTTGGTATCAGAACCTTGCCTTCTTTTACCCCAAATCTGCTTTATTCCATCAGCAATTTTTGTTTTAGTTCAAACTGTCTCTCTCTGTTGTCCAGTCTCTGTCTTTTTGTTGAATATTTCAGTAGCTGTGAAGTCCCAGGTCACTCCTCATGTTCAGTCCTTCCCAGAGAATCATGTACTCACCTACCAGTTTTGATTGCTGTTCTCAGATCCACCAGTAGACTTCTTTGCTTCCAGTGGGGAGACTTTGTTTGGAGTGGTGAGGAGTTAGGATTACTCAGAGCCCCCTTCTTTTTTCCTCCCTTTGTTCTCACACCACTGCTGTCCCGGTGGTTTGCCCCAGTCTCCTTGATGCATATTCATCAGATCTTATTCAGCACATTATTTCCATAATCATTTTGTTCTGCTATCCTCATCCAGTTTTTTTGGAGGATTTGTGAAGCTCCACAGATATGCTGCTACTGTCTTCTTAGCATTTAACAGGAGGTGATATTTCCTGATACATTTTAAATCTGGACACCTCTTGGGGAGTTTCCCTGCATTCTTTTCTTCATCTCCTTAATGATCTTCCAGATTCACTCTTACTCCTGCTCACATTTCCCATTCTATGTGGAACCTTCTCTTCAGGGTTCTGCCACTGCCAGTCTATCACTTGTTTTCTCATTCTGTCCTGCTTGTCTCAGTTTTTGTTTTGTTCTTTTTGGTGTTTCTTGGCTATGTAAACATATAATTTAGATAGGTTTTCCCTGATCATTTTGTTTTCTTGTTTAATTTTTTTGAGAAAAAGTGTGGTCATTATTTTTGATAACACGGGTTCCTAAAATGTGGAGTCAGAATCCAACTCTTATTTGATGTAATTTTTGTACCTTTTTCTTTTATTATAGGTAGCTAGAAATTGTGTAATTTTTCACTTCACCTTCTAGTGTTGAGAATTTCTTTCACCGCATTTAAATAAAAGTTCAAATTCTCAGTTGATAAGTAGTTACTGACATGAAACAAACCACTAGCGGCCAGAGCCCTTGGAGGGAAAGACTGAAGTGGGTCTAATTTGAGGTAGCCCAATTATCTCCTTTAACTGTCCAGGTCTTCCTGTCAATAACTAGGCTAGGTTTTCAATTTAGTCTCTTGAAGTGAGATAAATGTCTCATCAAATGATTTATATGAACATTCAGAAGCATTTACCTACGTGAGTACTGCATGTAAAGACTATTTATGGTTTTATAACAGATGAGAGCTGTCTGAAATAAGCTTTCAGCCTGTATCATAGACATATATCATTCTGTTTTTAGAACTTTTGAAATATCTTTTGTGTATGTGTATTCAACACATACACACACATAATGTATATGTGTATTGTGTAGTTTTATAAGTAAAATAAAACATTTTCCTATGTACTCATCTTATTGCTGAAGAAAAACAAAATTACCAGTAGTCTTGAAACCCACTGTGCATGCTACACAATCACATGTGCTACTCCCTTTTTACAGAGATAGCTATTATTCTAAATACTTTTTTAAAAAAATAAATTCTTTTACATTTTTTATTTGCAAATGAACTTTCTTGTTCATGTTTCCTGATGAACATGTACAAGAGTATTCTGGATTTTAAAGTATGCTATTATTATATTTAAATAATGCCAGATACTCTTTCAAAGTGCTTTTAAGAATCCACTGTCAGAAGGAACGTGTATGGGTCAATTTCTACAAATCCTTGCTTGTGCTTGGTCCTGCCACATTAAATTTCTCTGGGACAAATTAACGTTCTACTGATTACTGATATTTAAAGATCTTTTCTTATTATTGTTGGCCTTTGTTTTGGCAAGCCAGGCAAACTTCCCTTCGACGAGAAAATCATAAGCTTCAAAGCAATAGAGATGGACAACACTGGGGGCTCTATGAAGGGTCCTACAGTGAGTGAGGCAACCTGCTCACGTAAGTGCTGTCTTGCCCCTGAAGACTGCCACATACTGTACACTGTCATTTATTAATGACACCTTTCATTAATAAAATGAAAGTGGCATGTTCAAAATTATGATTATTACATAAAATCTTAACAGCGAAGTTTCTTGACCTTTTCTTCTCTCTTTTCTTCTGACACCTTTCTTTTTAGTGTGATTGACATTTCTGACCTAAGAATTATCTGGTGCTCTTCATGGTAGGGATGGTTTTGATCAGTGCCCCATAACAAGCTAGCACTGTTCTTTCAAATGGGCTATAATGAATATTTGTATGAGGGACATTTGTATATCAAAACCTGAGAGTAGACTTTTGCAGAGTTTCTGCCAAAAACTCCAGTCTAGGTATATTTTATTAGTAGTTTCTGCAGCGTAGCCTCTTTGATTTCTCCCCAAAACTGATTTCTTTAAATATCAGTAATCAGTAGAACGTTAATTTGTCCCAGAGAAATTTAATGTGGCAGAACCAAGCACAAGCAAGGATTTGTAAGAAATTGACCCATACACGTTCCTTCTGACAGTGGATTCTTAAAAGCACTTTGAAAGAGTATCTGGCATTATTTAAATATAACAATAGCATACTTCAAAATCCAGAATACTCTTGTACATGTTCATCAGGAAACATGAACAAGAAAGTTGGCCTGCAAAAGTTTCATAGATGTTGGCACAAGATAAGAGACTTCTGGATTAGCTCGAGTCTGGGTGTATTTTACTTTCCAACATGTCCAGATCATCTCAGCAATCAAGTATAATAATAAAAGCCAGGTTGGATTCTCTGTGCTATTACCCGTAGGACTATTTTAGGGCATATTTTCTAAACTGCTATCCTCTCATCCAAATTCATATGTGTTTCTGCTGATTTTGATAATTGGATCAACAAGATTTCTGGATGAGAAATATAGTTTCACCCGAACTCCAAATTCTTAGCTGTCTCTGAGGTTTCCAATAGTGACTTGGTCTGTGAGAAATAATAGTTTATTTCTCACAGTTAAGAAATGATTCTAAATTTTAGAGCTCATGCAATCCTCTAGGACTTCACAAAGTTGCTAAGCCCTGAGGTTTAGTTGGATGCATCAGCTACAGTTGGTGACTGTAGTCGTTAACTTCTCCTGGGTGTCTTCCCCTCTGAAGCCAGCTATCAAGCTATCACAGTTGAAGTGCCTAACTTGCTCTTAATTTTTTATCAGTGTAAATCCTGACTCTCTAGGTGATGGCAAAGCAAACACAACACTCAAATCTTAATAGCAATAACATAAACCTAAAAAGGAACAAAATATTTGAATACATACTACACCAAAGAAGTTGTACTACTGCAAATAAGTAAATTAAGATATGCTCAACATTCTTTGTTTGTTTGTTTTTGACAGGAGTGTAAATTAAAACTATAATGAAATACAACTGCATGACTACTGGAAAAGATAAAAATAAGTCTGACCATTTCAAGTGTTGGTGAGAAAATGGAGCAAGTAGAAATCTCGTACACTGATGGTGGGAATGTATAATGATGCAACCACTTTGGAAATAAGTTTGTCATTTTCTTAAATTATGTGTACTCTGCTATAGAACTCAGTCATTCCACTCCTCTATACTTATTAGAGAAAAATGAAGTATGGGTGCACACACAGGAATGATGTGTATCATCACAGTAGCTTTTTGTGTAGTAGCCAAACACTAGAAACAAGAAAAATGTCCATTGAGAGGTGAAGGAAGGAATGGCATAGTCACACAATAAAATACTACTCAGGAATGAAAAGAACACACTTTTGATAAATGCAAATACATGTATCAGTTTCAAAATAATTATGCTTCAAGTAGCCAGCCACCAAAATAATAGATGTTGTATGATTCTTTTGCATTAAATTCTAGAAAATCTAAATTAATTTATAATGACAGAAAGAAGATCAATGGTTGCCTGGATAGGTGGAGACAGTAAGCGATGGGAGAGATGATTTGCAAATGAGGAAACTTTGGGAATTAATGGTTATTTTCACCATTTAGTTTATGGTGATCATTTTTTCACTTGTATGCATATGTCAAACTTATCAAAGTGTACACTTTAAATGTGAAGTTTATTGTATTTCAATTATATCTCAATAAAGCAGTTTTTACAATATATCAAATCAACCACTTCTTTTAATCATGACAATAATCTCTAACTTCTCTCCTATTATTATATTTTTTCTCTTGTATAGCTTAACATATAGTGCCAAAAAAGGCTTGAGCATTTTCAAATGTTCCCATCTAGAATGGCTAATCAAAACTGGCTCAAAAGTCAATTTAAGCAACGTAGCCATTTTGCAAAGGCAAAATGCTTCATTCACATGTAATGTATATCAAAACGTATCTTCCGGCCATTGTTAGTAATTTAATCCGAACGTTAAGTCACATCTTCATGCCATCTCCTTATTGCTCAGTCTCACTTTTTGGACCTTCAGAATGGCATCCTTAACCTTACAGGATACACACTAATGGGTGTACGATAAACACTGATCAAACCACCCTGAAAGGTAATGCAACCACCCCTAAAACTGGAAGTTCTGAAATCTATTTTGAAACCAACATTATTTCCATTTTACATTTGTAGATAATTTTAGGTTTTATGTATGTTTTAATTTCCTCTCCTAACATGGGAATATAATCTGCTAGTCTCTTGGTTGTTTGAGGACAGAGATCCTTTCCTCTATTTTGCTATCCATAGAGATTAATATTGTTTCTGAACCGTGGTAGGAAGACTTTTCCTGAGTGCTAAATAAAACAACTATAGTAGATACTTTTGACCTTTTAACTGTTATTTTTAGTTGTGGCAAAATATGCATAATTTAAAATTCATCACCTTAACCGTTTTGAAGTATACAATTTAGTAGTGTTAAATGCATTCATATCATTGTGTAGACAGTCTCCATGACTTTCATCATGCAAAACTGAAGCTGTATATTCATTGAATAGCAACTCCACATTCTCTTTTCCACCCCAGCCCCTAGCAACTACCATTCTACTTTCTGTCTCTAAGTATTTGAGTACTCCATGTATCTCACATAGACTCATGTCAATCAAGGTGGATCTATGTTGTAGCATATGTCAAATTTTCTTCTCTTTTAAGGCTAATAGTCCGTTGTTTGTATAAACTGCATGTTGTGTATCCATTCATCCATTGATGGATACTAGGCTGCTTCTATTTTTGGCTATTGGAAATGATGCTGCTATGGACATAGGTGTACAAATATCTCTTCAAGACTCTGCTTTCAATTCTTTTGGGTATATAAGCAGGGGTGGTATCACTGGATTATATGGTAATTCTATGTTTAATTTTTTGAAAAACCACCATTTATTTTCTACAGTGGATGCATCATTTTACATCCCCAGTGACAGTGAACAAGGGTTCAAATGTCTCCATATCAGCAATGTTTGCTATTTTCTGTTTTTTAAAATATCACAGTCATCCTAATTATGTAGGTGGTATTTCACTGTTCTTTTGGTTGGCTCATTTTCTGATATTACAGAAACAGAAAGTCAGAAAACTGCAATTTATTCAAGATTACAAACTTCTTGCAATTTATTCAAGGTTATATATCTTTATGTGATAGAGCTGAGACATGAATCCAAATCTGACTCAGTCTAGTATTTTTCATCTATATAGTTAGTAAGCATATTCTATATAAAACTGATTATGTCACTTTCCCATTTAAACCCTCCTTTTGATTCTCATTGCACAAATAAAACCACATTACAGTTAAGGCTTGCAAGGTTCCATAAGATCTAGATGGTGCTTTACTGGTTGAATTCTTCCAGTCTGTACTTCTCTTCTCTCACCATTTTTCAAAATTTGCCTTTTATTCCTGTGTCTTGAACAGACACGACTCACCTACTTCTCAGGGCCTTGTCAAGAACTATGAAGGTTCTGACAGTTTACCTTGATTGCAATTGCAGAAGGTTAGCCTGCAAAAGTTTCATAGATGTTGGCACAAGATAAGAGACTTCTGGATTAGCTTAAAGGACCTTATGACTTCCAGGATTAAGTAACCAGACTGTCAGCATTTGTGCTGATTCTCCGAGTCAGGACACCCAGGGCTTATTGAACAGAACTCTAGGTGATACTTGCAAATACAGTTGTTTGCATTCCAGAAGAGAACCTCAAGCCTCTGGAACCCAAATCTTTATGACAGATAGAACTTCCTGATCTTTGCCCCAGAGGATGACATTATCTATATTATACCAAATGGGAAAAAAAGACAATCTTCCCTTTGCTCTGGAGAGAGACACTATTCTTATCATCAGACTTTGTAAGCAAAGCTACCTTTGCACTGGAGAAAGACATTATCTCTATCTTCTAATGCTGTTTTCTATGCACACATTCATGAAAAGGTGGTCCAAAATAAAGACAGTGAGTACCTCTGGCTCAAATGTCATGCAGAAATGCATACAATTTTAATTTTCTTTAATTCTTCTTCTTCTTTTTTTTTTCCCCGAGACAGAGTTTCGCTGTTGTTACCCAGACTGGAGTGCAATGGCACAATCTCGGCTCACCACAGCCTCTGCCCCCTGGGTTCAAGCAATTCTCCTGCCTCAGCCTCCCGAGTAGTTGGGACTACAGGCATGCACCACCATGCCCAGCTAATTGTTTGTATTTTTAGTAGAGACAGGGTTTTACCTTGCTGACCAGGATGGTCTCGATTTCTTGACCTCATGATCCACCCACCTCGGCCTCCCAAAGTGCTGGGATTATAGGCGTGAGCCACCGCGTAATTATTCTTAAAGTACTTGTTGTATTTGAAGTTTTCTTCTTTGCATATTTTCCTGTCACAAATGTACCTTACCAATGCTCCAGTTTCCCTAAAACGATTAAATCTTCATGAAAGCATAAATAATCTGCAAAATTATGTGCATTATTCCTGGAGCCTATACCATCTGATATATAGATGCTTAGTAAACATTTCTTGAAGGAATGAGTGAGCCAGACACCATTGCCTCAATTAGGACAAGTTTTATTATAGGATTCTGTGATGGTCTATTCTTGGCTTTCATAGGCTTTTTAGATGCTTTCCTTTTGGCTTTCATTTCTAGCCTTTTGTATGAGAAATGAGAGAATTTTATTCACTCATTTATTTATTAGGATTTAGGCATTCAATACATGTATTGCACTTATGTTAACAAAGAAGCGAATGCAGCAGATATGTTATTGTGAAAATAGGCAAATAATTGCTCATCTAGGTATGTATGAGACCAGTTTAACATTGTAATGGGCTCTTCTGCATGCAATGCTGATTTTCAGGCACTGGTAGAGGCAATTCAGTACTGAATTCTGCAACTCATCACATTCTCTAATAGCAGCAACATCTGAGTTAGTCACATTGATTGTGTGTTTTGCACATATAAAACTCTATGTGAGATCTTCGTCTTTCAAAATAAGTGGAAAAAATATCTGTAAAATAAAATACAGAACAAAATATAAAGTTAAATTTTAATTTGAAGTCTTGTTATCTAAATTGACTTTTTCTTTCTGGGTACATGGTAAAGAACTAGTTTTACAAAGAGCTCTGCCTTTTTTTCTATGCCCACTGTTCCTCATAACTCAGTACTGAAACACCACACATTGTTCTATTAGGTTATCTACAGAACATTTTTTCCTGAAAGAAACATACTCTTCCCTTCAGAGACTATGAGCCAATCAAAACTTGTAAGTCCAAACAATAGAATGCTGTGAAAAGCTCTGTGTCTTATCTCTTTCCAGAAAAGCGACTAATTTCTATCGAGCATTCACAAAGTGCAAGACACTATGCCATTTCATGTAATTTTTCAGGACCAAAATAACCCTATGAGCTAAATATATCCTTCATTACTATTAGCGCTTTTATTACCACTACTGCTTCTATTATTATTATTTAGATAACATTTTTAAATGTGAAAGCTAAAGCTTAGAAGAATTGAACATGCTGACCAAGGTCACAAAATTAGATGTGGAAAATCCAGGATTATGTTCTTAGTACATCATTCAAATAAGGATTAGAAACCTTCATTCTCTGAACCTTAACTGGACTGTGTCTGATCATATAGCTGAATGCTAGCAATATTTCACAAGCCATACATGACAATCTTTTTAAACAGGCCAACAATTCAAAGAACTTGGTATAGAAAATCCTATATTAGGATATATTTTGCATAATTAGGTTCTGCTGTATTTACTGCCTTTTAATTTACATTTCTCCCCATACAAAAATGATTTGGAACATTTCCTCATGTTGTTAGATGCTTGCAGCCATAGAGGCTATATTGTAGCACATCTTGGGAATGCAAGACAATTAATTACTCAGTTGATATAGTTGCTTCTGATTTTGGTCTATTAGGCCTTATAATTACATATGTAAAAATATTGATTATTTAAAGTTGTATAATATTTATAAAGTTTAAGAGTCTTGAAAGATATAATATAATATATACTTTATAATACTTATAAAGTTTAAGGGCCTTTCTTTTTTTTTTTTTTTTTTTTTTTTTGAGACGGAGTTTTGCTCTTGTTACCCAGGCTGGAGTGCAATGGCGCGATCTCGGCTCACCGCAACCTCCGCCTCCTGGGTTCAGGCAATTCTCCTGCCTCAGCCTCCTGAGTAGCTGGGATTACAGGCATGCGCCACCATGCCCAGCTAATTTTTTGTAGTTTTAGTAGAGACGGGGTTTCACCATGTTGACCAGGATGGTCTCGATCTCTTGACCTCGTGATCCACCCACCTCGGCCTCCCAAAGTGCTGGGATTACAGGCTTGAGCCACCGCGCCCAGCCGGAAAGATAGTTTCAAAGTCGACTTCAAAAATTTCCTACCAGTATATCTTGCTGTAAATAATATTTAAGAATCTTGCTTCCGATTTTTTTCAGAAACTGGGTACTACCAACTAAAAAGAAAAAGTAACCAGTGTTCAAAAAGAAAATCTGGTTGCTGTGACTACCTTTTTATTATTTCAGTGGTTAAAGTAGTAGAAATGTTCTTCATGTCAATTATGGCCACCATAATAGTTGTTACAACTCATCAAATTATATATCTAAAATGGGTGAGTTTTACTGTATGTTAATTATTGCTCACTGAACTGACTTAAAGTTAATGAAGTTTTATATTTCACTCAGGCTGTATATCCGTAATGGGTCAGCTGGGAGGTTTGCTTTAAGTAGTCCTCATTTCAGGATGTAGGTTTGGAGGAGAAGCTACCATTTCATTTATTGCAGAGAGAAAGCGAGTACAGTGAAAACTCTAAAGATTCATGATTAGGTTGTTCTTGCATTGCTATAGAGAAATACCTGAGACTGGATAATTTGTAAGTAAAAGAGATTTAATTGACTTGTGCTTCTGCAGGCTGGGCAAGAAGTATGGCACCAGATTCTATTCGACTCTTGGGGAGGCCTCAGGGACCTTTTCCTCATGGCAGAAGGCAAAGAGGGAGCAGACACGTCATGTGGCAGAGAAAAGCAGGAGAGAGACGGTTGGGGAGGGAGGTGTCACGCTCTCTTGAACAACCAGATCTTTCAAGAACTTACTATCTCGAAGACAGCACCAAGCCGTGAGGGCTCCGCATCCCTTATCCAAACACATCCCACCTCCAGCATTGAGGATCACAGCTCATCGTGAGATTCTGGTAGGGACAAATATCCAAACTACATTAACCACATTCTGTGACCTGCTCCAATAGTGTACTAAACATGTTTCTTCATCAGTGATCATAAACTGTGTTTATCTTACCTAAAAGTTAAAAACACGTACTTGGTCATGGGATTTTACCTCACAGATAAACATATGATGTTCTAAAGATTAAAGATTGTTCATACAGTTTTGGAAAATTAGTTTTACTAACAATCTTCAGTATTTTCCTGATACAACTTATAACCCAGACTCTAAAATAAGTTTATATGGCAATAGCCTCAATGTTAAAACAAAACCTGACGTATATTAGCCACCCCAAAAAATACTTGTTAAATGAGTGGTCTGAGTAATTTTAGTGAGTAGAACTCTTTAAAGAGATAATTACTTCTTGTTTTAGACAAGAAAAAAACAGTACAATAGATGGTGTCATTACAATATAAATTGACTTAAGAACCAGAAGAAAAGGTCAAACATACAGAATTAAGAGGCTGGTGCATCCAAGGCCTAAAAAACGAAGAACTGGAAAATTAAGAAAAATGTAAAATAGATTAATTTTAATAAAGGTTTTTTTTTAAATATTGTGCAATGGGTTGGGAAATGGTTAGTGGTCATTTGGAAATGGCTTCATATTTATACTTAGTTTTAGAGAGAATTGAAGATGTGAGAGATGAACTATCCATAGCGACAGACTTTATCATAGCAAAGATCGTGTATATTATAAACGTAGACAAATCTGGTTCTGGATGGGAGCATAAAGATAAACCACTTATATACCTTACATATTTGGTATTCTTGTGTTTACCAGTAGAGGGCTGAATAGCACATGTACTCACTCTTAGCTGACTTCAAAACAATATTTTCCTATCTGTCATTGTGCCCCAATTAAATGTTTACATTTATTTTCTCTAAATAAGTTCCTCATAAGCAACAAAAGATGTGCTTAACATACAAGTTTATCCCTTTCTAAATTGCAAAGTGAGTTTTTTGAAGGATTTATTAGTTTATTTTTCATGTATGCCAACCATCATACTTAAATATCTCTGATATCTCCATTTATTTTTGTAATATACTTGCATATACAATAAATATGGTCAGACTGTATCCTAGCAAAAGCATTATAATTCAAAGCCTGCAGAAAAGAATAATACAAAGTTAAAAATCAAAGGCAAGATCGTATGCCTTGAACAAACCATCCAGATAAAACCTAGGCTGTTTTATTCACGATCATAAATAACCCAATGCCTTCATTAACCTTTACATTTTTTTATTAGCAGCCTAGGCACCATGGCTCTGAGCCGAGCCCAGCAGGCTGCCCATGAAGTGACATTTTAGAGATTGGCAAAGCAATGCACTTTGTGTCAGAGTACACTATCTTGAGTCTTTGTCCTTCACAGCAGGAAAAAGCCTCTCTGAATCCCTTTGTCCTTTTCAAAAGAGACTTGAGTGCGCATACACCTAAACACATGAGTGTAAGAATTTTTCTTGCTAATATGAAAAATAGATCGCTCACCCTTCTAATTTAAAATAGAAGACTAAGTATTCGAGTTGGTTGAAAAGTAACTTAAACCAAATTCAGCTGGAGAAAAAACCTTAACAAACAGTATTGTTTGAGATTTCCTTAATGATGCATTTTATCTCACAAAGATGCACTGGGTATTTAAGCAGAACCATCTGTGGTTTTGTAAGTCTCTTTAAATATCTAAATATTTATTTACAGAAAGTAGATAGGCAAGATATGGTAGTTATAAAAACAACAGCATACAGTATTTGGAAGTGACAAAGACGTGCACACAACAGCACTCCTGGTCTTAATAGCATAGAGATTAATGAAAAGAAGTGAAAATTTTTCATGTGTAACAAAATATCACATAGTTAATTTAAATACATCCATTCAAGATTTTAATGCAGATGTTTTAGGAAGGCAAAGAAAACAGCCAAAGACATTAAACACTTCTGAATCATTGCCTAGGTTGAGAGTGTGAAATGAGAGTGCAGAGAGGGATAAAAGTGGGTGGGTGGGTGGGTAGATAGACAGACAGACAGACAGACAGACAGACAGACAGACAGACAGATAGATAGAACAAGAGGACTTTGTATAAACCAGGGATAATAATGTGCCATAATGCAAACATTATAATTAACTCAGATCTCTTCCTGTGAGATAAAAAAAAAATCTAGTGTGAATTGAACCTAATAAACATTTGAGGCTGTCTTCCTTCTATTCTATGAAAAAATGGTGTATTAATCAATAAAGAAACCACTTTAAATAGATAGACTTGCATGTAGGGATAATATTAGGTAAAATTACAAAACAGAAAATATAACTTCTAAGGTCATTTATTTGAGCTCTTTCTTCACTTCTATGCCTTTAGAGCCAAAAACCAGGGATTTGACTGTCCTACAAAATATCATAATTCAGTAAATTCCTCACTTTGTGATTACAGAGACATAATCTATAAGTTTTTCATGACTTGTTGGAAAAGGAAAACAAGAGAAAAGAAAAATCACATCTACCTGACACATACTATATGTTATATATTTTATGTATATTGATATATAATAAGTAAATATATGTAAATACATTATATATAAAACATACAATGTTTAATTCACCCTATGTATATTTATTCTAGATATTTTCTGTACCAGGGAGATTTCTAAGCTCTAGGAAAATCAGTCGACAACACAAAGTCCATGTCCTCTGGGAGTTTATTTCTGCAGAGGGAGACTGACAATCCATAAGCAAATAAATCTACAGCGTCAGGCCATAGTCACTGCTATGGAAAAAAAGTAAGCGGAGAAGGAATAGGTAGTGACAGAGAAGCTATGTTATATACACAAACCACAGACTCTCTGAGAAGATGGCATTTGAGTACAGTCTGAATGACACAAGAATTCTACAATCCCCAATAACTTATGGAGTTGAGGTGGCAACATGGGTCTGTCCAAAAACCACATAGGACAGTTGGTTTTCTGACCATAAACACAAATATTCAAGTAATTGTTTTTCCCTAATTCAGTATCTACTCTGTTTTGTGCTGGCATTTCAAATGATGGCAATAAACAACTTAGTAAATTCTAAATGAATAGTGATTTCTGACTGGAACTCTGTCAATGGAAAACTGCAATCACCCTAATAACTTTTCCTTCTCCATAGGACTGACCTAAGCAATGGTGGTGGTGATGTTAGTGTATGTCTTTGGGGTGGGCGGGGGGAGTTATGTGGCATTATGTTGCTAGTTACTTAAATAAAGACATATGGTCCACAGTTGTTCCATGCTGGCAACCACTGGGGTGTAGAAATCTGGGCCATTGCATTGCCATCCTCTGCAATGGCATCCTCTGCGGTGCTGATCCTCCTCCCTGGTCTCTGACCATATGGTCGAGAGTGCCTTCTACTGCCATGTGCCCTCATCAAAGACTCAGAACTCTTTCAGAGTGTTTTTCTCTTTCAGTTGCATTTAATGACCTTCTCTAGGGCAGGGAATGTTCTATTTGGCTTCAAGGCTGCCTTTCACGGCTTGTTTAGGCCCTCAGCACCTGAATACCCATTTCTCTCCTAAGGTTTCTCTACTATGAGGTAAAGGGGATTCCCTCAGGCTTTCCTCTTGTCAGGATTTTCTGTGAGAAAGGAGAATTGTTTCTTCTAATCTTGTATCCTGATACATTTTAAGAAGTTTATTGGCTGGGCGTGGTGGCTCAAGCCTATAAATCCAGTACTTTGGGAGGCCGAGGCGGGTTGATCACGAGGTCAAGAGATCGAGACCATCCTGGTCAACATGGTGAAACCCGTCTCTACTAAAAATACAAAAATTAGCTGGGCATGGTGGCGCATGCCTGTAGTCCCAGCTACTCGGGAGGCTGAGGTGAAAGAATAGCTTGAACCCAGGAGGCAGAGGTTGCGATGAGCCGAGATGGTGCCATTGCACTCTAGCCTGGGTAACAAGAGTGAAACTCCATCTCAAAAAAAAAAAAAAGTTTATTTCATTATTTCCTTCCACTGAAGCGAATAGGGAAGGCAGGATGTAACGCTTACTGCATATCCAACCAATGTTTAAAATTGCTTCTCCCTTTACATTCCCTTCCTGAGTCTGGAGAATATTTAGTCACAGGGAAGTGAGAGAAATGCCCCAGTAAATAATCTTTCTGTCTTGTTTTATTATTATTATCTTTAACCTGGAATCAGATAACCTTGTGTCTGAATTCTTTTGTGATAAAGCTCCCTTGAAAGCAGAACCCTTCGGGATGATAAAAGGAACTTATGAATCAACTGGAGAAACTCAATGGTGCATGGAAAGGAGACAAATAGTCAAATACAGGCATACCTTGCAGATTCTGAGGGTTTGCTTCTGATGACCACAGTAGAGTAAGTATCACAATAAAAGCATATTTTTTTTTTGGTTTCCCAGTGCATATTAAAGTTAGGTTTAAAACATACTGTAATCTACTAAGTGTGAAGTAACCTTATGTCTAAAAGTAGTTTATTACTGAAAAAATACTAACAATCATCCCAGCCTTCAGTTAGTCCCAATCTTTTGGCTGATGGAGGGTATTGCTTTGATGTTGACTGATTAGGGTGATGGTTTCAGAAGGTTGGGGTGGCTGTGTCAGTTTCTTAAAACAAGACAACAATAAAGTTTGTTGCATTGATTGGTTCTGCCTTTCATGAAAGATTTCTCTGTAGCACACAATGCTGCTTGATAGCATTTTAGACACAGTAAAACTTATTTCAAAATTGGAGTCAAAACTCTAAAACCCTGCTGCGGATAGATCATTTATCTTAGTAGATACATCATCTACTAAGGGTATGTGATATTTAGGTCCTTTGCTATTATTATTTCAACAACATTCACAGCATCTTCACTAGGAGTAGATTCCATCACAAGAAGCCACCTTCTTTGTTCAGCTCTAAGAAGCAACTCCTCATTCATTCAAGTTTTATAATGAGATTGTAGCAATTCAGTCACATCTTCAAGCTCCGCTTTTAATTCAAGCTATCTTGCTATTTCCACCACATCTGATATTACTTCTTTCACTGAAGTATTGAAAATCATCCATACTTCATCCAAACTTCTGTCAATGTTGATATTTTGACCTCTCGTGAGTCACAGATGTTCTTAAGAATGGTGAACCCTTTTCAGAATGCTTTCAGTTTTGCTCAGATTCATCATTGGAATCACCACCTTTGGCAGCTGTAGCCTCATGAAATGTATCTCTTAAATAATAAGAATTAAAAGCCAGTATTACTCTTTGATGGGCTGCAGAATGGATATCATGTTAGCAGGTATGAAAACAGCATGAAACTCTAGGTACATCTCCATCAGAGTTCTTGGGTGACCAGGAATTCTGGTCAATGAGCAGTAGTGTTTTGAAGGGAATCTTTTTTTTTCTGAGAAGTAGGTTTAAACAGTGGGTGTAAAATATTCAGTAAACCATGCTGTAAACAGATATGCTCTCATCCAGCTTTGTTGTTCCATTTATAAAGCACAGAGTAGATTTAGCAGAATTCTGAAGGACCCTAGCATTCTCATAATGGTAAATGAGCACTGGCTGCCACATGAAGTCAGCAACTTGCATTAGCCCCTAACAAGAGAGTCGGCCTGTCTTTTGAAGTGTTGATGCCAGGTATTGGCTTCCATCTAGCTGTGGAAGTTCTAGATGGCATCTCCTTCCAGCGTTTGTCTACATTAAATATCTATTGTTTAGTGTAGCCGCCTTCATCGATTATTTCAGTTAGATCTTCTGGTTACTTGCAGCAGCTTCTCCATCAACACTTGCTGTTTCACTTTGCACTCTCTTGTTACGAAGACGCCTTCTTTTTTTAAACCTCACAAATCAACAAATCAATCTCTGCTAGCTTCCAGCTTTTCTTTTCTTTCTTTCTATTCTTTTCTCTCTTTCTTTCTCTCTCTCTTTCTGTGTCTCTTTCTCTTTCTTTATGTCTCTTTTTCTTTCCCTTTTCTTTCTTTTTCTTTCTTTCTCTCTTTCTTTCCTTCCTTCCTTCCTTCCTTCCTTCCTTCCTTCCTTCCTTCTCTCTCTCTCTCTTTCTCTCTCTCTCTCTCTCTCTCTCTCTCTCTCTCTCTCTCTCTCTCTCTCTCTCTCTCCCCTTGAGATGGAGTTTCACATTTTTGCCCAGGCTGAAGTGCAATGGTGCAATATCGGCCCACTGCACTGCAACTTCTGCATCCTGAATTCAAGTGGTTTTCCTGCTTCAGCCTCCCGAGTAGCTGGGATTACAGGCATACCCCACTATGTCCAGCTGATTTTGTATTTTTAGTAGAGACAGGATTTCACCATGTTGGCCAGGCTGGTCTCGAATCCCTGATTTCAGGTGATCTGCCCACCTCGGTCTCCCAGTGAGCCATCATGCCTGGCCTCCAGCTTTTCTTCTCTAGATTTCTCACCTCTCTGTCTTCACAGAATTAAAGAGAGTTAGGGCCTTGCTCTGGATTAGGCTTTAGCTTAAATAATGCTGTGGATGATTTGATCTTCTATCCAAAGCACTCAGACCTTTCCATATCAGCAATAAGGCTGTTTTATCATTTGTGCTTTTATCATTTGCATTATCACAAATGATAAATGATATCCACTGGGGTAGCAATTTAATTTTTCTGTAATAATTTTTCCTCTGTATTCATAATTTGGCTTACTGTTTGGTGCCAGTGACCTGGTTTCAGCCTCTGTCAGCTTTTGGCATGCCTTTCTTACTGAGCTCAATCATTTCTAGGTTTTGATTTAAAGTGAAAGATTTGTGAGTCTTTGTTCCTTGGGAACACTTACAGGGTATTGCGGGATTACTAATTGGCCTAATTTTAATATTGTTGTGTCACAGGGAACCAGAAGGCTTGAGGAGAGAAAGACAGATGGGAAATGGCCTATTGGTGGAGCAGTCAGAATATACAACATTTATGAATTAAGTTTGTCATCTTTTGCATTGGACCCCAAAACTCTTAGAATAGTGACATCAAATATTGGTGGACTAGATCACCATAATAGATAAAATAATGATGAAAAAGTTAAAGTTTGAAATATCGTGAGAATTACCAAAATGTGACCCAGAGACATGAAAGGAACACATGCTGTTTGAAAAATGGTATAGGTAGATTTTCTTAATGCAGGATTGCCAGAAACATGCAATTTGTGAAAAACCCAATATCTTTGAAATGTAACAAACCAAAAGCAATAAAATGAGGTATGTCTGTATTTCACAGATTTTGTTAAGGGCTGATTGAAGATCCTTCACTCCTCTGGCCACAGATGGAAAAAATTCTAGAGAAAATGCATGAAATATTCATCAATGAATGGCTGCTCCTGCAAAAAGACATTTCTGTAAGGCCAGGAAGACAGTGGGACCACATTAGAGATCATGCCTCTTCCAGAAGGATTTTTGTAGCTAAGGGAGGGGTGGAGACTGTTGACTGAAACTTAAGTCTATACTGGAAAGACAGTCAGTTTAGAAACCCCCCACAAAAAGCTGCAACTGAGAAAATGATGAGCTGGCACTAATCTACTAAGCAAACAATAAAGGAAAATTGTCCGAATTCTGGCTCAGTTGGGCAATAAATACAAATAAATACAAATGCTTATATGTCTGTGGGCCTGAGTTACACTACGCATGTTTTCTAAAAGTCTGTACCTACAAAATTTTGAGGGTAATTACATCTGTAATTGCCTTGTGTATCTGGCCAGAGCAAATATAAACCTCTCAGAAAGGCATCCCCAAACACCACAGGAAGTTATGAAATGAAAAAATTTAAGAATGGTGATAAAAAAGAAGATATGGAAAAATCTAATATAATATTAACTACATAGCAAAAATAATACCATGAATAATTTCTAAGTTGTAGATTCTTGAAGATGTCACGATTAGAACATAGGATAATAATAGCATGTAAGCTAGGAGAAGTTGAAACATCTTGGAGTCCTTAAGCTGTCTAGAAGGAGGGAAAATACTTTAGTAAATTAAACCATTAAGTTAGGTACGTGCATTTTAATTTCAAGATTTGCCAAACCCAAATAGTCACTTTTCTAAAACCGAAGGGATAAAGTAGAATTAGAAAAAAAAAGAAATTATGTTAGCACAAAATAAGACATGAAGCAGAGGGGAAAAAAGCAAAATACCAACAAATAGGAAGCAAGAATAAGGTGATAGAAATAAATCTAAATGTATCAACATGTATTTAGACACTGTGTAAAAAAGTCAATTACTTGCTTTGTAATACAATACACCTAAAATATAAAAACTGATAAAAGCAAAGAGCGAAAGTTTGGGAAAAGAAATTTAAGTAAACCCTAAACACAAGAAAGCTGGTGTAGCCATTTTGTTCTGGATATCCATTCTCATGGGGTTGGGGGATGGCAACAGTAGTGAGAGAGAGACGATGTTCTTAAGTCACTTTACAGTGACGGGCAGCAGTGAGGGGCAGCAGACGGCAGGACACAATGGGGACTGTTTGTAAGCTCACGTGAAGTACTTTGGGGAATTTCCAAGATTCCCTTGTCTCAGAGTGAGGAGAGTTTTTTTTTGTGACGTTAGAGTATGATGATATGTGTGTAATTTAAGCACAAATCATGCCACGTTAACACATATATGCACATATAACATGAATAACACATATAAAATTAATTTAATTTTAAAATTTGAAATGTTTGACTTGAACCAGCAGGCAGGGAAGACCTGGAGAAATAATGGGTATGTGGACTATACCCATTATTTTTGTTTACAACGTTCCAAAAGACTCTGAAGGCCATTGGTGAGCAGTTGATTTATCAAATGCATCGTCTCTGCAAATAAGTAGACCTAGCTAATACTAAATATTGGGTATATATTCACATTTGTCACTTTTGAAATCAAACTGTAAGAGAGATTATAGATGTCTCATACATATAAAATTAATTGTATCTACACTAGAATAAAATATAAAATATTCACTATGGGGGCCAAATAATGTCAGTTTTCACTTAATGGTCATGTGTTAAATCCATCTACTACTTCTGCTGTTTTTAGGGTATTCTTACTCAATCTTCAAATTGATTATATTAGCTCTGTTTTTGGCTAGGGAAATTATATTTAATTAAATGAAGTACTTTATGATAACATTGAAGAACTTAATATAACAATTTTCTGAAAATTTATATCCTGTTTTTCTATTTTTTCCACCTTTAGCACTTACCACTATCACATATTTATTATATCACAGTTATTTATTATATTTAAAAAAATAGAAAGACACTCCATGAGGATAAAAATTTCTGAATTTTTTGTTCACTGCTCTTTTCCCAGAAACTAGAAGAGTTTCTGCCATAGTAAGCAATCAAGTATTTTTAAAATAAATAAATGAATAAATAAATAATCTGTGATTAAGGATTTTGAAATACTTTATTCAGTGGACATTGGTTCCCAGCTCTTTATTATGACGTAAGAGAAGGTGTTTGCAGAATATTTCACCTACTGTGGAAGCCCTTGTTCAAAGAAAGGATTTGTGCTTCTTAATTGTGAAGTAATAAATCGTAATATTACATAGACTGTTGAAAATAATTTAAAATGTTGAAAAAACATATTCCCAAAAAGAAACAGAAGAATAATCCTTACCAAATGTAGAAATAACACATGAACTTAAGATAAGTGTAAATCATTGATACCATATTCAAAATGTAGAAGCCATGAAGAAAAATGAATATGCACATTTGCATATTTACTCAAGGGATGTAATCACATGTTTTGTGATTTAAGACCCTTGATATTATCTTTGGCTACAAATCAAAGCCACTAGCTTTGTCCTAAAAGAAAATGAAATGGTTTTCCTTAATACAAATTGATTGTGTTCCAGTTTAATGTTTATTTTCATTGATAGGCAATACTATACAACGACTTCACCTCCTTCTCACAAAATGATTTCTTAAACAGACATAAGAAATGCTTATTTCTTCAGATGGATATGAGCAATGATCTTGCCTCCAGCAATAATTAATTGGTGACTTGTAAATTTGAAAAGCACAATTTTATTTATGTAAACAATCTGTTTCAGTTATTCTAGGTTATAGATGAATTGTGAGTAGGTTAGCTATAAGAAGAAACTGAGATGTATTTTAATTAGCACAGTCAGGACTATCTATGCATGAAAAACAAGATAAAATATGTAAAAGGCATTCTATGTTTTGTATGTATTTTGAATTTATTTTTTAAAAATGTTTTTGCAACTATGTCATGTTTTCAAAGATTTTCTTGTTATAAATTATTAATTCTAACAAAGTTTTATGCAGTCTTAAAATATAATGGCATCTCTTTCTTTATGAGCATGTATTTTAAAACGTGTTCTGTGGTTTTTTTTTTCACCTTTCACGAAATTGGGGGTATCAAGCACACATTTTCATCAAAAAAGATACTAATAGATATTGATAACAAATATAATATATTGAGTGCTTACTTTTTTTCTATGTACCGCACATGTAGTAATGTATTTAATCATAAAGATGTAATACAGTTACAATACAGTTGTTGCATACAATACCATTGTTGCTCTCATTGAACAGAAGAAAACTGAAGTTAAGTCTCATATAGTCAATGAGCTGTGGTTTCAGAATTCAAACATAAGCACTTTGGTTCAAGAGCTCAGGCTATAAACACCATAGAAATGTTAATTATAATTAGAATTATAATAAAAACAGCACCTATCACTTATGTGACAAACATTGTGCTAGATGTTTTATATAAATTATCATCTCTCCATTAATTTACCATTCTTCTCTACTTAAGGTCAACTGACTGCAGATATGTGTGTTTATTTTTAAATTTTACTATTTCTAATAATCTGCATATCATTATTTATAGCTGTATCACATTTTAATGCTTTCTGTTTTATGTAAGTATTGAAGTTAGGTAGTGTAAAGTCCTCCCACATTTCTCTTTTTTTTTCAAATTTGTTTTGAATATTCTAGATGCTTTATATTTTCAGATAAATTATGAAATCAGATTTTTAGTTTCCACCACAAAATCTTTTGAGATTTTGATAAGAAGTTGACTGAATCTACAGAGAATGAACATCTTAAGAATATTTAATCTTCTGATTCATAAGCATAATATAACTTAGTGTTTTGGGTAGTATTTATTAATTAATCACAGCACTGTTTAATAGTTTTCAACACAGAGGTCTTGAAAATTTTGTTAATTTATTTCTAAAGATTTTACATTTTATACACACATGTAAGTAATTTTCTGATTGTTTACTGATAATATTTATATATGAAATTGATTTTTGTATATTAAAAACATATTCTATAAACTTGCTCAACTCACCTATTGTATCTAGTAGAGTTTTTTTTTGGAGTCACATTTTAGGATTTTAGAAGTTAGGATTTTAGAAAGATAATCATTGCCATCCGTGACTAAAAAAAGTCTTACTTCTTCACTCCTACAGTATGCACTTTGTTTCTATTTATTGCCTTGTCACACAAGCTAGTGTTTTTATTACAAAACTAGATAGAAGAGGGAAGAATGAGTATTTTGACCTAATTCTGATTTTAGGAGACATGTATTCTGTATTTACCATTGAAATATGACATCAATTATAGTTTTTTTTTATTACCCATAAATGTTTCCAGGCTGGGGATGTTCACTTTTGGTCCTGGTTTTCCAAGATATATTTTTTTAAAAACACAAAAAGATATCAAATTACATCAAATGCTTTTATACATCTATATAAGTTGATCCTATGACTTCATGAATTTGTTAATATGGCAAATTATGACTTTATAAATTTGTTAATATGGCAAGTTAGATTACTTTGAATGTTAAACCAACCTTGCATTCCATGAAAATTTTACTCGATTATAAAATATTTTAGTATATTACTTCATTTAATTGCCTAAAATTTTGTTAAGAACATCTCATCTGTGTACATGAGAAATATTATAGTTTGCTATGCTTGTGTGGTTTTGACATGAGAGCAATTCTAGCCTCATAAAATGAATTGAGAAATAATCTGGAAAATTATGAAAGCTTTTATATAAAATTTGTAGCATTTACTCCTTAAATGTTTAGTAGAATACATAAGTGGAGCAATCAGTCTTGTAGTTTTCTTTGTGGTAATATTATGATAGATATACAGTAAAATAGTGGTAATTTGGGTATTTCAAGGAATTTTTTCCATTCTATCTAAATTATTAAATTTCTTAATGTAAGTTCTTTGTAATATTTCCTTATCATTGTAATACCTATAGGTTCTTTAATCATATCTCATATTTCATTCTTCATGTTGGTAATTTATTTGCACTCTGTTTTATCATTTAAACTATATGACTAGAAATTTATCAATTTTATTAATCTCTTCAAAGAAACACTTATTTCATTCATTCTCTCCATTGTTTTCCTGTTAAGAATTCCACTGATATTTCCATTATCTTTTATTAATTGCTTCCCTCTTAGTTTTGATTACTCTTCTTTCCTGGTTTTGTAATGGTAAAGCCTAGATATAAGTCTGAAAACTACAGTCCATGGTCATAACCTGTTTTTGTAAATAAATTTTTATTGGAATATGGCCACATTCATTTGTTTAGATATTGTCTATGATTGCTTTCTCACTGCAGCACAGAATTGAATAATTGTGACAGAGAACATAAGGCCTAAAAGGGTAAAATAATACTCTCTGAGTCTTTAAGAAAAAGTTTTCTGAGATAACTCTTTTGAGATTTTTCTTCATTTCTAATATAAAAATTTAAAGCTATATATTTTCATTTAAGCACTATTTCCCTGCCTGTCTCAAACTTTGGTCTGCTATGTTTTGATTTTTCACTTGATTCAAGATATTTTTAATTTTCTTTCTGATGTTTTCCTTAACTCATCAATTATTTAGAAATGTATGGTTTAATTTCCAAGTATTTGGAAATTTATCTTATTGCTTTCGTTAGTGATTTATACCTTAATCTCATACTGGTTGGTTAGAAAACATATTTGGTATTAATGCAGACAGGAGATGGGGAAAAATACTGGGTAGAATAGGGCTGTCCCTGGCAAAGCCCCACCTTCAAGCCTGAACCCATGGCCCAAAGTGAGACATGCATTCCTGCTTTTCCACCAGAATGCTGCTTTTTCAAAAACCCCTTGGCCTGCCCTGCCCCCATTCCTTACCCATAAAAATCCCAGGCTCCACTGGCAAAAGTGGAAGAGTGGCAGAGCAACAGAGGAGGGGAGAGGAGAGGAGAGGAGAGGGGAGGGGAGGGGAGGGAGGGGGGGAGGGGAGGGGAGGGGAGGGGAGGCGGGAAACAGCCAGACATCAGAGAAGAGCAGCTTGACTTCAGAGGGATGGCTTGATGCTTGATGGTGAGTCCTCAGAGAAGAATTTGGCCAGGGATGACCAAACTCTTCTCTGAGGTTCCACTGTCAAGCTGTACCTCTGAAGGGGGAAGATCACCTTACCACAACATCTTTTTCCAGCTCCCATCCTGATGAGAACCACTTTCATCACTCAATAAAATCCTGCACATTGACTATGCTTCAATTCATTTGTGCAACCCAATTCCTCCTGAATGCCAGACAAGGACCTGGGTGTGGGTGCAAGGGGCTGTCACACCGATCCTCGACTGAGCTGTCTAACACTTAAGCCATCCACAGATAGCAAAACTAAAAAAGCACACTGCAACACATGCCCTCTGGGGCTCTGGGGGTCATGGGCAGTCCCTAGTTGCTGTCACAGGTTCGTGAGGAGTTCTACTCCTGTTGGTTACCTAGAAGCCCTCATCCTGGCCCCTGCACCTGCTCACCTGCATGCCCCCCTCCTGTGAGGAGTTGAGAGCCATGGGCTGAGTAAACAAGCCAACCCATTCGCAAGTCCTGTGAACGGGTCAAGGGAACTATCAGATTAAAATCGGTATGATTTTAATTCATTTATTTAGTTTTATATTATGATACACTATATATAATTATGTATAATGTTACATATGATCATATTATAATTATATATTATTATGCATTATACATAATATACATTATACATTATAATACATAATTATACGTAATTATAATATGATTTACTTATCTATTATATGTAATTTATTTAACAATAAATATAAATATATATATAATATAATTACATATAATTTTTATTGTAAATAATTATAAATATATTATAATCTAACCTGTTAAATGTTCATGTACACATTGAAAAAGTAGTCAGCTAATCACAGCCCACGTCCCTATCCAGCTTACAATGTGTTATTTTTTGGGACATAGCCACTTTCATTCATTTTATATATGGTCTATGACTGCTTCTATGTTAAAAAGACAAAATTGGGTAGCCACGACACAGGGCATATGGCCTGCAAAGTCTAAATTATTTTATTATTTTATTTCTGGTTCTTTACAGAAAAAAGTTTGCCAACCACTAGTTTCAAAAAATGTGTTCTGCTCTTGTCTAGTGAAATGTTTTACAAATGTCAATTACAAAAAGGTTACACAAGTCTCTGATTTTCTGTCTACTTGTTCTACCGACTGAAAGAAAGGTATTAAAATCTCCAACTCTAATTGTGGATTTTTCTATTCCTCTTTAAAGTTTCTGCTTTGTGTAGTTCAAAGGTCTATTTTTAGGTACATAAAATTTAGGTTTGCTATGTCGATGACTTGTCCCCTTTATCCTTTTTTTGTTAATATCCTTTGCTTTTAAATATTCTTATATCTCTTTTTATCCTTTTGCTTTTTTTTTGTCTCCTTTTAATTTGAGATAATTCTATAGAATTACATATTCACATGAAATCGTAAGAAATAATTCAAAGAAATATTGCATAGCTTCACTCAGCTTTCCTAAAAATAACATCGTGTATACCTAAAGTACAATATCATAGCCATGACATATACTTTGATAAAACTCATCTACCTTAATTAAATTTTTCCAGATCTGCATGCACTCACTTTTGTCTATGTAATTATATGCAACTGTTTTCCAGAGTGTCTATACCAATTTACCCTCCCACCAGCATTGTGTAAGTGACACAACTTCTCCACATCCTTCCCAGCTATTGATTACTTTAAGATTTAGGGCATATGTTTTTAACATATCAAAGTCTGTCTACCTTTAGGTGATATTCAGGTATCATGTGTAGGAACTTTACAGAAGTATGATTCCATTTATTTCTTCCCAGCCTGTGTACTACTGCTGTCACACATTTTATTTCTATATAAATGATAAGACTCATAAGACCTAATTTTTTTGCCATAAGAGTTGATTATACTACGTGGATGTAAAGAATTCTTTTTGTATACCAATAGTATATCCAGTTTTGATTGTCTCCTTTGTTTATAGCCAGATTTGCATCTTGTGTTATTTTCCTTGTGCTCAAAGATCTCTTTATAATTTCTTATATTGTTTATCCATTGGTATTTAATTCTTTTAGATATTGAATGTCTTCAATTTTTTCTTTCAGGTTCTTAAAGGCTTTTTTTTTTTTTGGAGAAACATGCCTTTATTTTTATTTATTTATTTAATTTTTTGAGATGGAGTCTCACTCTGTCACCTGGGCTGGAGTAGAGTGGCCTGATCTCTGCCCACTGCGACCTGCATGTCCATGGTTCAAGCAATTCTCCTGCCTCAGCCTCCCAAGGAGCTGGGATTACAGGCGTCTGCCGCTATGCCCAGCTAACTTTTGTATTTTCAGTAGGTACAGGGTTTTGCCAATTTGGCCAGGCTGGTCTCGAACTCCTGACCTCATGATTCACCCGCTGAAGCCTCCCAAAGTGCTGGGATTACAGGTGTGAGCCACGACATCAGGCCATGCCTTTATTTTTAGTAGATTTTTTTTTTTTTTAATGGATAAAGAATTTTATGTTGATGAGAATGATGTTTTTCTTTTTTTCTTTCTTTTTGGTTGTTATTGTTGTTGCTTTCAGTACTCAAATGATGTTTCTCTCCACTAACTTGCACTATTTCAAGAAGCGATCATTTGTGTGAAGTAGTTTATCCTCTTGATGCTTTAAAAACTTTAACTGGTATAAAGCAATTTGATTACTATATGCTTTGGTATAGTTTTCTTCATGTTTCTTGTGTTTGAGTTTTCTTGAGCTTCTTAGATTTGTGCGCTTATAGTTTTTAAGGAATTTGGGAAAATGTAGTCATTATATCTTTAGGTATTTTATCTGTTTCTCCATTCCTTCAGGGACTTCAGTTACGTTTTATATTGTGCTACTTGAGCTGCATGCCAGTTCCCTGATATTTGTTCATTTTCCCCATGTTTCTTTCACTCGTGTTTCGCTTTCGGGTTTTGGCGTTTCCTGTTTCTATTGTTATGTCTTCAACCTAATTAATCCTTTTTCATACAATGTCTAATCAGAAGTTATTCACTACCGGAATATTTTTCATTGCAGACATTGTAGCTTTCATTTTTAGAAGTTCAACTTGAGTCTTCATTCTGTGTTTTAATCGTTAAATGTTTTCTCCAATTTATTGAGTATATGCCATATCATTTTAATGGCCGATTTAATGGCCGTTATTTTCTGCTAATTTAGTTATTTGTGTCATTTTGGATATTTCAGTTAACTAAGACTTTTCTCATTGCCATATTTTTCTGCGTCTTTGCATACCTGGCAATATTAGATCTAATTGATGACATTATAAATTTTATCTTTAGCATACTGGATTTTTAAATATTTATAAAAATATTTTGAGCTTTTTTTCTGGGATGTAGTTTAGTTAAATAAAAGGAGTTTGTTCTTGTCCGGTCTTGATTTATGTTTTGTATGTGAGACCAGAAAAGTATTTAATCCAGACAATGTTTTTTTAAATACCAAGGCAGGGCCTTTCTTAGCCAAAAACTAGCAAACTCCAGCTTGAAGACTGGGGATTGTTTTGGTAAATAAAGTATATTAAAACAAAGTCGTGTTTGTGTTTTTCCATTTTTTTCTATTTTCTCTGCTGCTTTTATGCTACAATGTCAGAATGAAGTAGCTGTAACAAAGACTATGTGGTTCACAAAGCCTAACCCTTTAAGGAAATGTTTGCCGGTTGCACCCCCAATGGATACCTGATGAGTTAATGAGGTTTCCACTGTCTTTTGAGAACAGCTAATATCTAGCCTTGTATTTTTCTTTCTCTGTCCCCAGATAGTTTGCATATATGTGATAATCACTACTCAGATGAATATAGGAGTGGAACCCTCGGCAGCTCTCTGGAGTACTCTTTCTGCATAACTGTCTCCGGCAAGAGACTGTTGTCATGCCAATTCTAGCCACCCTGGTTTGTCTGAACTCCCAGTTATTTCTACTCAACTCAGGAATGCCATTGAACTCTTAGATGTTTCCATCTCAGCACCTTGGCCCAGAATCATTCTCTAGACAGAAAACCTGGGCAAATAAAATTCCCCTTGTCTTTGTCCATGTCTCTGGGATCACTGTCTTTTCTTGCCTGATGCTCAATTTTCTAGAATCACCATTTTTCATATTTTGTCTTTTATTCTAAGTGTTTCAAGTGAAGGGGATAGTCCAGTTTCTGTTATCTAATCTTGTCCAGAAGTGGAAGTCCAAGAATTAACTTGTTCTAAGATAAATAAACAAAAACATCTGGGACTTAATGTTTAATTTATCTTAGGTAAAGTGTCTTGACGTAACTCATTATAAAATGAGAAGCTCACAATTAATAATTTCTAAAGTTCTTCCCACTTTTTATATTTTGTGAGTAAGAATTTTTGCAATATGTAAGTCACAGAAAGACGCTGAATAATTTGGAGACATAAGAGGGTGTTTATATGTAGGTAATCTTGGAGGAGTTTAATTATATGTAAGAAAACTCAAAATATTAGCATTGATTATGTAATGTAAGCAAGCTGTTTTAATTTTAATCCAATAATGAACTACCTTTAAGACAGTCCATCATAGATTATCTTTTCAAAAAATAAAAAAATAAGTGGTTTCTTTTTATTGTCATTACCCTTTAACCAAAGAACACTGGGAAAGTATACTGTAGTTGAATACAATGGTTTTATTGCTCTTTGAAAGAAGGGAGAAAATGCATAATAAAAAAAAGCATCTCAGTAAGAGGTTGTTAGAAAATATTTATAGGATTTGAGCTTGTGTTAGGAAAGATTCACAGAAGCATAGATTTGCTCCATTTTGGATGTTGTCAGGGAACAGGAACAATTCTATGATTGGATTCATAATAAATATTATCTTTAAGGCAGGAGGAAAAAATGGAGGCTAAAGATGTAATTGGTAAAGAAGCGGTAGTCAAGCATATTAGTCAGAATTGAGATGTTTGGCCTTTTTTTATGGCTGAGACAATTATATTATTTGTATTGAGCCATGGTTATGGAATAATCTTGTTTTTGTCTTAATTCTCATTGATAGCACAGCATGGCCTTTTCTGATGTTGATATTTCTATGAAATTGTTTATGTTCAATAGATGAGTGCCAGGCCAGTTCCCAAATGCCAGAGGCGGCTTTTCTTTCTCATCACCAGACATAAGGACAAGATAGAGTAGCAAAAACCATGCATTGGTAGTTAGGAGAACTAAATTCCCATCATTCTTTTTCTGTTGTCTGTGTATCATTGAATAAGTAAACGCAAATATCTGGGTCACAACGTTTATTTATCTCAGGTAAAATTTCTGGGTCTAACATTCTATATAATTAGAGAGTTAGATTTAACAATTTCTAAAGATGTTCCTGTTTCTTATATTCTATAAATAAGAATTTTTTAAGCTAAAAGAATTTCATTCTGAAATACTGAGTAAAACAAACCATTAGAGAGTTAGATTTAACGATTTCTAAAGATGTTCCTATTTCCTATATTCTATATAAATAAGAATTTTTTAAACTAAAAGAAGTTCATTCTGAAATACTGAGTAATATAAACCATTAGGGAGTTATATTTATTATTTCCTTAGATATAATATTTATAGTAGGGATAAAACATAACTATGCCCTGCTTCTTACTTTCTGAATCTCTGGGAATAAGTCTGTGAACAAAGTTGTCTCTTATTTCGTCTTTCCTAACAATGCTGATGATAATATTCCATTTCATTCCATGGCTTTGAAAAAATGCAATTCTACTTTAATTTCCTTTTAAAGGAAAGATGATATATCACAAATAATTATTTTCCTTTCCTTTTCCAACAACTTCACATCTATATGTTTTATGGGAAAATTTTTTATTTAGGATATTTTAGGCTCAATTTATAAATAAAACAGAAAAATTGTAGCATTTTAGAAATATATTTGTCCTTATGGTTCACTTACTTTTTTCGTCTGTTAACTGCTCATTTTAGGTAGTGCCTCACATTTTAGCAATGAGTCCTTTTGAAGTACTTTACATCTACGTAACACAGAAAGAGAGTAGGTGTTGCTGTTTGTTTTCACCGTGGCATTCTATAAAGGTTTCTGCTCCTTGTTGAAAGTTCACAGGGTATCTCTTATATTTTTGCTAGCCAATACTTGGGTATATTTTGCTATGAAATGTTTTTGACAGCCAGTATGTCTTTATGTGTGTCACAGACTTCTTTGCATGATCCTTTAAATACACAGCCTGAACTGCTAAGTCAGATTATGTTTCTTTACCATGTGTAAATCTCCTGTAAATGGCTCAATCAGCGACTAGAGCCAAACACTACCTGTCTCTGGTGTGGGATCTTTTCCAAGTTGACAGATGGCCCTGCTTCATCTCTTTGTTCCCAGGACAGTTCGTGGAAGAATCATAGGCTGGATGTACTCAGATAAAGTAAGGGTTTATCCTGTAAAGCAACCGGTGAGACTCTACTTAGAATTATCTTTTTCCTATTAACTTTAAAAAACTATCAAAAAAGGGACAGAAGATTTACATAAAGTTCTTTGGTGAAAGAAATACGTGGCCTTGTGAGAAATTTGTAACAAACATATTGGGGAAAATTATGATGTTTAACGTGATTTTATTAAGTACAAATATTTTTACCAATTTTTCAGTACCTCTGGGTTAGCTGGCTGTTTTTCTGGAGCAGCTTAGCAATAAAACATAGATCAGTAAACTGTGCCGTTGCTTTATCCTTTGGAAGTTATGATCTGCTTAGACCTTGTTCCATTGTGTTTAGTCTCAAGTGTACTGTCAGCTCAGCGATGACTTTGGCATTGCGGGGAAACAAAGATGCATATCACAATACTTTCACAGCGCTAACAAGGTAGTTGGAAAGGTAAGATGCAAAATATGAACAGATTACAAAAACTAAGAATTTTCTAAAAGAGAATGATCACAGTGGGTGATATTTTCACAGGAATATATAAGTTTTTTGAGATAATCCCCACTTTGTGAGATTTTTTATTTTCATAAAGGAGACATATTTTATATATATATATATGTATATATATATATATATATATATATATCTCAATATCTATGTCTCTGCAACACATTCCATAAAAACTAGGGGTAAAAATATGAACATGTGTTTGGTTTCTCCATTTTAGAATTTGTTTACACATACTCACACATGCAGAAAACCATAGTTATACACCTACTCGGATATAAATGACCTTGTAGAGAAAGCAAAATTTGAAACACATTGTAAGTGACCAAGATGATTAAAGCAAAAAGTAGAGAATATCAGGCTTTTTTTTTTAAGAACAAAAACTGGATGAATGAATTCACAGATTTGGAAAACCTTTGAGTATGGAGGATGGTGAAAAGACTAGTCTAGAAAGAGCAAGAGTAGCAGGGGAAAAACAAGAACTGAAGTTAGAGGGTGAAACAGTGTTAGTATTTAGAAGACCTTCAAAACTGAGTTTCAGTTTCACATAAATATTATATGATCATTGCTAGTCCATGATCAAAATATTTTTACCATGAGACTCATCTTCCAGAGATTGTACAAATTCAGATACTATACAAGTTAGGAGGCAGAAGACGAAGTAGACATAGGACAAAAATTTGAATTTGAAGAGTTTAGTCGAAGTTGTTATGAGAAATGTACTTAACCCCTCTAAGTCTCGGTGTTTTCTTCTGTGAAATCTGGGCAGTCATATAATGCCACCTTTCTATGGTATAATACTCAAATAAAGGGATATGATAAAATATTTTATAAAATTATAACTATGCATTTTACATGTTACTTTTCTATTAAAACACTAAAACAACAGATATAATGTGATAAAGGTCAGGACAGTGGAGATCACATGCAATAGAAATGCTTGGATCAGAAAATATATCTATTTTTTTTTCTTTTTCATGTTGTGTAACTTGCAGCTTTTTTCCTCTTCTTTCAGGGTTTTGCTCAAGTAGAGCTTCTCCCAGGAGCACATGGGCTTAGTTATCTGTAGCTTGAAAACCCGTCAGTCAAAAGTGATGCTACTCCCTTTAACTGTAGTCCAGAGAAGCGTTAGATGTAATGGTACTACTTGGTAACCTAAGGGCATTAGGAGGAAGGAGAGCATCAGAACTAGCTCTTTTCATATTTAGGATTCTGGAATAATACTGTTATTGAAATAAAAATGTGGTGTAGAAGAGGGAATCAGATTTTGAGGTAAAAATCAGAAGGTTCAATTCTGAATAAGATGTGCTCCAGTTCAAACATATTGAAAGTTAGTTACTAGCAAGCCATCTAAGTGAAGATAGTTTGTAGTTCATGGGCACAGAATTTGAAGTAAGAGAAAGAAGAAATACTTTGAAGAAAAGAAAGATATTGAGAATGGCAAAAATAAAACCAAAACAAGAAATGCAATATTAAGGAGAAATAAATGTTTTAAATAGTCAGTAGAATCAGGTAACAGAGTCAAGGAAGACGAGGGCTGAGTATCTATCTCTTTTAGTTGGTTAGAAAGATTTCATTTTAAAAAAAGTTTCATTGCAGAAGAGGATTAGTGATTGAAGACTCACCAAAAAAATCCAAGGAATACAGGATGAATAATACTAGAATGGGTCAAAGTAAAGAAAAACTGGTGTAGGAATCTGAGAAAGGAAAATCTGCTTGCAGAGGGGGAGTTTATTTAATTAAAGAATGTGTCATGTGTATTGTATAGGGAGGTTAAAAACAACTGGAGCTCTCAGTACAAGCAATAAGTAGGGGGATACTTGATAGAATATTTGGAAGGAAAACCAGAAATGCATCAGAATCAGGACGCATGTGATTCTTGACAGAGAGAAGACTCTTTCTACTTAAGGAAACACATTAGTAATCTCAGGAGCATTTCTCCCTGCTCCCCACAGGTCTCAGAGGATCTATCTAGAGTTCCTAAAAATGGTGTGCACTCCAAATGAAAAGCTATTTTATATGCTTTTTAAAAAATGTTAATGGGAAAATGTGGTTCATATGAAGTATATAAAGGCATAAAAGGTTTTGAGAACTACTAGAAAGTCGAGTAAGTCTAGGCCAGGTGCCGTGACTCCCACCTGTAATCCCAGCACTTTGGGAGGCTGAGGCGGGCGGATCACAAGGTCAAGAGATCAAGACCATCCTGGCCAACATGGTGAAACCCTGTCTCTACTAAAAATACAAAAATTAGCTGGGCGTGGTGGCGTGAGCCTGTAGTCCCAGCTACTCAGGAGGCTGAGGCAGGAGAATTGATTGAACTCGGGAGGCGGAGATTGCGGTGAGCCGAGATCCTGCCATGGTGCTCTAGCCTGGCGCCTGGTGACAGAACAAAACTCCGTCTCAAAAAAAAAAAAAAAAAAAAGTCAGTAAGTCTAAAAATCTATGAGATAAAGTTAATAAACAGACATCAACATGAAAATTGTCGCAAAAAGAAAATATGACATAGAGAAGAATTTTGGGATTAGAATGACTTGGGTTTAATTCTGGCTCTGCCATTTGGGAAAACTGTTCCAAGGTTCATTTATTTCTTCAGCCCTTGAAGGAGATATTGATATCTGCCGTTTTAACTTGAGTTTTCTGAGGATTTGGTAAGACGATACATGTTAAAATGTTTTATGAATACTGAAGCACTGCACGAATCAAAAGCGTTAGATTGTTTTTATTTATTTATTTATTTTTTTTTTTTTTAAAGTTTTGTCTTTTCTTTTTTTTTTAATTTTTATTGCATTATAGGTTTTGGGGTACATGTGCAGAACGTGAGATTGTTTTTATTATTACTGTGGTTATTGTTATCTAGATGATGGTAGATGAACGACTTGAGTCAAATATGAAGACCTTGGAATTTTAAAAAATTAAATTATCAAAAAAAGACATGAATGGGACAAATTAGAATTAAAGTGAAGAAATCTGAGGATGGTGTAACTGTTGGTCAGAAAGTTGTATTTGTGAGCAAGCAGCAGGCATATCTTTTCCGCCAGTGGGTAGAAAAATGGGATCAGACATTCATTTGACAAGACATCATGGTCTATGATATTTTCAGGAAAAAGCCTAATTTAATACTATGGATAAATATTTTTATTATTCCCATTTTACACATGAGAAAACTGAGAGGTAATAATATTAAATAATGTACCCCAATTTTTCTCCCCAAGCAATATGTAGTAGTTCCCTAATTCCAGTCTAGTTCGTTTCTGTTGTTTACATTTCTTTTAAGCTATTTCCTTTCCAATACTCCTCTGGAGTTTCAGATTGAAGAGAAGGTTTGGTTTATGGGGTTTTCACAGGGTAGAGATGAGGTTCAAAATATCTGTTTTTATTTTTATTTTTATTTTTTAAGTTCATAACCTTCAGGACTTTTTAAATTTTTTTTTTTGAGACGGAGTTTTGCTCTTGTTACCCAGGCTGGAGTGCAGTGGCGTGATCTCGGCTCACCGCAAACTCTGCCTCTTGGGTTCAAGCAATTCTCCTGCCTCAGCCTCCTGAGTAGCTGGGATTACAGGCTCATGCCACCATGCCCAGCTAATTTTTGTAGTTTTAGTAGAGATGGGGTTTCACCATGTTGACCAGGATGGTCTCGATCTCTTCACCTCGTGATCCACCCTCCTGGGCCTCCCAAAGTGCTGGGATTATAGGCGTGAGCCACCGCGTGCCAGCCTCAGGTTTGTTTTTGATTTAATTCTGAATTTATCTCAAGACATGAGACTTTCCTGTGTTTAGGGTATTCAGCTAATTTGCTGCAGATGGTCAGCATACAGCTCTCTCTCTTTCTTAAATGGTTTTTGATTGCATAGACAGAATATGCCATTGAGTCCTGCTGTGGGGCTATGGAAGTGGGAGTAGCAGCAGGGTTTCTCTTTAGATCTGTATATTGGACAATAATGTTTTTAAATATGTATATGACAAGACTATTTTGAGATTTCTAATCAAACTATCCCTAAGCTAAGAAAAAACAGTCATTTAAACTTGGAGAAATTTTTAACATCTGTAAAAGATCTAAGGAGAAAAATGCAGGTAATTCTCCCTTCAACAACTTTGTAGACTGAAATAAGAAAGTTGAATGAAGCACATTCTGGGGTAATAGCCTAATACATACTAAGATGTGTTATTTTAGGGACTGAGTGAGTCACATAGGCAAGACAGATTTGGTAAGTCCTTATTCAAAACAATTACATGTGGACTTCTACATATTATTTAAATCATTTCATAGTTATCAAAAATTGTTTTCCTGTAGATATCACACACATATGGAAAACTTTTTTTGAATAGCTAGGTATTGGCTAAGTAACCAAATATAATGACAATATATAGTTTTATAGGCAGGCCAAAATGTTTTTTAGGTCCATGGGGCATAAAATTTCTCCCATATTTTTCCTCCTAAATCCATATTCAAAAGGGCATACATTTGTAGAATATAGAGAAAACAATTATTTTATTACTGTAGATGTCTCTAGCAAGTTAGCCTTCAAAATATTAACTGACCCACCTACTTAGTATTGGTTAGTTCATAGTTCAGGATATAAACCTAGTAAGAAACTGTAAAGGCTGAAGGAATTAAGGATGCTTTCTAATGCCACTACTCTTAAATTCTACTACTTTATTTGTGTTTACCAATGGGCCTTGATAATAATAATAATAAAAAATTAAGATAAAAGACGTCACATTTCATTGAATTGACTCATTTTGGTAGAGATATACATATGTATATGTAATTTATATATACATATATATATCTACCAAAATGAGTCAATTATTATATATATAATATATATAATAATCATTATATATTATATTTATATATTATTAATAGTACACTACATTCTTTGAAAAATAATAGCAGTTCAGATGACTGAGGTCACTGACTCTTTGTTACTGTCACGGCTGTGTTTACAATTTGTGCTAAAATCTGTAATGAAAGAAGTAGAGCCCAGGCATTTAAAAAAAACAGATGGGGAGCAGGCAGTTAGGAGTTCTCTGTTTATGTAGGGTAATCTACAGAAACTATATATTTTTTCTCTTGCCTCCAACTACTGCTCATAGTAAATGTGAGCTTTAATTTCTCTCTTACGCTATTGCCCTTTTCAAAAGTAGGTAAAGTTGAAATGGGGAGGGTACAAGTGCCTCTCTTTCTCATTTATGACATATAGTAATTTTCCTGACATACCCACATATGCACAAAGACATATTACTTGCCAGAATCTCAAAAGGGATAGAAACAATATAAAACAAAATATACTTGTAACTCTCAGAAATATAATAAAACACATTTTTATAATACATGAGAAAAGACTACCATATAAAATTTGAAATATGGCATGTTGTCTTTATTCTTCTGCAGTATCAAAACTGAATTTTATAGTTGTTCAGATAGAAATGATAAAAGTAATAATTTACCCTGGCAGATTGTGTGTTTCCACCTCCCTGCTAAGTACCTCTGTATTTCACCTTCACCTGTATTTTACATCATGCTACAGCATTGTAATAATACCCTCAGCCTTACTACCCCTCTACTCTTCTGAGTAGACAGGCCACATTTTAACTTGTGGAAATGGTGCCCAATTCCCCAGTAGAAGTTGCCTGTCTGCTGTATCTTTTTCATGTTGCATATGACTTTACAAAACTGCCTACTACTTATCCAAAGAGAAAATGTGTGAGTAATTTCATTATGGGGTATCACCAGGTTCACAGTTAGTTCTAGAAGATGGGGAAGGGAGGCAAGCTTTATTTACATTTGTGCTGCTATTACATGGCATAGAATCTGTAACTCCTGTTCTTATTTAATATCTCTTCTCTCAACCTATTAAAAATGTACCTCTAAAATGGTGTAGGTCTCCATGTTTTAAAAAGATATGATTACAAATAAAATTTAATTTTGAAATTTTATAATTGTACTGGAATATTTATTGATAATACAGGGTTAACTAGTTGTTACTAAATGAACAAACAACAAAAAGCCAATTAAATAATGAACAAATAAACTAATAAACAAAAACACAGATCTTTAGCACAATACTCTTCCATCTTATAATTTCATTTACCAGTGTAAACTGCTATTGATCAAACACAGATATGATATCTGCCTGATATCATATCTTCATGCAAAATAGAATACAGTTGGCTTTTCATATCCATAGGTTCCGCATCTGTGGATTAACCAACCACATATAGAAAACGTTTGGGAAAAAATTAATAACAATGAATCAATAAAAATTATACAAATTTTTGAAAGGCAGTATAGCAACTATTTACATAGCACATAGGTATTATAAGTAATCTAGAGATGACTTCAAATATACAAGAGGATGTGCATACTTTATTAATACATGTAAATATTATGCCATCTTATAAGATACTTGAGCATTCTTGGACTTCGATATCTGTGAGTGTTCCTGGAATCAATCCCCTGTGGATACCAAGGGTTGGCTGTGTATACATTTGTCAAATTTATTTAATATTTTATGTTAAGTTTGATTACTAATTATATTTAATATTAAAGCCAATATTAATTTTAATCATTTTATAGCTTATTTTAATAACTATAAACAATCTAGTTATTTGAATAGAAAATATTTCTTTTAAATAATGCTTCTTAAAGGATATTTTAGGTTAATGAATAATAAAAAGGACTTATAGAAGACAGTTTGAATAAAGCATAAAAACCTGGATGGAATTTAACATTGAAACTTTATCTCTCCTGACTCATTACAACAAAAAAAATATACAGCAGATTTTCTTCCTTTTATTCATTATGAAAATAGAATGGGATATAATTCTTTACCTTAAATTCCAATTTTTCACTTGCACAGCCACTATTGATTCTGCCCAACTCATTTAGTAAAAATAAGATTTTATTAAACATTATTGAGCTTAATTGACCCTACTCACTGCACACAGAATGCTAGAGGATTTAATTAGCACTAATACTGTGGACTGCAGAATAAGGGAAGCAAACTAATATACCCATTGATGTTTGCCAGGTGTTTTTCTAATCTCCTAAAACAACTTTGGGAAGTACTTGTTATTTACACATAAAACTAAAGCATCTGAACTTTAAAAAGAGTATATGATTTGCCTAATTTCACAAAATCATGAAATAACTAATATATTATCAAATCTATGTCTGCCCAGCTTCTAACTCCTTGTATAACATGCCTTATTCCAAATGCAGTTAATTATGTACTTTCTTGAAATATTATTTAATTTTCTGGTACATGTTGGCTCTGAATTTGTTTGTAGGATCCTCAATGATATGGAGCCTGGGCCTCTAAAAAGATGAACTGTGAGGTATAGGATTTGAATTTTAATTCCATCCATTACAGCCAAATAGGAAATTACTCTGATCCTCATTTTACTGATACCTAAAATGGGGTTATAATATCACCCTGATGAATTTGAAAATATTAGTGAATATGAGTATGTAACTTTATATTTAACATATATTTAGTGCCAATACAAGCCAATTTCTTTCTAATTTCTCACATACTTTTCATTTCATTTTATTTATTTATTTTTATTGCATTTATTTATTTATTTTTGAGATAGTGTCTCTGTCTGTCACCCAGGCTGAAGTGCAGAGGTGCCACTTGGCTCACTGCAACGTTCCCCTCCAGGGTTCAAGCGATTCTTACACGTTACTCTCCCGAATAACTGGGATTACAGGCATGCGCCACCACACCTGGCTGATTTTTTATCTTGTTAGTAAAGAAACGGTTTTTCCATGTGAGCCAGGCTGGTGTTAAACTCCTGGCCTTAAGTGATCCACTGGCCTCGGCCTACCAAAGTACTGGGATTACAGGCATGAGCCATTGTATCCAGCTTTTATTTTTATTTCTGTTTGTATCTATCAGGGTGCTGTCAAGATAAACTAAAATTATTATGCATACATCATGTTCTAGGTACCTTGGTGAATATTAAATCCTCATCGCATCCTGTAAATGAGATTCCTCAAAGCAAAGCCCCAGACTTTATTCTTCTTCTCCTTTCGAGCTCTATATTCTCCCTGGGTATTTGATCTTACCTATGGTCTCATAGCTTTAAATACATTTCTAATTACTGTCTCTGAGTTCCAGATTCCTTATATTCAACTGTCTACTTATTATTGCTACTGAAATGTTTACTAGATATATTAAAATAATTCAGCTGACACAAAACCATTCATGTATCTGTCCACAACATAATTCCCAGCCTTTGCCAACTTCAGTAAATTATACTTTTATCCACCTACTCGTTGAGTCAAAAACCTAGGAATTGTAGTGATTTCCTTCCTTTTATTCATGATTCCACACATCCTACCCAATAGCATGTTCTATTTGCCCTCTGTCAAAATTTATACCTGAATTTATCTAGTTCTCTCCACTCTTGTTATCATCAGCACTGGCCCTCTCTGATCTGCATAAGCACAATAACTCCTAACAAGTAATGTTCTATTTAATTGCACACTTGCTGCCCAATGAAGAAATTGTGAAGATTTAAAGTAAGTGATCTCTCGGCATGATCAGGGAACACTTCTACACTGCTGGTGGGAATGTCAGCTAGTATAGCCGCTATGGACAACAGTGTGGAGACTCCTTAAAGAACTATCAGAACTACCAATTGATCTAGGAATTTTACTAGTTGGTGTTTACCCAGAGGAAAATAAGTCATTATTCAGAAAAGATACTTGCACACACATGTTTACAACAGCACAATTCACAATAGCAATTTGTGAAACCAACCCAAATGCTCATCAATCAATGAGTGGATAAACTGATATATAAATACATAATATGTGTTTGTGTGTTTGTGTGTGTGTCTGTGTGTACACATATATATAATTATATATCTATAATATATAATATTATATATAATATAATTCATTCCTTTTTATGGTTGAGTAGTATTCCACTGTGTGTGTGTGTGTGTGTGTGTGTGTGTAATGGAAAACTACTCAACCATAAAAAAGAATGAATTAACAGCATCTGCAATGACCTGGATGAGATGAGAGACTATTATTATAATTGAAGTACTCAGGAATGGAAAGCCAAACGCTGTACGTTATCACTGATATGTGGAAGCTAAGCTATGATGACACAAAGGCATAAGAATGATGCAATGGACTTTGGGGTCTTAGGGTAAAGAGTGGGTGGGAGGCGAAGGATAAAAGACAACAAATATGGTTCAGTGTTTTCTGCTCAGGTGATGGGTACACCAGGTTCTCACAGATCTCCACTAAAGAACTTACTCATGTAACCAAATGCCACCTGTACTCCAATAATGTATGGAAAAATAAAATTAAAAAAATAAAATAAAAGATCTCATTCTGTTGGCTTCCCATTGCAAGTAGAAAAATCCAAACCACTGAATGTGCCCTATTAGGCCTTGTATGTCATGGTTACTGCCTAATTTTACCCTTACCACATTCCAGCCACAGAGTCTCAGAGGGAGTTATTATTGCATTTCTAATTTGACACTTGCTACTCTCTTTTATTTAAACACTTTTCTAACTCCAGCTCTTCACAGAGCAGGTTTCTTCTCACACTGTGGGTCTCAACTACATGTTATCTCTTTAGTGAGGTCTTCCTCCATGACTACATCAAATGTGAGGCTTACCTGAGGCCATTTCTGACAGCATCACATCAGTTTATTTTATTTATAACACTTATTGATATTGGGTTTTCACTTGAATATATTATTCAGGTATAAATACATTTTTTCACTTGAATATATTATTTAGGTATAAAATACTATGTTGTTTATAACAACAAAGACCTTTTCTGTCTTATTTGCTGCCATGTTGCTGAGTTCTTAGAACATTGCCTGGTGCGTGCCTGTGCTCAATGAATATTTGTTAAATTAAAGAATAGATAATAAAGAGATGTTATATAGATTCATGAATAATATGCAAAATCTAAACAGGTTTTGTTTTTTGGATTTTTTTAATTTTTGGGGTACACAGTAGATGTATATACTGATGGGGTACGTGAGATATTTTGATACTAGCATGCAATGCATAATACAAATATTAGGGTAAATGGGGGTATCCATCCTCTCAAGCATATCGTTTGTGTTACAAACATTCCACTTATATTCTTTTAGCTATGTTAAAATGTAAAATTAAATTATTTTTGACTGTGGTTAAAATTAAATTATTTTTGACTCTAGTCACCCTATTGTGCTAGCAAATACGAGGTGTTATTCAGTCTTTCTATTTTTCGTACCCATTAACCATCTCCACTTCTCACTTCACCCCCAACACTGTTCCCAGCGTTTGATAACCATGCTTCTACTCTATTTTCATGAGTTCAATTATTTTAACTTTTAAGCCCTCCAAAATTAGTGAGAACACGTGAGCTTGTCTTTCTGTGCCTGGGTTATTTCATTTAACAAAATGACATCCAGTTGCATCCACGTTGTGGCAAGTGACAGGATCTCATTCTTTTTTACAGCTGACTAGTACTTTACAGTGTATATGAACCACATTTTCTGCATCCATTCGTCTGTTGATGGACACTTAGGTTGCTTCCAAATCTTGGCTGTTGTGAACAGAGCTGCAGTAATCAGGGAGTGAAGGTAACTCTTCAATACATTGATTTCCTTTCTTTTGATCATATACCTAGGATCAGAATTGCTGGATTGTGTGGTAGCTCTAGTTTTAGATTTCTGAGGCAGCTGCAAACTGTTCTCAATAGTTGTCGTTGTAACTAACATTCCCATCACCGTCATGTGAGGGGTCCCTTTTCTCTACATCCTCACCAGCATTTGTTATTGCCGTTTGAGTAAAAGCCATTTTAACTGGGGTGAGATGATATTTCATTGTGATTTTGGTTTGCATTTCTCTAGTGATCAATGATATTGAGCACCTATTCTTATACCTGTCTGCCATTGTATGTCTTGTTTGGGAAAATTATTCAAATCTTTTGCCTATTTTTTAATTGAATTATTAGATTTTTTCCCTATAGTAAACACTTTTTATTATGCCCTCCAAGATTCTTTTTCAGCAATCACACTTATTAAAAGTTGTAAATAACAGTAATATTAATTTCTATGTTCTGTTTCATGTAAAGAGGAAATGGGAAAAATAAATCTATTATAATCCGTGTGGAAGCATACAGGCCAGATTCCAGGATTAAACTTAGGCAGATTTTCTAGGTTAAAGTGTTTCACTTCTCTGAGAAAAAGGCTTAAATGACAGAATGAGGCAGAATGAAAATCGGGTTAGTTTCTAAAGATGACTTTCATTTGGCCTGGTTATTCAGAAACTTCTATATTGCTTTAAGGAATTCTCAAACAAAGAGGTTTGTAGTATGACACAAATTCTGACCAGGGAGAAGAAAGAAGATAAATTACATATCCCCAATATTCCCCTTTATGACATATCCCCAATATTCCCCTTTATGACATATCACCCTTTAAGCTTTGCTTTGCATCGCTATTCCTGAGTGGAATCAGACTCTGAATTCCACTGGCAATTAGTTTGTACCTTTCTGGAGTACAACTTGCCCCATTTCATAGTGTGGTAGAGTCGATCGTGCACAATTTATCTTCCATCTCACAGTAGCTTGCAAACTCCTCAAGGGAAGAATCTGAGCTTCACTTTTTTTATTGCTCCTAGATGCTAGTAATAGACCCTACCATTTGTAATTCAAAGTTTGTTAATAACAGTAACTAAATTTGCTCTCTTTAAAGGTTCATGAGATATTATGAATATAAATTATCTGTTGGTAGGAAAAATAAAGAGAACAAGAAAGAAACGAGGTAAGGAAAGATAAAAGGAGATAAAAGGGGAAGAAATTACTCCTAGTTAATTTTGAGACAGGAAGGCTTTGATGTGAGGAGTTTAGTGAAGCACAGAGTTTTCTTCCTCAAATTTTCAATTCTTTAATTTATTTTAAGTCCACTGGAGGTACAAACGCCAAGTATTCAGACACCAAATAACAGCTTTCATCAACAAGGTAACAGCTTGCTCCTGATGTTTAGACAATTAGAAGATCTATCTGTGAGGTGCTGCTTTTGCCAACATGAAAGTCTTCTGCCTGGGTGACTCTGCTGCAGGATCCAACCCTCCGACATGTGTCCTATTGATCTCCTAAGAGAGCAGTAATTAATTCCAGGCGTCTCTTTGGGCAAAGGCGTGTTGCTGACTCATTTGTGAAATTGCATGTTTTCTAACAAGTCTCCTTGTTTTTCCACATTCAAAGGCAGTGCATTCTCTTACCAATGCATCCAGGTGTTCTCAACCAAATATTTTCTGCAACTCTCCAGTGTCTCTTAGGGCTTACCTGAGTGACCTTGGAAAGTTTTTCATTCTCAATTTTCTCTCTTTTAAATTTGAATAATACTTTGTTCCTTATTGCCTCACTAGGATACTAGTGAGAAGGGGGATGTGAAATAAAATACTGCAAGAGTCATAAAGGTAGATGTAGGATCCTAGAAGAATGTATTGAAGACAGGTAGGCTCCCCCAGGGATACTTTGTCACGTTAATGTCAAATCCTCAATACTGCAGCATGTACAGAAACAATTATTTTGACTAAATTGTTTGAAATGAAGACAAGAATAAAGGACCTAGGAGACAAAAAAATAAAAATAAAGTAACATCATGCCTGTAATCCCAGCACTTTGGGAGGTCGAGGCGGGTGGATCACGAGGTCAAGAGATTGAGACCATCCTGGCCAACATGGTGAAACCCTGTCTCTACTAAAAATACAAAAAAAAATTAGCTGGGCATGGTGGCACATGCCTGTAGTCCCAGCTACTCAGGAGACAGAGGCAGGAAAATTGCTTAAACCCGGGAGGTGGAGGTTGCAGTGCGCCGAGGTCACGCCATTGCACTCCAGCCTGGCACTTGGTGATGGAGTGAGACTCTGTTTCAAAAAAAAAAAAAAAGTAACAAAAAATTAATAAATAAAAATATTTGCACTATTTTCCGCCTCTCAATATTAAAGAAAAAGCAAGAATTTTGCATATTTTTAGTATGGGCTATAGCAAAGCACAAGGCTATAAGGAGAAACTCAGAAAAATAGACAAATATTCCTAGGTTTCTTCCAGGATTGCATTTATTTTCTTTGTTTTCCTATCATAAACTTTATATAGTATTTATTACCAAGCATAATTATTTGGCTTTGAACCAAAAAGCAAAGGAAGAAAATATTCCTCAGTTGTGAAATCGCTTTGATGACAAGATGTACATTTCAAATGTATGTGCCTTCCCTTATAGATTTTCCACTGATCATCTGAAAATTCCCTAACAGCACTTTTTGCTCAATCTGTACCCAAAGAAATAATGCATCTTTAAGTGCTATTTTTTAAAGTGATAAAATTCTCAAGGAATTTGAAAGTATCTCAATGTATTGATAATTTTCACACATAGGATCATAAAGACTTTGATTCTCATTAAATGCTTGGGAAATTGCCTAAACCACTCAATTTAGTTATTCTTACTGTAAGACTTATTGGTGTACAGATAGGAGAGCAACATAGTTTCAAAAAGAAGAAACACTTCTGGGCCTGGGGCAGTGGCTACCACTTGTAATCCCAGCACTTTGGGAGGCTGAGGCTGGTGGATCACCAGATCAAGAGATCAAGACCATCCTGGCCAACTTGGTGAAACCCCATCTCTACTAAAAATACAAAAATTAGCTTGGTGTGGTGGTGCATGCCTGTAGTCCCAGCTACTCAGGCGGCTGAGGCAGGAAATCGCTTGAACCAGGGAGCCGGAGGTTGCAGTGAGCTGAGAGCACTCCAAGCCTGGCCACAGAGCGAGACTCTGTCTCAAACAAACAAAGAAAAAACCAAAAACACACTTTTGAATTCTTGATTTCTAATCTATACGTTATTTTACTATGAGTAGCTATTTAGCTATTTCATATTCATCTTCAAAAATTTGCTTCATTTCACATTTTTTATTGTGGTGATTTTTTGGGGGAAAATTAATTACAAAAATGTTTTGTAATTTTATCGCTGGGCTTAATGAGATTTCTTAGGGTGACTGATTTTTCTATTGGTGGCTTAGAGAAAAATTAGGTACCTTCAAAGGCAGCAATTTGTTCCCATATGTCAAGGTAAGTACCGGTATGGTGCTGCCAAAGCGGGGGAGGAAAAAGATCTCCAATCAAAAAAAAAAAAAGATCTCCCATAAAAAAAAGACTGTGTAATTGAAAATCAGAGTTTTGAACAAAATTATTGTAATCAATTTAATAAGCAATAAACTAATAGTAAAGATGTTCAGAAAATATTTTTTGAAAGATGAGTCACACAGGCCAAAAATGAGAAACTCAAACTAAGGACATGGTTAGTCTTCATTCAACTATTTTAAGTATATTTTCAGAGGAAAGATAAATTCATGTGTTGTACTCTTCTAGACAAAGACACTGCGTCCTCGGGTTTCAAAACTTCATTCTTCTATGCCTAACTAAGTGATCTGTTTTCTGTGCTCTAAGATATCAACATTTTGCTAAGGCCAAGAGCTAAAAGGCTGAAACTTCATCTCTTACTAACTTTCACATTTCAATTTATTCTTTAAAGGATGATGACATATCATTTTTCATCTCAGGCTACATCAAAACTAATGACTTTCCACCTCTGGGTGGGGTGAGATCCGTCTCAGGGAGCAAGTGATACGAGAGAAGAAAAGGCGAGACCTCCAGCATGAATTTTAATGCAGTCTCTGATGTGGAGGATACTAATGGCATAAACATATTAAAATGTCGCTGAATTTAAGTTGAGAAATAAGGTGACAAAAAGATGTCCTTAAAATCTACAGTCGTTTGAGTATCAGAAAATAGGATATTAATTTCTGTTATTGCATAGGATTGAAATGGTATGTATTTTAATTAAAAAAAACTTTCCTGGGAATTAATGAGGAATGGGGAAGTAGAATAAATATGAGATTAATGAAGATAACTCTCATAGGTGTGTTATTATATGTTTTATTCTTCATTCATTTAGCAATTATCTCTAAAGTGTTTAAGTATAATAATATCTAATATTAATTGTATGCTTACTATGGTCCAGGCATTGTAATAAAGATATGAACAAGCTGATGCATTCAGTCCTCTTAACAATCTGTGAGATTGGTACATTTTTTAACACCATTTTTTCAGATGAGAACACTGAGGCAGATGGAAGTAATTGGTTTTAAATTACACATGTAGTGAATGGTGGAGCTTCAATTCTTACCCTGGCGGTCTGGCTCTGAAGTTTACTATGCTTTTTGGTTCAGAGATAGTGAAAGATGATATACTTCCTCTGCTTTCAAAGAGTCTAAGCCCTAGAAAGGGATAAGTGGAGTTTAGAAAGTCTCTCAAGGAATACTGAAGAGGAGCAGATTGGAAATGTCAAAAAAAAAAAAAAAAAAAAAGCAAAGGAAAACAATGTTGCCTTCCAAAAGCTCATATTCTCCTCAAGAGTTAAGGGAGGACATGTGGCCAAATACAGACACATAAGTGATTAAACCTGATAAAGTGTTAGGTAATGCGTTAGCATTCTGTAGCACTCAGTGAAAGCATAGGGGAGAATATAATCAGTGTAATCACAGGTGTCGAGAAGAGTAGAAAAAGGATGAAAGTAGGTGATCTCTAGGTGACTCGGAGAGTCAGTGCACATTAAACAAAGAGACAAATTTAAAAAAAGTGACTACTAAGAAGAAATAAAAGTCTCATAGAGCATGAGGTGGTCTGGGAGTCTGAGAGTGACATGAACAACTTTCTGGAGCATGGAGAGTGGGATGGACATTTGTTTCATGTGGAATTTCAACATAAGGAAAAAAGGATTGCTATGGTAAAGGAATAGATGAAATATGGTTTACTTGTCCTTCATGAAAAAATCTCATGAAATAAACATATTTGTGTATTTGTGTTTGGGCCAAACACACACTGTCCCTATAAAAGGAGGGAGGGTATTTCTTAAAACCCAAGTCTTAAGTAATAGACTTCTATATGTGTATAGAAGTCTCTCTATATATATATCTTATATTTTCACACTATGGAGTCATTTCTGCCAATGCGTAATTTATTCATTCAGCCATTTAGTCCTTCCAAGCTACCAGAGTTCACTTATTATGTTCAAGGCAGTGGGCTAGGAACCTTAGATATGAAGTGAAAAATGAACAGTATCTCCCCTCTGGACAGGTGAATTCTCGGAGGTACTGTTATGGCATGTCGGCCAGCATCCAATCTAATAGGTTGGTGCCCATACAAAACTGGTTATTAAATACTTTGAAGATGGGTCATGCTTACATATAAATTGGGTTATTCAGGAGTGTGCTGAAGCCTACTCTTACAATGTCCTAGTGGATTTTCAAGATTTATGTGAATCGTTAGTTGTTAAATACAACTGGTATTAAAAATTAAATACTATAAACTTACCATTAAATAAGTTATATAAAATAAAGAAAATCACAACAAATTATTTTTTCTACATTTTCCATTATCCACACTCTTGACGTTATTACTGATTGTGTCTGTATTATGGAAATGCTGTATAATCATATGCCCCTTGCTATGTGCCTTCTCCCACATTCATATTCTGTGATGTCAGTTTGATATCTTAAAATTACCATAGTAAGAAGATTTATGTCATGGAAACTGGAAAATCTTTATATTAGGTCTGATTATCAAACATTTATCAGCACACCTTCACTTATTCATAAAATAGCAATGTGAAGTGTATTATCATGTGTCTTTCCCAGCCTCAGTTGGAATTTATTGGTACCCCAACCCACCATCACAAATTAGAAGCTCAAGCACTAATAGATCTGTTTGTAATATAAGCAAGTCTAGGATAAACCCTGTCATTCAGCCCACCATGTAATCAGAGTTTTCTGGAACAATGATTCTCAACCATGGATATATATTGGAATCAGCTAAGGAGTTTAAAACAAAATAAAAGTCCAAGACCTGGGTCTATACTCAACGATTTGAATCAGATCACCTGCTGGTGAAAACTGGGCATCTATCTGTCTGTCTATCTGTCTGTCTATCTATCTATCTATCTATCTATCTATCTATCTATCTATCTATCTATCATCTATCTATTTTGAGACAGAGTCTCACTCTGTCACCTAGGCTGGAGTGCAGTGGTGAAATCTCAGCTCACTGCAATCTCCGCCTCCCGGGTGCAAGTAATTCTTCTGCCTCAGCTTCCTGAGTAACTGGGGTTACAGACACCTGCCACAACACCTGGTTAATTTTTGTATTTTTGAGAAAACAGGCACCAACACCAACTCTTTTAGTAGAGACAGCGTTTCACCATTTTGGCCAGGCTGGTCTCAAACTCCTGACTGCTGGTTATCCATCTGCCTCAGCCTCCTCCTACAGTGCTGGAGCCACCACACCAGGTCTTATATTTTAAAAATACGTATATTACCAAGATGATTGTAATTGTGCAACCAAGGCTGAGAAACTGCACAAGAACTTACAAGCAATCTGGGTGTTACTTGATTAAGTTATCTTCTGTTGCTAAGAGAAGATACATTTTACCTCCCACAAAGTGAGCATGGAGCAAAGCAGGTGGCTGTTATAAACTGGACCAGAGGTCACGCTTAAACAACAGCGGTACAACCAGGGATTTCTGCTAACTATCCCATCACCCTCTTTTCCCTCGACCAGGAATAATGCCCTTTCACAGCAGTTCTTTGTTCAATACATGCCCGCCGACACCTCCCTAGGCTGTAGACTAAGGAAGGGCAATCAGGTCAGAATTGGTTTTGGTCCTGTTTTCTCAAAGACTTGTTATCATCGTCTTTCTTTGCTTCCTTTCAGGGAATCTATTTCAAACCCTTGAAACATAAAAGAATCTAATTTTGTCCCATTCATCAGGACAATGGGTACTCTACCCTGCTCCTTCTTTTTCTAAGGAAGGCTATCAGTCATTCCAAGTTACTGTTTTTTTCTTCTTTCCTAAGGGGACAGCAGTAAATCTAAGGAAGTTTATGGTCTTTTTTCTTCTTTGGAAGAAAAATAGCACAAACTATTCTTTGTAGAGAAAGTTACTTCACACGGTAGAAAACATGAAAGAGACAAATTTATCTGTCTTTGTCTCTCTCAATCTTCAAACCACTATTAACAGTACCACACTAGTTTCTTTCTTATGCATAGGTATTACATGCCACTGCTAAAAAAAAAAACAAAAAACTCTCTCTCTGTGTCGGACAAACTTTAAGGTGACCCTCGTGATCCCTCCTTCCTGGAGTTTACAATTTTGTAGAATTCCATCCTCTTGATTGTCAGTGGGACTGTGACTTGCTTTTACAAATAGAATATAGCAAAAGTGATGGGATGTTCTTCCTGTATTTCCTGTATGTTATATAAAACTCTGTCTTATTATCAGACTTGCTTCAGTCTCTCTCTTCTTGCAGACTTACAAACAAACAAACAAAACAAAACAAAACAACAACAACAAAAAAAACAAGAAACTGAATGCTGCCAAGCATCACCCAAGTGCAGAGGAAGATGCCTACCTAGTCAAGCCTCTGGATGAGAATCAAACCCTAGCTGACATGTCAATTGCAGGCTTTTCAGTTCCTAAACAGAAGATCAAGCTAAATAATGCTGATATTTCTGACCTGTGAGATAGAAAGAAGAATTTTGCTTTAAGCTGCTAAGTTTGCAGTAAATCTCTATGCAGTATAGAAAATTAACACAGTCACCTTTCAAATAATTTTCCAATGCTTTATTGTGGCATTCAAAGCTCTTAATGGTTGTTTCTAAAATTCTTTTTCCTACTTTCCTCTCTTGCCAGTGCTGTGACCCATTCACCCACAAAACATCCTGGTTGCATTTACATTATCATTGTTTTGCTACTATTGTGTTCTCTGTTTAGAATTCCTTCCTCCATCCCCTCCCCTCCCCTTCTCCCCTCTCCCCTCCCTTCCCTTTCCTTTTCCCTTCCCCTTCCCCTTCCTTCCTTCCTTCCTTCCTTCCTTCCTTCCTTCCTTCCTTCCTTCCTTCCTTCCTTCCTTCCTTCCTTCCTTCCTTCCTTCCTTCCAAGCAACCATTTGCCCTTAGAAGTCAAATATAATAACCACCTCTACGCTATATATAAAAGTACTTGCTACTCAATGCTCCCTCAAGTTCAACTTGATGGATTCTTTTTTTGTGTGTTCTCATAAAATTTCCTGTATAGCTCTCCTATAGTGCTTATCATGTTGTCTCCAGGTTATTTTTTATGATTTTCCAGTTATATTGTGAGTTCCCCAAGACTGGAAAATGTACATTATTTATCCATGGATCCCCAGAACCTAGACTATTGCTTTGGCATCCAATAAATGTTTGTTACATTGAATCACACTGAATTGATATTCCTAAAGGTAGAGAGTTTTAGTGTTTGGCACATCATAGCCACAATCACTTTTTAAATGAGTATTCTGTACATAATTAGCTATATTTTTAACAACATTATCTATTCTGGCAAAGAATCATTGAAAACTGTAGGCTGTTTTGATGAGATAGGGGCAATTCAGGCAACAAGAAATTACCTAATGGGTTTTGCTGATGACATTAAGGTCTAGCAATTCTACTTCATAATTATATGATGCTTAGAGGAGAGTTGAATAAATATATAGAAACATAACATTGAGATGCAGGAGAAAACAAGCCAACTAAGAATCTGATAGAAGAAAGTATGTAATTATGTTTTTGAAAGAAAGTAATAGAGAATCAATCCAAAGAAATGAAAAGCTCACTTTCAGTTAGTAGCACAATTCAGCATTCTGGGGTCTCGTAGACAACCCTTCGAATGGCCTGGCAATATAATACTGTACGATAGATTCATTGCAGGAAGTGAAAGTAGAATCTATGGAGGAGGATGGAATCCCAGCAGTATATAAACACATGAGATATAATTCTCAAAGTTACACAAAATCTAAAGACTAAAATATTTGAACTGTAGGTGCTGATGTTTTCTAGGTTCAAAAAGTCTTTCATTGAAAGTGAAATAAAAGCATGTTGTGATCAATTCGAGACCATCCTGGCCATGGTGAAACCCCGTCTCTACTAAAAATACAAAAATTAGCCAGGCGTGGTGGCACGCGCCTGTGGTCCCAGCTACTCGGGAGGCTGAGGCTGAAGAATCGCTTGAACCCAGGTGGAGGTTGCAGTGAGCCGAGATTGTGCCACTGCACTCCAGCCTGGCGACAGAGTAAGACTCCGTCTCAAAAAAAAAAAAAAAAAAAAAGTGACTTGAATATCTGAGCCAATCCTAAATAAAGAATTGTAAATAATTTATAGCAAACAACATGAGGTATGGCAAGACCTCCCAGAATATTACTGCTCTTCATTCTCTAAATTTTCAGACATGTATTTCCTCAGAATTTATTAGAAGCCCAGTAGCTCAAATTAACCACCATAACATTTGCAGAAGTGGAAAACTAAAATATTTGCTACTTTTCTGGAGGAGATTTTGTCTCTGCTTTAATTCTGGAACGAATACAGAAATTCCTACCAATGTGAAGCTTCAGTCTAAACATGTACCTTTGAGCCCTGTAACTTGCTAAATGTATCATTCTCAGCAAGTTTTAAAGTTCTCTAAACTTCAGCCTCCTCAGAAAAACGACAATTTGTTGTACTATGGCTACTTACAGATGCCTAATATCTTATTTTGAATATTAAATAAGCATAACACATTCTAGTAGTATATAGTAAATGCTTCAGATATAGTTGTTCTTTCTCTCTCTTTTTATATATTACATTCTTGAGGGTAAATACATTAGGATTTGGATTTACTGTTAACAATTCAAGGTTTTTAAAGAGACTGGCCTCAAATGTTCATGGTGACTCTGATCCCATATTTTTTATGAAGCTTAAGAGTTGACCCATCTTCTCTTCTCTCTCTGCTCATATCTACCTTGTGGGACTGTTGCAATGAATCCTGGAAACATACTCTTATTTTCCTAAATTATTTGACTGCTTTGATGGTTTGTAAAACTTTTAACTGAGTTGCAATGTGGTCAGTTTGTAACTCTGATAACCAGAAGCTAAGTTGAAACAAGAAAATTCTTTAGGTGATATTGTTCTTTCTTCTCAGGTCTGTTTCTCTCTATTAAACTTGCAATGTTTTGTAGAAAACAGACTAGATCAAGAACAACAAAGAATCACCAAATGCTGCTCAATTGACACTGAGAGTAACAATTCTCATTTGAACTAGTGACCCAGAAGTGACAGTTTTTTGTGTGTGCCAGGATCTCTTTGTTTAACATCAAAATATAACAAGCTAACACCAAAGGTGTGGGATCTTCTGCTTTTTAAAAAACAAAACAAAAAACACTCCTCAAGGAAAAGAGATTCAGAAGATAACTGCCAGTTTAATTATAGTTCTTATTGAAACACACACACACACACACACACACACACACACACACACACACACATGCACAGAATGTTAAGTTGAATTATTTGCCTAAAGAATTATTTTGGAACATAATTATTTTGGAACAAGAAAATGATGATGACATGTTTATTATTTCCTCATTAAAGATAACAAATTATAACATAATTCATTAATTTAGGTGTCACTGAATTGCTGTAGTTAAGGGGGGAGGGACAGTGGGGGCGGGCTGGGGAGGGATAGCCTGGGGATAAATGCCAAGTGTGGGTGAAGGGGAGGAAGGCAGCAAAGCACACTGACATGTGTGTACCTATGCAACTATCTTGCACTCTGCACATGTACCCCCAAACCTATAATGCAATAAAAATTTAAAAAATAAAAATAAAAATAAAATAAAAAAGATATGAAATTCTGAAAACTTAAAAAATTCAACTACTTCAACTATACCATCAAGTTTAATCAGTTTTTTGATTCTATAATATTTTACTTTAGACAAATTTCATATTAAAATTAATGAATGATACATTAATGAGAATTAATGACTCTTATAGATGAGGTTTCTGGCACATTCCAGAGCAAAAAAAAGAAAAGTATAAGATTTATCTCAGTCTTGGCAACATGAAAATTACAGAAAGAAAACTTAATTTAGATTAAGAATACTTTTGTTCTTTCACCACCACCATTATTATCTGTGTGATTTTGGTCAAACCATTTACATTCTGTAAAATTAAGATGGTATTTTCAGCCCTCGAGTTACAAACTTAGCATGATTTTTGTAAATATCACATATACAAAAACACTTTAAATTGCAATGTATATGACATTAAAAAGATTGTTTTTATGCTGGTTGCTAGATACAGGCTCAAATTTCCTTTGTTATAATGTATTTTAACAATTCAATTTTTATTTCATAAATTCAAATTCAAGTAGGTATTTGCAGAGCACAATGGAAACTATACAAGTATGTAAGGCAATTGACTTAGTAACATATGGAGGGATCATCCCTGAAAACTACTCTCAGACCATTTCATGTAGCCACAGTCACAAATCTTGAACCACAGACATTGATCGAGCCAGAGAAGAGGTGGTGATGACTGGCATACCTAAGGAACTGATGGAAAATCAATTTTGGAGCAAAGATTTCCTGTCTAATAAGACAGGGAGAAACTTTATTTGAAGTGGTGCAGTCAATTGTTGTTTATCATGAATTTGGGTTACAGATTCATGTAAGAATTAACTTGTTATAGGTTGGTTGGACCTGCCTCACACATTCTGTTCAACACAAAAATTCAAGATTGGTGATATTTCTTTTAATTATCAGTATAGTGATATGGGGAACATGCAATAGGATTCCAGTTTTACAAATGGTATAATTTTGAAGTTTAAAGTAATGCCTGCTCTTGTCTTTTTGTTTTTATTTTCGTCTTCTTCTTTCCTACAACTGTTGAGTTTATAAAAACGAAAACTCCATTTTACTGAATCTCTCTTTAGCTAGAGATATTCTAGTCTGGAGCTTTGCTACTACCCTGAGTTTTTAAGTTATTTTCTTTTACATGTTAAAACTCCATTTGGTTAGTTTTTTGTGCAACAAAATTTTATAGTTGTCCATTTTCTTCCTGTATTTTCAAGTTTGCCTTTTATTTCTCTAAAGAGTAGTAAGCATATATTTTTATAAAATATGTATTTTTAGTGTCTGCTGTCTAATTCTGTTGCCTTTCTGGGTAGGTGATAGTGTCACTTGTGGTGACTGATTCTCTTGGTGTTAAAATTTTTAACTATAAGCTATTAACTTTTATTAGAAAATTGTTTGGGTAAAATTATTTTTGGACTAACATTATGGTGGGTTTACCTGGAAGGGAATAATTTTGCTTTTACCAGATATTTCAGAACACATCTAACTGAAGGACATATTAATTAAAATGAAAACTTAGAGGTTTTCTGGAGCACATAGATAGTATAAATTTGAGTTAGAAACCCATGTAAGGGATGGGTTTCAGTGATAGGTCTTTTCCTCCCTGTTCTCCTCAACAACAAAGCATTATATATCTCGATTTATTATTTACAATAATAGGTAAAAATGGCATGAGCAGGATTTAGGAACAAACAATTAACTCATGGTAAGTATTTAACTTGAATGATATGGGCATTCATTCGTCTAACGGCTTTATGGAGAATGTTGCTTCATCTAGCAAGTCTGGTGAGTTTAGGTAACATATTTTTTTTCTACATTTTAGTTTGGCTGGACTCCAGGGGAATTAAGGTGAAATTACACAACCTACGAATAAATCGGTTGGTTGGAAAACAAATTATGACATACCTGAATTGTTGTTAGGATTTATGTATACTTCTGAGTTGGTTATGGAAAATAATTAACATTTGTGTAGTTTTTGCTTTAGAGTGAAATAAAACGAGAGCTCTTCCTAAAACTAGTTCACCAATAATGAATAGAAATGCTTTAATTTTAATTATTTATGGAAATCTGAAAATAAAATTGTTAGAATTCTATTACAGTAAGTTGGATGAGAAAGAAAGCTTTGCAAATAAAGTAGTATGCCTGAGAATAAATAGGCTGCTATGAAAGTCATTGCAGATTTTCCATAAAAGGCACTTAGCAAATGATAGTATCTAAGAGAAGAGTCAGAGATAAATAGCTTCTATCATCAGTAACAAACTATGCCCTTAATCGTGGGGTGTTACACCATCCCAATTGCATCCCATGCAATATAAGTGGAACCACTGCGTTACCAACTCATGAAGATTAAAGGCAACTATAAGGAACTAAGTGATGACAGATTTACCATCTTTTAAAGGAAGGAATGAATTCTGAAAGTGGGACTGGAAAATATCAAGACAGAATCTGTTTTCTTGTTTTCCAATGTCAGATAGATGGATGATAGATAGAATGAGAGACAGACAGAGAAAGATTTATTTCAGCATGAGACAGTTTTTTCTATTTGATGTTTATTTCTTTTACATAACAAATTAGTAATTTGTTAGCAACGCTAAGTATATATCTACATTGTAAAGACATGATAGGGGCTATATGTTGAAATGTCTGATTAAAAGTAAATAAACTTCCTTAACTGCATTTATAAAATTTTAAATTATTATAATGACTATTTCCACTTCCACTCTACCTGGGAAGGTATGACTTTTTTCAAGTTAAAAAGGGAGAAAAAGAAAATCTTAAAAAAAAACCCCATAAGATTTCTCCCTACTTGGTAAAACAGCTGCTGCTCCTGTCTGCTTCAGTTTATGGTTGAATAAAAATTAAATACATGATACCCTGAAGAAAATTTTTCAATTACATAAAATGAATAAACCATGATGACAGAATGAGCTACCACCAACTTATCGTTTATTACATTCACAAAATAATTTATATTATTTTATTTTCTTCAATCTTAATTTTAAGACAGAGCCTATAACTGTGCAATATAAGTGGAACATTTTTATATACTAATTATTAATTATGTGACAATCAACCCAGTCATTTAAATAGCATTGCAAATTTATCCTTAGTATCACTGGAAGTACAGATTGACGATACACCCTCTGTGCCTTTGTTTTCTCTTTTGAATTTAACTACCATGTGGCTTGTGACAACCAGGAAAAGTGAAATGATTAACCTTACTGGACTTAAAGAATTAGACATATTTGCGCATTATATGCTATCATATAGTTTGTTTAGGTCTTGTAACTGTAAGTACTCTTAGCCTCGTGTTCTGCAACTCCAGGCTAACTATGTCACATTCCTAAAATGGATACATGGGTTATTTTCTGTTTTAAAAATTTTATTTCAAATTTGGGGGAACAAGAGGTGTTTGGTTGCACAGAAAAGTTCATTAGTGGTGATCTGAGATTTTGGTGCACCCATCACCTGAGCAGTGCACACTGTACCCAATGTGTAGTCTTTCATCCCTCACCCCCTTAGCCCTTCCCCCAAAGTCCCCAAAGTCCCCAAAATCCATTCGATCATTGTTACGACTTTGCATTCTCGTAGCTTAGCTCCTGCTTATAAGTGAGAACATATGATGTTTGGTTTGCCATTCCTGAATTACTTCACTTAGAATAATGGTCTCCAACTTCATCCAGGTTGCTGCAAATGACAGTAGTTTGTTCCTTTTTATGGCTGAGTAGAATTCCATGGTGTGTGTGTGTGTGTGTGTGTGTGTGTGTACACAATATACACAATAAATACATATAAATGTGATATATATGTATATAAATGTGATATATATGTATACACACCAAATTTTTTCTATCCACTCATTAGTTGATGGGCATTTAGGCTGATTTCTTATTTTTGCAACCACGAATTGTGCTGCTATAAGCATGCATGTGCAAACGTCTTTTTCATGTAATGACTTCTTTTCCTCTGGGTGGAAACCCAGTAGCGGGATTGATGAATCAAATGGTAGTTCTACTTTCAGTTCTTTTTCTTTTTTTTTTTTTTTTTGAGACGGAGTTTCGCTCTTGTTACCCAGGCTGGAGTGCAAAGGCGCGATCTCGGCTCACTGCAACCTCCGCCTCCTGGGTTCAGGCAATTCTCCTGCCTCAGCCTCCTGAGTAGCTGGGATTACAGGCACGCACCACCATGCCCAGCTAATTTTTTGTATCTTTAGTAGAGACGGGGTTTCACCATTTTGACCAGGATGGTCTCGATATCTTGACCTCGTGATCCACCCGCCTCGGCCTCCCAAAGTGCCGGGATTACAGGCTTGAGCCACCGCGCCCGGCCTACTTTCAGTTCTATAAGGAATCTTCATACTGTTTTACATAGTGGTGGTTGTACAAGTTTACATTCCCACCAGCCGTGTAAAAGTGCTCCCTTTTCACCACATCCATACCAACATCTATTATTTTTGAGTTTTTGATCATGATCCTTCTTGCAGGAGTAAGGTAGCATCACATTGTGTTTTGGTTTGCATTTCCCTGATCATTAGTGATGTGCACATTTTTTCATATGTTTGTTGACCGTTTGTGTATCTTCCTTTGAGAATTGTCTATTCATGCCCTTAGTGCAACTTTTGATGGGATTATTTGTTTTTACTTGCCGATTTGTTTGACTTCCTTGTAGATTCTGGATATCAGTCCTATGTAGAATGCATAGTTTACAAATATTTTCTCCTACAGTGTGGGTTGTCTGTTTACTTTGCTAATTATTTTTTTAGCTGTAGAGAAGCTTTTTACTTTAGTTAAATCTCATCTATTTTATTTGCTTTTGTCACATTTGCTCTTGGGTTCTTTGTCATAAACTCTTTGCTTAAGCCAATGTCTAGAAGAGTTTTTCCAATGTTATCTTCTCGAATTTTTATGGTTTCAGGTCTTAAATTTAAGTTTTGATCTATCTCAAGTTGATTTTTGTATAAGGTGAGAGATGAGGATCCAGCTTCATTCTTCTACATGTGGCTTGCCAATTATTTAAGCACCATTTGTTGAATAAGGTGTCCTTTCTCCACTTTATGTTTTTGTATGCTTTGTTAAAGATCAGTTGGCTATAAGTATTTGGCTTTCTTTCTGGGTTCTCTATTCTGTTCCATCAGTTTACATGCCTATTTTTATGCCAGTATCATGCTGTTTTGGTAACTATAGACTTGTCATATAGTTCAAAGTCGGGTAACATGATGCCTCCATATTTGTTCTTTTTGCTTAGTCTTCCCTTGGCTATAAGGGCTCTTTTTTTGTTCCACCTGAATTTAAGCACTTTTTTTTCTACTTTTGTGAATAATGGTGATGGTATTTTGATGGGAATTGCATTGAATTTGTAGATTGCTACTGGCAGTGTGGTTATTTTCACACTATTGATTCTATCCATCCCATGAGCATGGGATGTATTTCCAATTGTTTGTGCCATTATAATTTCTTTCAGCAGTGTTTTGTAGTAGAGAGCTTTCATCTCCTGGTTAGGTATACTCCTAAGTAATTTGTTTTATTTTTTTGCTGCTGTTGTAAAAAGAGTTGAGTTTTTAATTTGATTCCCAGCCTGACTGCTGTTGGTTTATATCAGTTCTACTGATTTGTGTACATTGATTTTGTATTCTAAAACTTTACTGAATTTGTTTATCAGATCTATGAGCTTTTTGGATGAGTCTTTAGAGTTTTCCAAGTATACGGTCAATTAATGGTAATGGCAAAAGTTTGACTTTCTCTTTACAGATATGGATACTTTTTATTTTTTTTTCTTTTGTCTGATTGTTCTGGCTAGGACTTCCAAAACTATCTTGAATAGAAATAATGAAAGTGGACTTCCTTATCTTACTCCATTTCTCAGGGGACTGCTTTCAACTTTTCCCCATTTAATATAATGTTGACTGTGGGTTTTTCACGGATGACTTTTATTACCTTGAGGTATATCTCATCTATGCTGATTTTGTTAAGGGTTTTAATCATAAAGCGATGCTGAATTTTGTCAAATGCTTTTTCTGCAACAATTTTTATGATCATATAATTTTTATTTTTAATTCTGTTTATGTGGTATATCACATTTATTGACTTGCATATGTTAAACAATCTCTGCATCCCTTGATCACAGTGGATTATCTTTTTGATATGCTGTTGGATTCAGCTAACTAGTATTATGTTGAGGACTTTTTGCATCTATGTTCATCAGGATATTAGTCTGTAGTTTTATTGTTATACCTTTTCCTGGTTTTGATATTACAGTGATACTGGCTTCATAGAATGACTTAGGATGAATTCTCTACTTCTCTATATTTTGGAATAGTTTCAGTAGGATTGATACCAATCTATCTTTAAAGGGCAGATAGAATTCAGCAGTGGGCTGGACGCGGTGGCTCAAGCCTGTAATCCCAGCACTTTGGGAGGCCGAGGCGGGTGGATCACGAGGTCAACAGATCGAGACCATCCTGGTCAACATGGTGAAACCCCGTCTCTACTAAAAATACAAGAAATTAGCTGGGCATGGTGGTGTGTGCCTGTAATCCCAGCTACTCAGGATGCTGAGGCAGGAGAATTGCCTGAACCCAGGAGGCGGAGGTTGCGGTGAGCCGAGATCAGGCCACTGCACTCCAGCCTGGGTAACGGGAGCGAAACTCCGTCTCAAAAAAAAAAAAAAAAAAAAAAAAGAATTCAGCAGTGAAGTCACTTGGTCTTGTTCTTTTTTGTTGTTGTTGGAAATTTTAAAATTTCTGTTTCAATCTTGATATTGGTTATTGATGTATTCAAAGTTTCTATTTTTTCCTTAATCTTGAAAGGGTTGTATATGTCCAGCAATTTATCCATCTTCTCTGGATTTTCTAGTTGGTGCATGTGAAGGTGTTCATAGCAGCCTTGAATGATCTTTTGCATTTCTATGGTATCAGTTGTAATATGTCCATTTTGTTTCTAATTGAGCTATTTGGATCTTCTCTCTTCTTTGCTTAATCTTGCTAATGGTATATCAATTTTGTTTATCTCTTCAAAAAAAACCCACCTTTTTGTTTCATGTATCTTTTGCATTGTTTTTCTTTTGTTTCAATTTCATTTAGTTATGCTCTGATCTTTGTTGTGTGTTTTCTTCTGCTGGGTTTGGGTTTGGTTTTGATTTGTTCTTGTTTCTCTAGTTCCTTGAGGTGTTACCTTAGATTGTCTATTTGTGCTCTTTTAGACATTTTGATGTAGGCATTTAATTCTATGGACTTTCTTCTTAGCACCTATTTTGCTCTATCCCAGAGGTTTTGATACCTTGTGTCACTATTGTCATTCAGTTCAAATAATTTTTTAATTTTCATCTTGATTTCATTTTTGACCCAAAGATCATTCAGAAGCAGATTATTTTACAAGTTTTTGTATCGTTTTGAGGGTTCTTTTTGGAGTTAACTTTCTATTTTATTCTACTATGGTTGAGAGATTACTTGACATAACTTTTTTTTTTTTTTTTGTATTTATTGACACTTGTTTTGTGGCCTATCATATGATGTGTCTTGGCGAGTGTTCCCTGGGCTAATGAAAAAAAATGCAGTTTTAGGCAGAATGTTTTGTAAATATCTGTTAAGTCTATTTGTTGTAGGGTATAGTTTAAGTACATCATTTCTTCGTTGGCTTTCTGTCTTGATGACCTATCTAGTGCTGTCAGTGGAGTACTGAAGACCCCACTATTACTGTGATGCCATCTTTCTCATTACTTATGTCTAGCGGTAATTGTTTTATTAATTTGGGAGCTCCCATATTAGGCCTATATATCTTTAGGATAATGATATTTTCCTGTTGGACTAATGCTTTTATCATAGTATGATGTCCTTCTTTGTCTTTTTAAACTGTTGTTTTAAAGTCTATATTGTTTGATATAAGAATAGCTACTCCTGCTCACTGTTGGTTTCCATTTTGCATGGAATATCTTTTCCATCCCTTTACCTCAAGTTTGAGCCCTATGTGTTGGGTGAGTGCCTTGAAGACAGCAGATACTTGGTTGGCAAATTTTTATCCATTCTGCCATTTTGTGTCTTTTAAGTGGGGCATTTAGGCCATTTACACTCAACATTAATATTGAGATATGAGGTACTGTCTTATTCATTGTGATAGTTGTTGCCTGAATACCTTGATTTTGTTTCATTGTGTTATTGTTTTATAGGTCCTGTGAAATTTATGTTTAAGGAGGTTTATCCTGCAGTACTTTTGAAGTTTTGTTTCAAGATTTAACACTCTATTTAGCATTTCTTGTAGTGCTGACTAGGTAGCAGTAAATTCTCTCAGCATTCATTTGTCTGAAAAAGACTTTATCTCTTCCTCATTTATAAAGCTTAGTTTTGCTGGATATGATTTTTTTTTCTGGCAAGTATTTTGTGTGAGGAGGCTAAAAATAGACCCCAACCCCTTTTGGCTTGCAGGGTTTCTACTGAGAAATCTGCTGTTATTCTAGTATATTTTCCTTTATAGTTTACCTGACGCTTTAGCCAAATAGCTCTTAAGATTCTGTCCTTCATCTTGACTTTAAATAATCTGATGACTATGTACCTGGCTTTTGATCTTTTTGCTATGAATCTCCAAGATGTTCTTTGAGTTTCTTGTATCTGGATGCCTAGATCTCTAGTGAGACCAGGGAAGTTTTCCTTGATTATGCTTTCAACTATATTTTCCAAACTTTTTGACTTCTTTTGTTCCTCAGGAACATCAATTATTTTTAGGTTTGTCTGTTTAACACAATCCCAAAGTTCTTGGATGCTTTGTTCTTTTTTTAAAAAAATATATTTTTTATTTGTCTCTGTTGGATTAGGTTAATTTGAAAGCCTTGCCTTTGAGCTCTGGATTCTTTTTTTCACTCATTTAATTCTTTTGTTGAAACTTTCCAGTGCATTTTGTATTTCTCTAAGTGTGTCTTTCATTTCCAGACGTTGTGATGGTTTTTCCCTTATGATGTCTACTTCTCTGGAGCATTTTTAATCCACATCTTCTATTGCTCTTAAAATTTCTTTAAGTTGGTTCTTACCTTTCTCTGGTATCTCCTTGAGTAAGTTAACAATCAACCTTCTGAATTCTTTATCTGGCAATTCAGAGATTTCTTCTTGGTTTGGATCTACTGCTTTGGACCTAGTGTGGTCTTTTGGGGGTAGGAGAGAACTTTGTTTTGTCATATTACCAGAATTACTTTTCTGGTTTCCTGTGATTTAAGAATACTATTTGGGTGGAAAAACCTGGAACTCAAGGGCTGCTGTTCAGACTCTTTTGTTCCACGAGGTGGTCCCTCGATGTGGTTCACTCTCCCTTTCCCTAGGGATGGGGCTTCCTGTAAGCCAGACTGCAGTGATTGTTGTTGCTCTTTTGCGTCTATCCACCCATCGAGGCAACTGGGCTCTGGTTGGTGCTGGGAAATGTCTGCAAAGAGTCCTGTGATGTAATCTGTCTTCAGGTCTCCCAGACGTGGATACCAGCACGTGCTCTGGCGGAGGCAGCAAGAGAGTGAAGTAGACTCTGTGAGAATCGTTGGTTATAAATATGTTTAGTGTGCTGACCTTCGCGAATGCTGGTTATGCTAACAGTGAAGTTGTCACGTGGACAGATTCGGGCCCATTTGTTAGCCAGCGTGTTGCAGGCAGTGGAATGAGCTGTCGGTTTCTTCTTCCTTGAAGCATGGTTATTCTGTCATGAGTTGCTACAATGTCTTGAGTTGGTTGGTCTCCCACCAGAAGGTGGTGCTTTCAAGAGAGCACTAGCTGCAATAGTAGAAGGGGAATATAAGTTTGCCCTAAGTTGGCCAGGATAAGTATTTGGGTTTCTCAGGCAAGGGTAGTGTCATCAAGCTCCCAAGAGTGTATGTCTTTTGTGAATGGCTTCTGGGGTGGGTAGGGAAATACCATTCGGTGGGGGGTGGGGGGGTGTTACATGGGACTGAGCTCAGACTCTCCTTTGGAGAGGCTTGCTGTAGCCATTGTGGGGGATGGGGGCATAGTTCTGGTGCCAGATGGGTTATGTTCCATAGGGTTTTGTGGATGTATTTGTTGCCAGGGAAGTGGGAGAAAGCCGATAGTGATAGGCCTCACCCAGATCCCACGCAGTTGGTGAGGCCCGACTAGTTCTTGCAATGCCTGGAGTTTATCTCCCGGCAGCTTGTGAGTTGGACTCAGACCTACCCCCAGGCCACATGTTTTCTCACGAAGAAAGCAAGCATGGCTTCCAGGCCATCCTCACTAAGAAAGCAAGCATGGCTTCCAGGCCATGCCCCTCCCTGTCTGCCCACACTTGCAGGGACTCCTGCTCTCCTTTCTGCAGTAGTTTCTGTTTGTCACTCTATTCTGCCCAAGAGTTAACACCCAGTCAGATTTATTGCAAAGTTCAATTGGAAGCTTCTTTCACTTGGCTATCCCTCCCAAATTCTCCAAGAGCCCCTCTGTGATAGTCAGGGATGGCTTCCCTGAGCTCTAGCTGGAGACTGTGAGTGCCTAGAAGGGTCTTCCCAGGGCTGCTTCCACCTTTATATGTCACACTAAATTCACGTCAGCTCTAGGTAGGGTTTTAAGTTAAATCTTTCTCTTGTAAGCTGGAGTTTTGGGTTCCCCAGTGGGGATGTGTGCTCAGAGGCAGGTTATCCCATTCACACTTTGGGAACTCACATTTTTGCCTGTCTCATGGAATTTGCAGTGGACTGCTGCTTCTTTGAATGGATCTATGAATTCTTTCCATTTTCCTGGGATGCTCCTGGGGTGGTTCCTGAAACAAGAGTCCATAGTGTGAGTCTCCAGAAGCTCTTCTGTCCAGCAAAGTGGGAACTGCATATCAGCCCTGTCTGCTATTTGCCATCTCCCTTCTGCTACAAATGTATTATTTTACTGTCAGTAAATTCAGTCTAGCAATTGTATGCTGTAATTCTTTCAGTAAAAATCATCGATACTGTATAAATTGTAATCTCAGTCTCAGAATTTTCTCTTTAATTAGTATTTTCCTTTTGTTTCAACCCTGCCTCTTAGGAGTGCCTCTGCATTTTTGAGTGATAGCCAGTCTCAAGAGAGGAGAAGTTGTGAAGCTAGTCATTTCTTGTTTATTTATTTATTATGTTTTTTCCTCCTGCTCTCAACCACTATTTATGTAAACATATTGTCTACTCCTGGTACTTGGTGCCATTGAAGTGGGAGACTTGTTTTCTTTCATTTGGTACAAAAAAAAAAGCAAGTGATAGTTGCCTATCTGGCTTTTGAAGTTGTCTTCGACAACATCCAGTCTCGCTTCATCAGTCTGTAAGGACCTGCACAGGGCAGATGCCCCTTCATCCCCTGCCAGTCTCCTCTTACATGCCACGCCACCTTCCTAGATTCACTGCCCACATGTGGCTAAGCGAACATCAGGGCAAATCAAAGTTCTTTCTTCAACTACCTCCATGTCCCCTCTTGTAGTCAAAGGATCCAACTGTGTGTTCCTGAGTGGGAAGTAGGTTAGAGAATGCCTCTCAAGCTATCGAGAAGAGTAACCTGTTTCACTGAGCCTTCTGTGATACCATTTCATTACAAATAGGTTGGATACAACCCCATTTTTCAAGTTCAATCAAATGCTGCTTTTATTGTCCTTTTTGAAAGTCTGCAACAATTAGATGGTAGAAGATGTGAAGAAAAAAAAGCGTTTTGGTAACTTTATTGAATATGTAGCACCATGTTATAAATGCTTAAGGAATCAGTGTATATCCAGCTGCATTCTTCATTCATGTAATCTATAATTACACTAAAATTATTCCCGATTTCTTTAATAGGTCATTACATTTCTCTGGTATAAATCATTGCTATAATTTTCACAAATCTGCACTTTACATTAGTTGAAAAAATATAGCCATCAGTTTCCCAGCTTCCTAACTACATATATTTTAAAGTTCATTCTGGGCGTCTGCCAAGTTATTTTCGAGACTCTGATTATTAGTTTATACTTGAATTTATATTACCCTACAACCTGACCTTTGCCATAAGAAGTAGCTCTGATTTGAAGATGTGTAATTTGCTAAATTTCATTTTTTCTTATTTAATGTCTCAGAAAGATATTGCTTCCTACAAATTGGTAATCTTACTTTTGGAAAGAGAGGCAAAGGATCCAAGGTCACCTTGGGGGCTTTAAAATAAGTTGTCTGATAATTTGCCATGTGCAATTTCAAATACCCATGCTAAGTACATGACCTTTGTTTCAGTTTTAGCTCTGTAATCATTTTGCTGAATTCCTCATATATAAATTATATATACTTATATGCCATGGTGGATACATATTTGTGTATGTGTGTGTGTGTCTAATTTATAGTAATATCCTTTCAATTCAGTAAATAAACAGAATTTTTTATCATTTCAGAAAAGGAGATCTTTTAAACCTGATTTTCAATATAATTCATTATTTGAACCAATTTAAAAATTTTAAGATTTGTTTGTGAACATATATTGTCATCCTATATTTAAAAGATGGGCGGAAGTGGGATTAGCTACTTGTGTACTTGCCACAGAGGTGTTTTCTTACTTCTGCCAGTATTGAAGCCCGTGATTTTAGTGACTCCCTAACTGCAATTCCAGCATTAACCATCCTCAGCAAGCTGTACCTAATATCACCTGTATCCCATAACAAAATGAGAAGTTTGAATTGTATTGGCCCTTGATAGACATAGAAACTCTTAGTTTAGGTGTTTTTATTACTGGCTGCAAATCAGAATCCTATGTAGAGTGTCTGAAAAATTATCTAAAACCAGTAAGTAAGGTAAAAAATGGATGATACATCTTTTCAACATTATGATGTAAGGGCAAAGGCAAAGTATTTAGGGAAATAACCTAAATCAACCCAATATGCTTAGATTCATTCTCTATTACCTCTGATTAAACCCTCAGACATAGAAAAGTCACAGGTTAGCTTGGAAACTTCTGCCTCATAGAGATGCAAATAGTTTGTCTTGTGAAACACATAACCACAGAGATGATATTTCATGGATATGGTGGATATTAACTAATTGACTAACCTGCCCAGTCACCCTGTCCTCCTAAACGTAGTCTAGCTTCTCAGATGCTCTTTGAATCAGTAATACTATCATTAATATATAATGTTAATGAAACCCTTATTAATAAGTTAAATACCATTTTGACGTGTTTATTTTACTTGCCTAAGTGTCATGACTCCTAAGCTATTGGAAAATTATAGTTTAACAATCACTTTCAAATTACGTGGATATCTGAGTCATGTCACAGCCTTCCACACTTCGAGGATATTATCCCAGAGTTCAAAGATTTTCCAGAATGCCATCAAGGAAAAACTAGCAAAATGATGAAGTCTGTGAATGTCGTGTTCTGATTTCTTCTACTCATACCCAGTTCATGCCTCAGTCTTGTTAAAGACTCCATCTAGTATGCCTATCCTCATCTTCAGGATCCATTTAAATATTTAAATATAACCTGCTCTGAGTCTTGCTTTATTCCTAGCCACTTGTACTCCAGAAGTTTATTTTCCTCTTATTGCAATCTGATAGTATTTTACGTACTTTTCTATTGTTTAGTAAATGTTGTTCTTTTTTTGTTTTGTTTTGTTTTTAAGATGAAGTCTTGCTCTGTTGCCAGGCTGGAGTGCAGTGGCATGATCTCAGCTCACTGCAGCCTGCACCTCCTGGGTTCAAGTGATCCTCCTGCCTCAGCCTCCTGAGAAGCTGGGATAACAGGTGTGTGCCACCATGCCCAGTTAATTTTTGTATTTTTAGTAGAGACAGTGTTTCTTCATGTTGGCCATGATTGGCCAGGGCTGCTCGCAAACTCCTGACCTCAGATGACCCACCTGTCTTGGCCTCCCAAAGTGCTGGGATTACAGGCATGAGCCACCACGCCTGACCTCATGTTTAGCACTCACATTAAACAAATATTTACTTAGGTAGAAAGCCTGTCTTAGTCATTTCTGTTCCGCTGGCTCTTAGCCCATTGGCAAGAGAATGTATACAGAATGCAAGTATGCCGACAAAGTAATTCAGTGTACAGATAATGAAGGTACAAGTTCACAATGAAAGGATAAACTCACATTCAAACTAAGGCAAATAAGTCAATCTGATAAAAAGTGAAGAGTGAGTTGTATTGAAAAGGAGTCAGGTAGAAAAAGATAGATGATGAATGGCCAAATCAGGAATTACCTTGCGTACAGTTTAGTAAAAATATTTTAATTAGAGGAGCTGACTTCAGTATCTTTACACCAGGTTCCAAATGCTTTGCTTTTGTGAAAGGATAAACATTTTATTTAAACGATTGTTTCAGTGGTCTAAAACGTCACCTACATCAACATATTATACATACAATTTTGCTAACATTGCTTACAAATATTAAAACATGTGCAATTAAACAGTAAATGTGCTCCTCACCACCTAGGGAGATTTAGGAAGAAAATAATTTTCAGTTACACTACAGTTTGAAGAGAAGGAAGAATTATATTTCTAAGTTTAACTCCTAATATGGAATAAAGCATGGATTTTTTTTTCGTCTGTCTCTTGAGGGAATATTTTAGATTCACTGAAGAGCTATGAGATAAAAGAAACAGAAAAACTTTTTTATAGAATTTTTCAAAGGAAAATTTATTTTTGAAAGTAGAAGTTTTTTTCCCAAGTTCATGTGAACTGCATTTTTTTCTGTGTCTGACTCCCGACCTGCTCCTGTGTTGTGCCTTGCTTTATTTCCCAGCCTTTTCTGGTTTCCTTTCATCTGTCTCCTTGTTAAGTTGTATCTTCTGTGCAGAATTAGACCTGAAGGTTTTAGTGTTTTTTTCAGTTTTCCTTAAATTGAGTGTGGTTGCAATCAGAAAACTGTTTGGAGAGGTGAATAGCAGCAAGATAGGAATAAAAGGAAGGCTGTGCTGGAAAGAAAGACCAAGGAGGAACAGAGTGGAGAAGGAAAAGCCCTGCTAGCAATTAATACAGGGCGGCCCTTTTTCATCAGGATTTGAAGACATTTTTGATGAAATACAAGAAATGACTCATAAGCTACCTCTGAACTCTTTTATATGGAGAGACGATATATATATATTGTTGCATGAACACGTCTCAGTTAATGGAATAACTACATTTAGAGATTTGAACTCTACTTTAGAAGCAATAATGACTTCACTCAAAACGTTTAGAAATAACTGGAAAAGAATGGATGGACTTCTGGAAAATTCTACAGTGAGTTCCAATTGTGAAATCTTCAAGATTCATTTGTCTACACTGTTACAATGAACAAATAATTCGATATTAGTGTTCTAGATTAAATGTGCATCTTCATTTCTTAGTTTTTCTTCTCTAACTTATACCCGGTAATCCTAACTCTTTTATTTAATCTAGTACTCTTGATTGTTTGTTCATTTAATGTGAGAGGAAGCAAATGCATCTTAGCTTTGCTTTGTTTGCAAAATTCAACTACTGACCATCAACCGTCCCCATTTTCGTAAATTCTGATTGATAGACCAGATTGCAATAATTCCTCCAGTCTTCCTCTTCAAAAGGTGGCAATTTAATTATTAATTAAAGTTAAAGAATCCGATTCTTGTTTCACATTGATAATCAGAGGCACTCTGCGAGGTTTATTAAAATTAGTTTTCAGTGGGCTGATTAGGATAATATTGAGATAGGAAATTTTAAAATGAGTCAGGAGACAGAAGAAAATCTATTTCTATATTGAAAAAATCAAAAACAATTTTAATCAAGTCTCGTTTTTCCTGCTCCTCCTGAATAATAACTTGGGATTTTTACCAGCAGTTAAATACATTTAATTCCTTTTTTTAACTTTTATATTTATGTTGGAATCCTAACTCTGAAAAGCTAGGTGAAAACTACCATTATGCAAAGCAATTTAATACTATAAAGCAAACACAAAAACAAGGAACTAGAAAGAAAACACAAAAAAGAAGAAGAATCAGGATGGTCAGAAAGTTGGTATATTATATAGAATTTCATTTTTCTTCTTTCTCCCTGGAAAGGTAGTTACTACCCATTGTAAACGTGAACTGCTGAGATAGCGATTGCCTTTCAACTACCACTGGTAGCTCTGTTTCTCATTATGATAGGTATAGTAGATCCTTAGATCAGGCTTAATGAAACATTTGGATCCCCAAGATGCAGGCTGAACCGCCGTGACCCATGATAGTTTATAATGGTCCTGGAACAAACTTCCTCTCACCCATTATGGGTTGATTTGTGAGAATAAGCCTGTGGTGAGTAATCCTAGCAGACTTTCCAGCATATGCAGCTCAGCATGACTCTTTTATTTCACTTGTTCTATGTAGTAACAGGTAGTGGTAAAATTTGATGACTTTTTGTGAGAATATGGACCTCCCTAGAAAAGAAAACCAGTCACTTTTTCTGTGTTTAAAAGTGAAGAAATCTTAAGGGGAAGAAAAAGAGATTGCTTTTGTCTAGATGAGAGAAGTTTGAGGAATATAAAACGAATATTGAATTTACTGTTGCTCTAATATGGAAATGACAAATCTTTCATACCTTTTATATACTCACAAAAGTGAAGGAGAGAGAAAAACAGAGACTGTGATTTGTAAGACGGCTTTTAATTTCAAAAATCACAATTCTTTCAGTTAAGTAAAAAACAAATGAATGAAATTAGAAAATAAGCAACAATGCTTGCATAATATTTATAAATTATTTTAGTTCTATGTTGATGTAACATTTAATTGTCTAAAAGAATCACTTAAAATATTCAATCAAACTTTATGTCATAATATAATTTTTAACAATGGTCTTCATAGATTTAAGACTACAATCAGAAATACAATCTTCATGTGTGCCAAACATTCACTGTCTGTGTATGCATGAATGCCTGTGTTTTAACAGAAAGTAATTACATTAACTACAAATATTTGCCCAAAGATTTAAAAACATATATAGGTGACATTTCTCTGCTCAATCAGTTTCTGCTTTTGTTGTTGTTGGTTGTTTTTGTTTGTTTTTGAGACAGGGTCTCACTCTGTCACCCAAGCTGGAGGGCAGTAGTGCCATGATAGTTCATAGCCGCCTCCAACTCCTGGGCTCAGATGGTCCTCCTGCCTCAGCTTGCCAGTAGCTAAGGCTGCAGGCACACACCTCAATACCGGTTAATTTTTGTATTTTTTTTTTTTTGTAGGGATGAGGTTTCACTATGCTGCCTAGACTGGTCTCAAACTCCTGGGTTCAAGTAATCCTCCTGTCTCGGCCTCCCAAAATGCTGAGATGATGGTTATGAACCACGATGACCAGTCAATCCACTTTTTTAGAGTCTCTGATCTTCATGTATTTTACTGATTGTCTCAGCAGCTTTTTCTTTTATTGTATGAATGGTGTACTCACTAATAATAAAACTACTGAAGTATTTCTTGTTTGAGATATATCCAATGAAAACTCCACCATGAATTCATCAATTTTAAAATGAATTTGTATTTTTATCATGATAGTAGATACATTGGCAAACAGCAGCATGCTGTTCAACTGTATATTATCAAAGAATAACATTAATCAGCTAACAAAGCCATAGGCTGCTTTCAATGGTTGTTTTGCTCTCTTAGAACTTCATTGTTTTAGAAAGCAAATAAATATACAAATACATAGCACAAATACTGTCATTTGATTAATATAATTGGTTAGAAATTTTATGTCATCTTTCATGTATTTTAGTGGGGCAACTCTGCTTGCTGAACAGAAGTTATGATTTGGTATAAATATATATTAAAGAGCTAATGCCTATTGTACTGTAACTGTTGGAAAGCTGGGAGAATAGCAGGCGAGAATAGCTGGTACAGCTTTGAGCCACATTCTAAAAGATATGCACAGTGGTCATGCCATTCACCAAGAAATTTTGCTGAATTGCTTTAATTATCTCGCAAAGACCTTTCTGCCCAGTCACAGGTGGTTAACCTGTCAACCCTCAATATCTAGAGTGAACTCTTGCTTACCTTTCTTTCAGAATTTTTCTATTACAGTATTTTCCCCAAAGACCCTGCAGTACTTTTTCTTAGCAAATCAGTTTTTAGTTGAGTAAACATCCTAAGGTTTTCCTCAACAGGTTTATAAAGGATACTTATTTAGATTCATAAACAAAAAGGAAGCATTTTGAAGTCAATGTACATTTTGATTCAAATGCAGTTATAAAATTTGAAGACCCCTAAAAACAACCTTGTATAATACTATGAACACTCTATGATGCTAATTATTGTATTGCTAACTTATTAGTAATTATGGTATTACTGGTTATTACATTGCATTGCTAACACACATAGACTGCTTGTGTGTGTGTATGCATTTATACATACTTATTTTTATATACCACAAATAATACTGACGTAATTGCTAAAAAAATTCACAATAAAATTGTGTACTTTCAAATAACTGAAAAAAATTTACAAGGACTTATTAGCGATTGACTGGCCACCAGAATATTTGTGGTTTCTTGCTCTGTCATTGATTTTGGTAAGAGTCCAGACAAAATTTCATCAGTTCATTTGTAATTTACTTTAAAAAGCTCAAAATGAGTCAAGGATAAGAGTAGGAGTACCGAAGAAACAAAAATGGTAAAATGTTGAAAATTTGTAAAAATGGCTGAGGATAAGGGATTCATATATTTTAATACATATTTTCTGCTAATTTTTATATCTGTTTATATTGGTTTATATTTATAAATTTTCATAAAAGTATCATATTTCTCATTGACTAATTCTATACAATTTTAAGTGATAATATTTTTTGAGAGTTATAAAAGCAACAGAGAAAATGTTTTTTTTCTTTTGTCTGGTGTTAGACAAGCCTAAGATCTATAACAGGTTAAATATTCAAAAATACTTAAGCTTGAGAAATGAACAAAGTTAAAGTGTACTGGGAGGGTGCAATGGAGGTGTCAAAAGACTAAATAATGAATAAATCAGAAAATAGTTGAATAAATTACAAACAACATATGTAAATATTCACATATCCTTTAAATGATTACTTGGATTACCTCTACGGCAAGTATGTTTGACCACAGCTGTTTTTTTCAGTCACCACTAAAATCTTAGCTTCGTCTCTAACACAACTATTAAATATATCTGATTTCAAGTGTTGATTAAAGTGCTCAAGCAGAAGCTTATACATAGTTTAAAGCAGAACAGGAAAGACATCAAAATGAAAGTGGTTAAAAATTATTCTTGTATATTTCACAATTCTTGTAGATTTCTTGTTTATTTCACAAAACATAAGGTCACAAAACATTATTTATATAAAATATACAGAGGAAACATCTTATGTAAAAACATTTATAAAAGGACAATTTTACTTTTTGGAAAAGGTATCTTGTTTTCTTTTGGAAAATTCACTCTAGACTCAAATAATAATGTTGATATGAAATAAATATTCATCAGGAGACAAATTATGAAATTGATTTATTGTACCAAATAATATTCTTTACATGTGAAACTGAATAAGGAACACACTTATGTTAATTGTGTAGCTTGTGATTTTGTATCCCACTTCCTGTAGCTTAGACAGAGTATTATTAACTTTGCAAAAAATTAACACGTATGTCTACTTTGTTTTGCTCCAAGATACTAAGAGAACAGTTATCAATTGTTTATAAATACCTTTGGAACACAGACTTGCTTGATAATTTTATAGTACACTGTAGACCAGCTATAAAGAATTTGGATGTAAATGAAGTGCTGTATTGCCATGGCCTAATCATACTGATTATAAGCAATTATAAGATCTTTATTATGAATGTTGAGTATTACTTACTAGAGTAATTGCCAAATACAGAATGTGTTTATTTGGTAAACTAGTGCAGTAACAAGTACTACTTTATAATCTAAATCTAGAATGTAAAGATCACATTGAACAAGCCAGTCATAAAACTGAGATAAAGGATGCATTTAGATCTGGGAACATGTTGTCTTTAACATGTTTCTGGAAGGGAAATTTTCTGCTTTTATTTTAAATATCCTGTTAATTTATTTAGGTAAATTTCTTTTTTTTTTTTAAACAGGCCAGGCGCAGGTGGCTCATGCCTGTAATCCCAGCACTTCGGGAGGCCAAGGCGGGTGGATCACAAGGTCAGGAGGTTGAGACCAGCCTGACCAACATGGTGAAATCCTGTCTCTACTAAAAATACCAAAATTAGCTGGGCATGGTGGCACATACCTGTAATCTCAGTTACTCAGGAGGCTGAGGCAGGAGAATTGCCTGAACCTGGGAGGCGGAGTTTGCAGAGAGCCAAGATCATGCCACTGAACTCCAGCCTGGGTGACAGAGTGAGACGTGGTCTCAGAAAAACAAAAAAAAAAAAAAAAAAAGAAAAAGAAAAGAAAAAAAAGAGTAGTGCTTTTCCAAGTTCCAACAGTCAAAACATCTTAAAATAAACTTTGAAAAATCTGGTCCCACTCATGTCTCATTCATCACATTTCTCCTCCCACTATGGAAAATTACTTTCTTTCCCTGTATATCTTTGCAGTGTTTCTTTATCAAGAATGTAAGTAAAGTAAATACAAATATATATTCTTATTTCCCTGGGTTCTTACACAAAAATTAGCATAGTATGTATACTCTATTGTGACCTCTTCTATTCAACAATTTCACATGAAAACCTACTCATATCATTTTATAGAGAGCTTCATCACTTTTTAAAAATAATTTCTATTGTTGATGGACCTTTTCCCTTCACTTTAAGAAGAAACTGAATTCTCAGCATGGTCCCTTCCTTATTTTTAATATGTCCCTTCCCTATTTTTTCTGATCTTATGCCGATCTCTTCTTCACTCACCTAACTTCCAGCATAGCAGCATTTTTTCCATTTTGGGGATATTTTAATACATTATTTAAATATTTATTTAACATTTAAATTGCCTATGGTACTTATAAAATATAGGTAGATACATGACTTATTTTGATGCCTTTAAATATACTAATGGATGTGATGAAGTGAGACTCTGCCTCAAATATATATATATATATATATATATATATATATATATATATACACATACTAATGGATACATTATATACCATAATGTTGAATTTATAATGTTTAATGTTCATAATGTTGAATCCAACATGGTGATTTTTAATTTAAAAATTGTATTAGATTTCTGTTGGTGCTGTAACAAATGGGCACACAACCAGTGGCTTAAAACAATACAAAGGTATTATTTCACAATTCTGTAAGTCAGAGGTCAGTCTGATATGAATCTCCTGGGTTGGAATCAAAGTGTCAGCAGGCTATCTTTCCTTTTTGGGGAAACACCCCTATTTTGTACTATGCAAAAACATTCCAACTTTATCATAAGAATAATGCTCAGTGAATGAGCCCCTTTGTTCACATCTTTCTCCTTACTACCTTTGTCCATCTCACTTACCTCCTTAGCACTCACTTTCACACTGCAAATGGGAATGAAATTATGAGCACCTCTCCTAGTTATTCAGTACCTTGGAAGCCATCGTTAGTAATTTTTTATTCCCATGAGTTAGGAAGTCGACCTATAATCATGCTTTATGCAAACCTATGTATCACTGATTTTCACAGGAATCAGATCACATGTAAAGAGAACTGAATCATATTCCATGAGAAGCCTCTTTCCTGATTCTGTCAATACTATTTTTTTGCTTGTATTTCAAGAAGAATTACCAAATTATTTACCTGAAACAGTCATCCACAGAACATCCCAGAAGTACAGAGCAAAGTAATATGATTAGACACACACACACATGCACACACACACACACACACACAAACAGAACATGACTAAAAAATTAAACCTTTATTAAGATTTCATTCTCCATACTTTGAAGTTTGGTCCCAGACTGAGGGTATTTCACTTAGAATAATGGACCCACAGGGCCAGAATCCTTTTATACAAGAAAAATGTTCAGAATAAACCTGACAATAATAAATAATTTACCATCAATATCTTATTTTTGTTTGGTATGTAAATAGTGTTTGAATATGATGTAGTTTGCTCTGTTCAATTGTAATTAATTTTTCTGTTGACTCTCCAGGCTTCTTGTTCGAAATGGAAAGGCACTTGCATGCCAGCATATTTGCCCAGCTGTGCGGTAATTGTCTTAAATGTGAACTGACAGAAGATAAACAAACAATGAGAGACTTTGTCCTCAACCCCAGACACTGAAAATGAAACCATCCAAAGCAAAAATGACATTGAGAGTGAAAATATAACCGAACCCAACGTGAATGAGTGTGCTGTTTGTTTTCGAAATGAGATATTCTATCACAAAAAGTGTTGAGGCTTACTCTGGTGTCCCCAAGTTAAGGCTTGAAATAAAATTTACAGAGACTTTCAACTAATTATGCTTAAAAATGTAACTTCTTCTATGGTGTAAATTGCTTTAATATTTACTATTTTTAATTTTTGTTCTTTAGGTGGATAAATTATAGACAGAAAAATGACTACATAATTTATATTAAATATGGAAATAAGGTAGCTGAAATTTGTAAGGCATACATTCTCAAAAGGTGATATGGTTTAGCTGTGTCCTAAGCCAAACTTCATCTTGAATTGTAGCTCCCATAATCCCCGTGTATTATGGGAGGGACCTGGTGAAATGTAATTGAATCATGAGGGTGTGTTTTTTTCTGTGCTGTTCTCATGATACTGAATTTGTGTCATGAGATCTGATGGTTTTATAAAGGGCAGTTTCCCTGCACATGCCTGTTCCGTCGCCATCAAGCAAGACATGCCTTTGTTCCTCCTTTGCCTTCTGCTGAGACTGTGAGGACTTCCCAGCCATGTGGAACTGTGAGTCCATTTAACCTCTTTTCCTTTATAAATTATCCAGTCTCAGGTACTTCTTCAAAGCAGTATGAAAATGGACTAATACAGAAGGTGTGCTTAGGTCACAAAACGCAAATGACTGTTCATTCAGTACCTCCAAGACTCACTTTAAGTGTTGACTTTCTCCAGTGCAGCAGTTTTCAACACTGACTGTGTATTAGAATTGACTTGGAGGTTAAAAACAAAACACACAAAGAAATGAAACCAACAGGGCTGTCTCTACCCCTAACAGTGATTTAATAGATCTGCCTTAGGGCCTAGGCATTGACATTTTAAAGTACCCTCCCTCCACCCCTAAGGAGGGTAGCATGTGTGAAGAGTCACTGCTAAAGAGGAGAGTCTCTTCCTAGGTTCATCCACATCTCAGCTGCTCTCCCTGTTGTTCTAAACTCCTGTGCTTCTGTTTATTTAGTTGCTGGTTGTTGTTTTAAATTTCAGAATTAACCACTCCTAATTGCCATTGCTAAGTCTCCCTCAGCAGAATGGTAATACACAGAAAGACCAATTTTCTTTTTTTTTATCCCTCAAAATAAAGTGAGATTATTTGGAATACTTAAAATGAATGACACTGGCAAAGAAAAAGGTAGGATCTGTTTCCAGATGAAAGAGAATGTGTAAAATATTCTGAAAGAATATCTTTCTGGGCAAAGCTGAGTTTAAAACATTCTTTCATATAGTGACTTTATCCCCTTTCTGTACCAGAGACATAGCAGTTTCCAAATTTCTGGAGCATACATCTCTGTTTCCTTTTTGAAATTTCAATCTTTGTAATCAGGTTGCTCCCAGGATTTTGAAGGGGTCTGCATTCTTTTGCCTCTCCTTAAACATTCCACAGGATGCAACATTCTGCAGAGATATATCGCCCCTTACCTAAATAATTCCTGAATATGAACATATGTAAAAACAGTAGTTATAAATAATATTGGTTGAGAGTAACAGAGACCTGAAATGTAGGTAGTTAAATTGTCTCATTGTGTATTTCTTTCACTCATAAGTATATGGATAAAGGCAGTCCTGAAATGACATGATAGCTGTAAGATCTTGGGACCCAAACAGCTTCTAGCTTTCTGTTCTCCATCAATAGGGTATAGACTTCAATGCATGATCCATGACAAAGTTCCAGTTATATCCAGAAAGATAATTCTGAATTCTCCCTGGTAAGACTTCCTACATCTGATTTTCATTAATTTGATCACATGACAACATCTATAGCAAGGTAAACTAGAAAATATAAAATAAACTAGAAAATTTAGAAGAAATGGATAAATTCCTGGACACATACATCCTCTGGAGACTGAACCAGGAAGAAGTTGAATCCCTGAATAGACCAGTAACAAGTTCCGAAATTGAAGCAGTAATTAGTAGCCTGCCAAACAAAAAAAGGCCAGGAACAGACAGATTCATAGCCAAATTCTATCAGAAGTAGAAAGAGGAGCTGTTACCCTTCCTTATGAAACTATTCCAAACAATAGAAAAAAGAGGGAATCCTCCATAACTCATTTTATCAGACGAGCATCATCCTGATGCCAAAACCTGGCAAGACACACCAAAAAATGAAAGTTTCAGGCCAATATCTCTGATGAAGATCGATGCGAAAATCCTCAATAAAATACCGGCAAACCAAATCCAGCAGCACATCACAAAGCTTATGCACAATGATCAAGGTGGTTTCATCCCTGGGATGCAAGGCTGGCTCAACATCTGCAAATCAATAAATGTTATCCATGACATAATTAGAACCAATGACAAAAACCACTCATTATCTCAATAGATGCGGAAAAGGCCTTTGACAAAATTCAACAGCCCTTCATGCTAAGAACTCTCAATAAACTAAATACTGATGGAACGTAGCTTAACATAGTAAGAACTATTTATGACAAACCCACAGCTGATATCATACTGAATGGGCAAAAACTTGAAGCATTCCCTTTGAAAACCAGCACAAGAAAAGCATGCCCTCTGTCGCCTCTCCTATTCAACAAAGAATTGGAAGTTCTCACCAGGGCAATCAGGCAAGAGAAATGAATAAAGCGTATTCAGTTAGGAAAAGAGAAAGTCAAATCATCTGTTTGCAGATGAAATTATTCTATATTTAGAAAACCCCATCATCTCAGCCCAAATTCTCCTTGAGATGATAAGCAACTTCACACAGTCTCAGGATACAAAATCAATGTGCAAAAATCACAAGGATTCCTATACACCAATAACAGACAAACAGAGAGCCAAATCATGAGTGAACTCCCATTCACAAGTGCTACAAAGAGAATAAAATACCTAGGAATACAACTTATAAAAGAGGTGAAGGACCTCACTCTCAGTTCTGAATTGTACAATGCAGAGGGACAAAGACCTTCAACATTGCTTTAATCCTGGACGACTCTGAAGCACTATCTCAACTCCTGAGCTGAGTAGGCCAAAGCTGTGGTTCCATCGCCATCTCAGTTCAGATTCTCCCTCTAAATAATCCTGATTTCCATACTTCTTTACAGGTCTTTTCCTCAAAAGCACTCATAAATACCTTGTACAGGCACAACTCTTTCATGGAGACTGTTTTCCTACAAACCAAACCAAGGAGAGTTGATAGCAGAAGTTGTCTTAAGATACACAGTTATGAATGGAATTGGAGTTGGATCATCAGCAGCCTGACTAGCAATGATCTCCTCATTCTTGACAAGGTGGAAAATTACCAGCCTCTAGTACACTACAGTGCCACGATTGTTAAAGCTTTCCTCTGTGTGAAACCAGGATAGGATACCCAAAGAAAGGAATGCACTGGTGTCTGCAGCATATCACACTTTTAGAAAGTTTGGGAAAAATAGAAATTATGAGGATTATGGAATCATGACTAACATTTCATGAGACAATGAAATGCTGAGGGAAACAGCTCGCAGATTTAAAGAGATGTTTCAAAATGAGAGGTTCTCATTAGCTGCATGTGAAAAGTTTTTTTTTAGTCTCTAAAGGGGAGTACAGAAAATCTGAGAACTAGGTGCAAAAATTCAGTATCTAAGCATAATGGAAATCTAAAGACATTTGAATTTTCAACTGTATCAAGTCTTTTATGCTGAGAGCTAGGCCCTGATAGGCTGTGTCTTGGAATGGAGATACCTAGATAGATAGACTCAAGAATCTTGTAATCCCAGATATTTCAGATCTCCGGCCCAGTGGAAATGACTCAGTGCTCTCTGCTAAAGGTCAGTGCCCTCCCTGCATTGAATACAATGCAAATGCCTCCTTAGCTTTCTGTTCTCCATCTCTATGGTATAGGCACAAAACCAATAACTGGGGTCCAATTACAACATAACTTGGAGGAAAAGTGTTGTTCATCCAAGGAAGTAAGTGAAATACATGTCAAATTTGCTAAATGTCTGAGAAAACATGTATGGCAAGAGCCAGGAAGAAAGCATGTGCTGGATTATGAAAGTTCCATATTAAGGGATGTGAAGCATAAAATTGGATAGGAATTGTTGATCAAGAATCATAGACACTCCTCACTGCTCAAATGAGGAGTGTCTCATGATACGAGAGTTAATATCTTAGGTCTCAAGGGAGATTAGAGAATGGTGATGGCCTGATACTAAGGATGGCTCTTGGAAGCTTGACAAAGTGTGTGGTCCAAATAAAGTAGAAATGCAGTATTGCTAAGAGAGATAGAGAAGAAGAGAATAAAAGGCTCAGAGCAGTATTCATCCTGGAGTGGATCTACTATTAACGCTGGAAAACTCATCATAGGTCTCTAATCTCATGAAGGACCCAAAGGATACTTCATTGACCAAGGTAACAAGAAATACACTGGTGATCATGGTACTGGCATTGTTGAGACAGCTCTCCCCTGTAGAATAGAGTTGCTTGTGGGAGACGCTGTTCCTAAACTGACTCCCTGATAGCAGTGGGGATGATAGGTTCTAGAATTAATAGAGACCATGTTGCGCTGCTTATAAGAGGCAAGGCAATCTGTAATGGATGCCATAGTGACACTGGGAGGGCATGCTGATTTGTGGAAAGCTTTGGAGATAATTATTAATAGAGGATGATATTCTTAAGAGCAAAGTAAGTTGGGCGGTCAACAAGGGTGTGGGATAATCAACACTGAGAGGAGACACTCTAATAGGAATCCACAATATCTTTTCCCATGTCTTGACCTGATAAAATTTTGTACATCAGACACCTCTATCTGACTGAGAGGCAGAATCCCATTGAGAAAGAACCTTAAAATACCACAACAAGGTTATAGAGAAATAATCCCCCTAGACCTTCTGCAAAATGATCTATGACCATTTAGGCAGATAATCAAATAGAAGTCAAAACTAATGTATGCAGGAATTAAGTTGGCAACAATACTGGGGATATGAGGCATCTTTATGACCCATGTCTTACCCCTACCATTTGAATGGGGGTGGTTGGGACACAGATGGTAAATCAAGTCCTGACCATGCCTGGCTCTCAGTGAGTGTTCTGTATCTCTGAATGCATATACAGGTCATCTTTCTGGTCTTCACATGTATAACTCAGTGGAAATAACTGGTAGTTGAAAGAAATCCCAAAAATACTTCACTAGTCTATTTGACCTCTCATAGTGTGTTGGGCCAACAGGCGGTCTCTGAAACTGTTCCTCCCCTGGGAAAGTTAATACAAAAGCAATGTCAACTTCTAGAGAAAATAGAAGAGATAAGCTCTGTTCTAAATTTTCTATGGTATTCAGGGGTCTGGCCCCGCTTGTATCCCTATTTAATTCAAAATCTAGCATCTACAAAAGAAGATGGAACCTGGCAGATGACAAAAGAATGTCATAAACCCGACCAAGTAGTAACCTCAGTTGTAGCTGCTCCACCAAATATGGTGTCTTTGTGAGAGCAACTTAACTCGGTTTCAGGCAGGCATCCACGATCAGGTGAAAGCATTTCTATTTTCATTTATTTTAAGAGGAAAGATCAAAAGCAGTTCTCATTTATGTGGGCCAAACATAAGAACACATTCAACATTGTGCTCCAAGTCTATGTTCTTCTGCCTTCTGCCTTAGAAAACTCAGAAGGGACTTGAACCAGCTGGACATTTCACAGAAGGTAAAATGGGTTCACCATTTTGATGACATTAACTTAATTAGACCAGATGAGCAAGACATGGCACATATATTAGAGGCTTCATAAGACACATATATCCCAGAAAAGAGATATAAAACCTGTAAATTTTCAAGACCTTAAAATTTTTAGAATGATCTGGACCACGTCAGGAATAACTATCACAAACAAAGAACAGAATTTTTGTGTCTCATACTTTCAATCTCTAAGAAGGGTGTAAAACACTTGAAAGGCCTCTACAGGTGCTGGAGGCATCATACTTTATACGTGAGAACGTAAGAATACTGCTCTGACTCATTTACTAAGTGACAAGAAGGACTTCTAAGTTTAAGTTGATCTGATAACGGAAGAAGGCTCTGCAGCTTGTCCACGCAGCAATGCAAATCATCCTGATGCTTGGGTAAAATGGCCAACAGTCCCAAGGCACTGGAGCAGTGTGTCTCAACCTTGCCACTATTCACATTCAGACGAGACAATGCCTTTTGTAGGAACACTTCCCTACATTGTAAGATGTTTAGCAACATGCTTGATCGCTATCCAGTAGATTCCAGGAGGATGCCCTGGGCGCGCTCCCCCACAGTCATGGCAATCAAACATGTCTCCAGACACAGCAAACTGCCTCCTGAGGGCAAGATCACCTCTGGTTTAGAACCAAACCACTAGAGGAATCGGCACTGGGGAAAGATACTACGTGGGCTTAGTGCAAGCTGTGTAACCAAATCACAACACAGACCAACTGGGTCTGGGGCAAAGATGTACCATTCACAGCAGGGATACACATCATTCAAAAACCAGTACTAACATGGTACAGGCCCTGGTAAAGAAAGATAATCTAACCGTAAAACATTGAGTCGCCATTAGCAAAGCTTCCCCTCATGAACTTAGTTCTATCGTAGCCACAAAGTCATTAGGTAGGCATGAGATCAGGTGCATGCAAAGTCAGAGGGCACAAGTATACCAATCTTCAGTTCACTTACGGCCAGAAAGGGAGTTTCTTGCCAGCTGAAGGAGGAGGAGAAAAAGCTGAACTTGGTTCAGGAAATGAATACAAGCTGAAAATGAACTGTTGCTGCTTCATACCCCCTGTTAGGGGTGGAACTGAATAGGGCTGCAGTGGTTAAATTCATATTTCTATAAATTATGACATAGTTTCTAGGGCAATTTAATTGGAAAAAATTGTTTTTTCAGCCATTAGTATAAAAACAAACCTCAGCCATTTTTTCACAGTGCACACAAAAATTAACTTAAGCTTAATCATGAACTTTCACATAAATGCCAAAACTATAAAATTGCTAAAAATATGGAATATAATCTTGGTAACCTTAAGGTTAAGTATAAATTTCTTAGGCAAAACATTAAAAAAAAAATCACAAATCATAAAGTATAATTAGATTCACTGGCCATTATAAAAATTTAAAATATCTACTCTTTAAAACACTACTTTTCCTCTGTGTTTTTTTTTCCAGATGGAGTTTTGCTCTTATTGCCCAGGCTGGAGTGACTGCTATAATGTGATCTCAGTTCACTGCAACCTCTGTCTCCTGGGTTCAAGAGATTCTCCTGCCTCAGCCTCCCAAATAGCTGGGATTACAAGCATGCACCACCACATCCAGCAATATTTTTGTACTTTTAGTAGAGTCGGGTTTTCATCATGTTGGCCAGGCTGGTCTCAAACTCCTGACCTCAGGGGATAAGCCCCTCTTGCCCTCCCAAAGTGCTGGAATTACAGGTGTGAGCCACAGCACCTGACCTAAAATACTTTTTAATAAAATGAAAAGATGAACCACAGACAGAGAAATATTTTTGATAGCATCAAAGAATGAGTATACCCAATTTGTAACAAACCTCTACAGTTCTGCTGGGAGGCAAACAATGAAATAAAAGATGGTTACAAGATTTAAACAAATATTTCATGAAGGAAGATATAAAAATGTTCAAGAAGCATCTAAAATCTAGCATTATTTTTCATTGGAGAAGTGCAAATGAGAATAATTTAAATTAAATGAAAAAAAAGCAACACGTTCATAAGAATGGCTAAATTGAAAGGCTGACAATGTGTTGGCAAGGTGGAGTAGTTGGAACTCTTATGTAGTATTGAAGCGGATGTAAACTGAGAGCAGTGCTTTGGTAAACATTCTGGCAATTTTAAAATACACAGTTACAATATGAGCCACCAATTCTTTTCTACTTATTTGAACAAGAGGAACAAAAAAATGTATCATATAAATACTCATGCATAAATATCTGTAGCATTTATATTTTCACAAGCCAAAACAAGGAAAAACTCAAATGTTTATTAAAAAGTGAACATATAAAAAACTGTAGCATATTGATGCAATTAAATATTACCCAGCCTAACAACCAAATATTGATAAGTACAACTACATGGATGAGTCTCAAAATCATCCACACTTAGTAAAAAAGGCCAGAAACAAAAAATAACACATGGCATTATTTCATTTATATGAAATCTTCGAGCAAAGAAATCTGATACATAGTGAAGGGAATCAGGCCAATGATTGCCTAGGAGCAGAAATGAAAGTTGGTTTATTGACTATAAATTTGCATGTGGGAACATTTTTGAGTGATAAAAACATTTTTTTATTTACTGTGGTTGTGGTTACATGGAAGTGTACATTTGTTAACACTTTACAAAGTTTGCAATTAAAATGAGTGCATTTAACTGTATGTAAATTATACCTTAACAAACTTATTTATTTTTATTTTTCTACTGATATAATTTACCATCTAATCATTTTTAGTGTGCAGCTCAGTGGCATTATGTTTATTTACACTAGTGTGCAGCCAACACCATCATCCATTTTCAGAACTCATTCATATTCTCAAACTGAAACTCTACTCATTAAAAAGTAACTCACAATTCTTCCCTCCCCCAGCCCCCGGCAATCACTATTCTACTTTCTATCTGTATGAACTTGATTACTCTAGATACCGCATATAAGTTGTATAATTGAAACGTTGTCCTTGTCGTGTCTGGCTTATTGCACTTAGCATAACATCTTCAAGTTTCATCCATGTTACAGCACGCATCAGAATTTCCTTCCTTTTTGAGGTTAAATAATATTCCATATATGTATGGAATATGTATTACATTTTGTTTACCCATTCGTTTGTTGATGAACATTTGAGTTATTACCACTTTTAGCTAGTATGCCTAAGGCTAATATGAACATTACTCTATCTGTTTGAGTCCTTGCTTTCAGGTTTTCTGTGTACATAATCAGAAGTAGAATTGCTAATACACAAACTTTTACTTTCATTTTGCTTTTCAAAGCAATCCTGTCTCATGGTTTTAAAAGTTAAACAGTTCTGTACGGTTTGTAACAAAGAATGGCAGTTACCTGTCCTGCCTTTCTTTACCCCAATTCCCTCTTTATTGTCAACTACTTTAAATGCTTCAGCTGTCTATTTCATTTACCACATTTATACATTTTATTCTGATTTGCTGATTTTTCTGCATTAGACTTTATATTTCTTTCCCACTGTAGAAGATAAAGACTTAATTCCTATATACTATAATGGTAGAGTATTTGAAAACGTGACCACAGTAAGTTCTCCCATCCCTCAACAAAGTTTTTTTTTTTTTTTTTTTTTTTGATTGTCCTAAATTGCTTGTTAGGTATGAATTTTACAAACTTGTATTAGCGGTAATGGTGGAGCTGGAGAGTAGTGCACCTTCCCCAAGCTGCCTGGAGAGAACCACCAATACTGTGGTGGAACTTATGGCCCTTTACAAGGCCACGGCTCTCTCGGCCTGCAGATGCCAGCCCATGCATCTCCCTGTGCTTGTGGACTGGTTTGGTGATCCATTGGGTGTCCGGATTTCTTCTGATAGCTTTATGGAATGGATGAATGAGAAAAACCTCAAAAAAATTGTATGTGGAATCTTTACCAACTCAGAAAGAATTCAGGACTCTTAGAGTTCCACAGGGGCGTCCAGCTCGCTCCTCTGCAACGGACTGAAGGCTTCGAGCAAACTTTAGCCGGTTAACCCCATGATGGACAGGCTTGCCATAAGTTACACCCTTAGGAACTGGGCGTTTTCGGCCACCATGGCGAACATGAATCCTATGTATAACGTAACCTTGCTTGGCCTTGTAGCCCAGTCTGTGTGCTTCATCAGGCCGGGTGGGGTGGGGAGCCCTGAGGAGAGCAGATAGCTGGCGATAGGTACTGCCTGCCCCGGACCCTCAGAAGAAAGCGCATGGCATCAGACTGATTCTTTCTCCATCGCTCCTGGGTGTACTTGTATGCCCCCATCTTGGCTTCCCTAATGGCTGTCACCCGACAGAAAGGGCAACAAAGTTATTTAATAAGAAAAGAGAAAAAGCTAAAACATTTGAAAAATTTAATGCCAATAAAGTAAAATTTGAAAAATGAGAAAATGAATCAAAGGGAACCTAAGTAGAGAAGACAGGCAAAAAGAATTTTACACACATGTATTTAGACTCTAAAAAAAAAAAAAAAAAAAAAAAAAACCAAAGAAAATTAACACTGAATGTGATAATTTAAGGCTGTAACTCCCAATGCTGTGAAATAAAAGAAGATACATTATACTAAAACTAACCAAAAGTAAGCTAAATAAGCCATGTTAACATCAGAGAAAGTGATCCTCAAGCAAATAATATTAGGGGAAATGGGACCATTCCATCATAATAATTGCATCAACTTTCTAAGAAAACTTATGAATCTCAAACACGTATACAGTGAACAAGAGTGCTTCAAACTATGCATGGCAAAGCAGAACAGACTAGAGGGACAAGCTTACAATTATATTTGAGGACTTTACTACAAGTATTCCAAGAATGGTTAGAAAAAAAGTTGGTAAGAATAGAGAAAAGTTGAACACCATCAATCAAATTGACCTTATCAATGTTTTTAGAACACTCTGCTCAACAAAAGGAGAATACATAAAGTTTTTTGGTGTACATAAAATATTTAAAAAATACCATATCCTGGTTTAAATAACCAATCATGTAAAATCACTTTAAAATGATCACTTTAATCACTTTAAGACAATATAACTCATACTAAGCATGGTCTTGAATCATAACTAATTCAAACTAGAAAGCATTAACATAAAGGCATTTAGAAATTTTATGAATATGTGAACTTTTACAATATGCTTCTAAATAAATAAAGAGAAAATCTCAAGAAAAATTTTGAAAATAAATATCAAAATTTATAGCCTTAAATTTTATATTAGAAAATAAAAAGGAATTAAAGTAGGAATCTAAGTTTCGTCATTAAGAAACAAACATAAAGAATAAATAAACCCGGGGACCCGGCAAGATGGCGTCGTAGAAGCGACTCAGGATTGCAGCTCTCAGTGACGGCGCAGAGGGTGAGTCCTAGCCGCATTCTCGGATGGACTTTTCTAGCCCACAGAGCGTTGAAAGTCCCACAGGACGCTAGTAAAGTAAAACCGGCTAACGCAGCCCTTTGGCGCGGCCACTTCGGCCGGCGCCGCTTCGGCCGGCGCCGCAGCAGGACCCGGCACGGAACTCACTGGTCTGGGCGCCCTGTTAAACCAGCAATCTGAGAGTTTGAAGGGCAGATTGGCGCGTCCATCTGATGGAACGGGACTTGGACAGTGAGCCAGACTAGGAGTTTCCTGGGAGTTTCCTGGGAAGCGTGATATGAGCCGGTGAAGTGGGCAGCGGCACGGGAGATCGCATGGATCCCAGTGCCCTATCGGCAGGCTCCTGGGGCGCCAGTGAGAGAGTCGAACTTTAAGCTCGCGGAGAGGGAGGGAGAGAGAGAGAGGATGGACTCTGAGGCAGGGAGCTGGGTAATCGGGCTCAGCGAATCCCACCCTCACAGGGACAAGCAGGGCAATGACTGGAGATGCTTGGCGCTGAGAGTTTTGCTGCCGGCATCTAGGACGGTGCAGCCCGGTGAGGGAGGGGCGTCCACCACCGCTGACACAATCCGCCCCTATTGAAGCACCGCCCAGGGCCGAAGCAGCCTGCCGTTGCCGAGGCAACCTGCCATAACAGAGAGACTCCCAGGAGACGGGAGCTCTCCACAGCAGAAGGGAGTCCAGCAGCAACAGGGCAGAACCGCGCTAGTGGGTCAGAGCCCCGGCAGGCAAATAGTGAATAGACTGCCACCTAGTGGGGCAGGACAGTGCAACAGATACTCATAAAGAAAGCCCCAACTCCCTGAAACAGTGCATATAAGGGGGGGAAATAAAAGGGTGGTGTTTTATGAGTTCTATTACAGCAGACATAAACAACCTCCCAACAACACTGAATGAACAACGGAGCTCACAGCTCAGCACTGGAGCTACTATAAAGCACAAACCGTCTCCTTAAGCAGCTCCCTGACCCCTGTATATCCAAAGAGTCACCGCAAAAAAAGGACTAATCAGACTGACATTTGGCGGGCATCATTCTGGAACAAAGACAGCAGAAGAAGAAACTGGTATCATCCCTCACTCTTCCACAGCTGCTACAGGTAAACTCCAGACAAACAGGGCCTGGAGTGGACCTCAGAACTCATACAGCAGAGGGGCTAGACCACTAGAAGGAAAACTAAGTAACAAAAATACTTCATCATCAACAATCTCAGCATCCACACAGAGACCCAATTGAAAAATCAGCAACTACAAAGACGACAGGCGGATAAATCCATAAAGATGGGAAGAAACCAGCGCAAAAAGGAGGAAAACACCTGAAACCAAAACACCTCACCTCCTACAGAGGACCAAAACTCCTCACCAGCAAGGGAACAAAGCTGGACGGAGAATGAGTGTGACGAAATGACGGAATCAGACTTCAGAAAGTGGATAATGAGAAACTTCATTGAGCTAAAAGAACATGTTCTAAATCAGTGCAAAGAAACTAAGAACCTTGAAAAAAGATTTGAAAAAAAATTCGAGGAATTGATAACAAGAATGGAAAACTTAGAGAGGAATATGAATGAATTGAAGGAGCTGAAAAACACAACACGAGAACTTCGTGAAGCATGCACAAGTTTCAACAGCCGAATTGACCAAGCAGAAGAAAGAATATCAGAAATTGAAGATCAACTCAATGAAATAAAATGTGAAACCAAGATTAAAGAAAAAAACACAAAAAGGAATGAACAAAATCTCCAAGAAATGTGGGACTATGTGAAGAGACCCAACCTACGTTTGATAGGTGTACCAGAATGTGATCAAGAGAATGAATCTAAGCTGGAAAACACTCTTCAGGATATTATCCAGGAAAATTTCCCCAACCTAGCAAGACAGGTCAATACTGAACTCCAGGAAATACAGAGAACACCACAAAGATACTCCGCAAGAAGAGCAACCCCAAGGCACATAATCGTCAGATTCACCAGGGTTGAAACGAAGGAGAAAATACTTAGGGCAGCCAGAGAGAAAGGTCAGGTCACCCACAAAGGGAAGCCCATCAGACTCACAGCAGATCTCTCGGCAGAGACTCTACAAGCCAGAAGAGAGTGGGGGCCAATATTCAACATCCTTAAAGAAAAGAGCTTTCAACCCAGAATTTCATATCCAGCCAAACTGAGCTTCATAAGTGAAGGAAAAATAAAATCCTTCACGAACAAGCAAGTACTCAGAGATTTTGTCACCACTAGGCCTGCTTTACAAGAGCTCCTGAAAGAGGCACTACACATAGAAAGAAACAACCAGTTCCAGCCATCCTAAAAGCATACCAAATGCTAAAGACCATCAACAAAATGAAGAATGTACATGAACCAATGGGCAAAACAGCCAGATAGCATCAAAATGGCAGTATCAAATTCACACATAACAATATTAACCCTGAATGTCAATGGGCTAAATGCACCAATCAAAAGACACAGACTGGCAAATTGGATAAAAAACCAAAACCCATCAGTGTGCTGTATTCAGGAAACCCACCTCACACACAAAGATACACAAAGGCTCAAAATAAAAGGATGGAGGAAGATTTACCAAGCAAATGGAGAGCAAAAAAAAGCAGGAGTTGCAATTCTCATCTCTGATAAAATAGACTTTAAAGCAACAAAGATCAAAAGGGACAAAGAAGGTCACTACATAATGGTAAAAGGATCGATACAACAAGAAGAGCTAACGATTCTAAATATATATGGACCCAATGTAGGAGCACCCAGATATATAAGGCAAGTTCTTAATGACTTACAAAGAGACTTAGACTCCCACACAATAATAGTGGGAGACTTTAACACTCCACTGTCAATAGCAGACAGATCAACCAGACAGAAAATTAACAAGGATATCCAGGACTTGAACTCAGACCTGGAACAAGCAAACCTGATAGACATTTACAGAACTCTCCACCCCAAATCCACAGAATATACATTCTTCTCAGCACCACATCACACCTACTCCAAAATTGACCACATAATTGGAAGTAAAGCACTCCTCAGCAAATGCAAAACAACGGAAATCATAACAAACAGTCTCTCAGACCATAGTGCAATCAAGTTGGAACTCAGAATTCAGAAAATAACTCAGAACCGCACAGCTTCATGGAAACTGAACAACTGGCTCTTGAATGTTGATTGGATAAACAATGAAATGAAGGCAGAAATAAAGAAGTTCTTTGAAACCAACGAGAACGAAGACACAACGTACCAGAATCTCTGGGACACATTTAAAGCAGTCTGTAGAGGAAAATATATAGCAATAAGTGCCCACATGAGAAAAGTGGAGAGATCCAAAATTGACACCCTATCGTCAAAATTGAAAGAGCTAGAGGAGCAAGATCAAAAAAGCTCAAAACCTAGTCGAAGACAAGAAATAACTAAGATCAGAGCAGAACTGAAGGAGATAGAGACAAGAAAAACCCTTCAAAAAATCAACAAATCTAAGAGCTGGTTTTTTGAAAAGATCAACAAAATAGACAGACCACTAGCCAGACTGATAAAAAAGAAAAGAGAGAACAACCAAATAGATGCAATAAAAAACGATAAAGGGGAAATCACCACAGATTCCACAGAAATTCAAACCATCATCAGAGAATACTACAAACAACTCTATGCACACAAACTAGTAAATCAGGAAGAAATGGATAAATTCCTGGATGCCTGTGTCCTCCCAAGCCTAAACCAGGAGGAAGCTGAAACTATGAATAGACCAATAACAAGGTCAGAAGTTGAGGCAGCAATTAAGAGCCTACCACACAAAAAAAGCCCAGGTCCAGATGGGTTCACAGCTGAATTCTACCAGACACACAAAGAGGATCTGGTACCATTCCTTCTGAAACTATTCCAAATAATCCAAAAAGAGGGAACCCTTCCCAAATCATTTTATGAGACCAACATCATCCTGATACCAAAACCTGGCAGAGACTCAACAAGAAAAGAAAACTTCAGGCCAATATCCATGATGAACATAGATGCAAAAATCTTCAATAAAATACTGGCAAATCGATTGCAACAGCACATTAAAAAACTTATCCATCATGATCAAGTAGGATTCATCCCGGGCATGCAAGGCTGGTTCAACATACGCAAGTCTATAAATGTAATTCACCACATAAACAGAAGCAAAAACAAAAACCACATGATTATCTCAATTGACGCAGAGAAGGCATTTGACAAAATTCAACAGCCCTTTATGCTAAAAACCCTCAATAAACTTGGTATTGATGGAACATATCTCAAAGTAATAAAAGCTATTTACGACAAACCAACAGCCAATATCATACTTAATGGGCAAAAACTGGAAGCATTCCCTTTGAAATCCGGCACTAGACAAGGATGCCCTCTCTCACCACTTCTATTCAACATAGTACTGGAAGTTCTAGCCAGAGCAATAAGGCAAGAAAAAGAAATAAAGGGTATTCAAATAGGAAAGGTGGAAGCCAAATTGTCTCTATTTGCAGACGACATGATAGTATACCTAGAAGACCCCATCACCTCAGCCCAAAAGCTCCTGCAACTGATAAGCAACTTCAGCAAAGTCTCAGGATATAAAATCAATGTGCAAAAATCACAAGCATTCCTATACACCAATAACAGACTTAAAGAGAACCAAATTAAGAACGAACTGCCATTCACAATCGCTACAAAGAAAATAAAATACCTAGGAATACAACTCACTAGGAATGTAAGGGACCTCTTTAAGGAAAACTACAAACACCTGCTCAACGAAATAAGAGAGGACACAAACAGATGGAGAAACGTTCCATGTTCGTGGTTAGGAAGAATCAATATTGTGAAAATGGCTATACTGCCCAAAGTAATTTACACATTCAATGCTATCCCCATCAAACTACCATTGAATTTCTTCATAGAACTGGAAAAAACCACCATGAATTTCATATGGAACCAAAAAAGAGCCCGCATAGCCAAGTCAATTCTAAGCAAAAAGAACACAGCGGGAGGCATCACGCTACCAGACTTCAAACTATACTACAAGGCTACAGTAATCAAAACAGCATGGTACTGGTACCAAAACAGAGATATAGACCAATGGAACAGAACAGAAACATCGGAGGCAACACAACATATCTACAACCATATCATCTTTGATAAACCAGACAAAAACAGGCAATGGGGAAAGGATTCCCTATTTAATAAATGGTGTTGGGAAAACTGGCTAGCCATGTGCAGAAAGCAGAAACTGGACCCCTTCCTGACACCTTACACTAAAATTAACTCCAGATGGATTAAAGACTTAAATGTAAGACCTGACACCATAAAAACCCTAGAAGAAAATCTAGGCAAAACCGTTCAGGACATAGGAGTAGGCAAGGACTTCATGAACAAAACACCAAAAGCATTGGCAACAAAAGCCAAAATAGACAAATGGGACCTAATCAAACTCCACAGCTTCTGCACGGCAAAAGAAACAGTCACTAGAGTGAATCGACAACCATCAGAATGGGAAAAAATCTTTGCAGTTTACACATCTGACAAAGGGCTGATATCCAGAATTTACAAAGAACTCAAACAGATTTACAGAAAAAAAACAAACAAGCCCATTCAAAAATGGGCAAAGGATATGAACAGACACTTTACAAAAGAAGACATACATGAGGCCAACAAACATATGAAAAAGTGCTCATCATCATTGGTCATTAGAGAGATGCAAATCAAAACCACATTGAGATATCATCTCACACCAGTTAGAATGGCGATCATTAAAAAATCTGGAGATAGCAGATGCTGGAGAGGATGTGGAGAAATAGGAACACTCTTACACTGTTGGTGGGAGTGTAAATTAGTTCAACCATTGTGGAAGACAGTGTGGCGATTCCTCAGGGACCTAGAAATAGAAATTCCATTTGACCCAGCAATCCCATTACTGGGTATCTATCCAAAAGACTGTGAATCGTTCTACTATAAGGACACATGCACACGAATGTTCATTGCAGCACTGTTTACAATAGCAAAGACCTGGAACCAACCCAAATGCCCATCGATGATAGACTGGACTGGGAAAATGTGGCACATATACACCATGGAATATTATGCAGCAATCAGAAATGATGAGTTTGTGCCCTTGTAGGGACATGGATGAATCTGGAGAACATCATTCTCAGCAAACTGACACAAGAACAGAAAAAGAAATACCGCATATACTCACTCATAGGCGGGTGAGAAAAATGAGAACACATGGACACAAAGAGGCGGTCTACTATACACTGGGAACTGTTGGGGGAAATGGGGGAGGGACAGCGGGGGGGGCTTGGGGGGGATAGCCTGGGGATGAATACCAGGTGTGGGTGAGGGGGAGGAAGGCAGCAAAACACACTGCCATGTGTGTACCTATGCAACTATCTTGCACGTTCTGCACATGTACCCCAAAACCTATAATGCAATAAAAATTTAAAAAAAAAAAAAAAAGAATAAATAAACCCAAATAAGCAGAAGTAATGTAATAATATAAGAATATGAATTAATAAAATTCAATATACTCACAAAAAATCAGACAATCTACAAAATGAAAACCTAGTCCTTTGAAAATATTAATAAAAATGACAAGCCTTTTAGCAGATGGACCAAGAAAAGGAAGAAAATATAATTTGTCAATACTGGAAAAAACATTAAAGCTTCACAGACAGTAAAAAGATAATAAAATGGAAATAAAAATATTATGAAAAATACTATGGCTCCAAATTTGACAACTCAGAAGATATGCAATTCCTCGAATGACACAAACTAACCAAGCATGTTTATAATCTAACAGATTAACATAAATAATGACTTATCTACTAAAGAAATTGGATTCATACCTAAAAACCTCCCAACAAAGTCAACTCCAGGCCCAAATCATTTTAATAGTAATTTCTAAGAAATATTTCAGGAAGAAATAATACTAAGTCTGCACAAACTCTTCACAAAATAAAACAAGATCAACACCACTCAATGCATATTATGAAGATAGCAATACCCTAATACCAAAACCAAGTAACAAGAAAATGTTGCAAGCAACAAAGTTATAAGAAAATATTACAAGTAATAAGAAAACATTACCAGTAACAAAAACTACAAACTCAAATTTCTCATAAATATATTATTATAAATAACAGGAAACAATAGTAACAAGAAAAACATTGCAAGTAACAAAATCTGTAAACCACAGTTCCTCATAAACATAGACGCAATAAACAAAATGTGGAAAACATACTAGTAAATCGAATCTTTAGAAAGTTTAATATACTATAATCAAGTGTGGTTTATTCTACGAATGTAAGACAGGTTTAACATTTAAAGCCCAATCACTGTAATTCACCACAGTAATAGACTAATAAAAGGAAAATCACTAGGAAGAGAAGGAAAATTATTTAACCTGACAAATTTTAATTTATAGAAACTTACAAGTAGCAATATATTTTTCATCTAAGATCAGAAAAAAAAACAAGGAGTTTCTCTCTCAACACTCATATAGAAAATCATAATGGAAGTCCTAGTCAGTGCAATAAAATCAATTGTTTTTTTTAAATTTTATTTATTTATTTATTTATTTTGAGACGGAGTTTCGCTCTTGTTACACAGGCTAGAGTGCAATGGCGCGATCTCGGCTCACCGCAACCTCCGCCTCCTGGGTTCAGGCAATTCTCCTGCTTCAGCCTCCTGAGTAGCTGGGATTACAGGCACGCGCCACCATGCCCAGCTAATTTTTTGTATCTTTAGTAGAGACGGGGTTTCACCATTTTGACCAGGATGGTCTCGATCCCTTGACCTCGTGATCCACCCGCCTCGGCCTCCCAAAGTGCTGGGATTACAGGCTTGAGCCACCGTGCCCGACCTAATCAATTGTTTTTTAAAAGACATTCAGATTGGAAGGGGAAAAAAAAATCTATCTTTAGTCAGAGAAAATGTGATTATCTATTTAGATACTCCAGAGACTGTATAAAACTTCCAAAACTAACAAAGAAATTTAGCAAGACACGAAATAAAAGGTAGATATTCGAAAGTCCGTTTTGTTTATATACATCAGTAACGACAGGCTGAGATTCAAAATTCTTAAAGTAAGTAGCACTTCCAATACCACCAAAAATACCAAATACTTTTGAAAACTACAAAACACTAATAAAATAAGTTAAAGAGAAGGGGTTTTAATTTATCGTTTTAATGGGGAGATAAACTATGTTCATGGCATATAAGAATTAATACTGTTAAGATGTAATTTTCTTCTAAAATTGATCTATAGATAAGACATCATCGTAGTGAAAATTCCAGCAGATATTTCTTTCGATGCACCAAGTAGCTGATTCTAATGTTTAAATAGAAATGTAAAGGAGTTAGAATAACTAAATCAATTGGTAACTATAAGAACTAAGTTGCAGACTCACATTACTTGATTCCAAGATGTACCCAAAGCTACAGTAATAAGACACTGTGCTGTTGGTGGAGGAACAGATAGATACATAACAGTGAAACAAGAAAGAGTTCAGACAGATTCACAATACTCTGAACAACTGACCTGACTTCAAAGATGGAAGGATAGTCTTTCATACAAATGGCGCTAAAACAATTGGTCATATAAATACACCTCAAGAGATAGTTTATATTTTATTCAAAAATTAACTGGAAACGGAAAATCAACCTAAAGATAAAATGTAAAATTATAAAATTTCAAGAAAAAAACACATGCACAGTAGTTTAACAAATCACACTCTTGTGCTTTTCCTTACAAAGTATTTCAATGTGTTCACCATGTCCTATTAGTTTACGCATTTCTTGATGATTGGGAAAATTATTACATGCATCTCTCTTCTTCCATTGCCCTGTCTTATGTAATACACTAATATTGATACTCAACACCTATTTTATACTTGGTAGATAAACTTCTTTCACACTATGCATCTCAACAAAATATTCCACACTTATTTTTACAGATGTAAATTTTCTTTCAATTTAGGAATATTATGAAGTGTAAAGAAGAAGATGTTAGCTGTTACATTAGTGACCATTTAACAAGAGAGCAGATGGTAAAAAGTTAGGTGTTAGTGAGGCACAATTTTAGCTTGCAGTGTGAGTGTTAATTGAATGTTACTGCTAATATTACAGCTATAACAGTATAATCACCTGATAAGTATAGAAACAAAATAATTATGGAAGTAAAATTAGTGAATTAAAACAGGCAGTTAGTGAAGAATCCTGTTAACACACCATTATATTTTTAAATAACTCAAATTGAATGTATGAAATCAAGAATGCAATACTACTTACAATAGACACACACACACACACACACACTAGAATACCTAGGAGCACAGCTAACCGGGGAGGTGAAGAATCTCTACAATAAGAATTACAAAACACTGCTGAAAGAAATCAGAGATAACACAACAAAATGGAAACACATTCAAAGCTCATGGATTGGTAGAAATATTGTTAAAATGGCCATGCATCCCAAAGCAATGATACATTCAATGCTATTACTATCAAGTTATCAATGTAATTTTTTCATAGAATTAGAAAAAAACTATTCTAGAATACATATATAAAGAAAAAGACTAAATAGAGCCAGAGCAATCCTAAGCAAAAAAGCATCACACTAATCTATGTCAAACTACACTGCAAGGCTATGGTAACCAAACATCATGGTACTGGAACAAAAGCAGACACATAGACCAATGGAACAGGTTAGAGACTAAAAATAAAGTTGCACAGCCACAACTATCTGATATTTGACAGTAAACAATGTCAAGCAATGGGAAAACAACTCCCTATTCAACAAATAGCATGGGTTAACTGGCTAGTCAAGCATGCATAGTACTGAAACTGTATCCCTTCTTTTCACTATACACAAATTTCAACTCAAGATGGATTGAAGACTTAACTGTAAGGCCTAAAACAATAAAAACTCCAGAAGAAAACCCAGGAAGTATTTTGGAAATTGGTCTTCCAAGTGAACTATGACTAAGACTTCAAAAGCAATTTCAACAAAACCAAAAATAGACAAGTGGGACATAATTAAGGAGTTTCTATACAGCAAAAGAAACTATCAATAAAGTAAATAGACAACCTACAGAATGAGAGAAAATGTTTGCCAACTATGCACCTAACAAAGGTCTAAATCCAGAATCTGTAAGAAACTTAAACACATTAACAATCAAATAACAAACTCCAGTAAAAAAAAAAAATAGGGAAAGGTCATGAACAGCCACCTCTCAAAAGAAAACATCCACCCAGCCAACAAACATATAAAAATGCTTAATATCACTAATCATCATAGCAATGTAAATCAAAACCACAATGAGATAGCATCTCACCCCACTCAGAATGGCTGTTATTTAAAAAAAAAAAAAAAAGGGAAGCTTGCTGAGGTTGTGGAGGAAGGGAAATGATTATAAACTGGTGGTGGAAATGTAAGTTAATTCAACCTCTGTGAAAAATAGTTTGGGGATATCTTAAATAACTTAATACAGAACTACCATTCAACCTAGTAATGTAATCACTGGGTATATACTTAAGGAAAAATAAACATTTCTACCAAAAAAAAAAAAAAAACACAAGCACCTGTGTATTCATCACAATACTATTTTTGATAGCACAGATATGCAATCAACCTAGATGCTCATCAACAGTGGACTGGATAAAGAAAATGTGGTACATATAAAACATGGAATACTGTGCAGCCATAAATATGAATGAGATCATTTCCTTTGTGGCAACATGAGTGGAGCTGGAGGTCTTTCTCCAAAGTGAATTAACACAAGAACACAAAACCAAATACCACATGTTCTCATTTATAAATGAGATTTAAACATCAGTTGCACATGGACACAAAGTGAAGAAAAGTAGACACTGGTGCCTATTGAGGGTGGAGGGTGGGAAGGTGGTGAGGATCAAAAACTACCTATCAGAAATTGTGCTTACCACCTGGGTGATTAAATCATTTTGTACACCAAACTCCAGTGTTGTTTTATTTACCTACATAACAAACCTACACATGTACCCCCAAAACTTAAAATATAAGTAGAAAACAATTAAAAAAATAAAACGAAGGTAGTGAGTCCAAAAAATGGAGCAAAAAATTCTTGATATTCAAGTAAACTATTCTGAACTTTATATTCAAAGATAATTCTGAGAACAAAACAAGCATATAATATTCAATTTGTAGGTATTTGCCTTCTTATAAGCAATTACTAATCATTCCTATTTTAAAAAATATTCTAAGACTTGACTTTTTTTTTATAAGTTTCTTTTTTTTATTGCATTTTAGGTTTTGGGGTACATGTGCAGAACGTGCAAGATAGTTACATAGGTACACACATGGCAGTGTGTTTTGCTGCCTTCCTCCCCTTCAACCACATTTGGCATTTCTCCCCAGGCTATTCCTCCCCAGCTCTCCCCCCAAGGTCCCTCCCCTCTTCCCCCCAATAGACCCCAGTGTGTAGTACCCCGTTCACTGTGTCCATGTGTTCTCATTTTTCCTCACCCGCCTATAAGTGAGAACATGTGGTATTTCATTTTCTGTTCTTCTGTCAGTTTGCTGAGAATGATGTTCTGCAGATTCATCCATGTCCTTACAAAGGACACAAACTCATCATTTTTGATTGCTGCATAATATTCCATGGTGTATATGTGCCACATTTTCCCAGTCCAGTCTATCATCGATGGGCATTTGGGTTTGTTCTGGGTCTTTGCTATTGTAAACAGTGCTGCAATAAACATTCGTGTGCATGTGTTCTTATAGTAGAACGATTTATAGTCCTTTGGATATAAACCCAGTAATGGGATTGCTGGGTCAAATAGAATTTCTATTTCTAGGTCCTTGAGGAATCGCCACACTGTCTTCCACAATGGTTGAACTAATTTACACTCCCACCAACAGTGTAAGAGTGTTCCTATTTCTCTACATCCTCTCCAGCATCCGTTGTCTCCAGATATTTTGATAATCGCCATTCTAACTGGCATGAGATGGTATCTCAATGTGGTTTTGATTTGCATCTCTCTAATGACCAGTGATGATGAGCATTTTTCATGTGTTTGTTGGCCTCATGTATGTCTTCTTTTGTAAAGTGTCTGTTCATATCCTTTGCCCATTTTTGAATGGGCTTGTTTGTTTTTTTTTCCTGTAAATCTGTTTGAGTTCTTTGTAAATTCTGGATATCAGCCCTTTGTCAGATGGGTAAACTGCAAAGACTTTTTCCCATTCTGTTGGTTGCCGATTCACTCTAGTGACTGTTTCTTTTGCCATGCAAAAGCTGTGGAGTTTGATTAGGTCCCATTTGTCTATTTTGGCTTTTGTTGCCAATGCTTTTGGTGTTTTGGTCATGAAGTCCTTGCCTACTCCTATGTCCTGAATGGTTTTGCCTAGATTTTCTTCTAGGGTTTTTATGGTGTCAGGTCTTATGTTTAAGTCTTCAATCCATCTGGATTTAATTTTAGTGTAAGGTGTCAGGAAGGGGTCCAGTTTCTGCTTTCTGCACATGGCTAACCAGTTTTCCCAACACCATTTATTAAATAGGGAATTCTTTCCCCATTGCTTGTTTTTGTCTGGTTTATCAAAGATAATATGGTTGTAGATATGTTGTGTTGCCTCCCATACCTCTGTTCTGTTCCATTGGTCTATATCTCTGTTTTGGTACCAGTACTATGTTGTTTTGATTACTGTAGCCTTGTAGTATGGTTTGAAGTCTGGTAGTGTGATGCCTCCTGCTGTGTTCTTTGTGCTTAGAATTGACTTGGCTATGCAGGCTCTCTTTTGGTTCCATATGAAGTTCATGGTGTTTTTTTCCAGTTCTGTGAAGAAATTCAATGGTAGCTTGATGGGGATAGCGTTGATTCTGTAAATTACTTTGGGCAGTATAACCATTTTCATGATATTGATTATTCCTAACCATGAACATGGAATGTTTCTCCATCTGTCTGTGTCATCTCTTATTTCATTGAGCCGTGGTTTGTAGTTTTCCTTGAAGAGGTCCCTTATGTTCGTTGTAAGTTGTATTCCTAGGTATTTTATTCTCTTTGTAGCAATAGTGAATGGCAGTTCGTTTTTGATTTGGCTCTTTTTAAGTCTGTTATTGGTGTATAGAAATGCTTGTGATTTTTGCACATTGATTTTATATCCTGAGACTTTGCTGAAGTTGCTTATCAGTTTCAGAAGTTTTTCGGCTGAGGTGATGGGGTCTTCTAGGTATACTATCATGTCGTCTGCAAATAGAGACAATTTGGCTTCCACCTTTCCTATTTGAATACCCTTTATTTCTTTTTCTTGCCTGATTGCTCTGGCTAGAACTTCCAGTACTATATTGAATAGGAGTGGTGAGAGAGGGCATCCTTGTCTAGTGCCGGATTTCAAAGGGAATGCTTCCAGTTTTTGCCCATTAAGTATGATATTGCCTGTTGGTTTGTCGTAAATAGCTTTTATTACTTTGAGATATGTTCCATCAATACCACGTTTGTTGAGGGTTTTTAGCATAAAGGGCTGTTGAATTTTGTCGAGTGCCTTCTCTGCATCAATTGAGATAATCATGTGGTTTTTGTTTTTGGTTCTGTTTATGTGGTGAATGACGTTTATAGACTTGCATATATTGAACCAGTCTTGCATCCCCGGGATGAATCCTACTTGATCATGATGGATAAGTTTTTTAATGTGCTGTTGCAATTGTTTTGCCAGTATTTTATTGAAGATTTTTGCATCTATGTTCATCATGGATATTGGCCTAAAGTTTTCTTTTCTTGTTGAGTCTCTGCCGGGTTTTGGTATCAGGATGATGTTGGTCTCATAAAATGATTTGGGAAGGGTTCTCTCTTTTTGAATTATTTGGAAGAGTTTCAGAAGGAATGGTACCAGATCGTCTTTGTGTGTCTGGTAGAATTCGGCTGTGAACTCATTTGGACTTGGACTTTTTTTGTGTGGTAGGCTCTTAATTGTTTCCTCAACTTCAGACCTTGTTATTGGTCTATTCATAGTTTCAGCTTCCTCCTGGTTTAGGCTTGGGAGGACACAGGTGTCCAGGAATTTATCCATTTCTTCCTGGTTTACTAGTTTATGTGCATAGAGTTGTTTGTAGTATTCTCTGATGATGGTTTGAATTTCTGTGGAATCTGTGGTGATTTCCCCATGATGGTTTTTTATTGCATCTATTTGGTTGTTCTCTCTTTTCTTTTTTATCAGTCTGGCTAGTGGTCTGTCTATTTTATTGATCTTTTTGAAAAACCAGCTCTTGGATTTATTGATTTTTTGAAGGGTTTTTCTTGTCTCTATCTCCTTCAGTTCTGCTCTGATCTTAGTTATTTCTTGTCTTCTGCTAGGTTTTGAGTTTTTTTTTTCATCTTGCCTCTCTAACTTTTTCAATTGTGACGATAGGGTGTCAATTTTGGATCTCTCCACTCTTCTCATGTGGGCACTTATTGCTATATATTTTCCTCTGGATACTGCTTTAAATGTGTCCCAGAGATTCTGGTATGTTTTGTCTTCGTTCTCGATGGTTTTGAAGAACTTCTTTATTTCTGCCTTCATTTCATTGTTTATCCAATCAACTTGATTGTTGAGTCAGGTTTTTTTTTTTTTAAGTTTGTTGTTGTTTTTGTGGTTGCTCACCTTCTATTGGAATGGATTTAATGTTCAGAATGGGGTTTCTATTTCTATTAATCTTACATGTTTGATAAAAAATTAAGGAAGTGATGCTCAATTTGAAATCATGAACACTGCCCTAAAGTAGAAAGTGAGGTAGAGTTTGAGAAGTTAACCAACAGGTAATAATTAGGTCATAAAACCCAGAGAGATGTATTGCTTGTTTTATGAACTGCATGTGAAAATGTGGTAATTATGTAAATTATTTCTAATTTCTATTTTGTCCACTTTTTTTGCATACAAATATTTCCAGTGTCTTAATATATCAGATAGCAGTCAAAGTTAGCCATATCTTAGGAATGTGGGAGCAATATTTATGTTCACCCTTGAAATATGCTTGCCCTGACCTTTTTGGAAATTCAATAGCCTCCTTAAAAATACAAGGATGCCAACGTAAAAGTTCATCGTTACTTGATGCCAAGATTAAGATCCCCTCTTGTATTAGTTTGTTCTCATGCTGCTAAAAGGACATATTGGAGACAGGTCATTTATAAAGGAAAGAGATTTAGTTGACCCACAGTTCAGCATGGATGGGGAGGCCTCAGGAAACTTACAGTCATGGTGGAGAGGAAGCAAACATGTCCTTCTTCACAAAGCAGCAGGAAGGAGAAGAATGAGAACCAAATAAAGAGGGAAGCCCACATAAAACTATCAGAACTCTTAAGAATGTAGGCAATATCAAGGGGCAAATTTCCCCATAATTCAATTACCTCCCACCAGATCCCTCCCATGACACATGTGGAATACGGGAACTAAAATTCAAGATGAGGTTTGGGTGAAGACACAGCCAAACCATATTACCTGTACTTAAAAGTAAGACAGAATAACACTAATGGCGAGGAATAATATTGATGATGAGCACTTCTCTTAGTGACTACATAGGATGTTAAAACAAAATATTTCATCACTTTTTCTCTCCTCTATTTATTCTGTATCATGCTCTCTCTTGCATCATTCTAAAATGAATTTGAGAAAGCTATACAAAGGAGTATAATTCAAAATTATCAAGATAAACAGCTTATGGAATGCAACTGAAGGAAAAGTAGATCTACTAATAAAAGGTGTTGTAAGACTAACACACTTTAGTCACAGTAACCAGAAAAACTAACAAGATATCTTTTTCATCAGTGTCTGTAGGATGTGCACCTCTTCCACATATTCACTTGAAGTGAAGCTGGCTCATGTGTTTGTAGGAATGGTGTATTCACATCATTCGATTCACTCAGAGAAGAATAAAGGTATATGTAAAGAAGGAAGCAGGTAGGTGGAAAATTTTCTAATTGTCAGTGTTTCAGACTGTCATAATTTTTTAAATTATACTTTAAGTTCTGGAGTACATGTGCAGAATGTGTCGGTTTGTTATATAAGTATACACATGCCATGATTGTTTGCTGCATCCATCACCCCGTCATCTACATTAGATATTTCTCCTAATGCTATCCCTCTCCAATCCCTCCAACCCCATACTATCATAGCTTTTTAAGATGCAAAATATTTATATAATTTTCAGGGTAGTCATTTGAAGTGTTCTGAGGATTACAGAAGCCTATAAGCATTTGAAATATTTTTTTGGGAAACATCTTTTAATATGTTGTATAAATGACCCAGAAATATATCTATACACTTACAGTCATTTCATTTTCAACCACAGTACCAAGAAAATAGGGAAGGACAGCCTATTCAATAAATGGTGTAGGAAAACTGGATATCTCATGTTTATTGTACCCCTATTCACAATAGCCAAGATATGAAATCAACTTAAATATTCACCAATAGATGAACGGATAAAGAAAACATACATTTACACAATTGAATATTACTCAGCCTTAAAAAAGAATTAAATCCTGCCATTTGCAAAAATTTGGATGAAACTAGAGGACATTATGTTAAATGAAATAAGCCAGGTACAGAAAGGAAAGTATTACGTGTTCTCACTTTTATGTGAGAGCTACAAAAATTGATTTCATAAACATAGAGAGTAGAATGACAGTTATCAAAGGACTGGAGGGATTGTGGAAAGTGGGAAGAAAGAGAAGATTGTTAATGGGTACAAAAGTAGAGTTTCATAGAAGGAATAAAATTTAGGATTCAGTAGCCCAATAAGGTAACCATAGTAACAATAATTTATTGTATATTTCAAAATTACTAGAAAAGTAGAATTCGAATGTTGCTAACACAAAAAAATGATAAACATTTTAGGTGATGGATACACCAATTCCCCTGATTTAGCCATAGCATATTGTATGCTGGTATCAAAATATCACATGTACTCTACAAATATGTATAGCTATTATGTATCAATAAAAATAAAAAAGCTTAAAAGATATGAGATAAATTAAATTTAGGAATCAGTTTTAGAAGTTGGAATTCTATAAGATCACAAATGGAATAAATACTTTTGAGTCTAATCCCATCTCTTGATTCTGAGCCCCTGAAGGGCATGAATGTTATCTAATCCAGGATTCCTAATCATCCTTAGCACCATGTTTTACCCAATAGTTTTCAGAAAAAAAAAAAGTTGGTTTGTTTAAAAGGAAACAACCTTTTTGTTCAGTTTAATTTATTCTTCCACAAATGAAAACCGAATACTACATGTTCATATTTAAAAGTTTTTCAATTTTTCTTGAGGAAAGAAGTACTTTATGCAACCTCAGTTATGGGGCCACAGGGAGAAAAATGAAAAAAAGGTAAGAACTTCAACAATTAATTGTGTGTGTGTGTGCGTGTGTGTGTGTGTGTCTACATAAATGTTAAACGTTTTTGTTTTACTGTACCTATGATAGAAGACAGTGCTGGTTACCTCCCTAATATCCATTCTTCTCATCTTCTAAAACTAACTGAATATTAAATTCTTTTAGAGTCACAAGTTGTTCAGAAAATCTACATTCTCCAGAATGCCTTGCAAATTCTAGTCACCATGCAAAATAATTCTACAAATAAGACAAAAACATAAGCATTACAGATAAACTGATATAAAAAAAAGAAAAGGGAGTCAGGCAATATATGCCTTGTGTCCTTCCCCACTTTCTTGGCTACTGGTAAGCTTGCAGCTATCTTGCATGTTTAAAGACAGAAGCCTCATACCAAGTACGGAAATATTCTGGGTCCCCGACACAGCACTGACTCCACAATTCTTGGTCAGTATTGTTTACCTCTGGACTTCTTTAGTGCAAAAGAATTACAAAAATATTTGAATAAGGGAATACAATAGATTGTTTATAACTCACTGCTGATTGCATCTTGTGTGTTATATTAGCCACTTGCCCAGAAGAGAATTAGGAGTTTATAAATACATAAAAATATACTATAAATAGTCTAACAGGGGAAGGAAAGATAATAGTGTGTGGAAAAATGGATACTCACATAAGGTTAGTTCAGTAGGAAAAAAATGCTAGGCCCTATAGACTCTGATAGAAGAGGCTTAGTAGTGTGAGTTTGAGTTTTATAGGAGTCAGTATTGAAGCGGAAGCATGATCACAATTCTGTAATCAAAGGAAATCAGTTAAAGCCTACCTGTCCCTAATATTCTGGTTCTAGAATGGAACGGGTTGGGAAAAGACTGATGATACAGAAGACTGTGTTAGGGCAAGAGGTAGTAATGTGTTTGGATAAGAAAATGGAGTTATTCTCAACAAAGAGTAACTATCATGGTGATGTTCAGACTCTGATCACACACTGTACACCACGCTGTGTCAGGGAAGTGGAAAAAATTCTAAGTTATAAGTAGTGTATGAAATCTTATCCAACAACCAGACAGTAGATTCTCGGTTAAGGCTTCCTTGTAAACTTACTTCGGAAAGGAATCAAGTCATTATGAAATCCATTTATATATTATGGTGAAGGAACAACTTTACCTGGAAACTTATGGACTGTTCTCTATACATATGGCTTTGATAATACCAAGTAATTTTTTGTCATAAGTAATTTTCAGACTTTTGAAGAATAATAAACCAACAAAATTAGTTGGACTTTTACTAGAGGGCAGGAAAACTCCTTGAGTAATGCTTATTCTATTGTAGGAAAATTTGGTAATGAAGACCTGATAAAATTCAAGTCAGTGACTTAAGAATAAATAAGAATGTATCTCTTCTTTCTGGAAACTTCTCACCTTGAAAACAAACCCAGGATAGACTTGAATCTAGAGACACTTTGCGGCACACACCATGTGGCTTATAATCAGGATATCTGTAGAGCTGGGTTTGCCAAAGATGGAGGACAAGCATTTATCATTTTCAATGCTACTTCATCAATTTTTGAAAATAAGTAGATCAATGTATAAAAGGCTCTATTTCCTAGACCGTGAATGCTAAAAAGAGTATACTTCCACTAGAAAAAAAGTTCTTTGGTAGATTAAGTTGAGCATTAGCTTATGCCATTCCTCTAAGATTTCTTTCAGAAGGACCTACTTTTGTAATCAGTACAATTGCTTCAAGATTTGGAATTATTTATCTCTTGGCCACATGTCTAGATTCAGCAGTTACTGTCTCTTCTTAGTGGGTCATAATTCCTTCCCTTGCCTTCTATCTCCTTCCTTTTCTGCTCTATATTCTCCTTTTTTCTTTTCCATTTCTTCCCTTTCCTTTCTACTTTTTTATTTCCAGACAATGCTTGATAATTCCCTAGAGTGTATAAACAGTGATGGTTTATTGTTCCAGTTCTCCTGTACCCCCTGTTCTCTCATAAGCATGAAACACATGAGCAAGTGATTTCTTTTAACAATCATTTTGTGGACTGGAAAGGCTATTATTGTCAGAAGAGTGGACAGCAAATAAAGTAAGGTAGAAAAACATACATGAACGAAAATCTGGGTGAGCCTTTTACCAGAAATTTCATGTTTAGATAGAATTCTATGTTTCTGGATAAAAGTTAAAAATCATTGTTGGTCCTGCATTTCAAGGTCTTGCCTTACATAAAGACTTCTACGATTAAGAAAGTAACTTGTTCCTTTTGTTCCCCTAGTTTTACTTCTTTTTACAATTTACCATGGTACATTGAACAAATTAATTTCATTGAAGTTCCAGCAGTTTATCCAACTGAGAGAAACTTTTATGAAAAAAATATGCAAAGTGATTTGTATTTGACATAAGCCTTTTATTTCTGAATTGACATTTGAGTTATAACTAATGCAAGATCACCTGTGTTTTTCTCTACTTAATGAGTGCTCCACACTATTTCTAGTACACAGGATTGCACTGTTATCCAATTAGGAAAGTATACAGAATGCAAGGTTTATCATTATTCTGCACATAATTGAGTCATGCATCTTACACCAACATCAGTGTTTTATTTTCCTCAGAGATGCTTATTATCATGCATAGATTTTGCTTTTTGGCAGAACTGAGGATTTCCTTTGGGGGTTGAACCTCAAAGTAACTTGACATCCTCATTAACTTTTATGGCAACTAAGGTATTAAGCATCCTTTGAAGAGTAGTCTCAAAAATTTTCTTATCATTCCTTTTCCCCTTGATTCATTGCATACAATCTTATATTGTTGTGATTCAGAAAAAAAGAGAAGAAAACCAAAATAAATCATTCAGATTTTTGAATATTTAGTGTATGTCTAACAGAGATAGCAAATGCTATTTTCCCATCCTAAACAAAGAGCAGACAGCCTATGAAAACATACATTTAGTACTTCACATAACCATTTAGTGTTGTTATTTCAGAGAACTTGAAGCCTGAAACACATTTTAGTGATTGCCGATTATCCATCTTATTTTATAAATGAAGTTCTGAAGGCTTAGAGAGAGTAAAAGACTCACAAAGGTGGCAGAAGAAAATTAAAGCCATAGGGTCTTATTTTTTTTTAATCAAACTGCATTTAATGCACTTTAAAGGATGTTTAAGTGTTTAAAATGCGACTATAATATAGGTTAAAGACAATGATGCAAATTTCATTTATTTCCAGATTATTCTCTAGATCACTGTAATTCATCTTCTTAATATGTACATTTATATATAGTGTTTCTCTGTTTAAAATGCTTTGCTAGCTCTTCACCTATATTTGTGTTTCACAAATTTGAATGAGTATCAGAATCCTCTAGTACTCACCATGTCATGCTCCTTTTTCAGCACAAAACACGTATTGTATTATGCTCTTATTTTGTTTTGAGATTATATGTTTGCTCTTTCAAATGGTTCTTGAAAATCTTGACAACCATGTCTTATATTGTTAAATTTCTTACAACATATAATGGTGTTTTTCACATAGTAAACTGCCCACTGAATGTGCATTTTTATTGCAAGACCATTGTGGATACCTTTTTCTTCTTTCAGAATTCAGTGTTAAAAAATCTCTAATTAATTTTTTTCCTACCAAAATATACCATATTTACTTTGGGCTGGAAGTGTGCTTTTATAAGTCTCTTTTATTGAGATGTCCTCTACTGTTTACCCACCCACCAGAGAGTGTGGAGGGGGATACCATTCATTAGGACCAAAAGGGGGCATGGAGTCTGTGATAGGTAATTGGAAATGGCTATGGCTTTCAGGGGTAAAGGTAGTCTTGAAATGAAGCACTCAATGAATTCCTTGTTGTAGGAAAGATTTCATAAGATATCTTCACTAACCTCAGTGTTTAAAATGTATCTTATAATTATGGAATAGAGAATGCATGGATGGACTGGGCACGGTGGCTCATGCCTGTAATCCCAGCACTTTGGGAGGTCGAAGTGGGTGGATCACCTGAGGTTAGGAGTTTGAGACCAGCTTGGTCATAATGATGAAACTCTGTCTCTATGAAAAATACAAAAATTATCAGGGCATGGTGACATGTAATCCCAGCTACTTGGGCTGAAGCAGGAGAATTACTTGGACCTGGGAGGCAGAAGCTGCAGTGAGCCGAGATCGTGCCACTGCACTCCATCCTGGACAAGACTGAGACTTCATCTCAAAGAAAAAAAAGAAAGAAATGTGCATGTATCTACATTCCATATGGAATATGCACATTCCATATTTGGAACTTGGAAATCCACGTGTTACGGTTTCAGAGCAGGGTTATCTTTACAAAAACAGGCCAATCCTCAAAGCAATGTTAAAGTCACTCAAACCCTTTGTTTTAATTCCTAAAGAACATTGAAATTGGATTAACAGACATATCCCAATTTTACAAGTTCTTTGTTACCTTTTTCCTCAATTCTTTAATTGTTCCCTAAACTCTCCAGAAGCTACAGAAACCTTCACACTCATTCCATTGCAGATTTTTCCCAGATAATTTTATTTTCTTGATGACATTTGTCTTGCCCAGAACTCCTAATTATGGCCACACCATGCACTCACAGCAACCATAGTGCTAACCCATGATGCTCCCAGCTGCTTAATTCTTGAAGGAGTAAACTCTATTTTCCATGCTTATTGACTTTCTCACTGAAATTGACCTATCTCCCTCGGTCAGGAGTTTAGTGTAGATGATTATACTCCCATGTTAGTAATTTTATAAATTATATACATCCATATGTAATTTACCAATTATTAGTAGTTATAATTTTAAATGTTTAGTGTATAAAATTTGGCAAGTAAAATATATTAATTAAACAACCTTCATTTATACTACCAGATGATAATCGCAATTAGCAGATCATTATATCTTTTCTGATCCTAGATAGATACATATTTTAATATATACAACCTAAGAACAGAATTTGAATTATATTATTCACATACTTTTCTCTTCCCACTTATTCTATAAAGATGACACTTTCTATTGAAACTTTATGAGCTTTCATAAAAATGTTATTTTTTAATATGTGTGATCAGATGAATATACCATAATGTCTGTAAAAATGCTCAAGTACATGGACATTTAGGTGAAAAATAAATATTGAAGTGAACTTTACAAGTTTCCATTTTATAGAAAGAAAAGTCTGGTTTTAATACCTGAGGAGATTCACAACTCCTTTTGAAAACTTCAAAATCATCAAAGAACCAAAGATGCTTTCAACTCTCCCCCAAAAAAATGTTTGGTGTAAAAGGAAGCTGGCTTGGGTTCAGTTAAACATTCTTTTTAAGTTACCTAGAGAGTAAGTCAAGGTGTGCTTGCTCTATTCTAGTGGTAGAAATACCCTTTTGTTACATTTCTAATCTTTTTAATTAAAAATTAAGTTCAGCCTCAAATTTCTTTTTCAAATTTATTTTTATGATTACCATAAGTATATGCTCATCAGAAGATTTTTTAAGCTCACTATAATCATTCAATTACTTCATCAATCTAATGCAGACAGTATTTAGTTTTCATGATAATTTTATTCAGTATTTTGCAGTACAGACGTACTAAAAATGCATTTTTTTAACAAATGAAATTGGAACAGTCAGGGGAAAGAGGATGAATCTGATGGAATTTTTAAGTAAATTCCTACTTTGGCATTCAATTTATTTATTCACTAAGAGGGCAATTGACAAATAAAGAGAAATATGACATGTTTTAATCATATTTTAAATTCATAGCTTAGCCTTGTGACAGAAGGTACTAAACAACGTAGGATAATACTTTTCCTTCTCTGAGCCTCTAGTGAAAGAAGCTTTAAAAGTTGCAGACATTAACCTTTCTTGTAACCTTGTAAAACTGGCACAGTCCACACTTGGTAGTTAAAGAAGCCAAGCAACTGAGAGGGTAAAGTCATAGTGTAAAGTGCATATAACAACTTAGTAAGCATAATCGAGATGAACCTCTCTGTTTTACTGTTATACTTAACTGATGCCTTCCTTGCAAAGGGAAAACACTAAGATTATGACAAGAATGACACTGACAGTGATGAGAAAAATAACGGCTACTTGAACTGCTAGCTTAATTCTAATGGTAATAGTAATCAGAACAAAGGACTATCATCATTAGGAACATTTGAGGAGATGCAAAAATTTTCATCCAAAGAAATGAAAAAATAAAAGTGCCATTTGAAACAAAACTTTAGAACGAAATTCTGCTTTAAAAAATTTATATTTTTAAGTTAGGTTATGTTAAGATTATTATCCTCAGGGTTAAATAAATGTAGGGAACAAGATATAAAGTTGTATCATTCTTACAAGAGCAATTTCATTTGTTCTCTCTTTATTTACTAGTCAGTTATGAGAGATTGATCCTTTTTTTTTTTTTTTTTTCAGAATTCTGGCAGGAATGTATAGGTTGAACTAAGTGAAATCATTGTTTTTATAGGTCGAAAGGGTCAAATATCAGCAATTACATGTGATTCACTTAACAAAACTAAATCTATTTGGTTTCTCTCTTAAAAGAGTTTATCTAGGTCTTCTCTTGTTTTATTTGTCTTCCCTACTAATGCCTTCTGGCCTATCTAACCCTCCCCTGACTCTACTTATTTTTATCTTATAAGGTGTCCTTACTTCATGTTTATAGCCAAGAGGGAAACATTTATAACATTTCCTAGACTGTTGTTTGTTGGAATAGAAGCTCTAAGTTTCAGATCTTCTTCCATTAAAATGGTACATAGATAGAATTAGGGGACTGAAAATTCATCTCTACCCTTTTGAGGTTTTTTTCAGCTTGGTCTGAGAATTAAATTGCCATGAGACAGATGAACAGAAGAAAAACATACAAATTTATTTAATATAAGTTTTACATAGCATGGAAACCTTCATAAAGGAATGAAGATTCAAGATAGAGCTGAACACATATATATTGAATTAGACAGAATATTAAATTGTGAAAACATAACTAAATTATGTAGTGAGGTTAAATGAAGGAAAGACTTATTTCAATGAGGTTTATATAGAATTGTCAGTCTTAACTTTCTGTCCTTGATGATAAAAACGCTACATTTCTTCTAGTATAGGAAAGGCATCTTTCACATAAAAATTCCACATTTTGCCATTAAGAAACTGAAGAAAGGTCAGAGTAATTTTTGTGTACTTGCTGTTTTCCAAGCTGCCTTTAACTCAAAATAGTAAATCAGACAAAGTAGTGTATTTTGTATGGCATATTCTTAACTCCTTCAAAACTAAAACTAGCTACACATTAAAAAGAATCATATATAATGATCAAATGGAACTTGTCCCAGGTATACAAGGTTAATTTAACATCCAAACACTAATCAATGTTGTACACTATATAAACAGACTAAGGGTCAAAAACAATATGATTGTACAGACAGATACACAAAAAGCATGTGACAGATTTTGGCACCTTTTATAATGAAAGAACAAAAAAGGGATCCAATAAAGAAGAGAGGTAAACTTTTTTACCTGATAAAGGCCATTTATAAAAACAAACAAACAAAAAGCAACTCCTGGATGATATTTCATTATTTAAGGGTGAAAGATTGGATGTTTTCACCTAAATTTGGAAAAACATAGTGATTTTTGTTTTTGCCATTGTATTCAACATTGTAGTAGAGCTTCTGGCCTCAGCAATTAAGTAAGAAAAGTGAATAAAAGCCAACAGATTGGAAAGGAAGAAGTAAAATAATCTCTGTTTACAGATGGCATAATGATGTATATAGAAAATACTGAGCAACCCACTAAAAAATTAGAACAAATAAATGTGTTTGGAAAGATTGCTGTCTCAAAATAAATATCTAAAAAATTAGTTGTATTTTTACATACCAACAATAAAAGCTTTGAAAATAAAATTAAGAAAACAATTCTGTTTAAATTGTATAAAATAGAATAAATCTAAGAAAGAATAAAATCTAACCTAAGAATAAATCTAACAAAGAAATGTAAGACTTGTACACTGTAAACTATAAAACATTGTTGAAATTGCATAAAACCTAAACAAATGGAAAGGTATCACATGCTCATAGATTGAAATACTTATTTTATTAAGATGATAATAGTTTCCAAATTAATCTATAGATTCACTGAAAATCTTATCAAATTATTATATGGCTGGCATAGAGAAATTAATTGGCTGATCCTAAAATTCATATGGAAAAGCAAAATCTCAGAATAGCCAAAACAATTTTGAATATGAACAAATTTGAAGAGCTCACTCTTATTTCAAAACTTAAGAGAATGATACAGTAATCAAGATATTGTGACATTGGCGCAAGAATAAGGATATAGATCAGTGAAACGGAATTGAGAGTATATTTCATATTATAATAAAAATCCATATTATAATGAATTGTTTTTCAATAAAAAATGTTCACAAAACAATCAAATTGGCTTTTCAGCAAATTTTGCTCAGACAGTTGGACAATCACATGCATAATTATAAACTTAGATTTTGCATTAGTCTATTCCTGGACTGCTATAAATATACAACCTGAGACTGGGTAATATATAGAAATAAAGTTAAATTGACTCACAGTTCTACATGGCTGAGTAAGCCTCAGGTAACTTACAATCATAGCAGAAGGTAAGGGCTAAGCAAGGCACATCTAAAAGGCGGTAGGAGAGAGAGAGAGAAGGAGGAAGCAGCAGACACTTATCAAACAACCAAATCTCATGAGAACTCACTCACTATCATGAAAAGAGCAAGGGAAAGCCTCCCCCATGATTCAGAAACTTCCCACCAGGTTTGTCCCTCAACACGTGGGGATTAAAATTTGGATTGCAATTCAAGATGAGATTTGGGGAGGGACATAGCTAAATCATATTAGGTTTCTACCTAACCTCATATGTAAAAATTAACTCCAAATGGAATCAACACCTAAGTGTATGAGCCTACACTAAAGTATCCAACTCTTAGATGGAAACAAAAGCCTAAATTATTGGAACTTTGAATTAGGCAATAATTATTCAGAGATGACACCAAAAGTATAAGCAGCAAAAGAACAAACAGATAAATTAGACTTCATCAAAATTCAAATGGAAACTTTTGTAACTTAAAGAAAACTATTAAGAAAATTTGAAAACAACTTGCAGAATGGGAGAAAATATTTTCCAATCATATACAGTTTTGCATCATTTAATGAGGAGGATACAGTCTGAGAACTGTGTTGTTAGGCAATTTTGTCTTGCAAACATGATAGAATGTACTTACACAAACCTAGATAGTAGATCCTTCTACACACTTTGGCTATATGGTATAGCCTATTGCTCCTTGGCTACAAACCTGTGCAGCATGGTACTGTGCTGAAAACTGGAGACAATTGTAGCACAACGATGAGTATTTACGTAACTAAACATATCTAAATGTAAGAAGAATAGAGTACAAATATGGTATAAAACATTTAAAAAACGGTATGCCTGTATAGGACACTTATTATAAATGGAGGTTACTGGACTGGAAATTGTTCCAGTGAGTCAGTGAATGGGGAGTAAATGTGAAGGCCTAGGACATTCCTATATATCACTGTAGACTAGATAAGCACTCTACACAGGCTGTATTAAGTTGATTAAACTATTCTATTTCTTCAACAATAGATTAACCTGAGGTTACTGTAACTTTTTACATTATAACATTTTTAACTTTTAAAACTTTTTCATTCTTGAAACAACACTTACCGTAAAACACAAACATATTGTATAGGTGTAGGAAACAATTTTCTTCCTTCTATCTTTATTCTTTTTTTATTTTTTGAATTATTTATTAATTTTTATATTTAAACAATTTCATTAGGAACTAAAACATTAATACACACTTTAGCTTATGCCTACACAGGGTAAACATCATCAATACCAGTGTCTTCTTACTCTACTTCTTGTCCTACTAGAAGGTATACAGAGCAATAACGCACATGAAGTTGTCATCTTCTATAATAATGCTTTCCTCTGGGACACCTCCTGAAGGATAGTCCTGGAGTTCATTCACAATAAACTTTTTAAAATAAGTAGAATAAATACTCTCTAAAATAGTGATAGAAAGTATAGTATAGTAAATGCATAAACCAGTAAGAAAGTCATTTATTATCACTGTCAAGTATTATGTGCTATATACAATTTTATGTGCTATACATTTATACCAGCAGTCCCCAAACTTTTTGGCACCAGGGACCAATTTAGTGGAAGAAAATTTTTCCATGGATGGGGATGGAGGTTGTGATGGGGGTGGGGATTATTTCAGGATAAAACTGTTCAACCTCAGATCATCAGGTATTAGTTACATTCTCATAAGGAATGTACAACCCAGATCCCTCATATGCTCAGTTCACAAATAGCATTCATGCTTCTGCAAGAATCTAATGCCACTTCTGATCTGACAGAAGAGGGGAGCTCAGGTGTTAATGTCCACCCCACTGCTCCTTCCTGCTTTGCAGCCCAGGTCCTAGTAGGCCACGAATCTGTACCAGTCTGCAGAGGAGAGCTTGGGGACGCCTGTTTTATATAATTGGCAATGAAAAGCATCACTAAAAATTGGTGAGCAATGAAGTCATCTATGATGTTACAATGGTTACTATGTCACTAGGTGCTAGGAATCTTTCAGTTCCATGCTAGTCTTATAAGACCACCATCGTCTATGCAACCCACTGTTGACAAAAAGTTATTATGTGGCACATGACTGTAACTATAAGTGTAGTATCCAGAAAAGATTACAAACTCTTATAACTCCACAATAAAAAGACAAGTAATTCAAGTAAAAAATGGGCAAAGAAATTGAACAGATATTTTTTCAAACAAGATACACAAATAGCCAACAAGCACATGAAAAGATGATCAACATCATCATTTGTTAGAGAAATTCAGTTAAGCTCACAATGAAATACCACTTTACAGTTTTTAATGTAACTATAAGCAAAATGTTGTACAATAAGTATTGGCAAGGGTGTAATAATATTTGAACCTTATGCATTAGCTGTGAGAATGCTCAATGTTGCAACCATTTGGAAAACCTTGTTGCAGTTCTTAAAAATGTTAAACACAGACTTATCACATGCAATGGTCTGAATGTTTGTGTCCTTCAAAATGCATATGTTGAAATCTAATTACCAGTGTGATGGCATTAACAGGGAGTTGAGGAGGGGGTTTTGACTGGTCATGAGGGCTCAGTCTGACTCATGAACAGGATCGCTGACTTTATAAAATAAGCCCCAGAGGCCTTGCCCCTTTCACCATGTGAGGACACATTGAAGAATCACTGTCTATGAACCAGGAAACTGGCCTTCACCAGACACTTAATCTGCCAGCACCTTGATATTGGACTTCCTAGCCTCCTGAACTATGAGAAATAAATTTCTATTGTTTATAAACTACTCAGTGAATGATATTTTGTTATAATAGCCAAGTGAACTAACATATCATAGGACAAAGCAATTCCAGTCCTAGGTATATACTTAAGTGAAATGGAAACATATTTCCAAACAGAAGTTTTTAGATAAATGATTATAGCAGAATCATTCATGTTAGGCAACAACTGAAGACAATATAAATTAGCAACTGATGAAGGAATGAATAAAATGTGGAATCTCTACACAATAAAATGTTATCAAGGGAAAAATAAGAACACAAGCAAAGCAAAGCAAAACAAAATAGAAAACAGATTGAAGTTTTAATATATGCTAAAACATAAATCAACCTTGAAAATATCATTCTGTATTAAAGAAACCTGACACAAAAAACACATATAGTATGATTCAGTTCCTATGAAATGGCCAGAATATACAAACTTATAGAGAAAGAATGTAGATTAGTAGTTATCTAGGGCTGGGGAGTGGGAGGAATAGTGAGTGACTAATGGGTACCTGGTTTGTTTTGGGGGTGACAGATATTTTGAAATTAATTTGTTATGATTATTACACAACTCTGTGAGTATACTAAAATTCATTTAACTTTACATGTTAAACAGACGAACCATGTGATATGAGTTATGTATTAATAAAACTGTTTATCTAAGTTAACAGCATTGTTTGATGAATTTCCTCTATATTACTACTCTACTCCTTATTAAGAGAAACAAGCTATAAAAGAGGCTAACATTATCAAGAATGTCAAGGACCCTGAAAAAGCCCCAGTTGCAAAGGATGGACTCTAAAACACTTGGCCTAAAGTGTTTCCACCTTGATAAAATGGTATTTACTTTTAATAATGCATTACACTTCAGCTTCATGGTATTTAATGGAACAGCAAAGCCAAATTCCTGATATCTCTTGTCTCTACATGATCCATGTTTGACCGTGACCATGCACCAATTTACATGGCTGGGATAGTAAATCCCATTCTGTCCCAGTTATGTCAACTAGGCTCTACTGTGCTCATGACCTGAAGCTTCCTGGTTCTATTCTTACTTTTCTGTCTTTACATGCCACAAAAAAAAAATCTCAGGAAGACTCCGAGTTGCCTCTTCTGCTTGCTTTATCATATTAACATGATTTCATAAGCATTTCTGCTGCTTAAATACATAGAGTTGGAAATAATCCTTTTTCCATTTATGGTTTTGTTAAGTCTGTGACTAAGCAAATTTAGCAACTCAGTCAATTCCGTTCAAAATTCAGTCAAAGCAGCTGCTTGGTCAACTAAAATGACCTAATGTCTTAGTGATATATAAACAGAGTCTAAGTGTGTTGAAACACTAAACATTGACATTATAAATCAGAATCCATTTCCCCAAATGATAGCTTAGTGTTTTCTAACTCCCGTATGATTTTGCTGACAATTACATTAATTCTTTGCATAATGCTGCATCGTGTTTATGCACTTTCACCAGCTGAATTTGCACTAGGTTCCACAACCATTACATGTTGTAGATTTTGAATTTACTGGGACTTCTGCCAAGATGACTCAATAGGAACAGCTCTGAAGAGCAGTCTCCAATGAGAGCAATGCCGAAGGCGAGTGGTCTCTGTATTTCCAAGTGAGGTGCCAGGTTCATCTCAGTGGGACTGGTTGAAGAGTGGGTGTAGCCCAAGGAGGGGAAACTGAGGCAGGGTGGGGTGTTGCCTCACCTGGGAAGTGCAAGGGACTTGAGAACTCCCCCTCCTCCAGCAGCCCTGCAACAGAGGATTACTTTTAGAAGGAAAACTAAAAAACAAAAAGAAACAGCTTCAACATCAACAGAAAGGACATCCACTCAGTGACCCCATCCAAAAGTCACCAGCTACAAAGACCAAAGGGAGATAAATCCATGAAGATGGGAGGAAACCAGCCCAAAAAAGATGAAATCACCGAAAATCAGGACAGCCTCTTCTCCTCCAAGGGATCACAACTCCTTACCAGCAAGGGAACCAAACTGGATGGAGAATGAGTTTAATGCATTGACAGAAGCAGGCTTCAGAAGGTGGGTAATCACAAACTTCTCTGAGCTCAAGAAGCATGTTCTAACTCAATGCAAAGAAACTAAGACCTTGATAAAAGGTTAGATGAAATGCTAACTAGAATAGCCAGCTTAGAGAAGAACATAAACAAATTGATGGAGCTGAAAAACACAGCACGAGAACTTCAGGAAGCATACATGAGTTTCAATAGTTGAATCAATCAAGCAGAAGAAAGGATATGAGAGACTGAAGATCAACTCAATGAAATAAAATGACAAGGCAAGATTAGAGAGAAAGAGGAAAAAGAAATGAACCAAGCCTCCAAAATTTTGGGATTGTGTGAAAAGACCCAATTTACATTGGATTGGTATACCTGAATGTGATGGAGAGAATGAAAACAAGTTGGGAAACACTTTTCAGGATATCATCCAGGAGAACTTCCCCAACCTAGCAAGGCAGAGCAACATTCAAATCCAGAAAATACAGAGAACACCACAAAGATATTCCTCAAGAAGAGCAACCCCAAGGCACATAATCTTCAGATTCACCAGGGTTGAAATGAAGAAAAAAATGCTAAGGGCAGCCGGAGAGAAAGGTCAGGTACCCAAAAACAGAAGCCCATTAGAATCACAGCAGATCTCTGCAGAAACCCTACAAGCCAGAATAGATTGGGGGCCAATATTCAACATCCTTAAAAAAAAGAAATTTCAACCAAGAAGTCAAGATTATGACATCAGTAAAAAACATGGTACAATTTGTTAACATAAAGCATTGCACTGCAGTACTCCCCACTTATCTGTAAGAGATGTATTCCAAGATCCCCAGGTGGATGCCTGAAACTGGATAGTATATATATATATATATATACATACATATATATATACACACACACACACATATATACACACTGTGTTTTTTTCATTGCATACATACCTATGATAAGTTTTAATTTATAAATTAGGTACAGTAAGAGATTAAAAACAATAGAACAATTATAACTATACTGTAATAAAAGTCATGTAAATATGTGTTCTCTCTCTCAAAATTCTTTATTGTACTGTATTTTAGCCACCTATTTTTGGACTGCCATTGGCCAAGGGTAACTGAAACCATAGAAAGCAAAACCATGGATAAGAAGGTTCTAGTGTGTTCAACTTAGTTTCAATAAATAACTATTTAAAATAAAAAAAAAAAAGAAATTTCAACCAAGAATTAAACTAAGCTTCATAATGAAGGAGAAATACAATCCTTTATGGACAAGCTGTTGCTGAGAGATTTCATCACCACCAGGCCTGACTTACAAGAGCTCCTGAAAGAAGCACTAAACATGGAAAGGAACAACCAGTACCAGCTACTGCAAAAACATACCACATGGTAAAGTGCATTGACACAATAAAGAAACTGCATTGACTAACGGGCAAAACAACCAGCTAGTATCAAAATGGCAGGATCAGATTTACACATAACAACATTAACCTAAATGTAAATGGGCTAAATGCCTTAATCAAAATACACAGACAGGAAAATTGGATAGAGTCAAGATCCACTGGAGTGCTGTATTCAGGAGACCCATCTCATGGTCAAAGATACACATAGGCTCAAAATAAAGGGTTGAAGGAAGATTTATCAAGCAAATGGAGAGGAAAAAAGCAGGAATTGCAATCCTAGTCTCTGATAAAACAGATTTTAAACCAACAAATATCATGACAAAGAAGGGCATGACATAGTGGTAAAGGGATCAGTGCAACAGTAAGAGCTAACTATTCTAAACATATATGCACCCAATACAGGAGCAGCCAGATACATAAAACAAGTTCTTAAACACCTACAAAGAGGCTTAGACTCCCATACAGTAATAGTGGGAGATTTTAACACTCCACTGTCAATGTTAGACAGATCAATGAGACAGAAAATTAACAGGTGGGGGACTAGGGGAGGGATAGCAGGGGGTGAGGGAATAGGGGACAGACAGCATTAGGAGAAATACCTAATGTAGATGACAGAGTGATAAATGCAGAAAACCATCACGCCATGTGTATACTTATGTAACAATCCTGCACAATCTGCACATGTACCCCAGAACTTAAAGTGTAATACAAAATTTTTTTTAAAGTTAAAACATAACAGATGGTGGTGAGGCTGCAGAGAAAAGGGGAATGCTTATAAGAATGGGCATTAATTCAGCCACTCTAAGAATTAATTCAGCTGCTGTCAAAACAGTTTGGAGATTTCTCAGAGAACTTAAAACATTAGATGGGTGTGGTGGCATGTGCCTGTAGTCCTAGCTACTTGGGAGGCTGAGGCAGCAAGATTGCTTGAGTTCTAGATTTCAAGATGGCAGTGAACTGTGATTGCCCAACCTGGGCAACAGAGTAAGACCTCCATGTCTAAACTTAAAAAATAAAAGGAACTTACAACAGAATTACCATTCAACCCTGCAATACCATTAGTAGGTATGTATCCAAAAGAAAATCAGTTGCTCTACCTAAAAGACATATGCACTTGTATGCTTATCACAGCACTGTCTACAATAGCAAAAGAATTACATCAACTTAGGTGCACATCAACAGTGAACTGGATAAAGAAAATGTGGCAGATATGCAGCATGGAACATGAAGCCATAAAAATAATGAAAGTATCTCCTTTGTAGCCACAGGAATGCAGCTGAGGCCATTATACTACGCGAATTAACACAGGAATAGAAAACCAGATACCTCATGTTCTCACTTATAAGAAGGATTTAAACATCGGACACTGGGGAATACTAAAGGGAAGAGGGAGCAAGGAGGAATGGGTTGAAAAACTCACTGTTGAGTATCAGGCTTACTACCTGAATGAAGGGATAATTTGTACCACAAATGTCAGCATCACACATTATGCCCAGGTAACAAACCTGCACATGCACCCTTAAGTCTAAAATAAAAGCAGAAACTTTTTTTAAAAAAAACAAAGCACATGAATATAGGTACAAGTGGGTTAATATAGTGTGATTTGTGGTGGAAGAAACATGAGAAAGTTTTCTTCTTATGGCTTTTATTTTCTTAAAAGAACTACAAGACAGGGTAATCATGAAGGAAAAAAGGAGGAATGTTAGAAGTGTCAGGGAAAGGCATAAAATAGTTTTCTTTGAGTGTGGGAACATTTTTAGAGAAGTGAAATGTGCAAGGATTTCTAAGCACCTTTAAATGCAAGGGAAACAGTAACATGCATTTTCTTAGAAGCAAAGGATCAGTAAAGTTTTGTGTTTTTCTTCACTCAAGTCAGATGTCAAAATGCAGACATGTAATAGACAGATCATTTCACTTAACCAGCCTTGTGGGTTAACCAGGTATGTATATCAGGAGAGAGAAGCAAAGGAAGCTGATAAAACAATGAAGGGAATTAGTCGACTACAGGCTGGACTACAGAACTAAGTTGGTTAGGAAGGAATCAGAAGATGTAGAGGAGAGAGGAACAGCTCTGGTCTTGCAGAATCAAAGAACATTTAGTTTATGTAGTGATGAGGTCAAAGAATTGTGGAAGTTTGGGCAGAAAAGGGAGTACACTGTAATGGTTTTCAAAGGATAGATTATTCAGGTGGAGAGGATGGAAATGGTGTACCACTGATATTCACAGTGCCTATGGTTTGTCCATAGTGCTGGAGACCAAAGAAGTGCGGCAGATGGGGCCAGGTGGAAAGGTTATCAAGAAACCAGATGCAGTGAGCCAAGATCGCTTCATTGCATTCCAGCCTGGGTGACAGAGTGAGACTCCATCTCAATTTAAAAAAAAAAAAAAAGGAAAAAAAGAAAGAAAAGAAAAAAAGAAACCAGGATGTGATTAAAAAAAAGCAAAAAAAACGATTGTATGACAAAATAAATAGGAATTGTAACAAGAGTAACATTAAGAGAATAAAGGAAACAAGTACTAAAATGCTGAGCGAATTAGAAGCAGTGATCAGGGAATTTGTAGATGTCTGCAATGAGGAAGCATTTCAACCACAAACTGTTGACAAAAGCTACAGCGTAGTTCTGATGGTGCCTTTGGGAATTTCTCCTCTTTCTATTTCTCAGGTATTCCGTGAATACAGATAATTTAATATGGATAACAGGGATTTTCATAATTTAAAACAATAAGCAATAAGCTCTTTAAAGCTCAGGATTTCCTGTAGTTTAACCAAAGTCACAATAGGAGTAATAAATCTATCTAATGAGAGAGGATATATTTGAAATTAGCCTAACCAGTATACCTTATTTAAAAATACATTTTGATAATTACAATTAAATTACTTAAAAACTATATTGTAATAACCAAATTTTAGTTACTATAAAATAATTATACAATCCCTATAAATACATAGAAATGAAAACAAAAGGATCATCAAGGTATTGTCAAGTTAAAAAATAAAAATAAATAAAAAATTTTTAAAAAGACTATCTGCAAGGAAGTAAGATCATATGCAAACATATTGGCAATTAGTCCTTGCATCTGCAAACACCAGTTCTTTATCCCCATAGCTATGAAATCTATAACTTTTTTTATTATACTTTAAGTTCTGGGGTACATGTGTAGAACATACAGGATTGTTACATAGGTATACATATGCCATGGTGGTTTTCTCCATCCATTCCCTTGTCATCTACATTAGGTATTTCTCCTAATGTTATTCCTCCCCAATACACTCACCCTCTGCTATCCCTCCACTAGCCCCACAACCCCAACAGGCCCCAGTGTGTGATGTTCCCCTCTCTATGTCCACGTGTTCTCATTGTTCAACACCCAGTCATAAGTGAGAATATGTGGTGTTTCGTTTTCTGTTCTTGTGTCAGTTTGCTAAGAATGATGGTTTCCAGCTTCATCCATGTCCCTGCAAAGGACATGAACTCATCCTTTTTTATGGCTGCATAGTATTCCATGGTGGATGTGTGCCACATTTTCTTTATCTAGTCTATCATTGATGGGCATTTGGGTTGATTCCAGGTCATTGCTATTGTGAAAAGTGCTGCAATGAACATACGTGTGCATGTGTCTTTATAATAGAATGATTTATAATCCTCTAAGTATATATCCAGTAATGGGATTGCTGGGTATATGTATCAAATGTATTTCTATTTCTAGGTTATTGAGGAATCGACACACTGCCTTCCACAATGGTTGAACTAATTTGCACTCCCACAAACAGTGTATAAACGTTCCTATTTCTCTACATCCTCTCCAGCATCTGTTTGTTTCCTGATTTTTTTAATGATCACCATTCTAACTGGCATGAGATGGTATCACAATGTGGTTTTGATTTCTTTTTCTCGAATGACCAGTGGTGATGAGCATTTTTCATGTTTGTTGGCTGTGTAAATGTCTTCTTTTGAAAAGTGTCTGTTCATATCCTTCCCCCTTTTTGATGGGGTTGTTTTCTTCCTGTAAATTTGTTAAGTTCTTTGTAGATTTTGGATATTAGCCCTTTGTCAGATAAGTCAACTGCAATTTTTTCCCCCCGTTCTGTTGGTTGCTGGTTCATTCTAATTCTTTCTTTTGCTGTTCAGAAGCTCTTCCGTTTAATTAGATCCCATTTGTCTATTTTGGCTTTTGTTGCCATTGCTTTTGGTGTTTTTGTCATGAAGTCCTTGCCCATGCCTATGTCCTGAATGGTATTGCCTAGGTTTTCTCCTAAGGATTTTATGGTGTTAGGTCTTGTGTTTCAATCTTTAATCCATCTTGATTTAATTTTTGTATAAAGAGTAAGGGAGGGATTCAGTTTCTGCTTTCTGTATATGGTTAGCCAGTTTTCCCAACCCATTTATTAAACAGGGAATCCTTTCCCCATTGCTTGTTTTTGCCAGGTTTGTAAAAGATCAGATGGCTATAGTTGTGTGGCATTGCTTCTGAGGCCTCTATTCTATTCCATTGTTCTATATCTCTGTTTAACAAAACCAGTACCATGCTGTTTTGATTGCTGAAGACGTGTAGTATAGTTTGAAGTCTGGTAGAATGATACTGTCAGCGTTTTTTTTTTTTTTTTTTTTTTTTTTCTTAAAATTGTCTTCGCTATGCAGGCTCTTTTTTGGTTCTATATGAAGTTTAAGGTTTTTTCCCAGTTCTGTGAAGAAAGTCAATGGCAGCTTGATGGGAATAGCATTGAATCTATAAATTACTTTCCGCAGTATGGCCATTTTCACGATATTGATTCTTTCTAACCATGAGTGTGGAATGTTTTTCCATCTGTTTTTGTCCTCTCTTATTTCCTTGAAGAGGTCCCTTACGTCCTTTGTTAGTTGAATTCCTAGGCATTGTATTCTCTTTGTATCAGTTGTTAATGGGATTTCACTCAATATTTGGCTCTCTGTTCATCTGTTATTGGTGTGTAGAAATGCTTGTGATTTTTGCACATTTATTTTGTATCCTGAGACTTTGCTGAAGTTGCTTATCAGCTTAAGGAGATTTTGGGCTGAGACGATGGGGTCTTCTAAATATACAATCATGTCGTCTGCAAATAGAGACAACTTCGTCTTTTTCTAATTGAGTACCTCTTTTATTTTCTTTTGCTTGATTGACCTGGCCAGAAAGAACTTCCAATACTATGGGAGTGGTAAGAGAGGGTATCCTTGTATTGTGACAGTTTTCAAAGGGAATGCTTCCAGTTTCTGCCCATTCAGTATTATGTTGGCTGTGGGTTAGTCATAAATAGCTCTTATTATTTGAAATATGTACCATCCATACCTAGTTTATTGATAGTTTTTTAGCATAAAGGGCTGTTGAATTCTGTCAAAGGCCTTCTCTGCATCTATTGAGATAATCAAGTGGGTTTTGTCTTTGGTTTTGTATATGTGATAGATTACTTTTATAGATTTGCCTTTTTTTTTTTTTTTAACCAGCCTTGCATCCCAGGAGGTAGCCAACTTGATAGTGATGGATAAGCTTTTGGATGTGCTGTTGCATTTTGTTTGCCAGTATTGTATTGAGTTTTTGCGTCTGTGTTCATCATAGATATTGGCCTGAAATTTTCTTTTTGAGTTGTGTCTTTGCCAGCTTTTGGTATCAGGATGATGTTTTTCTCATAAAATGAGTTAGGGAGGATTCTCTGTTTTTGTATTGTTTGGAATAGTTTCAGAAAGAGTGGTACCAACTCCTCTTTGTACCTCTGGTAAAACTCAGCTGTGAAACCACCAGGTCCCGGACTTTTTTCGGTTGGTAGGCTATTAATTGCTGTTTCAATTTTAGACCTTGTTATCGATCTGTTCATGAATTCAGCTTCTTCTTGGTTTAGTCTTATGAGGGTGTAAGTGTCCAGGAATTTATCCATTTCTTCTAGATTTAGTAGTTTATCTGCATAGAGGTGTTTGCATTAATCTCCAATGGTAGTCGTATTTCTGTAGGATCAGTGGTGATATCCCCTTTATCATTTTTTATTGCATCTATTTAATTCTTCTCTCTTTTCTCCTTTATTAGTCAAGCTAGTGGTCTATCTATGTTAATCTTTTCAGAAAACCAGCTCCTGGATTTATTGATTTTTTAAAAATTTTTTAATTGTTTTGTGTCTCTATTTCCTTCAGTTCTGCTCTGATCTTAGTTATTTCTTGTCTTCTACCATCTTTTGAATTTGTTTGATCTTGCTCCTCTAGTTTTTTCACTGTGATGTTAGGGCATAGATTTTAGATCATTCCTCATTTCTCTTGTGGGCATTCAGTGCTATAAATTTTCCTCTAGACACTGCTTTAAGTGTGTCCCAGAGATTCCGGTACATTTCTTAATTTTGAATTTGATTCCACTGTGGTCTGAAAGACTGTTTGCTATGGTTTCCATTCTTTTGCATTTGCCGAGGAGTGTTTTGCTTCCTACTATGTGATAACTTTTAGAATAACTTGTTTTAACTTTTTAATATTAGCTATTTTCACTGATATGAAATGGTATCTCACTGTGTTTGTGATTTAGACTTCTCTGATGATTTGTGATGTTCAGAATTTTTTCATGTTTTTTGGCTGCTTGTATGTCTTTTTCTTTTTCTTTGTTTTCTTTTTCTGAGACAGAGTTTTGCTCTTGTTGCCCAGCCTGGATTATGATGGTCCACTCCAGCCTGGGTGACAGAATGAGACTCTGTCTCAAAAATGAAATAAAATAAAATAAATTAAATGAGTAACATTTCTATACCTCAATATTGTTCAAGCTGACAGCTAAATCAAGAACACAATCTCATTTAAAATAGCCACAAAGATAATTAGGAAAGCATTTAAGTAAAGAGATGAAAGATCTCTAAAGGGAGAACTACAAAACATTGCTGAAAGAAGTCACAAATGCCATGAAATTGTTACTTTGGACGTTTGTTCTCCTAACTATGGTCAAAACTTCTACTTATGCACTAAACCCTAACCCACCTTGTCTATGCAAGACTTTGCCTCTGCAATTACCCTTTCCCTGCCTGCCTATCATTGAAAGTTGTCTTCCTATTTGATCAATCTCATCAACCTACAACTGCAATGTCTTCTGCCTGTTAAGTATTCCATTTGGCATCTCTGCACACATCATTGTTTCACTGACACCCTTTTTCTGTGCTCAGTGCTCAGTATGTGGTGTAGTGAAAGCATGAAATCAATAAGGAGTCTGGTTTAATTTCTGTTTTCCTACCTTTTAGCTAATATTATTTTAATCAAGGCACTCAGAATTTTTAGTCTTAATTTATTAATCTATTAAATGGAATTAATGTTACCTGTAAAGATATCAAAGCAATTTTGAGGTATGTCTTAAAGCACTCAAAGCACTTAAATTTGTTAACATTTACTGTTTATCATAAATCTATGAGATAGGTTCCATTATCATCCCCAATTTATGGAAAAGAATGTCAAGGAAGCAAGAGGTTAAGTTGCATAAAATATTACATTAAGTAAATCACAAAAATATCATGCTGGAACTTAGACATAGTATAGAAAATCGGGTTTTCCTCAAGTGGAAAATGCTGTTATAGTTCCACCAAAGTTCATTCTATTTTTTCTTTAAACACTAATAGAATTGTAGCAGGCACAAATCTGCCCACAGACATTACATTTCCTAGCTCTCATTACAGCTAGATATGATTAAATTCTTACCAATGTTATACGTGTGGAAGTAATGTGTGCTTCTTCTGGTAATCATCCATAAGATAGTAACAATATCTTCTTTTTCATTTTCTATTCTTCATTCCATTTGAACAGTATCCTGAAATGGCAGCTATTCAGCTTCAGCTGTGTGACCATAATGCTGTAGGAAAGGGTCAGTGAAATTTGGTCCATGAGCCAAATATATTTCATCTCCTGTTTTTGAATATAAAATTGTATAGAAACAGAGGCACATTCATGTGTTTACCTATTGTCCATAGCCCCTTTTCCACTAAGAGAGTGGACTGGTCATTGTTGACATAATTGCTACACTATTTAGTTTTTCTTTTAAAATTCTTAATATTTAAAATTTTGAGATTTTACAGTTACTTATTTTTTAAATTTATTGCATTTTATCATTTTTAAGTCAATTTAGACTATGGACATATCAGAAATCCTCCCTACCATAATGAGTGACACCTCTTAACATGCTCATTTTATTTTCTTATTGAAAAACTTGCTTTACTGCGCATGCAAGGAACCCATCATCACTGCTTGTGACACCACCATTTTTGGGTCATTGTCATGAGTTCTCAGTGGGATGACCTGGCTCTGGCCTTTTCCCACACATTTAAGTCCCCGATTTTGACATTGCCCACTCTCTAGTGTTGGTGATGACACTAAGGCATAAGCCAGCCGCAGCGACAGTGGCATGGAAGAATCCTAGTTCAAGCTGATTTACTGCTATGCTCCACTGCTTTGGTGGGGGAGTTTTGGTCTATGTACTGCTCACAGAGCATCCATTGAGATTTCTTACAAACAACACTAACATATTACTGACATCTTCAACCTGACATATTATAATTTATTTGACCAAGGTTATTCATTCCTACCTGTTGAACTCCGAGATAAGAGAATGAAGAAAAGGACCAGAATTTGGAAAATAGCAGTTAAAGTCAAATATGCTAGGAGATAATATGAAAAATGTCTGGATAGTCATGATATTGGATGGGCATGAGGTGCAGGCACCACCATTATTATGAATTTTGAATCGTTGGTAAAAGGATATTGGAAACAGAAGGTAATAAATGGCTGAAGATGTCTTACCCTTCTTAGATAACCACACTGGGATCAGTTATCCTCATATTCCAGCACATCAAGCATCTGGCAATATCAAAGCATAATCTTATGTTCCTTTATAACATTTTTATTGTGGCCACAAAGATAGCTATAATGATTATAGAGAGTTCTAGCATGACATTAGTTTCTTTTGAGGATACATTGTGTTGGAGTTTCTTTTGAGGATACATTGTATTGGATACCATTTGAGTGGCGACAATAGTTTTCATGTGAAAAGAAAAGTGAAACAAAATTACCTTTCAATGACCTTGGCTCATTGGCCTCAAATTTTATTGCTGATGATTCAGACACTGTTAAAAAGAAACATGGCTCAAGCCTGTAATCCCAGCACTGTGGGAGGCTGAGGCAGGAGGATCACAAGGTCAAGAGATGAGAACATCCTGGTCAACATGGTGAAACCCCGTCTCTACTAAAAATACAAAAAAAATTAGCTGGGCACAGTGGCGTGTGCCTGTAATCCTAGCTACTCAGGAGGCTGAGGCAGGAGAATTGCCTGAACCCAGGAGGCGGAGGTTGCAGTGAGCCGAGATCGCGCCATTGCACTCCAGCCTGGGTAACAAGAGGGAAACTCTGTTTAAAAAAACAACAACAACAACAACAACAAAAGAAACATACTAAAAAGACTAAGTAAATTTACTTGATGAGCTCTGGGAGGCAAAATAATAATAATATTCTTTCAGACTGTGATAATATTTTATGTAAATGATATAAAATACATATTATATATAAGGAGTGAAGATAACAAAAAGAAATGCATTTTTTTTTCTATTTCAGGAAGACTAGTTCCTTCTGTGTTGTAATATTTTGTGTATCATGTGAATTTGTTTTTCTGATGTTAAAAAATCCGTTGTACTTATTCGAATAGTTTTACATTGAAAAAAAGACTTTGTTTTTAATGTTAGAAAAAGTAAATCTATTGCAAAGTAACAAAAATTTAAAACTTGAAAAAAATTGGTATTTTTATACATTAAAAAATTGGTTTGCACTTTAGCTCAGCAGAATTAAACTTTTGCTTCGCTTTGCAATAATTCCTAGGCATATAAAACAATTCCTGTATTATTTTGAACACTCAAAAGAGAAGATTCTTTGAAAACACTTTATATCATAAATAAAAATAGATTGATAAATTTTATTTCAGATAATAAACATTGTATTTTGCCCACATTAAATGAAAAACTCTTAAAATTTTATTTAATTTTGTCTTTTAGCACTTTTCAGTAAGAACAGGGTATTAGTATAAATCTCAGTCTGAAGTCTATCTCATGCTCTTGCCTAAAATAACTACTGTTTTTTTTCTTCAGAGGAAAATCAAGGGTATAATTTTTAATAAATGGCTAATCTCATGTTTTGTAATTTATTCCTCTCAGTATTTCACATGTTCTCTCTGAACTTGGTTGGTCTGAATATATAGTGATAGTTACCCTAATGATTTAACAAAAAATATTACCTCAGTTTAAGACATTCCATCTATGTTTTCTTTCTAGGTGCTAGTTTTTCAATTTACTAGTTTAATGCCTTGTACTAATTTACATATGGTTTTATTTTAATCTACATCTACATATGTTACTAATTTTATTTTAAATGAAAACTGGTTACTCATCTGAAAAGGTTTGGCACTAATGAGAATTGTCCTTGGGCATTTGATAGTAACCAGCTAAGCAAGAAGAAACAGAGAAACCCAAACCTCATGCTATAGTCCATGTGAATGAATGATAACATCATATCTAGTTTCTCACTGGCAAAATAAAAAGCAAACAAGAAAAGAAACAAAAAACTTTGCTTTGCTTTGCATGGAGTTACATTACCTGTGAATTTTCAGAAATTAATCCATAACATATTGTAATTGTTCACAGTGAATCACTACCTCTTCCTTAATGTGAATAAAATAAGTAGCTTTTTAGTGCTTGGTCTGAAAAATTTGTTTATATGAAATGGTCAACATTGCAAGAGGCAATAAAATTTATTCAATGATATTTTAGTAGTTATTTTAGTTGTATGTTTTTCTATAGTGGTTTAATATCTATTAAGAAAATAGTTCATATTCATGGTAAACTAGAGAAACAGAGTGACTTATCATATTTTTATTTATGAGACTTTTTCTCATAATTCACTGATACCTAGATAGCCAAAATTTTCTGACAACTACAAAATATATTTTCATTTGATATTATAGTTCAATGATAAACTATCCATCATTTCTTCATTTTTCTAAAAACTACCCACTCCTGTAGATCCATTTATATATTCTCATTTTGGATCATGGACTTTGGTTTAAATCCATGTAAGATGAAGTGCCTAAGGTATTCATATTTAAGTTATCATATATTGAGCACATACTACGTGACAGGCATTGAAAGCTAATGCATTTTATATCATCTGTCATCCTCACCACAGTCTTTTCGGGTAGATATTATTGTTCTTGATTCACTAATGTCTAAATGTTTCTTGGTTTGAAATTATATAATAAGTTTAGAATTAGAATTCCTTCTTAAATATGATTGGCTCCCAAGTTATGACCTTCCATGAAGATCTTCTGTCTCTTTACTGCCCATTGCACTAAAGAATACATAAAAATTAGCTTCTGCATGTTCCCAAGAGTGGTTTTGACCTTATTATTTTGACTAATCCCAATATCTCTTAATAGTTACTCTAAAATAATTTTTTAATTACACTTATTATTCTCCCTGTAAAACCACTGCTACTTGATTTTTGTTACAGGAAATATTTCCTTCATTCCATTTGCTTTTATTTTTACATTAAATTTTACTGAATTGTAAATTTCTTGCAAAGAAGTATATAAATCCTAAGCTCCATTAGTTGTACAATGCAAACACACTCATGTAACCAGCACCCAGATCAAAATATGGAACATTATCAGTACACATACATATATAGTACGTTTGGTTTTGTGCCTGGCTTCTTTCACTCAATAATGTGTTTTTATTTATGTGTAGCAATAGCTTTGTTCACTCTCATAACTGTATAATATTTCATTATTGAAATCAGTTTACCCATTATACTCTTGAAGGGCATTTGAGTTGCCAGAAATTTTGGGCTATCATGAAAGACAATCTTGGGACATGGATGAATCTGGAGAACATCATTCTCAGCAAACTGACACAAGAACAGAAAAAGAAATACTGCATATTCTCACTCATAGGTGGGTGCGAAAAATGAGAACACATGGACACAGGGAGGCGGTCTACTATACACTGGGGACTGTTGGGGGAAATGGGGGAGGGACAGCGGGGGGGGGGGGCTGGGGGGGATAGCCTGGGGATGAATACCAAGTGTGGGTGAAGGGGAGGAAGGCAGCAAAACACACTGCCATGTGTGTACCTATGCAACTATCTTGCACGTTCTGCACATGTACCCCAAAACCTATAATGCAATAAAAATTAAAAAAAAAAAAAAAGAAAGACAATCTTGAATTTTTTTGCATATATGAATACATTCATTTTACCCCTATGTACCTAGGAATAGAATTGCTGAATCATTTGGTACGCTTTGGTAGAAACTGGTCATCAATTCTCCAATCTTCTGCTATTTTATATTCACACCAGCATTGTATGTGTTCTCTGTACTCACCAGGACATGAAATTGTCTGTCTTTCTGGTGTTTATATGTGATATTGTGCTTTTAATTTTTATCTTCCTCATAGCCAATGAGTATGTTTTCTTATGTTTATTACCCATATAGACACCTTAGTTTTAGAAGCACATTTTTAAATTTTATGTGTCTTATTTTTTGTGTGTCATCCTTTTTCTTATTGTCTTGGAAGAATCCTTCTTATACTCAAGTACAAGTGCTTTGTAGTGTAGTCATGTTACATGAAATTTTTTCCTACTCTTTGGCTTCATTTTTCATATATTAATGACATATTTTGGTAAACAAATTAATTTTAATGTAGTCTAATCTTTTTTTTGTGAGTATTATTTTATATCTAGAAGACAAAACATGTCTCACATTTTAATTTTACCAGTAAGTACTGTTTTGAAAGTCTTCCTGTAAAATATCTAATCTTAAAGATTCAGTAATAAAAAGCTTTATCTGTAGTAAAGATTTGATAATAAAAATATATTATTCCATGGAGATATTTTCATTAATACTCAACACATTCAAGAGCTTTAATTACTTGCATAATATCATTTTTGAAAAAAATGGGCATTTCTGAAACTATGAATAAAGAAAAGCAGAATATTGGTCAACTTTAAGGAAAGGATATGTTTTATCATTGAGAATGCAGCACTTTTAGACTTCTCATCAGCAAAACTGGCTAAATTTTCTCTATTTAAGAGTTAATTATACTGAAGCTAATTATTAAGCCTCATAACAAGTGATGCAACAAAACTATACTATATGCCCTCTGAAAATCCAAATAAGCAGCAAATGTTTTCTTCTAACTTACTTCTACTTAAAATTTGCATTCGATAGTTGATTGTCTGAGTGCTGTCCATTATGTCTATTTACGTAACTAAACTTTAAGTAGAAATACAATCTCTCTTGGTACACTGATTAACCATAGGAGCTGCTTAAAAAGAAAGAATGATCATCATAAACTTCCTGGAAACTGTTTGACTTGGATCCAGTCATGCTGAAAAGTAACATCTCCACTTCCAGAGTGCTCAGTCATTTTCAAAACATAAATTGGTTTTACACTTATGCTTGGAAAATTTAAAGTTGCTACTGAAAAACACATTCAGAGATAGTAGTGACTACTGTGACTTGCAGCCAGTATCTCATTATACCATTTGAGCTTAAAACACTATGTAATAGATTAAAAACAATTTGCTCAAGTAAATGAGGTTGAATATAATCTATTTTTAATAGAAATGCTTCGCATTTGTGTATTACACTTTTTAGCTCATGGACTGTGGTATTTTAACAGTGAAGAATCTTTTATTCTCATATGATTTCAGTCTGAATATAGTTGTCATATTTTTTCCAAGATGATGTGGTTAATATAAATTTAAATAATCAAAAAAATATAGAGTGTTTTGTAAAACATTTTTAAAATTGACTTTCATTTCGGAATTTATCATTTAACACTTTTGAGGTAGATAATTGTAGTTTTCAGAAGAATTAAGTGTAGGAAAAAACTCTTAAAGTATTTACACCTGTTAAAAGATTTCTTTACAGAAAATTAATGTTAGAATGAAGAAGTTGATTCCTATTATTGTGAAATGTTTTGGTGTTGAATGGCTGGTATTGCCATTACTGTTTTAATATTGGTGTCCTTGTCAGTTGCATGCATCAGAATTGGAAAGGAAATGACATTCTGTGTCTGCAGACTATGGGCTGACTTAGGGTACAGTCAAATTTCTGTTCACATTTGATGCCAATGAGGAGGAAAACTATCCTGCTGGCAGTGAGAATGAGAAACCAATGAATTGAGAAGTTTGGAGAAAAGTTTTACAATTAAAAAGGCTTCCCAGAAGCAGGCATGGAAGCATCAATGGAGGCCAAAACCAAGAGATCAGTAAGAGGACCATAGAAACAAAATGCAGAGTTCTTAAAGGCACTCAAGAGGTTTAATAGAAGGCAGGCATGCTATATCACACAACTGTAGTCCCAGCAACTTGGGATGCTGAGGTGGGGGAATCTATTGAACCCAGGAAATAGAGGCTGCTGCCCTGATTGTGCTGTTGCCCTCTAGGCTGGGTGACAGAGTAAGACTCTATCTCTAAAAATAAAAATAAATAAATCAAAAATGTAATAGAAGGGAGTGGGGGAAGGCTGTGGCTGTGCACAGTGGCTCACGTCTGTAATCCTAGCACTTTGGGAAGCCGAGGACTGCCTGAGCTCAGAAGTTCGAGACCAAACTGAGCAGCATAGTGAAACCCCGTCTTTAGTAAAACACAAAATATTAGCCAGGCATGGTGGCAGGCACCTGTAATCCCAGATACTTGGGAGGCTGAGGAGGAGAATCGCTTGTACCTGGAAGGCAGAGGTCACAGTGAGCTGAGATCGGGACACTGCACTCGAGCCTGGGTGACGGAGCGAGACTCTGTCTCAAAAGAAAAAAGAAAAGAAAAGAAAGAAAGAAAAAAAAGGAAAGAAGAAAGGCTGTGAATCACCATTTTCCTGGGCTTAAATAATCTTGTTATTTTCTACATTTGGGATTTTGGACACATGTTGACACCCTGGGAGTACAGTAGTAATAACATCTACTGTTGCCTCAAAAGTTTCCTATAAGGTTTAAAAATAGTAATTTCTGGTGAATATCTAACAGTACCTTGCTCATAATGAGTAGTCAGAATATTTATTCTTGTTAATACCATTAAGTATCTTTACTCACTGCTGGTCTTTAGTCTAGTTCATCGTTTGTGGGAAGACTTTCCTCTGCATGCCTTAAGGTTTCCAAGTGGTTTTGACAATCCTCCAGTCAAATGATGCCAATGTTAAAGTTCTTATCATACATTTTTCTTCCTTTTTTCCTCCTTTTTTCTCTCCTTCTCTCTCCTATTTGTCTCCTGCTTGTTTTGCCTTGCTGGTTGCTTTCCGTATGCCCTCTTATTTATCTTAAACACATATTGATTGGCCTTGGGTATATATAGTAATATAATTCATCTCATGGAGAAGTCATAGTTTACTTGGCAGCAACAATGTGTAAAGGAATATTTATAACTCACTGAAATATGTAGTAAATATTATTGAGTGATTAAATTTCAGTTTACTCAACTGGGCAAACTTGAGAAGTGAAAAAAAGCACCTCATAAATTTATCTTTTCTAGGCAGGAGGGTTATAATGAGCAATTTCTATAGATTCCAAAGCATAACATAAGCTTGCAGAACACATTGCATTAGATTCCTAGGGCTGTCATAGCAAAATATCACAAGCCGTATGGCTTAAAACAACAGAAATTTATTTTCTTACACTTCTGAAGGCTAGAAGTTTGAAAGCAGCAGTCAGCATGTCTATTTTCCCCATGAAGACTCTAGGAAAGAATTCACTCTTGTCCATTCCTAGCTCCTGGCAATTCTTGCCATTCCTCAGCTTGTAGATCCACCACTTCATTCTTTGCCTGTGTCTTCACATGGATTTCTCCTCTGTGTGACCTTTCTTCTTTTTATAAAGACACAAGTCTTTGGACTTTGGGACTGCCCACTCCAGCAAAACATCACCTAAACTTAAATTCCATCTGCAAACACCCTATTTCCAAAAAAAGATCAGTATCAGGGTTCTGGGTAGACAATAATTTGGGGGCATGCTATTCAAATCACTATACATATTTCAGTTCATCTCCTTGTGCACACGCAGGGTATCTTCCCAATCATACCTGTAGAAATAACACAAGTAGAAGTAGAAATGACCACTATAAGCCAATGGGTCAGCTTGGATGTATACCAAGAACTTTGTAATTCACCTTTTTCTTTGACTATATATTTAATTTTTCCTAAAGAAAGGAAGAAAAATTGTGCATCTGGTGACAATAATAACCTCTAAAGTCAAGATACAGAGAGTATCTAAAAGGTTTGATTTTATGCCTTACTCCTGGCTTCCAAGAGAAGAATATAAAAAATCTCTGTTGTGTGTACTTAGGGCTGCTGACTTTCAGAAGAAAATACTGGAAAACCAAAAACACAAACAAAAACAAGTGTAACTAACTTTAGGAAGAGAGTTATTTAATGAAAACAATGCAACATTTTGTTTGGGAATTGAAAGACATTAATGTGAAGTTTTATTCAATAAATATAACTAATACACATTTTGAGCCAACAAAATAGAAAACACGAGAAACAGACTGAAGAAAGGATAGAAAGAGGAATGAGAATAATGTGAAAAAAGAATATTGACAGAAAAAAATAGGCGTACAAAGAAAGTCAGATATAAAGAGAGAGAGAGCCAGTAAGATAGAGAGACTGTCAAAGGGAGAAGTAGGTTTTATTTTTTGTAAGACTTCTACAATAACTTTTTTGCTATTTCCAGAAGTCCCCGTCATCTAAGTACACTTTCTTTCACAACTGTCAGCACCTTGGACAGCATAGATGCCAATACCAAGTTTCCACGTCTGCTAAATACAACTATTGAATTTTACCTATGCGATTTGCTTAATAGTGACTCCTATTTCTCTTAGAGATTTTTTTTTTTTTTACTGTGTCCGCAGGATCTTTGGGTCATTTATCAAGAGTTAGTTTTGTACAGCTAGAATTTTTTTCTGCTATGTTTGTATTTGTCTCTGTTGTTCTTCAGAAAGAGTAAGGAATTCCTAGTGAAACTTTCAGAAAATTTCCCTTGAGACAAATTAGATTTTCAGACTGTAGATGTTCCCACATCTCATGTAACATAATCATGAGTTTTACGTCCAATAAAGTATGTATGCTTATTTTTTCCAGAATGAGGAACAATGCCTCTGACATTAATTATGTGAACATTTCACTTAACTAAATATTCTCTCAATATTTATTAATCTCTACTTTGTGCCGGACATGTCAGAGATACTCCTTCTCCGCATCCGCACATGACATAAAAAAAAAAAAAATGCTGGTTGGTTTTCTTATTATATTATGATTCTTTGATTAAAAGCCATGGTGTCTGCATCCATGATTGCCTGATTTTAGCAATAAATTATAAAATCCAATAAGAGCCTTTATAGAACTCAAAAGAGAGGTTTCAGTCATCTTCACTAAAACTTAATGTAATCTTTAGATAAATATATTTTTTATGTCACCTCTGCATTACAAATTAGAGCACCTACACCTTGATGCAGTCTCTCATAACAGCTAAGCTCAAGATTAAACAATATGCTGATGCTAAAGAAATAGCAGAAGCAGCTATAGAATACTGTTTGAAAGAAAATGTTACACATCACAGGGAATGAACTGTTGACCCATGTTCTCATTGAGAGCAGCAAGGGATCAATTGACAACTTCTAATTATGCTTCTATGGTTATTTTTCTAAGAAAGGAAAAATAATTTCTACAATAACTGTTTCCCTACTTCCAGAGATCCCCATCATCTAACTGCACTTTCTTTCACAACTGTCAGCACCATGGACAGCATGGATGCCAATGCCAAATTTCCACATGTCTGATAAAAACAACTTTTGAATTTTATCCAGGCAAGATGTGACTAAAGTTTACAGGAATCAAATATTAGTACTTTTAGTACTAGCAACTCATAAATTCAAAAACGTTTGTACTTAGAGTGTTAGTTAAAGCTCATACATTTAAATGCTTGCCTAGACTTTATTATATCATAACTTTAAAAAAAAAATCAGATGCCCCCATTATTGCTGCTTAATTTCAAACACATTAGCAGAGATTAACCAAAGTAATTATGTAGTAATCCAGAGTATTAGTCACTGTAGTCCAAAGACACATCTTCATGATGATGTCAATACTTCATTTTGATGAAAAATATTATAATTAAGACTAATTATAATTAAATTGGGCTGCTGAGTTGGGCAATGCCTATTCTGTTAGCATCCTCTATAGTATTCCTTGGCTATATAATCTCTAATCCAGCCCTTTGAACTATATTGACCCTGTAATTAGGTTGAGAAATGAAGTGATTCTGCTGTTGGTTCCCATAGCATATGGTATTTTAGCATCAGGACATTCATCAAATTTCACCACCATTGTATCTTTTTTCTTTTCTGAAAAAGCACAGTCTCTATTAATGAAAGCCTAGCCTTGCTACTATTATCCCAAGCTAAGAATAGTCTTGTTGTTATTATCTGATAGCAAGTGTTCAATAAATGTTTTCTAGATGAAATAATAGACCAGTAAATAACATCATAGTTACTGAAAAGGATGCCATCGTTGTTCAGTGAACTAATTTTTTTATAGACCTATTTATTAAAACCCAGACTTGCCTCAGGTAAAACTTTACTTTTGTTAAAAATATCTTTATAGAAAAACTACAAAGGTCATGCACTGTCATTAAAGGAATACACAGCAACTAATAATGTGGAAGCATAATGGGTATTCATGCCTCATTTTCTTAGATAAGCAATAAATTCACCTTGTAATGAGATCACCATATTGTCGCATTTGAGTGTAAGAAAATCAGGAAATAAGCTTTTTACACTTATTAACTATTAATTTAAAATTTTCTTTCAGGCCAGGAGTGGTGACTCATGCCTGTAATCCCAGCACTCAGGGAGGCTGACGTGGGAGGATCACTTGAGGTCAGGAGTTTGAGACCAGCCTGGCCAACATGGCAAAATCCTGTCTCTACCAAAAATATAAAAATGAGTTGGACATAGAGCCATGCACCTGTAATCCCAGATACTTGAGAGGCTGAGGCAGGAGAATCACTTAAATCTGGGAGGTGGAGGTTGCAATGAGCTGAGATTGTGCCACTGCACTCCAGCCTAGGCAATAGAGTGAAACTGTGTCTGAAAAAAAAATTTATATTAGAAAACTTTAGTTTATAGTTGCAATATGATATCAAATTTTGTCTTTATGCCAGGTCAAAAAAAAATGACTTTCTAATTAATACACTGAGTAATGCTTAAAAATCAATTATTTTTGTTTACAAATTTTTTTTTTTTTTTTTTTTTTTTTTTTTTTTTTTTTGGTTCTGGCTTTTTATGTTTTAAATATTCAAACTCTCCCTCCTCTGTTGTCTTGGCTCACTGGAGTACTTGAAATTAGGAGAAAACCTTTGAATAATAAAACATTTCACAATTTTATTGGTCATTGTGATAGATAAACTTCTAAAATTGCTCTTGATGATTTACATCTCCAAGTATCTATGCCCTTGTATAATCCTTTCCCTTTGAGTGCAAGCTGGGCCTAGTAACTGGCTTCTAACAAGTGGAATAGAGCAAAAGTATTTATATGTGACTTTCGAGATTTAGTTATAAAAGACTGGGAATTTTGTATTCCTCTCTCTCTCCTCTCTCTCTCTCTCTCTCTCTTTCTTCTTCTTCTTCTTCTTCTTCTTCTTCTTCTTCTTCTTCTTCTTCTTCTTCTTCTTCTTCTTCTTCTTCTCTTCCATTTGCTCTGATGAAACAATCTGGTATGACCTAAGTGTTAAGGACTCAGGGAGGTCTCTGGTTAATTGCCAAAGGGGAGTTGAGGGATTCAATTCAATAACCCTTGAGGGACTAAATTTTACCAAAATTCATGTGAGAGAGCATAGGAGTGGGTTCTTCTCCAGTTGAGTCTTCAGATGAAACTACAGCTACAATTAGAACCTTGATTGCAGCCTTGTAAGATACCCTAAAGCAGATGACTCATGTCAGATTCAACTTGCAGAAATCATGAAATAATAAATGTATATTCTTCTAAGTTGCTAAGTTTTCTGTTAGTTTGTCATGCAGCTCTATAGAATAAATACAACTATACTCCATGCATAGATGTCAGATAATAAACAGAATCAAACATAATTTAAAATAAAGATTTTCATAAAACTTAAAGATTACAAAATGACATTAAATTTAAATTTTCATGCCTCTGAAATCATCACTGCTGACCTGCAGGTTGAGAAATATGGAGGGAAGTAAGAGAAATTTATCAAGAAATATAATTTGTTGCTTAACTTGATTATTGCAACTGTTAATAAAAATATACTCCTATATTTGATAAGAATATGGACCTTATTTTTCATTATAATTGCTGTTCATTATTAAACTTCACAAAAATCACACTGACATATTTAGCAGGAGAATGCATACTTGCTTCACATTAACCAACTGTGGTAGTCATTTAACTTTCTTAAATATTTTCAATTTTCTCTTCCTGGAGAGAAGAGCCTCTTCCTGGGGCTCATGATAGAATTGTGCTTTCAATTTAACCGACTGAATGTGTGTTGTTTCCTGGAAGAAGATGCTTAATAGCCAGTGTGAAACACTGTATCAGTCTCTTCAAACTGATTGTGGAAACGTGTTTGAGAGGAGCCTCTAGTAACTTAGTTTGCTGAGTAACTACAATGAGTAATTGAGATGGAGCCTCTGATAACATAGTTTCCTGAGAAACTACAACGAGTAATAGCCATTGTCGACTCACAATGGACAAAGCAAAACATAAATTAATTTTCTGATAAAATACTACAAGTTTTGTTACTGCAGCATAACCAGGCTTAACCTAAATGATTTCTGCCCTGACATTAAGTAGATCCCATAAGTCAAAATATGGAGGCATTTGTGTGACAAACTTGCTTTTCTTTCTTTTTAACTCAAAATGCAGAAAACATTTTAATCAGATATTAGGCCATTGAAGGTTATCTTCCTTTAAGTTGCTTCCTAAAAGCTAATAGGAGAAAGAGCAGAATTTGAAAACTTTCTAAAACCTCTGAGCTCTTGATTACTTTATTTTAGTATTTGACTATGAAGTGAGTATAAATATTACTAGTCATTTTTGTAGAAATTAAACTAAAATGTAATTACAGTAAATATTCAAATACATTATGATTTAAATAAATGTATAAGAATTATATAATTAACATATTGGGCTGGGTGCTATGGCTCATGCCTGTAATCCCAGCTGTCTGTGAAGCTGACACGGGTAGATCACTCAAGGTCAGGAGTAGAGTACAAGACCTGCCTGGACAAAATGACAAAACACTGCTTCTACTAAAAATACAAAAATTAGCCAGGTGTGAAAGTGGTTGCCTGGATTCCCAGCCCCTCAGGAGGATGAGGTAGGAGAATCACTTGAACCTGGAAGGCAGAGGTTGCCATGAGCCCAGATGGCATTACTGCATTCCAGCCTGGGTGACAGAAATTGGCTTCATCTCAAAAAATAAAATAATCATCATAGTAATAAACATATTGAATATATATCATGGGAACTGTATTATTCCAAGAATTTAGTCAGTCATGTGTTTCAACAATTTTCACATATTTTAATCTATATCATTTTTAACTCTCTGCTAATTATCTTCTTTGAAAACAAATATGCAGTCACATCTGCCATCTGGAAACATAAAAACAAAACCTCAAATACATTTCCACCTTCAGTTGTAGTGTCATCCCATCCTTTCTTTTACTGAAAAACTCTTTAAAGTAGTCTATTCCACTGTTTTGATTTCCTTCCATTCTTTCTTTCTGAATCTGCTTCAGTGTTGCAAAAAATTATTATTATTTCCTTATCTCCTCCCCTACAACTTGCTTCTTTCTCCATATCTCCCACCTCAGTTGATGACAACTCAATTTTTCTTTTTATGTATAGACGAAATAATTGAATGCCATTGTTGATGGTTTTATTTTGGACATGCTCCATGCTCAATCCATCAGAGAATTGTGTTGGCTATCTTTAAAATATGTACAAATCCCAATCATTGGGATTTTGCGTTGCTTCTCATGTTGCTACATGAGTCCAAGCTGTTCTTACCTCTTGCTTGGATTTTTGCAATAGCCTACCAATTGGTATTCTTTACTCTGCCATGCCTCCTACAGTCTACTTTCTGTGAAATGACTAGAGTAACCTTTTGGAAAAGTGAACCTGGTCATATTTTTTTGTTATCATTTTATTTTTTGTTTTGTGTGTCTGTGACAGGTCTTGCTCTGTCACCCAGGCTGGAGTGCAATTGTGCCACCTTGGCACATGACAACTTCTGCCTCCCACGATTAGGTTATTCTCCCACCTCAGCCTCCTGAGTAGCTTGGACTACTGGCACACAACATCCTGCCAGGCTAATTTTTGTATTTTGGGGAGTAGATATGGGGTTTTGCCATGTTGCCCAGGCTGTCTTGAACTCCTGAACTTCAGGCAAACCCTCTCACCTTGGAACCCTAAAGTGCTAGGACCACAGCATGAACCACTGTGTCCAGTTAAGCCTTATCGTGCTTTTCCTCTGCACAATACCCTCTAATGCCTTCTCATATAATTAACAGTAAAGGGCTAAGTCCACAATAGCCTTTAAAACTCTCCATAGTTGACACCTTTGTACCCATTACATTTTCCTTCTTCTGTTCTCTCCCTTCTTTATTCTATTTTGGCCATACTTGCCTCATTTCTGTCCCCAAATCATGCCAGACACCCTAATGTCTCAAGGTATTTTCTATTATCTTTTTCTAGAATATCCTTCCCTGGTATCTTCATGGGTTTGTCTTCATTAATTGTGTTTGTTTATGTAAAATATAATCTTCTCATACCAACAATTTCTATTCCTTTTCCAACTTTGATTTTCTCCATAGCACTTACCATTACCCAAATTCTTATATATTTTTACTATTCATTTTATTTAATATCCACCCCTAAAAGGAGAATATAAGCCTCATAAGTGCAGATACTTTTTATGTTTCTATTGCTATATTCCTATTACTAGAAGTTTGTGTATTATTGAATAATTTAAGGAAGAACTTGGCTCCTACCTTCAAAATACGAAGTAGTTATCTCTAGGAATGATGATGCCTGCCTCCATTTGTCATTTTCTCCCTGGAAAATGGTTGAGATATCTACTCCCATCAAAGCATCTGTTCATGAACTTAAGAAAAAAGAGTTAGCATCGATTGCCCAGTCATAGACTAATGCCATTCTTCCCTCTCTATTCTTAGTTGCTTGGAATTTTGGAACTCATATAGAATAAAAAAGGAAAGCGAATATAGATCCTCCTCATCAAATATGTGATTCAGGTATTCACAAATGCACAGTTCACCCAGCGAATTGCAGCACTTGTTCAAAACAAATGAGCGAGTGACAATGTGTTGTTAAAATATTGATAATTTAAGGCTCTTGTCAAATAACTGCATTGTTTTGTGCTCCTAACCCAATAGTGTGGTACACGATGTGGTAAATGATGCGGGCAAGTTCAAAAAGAAGGTGTGGCTAAGCAACAAAAGAATGATGCCAAGACCAGGCAGTAAATTTTACTTGAAGTTATCCACTTGAGAAAAGAAAATAATCAGTAGTAGGTAACAATTTGAAACCATCTTCAGAGGTGAAAAAAGTAATGGGCAAAGAGATTATCAACTGTCTCATTTTACAAATCAGTAAATTGCAACAGTCTGAGCTTAAACATGATAATTAGTGCTTACATCATCTTAGTTTTCAAAATGTGATTGTCAATATTAAAATATTTAACATATACAGGAGGGCTTTCAGTTGATCTATGTTTTCTCTGCCCTTTCATTCAAGACACTAATAGAAAGTACTAGAACTAAGGATAGATATAATTAGACCTGATTACAACTCTGTCATCAACTTTAATATTAAGAGATAAATTTTAAAAATTTTGACAATGGTAAAAAAAAGCAATGCCAGATAACCTTCATCAATTTTGATTATTTCAACCCAATTTCTTTTTTCTTTCTCTGTATTATAACTTCCAGCCCAAGTCTCTCAAATCATAATTCATATGTTTATCATCTTTTCAAAGTGTCTTCTAATTTCATAGTCATTTTATAGTCAAATAATAAAAACAACAGAAAAAATTAAATAATAAAAAATAAATAAGTGAATAAAACCAATGTTGTCACTTTTCTGCTTTCCTTAACTATTTCTCATCAGTTTTCTTCCAGTGTCATCTGGCCTGTTACAAATGGCAAACTTTCAAAGCAATAATAATATTATTACTTTAAAAAGCCTCATTCTGAAACTTATCAAGGGCTATTTGGTAAAATACAATTCCTTTTCATTTGTGTTATTTCTCTTCCCTTATAATATTTATTATGCTGTGTTTTATACTCAAGAAAACAAAGAACTATTCTCCTGTGATTTCTAAGTTTATTTTACTCTTCATAATATTTATTGACTGACATATGTTTCTCAACTCTGTGAGCCTGTAGTACAATAAATTTAAGTTATCAGTAAACTAAATGAGACATTAATGGTAAAATTATTTTGACTCAGATTACAATATTTCTCACATACTTCTGATTTGCTATCATCATAAAACTCATTTATGTGGATTATAAAAGTGGCTCTTCTGATGAATTATGTAGTGTTCCACTTACTAGTCAAGAAATACGCCATTTATATTCATTTGATTTACTTCCTTCAACTGAAATTTTTCTTCTTAATATTGTTATTGAATATTATAAAATGTTTGTTAAAAATCCATATTTGGCCTAAAATACACATATAAATTATAATTCTGAGAGTATATTTCAGCACCTTGAGATCTGATCTTTGCTGAATATTTTCTAAATAATCCCTAATTTTTCCCCTCAAATAAAACACTTTTAAAGAATATTTATGGCCCCTTTCACAGTCAGCTTTTTGTTGCTTTTGCTACTCTTTTCTGTCCCAGCTTTGATAGGAAGAGTGATGGAATCACATAGAGACAGACCGGGATATGTCTCTAATAACTCCATCAGGCTACACCCTGAGCATATTCCCTTCATAGCCTGTCTGGTGCTCAGGAAAAGGTTTTCCTGAAGTCACAATAAGGCACCCCAAATTGTTTCAATATGAATTTTCTGTATTTCCAGTAAGAAGCACACATTTGTTTCACAGAACCCGTCTTTAGTAAGACTGAAACCCTCTTGCTAAAATTTGACACGCTTTTGAAATAAGAGATGCCTCTGATTAGACAATAATATAAGGCTCAATATAGAGCTGTTTCTGTAAATTCACAGAAACTATATCTAATGTAATGTTATATTAGTAATATGGCTTGACTGTGTCCCCATCTAGATCTCATCTCAAATTATACTCCCTATGTGTCAAGGGAGGGACCTATGAGACAGGTTCCTTCATGTTATTCTCATGATAGAGGGTGAGTTCTCATGAGAGTGGGTTGTTTGATAAGTGTCTGGTGCTTCTCTCTCTCTCTCCCTCTCTCTCTCTCTCTCCCCCTCCCTCCCTCCCTCCTGCCACCATGTAAGATGTGCCTTGCTTCCCCTTTGCCTTCTGCCAGACTGTAGGTTTTCTGAGGCCTCCCCAACCATGTGGAACGGTGAGTCAATTAAATTTCCTTTTTTATAAATTACCCAGTCTCCGGCAGTATCTTTATAGCAGTGTAAAAATGGATTAACACAGAGAATTGTTAGCAGTGGAATGGGGTACTTCTATAAAGATAACTGAAAATGTGGAAGCAATTTTGGAACTTGGTATTAGGCAGAAGTTGGAAGAGTCTGGAGGGCTCAGGAAGATGTGGGAAAGTTGTTAAATGGTTTTAACCAAATGCTGATAGTGACACGGGCAATGAAGTCCAGACTGAGGTGATCTTAGATGGAGATGAGGAACTTACTGGGAACTCGAGCAAACTTCACTTTTGCTCTGCTTTAACAAAGACATTGGTGGCATTTTTCCCCAGCCCTAGAGATCTGTGGAACTTTGAACTTGAGAGAGATAATTTAGGCAGAAAAAAATTTGAAGCAGCAAAGCATTCCAGACTTGAATTGGCTTTTCCTGAAAGCATATCATTATATGCACTCACAAAGAGATTGTTTGAAATTGGAACTTACATTTAAACCTAAACAAGAGTTTAGGTTTGGGAACCTCCTCCTAGACTTCAGAGGATGTACGGTAATGCAAGGATGTCCAGGCAGAAGTCTGCTGAAGGGGTGGAGTCTCCATGGAGAACCTCTACTAGGAAAGTGCAAAGGAAAAATGTGGAGTTGGAGCCTCTCCACACAGAGTCCCCTCTGGGGCAATGCCTAGTAGAGCAGTGAGGAAAGGGCCACCGTACTCCAGATATCAGAATGGTAGATCCATGGACAGCTTGCACTGTGTGCCTGGAAAACACACAGGCCCTCAAATCCAGCCTGTGACACCAGCTGCAGGGCTGCATCTTATAAAACCACTAGGGTCAAGTTGCCTGAAGACTTGGGGGTCCACTTCTTGCATCAGCATGTCCTAGATGTGAGACGTGGAGTCAAAGGAGTTAATTGTGGAGTGTTAAGATTTAAGGAGTGCCCTGACAGCTTTTAGACTTGCATGGGTCCTGTTGTCCCTTTGTTTTAGCCAATTTCTCCCATTTGGAACAGGAACATTTAACCACTGCCTGTATACCCATTGTATCTTTGAAGTAACTAACTTTTATATATATACAGGCTCCTAGGTGAAATGAACTTCCCTTTTCTGAGATGAGACTTTGGTCTTAGACTTTTGGGTTAATTCTGGAATGAGTAAAGAATTTGACTATTGGGAAGGCATAATTGTGTTTTGAAGTGTGAGAGGGACACGAGATTTGGGAGAGGCCAGGGCAGAATCATATGGTTTGGCTCTGTGGGGTGGGGACCCAAATTTTATCTTGACTTGTAATCCCCATGTGTTGAGGGAGGGACCTACAGGGAGATGATTGGATCATTAGGGTGCTTTCCCTTATGCCATTCTTATGATAGTGGGTGAGTTCTTATGATATCTGATGTTTAAAAGTTTGTCAATTTTCTTTTCTCTCTCTCTCTCTCGCCACCATGTAAGATGTGCCTTGCATCTCCTTCATCTTCCACCATGATTTTATGTTTCCTGAGTCCTTCCCAGCCATTTGGAAATGTGAGTCAATTAACTCTCTTTTCTTTATAAATAGCCAGTCTCAAAAATTCTTCATAGCAGTCTAAAAATGGACTAATACAATTAGAAATCTATGGGAAAACTTTCAATGGTTAGTATGAAATATGTTCTGAGGTCAAAAAGAGCATGATTGTTTTTCACATATCAAGGAGCATCAATTTTTAGAGAGTACCAATGAAAGAAAGAGTTACCTAAAAAGTAAATTTGCTAAAATATATGTTTAATTAATTGGAGCGATTCAGTTAAAGAACAATTGATGTTAATACTTTTAATAAATTTACACTGATTCAGGACTAAGTAAACAAATGTGTTCTATTTGTTATACTTTGGTAATTTTATCAATATCACTTTATCTGTGATATATATAATATTGAGGTTTTTTAAATCTATGTTAAACAAACAAAACAATAAATGACAAAACCTTTGACAAAATCTTAAAGCTAGCAAAAGATGTTCAGAATGCTAATTTATTTGAAAACTCTCTAATGAGTTATATTTAAGAAAACTGGGAATATATTTTATTAAGTGAAAACTTTAGGAATCTGACACCTGTCTCGGGATATTTAACATGCTATGATCTCTAAGAAGGTTTAGACATTTGTCTCTGTAGGTCAGACCTTGCATAAATGCTTTGCTCTTTCAACTCTTCTATTGACAGCAATGTGCCCTACAGTAGCCTCAGCTTACTGCCTTGACTGTTCCAAGCTTTGGTTCTGGAAGAGAAAGACCATGCAGATCCCAGCGAACGTCATGAGTTGAGACAGAGCTGAGAGTACACGGAGAGCAAAGTGTCTAGATTTTTCAAGACAAAGGAACCAAGACAAGAGAACTACAAGGAAAGAGAATGCTGGCAATCTACAGAGCATCTCTGTAAAGTATTCAGTAGAATACTGATTACTGAATATGTATGAGGAAACTACCCAAGCACAGAAAAAGAACCAGCTGGAAAGATCAAATGAATAGTGCTCAGCGTTGCACAGTGACAAAAATAGAACCAGCCAGGCAAGAAAATCTCATAATTTACGGAGCATTAAGTAGAACACTCAGAAATGCCATGCCTCTCTAGTGGTAAATAATTATCCTATATCAAACACTGTTTTTAATTTCTGAAACAAAAAAATAAAACAAGATCTGTAAGCATCAAACTGTATCTAATTAATTTAACCCCACCTCTCAATGCATGCAATTAAAGTTACCCAGTCAGTATGCAAAGAAGCAGTAGAAACACAGCTCAGAAGGAGAGGATAATCAATACCTTAATCAATAATTTGAGAATTGAGAGAGCTGAAACATGTTAAAATTTGCAGACAAGAACATTAAAGCAACTACATTAACTGTAGTCCATATGTTCAACAAGTTAAGAAAACAAGATCTCTTAAAAAACAATTCAATTTAACTCTTAGAAATGAACATTATATTGCTTAAAATTAAAAAAAAATACACTGATGAGATAAATGATAGATTAAATATTGCAAAAGAAAAGATTAATAACCTTGAAGACATAACAACAGAAGTAAACAAAATGTAACACAGAGAAAAAGAATCTTAAAAAACGCAAAGAACATGAATGAACTGTGAGAAAATCCCTACAACCTAATATATAGACAGAGAACCTGAAAGTGTGAAATTATACATAAATAAATACTGAAATGTGCCCAATTCGATACAAAGTCTCATAGATCAAAAAACTCAATGACCCCAAAGCACCAGAAAACCAAAATGACACTATGCTCAAATTGCTCAAAACCAGTCAGAAAGAGATAATCTTAAAAGCAGCCAGATGGCAGGAAAGTGGGCAGTGGTGATGTTATCACAAATTGGTAGAAACAGTCAATAGAAATTTAGGACAGATACAGAAGGCTTGGATGCCTTTCCCAATGAAAGTAGACTAAAAATTATTTTCTAGTGCACAATGAACATTTACAAACATAAAACACATTCTTAGCTATGGAAGAAGTATCAATGAATTTAAAAGTTATCACATCATATAATGTATTTTATCTGATAAAAAAGGAATGAAATTAGAAATAAATAACAAAAACGCATTTTGAAAATTCCCAAATATGTATTTGGAAACTAAATAGAACACATATAAAGAAAAAGATAGAAAGTACATTGAACTGAATTAACATAAAGCTGAAGAACATCAAAATTTGTAGGATGGATCTAATGTAGTATTTAAGGGAAATTTGTGTCAGTATATGCCTGATTTAGAAAAGAAAAATTCCATATTGATTTAAGTCCTAGGAAAGCAGAAAAATACAATAATTAAAATACAAACCAGTGGAAGAATCATGAAAATCAAAGAGGGAGAGAGCTAGACAGAGAGGCAGACACATAGACAGAAAGAGCAAAATTAATAAAATTTAAAAGTATTTCAAAAGAAAAACATAGTTGATAAACTTTTAGCCATATTAATCAGGTAAAACTGATAAAAAATACACCAAAAGTAATATACAGGATGAATGAGGCACCATCACTACAGATTCCGTGAATATTAACATAAAAATATGGTAATATTATAAACAATTTGGTACAAGTATATTCTGTAACTTAGATTTAAATGAGCAATTTCCTTGAAGATCACGAGATACTAACGTTGACTCAAGAATAGCTAACCCAAATACCCTTATATTTTTTAAAAATTGAGTTTTCAGTTAAAAGCCTTCCACAAAGGAAAACCCTACTCCCAGAAGGCTTTAGTTAGACAGTCTACTAAATATCAATGGAAGAAAGAATATCTGTTCTTCACATGCTCTTCCAGAAAATTGACCAAGAGGGAATTTTCTTAAATAATTCTATGAGGTCAGCATTATTTTGATACCAAAATCAGAAGAAGACATTATCAAAAAAGAAAATTATAGAAGAATATTTATAATGAATGTATATCCAAAAAAGTTTTAACTAAATGCTACCAAATTAAATACAACAATATATAGAAAGATAATACATCATGAGAATAAGTGAAGTTTATTTCAGCAAAATACATGATTTAACATTCCAAAATCAATGAATGTAATTCACCAAATACTGTATTAAAAATAAAAGTCTTATGATAATCTCAATAGATGCAGAAAAAGCATCTTAAAAACTCTAATATCTATTCATGAAAGATTTCATCAAAGAAGAAATAGAGAACTTTCTTATCTTGATAAAAGACATCTATGTAAAAATTTATAGCTAACCTCATACTTACTGGTGAAAGAAATGAAGGCTTTTCTCAAGATAAAAAGTGCAAGGATTTCTGCTCTCACAGCTACTATTCCACATTGCATTTGCAGCTCCAGTCAGTGCAATGGGCAAGAATGAAAGGCATTCAGATTACAAAGAAACAAAACTATTTGCAAATGATATATTTGCCTGTGTACAAATACAGTGGCAACTACAAAAGAGCCATTAGAATTAAAGTGAGTTTAGTAAAGACATAAGATCAATATATGAAAATAAATATTTCTATTTTTTTTGTTGTTTTTGGAGACAGTCTCCCTCTGTCATCCAGGCAGGAGCCCAGTTGCATGATCATCACTGAATGCAGGATTGACCTCCCAGGCTCAAGCAATCACCCTGTCTCAACTACCCAAGCAGGTGGAACTACAGGCCCACACCACTACACCTGGCTAAGTTTTGTGTTTTTTTGTAGAGACAGTGTTTCATTATGTTGCCCGGGCTAGACTTGAGTTTGTGAGCTTAAGCTGTTCACCCACCTTGGCCTCCCAAAGTGCTGATATTATAGGCATGAACCATTATGCCCAGACATAAATAATATTTCTATACACTAACAATTGATTGTAGAAAATTGAAATGTTAAAATATACAATATATAATAATATGAAAATATAAGACATATTGAGGTATAAATTTGATCAATAATTTGCAAAACTTACAAGAATGGTTAACACAAAATAATTTGAGAGATTTTTAAAAGAGCAAAATAAATATAGAATATAATGTAGTTGGATCCCAAAACTCAACATCATCAAGTTCTATACAAATTTATGTATAAAAACAATATCATTACAACTTCCAGCAGGTACTTTTCGTTGACATTGATAAGCAGACGCTAAAATTTATGTAATAATGAAAAAGCAGCTTTGAAAAACAAGAAAGTTGAAGGACCTTGACTATTTACTTTAAATCTTATAATATTTTAAGATTCGGTATTAATATGTTATTGTATTTTAATATGTATTTTAAGTTTATAATTATCATAAACCATAATAATGAAGTTCATATACTACTGGTATGAAGATGAACAGCTAAGTGGAACATAAGATAAAATTCAGAAATAGTTCCACAGTATATGGTCGATCAATTTTTATGTAAAAGCAATTCAGTGAAGAACATATAGGATCTTTACAAATAGTGATGGAACATGCAGTCATGCATTTGCAGGAAAACGGCTTGTATAACTAATGCTATAATAAGTCTAAATGGAAAACCTCATCTTATAAAACTTCTAGTAGAAAAGATGAAAGAAAAATTACTGTGGCCTTGAATTAGGTAAAGGATTTCTTAGCTGTAACACTAAAAACACACTCTACAAGAATACAGATAAATTAGATTCTACCGAAATTAAGAGTTTCTGCTCTCTGAAAGATTTTAAGAAAGAGAAAAGACATGTCCTGAATTGGCAGAAAGTATGTTTCAATTATTTATCTGACAAAATTTTTGTATTATGATTTGTAAAGTGTTCTTGAAGCTCAATAATAATAAAATATACAACCCAATAAAAAATAAGCCAAGAGTTTGAAGATTTTATCGAAGAAGCTATATGAAACAGGAAATAAAACTATCAAAAGATGCTCAACATCATTTTTATTTAAAAAAAATACAAAGTAAAAGCACAATGAGATACCACTATGCACATATTAGGATGCCTAAAACTAAAAAAAAAAAAAAAAAATTATACAGCCTAATCATAATGAATGTTGGTATAGGAGGGAACTGAAACTCATATCCATTGCTGGTGGGACTGTAAAATGGAACAACTGCTTTGTAAAGTTGTAAAATGGGCCAGGCACAGTGGCTCACTTCTGTAATCCTAGCACTTTGGGAGGCCCAGGTGGGTGAATCACCTGAGGTTAGGAGTTGGAGACCAGCCTGGCCAACATGGTGAAAACCTGATTCTAATAAATAAAAAATTAACCGGGTGTGGTAGTGAGTGCCTGTAGTCCCAGCTACTGGGTAGGTGGAGGCGAGAGAATCGCTTGAATCTGGGAGGTGGAGGTTGCAGTGAGCCGAGATCATGCTGCTGCACTCCAGCCTGGGTGATACAGCCAACAAACAGATGAGAAAAATGCTCATCATCACTGGTCATTACAGAAATGCAATCAAAACCACATTGAGACACCATCTCACACCAGTTAGAATGGTAATCATTAAAAAATCAGGAGACAACAGATGCTGGAGCGGATGTGAAGAAATAGGAATGCTTTTATACTGTTGGTTGGAGTGTAAATTAGTTCAACCATTGTGAAAGACAGTGTGGTGATTCCTCAAGGACCTAGAAATAGAAATTCCATTTGACCCAACAATTCCATTATTGAGTATACACCCAAAGGATTATAAATGATTCCATTATAAAGATACATGCACACACATGTTTACTGTGGCACTGTTCATAATAGCAAGGACTTGGAAACAACCTAAATGTCCATCAATGATAGACTGGGTAAAAAAATGTGGTACATATATACCATGGAATACTATGCAGCCATGAAAAAGATGAGTTCATGTCCTCTGCAGGGACATGGATGAAGCTGAGAACAATCATTTTCAGCAAACTGATACAGGAACAAAAAACCAAACATCTCATGTTCTCACTCATAAATGTGTGTTCAACAGTGAGAACACATGGACACATGGAGAGGAACATTACACACTGGGGTCTGTTGGGAGATATGGGGCTAGAGGAGGGATAGAAGGGGAGTGGGGAAATTGTGGAGGGGTAATATTAGGAGAAATACCTCATGTTGGTGACTGGGGGGATGGAGGCAGCAAACCACCATGGCACGTGTATACCTATGCAACAAACCTGCATGTTCTGTACATGTACCCCAGAACTTAAAGTATACTAATGAAAGAAAGAAAGAAAGAAAGAAAGAAAGAAAGAAAGAAAGAAAGAAGGAAAGAAAGAAAGAAAGAAAGAAAATGATTTGATAATGTTTTAAGAAGTTGACTATACATTTATGATATGGCTCAGCTATTCCACACTTAGGATTTGAAATTTTCCAAATATACAAAAGAAATGAAAACATATGTCTACAACAAAGACCTGTACATGGCTGTTTGTAACAGTTTGACCTGTAATAGGCAGAAACTGAAATTAATCTAAATACTCATTAAAAGTGAATAAATTATATTATGTCCATGCCTCAGTCATAAAGAGGAATAAACTACTAAAAACATGCAACTTATGGATTCATCTCAAAAAATTAAACTAAATTAGTAAAGGCAGGTACCAAGCAACAGCATATAATTTAATTTCATTAATACAAAATTATAGAAAATATAAATTAATTTACGTAGATAGAGAATCAGTGGCTGCCTGAGTGTGGCTGGAATAAGGAGAGGTAGGAATGAGAAACCCTGAAGTGGTACAAGTAGACTTTGGGAGTTAAGAATATATTCAATAGGCTGGCACGGTGGTTCACACTTGTGAACCACCAGCACTTTGGGAGGCCAAGGTAGGCAAATAACAAGGTCAGGAGTTCAAGATCAGCTTGGGCAACGTAGTGAAATTCCATCTCTACTAAAAATACAAAAATTAGGTGGGAGTGGTGGTGGGCACCTGTAATCCCAGCTACTCAGGAGGCTGAGGCAGGAGAATTGCTTGAATTCAGGAGGCAGAGGTTGCAGTGAGCCTAGATCATGTCATTGCTCTACAGCCTGGGTGACAGAGTGAGACGACGTCTCAAAAAAAAAAAAAGAGAATATATTCAATAAATTGGGTGTACTGATGGTCTCACAGGTGCATACATATAGAGCATCTTATCATGTTACACATTTTCAATATATACAGTTAGTTCTATTTCAATTACACCTTTAAAAAGCTGTTAGAAAACTTGATAATCTTTCATATTAATTTTTCTCAATCTCAAAATTATAATTTATAGAAATATTTAGAATTCTACCAAAGCACAGTTAAGAAAACCCATAGTGAATTTGTTCTCTGATATAACCATACATATTCCTAACTAACCCCAACTTCCTTAAATGAATGTGTATATATTTACATCCATACACACTTATATACATATATATATGTGTGTGTGTCTATCACACACACACATATATATACACATATTAATATTCAGAAGTAATTTACATGAAAGGCATCAAAATCTTAATTTTTATTTTGCTCAGCATCTTTATAAACATATTTCTTGGCAAACAGAAGTGCTCAATTTTCCTTCTTAACAGTCTGCCTTCCTTTCAACTACTTTCTCTTTATTTGATGATACTTGTTCTGAAAGTCAAAGGATCTCCTTCTAATGAAAGCTCCTCTTAGCATTGTGTTTCTAGAATCTGCTGTGCATCTGGGCCACACTAGCGTGCTTGGTGGGGTTGCATTTTCCCCTAAACACCTCACTGACAAAGCAGATTAGTTTTATGACTGAAATATTTCCCTGTTAAGTATCTCTTCAGTCTTTCTGCAACTCTAGCACCAAGGAAAAGAAAACGTAATGTTTCCATGTGTTTTATTTTAATTGAATTAGCTGCAAGAACAAAATACTTTTCATTTTCAGATTGAGAGAAAATTGCTGCCTTGGTTCCAAATCACTGCTTGGTAACCAAATAGTTCTTTTCAACCTAGATTTATTATATTTCTACTTTCATGTGGAAAAATTTTGCAGTCACTGTTGTTTGAAACATTAGTTGGTAAACTCTTTTCCTGCCTGACACTTTCCTCATTAGGACACTGAGAAAATTAAACTGATTCTATCACTCTCTTTCCTAATACACTGGTAATACTTTATGTGCTATAGGCTGAGAGAGAGGAAATTTAACTGTGACTTCTAAGAACTATCTTCCCATTAGGGTAACAAAATATTTTATGTTCCTGTCAGGGTGGATGTGGTGGAATGACTGAGAAGCATGGTTTTTAATCTCATCACCTACAAGCTGTGGTAAATCGCCAGATGTACCTGTAGCGTTGTTCCTAGAACAATGTCTGAGACCTTTTAAAACAAATATATGAAGGGGCCAAATATTTCCTAATTAGAACTTTCATGTGCTCTAGTTTTTAATCAGCAGTCACTTTGAGACAGTCCTTTACAATCACATTACAGAATTTATGCCCTTGGGTAAGACTTTCCCTGCCTGGGATTAAGGTGTGAAGAACACAGCCTTTGGAGTAAGAAACACCACTACATTTCTCTTTGCCACTTCCTGTTTGATATATTCTTGACATAAGTTTCTTCAAGTATCTGTTTATGCTTCTGTGATACAGTGTTAATAATTTTAGTTAGAGGAAAGCTAAATTTGGCCATAAACAGATGCAAAAAGCAACGTCTTAATTTAAAAAAGCAAGAAGTTTATTCTCTCCCACAAAGCTGTCCAGAGTTGAAGACAAGATGGCTTTTTAATCTTCAAGACACAGTTCTGTCTCTGGCAACAAGGCTGTTGTGTATCATCTCCAGCCGATGGAAAGTATAAGGAGGAAAATGAAGGTAAGTCATTTCCACGTCGAAGATTGTATACAGAGTGCACAGTCAACACTCCTGCTTTCTTCCTATTGGCCAGGGCTTGATCACAAGGCCCATCAGGGTGCATGGAAGTCTGAGAGAGAGCATCTCCAGCTGGGAGGCCCTGTGCACACCTAAAACTTGGAGATATCTCTTTCCAAAAGGAAGAAGGAATACAAGTAAATAAATAATCTACATTAACTAGCTATTACATATGTTGCAAATATGTTTTCTAGGTCTGGCACTTGCATTTTAGATTTTCTTATGATGTTTTGTCACATGGAGATTTTCATTTTTTATTTGACTTTAGTGAAACAATTTCCTTTTTCGTATGAATGCTTACATTTGTTTGTTTTTTAAAGGCTGTAAAACATTCCTTTACAGGAGCTTTTAAATGTTTGAAAGTTTATTTTTAGTCATTTTGATCTTTAACGCATCTGGAGTTTATATGTTATAATATGAGGTGTGAAGAAACAGTCTAATTTTATATCTTCTATGGAGAAATAATTATTATAGCTCTTATTGACTACCTCATCTTTTATCAATTTCTTCCTCTTCTTCTTTGTCTCTTATAATTTCTGTTTTTTTGTTTTTTTATTTCCAGTACACAAATAAAGTTTTGTGAATAGTGATAAAGTGAACTCTCAGGTAGCAATGATTCAAGTCAAGCCTACTCCCTTGTATTTTATATTTCATATTCATTTCTCTTTTCAAGTTTATTCTATTCCCACACCCACCCATTTTTACACTTCTTTCTTTTCCTCATTTCCCTTTATCTTTCTCCTCCTCCTGCTCCTCCTTCTCCTTCTCCTTCTCCTTCTCCTTCTCCTTCTGCTTCTCCTTCTCCTTCTCCTTCTTCTTCTTCTTCTTCTTTTTTTGCTCTTCTTGCCAAGGCTGGAGTGCAATGGTGTGATATTGGCTCATCGAAACCTCCACCTCCCGGGTTCAAGTGATTTTCCTGCCTCAGCCTCCTGAGTAGTTAAGATTACAGGCGCCCACCACTATGCCCAGTTAATTTTGTATTTTTTGTAGAGATGGGATTTCTCCATTGTTGGTCAGGCTGGTCTTGAACTCCTGATCTTAGGTGATCTGCCTGCCTCGGCCTCCCAAAGTTTTCTCTTCCTTCTTACTTCTTTTCCTCTCCATCTCCCCTTCTGCATCCCACTCTTCCTCCTATTTTCATGTAAATATAATACTAAATTAGTGCATGTACTAAGTTTTGAAAAATTCAAATTTATATGTCTAACTAAAATAATAAGCAAATTAGTAATTCTTCCCTCCAAATTCCAGGGAATTCTAAAAGATTATAGCTAGTTAGGAAGCTAGACAGTTGCATATGTATATATTCATATATATATATATATATATATATATACACACATATTTATATACACACACGTAACTATAAAAACGTATAATATACATAATATTTGTATATGGCATATAAACAAATTATATAATAAATAAATGTATGTATATAAATAAATAAATATAAATATATACTTAATAATCTAGGATATAATTAAACATATATGTCAAAGCAAATAAGACTAACAAGTTTTTATTTTAAAGGCCTAATTTCCTTACAGAGAATTAAAAAATCATTCTAAGTTCAAGCAAGTTTATAATAAATACTGATCCCATTACACTCTCATTCAGAGATGATGACAATATATTGAGTGTTGAGACTCAGAAAACAGTACACCCAATATTGCACTTACACAGCCTGTAATAAAGAAGCAGCCTGAAGCTCTGCCTGACCACCCTGCAAGTCTCTCAATCCTTTGTCTCTCCTGAAACACAGGATAAGGCCATTATGAAGTTTCCTTATTTACCAGAAAGCAGAAATTTACAGAGAAACACAATTGCCCTTGATCCTGTCCCTGAAATTTCATGAAATAGATAAGATTAAAATTCACATCAAAGAGAAAGATGTTGAAAATTAAACACCAATCCTAAACCACAGATGAACTTCATCTCAAACGATTACATGTTCTCAGGTCCCAATTCAATTCCCAAAGAGAATCATCTACAACCAATTACCTGGTCTTCAGCCCCCACTCTTCAAATCCCCTTCCAACAAAGAGGGCATTTAGATATCAACTATCTGGTCCTTTCTTTGAATTTTTATGTTTTGTATAACTTCCGTGAACATGTGTGCACATAATAAATTTATTATGCTTTTCTTGTGTGAACCTTCCTTAAAGGCATGTCAGCCATAACCCTTCACGATGAAGAATAAAAAGATTACTTCCTTTCCACCTCTAAATTAGTTAATTTCAAATTTACCAAAATTGTCATTCTTTTTCATGAATATGTAATGTATCTGACATAGTTATGAAATGCAGCTAAAATAGTTGATTTCCATAATGTACCATAATAAATATTAAGCAAATAACTTGAGATGTGATTTTAGTTCACTGAGAATTGAGGGAATCTTGACTTGATGGACTCACCACCCTTCTACGTACTCTTCCCTGACAGCCCATTTAATCTCCCAGTAGCTATAACACAAAGATAATTTTTTGTCTCAAAAACATATTGTTGTGTTTTCCCTGAGGCTGTATCCACATGCAATAATTATTTTACTTTTTTAAAAAAGATAAATAAGAACAAATGGTTTTCGCTGAACTTTCAAAGCATGATTTAATCAGATTAAGAAAAAAAAAAGGACCCAAGCTACTTAAAAGGCATAAGTGGCAACCTTTATTGAAAAGCCACTTGATTTCTGCTCTTTGGAGATTTTAGTGTCATCAGATCACTCTTAAGAAATGTTAAGATTATGCAATTGACATCAGTTGAATTTTAGATCCTGGAGAAATTGTATGTACTCTGCAAACAATTCTGACTTCTTGGTGGGTCTCCTTTTACTTTTTAGCAAAAAATAGAAAACAGAAGCTAAATACTTTTGCTAGATCTTAAGGCCTACCAATTTATATTATACCAGCTTAAATTCATTTATATATTTTAATAGCTATTTACTAATTGCATATTATGTTAGACTTTATAGATTGCTAAAATAGATGAAAAATAATTGATTGAGATGAGTAAGAAATAATCATTGATTTGCCTTTAACAAGTTAAACCAAAAGAGAAAATGCATTAGTAAAAAAGCAGAGGCAAATTTCATTTTATCGTGTTCATTTTGTTGAGCTTCAGGTGTCAGATTTTTCATAAACAGAAGGTTTCTGGTAACCTTGCATTTAGTAAGTCTATCAGTGCCATTTTCCCAACGGTCCATGCTCATTTCTTTTCTATGTGTCACTTTTAGTAATAACTTTAATACTTAAGACAGTTTTACTATTAGTGTATCTGTTGTGGTGATTTATAATCAGATATTTTTATATTACTATTGTGATTATCTTGGGGCATCACAAACCTTTCCAAAAGACCGCAATGTATTGATAAGACAGCAAACTTAATTTATAAATTTCACAGGTATTCTGACTGCTCCAACAACCAGTCCTTCCCCCATCTCTCTCCCTGTCTGTCTATTCCCTAAGACACAATAGTGAAACTAGGTCAGATAGTTACCCTACAATGTCTTCTCAGTGCTCAAGTGAAAGAGTCACACATTTCTTACTTTAAAAGCCCGAAATGGTTAAACTTAGTAAGAAAGATACAAGCTTCTTGGTACAAGAGGCCTAGTTTTTAGACTCTCTCAGTTTGTGGCATATTTTCTTCACTAAGTTATGAGTGCAATGAAATGGTTCTTGGAGAAAATTAAAAGTGCTACTTCAGTGAACACGTGAATGATAAAGAAAGGAAAACTGCCTTATTACCGATTTGGAGAAAGTTTCAGCGGACTGAATAGAAGACAAAACCAGCCATAGCATTTCCTTAAGTCAGGACATAGTCTGGAGCAGGATCCTAACCCTCAATTTTATGAAAGCTGAAAGAGTTGATGAAGCTACAGAAGAAAAGTTTGAAGCTGTCAGACAATTTCCATAACTTACAAGTCCAAGGTGAAGCAGCAAGAGCTGACATAGAAGCTGCAGCGAGTTATGCAGAAAATCTAGCCAAGACCATTGATGAAGGTGGCTACACTAAACAGATTTTCAGTGTAAAAGAAACAGTCTTTACTGGAAGAAGGTGCCATATAGGCCTTTCATAGATAGAAGTCAATGCCTGGCTTTGAAGTTTCAAAGGACAGGCCAACTCTTGTGTTACGTGCTAATGTATCTGGGGACTTTAAGTGGAAGCCAATCCTCGTTTACTATTCTCGAAATCCTGGATATGATAAAGCCTGGATGAGAGTACATCTGTTTACAGCATGGTTTACTGAATATTTTAAGCACATGTTGAGACCCACTGCTCAGAAAAAACATTAATTTCAAAATATTACTGCTAATTGACAATGCACCTAGCCACCCAAGAGCTCTGAAGGAGATGCACAAGGAAATTGATGTTATTTTGATGCCTATTAACACAATATATATTCTATAACCCATTGATCAAAAAGTAATTTCAACTTTCAAGTATCATTATTGAAGAAACACATTTTGTAAGGCTAGAGCTGCCATAGACAGTGATTCCTCTTATGTATCTGGGCAAAAGAAACTGAAACCTTTCTGAAGAGGGTTCACCATTCCATGTATCATCAAGAACATTCATGATTCATGAAAGGAGGTCAAAACATCATTAACAGTAGTTTGAAATAAGGTAATTCTGACCCTCATGGATGACTTTTAGGTGCTTAAGAAAAAAGTAACTGCAAATGTCATGGAAATATCAAGAGAACTAATGGAAACTGAAGATGTGACAGAATTGCTATAATCTCATGATAGAACTGGAATAGATGAGGAATTGTTTCTTATGGACAGGCAAAGAAACTGGTTTCTTAAGACAGAAACTACTGTTGGTAAAGATGCTGTGAACATTGTTGAAATGACAATAATGGATTTAGAAAATTTCATAAACTTGGTTAGTCAGTAGTGGCAGGGTTTGAGAGGATTGACTCTAATTTTCAGACAAGTTCTGCTGTGGGTAAAGACTGTCAAACAGCATCAGATGCTAGAGAGAAATGCTTTGTGAAACGAAGAGTCAATTGATGCCGTGAACTTCATTGTTGTCTTATTTTAAGAAACTGCTACACTCGTGTCAATCTTCAGCAACTTCCACCCTGAGCAATGAGCAGGCATCAGCATAGAAGCAACACCCTTCACCAGCAAAAAGATTACAGTTTGTTGGAGGCTCAGATGATTGCCAGCATTTTTAGCAATAAATTATTTTTAAATGTAAGTATGTAGATTGTCTTTTAGACATACCGCTATTGCACACTTAATAGACTACATTATAGTTCACACTTAATGTTTATATGCATTGGGAAATCAAAGAACTTGTGCGACTCCCCCAAATTTATATGTTAAAACCTATTCCCAATGTGACAGTGTTAGGAGATGAGGCCTTTCAGTGGTGACTAGGTCATAAAGGTTGACCTTTCAGGAATGAGATTAGTGTCCTTATAAAAGATGTCCCAGAACGTTGCCTCATCCCTTCAATCATGTGCGGACACAGCAGAAAGATGGCCATCCGTGAACCAAAAAGTGTACCCAGCCCTCATAAGATGCTGAATCTGTCAACATCCAGTTTAAAACTTCCCAGCATCCCTGTGGCAGATAAATTTATGTTGTTTATAAGCCACCTAGTCTATGATATTCTTATGGCAACCTGAATGGACTAAGACCTCCATGCTATGAAAGATGAGATTTGGGTAGATATTTCCACATAAACAGCACTTCAGCAAAGGTACACAAGTATTAACCAGTTTTAAGTACACCAGGAACTGTTGCCTCTCCTCCTCCTCCCCCCTCCCTGTCCTCATCCTCTTCCTCCCCCTCCTCCTCCCCATCCTCCTCCTCCTTTTCCTCCTCCTTCATTCTTCTTCTTCTTCTTCTTCTTCTTCTTCTTCTTCTTCTTCTTCTTCTTCTTCTTCTTCTTCTTCTTCTTCTTTTCTTCTTCTTCTTCTTCTTCTTCTTCTTCTTCTTCTTCTTCTTCTTCTTCTTCTTCTTCTTCTTCTTCTTCTTCTTTCTCTTCCTCTTCCTCCTCCTCCTCCTCTTCTCTTCTTCCTTCTTTTATCAAAAAGGATTAGAATGGAAGGGGAATTCAACCAAATATCTATGTAGTGTGTGGACAAAATACCTGATCTTGGAGTTATTTTAATGCCTAGCGATAAAAAAAAAATGACTCTATCCAGAAATTGAAAAGTTTAAACAAGACAATGGCATTATTAGACAAATATTTGAAACAATCAGGAAGAAACTGAACATGTATAATCTAAACAAACATGGAGAGGATAGTTTTAATATAAACAGTACTAAAGTTATTGAATTAGCAGGTGTTGATTAGAAACAGGAGTACCAGAGAATGCAGAGTCACGGGAGGCACATTCGCTGACATACATCATGTAGCAATTATATAAGAAGAATTTCTGAGAATAATGTAGAACAAATTGGATCTGAAGAGTCTCAGGTACTAGGAGAGTTGGATGAACCTATAAAATTAGGAGTTTAAAATGGTTGATGGCCAAAAATACAAAGAAAATTTAATAAATTTTCCACATGATTTAACTGACATTTCAATCAAATGTGAAGTAAAATTAACCATCTATCATTATGAAAACATGATAGATTTTTGTTTGTTTGTTTGTTTGTTTGTTTGTTTGTTTTTGTTTGTTTTTGAGACGGAGTTTCACTCTTGTTACCGAGGCTGGAGTGCAATGGCGCGATCTCGGCTCACCACAACCTCCGCCTCCTGGGTTCAGGCAATTCTCCTGCCTCAGCCTCCTGAGTAGCTGGGACTACAGGCACGCACCACCATGCCCAGCTAATTTGTCTGTGTTTTTAGTAGAGACGGGGTTTCACAATGTTGACCAGTATGGTCTCGATCTCTTGACCTTGTGATCCACCCGTCTCAGCCTCCCAGAGTGAAGGGTTTTTATACATTAGGCTTACTATTGGGGAAAACAGTAATTTGCATATTTTCATTGATCTAAAGACCCATAATTTTCAATGGCAGTGGTTATATCCAGAGAAGATATTTGGAAAATAAGTATGTTTTTGATTATCAGATGATTCAATATTGGCCTTCACCAGGTGGCAGTCAGATACACTAGGCCACCTACAGTATTTTCAATATACCTGCACAATACAGAATTATGTCATACACTGCACAAATGTGGAATGTCCCACCAAATTTTCATGTAATGAAAAGCCTGTTTACAACCTTTGTAGTCTAGAGAATTATGTTATATTACAAATAAATTCAACTTATTTTTATACCCTTTGATATTACATTTTAGTCTAGAGACTTATGTTACATTACAAATAAATTCCACTTTTTATTCCATTTGATGTATGTGGAATTTTCTAGGAATGCTGAACACTTGCAAATAGAGAGGGATATATTTTCTTTGTTTGAAACTTTACAAGATTCTTTCGTCATTTTATAAGATTACATCAGTGCAAACAGCACTGCCAGTGATTTTGGAAAAACCTATACAACTTCGCTGTGTCAGTCTGCATTTGAAGCTACAATTTTCTCAGTCATCTTTTTTTTTTTTTTTCTTTAAGGCGGAGTCTTGCTCTGTCACCCAGACTGGAGTGCAGTGGCACGATCTCAGCTCACTGCAGCCTCTGCCTCCCAGGTTCCAGTGATTCTCCTGCCTCAGCCTCCTATATAGCTGGAATTACAGGTGCCCGCCACTATGACTGACTAATTTTTGTCTTTTTAGTGGAGACAGGGTTTTACCATGTTGACCAGGCTGGTCTCGAACTCCTGATCTCAGGTGATCCCCCTGCTTTGGCCTCCCAAAGTGCTGGGATTACAGGCATGAGTCACGGCACCTGGCCCTTCTCAGTAATCTTACACAGAGTTATATACATGTATGGTTCATTTGAAATGTCCGCTAGAAATGCTGTTTTCTAACATTTATGTACTGAAACATATCATTTAATTATTTTGCTTTTACATAATCTTTATATTATAGTTGGGTAATTACAATGTTTCTTTCCAAAATTATGTTTGTAGGTAGTGATCTGCTCTATGAATTTTACTATGGATAGTAAAGATGATATTAAAAAAGGATTTATACCTTAGAATTTACCATAGTGTTTGTGGAACCTTAAAATATATTAGCCACTTTCACCCACATTTTGTCATTCAATCTGCTCACTACTGTTTTGGGTAAATAGGGCAATAGTCATTTTTAAGTCCCATTTTTAAGATGCAAAAGCCAAGGTTAAAATATAGATAATGATTTATCTGTGATCATACAAGTTTAGCCAGTGCCAGATCCAGAATCAGAATACAGATCCTTGCTTTAACTTTGAACACTTAGCACAATGTCATGTTGCTGCCCTAGGGGGTGCAGTGAATACAGACTATCTTATAATGATTTTCTTTTCTTTTTTTTTTTGCTACTCAAATACTCTTATATACAGAATGTTGTGTCCACTGTTTGGACACTTTGAGCTTCCTTAAAACTCAAATTTAGCACAAAACTTCATTTCCCATTGTATTCTTATACAAATATAAATCTTCACTAATAAAGGGAGCATGAATATTGAGTCAATATTCTGAATATTTCAGAGCCAAACTAAAACAAACAAACAATATCCCCCAATTTTAGCTTTAATTGGTAGGTATTTCAAATCAAAGAAATATTTAGTTTTTCTTTCTGGCTATATGTTTTCCCCTAACCCTGGCTTGTTCTGATAATTGTCATGAACACTTCATTTCATTTTCTTGCTATCAGCTTAAGCCCAGCAGCTTTGCTGCCTACTGCTATCAACCAATGCTCTGATTGAGCAGACGGTGCAGAGTGGCAGCAAAGGACACACTGATTGCCTTTAATGAATGGAATTTGTGATTTTGGGTTTCCAATGGAATCTTTAAGGGAAAGCCTATTCACATCCTGCCTCAGTAGCAACAGAGCAGTGGTGAAACTTTTTTGGCTGTTTACTAAAAGCTTTTACTTTACAAAAATTTCACCTCTGCAAGATAGATAAATGGTGAAATAGGAAGTGGAAAAATTATGTTATTTAGGAATAACAGAAGAAAACGTATTAGAAAACCCAACACCTCTTCCAGAACTACAAATTTAGGTGAATGGCTGATGTACCTGAATTTCTGAAGTTTTTTACTAAAATAAATGCCAACAGCTTCAAATACTTACTTACATGTTTTAGAAATGCATTTAAGCCAATTATTAACAGAAAGAATTTGGTTGGTCTTGTATATAATAAACAGATATCTTTAAAAAACACACAAAGTTGTACATTTTGTCTCTAATAGTTGAATAGTATACTCACCAGATAAATATATCAGAGAGTAAGCTTAATAAGGTACACCAATCTCACCAAAACATTATCAATATTTAAATTTCTCTTCAAATTCTCTAACTGTCTCTCCTTATCCCATCTTCTTTCCTCAATTTCCTTCTTTCTTTTTGTCCCAAATTTACCCTGCATAATTTTCACTAAAATTTGGATGTAGAAATTACTACATGGCATATTTAAGAGGGACAAATAGAAAAAATCCCAGTGGAAACAACTCGCATAATGAAAGGACGTGAAGCAAAGACACGGAGGAAAGTCTTGTTAATCTTTAACTATCTTTTACCCTAGATTATAGTCTTATCATTAACATGGATGAAGTACTTTCAGAAAACCACATTTATGTAAGACTTCAGTGTATCTCTAAATAAGCCTATAAGTTCATACAATCAAGTGATATGAAGAACCCTGAAAGAGTAAACTATAAAGGTGAGATCAGGCAAGAGATCATAACTACAGCATATTTGACTTTTGGGGAAAGTTTCAGAGCAAGTGGGGTTTGGTTACCATGATTTCAGCTTGATTTTGCTTCAAAATATAATTGAGCATATGAAGTCAGACCACAGTGGAGCAGCATTTTTTAAAAAGTTAAGAAATTGCCAACCAATGATATTATATATGGACAAGCTATCTTTCAATGAGTTGTAAGTGCCACCTAAATGTTGATGATTTAAATCCTTCAGTACTCAGCATCTATGGGAATGACACAGTGTGGGTTTATCATTTTGCCATCAGTTATGCTACAAAACCCAGCTCAATATGTAAAGGATCACATCTCTATGTAAAACCAGCACTCGCTCTTTTGTGTCTCATTTCTTTTTTCATAAATTGTAATACTTTAACCCAATATATTCAAAATGTCATGCCAACATGTAATTAATATAATATTACTAATAAAGGGTTTTTTGGTACTAAATCTTTCAAAGTCACTCTGTATTTAAAGTTTCTATCACTTCACAATGCAGACCAGCCACACTCCAGATGCTCTGTAGCCCCATGTGGCCACTGGTTGTCACACTGAAGTGCAGCTCTGTGGGTTCTGACTCTTGTGACTTCAGGGACATGGAAGGCCTAACTTCCCTTTTCTGCCAGAGGAAAGGGAACACCCTCTTTGGCCAATATCTATCCTCAACCCCGAGGGTGGGAGAGACAGTGCCCAGAGAGAGAGAAGGGAGATACAAGTAGGAATTGTCCACAGGTAGCACACTGTCTGCCCGCTGCTGCTTCAGGGTGATCTATCCCCACTTCCAAAGTTCTCACAGTGAACAAAGGACATGAGGCCCCAGAGAAGGGAGCCCAAGTCTTCAGATTTATCTGTAGCCTTGACCTCCAGAATTTAGATGTGCAGGAAATAGATCAAAGACAAACTTTTTATTTTGTAAGTCGGCCCTATTCCTAATGGTCAGACAGTGCTTCTCTTTCTGTGGCATGGGAGACCACATGAGATTAAGCAACAATCCCATGCATACATGACTGCATGCATTTCTTCATAACTCAACACCATCTGACAAGAGTTACAACTTTAAATGAGGGGAAAGAATATTAGCACCTACAGGGTGTCTTCTGTTTGCCAGGTAAAGAGTAATCAGCTCTGTCATTCAATCCTGACATGCTATTTGCATTGGGTATACATATTAGTTTGCTGTTACTGCATTAAAAGCCACCCCAAAATTCATGATTGAGCTGGGTCAGCTATTTTGGCTGGGCTCAGCTGGGCCATTCTTCTGGTCCCAGCTGGGCTCCTTCAGGCATAGATCAGCTTCCGGTTGAATAGGCAGCTTTGCTTCTAGCAGTGAGCTGGCTGTCAACTGAGGCACTTTGGTTGTCCTCTCCATGGTATCTCCTGCTCCAGCAAGTTAACATTGGTTTGTTCCCATGGAGATGGCAGAGTTCTGAAAGAAAAAGCAGACAGACTAAAGAACTTTTGTCCCCAGATCCCAAACTGGGACAGTGTCATATTCACAGCTTTCTATTGGCTAGAGCTAATAAGGCTAATGATATTCAAGTTTTGGGAAACAAAATCTGTATTGGGAGGAGCTATAAAAATACCTTGCTAAGGGCATCTATATAAGGAAGAATGAAGAATTGCTGCTGTATTTGCAATCAGTATCATTATGTCTTCTCTTTCAAATACTTTACATAACTGTTCTAAGTCAAGGAATTTGTTCCAAGCCCCACAGCATTAACTCTCCCTGATGCAAAAGGCCACGTACCTCCACAGACCGCATGACTCATACAGCTCCCTAGTCCTGCGAGGTCCTGGAGAGTGACAATTCCACAATAGAAGCAGGATTTCTGTGAGGTTCTCATCCATCTAGTACTCTTCACCATTGGGAATAATCCGCTCCAGAGAATGCTTCTGCAGTGTCTTGGAAGGATCTAGAATAATCTGGGGAAATGGCAGAGCACTGAGTTTAGAAAATAAAGACCTAACATTATATTTTTCATTTCTCACCATAGGAGAAATTTGAAAACATGTATAATGCACTCCACATGTCGGCAAATTCTTTTCATCCCTTTTTGGTATTTGTAGGCTATTTATGATTTTCAACACAGACTAAATCAAAATACTGTGCCTGAAACAACCTCATAGTCTGAAAGCAAGTGACATAAATATAGATCTGTTGAAAAAATATTTCCTCCATCTGCAGCTTAGCTGAACAGCTGAGTGTGCCTTGAAGTTGTCCTTTGATTTTACCAGAGCAGAGCTCTAAGATCTAAGATCTCAACAGACCATATGCATGTCAGGCTATGACATCATCTCAGAAGGCTGCTCATATCCTAGGTGTGGGGGTGAAGTGGTGAGAGGGTTGAACTGGCAGTTGGGTAGCCGTGGATCCATAGGTGAGATTCATTCATCAGGTGAAGTGTTTTGAGGTCCTGATGTTTATGGCAAATTAACATATATGTGTTACTGAAAGTAAATTATAGAACATTACAAATAATAAATCTACATATAAGCTAAATGTCAACAGTTATAATTATTGTAATCACAATAAGTATGATTACTATTAATGCCACTATTAGAACAATAGTTGTTGCTGCAGCTGCTGTTTTAAAAATGGTGATAAAAACACTGAGTAAAGCTCTGTGGTTTCCTCCTGTTGCCGTTTCTGGGACTGCTGGCTCACTAGTTTGGTGCAGACGTGGGGCCTTTCCAGTGAAGCTGTAGCTGAAGAGGCTTCAGGTGGTCTGCTGTAGCTGAGGAAGAGCCTGAATCAAGAATGAAAGCAACGAGTGAGGTAAGATGGTTCTGGGTTACCATCCTACAATTTTGAAGTCAAAGGGCAAAACAGCTCACACACCACTTAATGAACCAGTGGAAGTCTATGGTGAATGACAGGGTTTGTCCATGAGGCAGATCAGATTCTAATTTGATGGTGAGTTCATGAAACAACACACCGGAGGAAGCATGCTCCTGCCAGTTCTGGCCCAGAGTCTGTTGCAGCACCTCTCCCTAGGGACCTGGACAAGGTTCTCTCTTGGGTATCTGGCTGGCCTCATGGCCAGTCATCCTGCGTTTGGTGACATCATTGCCGGCTCTTTCTGAACCGGCATATTCGTATCCATATTTTGGGTGGAGGGCAAACAAGCTGGTAGATCCCCATCTGTTCCTCATTTCTTAAAGAAAGGAGTCACTTCAATTATCAAGTCTTAATTTACTACTACTATAAAAGGTAAAACTTTCATTGGCTAAAAATCAAATGTTTTTGACTATCTGAAAATTAGAGTTAAATATAAATAAAACACTTTATTTTTAACATTCTAATAATATTGAGCTATAAATTTAAAGACAATTTAAATGGTTAAATTGCTTTAAATGTTATAAAAATAAATCATTCTTATGTTTTCTCATATTTCATATATTTTTCTTTATAATTGATGAACGAATCTGCAACTATCACATGATGGTCTTTCTTTTTCTCTCTCTTTGTCGTTTTTTTCTTTCTTCATTAGTTCCTTCCTTTCCTTCTTCCCTCCCTTCCCAATTCAATCTAAAAGTAAGTGAGCAGGCCTTAGACAAGCAGTAATAACTTAGAGCATGTCTGTCGGTGCATCCCAAGGACCGCTGGTATCATCAGTCCGTATGAGGATGACCTTAGAGTGGGAAGCAAGGCAGTACAGTAACAGCAGCAGTGGTGGCCTTCCGATAATGGCTTTATAGAAGTATGTCAAGGGCAGCTTGACATGGTCAGGAGATTGGCTAAACACAGGAGATTAAACCAATAATTAAATATATTAAGGAGGTACACATATGGAAAAGGAGGAAGCTTGAATGAACTTTGTTGTACTGGAGTAGAATGGGAACTGTCAGTGTGAACTCATGTTTTACAATACACATATAGATAGAAATAGAAATAAATATAGATATAAATGAGGATGCTAGCATCAGATCACACTAGTGCCCAGATAATAGTTTCTGGATACAGTCTCCTCAAAGGAACAAGTTTTCCTTGGAAAAATGGCTAATTCCAGGGCTGATGTAGGGAAAGCATAGGATGAGTCTAAACAATTTTGTTACGATTGAAAATAAAAGAATGCTCAATGAATGATGCACATCAAAAAACATAGGTGACAGCCTGCCCTGGGGGTTACTCATTGGCTAAATCTGGGGCAATTTTAACACAAAAGTGAATAATCATAATAGCAGACCACTGAATAGCATTTTAAAAATATAAGTCCATGCTGATATATATAAGCAAATGTATAAATAAAAAAATACATGGTAAAGCTCTTTTTTAAGTAAAATACATGTAGAAGGAATGGTGAAATTAGAAAGACCTTTGAACAATCTTTATAATAATAATTAATTCCAGCAAAAAGCACCAAAGGATGCTAAAATACAATAAGAAACAATATGTGCAGAATCTCAGAACATCTCTATACAAATTATTTTTTAATTACAAAGGAAAATATATAACATTATTATGAAGAAATTTTCCAGACATCAACATAATCAACTTTGTCATTACCAGTAATGGAACAAATCAATATCCAGTGCCACCTGTTAAGATGCAGCAAGAAGCATTGTTTTTGTAATAATTATATAAAAAATGTATAAACCTGTGTTTAGGCATAACACAGGTTTACTGCTCTGTAACCTTAAAAAAAGTTTCAAGGCCATGAAACTCAATGAAAGACTGAAGGTTTTTAGATTTAAGACCTGAGAGACCAGACAACTGCGTGCAACTGTGAGCCTGAATTGTATCCTTTTGCTGTAATTGAAGGTACATGAATAGGGTTTGGGGGCCAGGAGGCTGAAAGAGTTTTTTATATTATTCTCGCTATTTGTATGTTTCAGGGTTTTAAAAAATATTATTCCAGGAACTTTTTCTAAAGTTTTAGTTTTTTTTTTTTTTAAAAAATGTAATATCACACATTTATTGTTAGATGATCCTACTTACATAATGCGAGTGCGAACTGCTCTACTTCCTGTTCAAGAAGAGAAGTTCGCTGACAGTGTACTTTTATGTTGTGACAGTGTCAAATTGCCATCATGTTTATAACCACTTCCTCTCATTTTCTGTAGTTATCTTCTTGTGAACTGGTGGCAACCGGTTTACAGGCTGCCATGGATGACCATGGGCCACAGTTGGAGTAGATATAGATTAGAAGAGAGGGAAGAGGGGGCCCATAACTGAGACCATAACCTTTAACAGCTATCACAATGCACAGGATGATTCCTTAGCTAGGGAAAGGGTAAAAAAGTGGAACATGCTTCATTCTTTAATTTAATGAAAATGATACTTGTGAAGACCTGCGGTTTTTTCATAAGTTTAGTTGTTATGGATTTTCAATAATATTCCTAAGCTAAGAAAACACATAGGATGCACAGCATTTTTAATAGGAAAATGTAAAATGATAGACAATTCTTGCTATTGTTTTACTCCTTTAATAAGTAATATAACTTTTTGTTTTTATGACAATGTTGAATAATAGCTCCTTTTGTGGCAGGGGCCTATGCCACAAAATAAGAATTTTATAAAAATTAGAATTCTATATTCTAATACAAAATTTTTTAAGTTAGAATACACAAAAGAAAATGCATAGACTTTTATAGAAACCTAAAGAAGACATTAGAAGACCAAAAATGTGATATAATTTTTGGGTTAGCATTTTGTTCTGATGTTCTTTGAAAGGTTATAATTTTAAAAAACTAGAAAAACTAACATTTATTATTTATGCATTTTATTAGCACTTTAAAAACATCTTATTTAGTAATTATACTACTCCTATGAGGTAGAAGTCATCACTATTATTTCAGTATTCAGATGGAAACTCTGAGGTTTAGAGGACTTAGATAATTTGCCCAATGCTACACAGCTGTTAAAATAGTTCAGATTTGCACCTAAATGTTTTGGGGGGTTTTATTCCAAAGTGCTTGATTAAAAAAAAAAAATCCACTATTTCCATAATGGGGAGGTTAATGGCAAAGTATAAACATTTTTTTCTGGATTATTTTACTAGCAAATAATGAAGGTGTATATAAGTTTTCTGCTGCGGTTATATAGTAGCTGAAGGTATTATTTTCATCTACCATATAATGTATTATATGCAAACCCATCTTACATCTTCTGATTTGGAAGTGGAAAAGGTATGACCTGATCAGGATTTCCATGGCAGTTCCAAATAGAGTTTTCATTTTAAAATTATTTCTCAATAATTATTTGAACTTGTTTCTATTTCTCTGAATGTGACATAAATGATCTCACTTTGTTTTCTATTTGCTGCTTTCTCTTTTCAAGGAGGTAATATCTTCTGACTACAAAAAGTAATACATTGAGTTTCTATAAAAGACTTAATTCTTCTACTTTCATTTCTACACTTGCTCTTCGTAGCAGCTTTATTTATTCACCAATCAGTGCAAAATGCCTTAATACTATCAATCCATCATAAAGTTTCAATGGATTGTTTATTTCAAACAATAAATATGTGTAATAAAAGAGACCATTTCTAAATTTCTGTTTACATTTTATACTTCTCTTTCATATTAGATTACTAAATTTGGTAAATACCATTCTAAGTAAAAGTTACCTGCTTCTAAATTGCTTTTTAAATAAAAATAAATATAACTTTTTAAAGGTATATTTAGTTAAAATTGGCCATAAGCAACCACTCTCAGTGGCTCATGCTTGTAATCCCAGCACTTTGGGAGGCCAAGGCAGACGGATCACCTAAGGTCAGTAGTTTGAGACCAGCCTGCCTAATATGATGAAACTCCATCACAACTAAAAATACAAAAATTAGCTTGGTGTGGTGGTGGGCACCGTAATCCCAGCTACTAGGGAGGCCAAGGCAGGAAAATCCCTTGAACCCAGGAGACTGAGATTGAAGTGAGCCAAGATCATGCCCCTGCACTCCAGCCTGGGCAATAAGAGCAAAAACTATCTCAAAAAAAGAAAATGGTCATAAACATTTAAAAAATGAGACAGAAGTTTAATTGGTATAAATGTAATGCAGTTCTGTTTTTTGAGTCATGGTCTTATAATTTTATTGTTTAAACAACTTATTCTCACATCAACAGTTAGAGTTTTTCTTTTAGAAATGTAGATAAATCACATCCCTGGGAAGCACTTTCCAATGACTTCCTAGCTCACAGAGAAGTCTGATTCTTGTTAGAATAGAGGCCCTGCAAGGTCTCATTCCCATTCTCTCTGTAAGGTCAATCTATTCTCACTTCCTCTTCCTTTTGGCCATAATTACTTTGCCCCATTTATAGGGACCCCATTGCTAGACTTTCTTTTCCCCTCGCTTTGATGAATAAAGTTATCCTTTCCCCATCTCCTGTCTCTTCATCTCCTGTATGCAGCAGAGTCAGCTCATTCCTAATTTTCTTGTCCTTGGAAAAAGTATTCAGGTATCCTAATTCATTTACATTGACTAGAATAGTTCATGTCTTTTCCAGAAATTCTGAGCCCATTCTCTCTCTCTCTCTCTCCCTTTTTTCTTGTGGAGTCTCTTCTTGTATGTTCTCCTTACTCCACACTGAGATTAAGCCCTTCCTCCATTATTAGACATATCATTTTTTGTCTATCCCTCTTATTCAAAGAAGAATCACAAACAAGTAAAAACAAATAAGACTTGAAATCCAGAGCAAAGAAATTGGGCACTGGGTAGGGACTCCATTCTGTTTTAAGGTCCTGGTATTTAGTGCCCATTCCTACCAAGCTGTATCAGCATGTTTTCTGGTTAACTAAAAAGCCAGGATAATATATATTTCAAAGTTTATGTTCATTGTATACATTGTACATAATTCTCATCCAATGTAAATTATATTAAAAATCAAATATCCTGCACAAACAAAATTTACTTCAATTTGTTTTGATACTTATACAACTTAAAAGATAATGTCATCTAGAGAAGAGCAAATTAATTGAATGGATAAAATGAGCAATTTGTACTTTGATGCTTCTTATTCTATTTTACTTTATTTGTGTAAATTTATGGGGTACAAGTATGTCGTTACACGAATATATTGTGTATTGGTGAAGTGAGGACCTTTAGGGTATCCACCACCCGAATAATGTACATTTAATAATTTCTCATCATCACCCTCATCCACCGTCTTTGAGTCTCCATTGTCTGTCATTCCTCACTCTATGTCCATATATGCACATTATTAACTCTCACTTATGAATGAGAACATGTGGTATTTGAGTTTCTGGGTCTGAGTTGTTTCACTTAAGATAATGTCCTCCAGTTCTATTCATGTAGCTGCAAAAGACATGATTTCATTCTTGCTTATGGCTCAATAGCATTCTATTGTGTGTGTGTGTGTGTGTGTGTGTGTGTGTGTGTGTGTGTGTGTGTGTGTATCTTTGCTATTGTGAACACTGCTGCAATAAGCATATGAGTGTGTGTGTCTTTTTGATATAATGATTTCTTTTCCTTTGGGTAGATACCCAGTAGTGGAATTGCTGGATAAAATGGTAGTTCTAGTTTTAGTCCTTTAGAAATCTCCACAGCAGTTGTACTATTTACATTCCTACCAACAGTTTGTGTTTTCTTTTCTCAACATCCTTGCCCAAATCTACTTTTTATGTTTTTAATAATAACCATTCTGATTGGAGTAAGATGATATCTCATTGTGGTTTTGATTTGCATTTCTCTGATCATTAGTGAGATTAACCATTTTTTTTCACATGCCTTTTGATCAGCTGTATGCCTTTAATTGAATGTCTGTTAATGCCTTTGCCTGCTTTTTAGTGGAGTTATTTTTGTTGCTGTTATTGAGTTATTCAAGTTCCTTGTAAATTCTGAATATCAGTCCTTATTCAGATGCATAGTTTACAATATTTTCTTCCATTCTGCGGGTTTTCTGTTCACTCTGTTGATAATTTCTTTGGCTGCACAGAAGAAATTATCTTTTTACTTTGATTAAGACCCATTTGCTTATTTTTTTTTTGTTGCTTGTACTTTTGAAGTATTAGTCATTAATTCTTTGCCTAGACTGATGTCCAGAAGAGTTTTCTCTGGATTTCCTTCTAGTGTTTTCACAGTTAAATTTTTTAGTAAAAAACTTACATGTAAGTCCTTATCTTGAGCTGATTTTTGTATATCCTGAGAGATATGGGTCCAGTTTTACTCTTCTGTATATGGCAATTTTCCTGGCACTATATATTGAAAAGAATGTGCTTTCCCTCATGTATGTTCTTTTTGACTTTGTCGAATAAAAGTTGGCTATAGATATGTGGCTTTAGTTATGGCTTCTTTGTTTTGTTCCATTGACCTATATGTCTACCTTTCTGCTTTGGTTCCTATAGCCATGCAGTATAAATTGAGGTTCGATAATGTGATGCTTCCAGCTTTTTGTTTTTTAGCTTTGTCTGTTCAGACACTTTTTTGGTTCCATATAAATTTTAGGATTCTTTTTTCTAATTCTGTAAAAACTGCAGTCCTATTTTGATGGAGAGTGAATTGAATCTGTACATTTCTTGGGGCAATATGGTCATTTTATTGACATTGAATCTTCCAATCCATGAACATAATTGTTTTTTCATTAGTTTGTGCCATCCACAATTTCTTTCATCATTGTTTTATAGTTTCCTTTGCACAGATCTTTTACCTCCCAAATTAAGTGTATTCATACATATTTTATTTTTATTTTGTAGCAATTGTAAATAGTATTGCTTTCTTGATTTCTTTCTCAGCAAGATTTTGTTTGTTTATAGAAAAGCTACTGATTTTTCTACATTGGTTTTGTATTCTGAAACTTTACTGAATTCACTTATGAAATCTGAGAGGATTTTCTTGTGTGGAGTCTTAGAGTTTTCTACATGTTAGCTCAATTATCAGCCAACAAAAATAATTTTATTTCTTCTTTTCCAATTTGGATGACTTTTATTCCCCCCCGCCTCCCCCGATTGCTTTGGCTAGAATTTCCAGAACTAGGTTTCATGCAGTGGTGAAAGCAGGCCTCCTTGTCTTGTTCCAGTTTTTTATAATGCATCCTTTCAGCTTTTCCTTGTTTCGTATAATGTTGATTGTGGATTTGCAGTATACGACCTTCATTATTTTGATGTATATTCCTTCTATGCCTGATTTGTTAAAGGTTTTTATTATAAATGGATGCTGAATTTCATGAAATCCTTTTTCTGTATCTATAGTGATAATCATGGGATATTTGTCTTTGATTCTGTTTATGTAATGTATCACATTTATTGATTTGCATATATTGAACCATCCTTGCATCCCTGGCATAAAGTCCATTTGATCATGGCATACTACCTTTTTAATGTGCTGTTGGATTTAGTTCGCTAGTGTTTTGTGTTTGCTGTATGTTCATCAGAATCTACAAAAACATTTTAATGTTAGTCATATTTATATCCAGATAGAGGTCTGAATAAAATAAAATAAAACTGCAGGTAAAGCAGTTTGGTTATGAACAATGATTGTTTCTCGAAATGAAATGAAAATGAGAACTCAGAGTCTCAAATACTCTAGAGGTTTTTATAAATATATACTTTTACTAAGACTATGAAAAGTGAACTGTATTCTACAGCTATTAGGTAGGCCTCTGGCAAAAATACTGGTGGCAACACATCTTATAGTGGTTCATTTTTAAGTTATAAAAATATATTTGAGATAGGGTCACAGAAAAGACTGCCGACAAATGAGACTTTAACTGAATTCTATTTTCATATTGGTTAAAGCAATGTTGGTCATATGGATTACAGTTTTCCTGAGAAATAACTGAGACCATTCATGCATACAAACCTGTCACCTATTTGAATAGATGCCCTATGGGTAGGTTATAGGAGAATCTACTGTTATTTTGAAATAAAAATTTTTAAAAAAGAAATGGAACCAATATATTAGAAACATCCACATATTAGTTTCTTATTAAAAATATCATTGTTAATTCGTTGAAAGAGGTCGTTGTTAAAATAATCTGGCTATTGAAACCAACAAGATACTCAAAATTTGAAGTTTCATCTAAAAAAAAAATCTCAGTGGGCTAATAAAGGGAACCTACAGCTGAAACTTTGTTCCTAGATCTGATGATGATAAAATAAAATGAATTAATAAAGTATTTTAAAGGCAAGTATAAACAACTATTTTAATAGGAAACCCCTAATTTTATTGCTGCCATATCTGTATGATTACTGTTGTTCCAGTAGCCCACAATTGTGATATAGCCCAAATAGTCACATTACAAAAATGATGTTTGTCATTATAGTTCTTGCAAATCTATTTGTTACACCTTCATTTACTGATCAGTTAGGATTCATATTCCACTGTAAATAAAGTACAAATTGATTAAATGTGAACAAATGAATTTTTCTCTTATGCAAACCAAAAATCACAAGAAAGAAATAGTTATGCATGAATGATGCAGCACTTTGAGACTCATGACCGGATACCAGGGCTAGAATTCAAATCCTAATTTTATGTCCCAATGCTGATTCATTTATGCATCTATTCAATAACTAATTAGAAAGACCATGCTATCAGGCAGACCCTTGGCTTGGCACTTAAAAAATAGTGTTGGGAAAAATAGAAATGGTTTCTGTTTATATAGTATTCATCGTTTTATAGTCTAGCAGTGTAAACAGATAAGTTAAAAATAATTAGGCAAATAAAGTATAAATATTAGTACTATGAATTAAAAATTTAGGATATTATGAGAGAGTGTTGAGTAGATTGTAAAAACAGTCTCAAATACTTCCTCTTTCTATATTCATGCTCTTATACTAGGACATTGCAGATCATATCATATAGAGATAAAGTCTAATTTTCACTTAGGTAAATCATGTGCCTTACTTTGGTCAGTAAGATTTTAGCAAATATGATGCAAGCAAAAACTTCAGAACTACTTGCATATTGAAGATTTCTCTTTTGCCATATGTTGAATTTGAAACCACCACAAGATCATGGAGGAGAATTATACTGTCTCATTTTTCAGACAGCCAACTCCCAAATACGTGAATCAGGCTATGCAGGACCAGCCAGGTCCAGACCAAACTGCCAGCTGATCTCAGAACCTGTGTCTGACCATAGAGATGGGAATGAGCCCAACTGAGACCATCAGAAGACCAGCTGCACCCAAGCCCAAACACTGAAACACATAATTGTGACTGAAATAAATAGTTTGTATTTAAGCTACTAAATTTGAGTTATTTTGTTATGTGTCAAAAACTGATTGGTAATAAGGATGTTAGCTTACAGAATCCTGGAAGGCTCTTCTGAGGAAAGTATTCAATGGATAAATGAGAAAGTCAACCAAGAAATGGCAGGAGAAATATATTCAGACAGAAGGAAAAGCATATTTAAAAGCTTTGTGTGAGGAAGAGCTTGATACATGGGAGGAAATGGGAGAATGTCAATTTTTGTTTTGTTAAGAGTTCCTTCTTGTTCCTGAATCTGAATGTCTTTTTTCCCCACTCTGCTTTGCACATGGCCTCAGATTTAAATTTTGATAATTAAATTTTTACCCACTTTTCTATGTTTAGTAAAACACACACACACACACACACACACACACAACACAACACACAAACACAGAAAGAGAGAGAGAGAGAGAGAACTCTTTAGATCATCTATCACTGAGCTGCTCTTATTCTTACCATTCTCTCTTCAGTGGACCACAGTGTTCTCCCGACCTTGAGCTTGCTGGTTTGGGTCTTGCTATCTGATGACAAACTTTCCTGATGCCCAATTCTTGTCTGGGCTTTGAGAATTGACATTCATTAATTTGCTGTGTACTGCTTCTTACTACATCCCACCGTAGAAGTTTGGATGGGAAGAGTATTTGTAAAAAATGATCACGAAGACAAATAAGTAGAGGATAGAAAGAAACAGTTATGAGCAGTTAAATTAAAAAAGTAAGCTACAGAGCAATAGAGATTGTCTATAAGATAATATAATTTTTGTAAAAAGCAAAAAATACATTATTTTGTTTATTATATATTACCTACATATATGCACACACACACAAACATACACGTATACATATTTGAAAGCTTTGCATGAGAAGAAGCAAAATATGTTATATGTATATATGTATAATACACACATGTACATGCACACACACTTATATACATATGAGCATGTATGTACACACGTGTATGTATATACACATGTATGTATATATGTATATGTAAACATGTAGGTATACGTGTGTATGTGTACACATATGTGTATGCACATGTATATATGTATATACATACATGTATACATATGTAAGTATAAATAAGTATATTATACACATGTACACATTACATATATAAACCTCTTTACGCTTTCAAATAGGCTTTTTCTGTGTCTATTCATAGATGTGTAAATGTATATATATACATATATACTTATAAATATGTACCTATATATGTTCAGGTACATATGTATATACCTATATACATATACATATACATACACACGCACACACAGGCATACACACAACAGCTTAACAGTGGTTGCTTCTAAATCCACCATCCTAGGATTATTCTTGTCTTTGTTTTATATCCCTTTATATTGCTTGAATAAATTCAATTAAATTTTCTAAACAATGCTCACTCAGGAACTATACATTCATTAAGTTGGCTACTGAGATACATATAGTAAAAATTTAAATTTACTTTGGTCAGCTAATAAAAACCCACATCTAGCACTTATGAGTATAGTTAAGGGCGGGAAAATAGAACAGACTTGGGGGTACCGATTTATGTGACTAAACTTCAGGAGAGACAAACTAGTTAAAAACTAAGTATAATGTTTGCACAGTTTGCAACATATCATCAAAGTTGATAAGCTTTTACTAGGCTGTAATGTTTTATTATATAAATCTATGTATACAAATTAACTCTTTGGTTTTTTTTATTAAAAAGTAAACAAAGAATAATTAAAATATATTTGTTAATTAAATTTTGCTATTTTGAATTTTTGTTCGTGGAGAGAGGGAGCTAGCAAGGTAAATGCAATGACTTGATATTTTGCTTTCCATGAGAGATTCAAAGTCAAAATAATAAAGTAGTGAAAGGCATAGTTTTTCAGCATCTTTATTCTTTACATGTAAACATGCAGGAAATATGTTAAACAAATGGCCACATATTTAATCACATTCCAATTACCTTGTGAGGTTTAGGAAAGGTCTTATCATACTCTTTGCTTTTGATGTTGTGCAAGCTGAGGCTCAGAATTAAAGGAGACAGCGAGGATCACACCCTGGGCCAAGAGACTAAAGGTTTTTGCAATGATCAATACAATAATTATCTGGATAGGTTTAAATTATTCCCCCAGGGACAATATTTCAACTCATGCTTATATTTCTTTTCATGAATAGTTTCTTCAGAGGACAGTTTAGTTTATGAGACAGTTTTATTACAAAGTATTTGGCCCAACTAAATTTGATTTTCTAGATGACTAAATAGCCATTTATTGTAGGGAAAGATTTCAGATAATACGAAAAGGTCAGGTAAGAGCTGAAATATGTAAATTTCATGTCACCATTCATTTTCAGTCAACTATTTCTTCACTATGTAAAGAATTTGCATTTGATTTCTCTGTCATAACACTCAAGTAATATGAGAGTGTTTCATCTGGTATTGATAAAATAAATAGAAATTTGAGCTTTCTTCACAGAAGCATAGCCATCTTCAAGCATTTACATAGCACTTTATATTTCTAATCTACTTTACAATTTTTGTATTACTTGTATCTTTCAACAACCTTGTGAATATGTCAATAGTATTAACTAACAGAAAAAAAGACATAGAAAGTTAAGTGACTTCTCCAGAAACCTTAGATTTTATATTCTTACAGCCTCATTGAATTATTAGATTAAAATGATGCTTCTAATCTTCTATATTCTTCATTTATTGTTAAATATTTTATATGAATTTAATAATGATTATAGTTCTAGGAGAAAATGAGGAACCAAATTTTCTTTTCATATCATAGCATAAATTATATCATGCATTTTATTTTCAAAAAACTGGTTTTGCAAATAATAAAAATATATTTTCTTGATATCTAAGAATTAGTTTTCATTAGATTCTATTGTATTTTATTTTAAAATGTTCATTTGCATAATTTGTTATATAAATACCTCCCCTCTATGAATTACTTAAGAGTTGAAGTAAATTACTACGAAGTTAATAATTCCTACCAAATTAGGTTTATCTAGATCTGATAATTATTAAGAAATATGTTTCAGTTGGGCTTATGTACCATTAATTTCACTCCAACAACTCCTCTAGATAGGCATCACTATCAGAATTCCAAAATTTGGTAATGTTGCAAAATAGGTGGATACATTCCAAATCCTAATAAAATTTTGCTATGCAATTGCCTTAATAAATAATGCATACCCTGGTCTCTTATCTGTGCTAGGACGCTACTTAATCTTTCTTCAGCATTGCTCCTTTCCCTACTGCTGGATTCGAGCATCTAGTTTTGACATGGTACAGATACCCCAGATGGACTCTTTGGTTCTCCTGGCAAGGTCCTGGAGAAAGCTTCTGACACTGTCAGCCATCTCTTCAGCACCCATACTATCAACTACACAGAGGAGAGAGAAGTGCCCCTAAATCTCTCATCACGAAGGACTCGCACCTCCACCGCCGGGTCTCCGGCGGGTCCCTTCGCCCACCGCGGCCTGGATAGGCTCCTCCATGCCTTGCCATCAGCTCTGCCAGGGTGCTCCCAGGGCAGGGACCACTGCGCCCAGAAGGGCAAATAGTATTCTAACACAGAAAAGAGCCCACAGTATACATGGAAGCAGGAGAGTGAGTCATGTATTGTTAGCAGAATTTTCCAGCGTTGCCCTTGGAATGGCTTCAGTCTCCTCTAAACACGCCTGAAGCACAGGGTGTTTGTTCGCGTGCTTCAGTCAGTAACAGCCCAGTTTATTGATGACTGATTTATTGATCATTACATGGAGATGTTTGCTCATGGCTGGAATTCTTCCTTATGTCAATTTCCAGTCTTCTTTGGGTGCTCCACTGGTTGGTGCTTTGCAAATCTGTGAATGCCATTTGATTCCAGGATACAGCGGGCCTGGCACCTGAGGTATCAGAGAGGAAGCCTCACCCATTCCCTAGTGGGAATTGCTGTGTGGTCTTCACCCTTTTGCAGCAGGCTCTTTTCCTCATTCAAGGAATGTCTGTGAATCTCTTTCCCATCTGTCTTGTTGATCAGGTGGTTAGTCTCCTGCATATGTCATTTCTCCCTCACTGCACTGCTTTGAATATCCTTGCTTCAATAAAGGAATTTAAATGCATCAGCGACCGTCTAACTTAGAAAGGAACTGGCCTTACTACTTTGGATTTGGTTTGCCCTTGGCTTTTCTCACCAGCAACACAGCCTTCATATATTACTAGGCTCTTACAGTTGTGCCTGTTCTCCTTGGTGGTCTTGTTAAGCAGCAGGCTCTTCCACAAGGCGGTCTACCTGCAGTCTGTCCTGAGCAGCTCAAATTCTGCAGAGAAGTTCCCGGCACCACATCTATCTCCTGCCAAACTGAAGGCTACTGCAGGCCGCTGAGATGCCTTCTATCCAAAGGAGACAGGTGGGATTGGAAGGAGGCTGTGGCAGCTCGTTTCCCTGTTCAGATCCCCCTGCCAGGGAAGGTAGGACCCATTCTGCCAAGGGCCCTCTGCCTATTCCCTTCTCTCTGAGGAACTGGAATTTTTGTCTCTGGTGCCTGTAAGGCAGAATCTTCCTGACACCAGTGTGTGGATTTCTAACACCACCACTGAGTCTGAAAGGACCACAGGTTTTTCTACAGCTATTTTCTAGTATTTGCAGATGGCTGGACCGAGTTGAGGATTTTGCTCTTCTCCCTGTGACATTTACCTTCCTGCCTTTCCTTGCTGCCTTCTACCACCCTTGGATGAATGGATCTTGTAATTCTAGCTGTTGTATTTTGTGGGGTTTTTTATTTTTGTCATTTTTCTGTGAAGCAAACACATTGGATGTGGGAGGTAAAGGAGTATCCCAGTTGCTCCTGGTCACTCCAATTTTGTTTCATTCATCTTGTAACCCAGGTTTAGTTTTCATCCCTCTTGTTCCACAGTAATGCTAAAGTGTCTTACTTCCCCATTGCTTTTTGCATTAAAAAATAACAACAATGTAATATGGTTGTCCCTTGAACTGCTAAGAGAGGGAACATTTGAAGTAAGTAATTGGTCTTTTGAAATATTGGTCTGCCTTTACTGAAGTATGAACAATTACCTTCCAATTGGAATGCTTGTTCATTTCATATTTCAAAGGAATATTGGGTGCTGCAAATGGGAACGGAAAAGGTAAACTTATTAAGCCCGTGAATGGTTAGTGTTTTCCTGTAATTTTAAGATGCTAAATGTGGGGGGCAGATGTCAAAATACTTGCACAGTATTAGGCCAGGGGCAGTGGCTCACACCTGTAATCCCAGCACTTTAGGAAGCTGAGGTGAGTGGATGGCTTTTGGCGAGGAGTTTGAGACCAGACTGGGCAACATGATGAAACCGCACCTCTACTAAAATTAAAAAAAAGAAAATAGCTGGGTGTGGTGGTGCATGCCTGTAATCCCAGCTACTCGAGAGGCTGAGAAATGAGAATCGTTTGAACCAGGGAGGCAGAGGTTGCAGCCAGCAGAGATCACGCCATTACACTCTAACCTTGGTGACAGAGGGAGGCTCTGTTTCCCTTCCCCCCCAAAAAAACCTGTACAACTTTAAAATGTTGCAATTAAATGTAAGCTCTTTCCCCTCCCCCCAAAAGAGACATAATGTAAAACAATAACTTATTTCTGTCCTCTGTCACATACAAAAATTAGGAAAAAAAATTAGAAAAATAAGACAGGCACTTTTCTTTTCAGATGTTTTGATCAAATAACAAGTTCTTGATAAACTTGCATGAATCTAACCAAGAAACAAATGTATTTGGCAAGTGACTTCCAAAATATTTATGTGCATTACTTGATATTAAAGAAAAGATGGTACTAGAGAGAACGGGAGCTGAGAGCGAGATCATGCAAGAGAGAAATTTGGAAGGGGAAGAGAAGGAAATGGCTGAAAATACAACGTCTCTCTGATTAGAGCACAGACTGATGTTACAGTGCACGGATAGAAGAGGCATCTTGAGGAAACCAAGACTGTTTCAGGCAGGAGGGTGAAGACAGAGTCATTCTCTCTATTCCTGCCTTAGAACTTAGGGACTGTGGAGTCACTGCAGAGTGATGAAGGCAGCCAGGGCAACAGTGGGGCACTTGGACAGTGCTGGCAGATGACTTCAGAAGAAGAGCCGGAGTAAATGGTTTAGAGGCAGCAAATTTCAACTAGGAGGTTGAAGCGGAGAAACATATATGACTTTTATCCATTCAATGAGTATTTACTGAGTATCACTGTCTGCCAGATATTGTGCTTGTTTCTGAACTCACATGAGGCTGCTCTTGGGCGTCTTGCATATACTAACAATGGTTATCTTTTTGCTGGATCTATTCTATATTCTACAAGGAACAGCAAAAAGCCATCAAAATGAGCTCCTTAATGTTAAACGTAGCACATTTAGACCCACAAGAGTTGCATAAGTTGTTTCTGACTCTGCACTTTCAGTTTAAATTGGTGACCCAGCTTTCCCCGAGATGTTGTCAGGATTAACTCCTTCATGGATCATATTTCCATTTACTTACTACAAAAAACCTAACCCCAAGGCCCTTCCACACAGTCTCCTTTCACCGTGCAAACCGTTACCTGACCCAATTGCAATTGCTCCCCGCTTCCCTGAGTTTTTCTTCTGATGGCCAATGATTACTATCACCAGCAATGACCTTTATGTTCTTAACCATATCTCTGAAGCTTCCCCTCCTGCCCCACATTAGTCCACTCAGCCCTGATCAAGCCCTCACACACAAAGCCTGCTTGCTCGTTGCTTTTGTTCCTCTCACAGTCTACATACCTTAGGTCCCAGCATTGAGACACAAATCCTCCCCGATCTTTTTTGCTTATTTTAAACAATTTATTTTCCTTTTCTTCTCCAAAATCGAGCACATTTGGCAGCCATTCCTTTTAATTTTATTAATTACTGCCTCCCTTGGTTCACTTCTGCCTTTCCTCTCTTATCTATGATCAATATTCTTGGCAATATGGATGATCCTTCCAGAACTTTGGTTTTTCCATTCTTTCATCTTCTCACTACATCATTTCAGCTGTACTCAATGAATGTCTTTATTAATTATAGTAAATATAAAACCTTTAGGCTGGGTGCTGTGGCTCACACCTGTAATCCCAGCACTTTGGAAGGCTGAAGTGGGTTGATCACAAGGTCAGGAGATTGAGACCATCCTGGCTAACACAGGGTGAAATTCTGTCTCTGCTAAAAATACAAAAAAAATTAGCTGGGTAGCTACTCGGGAGGCTGAGGCAGCAGAATCTTTTGAACCAGGAGGTGGAGGTTGCAGTGAGCCAAGATTGTGCCACTGTATTCCAGCCTGGGCAACAGAGCAAGACTCCATATATATATATTTATATTGTAAATATATGTGCATATATACTATATATTAAATATAGTATATATTATATAACATATAATATATACTATATAATATATACATATATTATATATACTCATATACAATATATACTATATATAATATATGCACACATATACACATATATAATATATTAGATACACATATATATACACATATATATTGTATATACATCTATATATAATATATGTATATACATAATATATGTGTATATATGATATATGTGTATATATACACATATATTATATACACATATATATTATATATTTATTTATATATTTGTGATACTCAGTAAATACTCATATATATGTATATATATGTGTGATACTTGATAAATACTCGTGTGTGTGCATACATGTGTGTGTATATATATACCCATATAAACTTTAACCATCCTCCCTTCTTGCCACCTCTTCACCTTCCAGCTCTGCTTTAATGCATCATCAGTAGCATTTTCAAGACCTCTTAGAGACCACTCATGTGTTGACCTATTATTTTCTCATGCTTAGTAATCAAGTTTATGTCCTCGTGAACTCTGCATAAGATGAGAGACTGATTGATTTAATTCTTTCTACAAACTGTTTACTTCCCTTGCTTCTTTCTTTATTGAATGTAAATGGCAAAAGCCTAGATTTGTATAAATGTAACATTCTATCTCTTTAGAGCCTGAATCTAAGACATTGAATGTCTCTGGAAAGGAACACACAAATCTTCTGACTGCCTTACTTTAAATTAAGGGCCACATATCTCAGAAATGCACTCTTAATCCCTAAATATCTTGATTTAAATTCCCTAATATGTTAATTTCTCTATTATCCCAAATAGGTTGCAGTTTTCTTCCTCCTCTACTTCGTTCATCCTCTGCATTCCTCACTTACATTCAATGGCAAAGAAAATAAGAAAATAAGAGTTTCATTATTTTCTCCTTCTGCAAAGAACCAGCCTATCCATAACCATTTACATACTTTATTTATTTATTTATTTATTATTATTATTTTAATTTTTATTGCATTTTAGGTTTTGGGGTACATGTGCAGAACGTGCTAGATAGTTGCATAGGTACACACATGGCGGTGTGTTTTGCTGCCTTCCTCCCCTTCACCCACACTTGGCATTCATCCCCAGGCTATCCCTCCCCAGCTCCCCTCCCCCCGCTGTCCCTCCCCTGTTCCCACCAATAGACCCCAGTGTGTAGTACCTCCCTCCCTGTGTCCATGTGTTCTCATTTTTCTCACCCGCCTATGAGTGAGAATATGTGGTATTTCTTTTTCTGTTCTTGTGTCAGTTTGCTGAGAATGATGTTCTCCAAATTCATCCATGTCCTTACAAAGGACATAAATTCGTCATTTTTTATTGCTGCATAATATTCCATGGTGTATATGTGCCACATTTTCCCAGTCCAGTCTACCATCGATGGGCATTTGGGTTGGTTCCAGTTCTTTGCTATTGTAAACAGTGCTGCAATGAACATTCGTGTGCATGTGTCCTTATAGTAGAATGATTTGTATTCCTTTGGATATATACCCAGTAATGGGATTGCTGGATCAAATGGAATTTCTATTTCTAGGTCCTTGAGGAATCGCCACACTGTCTTCCACAATGGTTAAACTAATTTACACTCCCACCAACAGTGTAAGAGTGTTCCTATTTCTCCACATCCTCTCCAGCATCTGCTATCTCCAGATATCTTAATGATTGCCATTCTAACCGGCGTGAGATGGTATCTCAATGTGGTTTTGATTTGCATCTCTCTAATGACCAGTGATGATGAGCATTTTTTCATGTGTTTGTTGGCCTCATGTATGTCTTCTTTTGTAAAGTGTTTGTTCATATCCTTTGCCCATTTTTGAATGGGCTTGTTTTTTTTTTTTTTTTCTTGTAAATCTGTTTGAGTTCTTTGTAAATTCTGGATATCAGCCCTTTGTCAGTTGGGTAAACTGCAAAGATTTTTTTCCCATTCTGTTGGTTGCCGATTCACTCCAGTGACTGTTTCTTTTGCCATGCAAAAGCTGTGGAGTTTGATTAGGTCCCATCTGTCTATTTTGGCTTTTGTTGCCAATGCTTTTGGTGTTTTGGTCATGAAGTCCTTGCCTACTCCTATGTCCTGAATGGTTTTGCCTAGATTTTCTTCTAGAGTTTTTATGGTGCCAGGTCTTATGTTTAAGTCTTTAATCCATCTGGAGTTAATTTTAGTGTAAGGTGTCAGGAAGGGGTCCAGTTTCTGCTTTCTGCACATGGCTAATCAGTTTTCCCAACACCATTTATTAAATAGGGAATCCTTTCCCCATTGCTTGTTTTTGTCTGGTATATCAAAGATTATATGGCTGTAGATATGTTGATTTGCCTCCGATGCCTCTGTTCTGTTCCATTGGTCTATATCTCTGTTTTGGTACCAGTACCATGCTATTTTGATTACTGTAGCCTTGTAGTATAGTTTGGAGTCTGGTAGTGTGATGCCTCCCGCTGTGTTCTTTTTGCTTAGAATTGACTTGGCTATGTGGGCTCTCTTTTGGTGCCATATGAAGTTCATGGTGGTTTTTTCCAGTTCTGTGAGGAAATTCAATGGTAGCTTGATGGGGATAGTGTTGATTCTGTAAATTACTTTGGGCAGTATAGCCATTTCCACGATATTGATTCTTCCTAACCATGAACATGGAATGTTTCTCCATCTGTTTGTGTCCTCTCTCATTTCATTGAGAAGTGGTTTGTAGTTTTCCTTAAAGAGGTCCCTTACATTCCTTGTGAGTTGTATTCCTAGGTGTTTTATTTTCTTTGTAGCAATTGTGAATGGCAGTTCATTCTTGATTTGGTTCTCTTTAAGTCTGTTATTTGTGTAATGGAATGCTTGTGATTTTTGCACATTGATTTTATATCCTGAGACTTTGCTGAAGTTGCTTATCAGTTTCAGGAGTTTTTGGGCTGAGGCGATGGGGTCTTCTAGGTTTACTATAATGTCAAACAACTCTATGCACATAAACTAGTAAACCAGGAAGAAATGGATAAATTCCTTGACACCTGTGTCCTCCCAAGCCTAAACTACGAGGAAGCCGAAACTATGAATAGACCAATAACAAGGTCTGAAGTTGAGGGAGCAATTAAGAGCCTACCACACAAATAAAGCCCTCGTCCAGATGGGTTCACAGCCGAATTCTACCAGACACACAAGGAGGAGCTGGTACCATTCCTTCTGAAACTATTTCAAATAATCCAAAAAGAGGGAACCCTTTCCAAATCATTTTATGAGACCAACATCATCCTGATACCAAAACCTGGCAGAGACTCAACAAGAAAAGAAAACTTCAGGCCAATATCCATGATGAACATAGATGCAAAAATCTTGAATAAAATACTGGCAGACTGATTGCAACAGCACATTTAAAAACTTATCCATCATGATCAAGTAGGATTCATCCCGGGCATGCACGGCTGGTTCAACATACGCAAGTCTATAAATGTCATTCACCACATTAACAGAACTAAAAACAAAAACCACATGATTATCTCAATTGATGCAGAGAAGGCATTTGACAAAATTCAACAGCCTTTATGCTAAAAACTCTCAATAAACTCGGTATTGAGGGAACATATCTCAAAGTAATAAAAGCTATTTATGACAAACCAACAGCCAATATCATACTTAATGGGCAAAAACTGGAAGCATTCCCTTTGAAATCCGGCACTAGACAAGGATGCCCTCTCTCACCACTCCTATTCAAGATAGTACTGGAAGTTCTAGCCAGAGCAATCAGGCAAGAAAAAGAAATAAAGGGTATTGGAATAGGAAAGGAAGAAGCCAAATTGTCTCTATTCGCAGACTTTTTGTCTTTTTTTTCTAACTATATATTAGTTTACTTCATTCCTGTCTCAGGCCAAATCTTGCTACTTTCTTGATTACTTCATCTGGTCTTCCCAAGATCTTTTCTTCTGAAATTAGCCTATCTTTCAATTATTTCACTTTTTCTGTAGATAATTCCTCTTATATCCAATCAAAAACAGCAAGAACAATAACAAGAAACAACATCAACAAGAAGAGAGAATACTCAGTAGACACTAATTTACTCTGCTGATCTCTCACATCTCTTATATGTTTTATTCCATTTCTTAATTAAGAATTATAGGGTCCTTTCTTCACACTCTCACCTCAATTTCTCTCCTCAATTCACTTCCATTCAGTTTTTGTTCCAACTAATCTACTAACATTTTTCTAGTGATTGTCAGCCACAAACTGCTTATTACCAAACCTAGTGGTCCCTGGGCCATATAGTTCCATTTGGCCCTTTAGATTCCTTCCCCACCCCTTTCCACTTGCTTCATGCCCTGGAGGGTTGCTTTATATGGCTAATAGTTGAGCTTCCTGCCCTCTGGTTTACCATTGTCTTTAGCCAATAGGAAGCATCCACAGAGGACCAGAGGCCAAGATGAAAGTTAGATGGCAATATTTCACTTTTCAGCATTCTCTTCACCAAGACTCGTAGGTTGATTGTGTTCTTTGACGAATGCTACTTTTTAAAAATAATAGACGTCATTGTAGGAAACTCACTTCACATTCTATAACCATTTTATTCTCTGATTGCTTTGGGTCTAACAGTGAAACTTTGCTGTTACTAATTCTTGTGGTTCCTTTACACTTGGTACTATGGCTGAAATGTTTGTCTCCTCCAAAACTCATGTTGAAATTTAGTAGCCATTGTGGCAGTATTAAGAAGCGGTACCTTTAAGAGGTGATTATGCCATGAGGTGTCTGTCCTCCTGCTTTTATTGCAGGAGTGGTTTCTTTATAAGGAATGAGTTTGCCCCACTTTTGCCTCTTTCACTCTCACACACTCCCTTTTCACCATTCTACCGTGTGATAATGCAGCAAAAAGGCCCTTACAAGATGGCAGTCTTTGGGCTTCCCAGCCTCCAGAACCACGTGACAATAAATTTCTGTTTGTAATAAATTTCCCAATCTAAGCTATTCTCTTAGAGCAGCATAGAATGGACTAAGACACTTGGTAAATATCTCTGCAAAAAGTCCTTTTACTAAACCTTCTTGAACTACCTTAATTTGTATATGCCATCCATTTCTTGAGACCTTAATACAGTCACATTTTTATTCTTTACTCTCTTGCTTTCTCCTGATATTTTTTCTTCTTGAACCCTTTCTTCTCTTAGCTACTGTGACTCTGTGCTTTGCTTCTTTTCTTCCTCCTTTATTTATTTATTCTAGGTCTCCTTTACTGGGTCCTTTTCTTCTATTCAACTTTGAAATATTGAAGTACAGTATGGCTCATTCTTGGACCAGTTCTAGTTGCTAAGTAAAATATTTCCCTAAATGATCTCACCTAATTTCATGACATTTTAATAACATCTAGATACTAATGACACTTTATTCCTAGCCCTGATCATTGCCTGAAATGCAGATGTTTTTAATATGACGTATCTAAAAATGTATTTCTCCACATGTATTTCTGATAAGCATCTTAAAATTAACAATGGAAACTGCTTTAACTTTTTATTCCCCAGTTGTCTCTATCTCAGTAAATACCATCACCATCTACCCTATTACTAAAGCCAAATATCCAATAATCTTGATTTTTTTTCTTTTACTAATATTTCATATCAGTTTTAACAGCAAATCTTGCAGACTCAACCTACAGAGCATATCTTTAACCTACACTTTTCTCTTTACGCCTACTCCTAATGTACTCAGGTCAAAGTGGTAATTGTTGCCTTTCCAGATGACTTCTGTCCTTCTAAAATGATTTTTCAAATAGTAGTCTTAATTATCTTTTAAAAATAGAAGTCCAATCAAGTCATTACTCACTTCAAATGTCTTCTCATCATTTACACTAAAATACAAACTCCTTATCCTGGGTTATAAAGCTCTGCATGACAAAGCATTCTCTTGGTGTCCTAATACATCTCATTCCACTCTTTCTCTCTCCCAACATACAGTAGTCACTCTGGCCTTCTGTCTCTTCTTTAAATATGCTAAGCTCACTTTTATCTTAAGGCCTTCACACAAAGTGCCCTCTCTGCCTGAAATGAGTTCCTGTAATCTTTACATGTCTCTCTTCTTGCCAGTCTCAATTTAAATATCAGTTTCCCAAGATATCTTTCATAAATGAAATCAAAATTAAATACACAGCCATACTACAACACATTAAGTTGTTTTAATTTTCATTATAGCATTCATCCTTTTAATTAATTGATTATATTGCTTTCTAAAATTTCTTGTCTTTTTCCTCCAAACAAAAACTGTGAGCTTCATAAGAGGAAAGACCTTTTCTGACCTTTTCTTCACTGCAGTATCCAAGTGCACTAATTTTATCTGAAACACACGAGGTGTTTTAAAATATTTGTTGAATAAATAAGCAAGTTAATGAGGCCTTAAAACATTTGGGTTATATTACAAGAAAATATTTATAATTACCTTCTTCTGAAGTATCCTAAAACATTGTAAGACTCTGAGTACTGACAAGAAATGAGCTAGGCCAGCTCCACCCTTGGTAAAAACCGTCTATCCAATAGGAAAACTAGTGCACTATTTAACACTGTCCTTGTTCAAATTACATTTGCTAAAGCCAAACTACATTTATTCATTCATTCTTTATGCAGCCATCATTTGCTTTTCTATTATAGGAAGTTTATATACATCAGCTATACAAACATGAAAGATTTATTCTTGACCTCAAGGAGTCTTTGTTCTTACATTAATTACTTTTGTTATGGCATTCCATGACTTCTATATCTATTGCACCATCAGAAAACGTGATAGGTAAAATGAGCTTTCTATAAGCCAATCAAATCTACAGAAGCTGTAGACTATGTGTACATCTACCAGGCACGGCTACAGTGAGTATACTGAAGACCTGGGCTTGCATTGTTGGTGTACACACACAACTTTTTTGTAACTTTTTAAACTGAATTTTTCCCTTGATGTTACCATGCTAACAAGTCACATTTTGAATTCTGAAATCTCCAAATGATCTTATAGAAGCCATAATTATATTTGTTTGTATATTCAAAGTGTTCATTTATTAAACATAAACATTTAGAATATATTAACATTTTATAACAGGCTTCCAGAATTTCTGGCATTTTTAAATACTAGATATAAGACACTGATTTATTGGTACAGATTCTTCACTCCCCTGTGGTAGTCTTATACTTCTGTATCCTTGACACAGCTTCATATTGAGTAGTGTGTATTTCCCTGCACTCAGCCATTTGGCTTGGTTGTATGATTTGCTTTGATCAATAGAATGTTATTGATTGTGAGTAGAGGCTTGAAATGTGCTTGTGCAACTGAGCTAGGCTGCTTGTTCTACCTTTGCCAAAACAGGAAAATACACTGGGTAGGCACTGACCCTTTAGCAGAAGGCTTAAAATGAAACATGCAGTGCAGAACCATCCAACAGACTCATACAACTACAACCTAAAGCAGAGTTGAGTGATCAGCCTCAGTAGACCCACCCGAGCTGATCCACAGCCATGTGTGTAAGATAAAAGTGCTTCTTTTTGTATGCTCCTGTGATTTTTTTCTTACTGATACTAACATAACTGATTGATACATCAGGTTACTGAAATACAAAAGATGCTGTGATCCCTTTAATTGTCTGAGGTACCCTGTGGTCAGCAATATTCCAGGAGCTAGTCTGTCCTGAATATGAACAGGGCTTGGATAATCTCAGGTGTCCTGTATCTGATGTATCTAGAGTCTTTAGCTTTTATAACTAAAATCTGGATGCAATTTTTGAATGCTTTCACCTTCATATCCAAAGAATTATATATTTCTACTGACTCTTCTTTTGCAGCACTTTCTAAAATTGCCTAAAGAACTTTCTAAAGAATTTCCAAAGAACTTCAAAGGTTAGTTAAGAGTTTCCACAATGGAGTCTCTTGTGTCCTGTGATATTGTCTTTTTAAACCGTATGCACAGCACAAGTTTTGTTCACTCAAAGCAATATGATTACACACCCTGCAATCTAGATTGTAGCTTTTACTCTTAATGTTTTTGTTTTCATTCCCCAACCATTTTAAACATCTCCTTTCTCTTCTTTAGTAATTAAAGTTCAACTCTTAAAAAAAAAAACTACTATTACTCTAATTATTTCTGTATCCAAGGCAATAAATTAACAAACATTTACTCTGTACCTGCTATGTGCAGGATTTTATACTAGTTGCTTTAGAAGTATTAAGATATATGAGACATAATCCCTACCCTTTAGGAATTTACACTTACATTGCAGAAACAAATCACAGTTAATAACCATAGAACAAAGGAATATACGATAGGCGCCTCGTGAATGAGATGGCTAAGTGGTGCTATCACTCTGCGATGGTTACTCAATATAGATTACTTCTAGCCACTTTTAAAGATCATCTCTCTAATAATGTTGATGTTGAATGTGCCCTAGAGGACAGAAAATCATTTAAAATTAGAATGCTGCCACTTAAACTGTCTGAAATTTTGGCAAACAGAAAAGTTTAAAAATGCTGAAATACAACGGTACGTTGATTTAGTTCTACTTTATGAAACACAGACAGACTCAAAAAATAAGTTAATCTTTGTCTTTGATTCATCGTAAGTAACTGGTATTCAGAGGAACTTCACATTTTTAGTATCTAGTGCCTGTTTAGTCAATGTCAAGAATGAAACTCACTGTCTACACAAGCAGGGTTTTAAAACCAATTTAGTGTTTATAAAGTAATGAAATAAGAATATCAGCCCATCGCTGCTATAAAGAATTACTAATTAAATGCTTTGATTATGAATTTTTATTAAAACATTCTTTAAAGCCAAAATAATTACTCTTTTAGTGAGCCTTATAATTAAAGAGTGGTTTTTTTCACTTATGAAAACTATGCTCTATGATGTGTGAGCAGAATTCCACTTTCTATTCCATCATTCATTTTTTTCTTGTTGTTTTACATAGTCATTTCACTTTCTCCAACATTTGTGTGTATAACTAAGAAGCCCAATGAGCCAGAACAGATTGTAAGACCTTGCTGCCCCTTCAACTGAGAAGTCAGTGTTTGCACTGTTTCCTTAAGGAAATAATCAACAGATTTGCAAAACAACAGAAGGAATCAACTTTTACTGCTGGTCCCTGAATTGCAATATTAAATTATGTGTTAAAAAGGTATTAGGTGCACAGTCTTCTGGAATAACCATCATCGTTACAACATATTGCTTTCCATTTGAATTAGCATATAAATGAACAAAGATGTCCAACCACATAGCGCAGATGAGATTTGCCATCTTAAGCATGTAGTTGCCTTAGAAGCAGATTGTGTAAAATGCAAACTGGTGTGCTTGGATGATGATATTTGCTTGTTTGGGAATTTAGAATTCTGGAGTTAGTCTTAGCATATTAGGGATACACAAAGCAGTTATATAATTTTTCCCAGCAGAACGTTTGAAAACCTGTTCAAAAGATGCCAGGAACTACATAAGTAGAAAAGGTGAGTTTTCTTTGTCCAGTGGACAAATGCACAGAGGTACATGGTACATTAAAGTACTTGTAATTAGCAGAAGAAAGACATGGCAAAATATAAGGCAAAAATGGTTGTTGGGATAGCCTGTACACAGTGGGAACCATTGTGAGTATTCAGTTATGGCAGTCATGAGAGCAGGTCTGGTTGTAAGGCAGATCAGCAGCAGTGTACAAAAGGATGATGGAAACACGTAGACAAGGTGAGTCAGAGGTCAGAGAGGAGTCTCAATGAGAGGTGATGCAAGTTTGAATCGAAACACCAACTGTGGAAATGCAGAGGGGAGATAACACAAAACATGTTGCTATTAGAATCTGTGGGACTTGTTAATAAATAAGATGCAGAGGTAAAATGCTAAATTTAAGACAGGCACCCAGATTCCTTGCTAAGAAACACAGTGATGCTGTGGTAGTGACTTAGCTAGTGATTGAAGGAGAAAAGTAGGGTAGTCCAAGACATGTTCTTTCTGTCCTTCATAGGAGACATCTAGCTGGCAATATCCAGTGAGAGCTTCCTCACAGAGGTCCTGCACTCCATTTCTGGACTCACTGACTTGGGTTTCATGAGCATATAGTAATTGAAGTCAAAAGTGTCTTTTCCAGTCTGAGACTGTGCAAGGTATGAGCCAAATAGACCAAGAACAAGATCCTTTGATTCACCATTATTTAAAGAGCTGGAATAGTGAGTCCATAAAGATGACTTACAAAGAATGATCAGACCAGTAGGAAGAAGATAGGAGGACATTGCTAACTCAAAGCCAAGGAAGGACTTTCAGAGGAAGGAAGGGACACTACTGTCAAGGACCATCAAATCTGAATAATGTGAATATGGACATAGCCCACTGGATTAATTAAGAGGTTATTAATGACATTTGTCAGAGAGTGTATAACCAATATTCAGAGGCAGAAGCCTCATTTCAAGGGGTTAAAGCATAAGAGAGAAAAGAAAACCTGACTATAAATGAGAGAGGAAAAAGATATGAGATAGTTTTCTAAGAGGTCAATTGGAATTGATGAATTTTTTTTCTTTTTATTTGGAAGGAGACCTGAATGTGTTTTTTTAAACTGAGGGAAAGAAACAAGGGGAGAAGAAAAGTAAAAGTATGGGAGTAGCAAGACAGGAAATATTAAGAAAGAAAATCTTGGAAAAACTAAGAGATTATTAAAAAGTCAATTATTTTTCACTAAAAAATACTTTTAAACTATTGAAAACACAAAACAGTAAAAAGAGTCCAAATTTTAAAAAGTTTTAAAAAACAGTAAGTTAACATCTTTAGACTTTTAGTATAATCCTCCAATTCTAACCCAAACCACCCCAAGCCTGCCTTTCTCCACCTACCACTAACAGTTTGCTATATATTATTTTCTATGTTTTAGTAGTACATTTACAAACATACACCTATATGTGTGTGTATATATATATATATATATATATATATATATATATATTTTACGAAAAATCAATTATGTACATATTATTTTGCAATTTAGGCTAGAAAAAAACCAACACATCATTAATATCTTTCCAGGTGAATGTGCATTTGTACCGTGTTCTGATTAATGGCGGCTTTTTAATGGCTATTTAGTATGCATGTCTTTTTATTGACCATTTCTACAATAATGAATATTTAAGTTGTTTGCAGGTTTTGTTATTGAAGGTAGTGTTTTCAGAGGAAATCTTATTTTTCTTTAAAAAGTAGGGAGAAAAATGGGTGCAAATACAGACATCTTTTTAAGTGCAATGTTGGAAATGTAGTTACATATAACGGTTGTTTACTGTGCAGATCTGAGGGGGTTCCAATTTCAAATAAAATATCTCTTAACTCATATGTATAAGTTAGGCATAATCACCCTTTTCGTTGACAGTACATTGTACTTTTAAAAAGCTTTTCTATTGACATATGCAATGCATAGATGAGAGAACAGCTTGATTCCTTTAAAAGGAGTTTTCTAATATCAAATATATCTTGCACCCAGCATCCAGATGAAGAAAGAGAATATTATCAGAACCCAGAGAAGCAGCTGTGCTCTCCTTTCTAGGTACTAGTTATTCTAAAGATAGCACTGTCATCACTTCTATCATTATGTAATATTCCATCTATTTTGAACTCTACATAAAAATGCAACCATGCAGGATGTAGTCTTGTATCTGGCTTCTTCTCAGCATTTTATGCTATTCATTTATATTGCCATATGTAGCAGTAGTTCATTCATTCTCATCATTGTACAGCATTCCACTGTGAAAACAAACCACAATTTATTTACTTATTCTTTTGTTGATGACAATCTGGGTAATTTTTAGCTTTCGGAAAAATAGTGCTTTTGTGCTTTTGTTGTGGAATATATATATATGTGTGCATGTGTGTGTGTGTATATACATACATATAAGCATGTATAAATGTATGTGTGTATATATATATATATATATATATACACACACATATATATACATATGTATATGGCATTTTTATTGATTATATACCTAGGAGTGACATTGCTGAGAGCATTGTGTTTTTAAGTGTTTTTTGTGTAAGTGTAAACATCCCTTATGCCAAGATATGTGAGGACCAAAGTATATTAATCAAAAGCTCTGTTTGGAGACAGATGATGTGGTAGGCTGGTTAAATTCTTCAACTCTGGAGTCAGTCTAGTTGGGTTCCAATACCATCTCTGATGTTTTGCAATTGTGGGAAGAGATAAGTGTCTAGAAGAGTGTTAAAATATATACAGAATCTAGATGTATTTTGAAAGAAGAATTTTAGGGATATCTGGCCCGCCATAGTACCAGAAGTAGAAATTATGTTTCTTACATATTTTTTCATCATTTATTTATTTAAGATTTTAAACTGTTTCTCATTCTCAATCTTCAAATAACTTGTTTGTGTGTTTTATATTGACCGTTTTAAAGTTCCTAGATATATTTATTATATATTTATTAATTTTATCTTTTCTAATACATCAAGCCCCTGGATTTATGTAAAATTTTTTTTCTTTCTAATCCAACTATATTTATTAATTTATCTTTAACATTATTTATATTTAGTATAATTGCAAATGTTTTTAGTTGAATACTTATTTCTTTCACATTTTATAGGTCAACTGTTTAGAGCTGATTATTTGTTGATTATAGATTTAGCTATAACCTATATATTATATGTAGCACTTTTATTGAATTTAATTACACTAAATACGTTCTCATTTACAAGAATTTCTAATATGAATTTTTAATGTGTATGAGTTGTAATGTTTCATATTTCATGTTATTAATTTCCAGTTTTATTACATTTTGGTCAAAATATGTGACTTGTAAGGTTGATTATTCATATGTACTGAGATTTTAGACATGCTAAGAGTAATATAATCAAAATTGGGTAATGTTCCAAGAGTAATAAAAGGAAGGATACTATGTGCTCTGATTGTATAGCTCAAATGTCACTGATGTATTAAACTGGCCTTTGTCACTATATCAATAACTTGTACCCAAGTTTGTGGCCTTTTCCTCTTGACCTATATGGCTAGATGATTACTTACTGTGAGTCCATTACCAGGTCTGTGATCCAGCCACCAGTGAAACAGGGGATGGGCTCTGTATCTCACAACTGAAATTTCTCTACTTAATCTCTTCTTTAGGTCTAAGAAAGACACTGTGCCAGCAGAGAGCTCTTACTATGCAATTAAAATAATTTTTTTCTTTGGTCCAGCTTCCGTGCTTTGTGTATTAGGGGGCCTTTGTCAGCATGGCTTAGCACAAAGCCTTCAAAGCAAATGTTTTGCAGCAGGGATGTTTTCTATTACAGATGGTCCCATTTGCTTTTGGAAAGCCTAATGTGACCTACATGCTAGCGTGCTGTTCTAAGGAAGGTGGCCTAACTTTTTCCTTTAGCCTGTCTTTCCTTTAGCGTATCTTAATGCCATTATTCAAATATATCCTGCCAAAAAGAAAATTATAGATGTTTAACATCCTGGCTAAATTCTGCTCTGTTTACATCTTGTGGTTAAGAAACCAGCTTCTGAGGTAAGACAGTTTTGAGTACATGAATCTGTTCCTTTCAATCTGATCCGATATGCACTATATGTGGAAGAAATTCTTTACTTCTGCCTTTTATAAATAATATTTTCCCTTATGTTTTCCTCTATTTTAGTAGCCCTTTGATTATTTAAGTCAGGATTTCAGAAATAGCAGATGTCATGTCTCTAGATGCAGTTTTCTAAGAATCTCTTAATTCACTTTTAAGAATCATTGAAAAACGACTTTTTGGTAAGACTAATTGTAGTTGATATTTTAATCCTCCACATCCCCCATATCCAAAACTTGATCTATCAACCTAGAAGGATGATTTGTTTAACTTTGTAAAGATTACGGTAACAAAGATAAGGGTACTGGACTAGGAAGTATGGATAATAGAAATGATGAAAACTGCCCCATGAATGATTTACGAGAGGATAAAGAAATCTGCCCCCAGCTTATCTTTAATTACCTGTACCTTCAGAGGTGAGGTGAGAATGATTAAATTAATCGCAGTGTTAAATACTTTAGTACCCCACAGCTACTGTAGTTTTTATTACTTTCTTTGTCAGTTGTTTAGTCTTTGGCTAATTGGGCTTCTTAATAGATCCTCTAAGTCAATTAGCATCTTAAAAATCAATGTCTTCCACTAAATTTCTATTTCATATGCTAAGAGAACAATGTGCTAATGTGAAGGAGGGACTATAACGCAATGATTTCTGTTTCAGAGATCCAACACACAAAGAAGCAAGAGTTAAGGGAGGAAGGCAGCAAATCACACTGCCATGTGTGTACCTATGCAACAATCTTGCATGTTCTTCACATGTACCCCAAAACCTAAAATGCAATAAAAAAGCAAGAGTTAGAATGCAATGGTAAGTTACACAAAACTTTTATGATTGTCTTAGTCACCAAGCCAAAATTTATACATAAAAGCTATCAGAAAGTTTTTTCATATTTTAAACCAAAATGATATATTTATATTTATATAACAGATGGATAACCAGGACTTAGCTCAGTATGTGGAATATAGGCTATAATATTTATCTCTTCAAAAATCAATTAATTGAGTCCAAAGAACCGAACTGTGGTAGCACACTGTTTTCCTTGTGTAGTTTTCTATGTAACATATATAATATTTCTATCTCTGCATCGGAATTTGTGTTTTGCAACAAGCAATAAACCCAACTTATTCAATTACAGATATAGTTCTATGTTTTGACTGCAGGGTATTGAAAATGTCTCTAAATGTTCTTTTAACTTTGCTTGGATTTGTTTGTTTAAAACTATTTACATCATTTTATAGCAAAATTTGATGTTGCTTTCTTTTTTCCTTAAGGGAATAAAATCTTACTATGTCATAACAGTCATTTAAACAGAAGGCGTGTGTTGATGGGAACTAAGGCTAAAGAAGCCAGTCAGATTTCAGGACTCTAGTAACAGCCTAGCTTTCAGACTTAGAGTGAAACCCAGTGCAGTGTGCCTAGTAAAGGAAGTGCTGCTTCTAGGAGCTGGGACTTAATCACAGGTGCATCATTTTCTTGCTATGAGCCCATGGGAATTCAACCTAACTCATCTACACTCAATTTCCTCCTATGTAGATTAGAAGAATAATGAGAACTCCCTCCTAAGTCTGTTGCTGGAATAGTAATACTGAGATTGGCAGATAAATACCAATTTTTAAAAATTCATAATGACATGAGACCTTTGACAAATTGTACCCTGAGAATGAGCTTGACTGTGAAGCCCTGTTCTCAAAAAGGCATACACAAGAACACAAAATCATCAATATTTTTGTGTAGATGAATTTTAAAATGTACTGGTCATCAAACATGACATATTTAATAGACATTCTATTAGAGAATAATGATCTTTATAGAATAGAAGTCAAAAAGACATATAGCTAGAATATACTGGATGTAAGAAGCTGAGATCATTGTTGCAAAAGACAACTGTCAAAGGAAATATGTAGATGTTGAAAAGACCAGTAATCCTGGGAGAATTTTGAAATTTTGGCCGTGGCTCATAAAAGTTTAAAGGCTTTTTGATAAATCAGAGAGGCCACTTAGAAAATAGCAGTACATGGCAATGTATGCAGTACTCTCCCCTAAGGATGCCTGCCATCTTAATATCATGATAATATAATTGGTTTCACTTGCAACTGATTTTTAAAAAAAATTTAGGGAGATGTTTTCATCCTGTGAATATATCAATTGTGTCTTTGTACTCATTATTTAAAACCATTCTTTACCACTGCAAAAAAAAAAAAAAACTGTCTCTGTCACTTTTATTTGGCTGTTGGAAGAAATGAAGCATTATTCCCAAGAGTACACCATAATAAAATAAATATATTTGGAGAATGTATCACTGATAAATACAAACATTGTGGACAATAGGATAAGAGAGTGAAAATATTGTGAAAAAAGCATGAGAAACTTTTTTTTAGTTCTCCACATCAAATAGGCTCATGAATTTTTACCTGTAAAATTATCCTGTAAAAAATATTTTAAGGTATTGTTAACTTTTTAAAAAATCTTAAATTTGTCCTTAGAAAGGTCATACTTGAGACCTAATTAAAATATTCAGTGTATTTCATGAAATGACATGATCCAGATCAGCATTTCTGAATCATGCATCTTACTAATTTTAATACCGAGGTGATGCTATAGATAATAAATTACGATGTTCTCAATTTAAAGTATTTCATTATCCCATTCATTTCTTTTTCCTGTCCTCTTCAAAGATATACCAAGTAGCTACTAGAGAAGCTGCTGGAATAGCTTGGTCATACATGTTTGTTTCACCACTGAGCCATTTGATGGGTTGACAGACTGATATACAGAAAATGCCCTGCCTCTTCCATTTTGGCAATCTAAAATAGGCAGGAATATGATCGTATCTTCATATTATCATGGCAATAAGTATGCTTGGCTCCAGCCTCATTCAGTGTAACTCTATGGAAGAATCCCCTCTGAGTACATAGGCTGAAGTTCAGGCCTGCTATTTTTATCACATCAATTACAGTAAGCAGCAGAAAGAAACACTAAATTTTCTGTGAAAATGTTATAGCTTTTTGGCACACAATAGCCCCACCTTCTCTGAATGCTAAACAAGTAAATAAATCCATTCATGTATAGTTGCAAGAGCTGTTTCTTTTATGGCTATTGACATATGATTGCACAAACCCTTGGGAGTTAAAAAATCTGGTTTATTTCTCAAAAATATAAAATTAAGAATAAAAAATAATCTGTTCCACATGCAAGCTCATCTATTCTTTAATGATGTATCCAATAAATCAGAAATTACAGGTTCCTCACTTAAAAAATCAGCAAGATTCCAAAGTTGCAAAACGTAAGGCTTGAAATCTAATGCAAAAAATGGTCTTCAATTTGAATTAATTCTAGTTTTTTTAATCGAACTTTGTTTACATAATTAGTTTGCAAGACCTTGGAATTAGACATTCAATCACTTTACAGACATAAATATAAATGTAAAGATATAAATATGTTTTTAAATATATATACATAACACAGTGCTTATCTTGTATAAATATAAAAAGTAAGGAAAAATTATACACAAAATGAACACTGTAAAGGCATTAAAATATTTGTGTGCTTCTCCATATATTTTTAAACTATGATTAAATTAGAAAGATACGTTACTATTTCTGGAGAGTTACAGGCTAAAATTGACATTTTAAGTTCCTCACAAGGAGAGAACTCTATTACATGTGAAAATAAACCAAGAAAAGTTAAAACTGAACTAAAATCTCTTACAATCATATCAATAGAATGAGGATGCAATTAACAGAAGCTATGTCCAGGTACTGAACAATAGAATGGGCTACTCTACCAAAAAGGGAGTTTCTGCCACTTGCTCATACTCAATGTCTGTACAACTTGTGCAGGATTGCAACAAGGATGATACAGAAGAGACCTCTGTTATGCTTCAAAACATAAATTTAGATAACTTGAAAGTTCTCTTTCAACTCCACATACCATGGAAGACTTTACAATGTCAAAAGATCAAAATCTGTATACAAAGAGTATGAACTCAAATACTGCATGCTTAATTAGCTCTCTTGTACTCTCTCAATCTTGTTACTAATTGCACAATATCCAGTGAATTCACTGCTAGGATCAAATATGACCATAACTGACATATACTACTTGCTCAGATATTGTTCAAATGATGAATTTTACTTCCTAATTAGTCTATTTCTTTACAAAGAGTTAACATATGCTTTAAATTGGGGAGCTTCTTAAGTATACCAAAACACTAGACATAGGGAAAATACATTTTGAATATGTGAGTGATGTCACAATTTGCATCACAGGAAACAAATGAAGACATATTTCATGATTTCACTCACAAACAGCTTGGAAATTTTACCAGTGGAGAATAAATACTCAACAAGTATTATTATTATAAGACTAAAATTATTATATTTAATTTAAAATTATTCAGTTAGAAAATATTGGCCATAATATTATTTAATTTTTTTCTGCCCAATTTTAATATGTAAGTAATTTTTTAAAGTATCAGCTTAAATTTTAAAACATTTACTAGAAGAAATCTATTTAGCATGTCTGAGTTAAATAATCATCTAAACAATTAACCTAAACAGTTGGGAAAACTGTCTTGTCCCCCTCTCTATTATCTTATATAATCAGTTTTCTTGATCAATAAAAAACTAAAAATAAAATCTGAAAATATTACTGACATTTATTTAACTTATTTGATCTTGTATCAAAATAAGTAAACCAATTCAGTGATAAATGAACATTAAAATTTTCAGGAATTCCTTTTTATTTATAAGAACTTTATTTCTAGGCAGGAATTTAAAAATTAAAATAAATGATAATATTTACTTATTGAATAACTGAATTAATTAACTGAATAATACTAATATTCAGTTATTCTGAATATCCTCCTCAAAAATGTGCAAAACCCCATAGCCCAATAATAACCACTGATGCTGTTAATTCCTGTAAATTTACATATATGTCAAAACCACTCACCCACTTTTCCATAAAAACAATCATGATGTGAGTTAGAGAACATTTTGACTGCTTTTTTAAAAAAGAATTTATCATTTAATTTAAAAATTACTGATTAAAAAATAAAATACATATTAAAATCATCAAATATGTTCTGTACTTTGTGGTTGTGATCAGTGTCTCAGCTTCCTCTGAAGATTTCCTTTCTTGGTCCCTTTCTTTTTCAGTTTCCTTTTTATCCCACTTCCTCTCTAGATTAAAACCTGGAGTCTCATAACTGAAATATCCATTGTATACATAATGACTCAACTGTCTTAATGTCCAACCTGGAATTCTTTCCAGATTCAGGGATAAAATTACTCCAGATTCAGAGCTAAAGCAAACAAATAAGCATAGGTAGGCACATATATATATGTGACATCTTCTTTAGGAACTCCTCCACTTGTTTAATGAAAATCACCCTATCCCCTTTCTAAAAAGCCATTAAATGACCCAAACCCTACCAGCTGTTACGGTTTATTGCTTTAACCTCTAGATATACTGGCCTACTTTTGTTTTACCATGGCAGCAAGATATCAAACACATTCAATCTAATGGCTAACTTTTTATCTTGCCTGTCATTATATTCTCCCAATTTTCCTATGGCTATTTTCTCCTTATCATTCAAGTGTCAGCTTAATTGCTACCACCTTGAAGAGTCCATCCTACTCTGCAGCACATGAACCTGGTTTACGTCTCTGCTTAGATACTATTCATTTCTGATGTCATCTCCAGTATTTCCATTTTAGGGGTGGGGAGAAGACCCACATTTTGTTTTGCTTTGTCTTTACCAAAGTATCTCTAGGACCAATAGGATCAGAGGCTCAATAAATATTCATTGATTCAATTAGCATCTATTATTAATAACTATCTTTTAAAGTTCTGATATCAAAAACTGATTAGGTAGAATTATAGTCTAAAAAGGAATTCAGGAATTCCTGTTTGAATGTTTGTTCCCCCCGCAAATACTTTTGAAACCTAATAACCAGTATAATGTATTAGGAACTGAGGCCTTTCAGAGATAGATTAGGTCATGAAGGGATAGCGTTCTCGAATGGAATTAGTGGCCTTGTAAAAGAAGCCAGAGAGCTGCCTTGCCCTTTCTACATACATGAGTACCTGGCAAGGAATTTCCTGTGAATCAGAAGGCAGAACTTCACCAAATACCAAATCTGACAGCACCTTGATTTTGGGCTTCCCAGCCCCCAGAACTGTAAAAAAAAAAAAAAATTCTGTTGTTTATAAGCCACCCAGTTATAGCAGCCCGAACAAATGAAGACAGACAGTGTGTTTTCTTTTCAGTTAGTTTATTGCACATTAAGCTTTAAGCATATCCATTCACTCCTGTATTCATTAATTCAACCGATCTTTGTGGGAAGTCTGCCTTTTGCAATGCAAGACAGGTCATTCTAAATTTTCAGGTTTCTAGTCGCATCTGAGGATTTGAAATTAAAAAACAAATGCAAATAAACGAATTTATTGCTAGTTTGTTTCCTCTCTTGAAACACTGTACTTTTTTTCCTCTAATCTCTTTGATTACCCATATTTTGGCTCAATTTCTGGGAGCTAAAATGCCCTCAAGGATAATTTTTTTTTAAGGTTATATCCAAGAAGCTTTATTCACTTAGGAGGTGTATTTTTTTTTCTTGCAGATTTGAAAGGCACAACTAATATGTAAATTCTGTGTTTAGCTATGAAATTAAAATAAAAAGGTGGGCACGTTTACTTTCTTTAAAGCAATTATGAAACTTTTCAACAAGTTTCTTCATTTCACTACCAACTACTATTTGCATCTGTACATTTTTGTTAAAGCTCTTGCTTGTTCAATTCAATTTTCTGATTCAGTTTTTTATTTCATAACTTAGATGCTTAGAATATTTCAGAATGTATGGGCACTGTTTAACAAATATCATAGATAGATTTATCCTAGCAAATCTTGGACTTGAGACAGTTAAGTACTATCCCAACTGCCAATAAGTGGGTTGAAGAATTTACCTACTTAGTTGTAAAAAAACAAAACAAAAGAGCTTAGATAAACAGAATTGAGAAAATCATGTATGAAAATAGTTTAAAATCAATGATTTTACCATTACATACACCACAGAAAATAAATGTTTCTAGGAAAAGTTATATTCAGAAAAGTATCTACTTGCCATCTCACTAACTCAAGGAAGCCAGCCTAGTTGTAACACTAGACCATTTCTGAAACTGCATTTTCCTCCTTATGAAAATTCACCCTGTTTTCATACATGGTACTTTGAGGAAAACAGAGGACATGTGACAGAAAACATTGCATAAAGCGCAATAGAACATGGATATTTAAAGTGCTTACAATCACAGGTAAAGCAAATTATAAACAGAGAACTTACCTCTGTCACTAGTCATTCTGGCTGTGCACACCAAACAAACAAATCAACAGATTTCTTATGAAACACCAAACAACTTGACTTTCATTTGTTATGTCGGTGTTGGTTTTGTTGTTATTTTCTTAATGCAATTGACTCTTTTTGGTCTGAACTGATTTATTCTTTTGCTGTTGTGAAGAAACACTCTTAATGTTGTCTATGAGCATTCAAAGGCATAACAAACAACAAATGAGAAGAAAAATGACTGCAGCACAGATTTTAAGAAACATATTTTCCTGCTCACTGATCTCCTTTTATCTTCTGTCCATATGTTTCTGTGTTGCAGTTTTATCTCATCCACACTTATGGAATGCTTTGGCAGGGGAAATGAATTCTGATGAGACAGACTTGGTGAAATTCCAGAAAGTTTTTAAGAAGTTCGGATACCAAACATGGGACCTACATTGCTACGTGTTGCAAGGATTTAACCTCCACTTGTCAATTGACTCTGGCTTTTTGTTTGTTTGTTTGATATGTGTGATTTTATGGTGTATGTTAGTAATGCTCAACGATTCAATTGTGTTTTTACAATTTGACAGACTTTGACCAAACCATGAGCTCATGTTTCACTATTTACTGTACTTGGATAAGTGAAATATTTCTCAGTGTATGAGTAAGTTAGGAAAGGTATGTGTCACGGTAACAAATGCAAGGAATACATGTTGTGTAGCTATAGGGCCAGATAAAGAGCAGACATTCCCAGTAGAATCATGTAATGTCAGTGATAGTGATAGTTCCATTAGCGCACTCACCGCTCTGTGGCCACAAGAGGGAAGGTTGTCTCATGTACTCTCTTAATACAATGTCTATGCAAATAATTTACATATATGAATATGTCAGTAAGCTATTGACATATTCATATATGTAAATTATTTGCATAGACATTCAATTTTTTAAACAGAATACGAAATCTGTTATCTCCCATGCCAGAATGCAGATATTTGTATCAGTATATACACGTCTTAAACAGTCCTGGGCAATCGAGAGCATGTTACTGCTATTCTCCCCTCTCAATCTGGTTTAATTCCTCTCTCTCCCTCATCATCCTGGCAATTTCTGGTTCTCTCACTTCCAATTTCACTTTTGCTCAGCCTAGAATTGATCTCAAAAAAATGATGTTTGAAGATCTGGAAGAAGTGGCATTTATTTCAGAAAACATTTTTAAAGTATGTACTAGGTGCCAGACACTATGTCCTTCCATTCAGATATTAATATTAACCATGTTGGAAATATGAATAGCAATGGATACATTTCTCCTTATAAAACATCATCAATTATCGCACTGCTATGGTCTTCCATATAAAGCAAAATTGAACTTTGTAAACCTACAAAGATACATTTAATATTCAATGTCTTTCACATGTCATTTGCTTCATATGAAGGGACCTAATTAGTCTTTTTTTCTCATTCTGTTTGAGAGTTGGAAGCGTGTAAGATAATTTATCTCAGTAATAAATAACTGGAGATTTAGGATAAAAAAATGTTTAATTTTCATCATCTTTATTAATTGTTTTGATGAATTCTTTTTTTTACCATGTTGGATTTTGTCTCTTAACTAATTTCTATGCTGTAATATGCTCTTTTTCTCCCTCAGGAGTATTCCTGAATATTGGTGATGTTTGTAAAACTTTATGGGATGTAATGAATATTTTCTTCTCAAAGATAGTGGTGCTTTTGGGGGAAACTACTATTGTTCTATTTTTTTAAATTACCAGAATTCTGAAATTATAATTTATTCCATAGTAAATATAAAAAATGTGACAAACTGCATATATGATGAGTACTGCCCAACTGGGACTCACAGTAACCATTGCTTGAATATCTCAGTTTTTGTGAGACATGATGTGCTTTTTTATATGGACATTTTATACCTTGTAATAGCTCATACTTGTCCATTTTCCCTGGCCTTTACAAAACTTAGAAATTATTTCAGGGTAAACCTTTAGTTTGTGGCCAGACATGAAAATAATTAATGTAATCATAGAAGACAAAAGTGGGAGAAATAAAGAAAAAATAATTTAGAGAATAAGACTGAACATTTCCCAAATTTGATAAAAATGATAAGCTCATGTGTCTAAGTGTTTAAGAAACCATAATGTAGGAATTGTGTAGAAAACTATACCAAGACACATAATAACCAAATTCCTTAAAATCATTTATAAAGAGAAAATTATACAAGTATCCAGTAGAAAAAAAGATAAGTTACATACAAAAGACAAAAGATAAAAAAGCAGAAATCTGTTGGAAATTATGTAAGCCAGCAGCAGACAAATAAAGAATACTGGACAAAAGAAAACTTGCCAATCTAGAATTTTATACTCAGTGAAAGTATCTTTCAAAAACAATGGCAAAGTACAGACTTGTTCAGTCATGTGAAAGTTAAAATAACTCATCACCAGTATGTCTGTGGTACAACAAATCTATACCTTATATCATTATCAAAATGTTAAGTAAAATTGGATCATGAATTATGCAAAACCTAAAAGAACAACTTCTGTGGGAGAACATAGGAGAAAACCTTTGTGATGTGGTTGAAAAAGTATTTCTTAGATAAGACACTGAACCTGCAATACATAAAAGAAAAATATAATAATCTGAAGGCAGTCAAAATTAAATATTTATCCTTTTCAAAAGATACTGTTAAGAGAACGAAAAGACTAGCTGTAGACTAGGGAAAATGTTTACAAATCACAAACTGGATTAAAAACTTACATCTAGAATATATAAAAAGTACTCAAAAGCTAATGATAAAACAATCAACCTAGTTTTTTTCTTTATAGTAAGCAACAGTACAGAACACATACTTCACCAAAGAAGATATATAGATGGCCAATAGCACATTAAAAGTGCTCAACATCATTAGACAGTAGGGAAACACAAATTAAAATTGTAATAAATTACTCCTACATACTGATTAAAATTCCCGTAATTTTAAATAATGAATTTTATCAATTATTGATTGGAATGTAAAGCTACTAGAGCTTTCATACACTGCTGGTGCAAGAAAAAGGGCACAAACACCTTTGAAAAATCATTTGACAGTTTCCAAAATATACCTGCTAGGCATTTTAGTACTACATATTTATCATAGAAAAAGGGAAACAAATGTTCATAAGACATACAGGAATCTTCATGTCAGCTTTATCTTTCAATGACCGAAAGCTGGAATCAAACCAAATATCCACCAATAGATGAATGGATAAACAAAAGGTGGTTTCTCCATGAATGGAATAATAACAGTTAAGAAAAGGAAAGAACTCTGACAAGACAGACAAACTATAACCCTAGGCTAATATGGTCTAAGCTCTCTTTTAGTATAATCCACAAGCTAAGTATGTTTTTCACATTTTTAAGGATTGTAAATAAACAAGGAAGAAGATGAGACAGAAAACTTCTATGACCCACCAAGCCTAGGAGATTTACTATATGGCCCTTTGCAAAAATTTTGCTGAACTTTGCACTACAACATAGAATAATCTCAAAATAATTATGCAAAATAAAATAAGCCAGGGATAAAATAATACATACTATGTGATTCCATTTTATAGAATTCTAGAAAATGCAAACTAGTCTCTGGTGACAAAAAGTAGATCATTGGTTGCTGGAAAGGCAGAGCATAGGAAAGAATATGAGAGAGATTACAAGGAAAAATGAAGAAACATTTGGATTAATAAATGTGTTTATTGTATTGATGATAATGATGTTTTCAAGCCTGTCTACATATGTGAAAATTTATCAAATTATCTACTTTAAATGTGTGAAGTTTATGGTATGCTTATTATGCCTCAAGAAAACTTTTAGAGGCATCACACTATCTGATTTTAAAATATAGTATCAAGCTATGGTAATGTAAACAGCATAATATTGGTATAAAAACTGATATAAAGACCTTTGGAACAGAATAGAGAGCCCAGAAATCAATCCAAATATTTACAGTCAATAGATCTTTGACAGAGTTACTGAGAACACATAATGAAGAAAGGACAATCTCCTTAATAAATGGTGTTGGGAAAACTGGATAACCACATGCAGAATAATTAAATTAGACCATATTTCATGACACACAAACAAACTCAAAATAAGCTAAAGATGGAAACCTAAGACCTAAAAACTGTGAAACTACTAGAAGGAAATAGAAGGGAGATGCTCCACAGCAATGGTTTGGGCAATGATTTTTAAACATACACCCTCAAAGTACAAGCAACAAAAGCAAAACTAGACAAATGGGATTGCATGAAACAAAGAAAAAGTTCTGCACAGCAAAGGAAACTATCACAGAGGGAAGAGATGACCCATGATGTGGAAGAAAATATTTGCAAACCATATACTCAACAAGGGGCTAGTATCTGAAATATGTAAGGAACTCAAATAATTGCAAGAAAACAAAAGCCATTTTGTAGCATGTAATTCCACAAGGCTAAAGTTTTTCTTTGGGCTTGTTCAACTATTACAAGGCAATGTAAATATAGATGAATGTTAAAACTTCACAAATGTTTCTTTAGGGAATTGGCCAACAATTCTCTCCTCTTGATTCCTCTTCCTTGACCATCATTTAGTGTTGCCCTACGTATGAACAAGCTCAATATTCAGCAAAGATTTTAGGCTAAATCTGAACTGCATTCATAGAGTAAGGATGACTCTTTTTATGAATGCAATCTTTATGAAATAACTTAAGGATGAACATTAGTAAACTCACATGCTAAAAAAAAAATAGAAAAGCAGAATGTGCTTTTGAAGTACTATCCTTGTGTTCTTTCCTATGTTAAAAATTGTCTTGAAGTTACCTTTGATCATAATAAGTCAACATAAGAATAATATGCCTGATATTTACATAAAATATAAGTAGAAATAGAAAGGACCAATTTGTAGCTATTATCTTTATTGGTCAGAAAACTCAAATAACAATTTAAAATAATTAAAAATAGTCTGTTGCTAGTGTACAGGAACACTAATATTTTGTATGTTGATTTTGTGTCTTGCAACTTTTCTTAATTTATTTATTAGTTTGAACAGGTTTTATGATGAAGTCTTTAGGGTTTTCTATAAACAAGATCATGTCATCTGCAAACAGAGAAAATATTACGTCTTTCTTTCCAATTTGAAGCAGTTTATTTCTTTTACTTTTCTAATTGCTCTGGCTAGAACTTCTAATAATATAAAGACATGGTTTGGCTGTGTCCCCACCTAAATCTCAACTTGAACTGAATCTCCCAGAATTCCCACGTGTTGTGGGAGGGACCTAGGGGGAGGTAATTGAATCATGGACGTTGATAACCACCTGCAGAGGTCTGTCCTGCAGACCCTGATTCAATGACAGATGAGTGAATACACTCTCACACCCAGTACAGTGATTTCAAGTTGATTAGGAATGATTATCAGCTGCTTTCAGAGAAGGATTGCAGCAAACCACTCATAACTCCCTGTCCTTCCTCATATTTACTCAGGACAGATTTAATAACAGAAGTTCTAAATCAACATGCTCGTGGATAATTAAGATGGTTAAAAGAGTGGTTTTACGAATGACAAAAGCTTTGGGTTCCCAGGCCCAAAGAAAACACCATTAATAGGTAATTCCCCTTGGACCTCCCCTGAGGGGATCATTCAGCACAAAGTTTACATGAGCAAACAAATTAGAGTATAGACAAAGGAATGTGGAGTAAACAGACTTAACTGGGGAAGTTTTATTGTCCCTGTCTTTTCCTTATGATTTAAAATTCTGACATAATGAACTGGCTGCCTTCAGCCCATTCCATGAAAACCTTTCAGCCTTCCAAAAGGTTTGAGACTGTAGTCTTCTAACTTTCCCTAATATTTCCCTAAGGTTTTACCAGCCACTCCGAGTGAATCTCAACAGGGTCTGTCTTTCCTGTGCTATTCTCGTGACAGTGAATAAGTTTCATGAAACTGATGGGTTTATCAGGGGTTTCCAATTTTGTTTCCTCCTCATTTTCTCTTGCCACTGCCATGTAAGAAATGTCTTTCTCCTCGCACCATGATTCTGAGGCCTCCCCAGTCATGTGGAACTGTAAATCCAATTAAACCTCTTTTTCTTCTTAGCCGTTGGTATGTCCTTATCAGCAGCATGAAAATGGACTAATACAGAATACTGAATTTTATGGCAATTTATATATATTTATATATTTTATTTATATGGGCATCCTTGTCTTGTTCTTGATTTTGGAGGAAAAGATTTCAGCTTTTTATCATTGAATATAATGCTTGTTTTTGCCTTGTCATATATGGTCTTTAATATGTGGAGGTACATTCTATGCTTAATTTATTGAGCATCTTCATCATAAAAGGATGTTAAATTTTGTGAATCTATTGAGATGACCATATTTTTATTCTTATTTATATTAATGTGTGTATCACATTTATTTATTTGCTTATGTTTAGCTATCCCTGCATCTCAGGGATAAATGCTACTTGATCATAGTATCTGATCCTTTTAATGTGCTGTTGACTTTGGCTTGCTGGTACTTTATTGAGGATTTTTCCATCTATGTTCATCAGTGACATTGGCCTGTAATTTTATTGTCTTGTGGTATCCCCGTCCACCTTTGGTATCAAGATAATTCTGATTTTATAAAATGAGTTTTAAGTGTTCTCTTCAATTGTTTGGAAGAGTTGAAAAATAACCTACTCAAAAAAATGATCAAATGACCTAAATACACATTTCTTCAAAAAAGACATACAAATGGCCAACAGACATATGGGGGGAAAAAGTTCAACATTAACAAACATCAGGGAAATGCAAATTCAAACTGCAATAAAATATTGTTTCACAACTTCTAGAACAGCTATTACAAAAAAAAAAAGACTAAAGATAACAAATGGTGGCAAGGATGTGAAAAAAATAGAACACTTGCACGTTGTTGATGGGAATGTAAATTAGTACAACCAATAGGGAAAACAGTATGGATATTCCTCAAAAAAATTAAAAGTGGAACTGCTGTATGATCCAGCAATCCTGTTTCTTGGCATATGTCAAAAGGAAATGAAATCAATATGTTGGAGGGATATCTGCATGCTCATGTTCATAGCAGCATTATTTACAATAGTCAAGATACAGATAAACCTAAGTTTGACTGTATCTCATTCATCATTGACTGATGAATGAATAAGGAAAAATGTAATAAACACACACACACACACACACACACACACACACACACACACACAACAAAGGAATACTCCACCCTTAAAAAGGAAGAAAATCCTGTAATTTATGACAACATGGCAGACCCTGGAGGACAGTATGTTGAGTGAAATAAGTTAGTCATGGAAAGACAAATTCTACGTGATCTCATTTATATGTGGAGTCTAAAAAATCAAAGTCATACTGGGAAAGAGAAGAATGGTTGCTAAGGGATGAGGGCAGGTAGGCATGAAATAGGGAGGTATTGGTCAAAGGGTACAAGTTTCAGTTAGATAACTTGAGGAAATTTTGGAGATCCATTGTACAGCATGTTGACTATAGTCAATAATAATTTAGATCTTAAATGTTCTCACCATGAAAAAATATGTGAGATGATAGATGGTGTTAGTTTACTTTAATCACTTCATAGTGTATATACTTATAGTACATCATAAATATATACTATGTATAGATTTTGTCAGTTATACCTTAATAAAGATGTGAATACATTAAAAATATAAGAAATTATTTAAATTTTTAAAATTAAACTCTTTAAAAAATGACTATTTTAAATACTGTTTCAAGTTATTTGTCACTTAATTCTTAAATACATTTATAGGTTAAGAGGATTACAAAATATAAAAAATATATGAAGGGATTGTGCCCCCTGAATATTTTTAATGGTCAGATATTACTAAAATAATATCTTATTAATTTCAGATTTGAACAGAAAAATTGACGTATTTGTAGTTGGAATTCATGTTTGTGATTCCAAAATCATCAAATGAGTCCAAAGGTCAAGTTTTTCAAACATCATTAACAACATTCACATATTCATATCTATCTACATATTGAAATTTTATTTCCTTTTCATAAATACATTATAGTATCCTAATGGACATTCTTTTATTCATTAGGTTAGATATTATTCTGGTGGTGTCAATGAGTTTGTGGTGGAAAACTCAAAGTAGCTATTTCTAAACTTCAAATAGTAGCACTAGTTAGATAGATGGAAGGATAGATGATACACAGTTTGGAATGTTAGAAGTTAAAATCAGTATTCATTTATTTTCTGGATTCAAAATGTAGAAGTCATCTTTTAGTCAGTTCTCATTTTATCTGACATATTCATCAGTTCTAGAGTTTTAGGAAATATTTTGGTTTGAAATTACCCTTAACTATATCTCTAAGACCACTACCATATTTTAGATCATACCATTTTCAGCCACTTGCATCTTGATTTTTGCAAGAGCCATAAAATTGACCTCTGACTCCAGGATTTGCACATTTCCAACCTATGCTACAAATGTCTGACAAATTAATCTTTTGAATTTCTTCTTTAATTAAGCTTTCAAGTACTTCCTATGTGGTACTATCTTATTGAATATAAATTGATTTATCTGTTGTACAAAACCCTTTGACTAGACAACAATGCCATTTAAAGAAGCAGGACAAGAAAGAGGCAAAGTAGCTCCTGGAGGAGCTCTGTTGCCATTAGGGAAGCGTGAATTGCAAAAAATTGCTGGCATGGAAGATAACATTTGAAAAGGAGTTCAGAAAAATTTACAAGTTTGAACTACTTTTTCATAGTGTAAAAGCTCTCCTAAGTTAACTGCATTAGCTATGGCCTCTTTCATACAATTTCACTACTTTCTATAGATATCCCATCTCTACTCCACAGCATTGCAGGAATCGGAAGACTCAATATTATATTTTCTACCTTTCACCATACATAAAAGCCATTGCCACATGAATTGTAAATCTAAATGTGAACAGTAAAACAATAATGCTTTCACAAGAAAACAGAAGAATTCCCTTATCACTTTGGAACACACAAAGATTTATTCAAAGGACACACACAAAATAAACCACCAAGGAAAATATCTGATAAACTGAACTATCTTTTTGGAATGAGCCAAGATTCTACCCCTGTACCTACAACATGGGAGACAGAGTAATACTCCATCTCAACAAAACAGAAAACAGAACAAAAACAAAACAACCGAAAACTGAACTACCTCAAAATTGTGAACATCTTAATCAAAAGATACTATTAAAAGAAGAGTGAAGAAACAAGCCACAGAGTGGCAAAATATATTCTTAATACATATAATCGACAAAGGATTCATATCCAGAATACGACTATGAAAAACAAGAAATCACAGAAGCTCATAGAAAATCAAGCAAAAGGTATCCCAGCACTTTGGGAGGCCGAGGCGGGTGGATCACGAGGTCAAGAGATCGAGACCATCCTGGTCAACATGGTGAAACCCCGTCTCTACTAAAAATACAAAAAATTAGCTGGGCATGGTGGCGCGTGCCTGTAATCCCATCTACTCAGGAGGCTGAGGCAGGAGAATTGCCTGAACCCAGGAGGCGGAGGTTGCGGTGAGCTGAGATCGCGCCATTGCACTCCAGCCTGGGTAACAAGAGCGAAACTCCATCTCAAAAAAAAAAAAAAAAAGAAAAGAAAATCAAGCAAAAGGTTAGAATAAGCATTTCATAAAAGATGGTATCCAAGTGCCCCCAAAATTTAAAATACGGTAAGTTTCGGTAAGGATGTGGAATATCCATGATTAAGAAAACCACTTTGGAAAACTGGCAATATTTACTTGAGCTATACTTATGCATCAGAGAAATTCCACTCTTTTTTATTTTTTATTTTTTTATTGCATTTTAGGTTTTGGGGTACATGTGAAGAATATGCAAGATAGTTGCATAGGTACACATGTGGCAGTGTGATTTGCTGCCTTCCTCCCCTTCACCTATATCTGGCATTTCTTCTCATGCTATCTCTCCTCAAATCCCCACCCCCTACTGTCCCTCCCCTATTCCCCACAACGGACCCCAGTGTGTAGTGCTCCCCTCCCTGTGTCCACATGTTCTCATTGTTCAACACTTGCCTATGAGTGAGAACATGTGGTATTTCATTTTCTGTTCTAGTGTCAGTTTGCTGAGAATGATGTTCTCCAGGTTCATCCATGTCCCCACAAAGGACATGAACTCATCATTTTTGATTGCTGCATAATATTCCATGGTGTATATGTGCCACATTTTCCCTGTCCAGTCTATCATCAATGGGCATTTGGGTTGGTTCCAGGTCTTTGCTATTGTAAACAGTGCAGCAATGAACATTCATGTGCATGTGTCCTTATAGTAGAACGATTTATAGTCCTTTGGATATATACCCAGTAATGGGATTGCTGGGTCAAATGGAATTTCTATTTCTAGGTCCTTGAGGAATCGCCACACTGTCTTCCACAATGGTTGAACTAATTTACACTCCCACCAGCAGTGTAAAAGTGTTCCTATTTCTCCACATCCTCTCCAGCATCTGTTGTCTCCAGATTTTTTAATGATGGCCATTCTAATTGGCGTGAGATGGTATCTCAATGCAGTTTTGATTTGCATTTCTCTAATGACCAGTGATGATGAGCATTTTTTCATGTTTGTTTGCCTCACGTATGTCTTCTTTTGTAAAGTGTCTGTTCATATTCTTTGCCCACTTTTGAATGGGCTTGTTTGTTTTTTTCCTGTAAATCTGTTTGAGTTCTTTGTAAATTCTGGATATCAGCTCTTTGTCAGATGGGTAAACTGCAAAAATTTTTTCCCATTCTGTTGGTTGTCGATTCACTCTAGTGACTGTTTCTTTTGCCGTGCAGAAGCCGTGGAGTTTGATTAGGTCCCATTTGTCTATTTTAGCTTTTGTTGCCAATGGTTTTCATGTTTTGGTCACAGAGTCCTTGCCTACTCCTATGTGTCATGAATGGTTTGCCTAGATTTTCTTCTAGGGTTTTTATGGTGTTAGGTCTTATGTTTAAGTCTTTAATCCATCTGGAGTTAATTTTAGTGTAAGGTGTCAGGAAGGGGTCCAGTTTCTGCTTTCTGCACATAGCTAGAAACAACACCATTTATTAAACAGGGAATCCTTTCCTTATTGCTTGTTTTTGTCAGGTTTATCAAAGATTATATGGTAGTAGATGCATGTGTTGCCTCCAATGCCTCTGTTCTGTTCCATTGGTCTATATCTCTGTTTTGGTACCATTACAATGCTGCTTTGATTACTGTAGCCTTGTAGTATAGTTTAAAGTCTGGTAGTGTAATGCCTCCCACTGTGTTCTTTTTACTTAGAATTGACTTGGCTATGCAGGCTCTCTTTTGGTTCTATATGAAGTTCATGGTGGTTTTTTCCAGTTCTGTGAAGAAATTGAATTGTAGCTTGATTGGGATAGCATTGATTCTGTAAATTACTTTGGGCAGTATAGCCATTTTCATGATATTGATTATTCCTAACCATAAACATGGAATGTTTCTCCATCTGTTTGTGTCCTCTCTTATTTTGTTGAGCAGTGGTTTGTAGTTCTCCTCGAAGATGTCCTTTACGTTTCTTGTTGGTTGTATTCCTAGGTATTTTATTTTCTTTGTAGCAATTGTGAATGGCAGTTCATTCTTGATTTGGCTCTCTTTAAGTCTGTTATTGGTGTATAGGAATGCTTATGATTTGCACATTGATTTTATATCCTGAGACTTTACTGAAGTTGCTTATCAGTTTCAGGAGATTTGGGGCTGAGACAATGAGGTCTTCTAGATATACTATCATGTCGTCTGCAAATAGAGACAATTTGGCTTCCACCTTTCCTATTTGAATACCCTTTATTTCTTTTTCTTGCCTGAAGTTACTAAAAGTTCTCTGGCTAGAACTTCCAGTACTATATTGAATAGGAGTGGTGAGAGAGGGCATCCTTGTCTAGTGCCAGATTTCAAAGGGAATGCTTCCAGTTTTTGCCCATTCAGCATGATATTTGTTGTTGGTTTGTCATAAATAGCTTTTATTATTTTGAGATACGTTCCGTCAATACAGAGTTTATTGAGGGTTTTTAGCATAAAGGGCTGTTGAATTTTGTCAAATGCCTTCTCTGTGTCAATTGAGATAATCATGTGGTTTTTGTTTTTGGTTCTGTTTATGTGGTGTATTACATTTATAGACTTGCGTATGTTGAACCAGCCTTGCATCGTCGGGATGAATCTTACTTGATCATGGTAGATAAGCTTTTTGATATGCTGTTGCAATTGGCTTGCCAGTATTTTATTGAAGATTTGCGTCTATGTTCATCATGGATATTGGCCTGAAGTTTTCTTTTCTTGTTGAGTTCTGCTGGGTTTTGGTATCACGATGATGTTGGTCATATAAAATGATTTGGGAAGGATGCCCTCTTTTTTGATTATATGGAATAGTTTCAAGAGGAATGGTAACAGTTCCTCCTTGTGTGTCTGGTAGAACTAGTCTGTGAATCCTTCTGGATCTGGGCTTTTTTTTGTGTGGTAGGCTCTTAATTGCCGCCTCAACTTCAGATCTTGTTATTGGTCTATTCATGGCTTCGACTTCTTCCTGGTTTAGGATTGGGAGAACACAAGTGTCCAGGAATTTATCCATTTCTTCCAGGTTTACTAGTTTATGTGCATAGAGTTGTTTGTAATATTCTCTGATGATGGTTTAAATTTCTGTGGGATCTGTGGTGATTTCCCCTTTATTGTTTTTTATAGCATCTATTTGGTTATTCTTTCTTTTCTTTTTTATTAATCTGGCTAGTGGTCTTTTTTGTTGATCTTTTTGAAAAACCAGCTCCTGGATTTATTGATTTTTTCAAGGGTTTTTTGGCATCTCTATCTCCTTCAGTTATGCTCTGATCTTAGTTATTTCTTGTCTTCTGCTAGGTTTTGAGTTTTTTTATCTCGCTCCTCTAGCTCTTTCAATTTTGATGATAGGGTGTCAATTTTGGATCTCTCCACTCTTCTCATGTGGGCACTTATTCCTATATATTTTCCTCTAGAGACTGCTTTAAATGTGTCCCAGAGATTCTGGTATGTTGTGTCTTTGTTCTTGTTGGTTTCAAATAGCTTCTTTATTTCTGCCTTTATTTCATTGTTTATCCAGTCAACATTCGAGAGCCAGTTGTTCAGTTTCTATGAAGCTGTGTGGTTCTGAGTTAGTTTCTAAATTCTGAGTTCTAACTTGATTGCACTGTGTTCTGAGAGACTGTTTGTTATGATTTCCATTCTTTTGCATTTGCTGAGGAGTGATTTACTACCAATTATGTGATCAATTTTAGAGTAGGTGTGATGTGGTGCTGAGATGAATGTATATTTTGTGGATTTGGGATGGAGAGTTCTGTAGATGTCTATCGGGTTTGCTTGTTCCAGGTCTGAATTCAAGTCCTGGATATCCTTGTTATTTTTTTTTGTCTGGTTGATCTGTCTAATGGTGACAGTGGGGTGTTAAAATCTCCCACTCTTATTGTGTGGGAGTCTAAGTCTCTTTGTAAGTCATTAAGAACTTGTCTTATGTATCTGGGTGCTCCTGTATGGGGTCTGTATATATTTAGGATCATTAGCTCTTCCTGTTGTATCGATCCTTTACCATTATGTAATTTCCTACTTTGTCTCTTTTGATCTTTGTTGCTTTAAAGTCTATTTTATCAGAGATGAAAATTGCAACTCCTGCTTTTTTTTTTTTCTCTCCATTTGCCTGGTAAATCTTCCTCAATCCCTTTATTTTGATCCTTTGTGTATCCTTGCATGCGAGATGGGTGTCCTGGATACAGCACACCAATGGGTTTTGGCTTTTTTTTTTTTTTTTGAAAGGAGAGAAGAAAAGGAAAAAAAAGAGTGAAGGAGAGGAAGAAAGAGGAAGAAAAAGAGGGAGAGAGAATGGAAATGTTGCTTTATTCTAAAAATGGGTATTAATAATGGCCGATCAATATTTCATTTAAACCTATAAGTAGGTGTGATGTTCTATTGACAAGAATGTATATTTTGTGTCTTTAAAATGGAGAGCTTTATAAATATTTATTAAGTTTACTTGTTCCAGATCTGAGTTCAAGTCCTGGATATCCTTATTAATATTCTGTCTCCTTGAGTCTAAATATCTTTATAGGTCTTATGTATCTGGGTGTTAGGATCATTAGCTCTTATTGTTGCATTGATCCTTTTACCATTATATCTTTGTTGCTTTAAAATTTATTTTATCAGATGCGAGAATTGCAACTCCTGCTTTTTATTTATTTGTTTATTTTTGCTCTCCATTTGATTGTTAAATCTTTCTCCATCCCTTTGTTTTGAGTCTTGGTGTATCTTTGCATGTGAAATGGGTCAGGATATAGCATACTGTTGGGTTTTGGCTGTATCTTTTGATTGGGGGATTTAGTCAATTTAAATTTAGGATTACTGCCATTTGATGTTAACTGGCTGTTTTATCCATTCATTGATGTAAATTCTTCTTTATGTTGATGCTCTTTACTTTTTGGTACATTTTTAGAAAGGCTAATACTGGTTGTTCCTTTCTATGTGTAATGCTTCTTTCAGAAGCTCTCATAAAGCAGGCCTGGTGGCAATAAAATCTCTAAGTACTTGCTTGTTCATAAAAGATTTTATTTTTCCTTCAGTTGTGAAGCTCAGTTTGGCTGGATATGAAATTCTGGGCTGAAAGTTCTGTTCTTTAAGGATGTTGAATATTGGCCCCCACTCTCTTCTGGCTTGTAGGGTTTCTGCTGAGAGATCTGCTGTAAGTCTGATAGGCTTCCCTTTGTGGGTAACCTGACCTTTCTCTCTGGCTGCCCTTAGTATTTTCTCCTTCATTTCAACCCTGGTGAATCTATCAATTATGTGCCTTGGAGTTGCTCTTCCTGAGGAATATCTTTGTGGTGTTCTCTGTATTACCTGGGATTGAATATTGTCCTGCTTTGCTAGATTGGGAAAGTTTTCCTGAATAATATTCTGAAGAGTAATTTCCAGCTTGGATTCATTCTCTCTGTCGCATTCAGGTACACCAATCAAACATAAATTAGGTCTTTTAACATAGTCCCATATTTCTTGGAGACTTTGCTCATTCCTTTTTATCCTTTTTTCTCTATTCTTGTCTTCTTGTTTTATTTCATTAAGTTGATCTTCAACCTCTGATATCCTTTCTTCTGCTTGATCAATTCAAGTGTTAAAACCTGTGCATACTTCTCAGAGTTCCCACATTGTATTCTTCACTTCCATTATTTCACTTACGTTTCTCTCTAAATTATCTATTCTCATTAGGATTTGGTCAAACCTCTTTTCAAAGTTCTTAGTTTCTTTACATTGGGCTACAACATGTTCTTTTAACTCACAGAAGTTTCTTATTATCCACCTTCTGAAGCCTGATTCTGTTAATGGAATGCACTCATTCTCCATCAAGCCTTGTTCCCTTGTTGATGAGGAACTGTGATTCTCCGTAGAGGGAGAGGCATTCTGACTTTGAGTATTCTCAGCCTTTTTATGCTGGTTTCTTCCCATTGTTGTAAGTTATCCACCTGTCATCTTTGTATTTACCAACTTTCAAATTAGGTCTGAGTGGATGTCCAACTTGTTAATTCCCAGGGCCAAAATCTGAGCAACTCACTGCGCTGGCCAAAACAGTGGTGTTAAGACTGATGGTGCTTTTCTGCCTGGGAATATCCAGTCTGGCTTCCTTTTTGAGTCTGTAATAGGCGACTCTGTCTTCCTGGAGCTCCAAACTTTGGTCAGAAGGGGAACCAGTCCCGTTTATTCTGCACCAAGAGCTGCCACGCCAAGGCGCTGGCAAAACTGCTGCACCAACCCCAGAGTTGCACTGGTGACCCGTGGGGCTCTTCCACTGGGAATCTTCTGGTTTGTGAGTGGCAAAAAATTTGTCTAAAAGTGTGGCGTCCTCTCATTCTCTATGCTTTCACTGGGAGCTGCAATCCCGAGATGTTAGCAATTGGCCATCTTGGATCATTCTCTGGGTTTTGGCTTTTTATCCAATTTGCCAGTCTGTGTCTTTTGATTGGTGCATTTAGCCCATTTACATTTAGCATTAAAATTGTTATGTGTGAATTTGATACTGCAACTTTGATGCTAGCTGGCTATTTTGCCAGTTAGTTGATGCAGATTCTTCATTTTGTTGATGTTCTTTACCATTTTGTATGTTTTTGGAATGGCTGGTACTGGTTCTTCCTTTCTATGTGTAGTGCCTCTTTCAGGAGCTCTTGTAAAGCAGGCCTGGTAGTGACAAAATCTCTGAGTACTTGCTTGTTTGAAAAGGATTTTACTTTTCCTTCACTTATGAAGCTCAGTTCAGCTGGATATGAAATTCTGGGTTGAATGTTCTTTTCTTTAAGGATATTGAATATTGGCCCCACTCTCTTCTGGCTTGTAGGGTTTTTGCCAAGAGATCTGCTTTGAGTCTGATGGGCTTCCCTTTGTGGGGAACCTGACCTTTCTCTCTGGCTACCCTTAGCATTTTCTCCTTCATTTCCACCCTGGTGAATCTGACGATTATGTGCCTTGGGGTTGCTCTTCTTGAGAAAGATCTTTGTGGTGTTCTCTGTATTTTCTGGACTTGAATATTGGCCTGCCTTACTAGGTTGGGGAAGTTTCTCTGGATAATATCCTGAAGAGTATCTTCTAGCTTGGATTCATTCTCTTAGTCACATTCAGGTACACCTATCAAATGTAGATTAGGTCTCTTCACATAGTCCCACATTTCTTGGAGACTTTGTTCATTCCTTTTTGCAGTTTTTTCTGTAATCTTGCCTTCTCATTTTATTTCACCGAGTTGATCTTCGACCTCTGATATCCTTTCTTCTCCTTGGTCAATTCGGCTGTTGAAACTTGTGCATTCTTCGTGAAGTTCTCGTGTTGTGTTTTTCAGCTCCTTCAATTCATTCATATTTCTCTCTAAGTTGTCCATTCTTGTTATCATTTCATCAAATCTTTTTTCAAGGTTCTTAGTTTGTTTGCATTGAGTTAGAACATGTTCTTTTAGCTCACGGAAGTTTCTCATTACCCACCTTCTGAAGTCTGATTCTGTCATTTTATCACACTCATTCTCCATCCAGATTTTTTACCTTGCTGGTGAGGAGTAGTGATCCCTTGTTGGAGGAGAGGTGTTCTGGTTTTGGGTGTGTTCCTCCTTTTTGGGCTGGTTTCTTTCCATCTTTGTGGACTTATCCACCTGTCATCTGTGTAGTTGCTGATTTTCAGATTGAGTCTCTGAGTGGATTCCCAGATTGTTGATGATGAAGTTATTTCTGTTTCTTAGTTTTCCTTCTAACAGTCTGGCCCCTGTGCTGTAGGACTGCTGCTGAGGTCCACTCAAGTCCATGCTTGCCTGGGGATCACCTGCAGCAGCTGCAGAAAAGTAAGGGTTGCTACCAGTTTCTTCATCTGCTATCTATGTCCCAGAATGATGCCAGCCAAATGTCAGTCTAATCAGTCCTTTGTGAGGTGACTCTTTGGATATATGGGGGTCAGGGAGCTGCTTAAGGAGACAGTCTGTCTTTTATAGGAGCTCAAGTGTTGAGCTGTGAGCTCTGTTGTTCATTCAGAGTTGCTAGCCAGGTATGTTTAAGTCTGCTGCAGCAGAATTCATAAACCCCATTTTTTTCCCCAGGTGCTCTGTCCTGGGGAGTTAGGGCTTTATTTATGAGTATCCGTTGTACTGCTGCCTTTTTTTTTTTTTTTTTTTTTGCCAGGGCTGTGCTGCCCAGCAAGGAGGCAGCCTAGTCACTGTCTGCCCGCAGAGGCTTTGCTGAGCTGCTGTGGGCTCTGCCCTGCTGCTTTGTGAACTTCCCTGCAATTCTGTTTATATGGGTGTGGTTAGAACTGCCTCAGCAATGCTGGCATGCCTCTGTAATGGTGAGGTTTCTCTGTTATGGTGGGTTGCCTTGGCAATGGCAGGCTGCCTCAGCAATGGCGGACTACCTTCTTAGGGGTGGAGTGCCTCAGTAATGGCGGTCACCCCTCGCCCACCGAGCTGCACTGTCCTGAGTTCAGGTGTGCTTGCCATGAAACTCTTGACCCCAAGCGTTTCCAATTGCTGTTTTTTCATTTTTGTTTTTGTGGGGGTGGGACCCACCCAGCCTGAGAACCTGGCTCCCTGCCTCAAAGCTTTTTTTTTTTTTAAGTTGAATGGTTGACTCTCTCCCAGGTGTTCCAGTCACCTGCTGAAAGGGCGCCGGGATCTGTGTGATTTCCCATGCGGTGACCCACTGCGCTGGCTGAAACAACGGTGCTGCCTGGGAATCTCCTGGCCTGCCCTCCTGTTTCAGACCCATTTAATTGGATGAATGGGTGAATCTGCCTTCTTGGAGCTCCAATTGCCAGCTTAAAAGGGCAACCAGACCAGTGTATTTTGTATGGAGAGCTGCTGCGCTGCAGCACCGGCAAAACAGCCATGCTGCTCGAAACAGCCATGCTGGCCAAAACAGTCACACTGGTGACCCATGGGGCTCCTCTTCCTGGAAATCTCCTGGTTTATGGACAATAAAGATCTGTCTGGAAATGCGGCATCCACTCACCCTCTGCGCTTTCACTGGGAGATGCAATCCTGAGCTGCTCCTAAATGGCCATCTTAGATCTTGCATCAAAATTCCACTCTTATCTATCCAACTGAAATGCATTCAAATGTTCATCAATGTTTATAGCAGTGGTATTTTTGATAACCTCACATTGGAAGCAAACCAAATGTCCATCTGCGGTAAAATGTAAAAACTGTGTTATATTCATACAATGGAATACTACATAGCAAGGAAAACAAAGATACTATTACCACACACCACATGAATGAATGTCACAAATAAAATGTTGAGTAAGGAAAGGTAGTCATAAAAGAGCATGTATTATGTCATTCTATTGTGTCTGAGGTTCAAAAATAGGCAAAAATTTGTTTATGGTATTAAAAGCCAAAAATCACAGTCAATTTGATGGAGGATAATACAAGATTTACCTAGAACACATGTGAGGGGAGCTTCTGGTATGCTAGCAATTTTTGTCTCCTGATCTGGCTTCTTGCTACATGTGAGTGTGCTCACTTGATGAAAATGTATCAAGCTCTCTGATTATAATTTCCATATTTTTCTCTATGTACATTACAGTCCAGTAAAAATTGTCATAAGTTTTTAAAAACCTTTGGATTATGGCCTTTTTTACTTAGCTATTTTTACTCTAATATTTCACTATTCTAATACTAACTTTGAATAAACAAATTCAGAAATAAAGTTTTTCCTCTGTTGCTCAGGACCTTTATCAGTTTGCCTAAACCTGAAGATACCTTTTATAGGAGCTCCAACTGCTCAGATTCCGCTTCCTACTTGGTTTCCTTCAAATCCTATATTGCTATTATTCTCTCTCCTGACTATACCGGCTTAATTTCTTACCTGATCATAGATAACCTTCTTTTATCTTACCAGTCATTGTTATTCCATGGGATATTAGTCTTATTTCATTAATTTTATAGAATGATTGAGTGTAGAAACATTAATTCTCAGTCTAGTAAAAATCAAATTAGTGTCTTTGAACATCACAGAGAGTGGCACAGGTACTAGATTATGTCTGAGAAAACCAGGTCTCTTTTCTTAGCTCTACCCTTATTAATAAATTACCTTTTAATATGTTCCTATTTAATTTAGCAATCTTTATTGAGTTCTTATTTTGTGCTGACCACTAGAGCTTCTGTATTGAGCAAGAGAAACCTGTCTCCTATTGTCTCCTATTTTACAATAAAAGTAAGATTGCTAAGAGGATGATCTTTTACATCAAACTTACCTGTGTTAAAATTAAAGCTTTGCCATTTGTCTTAGGAAATTTTTAAATTGTGTTAAGGTTTTCTTTCTTCTGTCATAAAGTGTGTCTACTGGCAACTTCCTTGTATGGTTGCTGTGAAGATTATATGCAATAGCATTCTCCACCAATCACAAGGTTCCTCCTTTTTCCTCACTTTTCACCACCTTTAAAATAGAATGCATAGATAATCAGTGATGTTTTCTGATTGTATTTGGTAACATTTTCTATATTAAATGAAGGTGTGTCTTACATTCTGTGAAATAAAGTAATCTATGTCGAACAATTAACGCAGAGCCTGGGACATGGTGCGAGCTCAAATGACACTTATTATTCACAGCAGGGTAAAATATAGAGTGAGATAGAAACAGATTGTTAGAGTAGTATACAATAAATGAGAACATTTCAGAAAATACAAAGCTATGAGAAGTACAGGGAGTTATGAGATCACAGTAAAAGAACATGTAATCCATTCTTAGGAAATCAGTGGTTGCTTTCTAAAGCATGTGACTTCAAAGACAATGAGAGAGATTTATGAGAAAAAAAGTAATGAGCAAATGAGAGAAAACAGCATGCACACTCAGAGAAGAAAGAGTGTTATATTCAAAGTTACAGAAAATCACTCAGTTTTGCTGGAGTATACTAAGCACTGACCGCAGATGAGGCTGGAGAATTCAGTAAAGATCAGGTCATAAAGGTCATTTTAAGCTCTCTTGCTGATTTGCAACTTTATATAATGATTACTGGGAGACCTTGAAGTCTTTTCAGAGGCAGTGAAATTTTACTGCTTTAAGTAATAGATAAACTGTGTAGGACTTATTACTTTATTGTCTACTGCACTAAATTAGGGTAAAGCATTACCTTCATATAAATATTATAAGTTTCAAAACTGTTATTAGAAAAGCAAAAAAAAAAAAAAAAACCCATGATTAAAAAAAAAAAAAATTATCCCTGGTCATATTCCAGTACTCTGATGTCTTCAATGTATTTCCTGTACTTTTTAAACAAGCTTCCACCTATATTTTCTTTATAAATATATATTTACTTTATTCATATGTACATATGTATGTATATGCTGAAATCAACATTGTTTTATTTGAACAAATTGTAGGCCCATGTTCAGTAGCAGAATATCAAAAAGAAGGAAAGTAGACAGAAAGTTAACATGCCTACCTTGACTTCTCTTTCAAGAAACTCCTTGAAATACAACTAAGTCATTATTTTTATTTTTTCACCTCTTTGTAAATGAAAATTTAGCACTCCCCTCATTTTATTCTCTGTTCCCTGCAGCGCTCATCTCATATCCTTTGATCCTGAAATACTTGTTAAACTATTTCTCTATCATATATTGTGTACATGAAAGTATCTTAAATATGACCATATAAAATTATAATCTTACTTCACAGAAAGCTATACAAATGCAAAGACAGATATATTCTGCTTTACTGTATTTTTTTTTCATTTCTTCTTGTTTTCCTCTTTCAGAGTGGACTCTAAAGAAAAACAGACATAACTATGGCCATTGTGTAAAAAGATTGAAGGAAGATATTAATTGCACAAAATTAAGGAAACAACCATTAAATATTAAGTAGAGTATTCATAGTGTCTATGGGTTATGCCTACCTAATAATTTCTAAAACTTGGATATACAGTGGAATGGAATGATTATAATATTCCACTCACAACTTGATCTTTATACAAGCAAAGAATTTCAAAATTCATAAAGGCATGGGAAGATTAAAGCTACCAGCATCTCCTAGGTCATCTGGAAATAAGTAGTGGCATTAAGTTTCTTTCTATTGTTTTATGAGCACCAATCAAGTTGGAGAATATGAATAGAGATATTAAAACAAACAAAGAAATTAGCCTTTTGGAAGGCAAGCCCTTAGTGAGAAGTTAAAATAGGAAAGAATTTTTCCTAAAGTTATTGTACTCATAAACAAGATCTAACTTTTTTTTTTTTTTTTACAAATCTACCCTCACATAAGTTTGTGTTCCAAATCTATACAATTCAAGTCTTCTAGAAACTCTTTAGCTGACAATAATGTGTTCCTGGATTGTTCTTACCCTTAGACAACCAGAAGCAAGAAATAGAAATCAGCCAAAAGATCTCAAAGAATTCTTCAGACTGTGATTTGAAAAAAAAGAATAATATTAATACTTAATAAACACGAGCATTATTGATCAAGAAAAACAGAAATAATAGAATGGGATATGCGAATACAAAATATTATAATTATAAGACACAGCATAATATAAATGTTTAAGTATTAATAGAAATGAAGGTAGATATCAATGAGAGATTAAGAAACAGGCTATAAAATATAACTAGGCAAATTGTCAACTAAAAATGAAACATACTGTCACTAGAATTATAAAACTACTTAAATATACAAAATAGAATATTACAAAATTCTAAAAAGGAAATTATGTTGAGAGATTGCTTCAAAACTCACAACGTTATTTTAAAAACATAATTCAGAAAAAGAAAGTAGAAAAGAGAGATTAAGAGGAAAAATAGTGTGAGAAGTCTTATCGTACATTTATTTTGGAGTTCTAGAAGAATATAATACAGAACATTATGAACTATGCCCTAATTTCTGGAATATGTGAATATGTTACATGACAAGTGAAGAGGAATTAAAGTAGCAGATAAAATAAAGGTTTCTAATTAGCTGATCTTAATATTGGAGACTAGACTGTATTCTCCAGGTGGGCTTAATATAATCATAAGGGTCCTTATAGTGAAAGAGGGAGGTAGAAGAGTGTCCGTGTCAGAATAATGTGAGGTGAGAAAGACCGGACCAGCCAAAGGAGGTAAGAAATGCGGGCAGCCACTAGAATCTGGAAAAGGTGAGGAAGCGTATCCTCTTCTAGTGCCTCCAAGAAGAAAGGCAGCTCTTCCGGCACCGTGATTTTAGTTCAATGAGACCCATTTTGCATTTCTGACCTCCAGAAATGTAAGATAATTTATATATTTTTAAGCCACAAACTTTCTGGTAATTTCTATAGCAAGAACAAGCAAACAAATACACCATTTTTAAACTCAAAACAAATAACCAGAATGTACATACAGTTTGTTTATAAGAAAGTTTTATTTAGACTGCTAGCTGATTTTTGAAGAGAAACAATGACGGAATATACACTAAAGTATCAGAGGGAATATCTGCACTATACTCCCAATGAATATATCTTTTAAGTATAAGGGCAAAATAATACATTCAGACAAAGAGAACTTGAAAGCAACATCAAGAGATTCTGACTAAAGGAATTTCTACATAATAAACTCAGGTAGATGAAGTATCAGAAACAAGGTCTAAGATGCAAAGAATACTAAGTAAATAACACAGCATCCATTGTCATTAACAATATCAACATGAAAAGCAATAATAAAACGTCTAATTTGGGGATGAAACTAGAATGTATAAAGGATTAAACTAGAATGCCAAGCAACAATAGCATGTATATCAATATGGGGTGGTTAAATTGAAGGAGATAATGACCTTGTGTTGTTCAGGGGTATTATAAAGACTGGTTAAACAAACATATGAGGCAATGTTTTGCATGGGTCCAGCAGAGGACAAGTAGAAGAATCTTAATAAAAGTACTATATAAAATAACAAAAAAAAAAAAAAAAGAAAGAAAAGAAAAGAAAAAAAGAACAAAAAAAATTTTCCCCAAACCCAAAAAGTAAATAAATAAACAGAAACAACCAATGACAAATTATCAACAATGTGTATTAGGTGCCTGTGATGTATAATATGGGTTCTTCAAACATATAACTCTTTTACTTTAAGTAGTAGCAGCAGAGGTGTTTATTTTCATAAATAGAGGTTATATGCATTCTTTTGAAGGCATGAAACATTTCGGAGTAATGAAGAAATACGAGCTTTTTGTTAGGGAGAAAGAAAGCAAAAGAATGATAAAAGGTAAGTCAATTTCACCTATGAATGTATTGCATAAACATCATCATACTCTAAAGAAAATGTGGTGCATACCCCATGGAATACTATGCAGCCATAAAAGGGAATGTGATTATGTCTTTTGCAGGGACATGGATAAAACTGGAAGCAGTTATCTTTGGCAAACTAACACAGCAACAGAAAACCAAATACTGCACGTTCTCACTTGCAAGTGGGAGCTAAACAATGAGAACACATGGACACCGGGAGGGGAACAACATACACTGGGGCCTGTCAGGGGCTGGGGTGGGGAGAAGGGAGAGCATTAGGAAAAATAGCTAAATGCATGATGGGCTTAATCCTAGGGGATGGGATGATAGATGTAGCAAACCACTATGGCACAAGTTTATCTATGTAACAAATCTGCACATTCTGCACATGTACCCATAACTAAAAAAATAAGTTCAAAAAAATCATCATGCTCACAGAAATCTTTATTTTAGCAATCTGAGACTTCCCACCCATGCCTGACTCATGTCCATATATTTTCATGAGATCATAGTTGTTGCATTTAAAATTCTAAACTCAGAAAATCAATCATTTAATTAATAGTTTAAATAAATCAATCTCCCAATATGAAGATTTTCAGAACACTCATTATTCTTGCATTGTATTTGAAATAATACCTAAAGATATTCTCAATTTTAATAAAAAATAAAACTAAGAGAGTGCAAATTGGATAAAGAATGCAATAATATACAAAGAAACTGATAAAATTGATAATAATCTGCATAACCAACTCTTAATCTCATTGTACATAATGTTTAAAAAATAGAGGGTTGGCCAGGCGTGGTGGCTCAGACTGTAATCTCACCACTTTGGGAGGCTGAGGTGGATGTATCACTGGTCAGGAGTTCAAAACCAGCCTGGCCAACATAGTGAAACCACGTCTCTACTAAAACTACAAAAATTAGTTGGGCATGGTGGTGGGCGTCTGTAATCCCAGCTACTTGGGAGGCTGAGGCAGGAGAATCTGTTGAACCTAGAGGTAGAGGTTGCAGTGAGCCAAGATCGTGCCACTGCACTCCAGCTTGGGTGACAGAGCAAGACTCCATCTCAAAAAAAAAAAAAAAAAAAAAAAGAAAGAAAGAAAAAGAAAGAGGGTTGATATGAAACGAAAAAGTATGAAATTGATGTATACAAATGCATACAAAAATACATATCATTATACAATCATTGAGATGAGATGCTTAGATTTATTGTATAATAAAATGCTAAATTATTATATAGGCAAAGTTATAGGCAATAGGAAAATTTTTAATTTGATTTAAAACTATAAACATACTTCTAAAAGTAAGAGTAGTAATAGAAGTATAGAAATTGGATACAGAAGTTCAAATCATTTAGGGCAAAAAGACCAAAAATGAAAGAAAGTAAACTAGACAATCCAGCAAAAGGCAACAGAGAGAGAATAATAACAATTAAAATTAGAAAAATAAAAGGAAGGCAAAATAAATGAGTTAATACAAATGTATAAATATTCACAAAAAATGTGAAGGAATTAACTTCATTTTTTAAAGAGAAAAAACGATAATTGCTTAGGTTAAAGAAAAGAAAAACCAGCTCTGTGTTACTTATGAAAGACATACTTAAAATAAAACATGAAACAAAGTAAAATATAGATCTGGATAAAACTAAAACAAAATGCTGAAACAAATGCAAAAGTCGTATTTATTTCAGATGAACTATATTTTTTAAAAAATGTGTATAATGAGATGGACTATTTCATAGAGATAAGAATAAGCTTACCAAAAAATTGTATCTTCTATGAGCCTTAAAAAAACTGTATCAAATAATCTTAAAAATACTAATAAATAGAATGTCAAAATTATAACCATTCTTCCAGAACAGAATATAACGAATAAAATTAGCAATGATATAGCGAATTTTAAAACCAAATCCTCAAAAACTTTAAAAACCTATTTTATATGTTTAATATTATTCCTTGAAAGAAAAAATACATAATTTTTAAAAATTATATGGTTTAATATACAATTATAGCAAGTCACAAAGAATATTTCAGTATGTTCAAAAGTTAGCAGTCATGTGTGTATCACATTGTTTGACATCGTATCTGCAATGCAGAGAATTTGTGATTTTAAAATTATGAGAAAATAGAATGTAAAAGTTTTTACAAATATATTTTAGATTAAGTAAAATAGTCCAGTACTAGCCTACATAGAATAAACACAACAGATACTCTCTCTCCCACCATTTACAATTAAGAGCAAGAGATAAAATATTGATAGCCGCTACCCAAAAAAATCTTAAAATTTAACCATATTAAGCAAATGAAAATGTGAAGACAAAAGTTCCAGAATAACTCATACAGGATTAGTATCTCCGTTTTTTGTTTTGTTTTGTTTTGTTTTTAATTTCCTGGCTTTAATCTCAAGGTAGTTCCCATGTGGAAATATGCAGGGGGCAGAGGAAGGAAAACCTTGTATTCATGTTCAAAAGATTGGGGTAAAGGCCCTGCCAAGTAAAGAGAGTAGCTTGGTTGCAGACTAACTCCCAATGTGACTATATCTAGAGACAGCACCTTTAAGAGTTAATTAAGGTTAAATTGGGTGGGCTCTCATCTGATAGAGCTGGTGACCTAACAAGAGGAAGAAACAGCAGTTTCTCTCTCTCTCTCTCTCTCTCTCTCTCTCTCTCTCTCTCTCTCTCTCTCTCTCTCTCTTTCTCCCATCCCTCCTTTGTACTCAGAGAATAGACACTGTGAAGGCACTGTCTTTGAGGAAACAGTGTGAAGGCAGCTTTCTGCAGGCCAGAATATGAGCTCTTACCACAAACCAACCACTCTGGCATCCTGATCTTGGACCAAACCAACCACACTGGCATCTTGGTCTTGGACCAAACCAATCACACGGGCATCCTGATCTTGGACTTCCAGCCTCCAGAACCGTGTGAAAATAAATGTCTCTTGTTTAAGTCACCCAGGCTTTGGGGTTTTGCTATCACAGCACTACCAGGCTAATACAAGGTGGAATTCCTATTTATGTACTTTTTCCTTTTCTCTCTTTTTTTCTCCTGATCCTGCCACGGGTGGCCCTGATCATAGGGCTGTGCTGCAGCGGTGGCAGTGTAGACAGTTAAAACCCAGATAGGAAAACATTTTTCTGGTCAGAATAATAGAAAAAAAATAAGCCCTGCAATCTCTATGTGTGAAATTCCCACTATATATGTTTTTCTTTCACGATTCTCTCGGCGCTTTTTAGAGGATCTCCTCAGTCATGTGATATTGTGTTGAAGGGCAGTATGCTAAAGCTGAAATATATCTATATTTTTAGACAGAGCACCAGGAAAACACATCCTCTGGGATTCAGAAAGTGTGGACAAAGAGAATCCTTTAATTCAGTAAATGAGTAAACATTAAGTCTTGGCTTACTTCCGGCCTGTGCATTTATGAGACAGACCCAAAGGAGTATAACCGCTTTGACACTAGACCCACTGCCCAAAAAGGTGAGACAGAATTCTCAGTCTTTACATAACCAGGTAGATTATCTGCTTAAACAAAAGACTCACCATTATTTAGAACATTTTAACAGAGTTAAATGTCTACTGAACATGCTGTCATCCCTTGGTATGCACAGGGAATTAGTTCAAGGACACCCATAGATGCTAAAACCTGCAGATACTCAAGTGCCCTGTACAAAATGGCATAGCAGCATCTGCATATAACCTACATACATCTTCCCATATGCTTTAAATCATCTGTAGATTACTTATACCTAATATAATGTTAATGCTATATAAATTGTTTGTACTGTATTTTTTATTTTTATTAATTTTACTGTCATGTTGTTTTCTTTTTTTTCTGATATATTCAGCTGGTTGAATTTACAGGTGAAGAACCAGTGAATATGGAGGGACAAATGTATAAAAAATGTCTGCAACACAATTCAAAGTTAACCAGTAGGTAAAAGGCCAGGGAAATTCTTAAAAGTTTAGCAATAGGTTTCAATTCTAAAATGTCCCAGAAGTTGGAATTATCAAATAAAATATTTAAACCAACTATTATAACTATGTTCCATAAGGTAGAATAAACAGTGTTAAAATTAAAGGGAATATCAAAATTTTCAGTAAAGAAGTAGAAAGTATAAAATGAGAATCTTATAGAGAATGGAAATGTAACAAAATATCTGCAATATTTGGAAATAAAAAAAACCATTGCACATGAAAATTAAAGAAGATCTGATCAACGGAGAGATATATCATGCTCATTGTTTGAAAGATTCAAAATTAAGATATTAATCTCTGAAAAACTGAACATAGAAATAATCTAAAATAGCCAAAATTACTTTTTAACCAAACAAAGTTGGAGGATTTGAACTGACTTAGAGACTTGTCTATAGCTATTATAATCAATAATGTGGTATTGTAAAAGGTTAGGCATGTAGATCAATAAAAGAGAACTATCAGTCCAGAAGTAGGCTCATATATTTGGTGCTGGATAAACTATCTTCATATTTATGTGAAAATATAGTTTTGCTCTTACCTCACATCATAAGTGACAATAAACTTGAGATGGAACTGTTACTTCATTCGAAAACCTAAAGCAATATTTCTGGAAGGAATCAGAGAAGAAAAACTTTGCAACCTTGATGTAGGCAGATCTTTCTTATACAAAATACATACAGAACACACATACATCCATAATTTATGAACTGAACTTTATCAAAATATTAAAAACATTTGCTTTCTTAAAGAATTTGTGAACAAAACAGAATAGCAACCAAGGAATGGAAAAATAATTGGAATATAAATACCTGTCAAATACTTGTATCCAGAATATATGAAGAATTCTTACAACTCAATAATAAAGCAAGTAACCAAATTTAAAAGTAAATATATAAACAAATACAAAAGAAGATATATGGTTGTCAAACATTCAGTTTTAAGATTTTAAGATTCTCATAACCATTAGTCATCAGAAAATACAAATTTAAACCATAATAAATATGCCTACACATCCATTAAAGTAACTACATTTTTAAAAACTGACAACACCAAGTGTTGGTGAAGACATTCATCAACTAGGACTCTCATACACATGGCTGGGAATGTAAAATCATACATTCACTTTGGCAACCCCCTGAAATATACAGTTAAACACATACCTAACATACAGTTGATCCATTTCACCCCTAGTTTCTTTCCCAAGAGAAACAAATTAAACATTTCACCATAAATACTTATACATAAACATTTACAGAAGCTTTTTCCACATGAGCCAAAAAAAGTTGGATATAACCCAAATGTTCATCAAAGGATAAGTTAATACAAAAATGTAATATATTCACTCAATAGAATACTTCTCAGCAATTAAAAGAATAAACCCTGGATACATACAGTTATATATGCATGAATATAAAAAGTATGCTGAGTAAAAAAAGACAGTCACAAAGTCATAGGTGCTTTATGATTTTATTGTTTATAAAATTCCAGGAAGAAGTCAAGTCTACTCAAAGTCATCTGATTCTTGGTTTCTTAATACATCTACATTATGCAAAATGTGTTGAGACATTAATAAAAAAATACCGAAGAAGACATTGCTTTATTAGATATAAAATTACATTTAAAACCTATATATATTAAAATATTGTAATAATGGTCCATAATAAAGTAAATAGATTAATTGAATTAAGTTAGGTACAGAATTATTATCAAGTAAATATAGAAATTGATAAATTATTGATGTAGCTATTAATAACAAAAGTGAAAGAATATACTATTTACTAAATTGTTTTAGGAAGAGTTGGAGAAAAAGAGCAATGTTGAAAATAAAATAAAGTTATATCCCTGCCTCTCAGTTTGCACAAAGCAAATTCTAAATAAACAAAACGTGAACATATTAAATCATATAAAGTGATTAAATTTTCAAAATAGACAATTTTTACAATTATTGAGGATAGGTATTAGCTTTCCAACAATGATATCAAACCTAAAATACAAAAGGAAAATTTGACGACGATGTAATAGTTAATATGCTTTTATGATAATGGAAAGCCTGATATTCAGTAACAAACGACAAGGTTGGAAAATGTTTCATAGTGTTTTATCAGGTATAACTGAAACCTGTAAGAAACACCAAAAATGAATAATGAAAAAAATAAGAAGCCCAAAAAAGTTCTAATTAACAAGAAAGTCTGAAAAAGCAGAGTCACCTGGAGGTTAAGACCAAATACGTCAAAATTGCCTATTATGGCCAGAAATAATCCCAACATTTAGCCGTTTCTAAGAATTGTCAGTAAGAGAACGTGTGCAAAAGTTGAAAATTTTTGAAAAACAAAAATAATATGGGAAATTATCTCGCATGTAGATGAATGCCAACATTATTAGAAAGAATCCCCGAATTATTCAGACTGGTTCCATGTAGTGGGCTACTTGGAATTGGGAGGAACAGATAAGAGGGGTCTTCGCTTTTTACCCTTCCTGCCTTGTATCTGTATCCCCAGCAGTGGTTTCAGCTGTTGTTAGTTTTTGTCTGCTTATTATTTTCATTTTTGTTGTTTTACTTTTCATATTCACAGTTGTCACCACGTGATATATTTTTTCCTCCAAAACTGGTCACAGATATGTACTGTCTCCTCAGTTGCCAATAATTTGGCTCCTCTTCAAAATAAGTTCCTAGGTCTCTTATTTGTGTAAAGCATTTAGGCCATTCATGACAGGCAAGCATAACAGTTAAAAGAATTAAATATGTGTGTGCATATAATATATATGTATGTGTATGAATATGTATGTGTATATTTGCATACATCTATGTCTGTTTTGAATATAGAGAAATATAGATCATAATACCGAGGTTTTAAACAATTTAAGTGTTCTCTGCTATTCTCTCATTTTTATTGACCTTTCTTAGGTGGTATTGCAAAGCCCCAGCCAATGCTGTCATTTCGTGACTTCTGAATTTTTTGTCACAGTTCCTCACTTTTCTTCAGGTCTATCAGAAAATTTCAGTGCAAAGACACATATCTAAAGCAGACTTCATAATATAAGAAAAGATATGAATGTATTTTCAAAGTGGATATACTAAAGTTTTTTCCTGAAACTATGAGTTCTTTAATTACTTTTATTTTTATGTTAATATACTCAGGTTTAAAAAAAAGTCTTCATAATCATGAAAACAAAAAGCAATGTTCTGCACAGGATTTCTGTCATATTTTGGATTTAGGTTTAAGATCCTACTCATACCAAATGTAGCTCTTCTGTAACTGTGAAGGGCAAATAGCAAAGAACGGAGACTGATTTAACAAATAGAAGATACCTTGTTACCCCAAAAAGAGAAAAGGAGATTACAACTAATTCATTGTACTCATACAGATTCTCTCTCTCTCTCTCTCTCTCTCTCTCTCTCTCTCTCTCTCTCTCTCTCTCTCTCTCTCTCTCTCTCTTTTTGAGATGGAGTTTTGCTCTTATTACCCAGGCTGGAGTGCAATGGCGTGATCTCAGCTCACCGCAACCTCCCCTCCTGGGTTCAGGCAATTCTCCTGCCTCAGACTCCTGAGTAGCTGGGATTACAGGCAGGCGCCACCGTGCCCAGCTAATTTTTTGTATTTTTAGTAGAGACGGGGTTTCACCATGTGGATCAGGATGGTCTCATCTCTTGACCTCGTGATCCACCCGCCTTGGTCTCCCAAAGTGCTGGGATTACAGGCGTGAGCCACCGCGCACAGCCCACCCTTACAGATTTTCACTAGTTTAATCAATGTTGTGGAATGAAAAATTGAGTTTTGCATAATGATACCTAGTTAAACCCTGCAACTGTAAAAGGACCTAGTCCCAGTAGTCAGCACCACATTGCAGCATAATCAGCTGTTTGGTTTCATTAGAACAATAGCATATGCTGTAGTAGATTAATGTTAATTTATTTCAATTTTGAATACAAGATATGTTATATTTGTTTTCTAATTTTATTTTGATTTCACAATTCTTTAAAACTCTAAGAATGAGTTTATAATAAGTTTTAGATTTAGATATATTCAAATAAAGTTAATATAAAATGATTGATGTTAAATGTGGGAGTCCTTAAGAAGTTATTTGCCAAATATCTACTCTTATTCCTAAGTGTAAGAAACATTATTTAGGTAATTCTTTAACCTCTGAGCATTTCTTCAGTAAACCATCATTTTCTTCTACTTGCAATTTTATCACCCACTCCCAGTAGTGCACTGGACACCCGAGCAGAATTTTGCAATACCTGATAGTGGGAAAGATTATCCTAATTGCTTCTACGAGGATTGAATGGTATTAGTAAAGGTTTTCTATTCAATAACATTGACCTTATTTTTTTAACCACTTTAAGTATGCTTTATAAGTATAGCAGTGCAATTTCTTAGTAGAATTTTTTAAAGTTTCTTCCAAATAATTTTTACTTATTGGGGAGAAATAATAGGCAAATTTATGATTACACACAATGTTCAGAAATGAATGAAGGATCAAACATTAATCTGATATGTTTCCTTGTTGAAAATCAGTAAAATAGGCCATTGTCAAATTGATTTATTAGAAATATTTCATATTAATAGATTGTATTTTTCTAAAATCATTGCAGTTTATTTCTGTCTAGAGATTGAAAGAAATGTTTTAATATTTAATTTTTTAACTTTAAGTTCAATGTTACAGATATAGGTTTATTATATAGGTACATGTGTGTCATGATGGTTTGTTGTACAGATTATTCATCACCCAGGTATTATGCCTAGTACCCAATAGTTATTTTTCCTGATCCTCTTCCTCCTCCCACCCTCCATCCTCTGAAAGGCCCTAGTGTGTATGTTCCCTGCTATGTGTCCGTGTGTGATCATTTAGCTTTCACTTGTAAGTGAGAACATGTGGTATTTGGTTTTTCATTTCTCTGTTAGTTTGCTAAGGACAATGGCCTCCAGTTCCATTCATGTCCCTGCCAAGGACATACTCTCATTCCTTTTTATGGCAGCTTAGTATTTGTGGTGTATATGTACCACATTTTCTTTATCCAGTCTATCACTGATGGGCATTTAGATGAATTCTATGTCTTTGCTATTTTGAATAGTGCTGCAACAATAGAGAACCCAGAAACAAGAGTATTTAATTTTAAATATTTCTAAATTTTATCTTATTTCATATCAGCAACACTTAAACTTTTAGTTAAAATTTTAAGATGCTAAACCTTCTGAATCCTAAAGGATAAAAATTTTAAATCCCTGCTTTAGCCAATGAGTTAAAAAATTTTGGAGATGCCAACTTTTATACTTGCTAATTAAGGACATTAGAAAATAAACTATCAACATCAATTATCACCATTGTTTAATCCAAAAATATAGTAAGATAAGATATTTGAAAAAAAGATCATCTTTATATTGAATAAATTTAGAATCTTGGTCATACATTGCTTGTATGTTCTCTTTTGGAGGGAACCGGTGAAAATTTATACAACTGACTACTAAAAGACTTCTGAGGAACTGTGGGAGTAAATAGTCCTCATGCGCGGCTGCTTTACAGATTCTAGTTCTGCTTTCTTAATCAAAGTTCTCAGATTGCAAAGCAAAGCTAGCTATCTGTTAGCCACTTCTCTCTCAGGGTTAATTAAGGACCTGAAATACCTTTGTTGAGATACAAGGTATTGAATTAAGGTAAGTGTATGATACCATGTCAAGAGTTTTCACATTTTTTCCATTAGAATATATTTTAATATAAAAATATGATATTTTGTAACATACTTTAGAATAAGTTTCTTTTGACTTTAAAAATTTTATAAAGTACTATTATACAATGCAAGATCATTGGAAACTTATTTTTGACCAACAATTTTACCCTAAAAATATAAACTAGTAATTATATTTCCATTATATCCTACAGTATAGAAAAATTTTAAATAATATATAAAAAATTAATAAAGATAAAATCTTTATCATCCTATGTTAACATTTTAGAGCAAAATGTAAGTCAAAACTTTAATCTCCCACAAGTTAAATATTCTCTTGCTCTCTAAGGTACTTTCTTTGCTTCACTAGTTTAGCCTTTTTTTTAAAAGCAGTTTTCATATGAACAATTTCTAATAGACCTTCCAGATATACAGCATCTTGTTAAAAATTCATGCCAGCCAGAATACAAGAAGGTCAGAAAATGCCTTTGAATTTATGCCATGGTCTTTTTGATAATTCATTCAGGTTTTAAAAGGGAAATTCCTCATTAAGTAAAGGACCAAATGCTTATTAATTTATATGCTTAAGCAAGGGATTCTACTAATTCATTTATTAAATATCAAAGACCATATGTTTTCACCCCTTGTCCTTGCTTATTGATTAATGGCCTTCAGCCAATACAGATGAAAGCAGGGGGAGATCTAGTAACCCAAATAAGCTTCCATCTCCTTTTTAAACTTAGTGAAAAATGGCACTTCCTTATATCCCTATGCAAAATTCCAAATGACACATTTTAAAATGAGTTTTCTTGTGTAGGCATGGTGTTTGCAATACTAGAGAGATGTGATTCAATCACTTAGATGCAATGGAGAGGATACCCACAAGTGGAGAAAATAAATGCAAGGGAAGCACTGTTGGTCTATGAAATGACTCACTCCTCATGGCTGCAATTAATGCATCATAACACTTTGCTCAAAGCATGTTAACTGCAGATAAATGTTCAGGGGACTGGTTTGCGGGTTGTAGGCATTTTTGTTTTTGTTTGGTTTATTTTTCTGTTTATCAATTAGATTACTCTGAATGCCACCAAGGGAAAGATAACTGCCTAAATTAAGCAGAGGAGGAGTGTAATTAAAGTATATATAGTAGCTCACAGAATTCACAAGAAAAATAGAGGGGACTAGAAAACACAGAAGCCAGGGTCTGAATAGTAAGAATTTTTAAAAATTCTTTCAGGGAACCACCATGAAATGCATGAGCTCCAAATGCCTTCAGTTGATTATTTCAGCCCTTGGGTCACTTGGGTTGATTCAAACCCAGAGGAGATAGACTTCAATTGGACCGCTTTAGTTACCTATCTCTGCTTTTATGTATAAAGGGCTCCTTTTATGTGCAGTTCCATCATACTACACACAGAGCGGGTAAGTAACTACCGGAAAGAGATCAAGGTGCTATTTGCCAAAGAAAGGGACTTCTGGATAACCTTAAATATAATGAAACTCACTACGATACAGGATTCGCAAGAATATTTTTATATGTGCAGGTGTTTAAATTTATTTGACATTGAAAGTTTGTGGAGTTTTATTTGCTTATATTTATTTTAGAGCATTCATGAGACATTCTTAAAGAGTAATGTTTTAAGATATTGCTGTTGGGAAGTACTGCCTTAGGAGCACAGTGATCAGGCTATGTTTTCTGTAGAGAAAACACTTGACTAGTGTGAATTGATACTGTTTTTAAAAAAGGTTTCATCTAGGTCTATCCAGTCTTTTCGATTCCTATGTTTCTGTGCATAAAGAAGTCTATGTATAGTGGAGTGAAGGCAGAGAGGCCCTTTTACCAAATATGTATCTATTTTTATAGGCTCTTTTAACATTCTTCCACACTTTGAGACGTTAAAAGAAGAAAGGATGACAAGAGGCAGCAATGACAGTAGCAGTCGCGACAGCAGCAGTTACTGTTTGTGGAGCATTTCCTATGTGCCGGGACCATTTTGAACACTGTACATTTATTATTCTATTTTATTATCACAACAATCCAATGCAGTATGTATTATGTTTAATATTCTAATTTTATAGATAAGAAAATATGAACAAAAAGTCACATGCCCAGCCACACAGTTAACAAGGTTAAAAATCGCAGGACTTTGTTTCATGAATATGTAGAAGTATCTTATTTCAATGTTCATGATTTTTTTGTTCATTCATTTAATTAATATATAATGAACATCTACTGAGAAGTACAAATAATTTTAAATACTTAAATGCTATTACTCTGTTTAGGGTCTTGGTAAAACTTTAGTATTTCACTGGCAGAAACTTTGGCTGAATGAGTATTTGTTAAAGTAACAGGAAGCATACCTCATCTAACTGAGTGTAAAAATTGTTATGGCTTCTAGCATATATTTCTGTTCACTTGATTTATTAGCCTTTAAAAACATGCAAAATTAAATATGTGCAACTGACACCTCAGTAAAGATTATGGTTAATTCATTTTATAATCACATCTCAGGCATTTTATGAGAGCTAGATGATTTAAAATCTGATGTGGGATATAGATCTTTCACTCATTCAATTTCATTATGGTCAGGAGGTCCTGAGCCATGGAAAGAACATTTATTTCCTGCTTAGTTTACTATGGCAATATTTATACATAGTTATCTATAATTTGAAGAATACTTTGAAGAGAAATGCTAAGGCTTATTTCTCTTTCACAGCATGTTTACAGACTTCAAAACTAAACGAAAGGCATTAAGAACTTACTTTCAACTATTTTGTATTTCATTATTCAAAGAAGGAAAAACTTGCTTAAAGCCATAAGTTCCAAAGCTAATTTTGTGACAAATTAATATATTGTAATGACTTAAAAATTCTCACAGCTATTAAATATAGATTGCTATAAGATGTACATTTTATTCTTTGTATACATGAGTACATGACTCCTACCTGAAGTTCAGTAGTTCAGATTAAATTACTGATGATTTGAGAAATTGATAATATATCAAATTTCATCATAAACCAGAAAACACAGTTGTACCTTCTTCGTGATCTCTATGGTCATTTGAAATAGAGCATAGAAGGAGAATGGTGATAAACATATAAATTGGCTTACATAAATTTTTCTTCAAGAAAGACCCACTGTCTACACTGGAAGAGAACTAGAAACCCGTACTTGTAACTTCATTTCTGATGTTAAGTAGTTTCGTAATCTTAAACAAATTGCTTGTCCCTCTGGACATTGTGTTAAATGAATGTTAGACCTATGAGGAAGCTAATAGGAAACTTGTCCAAATGCTCACTATACTGCCAGTAACAAACCTATCCTATTTTCCCAAATAAATTACTCTTCCTTTGGCTGAAATCTTCCAGTTGTAGTAGAGGCCCTTTCCTTAAGGACAGACCATTCAAGTGAAAAATTTGATGCTTGACTCAAGATTAGATTTTAGACAACAATAGTTTTTCCAGGTTCAGTTCACTTCATCCACACAAAAATCTACCAAAAATTCACCCTAGCACAAGAGCCTTTCAAATATTTGTAGATGATTGTCATTGAAAACTGTCATGGAATCCTCACATGTATTATTTTTTAACTTTAAAATACATAGTTTATTAAATCATTTTAAAAAAATCTTACCACTTCCAAATCCTCCTTTATCCTACTAATTCTTCTTTGGATAAACTCTTATTTAAAATTACCTTTACATTTACTAATTAACTAATTTGCTTTTTTACTAATTTACCTTTGCTAATTTACTAATTTAAAATTACCTTTACGTTTACTAATTTAAAATTACAAAAGTTTGGCATCCAGAATAGAATATAAAATTCCAAAACCAGTATGATTCTGACTAGAAATATTACACATTCTGTAATGACAACTCTTCTTTTACCACTGCTAAACTTACATTAGAGAGGACTCTTCTGTTTTATTTTGTTTTTATTTCTTTAGTAACCACAGCATTCCAATGGTGCATACTGAACATGCAAACTACTATATTCCTATATCCTTTAAGCATATAAATCGCTAGTCACAAAACCATTATTCTGTACCTTTATAATGTTTAACCCAAAATTCAGAAGTCAGTTTTTGTTGTTTTATTTTTCTCTTCCACGTAAGCATTACCATTACCACGCCAGTATTAAGGGCGATTTTCATGTAGACTTTTGTCATTCCAAGTATGTGTTCTTCCTAACATCATGTCACCTCCTAGTCACAGTCTTGATATTCTTCGACTGTCAAAATGGAGGTTTGGCCAATATAGAACACACAGGCATCTTCAGATACACTTTGGATGTTAGTTTAATTAGATACAAATCAAACTACTTTTATCGTGATGTAGCACTCGTTTACTTCAATTGAAATACAATCAACATTTGTTCAACGCCTTGCTGAAACCAAAATCTGGCCTATCTGTGATCTTGTCTTGATTATTATAACTATACAAATTGTATCAAAAATAAAATAAAGTTGAATGAATCTTCTATATTAAATTAATTTTCTAAATGCCCCTTAACTATTTGCTAAGTAATCTTTTCTATTCAGTCTGTTGTTCTGGATTAGGATTCTTGGTCTTGACTGTACATTAGAATCACCTGGGAGCTGTGGAAATATGCTTCCCCGGGATCAACCGAATCTGAATCTCTACTAGCTCCACGTAATAATGGTAGTTTCTAGGGCACATTTGCCCAGATGCAATTATACAACTGGTGGCTCAAGTTGAATTTAGCTAAACATCAAATTATTTTATGTTGTACACTGACTTATTAATTGAATAGTTAAATTGTGTTAATTAAATTACATAAAATCATACTTTCAATTATAAAATTTAATTTTATCTAGAAAAATGTCTCAGTTTGGTATTGGTATTCATTTATCATTTGTTTTAGTAACAGTTGCTAATACTCCTAGTTGTGTGTGTGTGTGTGTGTGTCTGTGTGTGTGTGTGTGTGTGTTTGCAAAAAGAGATCTCAGACTCAAAGTTTTGGCAAGCAGGAGCACTTAGAATTTTACAAAACAATTTTGTATTCATTGCATGCATTATAATAATTCTATTAGTAGTAAGTGATACTTGGTTTCCATTTATAGAGTAATCAAAATGTCCTTTACAAAACAAACACTAATAGTATGTAGAAATGACTGAAGTTCTAACAGTTTGGAAATACTAGTCAAATTTCTAAAATCTACGTGCTAACTTCCTCTTTTAAAAATATCAGAATATTTTTCAGGTCATTTTTACATTAGTCTTTTTTCATGATTACACTCTAAACACTTCTGGAATGCTACGTAGTAAACTTCAAACTCATGCATTGTTTGGGGCTAGACATAAGGCATTTGAACGCAACCTTGTTCTTGCTTAGCACTTCGTCTTTTATTTTGGTTTTCAACGCCCTTGGCCATCAGATTTTTGCTCAGCAGATCAAACACTGATTCTAGTTTTGTCGCAGTTCAATAAGCTTCTTAAGCATGTTTAATATTTTTTTAAGTTAAATCTGAGTAGAAATTGCATAATTCTGCTTTCCCCATTTTTATCTTTCCCAAATGGCAAGTTTGTGTTTTCTTGTGTTTGCACTGAGCATAAAATATAAAAGCTCTTTTGATCGTTTTTAAAATATTATTTCCAGAACTTATTGTATTTTGTACTTTAGTATATTGCAGGTTATGTCTTTATTTTGAAGGATCTCTTTATAGGATCTTTTTTAATAGATCACTTTTGCATGTTTTTATTTCCTTTTCAATTTTTCTTATGAAATTTTCTTAAGATTTAAGAAACAAAGGGAAGTTTAATTCTTAAATCTTATTTTGGAGACCATCCTGTCAAGTACCCTTAATTTACAGGTGAGGAAAGTGAGAGCCAAATAAATAAATAATGATAAATAAGATATTTGCCACACACTTAATATTGAAAGAATTTTATTAAGTGCATTAATTGCATTATTACACTTAATACAAAATATTATGAGGCAGATGTTATTTTATCTGCATTTCACAGCTTAAAAATATATATATATATATGAAATGAGACTTATAAAAAGAACTCTAGCTCATAATACTAAAGCTACTTTCGTTTCAATGGTATAAAAGTGACTGAAAAAGAATTGCGTATCAAACTTGCTGAACTGAAGTCTGGCTCTCTTTAAACTATAAACATTCTAAATGTTTACATGTCGTTACAATAGCTCATTTCAAGGTGTTCTCTTTTGTCTCAGTAATTTGAGAAAAAAGTGTGTGTGTGTGTGTGTGTGTGTGTGTGTGTGTGTGTGTTGTCATCTCACATATTCATGGACCTATGTTATTAACCAGAGCAGGGTTTTCCAACATGGACTCCATCCACATTTTGTGCTGGATAATTGTGGTGGTGGGCAGTCTCGTACATTATAAGACGTTTAGCAGTATCTCTGGCCTCTACCCACTAGATGTGCACAACAATTTAAATCTATGCCTCATCCCATATTTGCCTTCTTCCTGTTAATATTTTATATTAATCTTTTTTATTTTTATTTTTTTAATTGCATTTTAGGTTTTGGGGTACATGTGAAGAACATGCAAGATAGTTGCATAGGTACACACGTGGCAGTGTGATTTGCTGCCTTCCTCCCCTTCACCCACATCTGGCATTTCTCCCCATGTTATCCCTCCCCAACTCCCCAACCCCTGCTGTCCCTCCCCTATCCCCCCAACAGACCCCAGCGTGTAGTGCTCCCCTCCCTGTGTCCATGTTAATCTTATCATCCTTGATCTCAGCATTGCTATAGAAATATAAGAAAATTAATTTGCATTCTCAATTCATTTCCTGGTTTTTCCCTTATACATGGTATGTATCTGCACCACTTTTTTTTCTTTTCTGTCTTTTCACTTAAGACCCACCATATAATTTATTATTGTCCTTTCCTTGTGACATCCATTTCCCTTTTCAGATTTTAGAATTTTCTTGATTACGTTGTGATTGTATTGAAAAATAAGATCTCTCCAGGACCCATGAGATGTACTTTTTCTCTGCAGGCATTAGCGGCTTTATTAACATAATCATGGTCTAAAAACCCAAATCCTGTTCTTTGATGCCATTTAAGCAACCAGCTGTTCACTTCTTATATCCTCTTTTCTCTTCCAAAGGTATGACCTTCAAATGGAAAAAAAAAAAAAAATGAAAACACCACCTGGACTCCATGCCCTTCAGTTTTATACCTAATACTTGAAAACCAAGTGACAGGCTCTAGGTTTTCTAGTTCTGATATTATTCCCATGTGTTTCAACCCAACGGAGTAAAAGGTTAATGAGTTTCTGTTTCCTATCCTGAGGGAATTTCTTTCCCATCTTAGTCCTACTTTCCAAGAAGTTAGATCACTGCCTGGTTAGCCATGAGACTGTTGCTTCTTGAAGGGAAACCACCAATCTGCATATTTTGTTACTTCTTACAGTTGTTCTTCAAAGCTGACACAATTTTAAAATTATTTTTGCTATGTAAAAATTGATTCAATAAATCCAGATTTACTCTGTGCTATAAAGTTTCAGTGGTTAGAGAGAAACTCTCTTGCAGATTTAAAATCTTGCCAGTGTTTTGATGGTTTCAGTCTCTTTCCACCTATTAAGTGACTTTTTTTTTCTCAATGGCATTTCCCTGGATTATTTCCCATCCTCTGTAAATAAGCTGACCTTAGTGATTATTTAACAGCACCTCTTGCCTTTATTGGTTTGTTTCAAGCAGTGTTCTCAAGTGACATTAACAACACTTAGTACCAGAGTTTCCCAAACAGTAAGACAAAGTTCACATTTTAACCAGTACGTCTCTGGAAATAATTCCTAACTGTTTTATACTTCTATATACAGTACATAGTTTTTTTTGTGTGTATGTGTGTGTGTAATAAGAGTCATTTACTTAAGCATATTAATAAAACTTCAAAAACAATGCAAAAGGTACATGGATATAAATCTTAAACTTTTCAATACTCAGTTCTCCTGAGTAATCAAAAATCTAATAAAGAATATTAAATTATCATGATAATACATAAATTCTTTGTGGTTTATAGGCCTGTTATCAAAAATGTAATGAGTTTTTTTTTATAGCTCCCTAAGAAACATTGCTTACTTTCACTTATTCTTTATTTTATCCATCTATTCCACAAATATTTTTAGAGTATCTACTGTAGTTTCATCACCATTCTAAACTCTAAAGATTTGGTTAAGAACAACACCAAGAGGAACCTTATTCTCATGGTGCCTACATGTAAGGGGAGGCATACAGAGAGTAAAATATAATTCAACACATAAAATAATTTCAGATAGAGGTGAGAGCTAAGCAGAAAATGAAAGAGGGTGATATGAGGTAGAAAAACGACAGGGCTCCTGGCACTTGGGAATGCTACCTGAAATATAGTATGGTCAAATCTGTCTTTCTGGTGGCTTCTGCAAATGCACTAGCACGCTAGCCAATAAAACACAGTGGCTTGCTTCTGTAACAACCACATCTCCTTGTGTAGCAGCAAATAACTCCAGAATCTTAAAATGGAGCCAAGTCTGTTACATGTTTTCTTACTATTCCTGAGGAATATTTCAGACATTGGAATAGACATAAAATTCATACGTATTCTAAGAGACAGGTAAATTTCCCAGTCGTTAAGAAAACAGATTTCAGTGTCATAAAATGGAGTTTATTTAAATAGAGGTAACCTACTCATTGTGTGTTTTAGCAACTTTCTTCACTTCTTTTAACCTAAGATTTTTCATCTATAAATTTAAAACAATCCCAATCAGAACTCTCGATCACTGTGGTGGAAATGTAAAATGACACAGCTACTGTGGCAAACAGTATGGGGTTTCATCAAAAAATTAGAAGTTTTTTTTTTTTTTAATCATATGATGCAAATTACAATATGATGCAAAAACTTTACTTCTGGATATATATTCCAAAGAATAGAAAGCAGGGTCTCAAAGAGGTATTTGTACATCTATGTTCGCAGCAGTGGTACTCACAATAGCTAAAATGTAGAGGCAATTCTCATGTGCATCAACAGATCAATAATTAAGCAAAACGGAATATTTTTCAGACTTAAAAAGGAAGGAAATTCTGACACATGCTACAACATGGATGAATCTTGGACCTTACGCTAAGTGAAGTAAACCAGTCACAGAAAGGTAAGTATTGTATTATTTCATTTATATGAGGTAGTTAAGAGAAGTCAAAATCATAGATTCAGAAAGTATAACACTACTTGTGAGGTGCAGGGGGAAAAGAGGAAGTAGAGAGTTATTAATGGGTACAGAGTTTTTTGTTTCAGAAGATTAAAGAGTTGTAGAGCTGGATGATGGTGATGATTGCACAACTTTACAAGTTTATTTAATATTACTAAACTGTATACTTAAAATAATTTACAAGTAAATTTCATGTAATGTGTATTTTACTGTAATAAAAAGTAATAAACTATCTCAGAAATGTCATATCTAATCTACTGCACGTAACTGAGTACCTAGGAAATGGTAGATGAAAGTATGGATTGTCTCATATTTTTGTACATTTTTTTGTTAATAGCTCTACCTGTTTCTAAAAAATTCTAGAAACAGTAACATTTACTTGTCATAACGGCACCTTGATTTTCTAATGCAGTCTCAGGTTAATAAATTTTATTCCATTTTTGAACTGACATATGTGGCATAGTGTCCCTAGGTTTTCTGTTTGAAAAATATGGGAAAATTATATTCTAAATAGGTTGTGACCTGCATACTGATAAATAGGCCTTGCCTTTCTTGCTGCTTTGGCTGGGAGTACCACCTTCTATATAGATGATTTAGAGGCCAGATGCAGAGCAAGTTCAGATGTAGATGCCCCTTACCGTGAAGTAATTCTTGGTCTAGAGGCTCTTATCCTGCCTGGTAATAATACTGTTATAAAGCAAACAAACTATTTACTGTGGAGTATTTATCAACTTCAAGCAACAGTGTCATTAAGCATGCAAATTTACATGACCATATTAGTAAACATGTAATGGTCTGCATCATAGCATTAATAGGAACAAATAAAGTCTAGAATTTTCTCCAACCTCACTCATTATAGATGGACACTTATTTGCTAATTTCTTTCCTTCTCCTCATTGCTAAAACTACAGGAAAACAATTAAAAAGGGTTATAAGATATGAGCCTAGATAACTGCAAAGAATGTACTAAAATCCTACAGAAAGAGCCTTGGAAATAAGATGCTAACAAAAAGTGAGATAAATATAGAGTTAAAGGTAATAGAGAAATTGGAATTGAAAGGGGAAGCTGATTGGATTGAGGTGAGAGATTAGTCAATGTGTTGGCCATGTAACATCCTATTGAAGTTCTATGCCTGAAAATACAAATGTAGGCTAGGCGCCGTGGCTCATGCCTATAATCCCAGCACTTTGGGAAGCCGAGGCGGGTGGATGACGAGGTCAAGAGATCGAGACCATCCTGGTCAACAAGGTGAAACCCCGTCTCTACTAAAAATACAAAAATTAGCTGAGCATGGTGGTGTGCGCTTGTAGTCCCAGCTACTCAGGAGGCTGAGGCAGGAGAATTGCTTGAACCCAGGAGGCGGAGGTTGTGGTGAGCCGAGATCATACCATTGCACTCCAGTCTGGGTAACAACAACGAAACTCCGTCTCAAAAAAAAAAAAAAAAGAAAGAAAAAGAAAAAGAAAATACAACTGTAGACAAAGATTTTGATTATTTCTCTTCCAAAGACCCACCACACAACAAGTAAATGTGTGCCAAATTTTGTAATACCTTCAAATACACCATCAATTTAATTAATATTTAAACAAAAAACTAAATATTTTAAAGGGAAATTATATTTTAATTATGTATTTTTAAAAATTGCCCTTTAACTTTTGGATAAATAGAGAACTTTTTGATAAACTGAGGGTGGAAACCCAATTACATTTTAAACTTAAGAAGAAAGGTCATATCTGTAAATTATCTAGTCAAATTGAAGTCACAAGGGAACTCTAAATTGTAGGTTATCTAAGGTAGCACAGAAACTTATTTTTAATACATTATATAATAATATGTTTTTATTTTCTACTGCCTGTGAGAAAATCAACAGTTGTTAGTTTAAGAATAATAGGTTTTCTTCTGAAAGGTTCATTTCAAATGAAAATAAATATGTGCTGCAAATTCAAATTCCTATACACCTCATTTCATATAAATACCTGAACTGTATACTTGGTATATAAATGACAAAGCATTGTTTTGGTGAGTGATACATTAAAAATTCCAGAAATAAAAAGTTTATATTTTAGATGAAAAACATTAGTGTCATAGTAAAATAAAAAACCAACATCAGCAAAGTTAAATTTTCTTAATATCAGCAAGACAGCACAGGAAGGATAATTAAACATGAATTAATAACTTTATTCTCTAGTGAGATCAAGCACTCATCATGAAGGAGAGGAAAGAGGGTGGGATCGCTGAGGAAATAATGAAGAAAATATGTCTAAACATTTTTATTTGTCAGCTACAACATTTCCTACTAATCAAGCTGGCTGTTATGAATGGTTAATGAGAAGAAAATAAAAATTGAAAGCAAGAAAAAATTTTTTAATAGTTTGTCTTCTTTCTAAGTAGAATGTACCATGGAAGTATAAGAATAAAGAAGAAATAAGACTAATCTTTTTTTAGCTTCAAATGGTTTACATATATATATATATATATATATATATATATATATATATATATATTTATATATCACCGGTTCTACTCTAAAGCTTGATAGATACTAATCCATATGTTGTGTACTGAGTTTATCTCAAAGACCAGCCATAAACTCTCTTGGATATGCCATTCTGTATGTCAAGATTGCTTAAATCATTCTGATCTATTTTTATTGTTGTTTGTGTATAGAGACAGGCCTAAAATGAATGTAAGTTTGCCTCTAAGAAAAGTCAGAACTAGCACATATTTTTTTCTGGCTCAGTTGAAACCAAACTTATATATTTCCTTTTTTTTTTTTTTTTTTTTTTGTTTAATAGAAGTTATAAGGTCTAACAAACCTAAACTGAAAGCTGGTAAGTTCTGAAGAGAAGAAACTGTTCAGGTCTTCCAATTAAAAGAAAAATGCTATAGCTCTTTTTCAATGTGCATATCACAACACACCAAGAAACCTTTGTCTTTACTGTGCTTTAAAAATGTCAAGTCCTAAAATTGACTTTATATTTTAATATCTACTATTAATAATTGTGACTGATCAGAGATTTTTACCCTACTTGCAAATTGATAGTTTAATGAATACTGGCAAAAAAACATGAGACTCCTGTGTCAGAGACAAAAGATGACTTTACTCACAGCAGTATCAGTAGCCAAATTATTATTGTGAGGTTCCTAGCTTAGTATTAATACATATGATAAGGGCCAAGTGATGCCAGTATATCAGGCAGGTGAAGTAGGTTAGATTTTTATGAAGTCCATAATAAAGCTGAAAAATTTCAAAATGAGGGTGTAGCATATAAGTTTGAGTAGCAGTTCTTAAATTTTAGCACCAGAGCAGCAGCATCAATGTCTCCTGGAAACCTGTTACAAATACAAATTCTCTAGCCTCACCCAAGACTCACAGAATCAGAAACTGAAACAGGGACTCTGTGTATTAGAATCACTTTTATTGAGTATCCTATTTGGGTGGCGTAGAAAACCTTAATTACTGAATTTGATTACCAGCATTTTCTGTAGTGAGAGTTTGGCCAACATTCAGCTTTTAGTCACAATATAATCATGTTGCTAACATTAGTGCCAATGCCTTTTCCCTGGATTTTTAAAATACAAAATCCAAATATCCTATATGAAGATAGTCACCTGGGATTCACAGAAATGTTCCTGTTTTTTTACATCAAACACAGAAGCCACTAAATTTACAGTATATTCAAATATCTATTTAGATTCTCTAACCATAAAATCAAGATATATCATTTCTAAAGAGAATAGTAGAGAAGACCTCTGTTGAATTTTCACGGGCTCATTTTTCTTATTCATGCTGGAAGATGAAATAAAGCATGAACTAATGTGAAAATTAGATGAATTAAATGGGGATTCATATAAAAAAATTAAAATTGAATTTTGAATTCAATTGAATTTTCCCAAAACTCATTTTCTCAAAGCTATATATAGATGTAGTAGACTATATAGTCTACTGCATATGCCAAAGCTACATCCACTTTTTCTTGAGATATACTTGTCTAACTAGACTTAGTTTCTGGTATTGTGAGTTTGTTAGGCTCTGGCCTGTGTCTGTATATATTTATAATGCTATAACAAAATACCATAAACTGAGTAGCTTATAAACAACAACAACAACAAAAGAGTTTTTCACAGTTCTGAAAGCAAGGAAGTCTGAGATCAAAGCCTAGGCAGCCAACTTGATCGTGGCGGATGAGCTTTACAATGTGCTGCTGGATTTGGTTTGCCAGTATCTCACTGAAGATTTCTGCATCAATGTTTGCTGAGGATATTGTCCTGAAGTTTTGTTGTTGGTGGTGGTGTCATATATCCCCCATATTTTGACATCAGGATGATGCTGACTTCAGAAAATGAGTTAGGGAGGAGTCCCTCCTTTTGAATTGTTTGGAATAGTATCAGTAGAAATGGTACCCACTCCTCTTTGTACTTCTGATATAATGCAGCTGTAAATCCATCTGATCCTGGTGTTTTTGTTTGTTTGTTTGCTTTTTGGTTGGTAGCTATTTATTACTGTCTCAATTTCAGAACTTCAGAACTAGTTATTGGTCTATTCAGGGATTCAATTTCTTCCTGTTCAGTCTTGGGAAGGTGTATGTATCCAGGAATTTATCCATCTCTATTAGATTTTCTAGTTTACGTGAATAGAGGTATTATAGTATTATCTGATGGTTTGTATTTTTGTGGGATCAGTACAGATATCTCTTTTATCAATTCTCATTGTGTCCATTTGAATCTTCTTTCCTTTCTTCTTTGTTAGTCTAACTAGTTGTATATATATTGTACTACTTTTTTTTTTTCAAAAATCAGATACTGGATTTGTTGATTTTTGAAGAGTTTTTTTTTTTCATGTGTCTCTGTCTCCTTCAATTCTGCTCTTGTCTTAGTTTTTTCTTGTCTTCTGCTAGCTTTGGAATTTGTTTGCTCTTGATTCTCTAGTTTTCTTAGTTAGGATGTTAAGTTGTTTATTGAAGATCACTCTAGATTTTTTGGTGTGCTGTAAATTTCCCTCTTAACTGCTTTAACTGCATCCCAGGGATTCTGGTCCATTGTCTCTTTGTTCTCATTAGTTTCAAAACACGTCTTGATTTCTGCCTCAATGTTATTATTTACCCAAGAGTCATTCCAGAGCATGTTGTTCCATTTCCATGTAGTTGTGTGGTTTTGAGTGAATTTCTTAATCTTGATCTCTAAATTTGATTGCACTGTGGTCTGAGAGACTCTTTGTTATGATTTCAGTTCTTATGTATTTGCTGAGGACTGTTTTACTTTCTACTATGTGATAACTTTTAGAGTAACTTCCATGAGGCAATGAGAAGAATGTATATTTTGTTTTTCTGTGTGTGGAGTGTTCTTTAGATATCTATCAGGTCTAGTTGATCCAGAGCTGAATTCAAGTCTTGAATATCCTCGTTAATTTTCTGTCTCAGTGATCTATCTAATATTGTCAGTGGGGTGTTAAGGTATCCCACTATTATTGTGTGGGTGTCTAAGTCTCTGTAGGTCTCCAGGAGATTACTTTGGGTGTTCCGATATTGAGTACAAATGTATTTAGGATAGATAGCTCCTCTTATTGAATTGAACACTTTACTATCATGTAATGATTTTCTTTGTCTTTTTTGATCTTTGTTGGTTTAAATTTATTTTGTCAGAAACTAAAAGTCTGACACCTGTTTTTTTTTTCTGTTTTTCATTTGCTTGGTAAATTTTCCTTCATTCCTTCATTTTGAGCCTATGTGTGTCTTTGCACATGAGATGGGTCTCTTCAAGACTGCATATGTTTGGGTCTTGACTCTATCCAGCTTGCCATTCTGTGTCCTTCAATTGGGGCTTTAGCCCACTTATATTTAAGGTTAATATTGTTATCTGTGAATTTGATCCTGTCATCATGATGCTAGCTGATTATTTTGCGGACTTGTTTATGTGGTTGCTTCATAATACCACTGATCTATGTAGTTCAGTGTGTTTTTGTAGTGGCTGGTAACATTTTTTCTTTCCATACTTAGTGCTTCCTTCAGGACCTCTTGCAAAGCAGACCTGGTGATGGCAAATTCCCTCAGCATTTGCTTGTCTGGAAAGAATCTTATTTCTCCTTCAATCATAAAGCTTAGTTTGGACAGATATGAAATTCTAGGTTGGAAATCTTTTTCTTTAAGAGTGTTGAAAATTGGCCCCCAATCTTTTCTGGTTTATAGGATTTCTTCTGAGAAGTCCACTGTTAATCTAATGAACTTCTCTTTATAGGTCACCTGGCCTCTCTCTCTGGTTGCCCTTAGCATTTTTTCTTTAATTTTGACTTTGAAGAATCTGATGATTATGTTTCTTGGAGTTGATCTTCTTTTGGAGTATCTTACAGGGGTTCTCTGGATTTCTTGAATTTGAATGTTGGCCTGTTTTGCTAGGCTGGGGAAGTTCTCCTAAATGATACCTTGATGTGTGTTTTCCAAGTCGGTCCCATTCTCCCTGTCTCTTTCGGGTACCCCAGTCAGTTGTAGGTTCAGTATTTTTACATAATTCCATATTTCTCAGAGGTTTTCTTCATTCCTTTTCACTCTTTTATTCTCTGTTCTTATGTACCTGTCTTAATTCAGAAAGATAGCCTCCAAGTTCTGAGATTATTTCCTTCACTTGGACTATTCTGCTATTGATATTTGTGATTGCACTGTTAAGTTCTCATGTTGTGTTTTTTAGCTCCATCAGGTTAGGTATATTTCTGTCTAAACTGGCTATTCTGGTTATTAAAACCACATGATTATCTCAATAGATGCAGGAGAAGTCTTCTATAAAATTCAATATTCATTCATGTTAAAAACTCTCAGGTAGGTATTGAAGGAGCATGCTTCAAAATAATACTAAGTCATATATGACAAACCCACAGCCAATATCATACTGAGTGGTTAAAAACTGAATGCATTCCCCTTGAAAATGAGCAAAATACAAGGATGCCCTTTCTCACACTCCTATTCAACATTGTATTGGAAGTTCTGGCCAGGGCAATCAGCAAGCAAAAGAAATAAAGGGTATTCAAATAGGAAGAAAGAAAATCAAATTGTCTTTGTTTGCAGATGACATGATCCTACATCAAGAAACCTCATTGTCTCAGCTCGAAAGCTTCTTAAGCTGGTAAGTAACTTCAGCTAAGTCTCAGAATACAAAAATCAACTTGCAATAATTGCTAGCATTCCTATAAACCAACAAACTTCCTGTACAGCAAAAACAGCTAGCATTCCTATATATCAAGCAGAGAGCCAAATCCTGAATGAACTTCCATTTACAATTGAGAAATAGAGAATAAAATACCTAGAAATATAGCTAACAAGCAAAGTTAAGAACCTCATCAAAGAAAACTACAAACCACTGCTCAAGGAAATCAAAGGATACAAACAAATGAAAAAACATTCCATGTTCATGGATAGAAATCAATATTGTGAAAAGGGCCATAATGCCCAAAGTAGTTTACAGATTCAATATTTCCATCAAATTACCATTGTTATTCTTCACTAAATTAGAAAAAAAATCTATTTAAAAATTCATACAAAATCAAAAAAGAGCCTGAATAGCCAAGACAATATTTAGTAAAAAATGAAGCTGGAGGTATCATGCTACCTGACTTCAAACTATGCTAAAAGGTTATAGTAACCAAAACAACATGATACTGCTATGAAAAACAGACACAAAGGCCAATGAAACAGAATAGAGAACTCAGAAATAAGACCACAAATCTACTGTGGTCTTATATCATCTTATTATAACAATAAGTTCACCATCTGACCTTCATAGCTTACTGCAGCCTCAAACTCCTTGGTTCAAGTGATTCTCCTGACTAAGCCTCCCAAATAGCAAGGACGACAGGCAAGTGTCTCAAAGCTTGACTTATTATTTTTTTTTAATTATATAATGATAAGGTCTCCTTATGCTGCCCAAGCTGGTCTCAAACTCCAGGTCACAAACAATCCTCCCCAGCTCCCAAAATTCTTGGATTATAGGTGTGAGCCACTGCACCTAGCCAAATAGGTCGTTTGAAAGAAATAAGTTCTCTGAATACTTAATTTGAAAGTCAAAGAGAGTCACTGAAAGTCAATAGAGAGGCAATGCAGACACCATAGTTGTAGAGAGTGGAAGCTGGGAACCCTGCTCAGAGATTCCAGGTGCCAGCACTGGCAACAACTGTACTAAAACATGACCTAGATGGCAATCCCCCAAGATGCTCCTTCTTGCTCTGAGTGGCAGCAGCTTCTCCCCTCTGCTAGGCCAGGGAGAGCTGGGCAGCCATTGCTGTGGGACCAGAGTGCATCCAATTCCCCACATTCCCTCACATGCTGGACCTCCCCAGACTGCCTGCCTGATGTTCCTGCAGGAAGGTCACCACAGCAACGTTACCACTGCCCCACCTGAGTTTTTGCTATTGGCCTGGGAGCAGTTCAGCTACTCCCACAACTCCTGTTCCCCACTAACAACCCTTCTGCCCAGCACAGCCTGTTTTTTTTAGCCTGAGGGTCCAGGGGACAAATCCATGGGCCGAGTCCCAACCCCCCAGGATTTGAACACACCACTCACGGATATTGAACTGAGATCTGTGGCCTTAGCTTAATCAGGATAGGAATCCCCAGTCTCAGAAGATGAAGAGTGTGACATGGGTTCACTTGCCAGAGCAGAACATTCCAACATTCCTCTCTTCACAAGACTGGTCTTGGAAGGGTGTGGCCTGACAACTAGCTGTAGCTTCTTTCCTGGGAGTCCTACAGTCCAGAACATGTAGAACAGCTCAGTGACCTAGACAGAGAAGGTTGGGATAAGCCTAGCTGGTCAATCCTGTTCTTGGAGCAGATGCCAGAGGGAGACTCATCAGGTTGGGGGAGAGTGAGCTTGGTGGTCCTCACAGCCATCTACTGGGCTGAAAACCTCATCCTGCAGGTACCTTCCAAGTTGCATAGCTGTGGTACCAGTGCCCCACCTGGGGATCTTCTGCTTCTGTCCCAGTGCACCACCAGACCAGTGGCAGACATACCCTACAACCTGCTGTGACTCTCACAAGCACAAGTGACTGGCAGGCCCCCAGGGAGTTGTGGTTCTCCTGGTGATTTAACCCTGATTTTTGTCTAAGTGAATTAATTATACATGTTAACAGATATAATTGCAAACATGAATAAATAATTTTAAAAGTCCATCAAGGAAATGTTAAATAAGTTAGCAGTGCCAGAAACAAGAAAGTACACTAACCTGTCAACCATTACAAAAGAGATAGGACTCAAGTTCTTTTTAAAATATAAAACATAAGTGCATTCTGAAGAAAAATTCAAAAGAAAGTAAATTATTTTTAAATGACAGACACAGAATTAAGAATCTGCCCTAAGGAAGGGATGAGCACAGCCTGCCAACGTTTCCACTGAGGCACAGGAAATAGTCATGGTACCAATAGTTGAAGGGGATGACACCAAGGCCCAGGATCAGACTTGGAGAGGGAGTCATCTCTCACCAGCTGTTATCTCTCCAGCACACTTCTATGTGTACACTGAAGTACAAAAGAAGCATGAGGCTATCTGCCCATCTTTACTCTTACATCTCTCACCAGCTGTTATCTCTCCAGCACACTTCTATGTGTACACTGAAGTACAAAAGAAGCATGAGGCTATCTGCCCATCTTTACTCTTACATCTCTCACCAGCTGTTATCTCTCCAGCACACTTCTATGTGTACACTGAAGTACAAAAGAAGCATGAGGCTATCTGCCCATCTTTACTCTTACATCTCTCACCAGCTGTTATCTCTCCAGCACACTTCTATGTGTACACTGAAGTACAAAAGAAGCATGAGGCTATCTGCCCATCTTTACTCTTACATCTCTCACCAGCTGTTGTCTCTCCAGCACACTTCTATGTGTACACTGAAGTACAAAAGAAGCATGAGGCTATCTGCCCATCTTTACTCTTAAGCATTATTTACTGGACTGCAGGCTGAAACTACCAAGCAAAAGTACATTCCTCCAACATGCAATGCCACTGAAACCCATCACAGGAACCTATATACAACCTAAGACTCTGTATTAAGCCACTGAAACCCATCACAGGAACGTATATACAACCTAAGACTCCATGAAGTCACTCAGAAACAAAGCCAATCAACTATACATAACACTCACCACAGTCTAACTCACAAGAGAAAAAGAAAAACTAAACAAAAAGCCCCATCCAAGTGACATCAAATTCAAAACTACAAGGAAATGCCAGCTCTCTCAGATGAAAAGGAATCAGCACAGAAATTCTAGCAATTTAAAAAGTTAGAGTTTTGTTACTTCAAAGAATTACACTTGTTCCTTAGCAATGCCATATAAACATACTGAAGTGTCTGAAATGACAAACACAGTATTAAGTATCTTGATGGCAAGGAAGCTCAATGAGATCCAAGAGAAAGTTTCAATTCAATCAAAGGAAGCCAGAAAAATGATATAAGATTTGAATATGATATAACTATAGTAAGAAGGGATCAAACTGAACTTCCAAAATTGAGAAATTTATTACAAGAATTTCAAAATACAATTGGAAGCTTATAAACAGGCCAGGCCAAGCAGAGGAAATAATCTCAGAGCCTGAAGACCAGTACCTTGAATTGAGCCAGCCAGGCAAAAAGAATTACAAAAAATGAACCAATCCTCCACGAAATACAGGATTATGTAAAGCAACCAAACCTACCACTCATTGATGTTCCTAAGCAAGAAGAGAGAGTAACTGTATTAGTCAGGGTTCTCCAGAGGGACAGAATCAATAGACACATATAGATATAAAAGAGAGTTTATTAGGGGGAATTGCCTCACATGATTACAAGGTGAAGTTTCACAATAGGCCACCTGCAAGCTGAGGAAAGAGAAAAACCGGTAGCATAGTTCAGTCCAAATCAGAAAGCCTCAAAACCAGGGAAGGCAATCCTGCAGGTTTCCGTCTGATGCTGAAGGCACAAGAGCTCCCAGGAGACCACTGGTGCAAGTCCCAGAGTACAAAGGCTGAAAAACAAAGTCTGATGTAGAACAGAGAGCAAGTTTCTAGCATGGCAAGAGAGAGAGTGGGCAGATTCAGCAAGCTGCTTATCCCCTCTCTTCTACCTACTTTATTCTAACCACACTGACAGCTCATCAGATGTGGCTTACCCACATTAAGGGTATGCTTTCCTCTCCCAGCCCAGTGTCTCAAATACTAACCTCCTCTGGCAACACCTTCACAGACACACCCAGAAACAATGCTTCCCCAGCCATCTAGGCATTCTTCAATACAGTCAAGTTGCCACCTGATATTAACCATCATAGTAAGCCACTTGGAAAACATACTTGAGAATATAATCCAGGAAAATTTTCTCAATCTTCTTGGAGAGATTAAATTTCAAAAACAATACATTCAGAGAACACATGTGAGATGCTATAAAAGATGGCAGTCTTCAAGGCACGTAGTCATCAGACTTTTCAAGGTCAACATGAAAGAAAATGTCTTAAAGGCACTTGAGAAAAGGGTTAGATCACCTATAAGGGGAAGCTTATCAGGCTAATAGTGGACTTCTCAGCAAAAACCTTAAAAGCCAGAAGACATTGAGAGCCTATTTTTAGCATTCTTAAAGAAAAGAAATTCCAACTAGGATTTCATATCCTGCCAAACTAAGCTTCATAAGCAAAGAAAAAATAAAACCTTTCTTAGCAATTGCTGAGCAATTGCTGAGCAATTGCTAAGCAAATTTGTTACCACTAGACTAGCATTACAAGAACTGCTTAATGGAATTCTAAACTTTAAAAAGAAAGAGATATATGCTGCCACAAAAACACACACAAATACATAGCCCACAGACCCTATAAAGCAACAACACATTCATCACCACAAAACAAGCAAACAACGCCATGACAAGAAAAAAATCTCATGTATCAATATAAACTTTAACTATAAATGGTCTAAATGCCCCACATAAAAGACATAAAGTGGCAAGTTGGATAGAAAAACAAGACACCATTTTGCTGTCTTCAAGAGTCCCATCTAAGACACCATTTTGCTGTCTTCAAGAGTCCCATCTATCATGTAATGACATCCACAGGTTCAAAGTAAAGGGATAGAGATCTATCACACACATGGAAAACAAAGAAGAGTAGAGATTTCTATCCTTGTATCAGATGAAACAGACTTTGAAACAACAACAGTAAAAATGGACTAAGAAGGTCATTACATAATCATAAAAAGTTCAATTTAACAAGAAAATTTAACTATCCTAAATGTATATGCATCCAACATTGGAGCACCCAGATTTATAAGACAAGTACTTCTAGACCTTCCAAAAGACTTAGGCAGCCACAAAATAATAGTGGGGAATTTCAACACCCACTGAAAGCATTAGGACAGATCATGGAACCAGAAAACTAACAAATAAATTCTCTACTTCAATTTGACACTTGACTAATTTGACTCAATAGACATCTGTGGATCACTCCACTCAACAGCCATAGAATATATGTTTTTCTCATCTCAGCATGGTACATAATGTAAGATCAACCACATGCTTGGTGATAAAGCAAGTCTCAATTCAATAAAATGGAAATCATACCACATATATGTTTGAACCACAATGGAATAAAAGTAAAAATAAATACAAACAACAGCTCTCAAATCACACAAATACATAGAAACTAAACAAATGGCTTCTGAATGACATATGGGTAAACTATGAAATTAAGGCAGAAATCAAGATATTCTTTGAAGCAAATGAAAGCAGAGACACAAATATCAAGATCTCTGCAATGTGGCAAAAGCAATGTTAAGAGGAATTATTATAATGCTAAAAGGCTATTTGAAGGAGTTAAAGGATTTCAAATTAACAACACAATCAAAGAAACTAGAAAAACAAGAACAAATGAATCCCGAAGCTGGCAGAAGAAAAGAAAGCACAGCAGTATGAAATGGAATTGAAATTCCAAAAACTATTCCAAGGATCAAGGAAACAAAAAGTTATTTATATGAAAGGATAAGCAAGATCAATAAGACATTGGCTAGATTAACAAAACAAAACAAAACAAACAAACAAACAAAAAACAAAGGGATAATATCCATATAAGGACAAATAGAAATGACAAAATTGACACTAAAATTCATCCCAAGAAATATAAGATATCCTCAGAGACTACTATGAGTATTTCTATGTATACAAACTAGAAAATCTAGGAGAAATGGATAAATTCCTGGAAACACACAACCTCCCAAGATTGAATCAGGAAAAAGCTGAAACCCTGAGCCGACCAATAATGAGTTCTAAAAGTGATTCAATAAAAAAGAAAAACCTACTGAATCTAAAAAGCTCTGGACCAGGTAGATTCACAGCAGAATTCTACCAGATGTACAAAGAAAAGTTGGTACTAAAAATACTGAAACTATTTTATAAAATAGAGGAGAGATTCCTTTATAATTCACTCTATGAAACCAGTCTCATCCTGATACCAAAATCTGGCAAGGACACAACCAACAGAGAACACAACAGGCTGATATCTACAATGAATATAGACACAAAAATCCTCAAAAAAGAAAAATACTGCAAAGTGAATCTAGCAGCACATCAAAAGTTGATTGATCATGATCTACTGGGCTTTATTATTGGGATGCAAGATTGGTTCAACACATGCAACTCAATAAATGTCATTCACCACATAAACATAATTCTTAATAAACTAACATATTATTATCCCAATAGACACAGAAAAACCTTTCAATGAAATCCAACATCCTTTCCTGTTAAAATCCCTCAGCTAACATAGCATCGAAAAAACATACTTCAAAATATTAAGGACCATCTATGACAAACCCACAGCTAACATCAAACTTAATGGGCAAAAACTAGAACCATCCCCCTTAAGAACTGGAACAAGATAGAAATGCCCACTCTAACCATTCCTATTCTACATAGTACTGGAAGTCCTGATTAAAGCAATCAGTGAAGAGAAAGAAAGGCATTCAAATACTAAAAGAATAAATCATTTTTCTTCACTGACAATATAATCCTATACCCAGAAAACCCTGAAGACTCCACGAAAAGGCTCCTAGAACTGATGAATGACTTCAGAAAATGTTTAGGATACACAATCAATGTACAAAAGTCAGCAGCATTTTTATACACTAATAACATCCAAAGCTGAAAGCTTAATCAAGAACACATTCCCATTTACAACAGACAAAGGAAAATGAAATACCTCAAAACTTATCTAACCAAGGACATTAAAAGTCTCTACAAGAAGAACTAAAAAACACTGATGATAGAAATCATAGATGACAAAAGCAAGTGAAAAAATATTCTGTGATCATATACTGAAAGAATCATCATTGTTAAAATGGCCATACTGCTCAAAGCAATCTGTAGACTTAATGCTGTTTCTCTCAAACTACCAACATGATTTTTCACAGAATTAGAAGAAACTCTTCTAAAATTCTATGAAATCAAAAAAGAGTCAAATAGCCAAAGCAATCCTAAGCAAAAAGAAGGAAGATGAAAGTATCATTATTACCCAACTTCAAACCATACTACAAAGCTATAATGACTAAAACAAGAGGGTACCAGTACAAAACTAGAAATGTAAGCCAATGGAACAGAACAGACAGCCCAGAAATAAAGTAGCATACCTATAAATGTCTGATCTTTAACAAAGTTGACAATAATAAGCAATAGGGAAAGGACTCCCTATTCAATAAATGGAGGTAAGAAAACTGACTAACCATATGCAGAAGAATTAACCTATACTCCTCTTACCTTATATAACAAGTAACTCAAGACTAAGACCACCAACTATAAAAATCCTAGAAGAAAACCTAGGAAATACCTTTCTAAACATCAACCTTGGCAAAGAATTTATGGCCAAGTTCTCAAAAGCAATTGCAACCAAAACAAAAATTGACAAATGGGAGCTAATTAAAGAGCTTCTGCACAACAAAAAAAAAAAACTGTGAACACATTAAACAACCTACAGAATGGGAGAAAATATTTGCAAACTATGCATCAAACAATAAGCTAATACTCAATAATCTATGAGGAACTTAAAGAAGTCAATTTAAAAAACCCTATCAAAACATAGGCAAAGACACTTCTCAAAAGATGTATAAGCAGCCAACAAACAAATGAAAAAATACTCAACATCACTGATCATCAGAGAAATGCAAATCAGAACTACAAAAAGATACTCTCTCATGCCAATCAGAATGGCTATCATTAAAAAGTAAAAAAAATGACAGATGTTGGAAGGCTGAACAGAAAAGGGAATGCTTATACACCGTTTGTGAGAATGTAAATGAGTTCAGTCACTGTGGAAAGCAATTTGGAGATTTCTCAAACAACTAATAGTAGAACTGCCATTTGAACCAGCAATTCAATTACTGCATGTATACCCAAAGAAAAATAAATCCTTCTACCACAAAGACACATGCACTCATATGTTCATTATAGCACTATTCTTAACAAAGACATGGAATCAACCTAGATGCCCATCAACGGAGGATTGGATAAGGAAAGTGTGGTACATATAGACCCTTTTTATATGCAGCCATAAAAAGGAATAAAACTATGTCCCTTCCAGCAATATGGATGCAGCAGGAGACCATTATCCCAAGCAAATTAACACAGAAACAGAAAATCAAATACAGCATGTTCTCACTTAAAAGTGGGAGCTAATTCTTGGATACACATGGACATAAAGATGGGAAGAATAGACACTAGAGATTTCAAAAGCATTGGGGAAGGACTGAAAAACTTTCTATTGGGTACCATTTTTACTGTCTAGATGATGGGATTTATAGAAGCTGAAACCCTAGCATTATATAATACACCCTTACAACAAACCTGCATACATAGTTCCAAATCTAAAATCAAAATGGAAATAAAAACCAAAACAAAATTTTATAATTGATAAAATCACAGTGCAGTAAAAATTTTTGATGGTGTCCATTTAAGTAGTTTATTGAAAGTTTATATGAAAATTTGCAAAGGTCTTTAGCATTGTTAAAGTGAAGCATATTTATACATGAAAGAAAAATGGAAGAGAAATGAAGAGGTACCAAAAAAAGTCAAAATTAATCAAATAATTTTAAAAGTAATAGTATGTCACAGTCTGTCAAATTATGACTGCACTCCATGAATGCACTTTTTATGATAAGATATTTAATTATCTGTTAAACTGTAATGGCTACTTTGCATCAATAATCAAGTCAATAATCTGCAATTTTTAAATTCCCTTAACATGCAGGATACACTCCAATCGCCCCAAGACTTTTCGGTCTATTGGACCATTGACCTGAAATTTACTAAACTGTCTAATGCATATTTACATGATACACTGGAAAAGCTTTCGCACCAAGTCAATGACCTACTTCTTCAAAATGCTTAAGAGCACATTTACATGAAAGAACATGTTTTTTTCTTTTTCCTTATTATTTTTTAACAGCTTCAGTATGTATTTCCTTTAGAGCAGAAGAATTATGCCCTAATTTGTCAGTAATCTATAGTATGAAACAAATGTTGACAAAATAAGCTTTATGTGCCCAGCAGAAATATTATCCTACTTGTAGGATAATATTACCATATTTAAATGAACTCACATTCATATTTTTTCCATCTGATAAATGATACTCATGTTTAGGTCCATCATTTTTGTCCCCTAGTGTGTTTTATCATAGCATATTACTCATATACCCACATTAAAAATACTCTACAAATCAATATTCACATAACTGTTTAAACATGCATATTTAGCCCATCTACCTCCATTAAATTAGACCTTGTTTGGAATATCCTTTGCCACATTACTTGTAGCCTTATCTCCTATTTAATCATAACTTTAATTATAAATATTTGTTTGTCTGTCTTCATTGAACTGTTTCTTTAACTCAATACATGCCTTATTTATCTTTCAGGCTTCATCTTCCTAAACTAAGTTTTAGATAAATATTTGCTATATTTTGTTGTACTAAAAATACTTTTAAAAAAATTAATTACTGATTGACTTTGTAGCATGTTTCCTGACATCAGCTAAATTTTCTCATATTAAACTATTTAAAATACCATATCCACTTTCTGACATGTTGTAATAGCAAATGTAGAGCTATTTAAATTTTTCATTGCAGAAACTAATAGATCTGGAGACATAGATTATACTGATTTTACTGTCTTTTACTTTAAAATGAGAATGTTAAATTAGTTAAACCAGATAAAAGACCAAACTATACCTAACTTCAGATGAATGTTTGGTGATTCCATTTTTCCTGTGCGCTAAAAAACTTTACAGAAGAATCAAAAAGTAAAAATATTACATAATATAGAGTTTGTGGTTGGCTGAATTTTTTGGTTTCAATAACAGTTTACCTGAGACTCATTTTTGTTTTCAAACATTTGTCGAAGATTTTTGAAAAATATATCATTAATTATCTTTATTGCTTTATTAGTTAGATCCACGTTGAGACCTGAAATAAAGTGAGTGAGGAAAAAAGTTTTTAAATTTTTTATTAAAAATTTTATTTGTTTTTGAATACCTATAATCGTTATACTAAACATGTAAAAGATTTAATTTATACACTTTACAATAGAATTTTGTTCTTTTTACTATTATTATTCAATACCAGTAGTTCAATTATTTTGACAAACAAATACTTAATGCAGAAAATGATACAGGTCAACTGAAGTTTTTTTTGTTTCTTTCTGGGTTATAGCAGTTTAACATCTTGGGAATAAAATGTACAAGACAATTCTTAATATTGCTTTAAAAATAGACGTGATTTTTAGAATATATATCTAAGTTTTATTAGGCCTCTGAATTTCTAGAGGAAGAAAAGCTGGACTTTCGAACCCTCTGTTGATAACCATCTTAAAGCAGGTCAAAATTTGCTACAGAATTACTTGGCAAAATTCCACTACATGCATTTTGGAAACGTGTAATATTGACTTTTATTTCTCCTATTCTGGGTGGTAATAGAACTTGTAGTATTTGAGAAATGTGTTATATTTCTGTCAGTCAGGCCCTTCGTGTCTCCTATTTTATTTAAACTCGACTAAGGAAAGTAAATGTAGCCATTCTGTTTCCAATTTCAAAAATATTTCTACTGAGCATCAGAGTTATGCAGGTTTTCTCCCCGTTCGTACTACATAGTTCCGTTTCCATCATCCAAATTCTTTCATTCCTGTTCTAATAGCCATGTCAGAAGCCCAGGAATGGAAATAAAAGAGGTGGCTGCATCCACTTTATAATCTTAAACACGGAAGTTGTGTTTACATCAATTCTTTTTGCTGGTGAATTCTATGGAGGGTGGATTCCTTCTGAGGCAGGTCTACCGTTAGATTTGTCCAGTGTCACTTGCTCATCTCCCAGATAGAAACAGTTCACAAAGCCTTGAGTAGATTCAGCATAAAAGTAGACTGTTACCTCAAACCAGAAAAGGATTTTTAAGTACTTTGCTATCTGCTGATAAAGGAATTCTAAGGCTTTAAATCTTGCATTATTTATGTACTACACAGCCCATGAAGAAAATGATCTGCCATAGCTTTAAGGATGAGGTAATAAATTCTTTAGCTTTAAGGTAACAAAATAAAAAAGCCGTGATCTTTAGCTAATAATCTCTTGTAAGAAAGGTCAATAAATGCCAGAGAAAAATAAAAGCAAGTTTTCAATCTATTACTGAATAAAATCTAACTTTGAAATATTTTGTTTTATTTTGTATTTTGTCAGGTAGAAAATGGGTCTGAAGTTATTGTATCAATAAAGCATTTAGTCATGCATTACTAACATGATCAAACGTTATAATTAAGATACTAAACCATAGATATTATTCAAATATTTGAGGGAAGCCAATAGAATGAGACTGGCTGAGTTTTACTTGTAAACAGTAGAAATTAAAGGAAGTTTCTTGCCAGTGAAGTGACACATTCAAGAGTCGAAGTGAACTACAAACAGGCTTTTCTCAGTGGATGTATTAAACAGAAGGGGCTACTGACAGGGTGGAAAAGACACTCTACAGGTCCTCTAAAGCCTCGGGTGAGCAGGGTAGGAAGTTGGTCCCTGGGACAGTGACGGGCGTGAAAAGCCTATGGGACAATGATGGCAAACTGCGGTTTGGGCAACACCAGCTTGACTTTGTCACAGGGATCAAGTCATGTCACCCTCTGGTCGTGTGGCTGTGGAAAATAACCTTTGCCAACATGATGTGTATACTGTTCAGCACACTTGATATCTTCTGTCCTTAAAATCCTTCTCGCCCAGGCATTCTGACATGTGGGGCTGCCATCCGGTGTCAGGCCCCGGCTCAGGCTTGCTCTTCTTCTGTAATGAAAGGGGTGAACAGTGAGAGTCTCACAGTTCCTTACCTCAAAAGTCCCTTTAAGTCCTTCTGGTTTGGAGGAAGTGGAGCCTCTGCAAACTCTCTTATTCAAATATTTGAAAGCATAGCCCTTGAATGCCCAGGTCATTTTGGTTTTTATTACATGCCAGTTAACCAGTTAACCATTGGTTATAAAACTTTCTACCCACATATAATATTTAAATAATGTAGCAAATGAAATTGAATATTGAAAAATAACAATAACTAGAGATAAAAACTCTTGATAATTAGAAGACAAAAAGGAAAGAACCTTAAAATGTTTTAAAATCACCTGATTTTTCAGGAAAGAAATGATAGAACAGAACAATATTTGGTGACAATTTAAGAACTGGTATTAAGAAGAAAACATACTCATGTTAAATTATGTTTCTTTTAGATCAATTGAAACTTTTTGTTTTCTTTTCCTTATTTATTTATTTATTTATTTTTTTGAGATGGAATTTCACAATTGTTTCCCAGGCCCCAGGCTGGAGTGCAATGGAACTATCTCAGCTCACTGAAACCTCCGTCTCCCATGTTCAATTCTCCTGCCTCAGCCTCCCAAGTAGCTGGGACAAAGGTGAGTGCCACCACACCCAGCTAATTTTTGTATTTTTAGTAGAGACAGGGTTTCACCATGTTGGTCAGTGTGGTCTCAAACTCCTGATCTCAGTTTATCCACCCATCTTGACTTCCCAAAGGAAACTTTTAATTTCTAAAATAATTGGTATAAATACCACTCATATATATATATATACCACTCATATATATAGGTATGTATATATATGAGTCAAAGTTATTGGTTTTATACATTTAAACCTACTTTGAATTTATTGAAGATTTAAAAGAAAATGTTTTCAATTTAAGCACGCACATACACACACACACAAAACTTTATATGTTCATCTGAATGTAAAGGCTTGCCCTTCTAGCACATTCATATGCTAGAAAAGAGACAAAGTTAACGATAGAAGACATAAAAATAAGGAACATTTTATTCTAGAAGAAGTACCAACATTATTAGTCAGAGTCATATGTCTTTTGTAGCCCATATTAAAATCCTATCCTAGGTAAGCCCACATATAAGATGTCTATTTACAGTCAAACCAGCTGTTTCGGCTTGTAATCCCAGTCAAAATGACAAAGTCTTCTAGTAATAAACAAAAAAGGGGCGTATTTTGGTCTTTATATAAATTTTAAGATTTATCTACTACACAAGAAGTTATAAGGTAACGCCAAGACTAAAAAACACATTACCAACAGAAACATTTAAGATAAAACAATATACAAATCCTAAAAGACATGGAGGAATAAATAGTACCATGCATGCAAAATAGGGTTGTGAGTAGAATAAATACTGTCGTGCATGCAAAATGGGGTTTTGCAAAATTTATGAACAATAAATTCAGTATGTTAATATATTTCTGATTTGTATAAGCAAGCAGTAACGTTTTGTTCTGGCACTTAATTTAACTGAGAACTTGTTGAATGAGTCTATGTTTTAGAATTATTCGGGAATATAGTATATAGTTTTGTTGAGAGGTTTTTGCAAAGATAGAAATATTCTCAAAATGATAGGCTGCACATCTACTTGAAACTTTACTCCATAGCATATTCAGGTCCTTACAAACCATCAGAATTGACATGGGTATCATGCATAACAAGTTTGCAATAAATTGTGTTTAAAGGGGGTTAAAAAAAAGGGGACTATAGTAATTAAGTCAGTGACCACAGAATTACATCTTTGCCAGGCATGAAAACACAGCAGTTAAATTCACTAAGCCACTCTTTTGAGGGGACTGGGTTTTTATGTGATAGAAGGAAGAAATTTGTTCTGTTATGAGAATGCTCCTTGCATAGGAATAAATGGTCCTACAAATCAGCACTTCCTTATTTAAAACAAGTATTATTGTTTATTATCAGCAAACAGGTTTTCATTAGGATGGGTGAGATGCTCCTTGTATTTGAGTTACTCGAAGTTCTTAGTATGTTGCTTAGAAATAGCATTCATTTTGATGTCTCTTAAGTATTGCTGCAAATGAAAGTTGTATATTGCATGTGTTTGTACATAAATTTTTACCTAATATTTGTCCCATCCTTAGGACAAATCAAAATATGTTTACTAATTTAAGTAAAATGTCTTTATTTCATATAGAAATACTTTTTACATATGCATTGTGATACATAATCTAATCTTATTTTCTGTGGAATAGTTTATTGAGACAACTGTTAAATTCAATGTTTGTTATTATCAATGAAGTCTCATATATAGTGTAATATATTTCTGGATTTTCTTTCCTACAACTTCTCAAGCCCCTGTCAATACCACATTGCTTTGATTATAGTGGCTTTAAAATATAGTCTACCATTTGATCCAGCAATCCCACTACTGGGCATTAACCCAGAGGAAAAGAAGACATTGTATGAAATATCTATTTGTATCTGCATGTTTATAACAATACAATTTGCAATTACAAAAATATGAAACTAGTTCAAATGCCCATCAACCAACAAGTGGATAAGTAAATGTTTGTATGTATGCATGATAGAATACTACTCAACCATAAAAAGAAACAAATTAATGGCATTTACAGCAACGTTAATGGAACTGGAGACTATTATATTAAGTGAAATAACTCAGATATGTAAAACCAAACATCCTATGTTCTCACTCATAACTGAGAGTTAAGCTATGAGGATGCAAAGGCATAAGAATGATACAAAGAACTTTGGGGACTCAGGGCAAATGGTGAAGGGGATGAGGGATAAAAGACTACAAATTGAGCTCAGTGTATACTGCTCAGGTGATGGGTGCACCAAAATCTCACAAATTACTTTTTTTTTTTTTGAGACGGAGTTTCGCTCTTGTTACCCAGGCTGGAGTGCAATGGTGCGATCTCGGCTCACTGCAACCTCTGCCTCCTGGGTTCAGGCAATTCTCCTGCCTCAGCCTCCTGAGTAGTTGGGATTATAGGCACGCACTGCCATGCCCAGCGATTTTTTTTGTATTTTTAGTAGAGATGGGGTTTCACCATGTTGACCAGGATGGTCTCGATCTCTTGACCTCGTGACCTACCCACCTCGGCCTCCCAAAGTGCTGGGATTACAGGCTTGGGCCACCGCACCCGGCCCACAAATCACAATTAAAGAACTTACTCATGTAACCAAATGCCACCTGTTTGCCAAAAACCTATAAAAATAAAAAAATATTTAAAAATCATAAAATGGACAACCAGCAGGCCTTGGGGCTGCTCTGCTTATATAGTAGCCATTTTTTTATGTCTTTACTTTCTTAATAAATTTATTCTCACTTGAAGAAAAAGTCTCATACTCACTACTACATACCACTTGCTCCTATTGTTCTTTTTCTATCTATTCTTCCAGTTAAAATTTAGTAGTATTTAATTTAACTCCAAAATATAGAAAAAGTAGAACTCCTAAATAAAATTGTTTCAAATTTATATATTTATGTTAAAAAATTTACATTTTATTGTATATTTTTTCACCCAAGACCATTATTTATTTTGCATTTTCAGTATTGTTTTATGTTCTTCAATAAGATATTTGCAGTTTTCTTTTTATTACTTGTGTGTATTTTCCTCTTAACTGTATTATGTTCAAGTTTTATGAGTTTACGTTTACAATAAATTGTGTTTAAGTTACATTCAATATATGTAAATGAGATTATAATTTTTGATGCTGTCTCTTTTAGCCTCATAAAATTAATTAGGTGATTTCTATCTTTTCTATTGTTAAATATACCTTAAATAGTATTTGAAATCCTAAAAATCCATTAAATATGAGAAAGAAATCAGTTGTGAAAAAGTCAGCTGATAGTGCTTTTTTTAAGATTGAGCTCTAATTGTCTTCCCATTTTTAAAGGTCTTTTCAAGTTTTCTTCATGATCCTTGGTTTATTTTAATAATTTAAATTTAAAATTAGGTAGAAAATCTAGTCTTTCAAATTTGTTTCCAAAGAGTTAAGAATAGTATTTCCATTGTACCTTTGGAAATGTCTGTCATTTGCATATGTACTATATATTGTTCTTTTCTTTTTTTTTTTTTTTTTTTTACCTTGAGATCATGTGGGATATATTACTTTCTTCATGTTTTCAAAAGAAAAATATTGTATTCACCCAAGCTTTGTATAATTTGTTATTCTTTATTAATTTCACTTATTTGCTTTTTCTTCCTTTTGTCCTCAATTTACTATTAAAAATTTTAAATAACTAATTATTTTTAAATTTTTAGTCATATTGCTTTCTAATGTAAGCACATAAAGAATACTTTTTCCTATGAGTACAGATTTTGCTGTTACTCAAAATATTAATAATGGCATGTGCCACTTTTTATTGCTCCCAAAAAGCTTTGTAATCCCATTTGTAATGACTATTTTGATTCAAAATTACAGTCCCATTTGTAATGACTATTTTATACATGATAAAATGCTTTTAAAATTCTAATGACTTAAAAATCATATTGACTTGCATTTTACTATAACCAGAGATAAGGCCCATAAATGGTTAATGTTTTTTTTACTTAATAAAAGTGTGCTCTGTGTCCAACTATTAACTTTTAATTTTTCATATTTTTGATGAAGTGTAGCATACATATATCAAAGTACACACATAAAAGTGCTATACTATATAGCACAATGAATGAACAAAAGTGAGCATAGAGGTGTGAAACACAATATTTCTAATAATCCAAAAGTTTTTTTATGCTACTCCAAATCTCTACTCAAACACTAAAGGTAACTGTCAACCTGAATTCTATGCTGCAATTTAGTCTTGCCTAATTTTGGCTTTTAATAAGAAGGACACAGTATGTCTGTTTATGCTTCTTTCCCTCGATATTACATGTGTAATATTAATTCATGCTGCTACATGTGATTATTGCTTGTTCGTTATTGTTGCTGACATATTCAGGATTTTATTATGTGAATATATCATAGTATGTGATCTTTTCCAATATGGATACACATTTGTTTTTTTCCAGTTTAGAATGATTGCAAAAACAGTCTGCTAAGTAATCACACGTGCATTCATCCGTGCACATTAATACTTAAAAGTGAAATTACTTGGTGACAAATGGACAATTACAGTTAATGATCTTTAACAGCTTTACAAAACAGTTACTTCCACTCCTGCTAATGCTACGAGTTGTCGGTCCACATCCTCACCAATATTTGGCATTGTCAAGCTTTTAAATTCAGCCATTCTGGTTATATGTAGTAGTAAAAAAATTAGAATATGATGTGTATTTGCCTATTAACGAGGTTGAACACTTTTTCATATGTTTATTAATCATGTTTCTATCCTTGCTGTGAAAGATATATTCAAGTTTTTTACTAGCATTTTTTTTTTCTGAATTGTCAGTCTTTTTCTTATTGATGTGTGGGAATTTGTTATATCCCTAGTAGAAATGTTATTAGATATATAAACTACAAATAGATTCTCCATTTTCTGATTTGTTCCTTCATTCTCTTTTTTACAATAAATTTTGGTTAAAATTTTTATTTTGAGATTATCATTGATTCACATGCAATTATAAGAAATAATAGACATTCCATGTACTCTGTACTCAATTTCTCCCAGTGGTAACGTCTTATAAAACAGTGGAATAATCTCACAGCCAGAATGTTGACACTGATACAATCAACATGGAGAACAGTTGCATCACTGCAAGGATCTCCCATGTTGTTCTTACATAGCCATAATTATTTCTCTCCTCCATTCGCTCCCTTTCTAACAACTGGCAACCACTAAGCTTTACTTCATTTCTATGGTTTTATCATTTCAAGAAAGTTATATAAACGGAATTTTACAGTGTGCAATTCTTTGAGTTTAGCTTTTTTCATTCAATTTAATTATCTGGATATCCAATGAGATTGCTGTGTATATCGATAGTTTACTTCTGGTTATTGCAGAGAGGCATTTCATGATATGATTATACCACAGTTTTTTCTCTTTTTATTATTTTTAATCATTCACCCGTTGAAAGATATCTGAGTTGTTTTTAGTTTGCAGCAATTCAAAATAAGGCTAATACAAATAACCTTGTATAGATTTATTTGTGTGTGAACATATGTATTTATCTCTCTGAGATAAATGTCCAGAACTGAAATTTCTGGGTTATATGTAGCTACATGTTTAGATTTTTTCTTTTTAGTGTCAAACTGTTTTCCAGAGTAGCTATACCATTTTACATTCCTGCAACATTGCATGAGTAATCCAGTTTATTGTACTTGACAGCAGTGAGTGTTGTCAATACAGTCATGCTTCACCTAACAAGGGGGATACATTCTGGGAAATGCATTGTTAGGGAATTTAGTCATTGTGTGAACATTATTGAGTGATACTTACACAATCATAGATGACTACTGTATACCTAGGTTATATAATATCATTGTTCCTAGGCTACAAGCCTGTTACAGCATGTTACTATACTGCACATGGTAGGCAATTGCAACACAGTTGTAAGTGTTTTTATATCTAAACACAGCTAAACATAGTAAAGAAACAGTAAAAATAATGTGTAAAGATTTGAAGAGTAGTACACTTGCATAAAGTACTTACCATGAATGGAGCTTGCAAGACTGAAAGTTGCTCTGGGTGAGTCAGTAAGTAGTGTGTGAATGTGAAGGCCTAGGACATAACTGTACACTTTTATACAATTGGCAGTGCAGTAGCTTTGTTTACATCAGTATCACCACAAACACATGAGTAATGCATTGCACTGGATGTTTTAACCGCAATAGGAATTTTTCAGCTCCACTGTAATCTTATGAGACCACCATTGTATATGCAATCCGTTGTTGAATAAATTTCATTATGCATCAAAAAATTGTCATCTTTATTTTAGTCTTTCCGCTACAAAAATAGTGATCTCTAACTGGTTTTAATTTGCATTTTCCTAACGGCTAAGGATAATAAGTATTTTTATATCATTATTGGCCTTTTGTACTACATACAATGAAATATCTCTTTATTTCTTTTGCCCATTTTATAATAAATTTTTAAAAAGTTCTGTTGATTATTGAGAGTTCTTTATATATTCAAGATACTAATCTTAATCAGATATACAGTTTGCCAATATGCTTTTTCCATTCGGTTACATCTTTTCATCCTATTAACATGGTCTATGCAGAGTAAAATTTTCCAATTTTGATGAGGTATAATTTATTAATATTTTCATTTATGAGTCATGCTTTAGGTGCTCAGCCCAAAAACTCTTTGCTAGTACCAAGTCTCAAAGATTTTTCTTTTTTTGTTTGAGACAGAGTTTCACTCTTGTTACCCAGGCTGGAGTGCAATGGTGTGATCTTGGCTCACTGCAACCTCTGCCTTCTTGGTTCAAGCAATTCTCCTGCCTCAGCCTCCCGAGTAGCTGGGACTACAGGTGCACACCACCATGCCCAGCTAATTTTTGTATTTTTAGTAAAGACGGAGTTTCAGCATGTTGACCAGGATGGTCTTGATTTCTTGACCTCGTAATCCACTCACCTCAGCCTCCAAAAGTGTTGGGATTATCGGTGTGAGCCACCGCGCCCAGCCTCAAAGACTTTTTCTTAGTTTCTTTCTAAAAGTTTCTTAGTTTCTTTCTAAAAGTTTCATAGTTACATTGCATACTTATGTCCAAGAGACTTTTGTATAAAGTGTGAGAAATATGTTCAGGATCTTTTTTTTTTTTTTTTTGCATGTAGATATGAAATTGCTTCAGTATCATTTGTTGAGAATGTGAGCCTTCTTCCATCAAAATGTTTTCTCACTTCTGTCAAATATCAGTTGGGCATTGCTATGATATGTATATGCTTTGTTGTCATCCAAACTCATGTGGAAGCTTGGTACCCAATGCAGATGTATTAGGTGGAAATATCTGTAAGAGGCATTTAGGTCTAAGTGAACCACCCTCACAAAAGGATAAACAGTTTTGGGGGAATAAATGAGCGAGTTCTTTCTCTTTCAGAACTGAGTTAGTAATTGCTGGAGTGGAATGTTATAAAGTGAGTCAGTTGCCTTGGTCCTCTTCCGCTTTGTACATGCCTACAGGCTGATTTGCTTCTCCGCCACATCTTATCACAAGATATGGCCCTCACCAGAAACTGAACAGATGTTGATGTCATACTCTCAGACTTTCCAGTCACAAAAATGGAGACAAATAAACTTCATTTCTTAACAGTCTCAGGTATTCTGTTATGGCAGCACTAAATGAACCAAGACAGACCTATCTCTGGGAATTTCTTTCTGCATTCTGGATTCCGTTCTATTGATGTATGTGTCTATTCTTCCACCAATATCACAGAGTCAAGGTGTTTCCAGGGCTGGCTCTTTTCAGAGGCTCCAGGGATAATCTGTTTCTTGTTTTTTCATATTTTATGTGGCTGCTGTCATTCCCTGGCTTGTGGCCACATCACTTCGATGTCTGCTTTCATCATCACATTGCCTTCCCTAATTCTGTCATCAAAATACTCTCTGTCTTCCTTTTATAAAGACACTTGTGTTTACAGTTAGATGTCAACTGAATAATCCAGGACAATCTCTAAATCTCAAAATTGTTAATTTTATCACATCTATAAATTCCCACTTGCTATATATGATAACATTCACAGTTACAAGGAATTAGGATCTCCATGACTTTTGATGTCATTACTCGGCCTACTACATGGAAAATGATTTGCATATTATATAATTGATTCATTTTGAGTATTCAATAAATTTTATTAAACACACAAAATTGTACAACCACAGGTACATGAAAAGTTAGAATGTTTTCTTTACCCCAATACTCACCTACTCTCTCTTACACAGCAACAGGCAATAGCTAACCTAATTTCTGTTAGTTACTATGTGTTTGGCTATTTCATACATGGAAATTTCATATAAGCAGAATTATCTAATATGTGTAATTTTGTATCTGTCTTCTTCCACTTAGCACAATCTTTTGAAGTTCATCCACGTTGTATTATGCATCAGTATTCTATCCATTTTATCGATTAATAATATTCCATTACGTGGATGGATATATCACATTTTGTCCGTCCAATTCATTATTGATAAACATATGGATAGTTTTCACTTTTTGACCATTATTTAAAATGCCATTATGAACACTCATATACAGGCCTGTATATGTACCTATGTTTTTATTTCTATTTGGTAGAAATTTAGGAGTGATATTTCTGGGTCATATGGTAAAGTATGTTTAACATTACATAACACTTTCAAGCTGTTTTCTAAGGTAGCTGCAACATTTTTCATTTCAGTGAAGAATGTAGGAGAGTTTCAGTTCTTTCATGTTCTTGGAAAGAGTTGTTATTGCTTATTGTTTTTGTTATAGTCATTTCACAAGATGTGGTGTTCACATGCATTTTCCTAATGGCAAAAAATTTTAAGCATGATTTCATGTGCTTACTGAACATTTTATGTAATTTTTTGTGAAATGGCTGTTCTAATAAATTGATTATTTTAAGCCATTGTCTCTTATTATTGAGTTGTAAGGTTTCCTTATATATTCCAGGTAAATTTTCTTTCCTTATATATTCCAGGCAAATTTTCTTTATCAGGCATATAATTTGCAAATATTTTCTCATAGTGTATGGCTTATTTTTTATTCTCTAGACGTTATCTTTGGAAATCAAAAACAGTTTTTAGTTTTGACAGACTAATTTATTATTTTTTAAAGATTGTACTTTATTCTTGGGTATTTGTTTGACAATCTGGTAGCAGATTGTTGTTCCTATAAAACTCAATTCCCATCTATCTCCTTGTGATATTATTGTCTGATGTGATTAGCCTTCCTAGTGATCTTTATTTCTTTATTCTGGATTCAAATTGTCACCTGGTGTCACTTTCTTTCAACCTGAGAAATCTTTAGGACTTATTGTCAGGCAGGTCTGTTAGCAAAACTGCCTCGGCCTTTGTTTTTCTGAAAATGCCATTATTTTATTTTAATTTTTGAGGGATACTTCTGATAGATACAGAAATCTTGGTTGACAGAGTTTTTTTCTACATCTTGAACATATCATCTAATTTTCTTCTGGCCTCTATTGTGTCTGATGAGGAGTTATCCATCAATCTAATTACAGTTCCTTTAGATGTGACAATTGCTTTTTTCTCTTGCTGTTTTCAATATTTTTTTATTTGTCTTTGTCTTTCAAGTTTTACTATGATCAGTCTAGGAATAGATACATGTATGTTTATCCGACTGAAAGTTGAGGTTTAAAATGTGTAAATGAATATTTTGCATCAGATTTGTGGAATTTTTAGTCATTATTTCTTCAAATAGTTTGTGTCTGTTTTTTTCTCTCCTTACTGAACTTCCATTGCATATATGTATTGATGTCTTTCCAAATCTTTTTATTTTTTCATTCTTTTTCCCAGAATTTCTACTTGATTTTTTTACATTTTCCAATTAATGATATTATATATTTTATAAATTATTTTCATGAAAGTTTCCTTAAATTTTAAAACATGTTTTCCCTTAGTTGTTTGAACAGATGTATAACAGTTGCTTTGAAGTCTTTGCTAAGTTTACCTCCATGTTCCTTCACAAACAGTTTTGATTATCTGCTCTTTTTCCTCTGTGGGGTCACATATTCTTTCTTTGCATGTCTCTTAACTTGTTAAAAACTTTAATTTGGCCGGGCGCGGTGGCTCAAGCCTGTAATCCCAGCACTTTGGGAGGCTGAGGTGGGTGGATCACAAGGTCAAGAGATCGAGACCATCCTGGTCAACATGGTGAAACCCCGTCTCTACTAAAAATACAAAAAAAAAAAAAAAAAAAAAAAAAAAAAATTAGCTGGGCATGGTGGTGCGTGCCTATAATCCCAGCTACTCAGGAGGCTGAGGCAGGAGAATTGCCTGAACCCAGGAGATGGAGGTTTCGGTGAGCTGAGATCGTGCCTTTCACTCCAGTCTGGGTAACAAGAGCGAAACTCTGTTTCAAAAAAAAAAAAACTTTAATTTTAAATATGCATTGTATTAACTCTGAGTTCTTTCCCCTAATCTGGTGTTGGTTTGTTTGTTGTTTACATAGTGAATTACCTAATTATTTGGACTGTTTCTTTCATCATATATACCCTCTGATATCTTCTCCCAATTACTTTTTGATTCTTGTTTTTGTCTATAGCCTTGGCTTCCTAGGGTTATCTCTGGGTTAGCATACCTTAGTGGATAGCCAGTGATAGTCAGAGACTTTACTTACCACCTTGTTCTGGAAAGGCTTATATATACATTGCCAATGAATCTGTGCATAACTTCCAAAGTACTTTCAAAATTCAAGCCCTTGTCAAGTCTTTCCCATTTTATGTTTTCTGCATTCTCAGGACATTATATTCAGCTAACTATGAACAGCTTGTCAAGCCCTTTTTATCTCACCTAAATGGGCTTAACCTTTCACCTGTGCACGGGTTTCCAGAATGCCGGAGATAAGTAGGTTTTTAGCAAATTCCTCTTTGTCTCTCTAGTTCCCAGGATCTCCCTATTAAGTTCTACTTTGCCCAACTACTACTATAACCTCAGAATAGCTGTAATGTTGGGCTTCGCCGATGTTAGCCCCTTGATATCATTATTTTTGATACGGCTTCTAGGCATGGAATTTTTCATGTTCTACTCCGAATGAAGTTATTCCCATCAGGCAGGGCGAGAGACCTGCCAGACCTCACAGCTTGCTCTGTCTGCCTCGTTAGAATTTCCATACAGAACTTTCATTTCATGAACCTGGGAGGGGGAATACCAAAGCAGTGTGAGGTGAAATCACCACAGACTTTCACTTGTGTTCCCAAGATTTAGTAGACATGATAATAAAATAATCTTAAATTATTTTATTACTTTTGTCAAGTTTTTATTACTTAAATAATTGTGTTTGAGAATTTTGCTCAGTTTAATCTTCAGGTATTTTGGGGAGATAGCTTCCGATTTTTCACGCAAACATTCTGGGCATCCTACTCTTTTATTTGTTTCAATAGTTCAATACTACTGTTTTGAGTTTTTCGATGTTAACATTTATAGTATTTGCAAATACTGGTACTTTTCACTCTTTCAGTTATTACTCACACTTTTTTCTTCCAAATCTTTTATAAAAATATAACCATTCACAGCATTAAGAAAAATTTAGACATACTCAGAAGTTATCTATAAAGTGATGCACAAAATATTTATGTAAAAATGTCTAAATTTCAATCTATTGCTGATAGAATAGGATGGCTTCCTTTTAAAAAATAAAACAAAGTAAAAACAACAGTTCCTTTCCTCTTTTTTATCTGGTTATTCTATTGCTTTTTATTTCCTTTGAAAATCAAAATAAAGAAACCTTTCTATAACAGTCATTCTGACTGTTCTGACTGGTGTGAGATGATACCACATTGCGGTTTTGATTTGCATTTCTCTGATGATTACTGATGGTGAGCACTTTTTCATGTTTACTGTCTGCTTGTTGGCAAGGCTGCAGAAAAAGGGGAGACTTAATGCACTGTTGGTGGGAATGAAGGTTAGTTCAGCCACTGTGGAAAGGAGTTTGGAGATTTCTCAAATAACGAAAATTAGAACTACCATTCAACCTAGCAATCCCATTACTGGGTATATGCTCAAAGGAAAATAAATAATTTTACCAAAAAGACACATGCAATCATATTTTAATCACAGCACTATTTGGAATAGCAAAGACATATAACCAACCTAGGAGTTCATCAAAGTATGATTAGATAAAGAAGTTGTGGTACATACACACCATTTTTATATGCAGCAATTAAAAAAAATAGAACCATATCCTTTGCAGCAATATAGATGCAGCAGAGGGACATTATCCTAAGAAAATTAATGGAGAAACAGAAAACCAAATATCACATTTTCACTTATAAGTAAGAGCTAAACCTTGGGGACATGCAAACAAAAAGATGAGAAGGAAGGAAGGAAGGAAAGAAAGAAGGAAGGAAGGAAGGAAGGAAGGAAGGAAGGAAGGAAGGAAGGAAGGAAGGAAGGGAGGGAGGGAGGGAGGGAGGGAGGGAGGGAGGGAGGCTAGGGGAGAGGGAGAGAGGGTGCCAAGTACTGGAAAACTTCCCACAGGGCACTATTACTATCTGGGTGACAGGCTCAATAGAAGCCAAACCTCAGCATCATGAAATACACACTTGTAAAAAATCTCCCCATGTACCCCCGAGTCTAAAATGAAAATTGAAGATTATAGGCCAGTTATTTGAAGGCCATTCCTCAATTTGATATGTTTAATGTTTCCTCATTATTACATCGAAGTTCGACATCTTTAAATAGAATCACAGATGTGATGCTACGTTCTAACTTCCATCAGGTGGCACATAGTTTCAATTTCTTACTACTGATGTTGTTAACATTGATTACTTAATAAAAATGGTATCTCCCAAGCCTTTCCACTATAATATTACATTTTTTTCTTTTACATTGATTAAATATTTGGTGGATAAGTACTTGTAGTTCATCAAATATCTTGTTCTCATCAATATTTCTATGTATTAATTTGGGTATGTATTTATTAATTCTTATTCTATTCGGCAAACTTTAATTATTATTATCATGTATTTTGAAGCTCCAATCATACTACATCTTGCCAGTTGCATGCTTTCAAACTGGTTTCTCTGTGAGTCTGCCATGTTCTTTCAAATTTTTGAGTACTTCCTTAGTTTTTAACGCAAGAAGCTATTCATGCCTGTCTCATTTTTTTCTTGGCTCAAACCTAGAATAACCTGTTGCTCAAGGATCCTTGGTCCATTTTAGTGAAATGGTAATTAAAATGAAAAACTAGGTTTTTTTTTTTTTTTTTTTTTTTTTTGAGACAGTCTTGCTTTTGTTTCCCAGCCTAAATGTGCTCCTTGCTGTTAGAATAATCTTCTTAAACCTTTCAATGGACAAAGATCTTGTGTACATGCAAGCTTTTAGGTAGACTGGCACATACCTACATACATATGCATGCATATATACACACAAATGCACATAAACATACATGTATATACATGTACAAAACCATATCTGGGATTATTTTTCAATAAATTTGTCTTTAATTGTATTGGAATCCACGAGTTCTCTCCAATATCACCAATTCCAATCTAATACCATAGGTTCATTCTAGTTTTCTCCCTTTTCATACTTGTCCTCATACAAGGTCCTCATTTTCTTTAATATAGAAACTTATTTGATCAGTTTCCCTAAATGCAACCTATCTTTTATTGCCAAGAGTTCTATACTCCATCCTCTCTTGGATACTCAATCCATTTTGGACCCTTTTTGCCAAGTTTTCACTGCAGCTGCCTCCTGCACAGTGAATCTCCTCACTTCATTTGGACTTTGACACCTCACACTGGAACTCAGCCTCCACTCTTCCTTGCCTGAATTTCATTCTTACACCACTGAAACTCCAAACCCAGGTGCTGGGCCACTCAATCTACAATTATCCCATTCTACCCGATTCGCCCCAGTCAGATTCTGACATCCTGTGCTGCTCCACACATCTTCTCCATCCACACTTGACTAGGGTTTCTGCACCCAGGATTGGACTGTCTCCCATCCCCACTTAGATGTACTCACCTTGCTCAGCTTCTCCTTTTACAAATACTATGTATTTTAAATTACACCAAAAAATGATTTCTTAGAAATAAATTTTGGAAAAAGCAATCTGCTGGGCATTAAAGAAAAAGTTAAATGCAGAAAATATGGGCTTTTCTTCAAAAATTAAATTATAGAAGAAACATATAGCACAGATAACTTTTAGAAAGCTAATACATAAAGAAAAGAGGGGAAAATCTGAATGTGAGCTTATAGGAACTGGCCAACTTCCAGGGTAGTGACTTCATCATGAATGTTAAAGTATAAATCATGTTTACAACATTCCCATGATAGAGATATTCATAAAAAGTATGTGAAATGACTGGGGGGAGCACCCTATTTTCAAAAAAACATCATTAGTAATATTAATTTTTATAGAATTTAGTAATTTTATAACTTTGAAATTGTTTACTTTTTTATATTTCTAAAGCTTTTCTCTTACGTCCAGTCATGAATCATTACCATCATTTAGGAGTAAAACTTTTTATTTATTTATTTATTTATTTATTTTTATTTTTTTTTTATTTTTAATTTTTTTTTTAATTTTTATTGAATTATAGGTTTGGGGGTACATGTGCAGAACGGGCAAGATAGTTGCATAGGTACACACATGGCAGTGTGCTTTGCTGCTTTCCTCCCCTTCACCCACACTTGGTATTCATCCCCAGGCTATCCCCCCCAGACCCCCGCTGCTGTCCCTCCCCCATTTCCCCCAACAGTCCCCAGTGTATAGTAGACCGCCTCTCTGTGTCCACGTGTTCTCATTTTTCTCACCCACCTATGAGTGAGTATATGTGGTATTTCTTTTTCTGTTCTTGTGTCAGTTTGCTGAGAATGATGTTCTCCAGATTCATCCATGTCCCTACAAAGGACACAAACTCATCATTTTTGATTGCTGCATAATATTCCATGGTGTATATGTGCCACATTTTCCCAGTCCAGTCTATCATCGTTGGGCATTTGGGTTGGTTCCAGGTCTTTGCTATTGTAAACAGTGCTGCAATGAACATTCGTGTGCATGTGTCCTTATAGTAGAACGATTTATAGTCCTTTGGATAGATACCCAGTAATGGGATTGCTGGGTCAAATGGAATTTCTATTTCTAGGTCCCTGAGGAATCGCCACACTGTCTTCCACAATGGTTGAACTAATTTACACTCCCACCAACAGTGTAAGAGTGTTCCTATTTCTCCACATCCTCTCCAGCATCTGCTGTCTCCAGATTTTTTAATGATCGCCATTCTAACTGGTGTGAGATGGTATCTCAATGTGGTTTTGATTTGCATCTCTCTAATGACCAATGACGATGAGCCCTTTTTCATATGTTTGCTGGCCTCATGTATGTCTGCTTTCATAAAGTTTCTGTTCATATCCTTTGCCCATTTTTGAATGGGCTTGCTTGTTTTTTTCCTGTAAATCTGTTTGAGTTCTTTGTAAATTCTGGATATCAGCCCTTTGTCAGATGCGTAAACTGCAAAGATTTTTTCCCATTCTGATGGTTGCCGATTCACTCTAGTGACTGTTTGTTTTGCCGTGCAGAAGCTGTGGAGTTTGATTAGGTCCCATTTGTCTATTTTGGCTTTTGTTGCCAATGCTTTTGGTGTTTTGTTCATGAAGTCCTTGCCTACTCCTATGTCCTGAATGGTTTTGCCTAGATTTTCTTCTAGGGTTTTTATGGTGTCAGGTCTTACGTTTAAGTCTTTAATCCATCTGGAGTTAATTTTAGTGTAAGGTGTCAGGAAGGGGTCCAGTTTCTGCTTTCTGCACATGGCTAACCAGTTTTCCCAACACCATTTATTAAATAGGGAATCCTTTCCCCATTGCCTGTTTTTGTCTGGTTTATCAAAGATAATATGGTTGTAGATGTGTTGTGTTGCCTCCGATGCCTCTGTTCTGTTCCATTGGTCTATATCTCTGTTTTGGTACCAGTACCATGCTGTTTTGATTACTGTAGCCTTGTAGTATAGTTTGAAGTCTGGTAGCGTGATGCCTCCTGCTGTGTTCTTTTTGCTTAGAATTGACTTGGCTATGCGGGCTCTCTTTTGGTTCCATATGAAGTTCATGGTGGTTTTTTCCAGTTCTGTGAAGAAATTCAATGGTAGTTTGATGGGGATAGCATTGATTGTGTAAATTACTTTGGGCAGTATAGCCATTTTCACGATATTGATTCTTCCTAACCACGAACATGGAATGTTTCTCCATCTGTTTGTGTCCTCTCTTATTTCGTTGAGCAGTTGTTTGTAGTTTTCCTTAAAGAGGTCCCTTACATTCCTAGTGAGTTGTATTCCTAGGTATTTTATTTTCTTTGTAGCAATTGTGAATGGCAGTTCATTCTTGATTTGGTTCTCTTTAAGTCTGTTATTGGTGTATAGGAATGCTTGTGATTTTTGAACATTGATTTTATATCCTGAGACTTTGCTGAAGTTGCTTGTCAGTTGCAGGAGCTTTTGGGCTGAGGTGATGGGGTCTTCTAGGTATACTATCATGTCGTCTGCAAATAGAGACAATTTGGCTTCCACCTTTCCTATTTGAATACCCTTTATTTCTTTTTCTTGCCTGATTGCTCTGGCTAGAACTTCCAGTACTATGTTGAATAGAAGTGGTGAGAGAGGGCATCCTTGTCTAGTGCCAGATTTCAAAGGGAATGCTTCCAGTTTTTGCCCATTAAGTATGATATTGGCTGTTGGTTTGTCATAAATAGCTTTTATTACTTTGAGATAGGTTCCATCAATACCAAGTTTATTGAGGGTTTTTAGCATAAAGGGCTGTTGAATTTTGTCAAATGCCTTCTCTGCATCAATTGAGATAATCATGTGGTTTTTGTTTTTGCTTCTGTTTATGTGGTGAATTACATTTATAGACTTGCGTATGTTGAACCAGCCTTGCATCCCCGGGATGAATCCTACTTGATCATGATGGATAAGTTTTTTAATGTGCTGTTGCAATCGGTTTGCCAGTATTTTATTGAAGATTTTTGCATCTATGTTCATCATGGATATTGGCCTGAAGTTTTCTTTTCTTGTTGAGTCTCTGCCAGGTTTTGGTATCAGGATGATGTTGGTCTCATAAAATGATTTGGGAAGGGTTCCCTCTTTTTGGATTATTTGGAATAGTTTCAGAAGGAATGGTACCAGATCCTCTTTGTGTATCTGGTAGAATTCGGCTGTGAACCCATCTGGACCTGGGCTTTTTTTGTGTGGTAGGCTCTTAATTGCTGCCTCAACTTCAGACCTTGTTATTGGTCTATTCATAGTTTTGGCTTCCTCCTGGTTTAGGCTTGGGAGGACACAGGCGTCCAGGAATTTATCCATTTCTTCCTGATTTACTGGTTTATGTGCATAGAGTTGTTTGTAGTATTCTCTGATGATGGTTTGAATTTCTGTGGAATCTGTGGTGATTTCCCCTTTATCGTTTTTTATTGCATCTATTTGGTTGTTCTCTCTCTTCTTTTTTATCAGTCTGGCTAGTGGTCTATTTTGTTGATCTTTTCGAAAAACCAGCTCTTAGATTTATTGATTTTTTGAAGGGTTTTTCTTGTCTCTATCTCCTTCAGTTCTGCTCTGATCTTAGTTATTTCTTGTCTTCGGCTAGGTTTTGAGCTTTTTTGATCTTGCTCCTCTAGCTCTTTCAATTTTGACGATAGGGTGTCAATTTTGGATCTCTCCACTCTTCTCATGTGGGCACTTATTGCTATATATTTTCCTCTGGAGACTGCTTTAAATGTGTCCCAGAGATTCTGGTACGTTTTGTCTTCATTCTCATTGGTTTCAAAGAACTTCTTTATTTCTGCCTTCATTTCATTGTTTATCCAATCAACATTCAAGAGCCAATTGTTCAGTTTCCATGAAGCTGTGCGGTTCTGAGTTATGTTCTGAATTCTGAGTTCCAACTTGATTGCACTATGGTCTGAGAGACTGTTTGTTATGATTTCAGTTGCTTTGCATTTGCTGAGGAGTGCTTTACTTCCAATTATGTGGTCAGTTTTGGAGTAGGTGTGATGTGGTGCTGAGAAGAATGTATATTCTGTGGATTTGGGGTGGAGAGTTCTGTAAATGTCTATCAGGTTTGCTTGTTCCAGGTCTGAGTTCAAGTCCTGGATATCCTTGTTAATTTTCTGTCTGGTTGATCTGTCTGCTAGGAGTAAAACTTTTATTGTAATCGATGGAATAAAACTTCTGAGGGATGCTCAGATGTAATCCAGTGAAAGTAATATAATTAACACTCTTATTATCTATCCACATACATTAGAAGGAAAAGGAGTAGATAAAAAATTGGGAGTGCCTATAAGAGGCCATTGTTAAATTAAATGATAGCTGTAAACAAAGAGGAAAATAAAAACTCTCTCCTTATGTTTTAGGTTAAAGAGACACTCTTGCCAAAGAGCCATGTAGAAGAGTTTCATGTCATTTTAGCAGAAAATATTTCTAGCTTTATTTATTTTTACATAAAATGAGTAATGGGAAGTTTGCTCATAATTATAAGGATTTTTTTCATGCCACCCATTTCTGCAGATCTTAGTCTAGGATATGAAATAATCACCTTGAAATAATAATTCTTGAAGAAATGGCTGATTCTGGAGAAAGGGCTGGACTGGAGAAAACGCAAAAGCAAAATATTATACAATCTTGCCTTGAAGTCATATTTTTCTCCCTGAAATCGGGAATATTATAGCTTAAGAAAACCTAAGAAGTCTTATAATTTTTTTATATTCAAAGAAAATTTTATTGTTATTTCTTTTAGCTATCATATGTCTTTTAATTAATTTGCATGATTAAATTAAATGATGGGTTTTATGGTCATATAATCAAGGTAACTTTTGTTTTTATTCTATAGATAACTTTATAGAGCACTCACATAGGGCTACAGACTTTACATATGTAACCAGATCATTGCATCCTGAGAACAGGCTTGAGAGGTACATAATACTATTGCCATTTTACAGCTAAGGATACTGATCAAGATTATATAGCTAAAGAGCTACACGAATTGCTATATTACTCCATACTTTTTTTGAGAAAATGTAAATACAATGCCAACTCTTACATCTTAAGAATAGACAAAATTTTTAAGTATAATAAAATTATATATAAGTCGTCACCAATTACCACCTTAAGAATGTACATTTCTGAATTACCAAAATACATTCACCTAGGGAAGTTTTTTAATATAAAGAACATAAAACAAGGAAAAGGTTTTGAGAAACATTATTGTATATTATCAATAATGTAATTTCTAACCAATTGAATAAAATTTTAAAATAAAGTTATATATTAGATGATATAAATAACTTCATATTTCAGATTGAATAATAATTATGCTTAGGATACATTGAAAGTGCATTTTCAAAATTTTCCAACAAATTAATTCCTAGTAAGAACATGTCATAGGCCAAATTATGCAACCCAAAATTTGGATGTTAAAACCTGAGCCCCAATGTGAGTGTATTTGGAGGTAGAGCCTTTAAGGAAATACTTAAAGGTAAGTGAGATCATACAGATAGGGATCTAACAGGATAGTACTAACATCCTCATATGAAGAGAAAGCAACATCAGTGATCCCTTCTGCTCACTGAGCATGTACAGAGTAAAGGCCATATAGGGACAAAATGAGAACTCAGACATCTATAAGCTACAAAGAGAGATCTTACCAGAAACCAACCCTGGCAGCACTTTGACCTTGGACAACTAGCCTCTAGAACTACAAGAAGGAAATATTAGTTATTTAAGAATCTCACTCTGTGGTGTCTTGTTATGACAACCCATGGAAACTGAGACAGAAGATACAGATTCTGTTTATTACTTTTACTCATGTGTGACACGCCACTTAGTAATTTCAAGAAGGTTAGGCTAAATTATATGGTATTAACATAAAATTTCAAGTCTCAGTGGACCATAACTCTGATGATTGATTTCTTTATTTTTTTCTTTTTCTTTCTTTTTTTTTCTGAGACAGAGTTTTGCTCTTGTTGCCCAGGTTAGAGTGCAATGGTGCAATCTTGGCTCATTGCAACCTCTACTGCCCAGGTCCAAGCGGTTCTTCTGCCTCAGGCACCCAAGTAGCTGGGATTACAGGCATGCGCCACCCTCAGCTAATTTTTGTATTTTTAGTAGAGACAGGGTTTCCTCCATGTTGACCAGGCTGGTTTCGAACTCCTAACCTCACATTATCTGTCTGCCTTGGCCTCTCAAAGTGCTGAGATTACAGGCATGAACCACAGCACCCAGCCCTATTTCTTGATCACATCTCACAACCACCATGCCATGGCTGCAGCTCTGCTCTATACAGTCTTCATTGTAGCCTGACTGACAGAGTAAACGCTAACAAAAACATTGCCCATCTTGTGGCAGAGGGACAAAGCGTCCTGGGGAACCATGAGCTAGCTCTTAAAACCTGTAAAGTACACATTTTATTTCTGTATGCATGTTATTGGTCAAAGTAAATCACAAAACCACTCTGTACATTAAAGAGACAGAGAAGTATCATCCTTTTACTGGAAAAAGGAGCAAATATATAACCTGCCATAGTAGAGTAAGTCATACAAACTCTTACCTAGAAAACTGATAACACTAGTTTAAATCAAATCAACTCTTCGATGCTCATACAGAAAAGGCCACATGGGGACCCATTTGAGTAAGACGTTTGAATAATCTATGATAACGCCACAAGATTATGAATCTACAAAAAGAATGAGGAGTATGTCTCTGAACTGATACGATGTCATTTCAGAAATACATCAAAAAGCCAAGAAAGCTAAGTACAGCAGCATATCAATAGTATGAGATCCTTTATGTATGGAAAAGAAATGAATATAAGAAAATGTTAATGCATCTACTTATTTCTGAAAAATAAATACAGGAAGTTTAAACCAGAAACTAATGGCTTCGATTATCTAAAGATTTAAGGGGGATAGGTTAAAGAATTGAGAAAATGGGAATGGGATACTAGGACAGGGAGAGGGTGATGCTTCTGAGTATACCTTCCTGTATCACTCTGACTTTTAGAACCATAAAAATGTTTCACATACTCAAAACATAAATAAATAATTTAAATCAAATAGGACATGAGGGGAGCTTAAAATGGAATAAAAAGAGCAACATACTGATTTAACTGTATTATAAATAAATAACAAGAAAAATTACATAAGTGGAAATAAATACTAACCTAACAACATTGGAACATAACATTTCAACGTGATGCTGAACGATTGCATTCAAAAAGTAGTACACACAAATACTGTTCTAGTAAGTCATTTTCCCACACAGGGTTAGGGATTAACAACTCAGAAACTATGTGTGTAATACGATCAAGCAAATAAATGTATTTGGATAACAAGAGGTAAATTTCTTGCTGTGGGAAAAAGGAGTTACAAATGTTCAAAGGGAAAAGGTTAGAATAAACCCTGCAGCATTAAATTAGAATTCAATATAACAGCATGAACTAGTGGATTTACATGTGTACACGGAGAAATAGACACATGTAGAAGTGTGTGTATGCATAAATATTTTCCCGAGTTCTGTCCACTGAGAAAGCCTACAAGCAATAAACACACCAGGCACCAAGATCTTGAATTCTAAATACCATTTACTAATGAAAGAAACTAGGGATTCTTGAAGAAATGGCTGATTCTAGGACTGGAGTGTAGAAAATACAAGATGAGACCATAGTAATATCTTGTGGTTCCAGAAAGTAAGGAAGTACACAGAAAGGACAGAGGTATGTTGGAATGACACAGGGGACATGCAGCAGGAGCCCACAATGGCCAGAAATGGAACAGTTTGAGTAAGAATATAAAGAGTTATGATATTTGATTATATTCTCTAGAGTAGGATTCCAATTAATAAACATGGAAGGAATTATGGAAATAACAAATCTTCATTGTGCCAATACCACAGTAATAATTATTACAGACAAGAGTCATTGAATGCTCCTAAATTAGTGAGAAAAATTAGGACGAAAAGAGGGGTCTTAGTATAGTTTTCCCATACATGCTATTTACCAGTCACAAAGATGGAAATTACTACTTTTTCGTGGAGAAATCCGGCAGAGACCACATAAAAAGAGAGACCAAAGTCAACATCACCAGTAGTAAGTCCTGTTCATATCATGTAGCCCTGATAGGATGACCCTAAAAGGGCAAAACATTTTTTCTGTGGCATTCTTGGCAGAGGTACACAACCTTAATCTAGCATGGAGCAGACATCAGATGGACTGAAATTGAAGGACAAACTATGCAATAACTGGCCAGGAGGTCCAAAGTTGTGCAAGACTGAGGAAAACAAAGCACTAAAGAACTGAGACAGGTTGTAGAACACCATGAGACATGGCAATGCAAGGTGGGATCCTGCATTGGAAACTCTTCATTTACTTGATACTTGCTACCATAGAGCTGAACACGGCACTCTCGTCTCAGTTTGAATTCACAGCTGGATATTTCAAGTGAACTTCTAATGCTGGGCAACGATCATTCTACGTTTCTTCGCTCACTCTGTCACATTCCTTGATGAATATTACACCTTATTCTATTTTTAATCTTCTAATATCCCCTACCCTGTCTTTTTCTCAGTTGATCTTGCTTTCTAATTCACTAGGAAAATGAAAGCAATCTAACAGAAACTCTCAACATTACATCTTCATACCCTCTAGTGTCTGGACCTATAGTCTCCTCTCTTCTGTTACTAGAATTGAAGTGATTATGGTTCTACTTAATAGCAAACATTTGACTTACACTCTAAAGTTCGCTCCTCCCCCACCTACTGTAGAATATCATTAGAATTTCCTCATTTTATTTTTTTTATTATCAAGCTTTTTTTCTTTGTTGGATTGTTCCTGCTAATTTCCCTGTTTTGAAGAGTCATTCTGACACAACCATTCTTCATTTGATATAATCATGGTTTCATTTCTCTGCTCTTTATAGTTAAAGCCCTTGAAAAAATTATCAGTATTTTTTTCTATTTCTTCTCTTCTTATATTGTCTTTTAAATACACCCTAATTTTTGTTTGGCCCTACCACTCCATCAAATTCCTTCTTCTCAAATTAGCAATAACTTACACATTCCCAAATCCAACAGTCAACTAGTAGCTATCATAATAGTGACTTGCCAGCTGTCATATTGATCTTGCTTCCTCCTTAAGAATCTTTTTTGTTGTTGCTTTTATTTCTATTGGCTTCCAGAACCACACAATTTTTTTTTTCCTTCTGTTATGTCACTGAGCTCAAATATTGAAGTGCCCCAGGAATCGGTTTTGTACCTCTTTTTTTTTTTTTTTCTGTTTATGTCACTTCATTGGTGAATTTAGTTGGATGCTTTTAAATATTACCTATATCCTAATGATTTCCAAATAAACATCCCTATCTTGGACCTTTTTCTTGAATTTCAGTCCAGTATATCTCTGACTACCTACTCACTATTTTGTATGTTTAATAAATATCTGAAAGCTCTTATATTCATGATCTTACCTCTCTAAACATAATATATCTGTTGTCTTCTTGTTTCCAGTTAATGACAGCTTCATCTTTCCAGTAAAATAGTTTAAAAATCTTGGAATAAGCTTTAATTCCTCTTTTTCTCCCATCCTGTGTACTGAACAGAGAGTATGACCTTCTTGTGGGTCTTTAAGGATCATTCCAACATGGCCACAGATATTACACTCAGCAAAACATGTAGAAGTAAGGAATTTATTATGTGCACAAGTCCAAAAGACAGGAGGGGTGGCAAGTCATGCAGTGAGGTCATATGGGAGGAGCTCCTAGGGAGCATGTTCAACCAAGCAGATGGTGAGCTGAAAGAGGAAGTGGTGATCCATGGGCAAGTGCTTTTATTGGGGGATCAGAGTGAATGAAGTACACAAGCAAAGGCATGAGAAAATTTTATTGGCACATTGAAATGCCACTAGGTTATAGTCAGGAAGGACAAGAAAGGTAACTTGTGGCAGGAACCTGCCTTATGACACTGGTGCATCAGGTCACCTGGGTGGAGTGCTCACAGCTTGTTTTTGGAGATTGATATGGTTTGACTCTCTGTCCCCACCCAAATCTCACCTTGAATTGTAATAACCCCAAGTGTCAAGAGTGGGACTAGGTGGAGATAATAGAATCATGGGGGCAGTTTTCCTCCTATACTGTTCTCATCATAGTGGGTTCTCACAAGATCTGATACTTTTATAAGCATCTGGCACTCCCCTGCTGACTCTCATTCTCTTGCTTGCCACCATGTAAGACGTGACTTTGCTCCTCACTCACCTTCCACCATGATTGTGAGGCCTCTCCAGCCATGTGGACCAGTGAGTCAATTAAACCTCTTTCCTCTATAAATTACCCTGTCTCAGGTATGTCTTTATTAGCAGTGTCAGAACAGACTAATACAGGAATGTTGAGGCACCTCTAATATATTAAGTTTAAAAATGTCTAATATATACACTAAATCCAACCCACTAGTAAGCCATATTTAGTTTTACATTTCTCACTATCTACATTGCTCTATCCTAATACAAACAATCTGGTCACAGTTGTTTGGACCAGGCTTCCAACAGCCTCCTGATGTTTTCATTCTACCTTTTCACACCTAACATTTGTACACAGCAGAGAGAATATTCCTTTTAAATCACAAATTAGATATCCCCTTTATTTGAACCTTCCAATATTTTGCATTTCATTCAGAAAAAAAGTCAAAATCCTCAAGTAGCACAAAAACACGTTTGAAATTTAAATAAAAAAAAAAGTATTACCACTTTGACGTCATTTACTGCTAGCCTCCTGTGTGCTTTCTCTGGCCTATTTACAGTTCCTTGAGTGACAGGACACAGATATTAGCACTGACTATGCACTATGTTTGGAAAGCATTTCCCTGTGTATACTCACAACTCACTTCCTCACCTTCCTGAAGAATTTCTCAGAGGTTTGTTTATCCTATTTAAATTTTTTTTTCCCAGATCTCAATGTAGCAGGAGGCAGGCATCACTGCCCCCACTATGTACATGAGGAAACTGAGGGACTCAGGTTCCAGGATGACACAGCTCTCAAGTGACAGAATCAGGGTCAGTAAAGACGACTTCTTGATTCTCATCCTGGGAAATTTTCCCACATATCCCCAAGAGCAAGGGGCATAATAATCATTAATAAAAAAGACATTCTAATGTGAAGAAAGGGGAAAAGAACTCAACCTCACTGGTTTTAAGGTTAATGCAAACTAAAGTGGAAAGTAATATTGCGGCTATTATTATTTTGCCCTTCCAATAGCCAAAATCATTTTTTTAAGAAAAGAAAGAGAAAAAAGGAGTAAAGGAGATGAAGAAAGAGAAAGAAAAAGAGGGAGAGAGAATGGGAATATTGCTTTTTATTTATTTATTTATTTATTTTTGCTCTCCATTTGGTTGGTAAGTCTTTCTCCATCCCATTGTTTTGAGTCTTTGTGTACCTTTGGATGTGAAATGGGTCTGGATGCAGCATACTGTTAAGTTTTGGCTGTACCTTTTGATTAGGGGATTTAGTTGGCTTAAATTTAGGGTTACTGCCATTTGATGTTATCTGGCTATTTTATCCATTTGTTTACATAAATTCTTCTTTATGTTGATGCTCTTTACTTATATTTTTAGAAAGGCTAATACTGGTTGTTCCTTTCTATGTGTAATGCTTCTTTCAGAAGCTTTTGCAAAGCAGGCCTGGTGGTAATAAAATCTCTGAGTACTTGCTTGTTCATAAAAGATTTTATTTTTCCTTCAATTGTGAAGTTTAGTTTGGCAGGATATGAAATTTTGGGCTGAAAGTTCTTTTCTTTAAGGATGTTGAATATTGGCCCCCACTCTCTTCTGGCTTATAGGGTTTCTGCTGAGAGATCTGCTGTAAGTCTGATAGGCTTCCCTTTGTGGGTAACCTGACCTTTCTCTCTGGCTGCCCTTAGTATTTTCTCCTTCATTTAAACTCTGGTGAATCTGACTATTATGTGCCTTGGGGTTGCTCTTCTTGAGGAATATCTTTCTGGTGTTCTCTGTATTACCAGGGATTGAATATTGTCCTGCTTTGCTAGATTGGTAAAGTTTTCCTGAATAACATCCTGAAGAGTATTTTCCAGCTTGGATTCATTCTCTCCATCACATTCAGATACACCTATCAAACGTAAATTAGGTCTTTTCACATAGTCCCATATTTCTTGGAGACTTTGCTCATTCCTTTTTATCCTTTTTTCTCTATTCTTGTCTTCTCGTTTTATTTCATTAAGTTGGTCTTTGACCTCTGATATCCTTTCTTCTGCTTGATCAATTCGGCTATTCAAACTTGTACATATTTCATTAAGTTGTTGTGTTGTGTTTTTCAACTCCGTTAGTTCATTTATATTCCTCTCTATATTGTCTATTCTTGTTAGCACTTCATCAAACCTTTTATCAAAGTTCTTAGTTTCTTTACATTGGGTTAGAACAAGTTCTTTTAACTCCCCGAAGTTTATCATCTACATTCTGAAACCTACTTCTGTTAATGGTACACAGTCCTTCTCCATCAGGGCTTGTTCCGTTGCTGATGAGGAACTGTAATCCCCTGTAGAGGAAGAAGGGTTCTGATTTTGGGTATTCTCAGCCTTTCTAGGCTGGTTTCTTCCCTTTGTTACAAATTTATCCATCTGTGGTCTTTACAATTACTGCCTTTCTAAATAGGTTTCTGAGTGGACGTCCAGTTTATTGATTCCCAGTGCTGGAATCCGAGCAACCCACTGCGCTGGCTAAAACAGCGGTATTAAGATTGATGGTGCTCTTCTGCCTGGGAATCTCTGGTCTGGCTTTCTTCTTGAGTCTGTAATAAGCGGCTCTGCCTTTGTGGATCTCCAAACGTCGGTCAGAAGGGGAACCAGTCCCGTTTATTCTGCACGAAGACCTGCTGCGCCGAGGCGCTGGCAAAACCACTGTGCCGGCTGCAGGAGTTGTGCTGGCAACCCATGGGGCTCCTCCACTGGGAATCTTCTGATCTGTGGGTGACCAAATTCTTCTGAAAGTGTGGCGTCCTCTCGTTCTCTGCACTTTCACTGGGAGCTACAATCTCGAGCTGTTAACAATCAGCCATCTTGGATCCTCTATCCTATTTAAATTTTCAACCCTTCTAACACAGTACTCTTTTCTCCTTAACCTGCTTTAATAACATGTACTTCATTATTTGTTATCTTTTTTGAAAATCTCTCCTCTATCTGTAATAGAATGTAAGATCCACTGAAAATGGATATTTGTTTAGGTATTTCCTGTTGAATCTCTACCAAACAATGGTAGTTTGGTGTTCAATAAATATTTACTTAATCAGTGAATGAATGAAAAAGTATCAACTTTATCATCAGTAAAATAGATGATTTCTGCCTTCGCCTTCTTTCCAGATAAAACAAATGTTCTTTGTAGATACAAAGTATTGTACAATTGGCATGATAGTAGCATATTCCTAAAAAAACTTAATATAATCATCCAAAATAAATTGTTTCTTAATTAAATCAAAAATAGATCATGGAGGAAGATGATCAAATGCAGATTAAAATGAGTAACATATTTCAAAGATTTTCCAAATACTGCTTAATTTGAAATACTGAAAATATGCTTACATAAAATAAAAACGTCAAGAGAGACATATGACCAGTAGGAATGCCTTGAATAGTTCCTGTTTATATCAGTGCATTAACTAATACATTAATAATAATCAATGCATTAGTTTCTTGCAGCTGCCAAACAAATAATCATAAACTTAGTGGTTGAAAACAACAGAAAGCCTTTTTCTTTTCAAAGGTCTGGAGGTCAGAAGTTTAAAATCAAGGTGTCAGCAAGGTCCTGATTCCCCTGAAGTCTCTAGAGGGGATCTTGCTTCTTCCAGCTCCCGGTGTCTGCAGACATTCCTTGGTCTCCTCAACTCTATCACTCTAATCTCTGCCTTTTTCACACACTTTTGCTTCTGTGTGTCTCTGTGTTCTCTTTTATATTAAAAGGATACTTGTCATTGGATTAAGGCACACCAGGATAATCCAAAAGAATCTCAAGATTCTTAATTATGTCTACAAAGACCGTTTTTGCTAATAAGGTCATATTTTCAGGTTTTAGAGGTTAGGATAAGGACATAACATTTCAAGGGCCATTATTAAACTCACAGTAAAACCAGTCATAATAAAATTATGAATTATTTTTTCAAAATTATTTTATGTATTTGCCCCTTCTCCTCTTTGTACCCCTTTTTACACATACATCAAGACCAAACAAATAGTCTCACTGTATTTCTTACCTTCAAAATTACCCCAGAATAAATGAATATTCTAAGCACGCAGTTCTTTTGTTAGGAAAAAAGCAAAGGCTTTTAAGCCTTGAAATAAAGATTTGCATTTTCCCATCTTGTTGAAATGCACTTTAGCATTGCTAGTAATAGCTTCAATTATTTTCTTTAAGTCTTTAAAGATGTCTTAAGGTATAGCCAATGCACTTAGACTAAAAACGTGTCTAAATGTATAAAAAAAGCCAGTTGCAGACTGCAGGCATACCTCAATGTAGTATGTGAAGATGAGCATTTGGCAAAAAGTTTGCAACAATGGGTGTACTGAAGAAGATGAAAGAGTAGTCACTGAGCAGTACAGTTTTAATGAACTGACCAGAGTATAAAAAGGTAATTAGAGTCATAATTAGAGAACAGTAATTCATACCTGAAATTATATGTGAATACCCTACAGTAAAATCCTAGAGTTACTGGTTGGATCAATGTAATGCTTTAAATGTAACGTAATGTTCACTGTTTCTGTGAGTAAGACAAGGAACTAAAACACCTTATCTTCCCTTAAAGGCAGAACTGACTATGAGAAATGCTCTGTGCTAAAGCACATTTTTTAAAACAAAGAATTTTGGCTCCTAGATATCAGCAATGGAGCTAACTGTGGAAATTGGCCTGTTCCTTTCAACCTGCAAAATATAATATTTCCTACTGAAAATATCTGAAATGCTCAATGAGACAGCTTTAAAGTCAGCTACCATTTTATAATATCCATTTTCACAGGGTGAACTCATTTATCAGGTATTATAAATGGCACCATGAATTAGAGAAATCCTGATAGTTCCCACTGAAACTCCTTAAGCATGACATAAAGTATACCCTGACAACAAGACATTTCTAGGAACTGAGAGAAGGATCCCAAAGAAGGTATTGATAGTGTGGGACAGCAATATTGACTGCTGACCATTACATTTTTCTTTCAATAAAATGGACTACTGATCATTACATTTTTTTTCAATAAAAATATTCAAAGAAATAGATTTTACTTTTAACTTGTTCTTTATATCCAGGTAATTTGGGATTTCTTCTTGTTTTAATCAGCTTATAAAAAAGTATTATCAGGCTGGGACTGGTGGCTCAAGTCTGTAATCCCAGCACTGTGGGAGGCTAAGGTGGGTGGATCACGAGGTCAAGAGATCGAGACCATCCTGGCCAAAATGGTGAAACCCTGTCTCTACTAAAAATACAAAAATTAACTGGGCATGGTGGCATGCACCTGTGGTTCCGGCTACTCTGGAGGCTGAGGCAGGAGAATTGCTTGAACCCAAGAGACGGAGGTTGCAGTTAGCTGAGATTGTTCCACTGCTCTCCAGCCTGGCAACAGAGTGAGACTCCATCTCAAAAAAAAAAAAAAAAAAAAAAAAAAAAAAAAAAAAAAAAAAATCATAGACCAAGAGACTTCAACATCAGGCATTTATTTTTTACTTTTCTGGAGTCTGGGAAGTCCAAGTTCAAGGTGCCAATATATTCTGCGCTGACAAGAGACCCTTTTCCTGCCTTACAGACAGCCTTCTTACTGCATCCTTACATAGTGCAAGGAAAGAAAACCGTTTCATTTTCCTCTTCTGACAAAGATGCTAATTCCAGCATGTTGTCTCCACCCTCACGACCTCATCAAAACCTAATTACCTTCCAAAAGCCCCATCTCCAAATACCATCATATAGGGCTTCTACATATGAATTTCGGGGGATACAAATATTCAGTTAGTGCACTTCTCTTTTATTTTCTAATGCATTTCTCTAATCCACTCTGCTAAATACATGAATCATTCATTAAGCCAACATTTACTACATGTCTACTGTGTGCCTACCATGGGCCAGGCACAAAGATAAGTAATATGTAACTCATCTTCTTTCGCAAGGATTCTTTATTAACTCCATATAGGTAGTACTAATTTAACACTTCAGTCTCAGTTAATTATTTTATGATGATTAACTCATTTAACGCTGACAATAACCTATGGGTATAGATACTATCCTAATTTTCTCAAAGAGAAAATTCAGGTTTACAGAAGTTGAATAACACATCCAAGATCACAAAGGTAGAGAGTTTAGAACTGGCTTTGAGCCTGGCCAGGCTACCTGACTTCCAACCCATGCCTCTCCTTGGCTGTACTATAACACTCTTAACCCTCATTGGCTCTTTCCTACACTCCCTGTCTTCATCTCTGTTTCATGTTGTGTAGCTTCTCCACAAAATTTCACCTTATGAGCTTGACTCCTCTCTACAATGTTCTATTTGTTTCAACTGTCCAATTCTCCTTCCACTGCTCAAGAGAATCTTGTCTCTGTTAGTGAATATAGCAGTTGCTAAGAAGGCAGTTGCTTAGGATTTTTCTCAGAGAGGCAGGAAGAGTAAAGGGGGGGAATAATGGTATTTCAGTCAAAAGGGAGCTGAATTGGTAAAGGTAGGGATGAGAAATATGATTCAAAGGTTGAGGCAGAATCTAATAAAGGTGTGTGGTTTGGAGTTTTAAGGGACAATTTTGAGGGTATTCCATTGGATCTTAAGCAGATCTGGCTTATAAAGTTTAAGCCAGATTTGGTTTTATTAAAATAACTATTACATTATGTTTGTACTAGTATTCAGAGTTGATTTCACAGTGGACACGAAATGTTACCAGAGCCAAGGAAAAAGCCAAAGATGAAGTTATATGTCTAAAGTATTGCTCATGGAGAGCCAGAGTCCCCAGAGTGGCTTATTTGATAGGGCACTGACACAGTTTCTGAAGCATCAACATGAAACATGTCCCTGATGTTGTTACTTCTCTAAACAACTCTGTGTAAGGCAATAAGCGTATGGATTGCTTAGCTTGTGCAAATATTTTTACCAGGCAAAAGGAATCAGAGGGGAAAAAAATCTCTCCTTTATGTTGTAGTAGAGCATATTTCTACATGCAAAGACAGTGGTGAAGAGCATGTTAACAAAGTGGAAAGTTGAATACAGATACAAACGTTAAAGTCAGAAATCTGGGTTCAAACCCAGCCTCCACTGTTACTGAGTGATTTCAAGTACATTGCTTGATCTCAGAAAGGCCTGCTTTACACCAATCCTATAATGAGCATAACAATATCTCCTGCTGGAATAAATGAAAAATTTATGTAAAACATCAAAAAAAGATCCTTAACCCACAGAAGGCACTCAATCAATAGCTGCTTTTTTTGTTTATGTAATGCCATCATGACTTATGCTAATCCTTTCTTTAGAGTTATAAATAAAAAGAAGAGAATGGTAGAAAATATCTCACTTCTTTAGAATCCCAAATCTTTACTCAGAGTTTTTCACTGAAGACTAGGTTTATTTCCCTAGGAATCTTGAGTAGCCAGATGAAACCAATGATGGACTGACCTTGAAAACACCATGTCAAGGCAAGCTCAACACTGAGAGGCATCAGGCTAGTGCAGCACCCCTTCAAGGCAGGCACTTACCTCAGTGACATTGATGAGACCTCTGGTATTTTTAATGTCACCACATTGAGCTACACACACACACACACACACACACACACACACACACACACACACAGAACGTTCCATGGAGAAAAAGTAAAACTTTATTTTTTGATGAGAAGAGAAGAATGATGTTAAATCTTTTCTATTTCCACTTACATTAAGACACTGTCCTTTGGCCCCCAGTTCACTAAGTTATAAAACCTTTAACCCTCTGCCATACATGCTTATAAATTGTGACTCATCTTGCAGACCCCATTAGCAATCTTCAGTGGTAAATTGATCCTTTCAATATGATAAATGCCTTTCCTGCTGGTGAAAGAGCATCTGCTATCTCTTCCACTTAGAAGTGAACTAGAGGAATTTTTTGTTGAGTTTTGCAGTTTTACCTGAGCTACTGGAGAATCCCAGCAAAGACTGCCAAACACTGCTGCTTAGTGACATATGATGAAATAAAGTTAACACTAAAATCATCATCCCCTGCATCGATGCAAACAAAATTTCAACTCGTATTTCAGCTTCATCCAAGGAACCTAAAGGCTTGGCAAACTTCAATTCATTATACATATTACATCTCATAGACAATCATCTTCAAACTGAGGAACAAGGGTACTGGAAGATTTCTTGTACTGATTCAGACAATGAAACAGAGTTTCTTCTTTGAGAAGGATAGAAACTAAGATTTTAAGAGCCACTTTAAAAAAATTCATGATTAGGCCGGGCGCGGTGGCTCACGCCTATAATCCCAGCACTTTGGGAAGCTGAGGTGGGTGGATCACGAGGTCAAGAGATCGAGACCATCCTGGTCAACAAGGTGAAACCCTGTCTCTACTACAAATGCAAAAATTAGCTGGGCACGGTGGTGCACACCTGTAGTCTCAGCTACTCAGGAGGCTGAGGCAGGAGAATTGCTTTAACCCAGGAGGCGGGGGTTGCGGTGAGCTGAGATCATGCCATTGCACTCCAGCCTGGGTAACAAGAGCAAAACTCCGTCTCAAAAAAAATCATGATTAAAATAAGAGAGAAACAAAATGATGAGCAAGAGATTTAGTGAAAATAGATTCATCTGAAAGTCACATGCTCTCAAGAATGAGTCCAGCAAAGACAGAAAATCATTTGTGTGCCTAAGAATTTCATTAAACCTGTGAATATAAGGGTTATGAAAACAAAAATAAAACAGAAGCAATTTGAGGGGGAAAATTTGAATAGATGGAAAATATACTTCATAACCAAAATTGGCAATAAAATATGACAGTCTTAACATGTACAGAGTCATAGATACAAGAGAAATAAGAGTGACAAGAGAAATGGGACACCAAAGATGGGATGAGGAAAATTAATGACAGAGGAATAATGCATCAATGAGACATGAAATTATTTTGAAGGTGGAGAACAATCTGTAATAAATGTACTGGTATTTCTAGAATTTTTTTATTTTTAATCTCAGGCATCAAATAAAGGTAAGAAAGCATATTTTAAGGGACATAATTTTTAGGTGCAATATTAAACTGAGGTCCTATTTGTAATAGAGAGAGAGAGAGGAAAAAGATCTCTGAAAATTCCTTAATTGGAAAGCAATTTGATGCTACTCACTTAATGTGATATATCAGAATCAGATATGATAGAACATTTTTAACAATATCTCACCTATTCAGGGACATACTTATTCTTCAGCATTCAAGATTCAAATTTATTAAATAATGAATTATTATTGCTGGAATAACTGCATAGATTACTGGCAATTTATTGAGCACACATTATTTATTTTAGCTCCCTCATCTATGTAGCCTATTTCTCACAACAACCACTCTTTTATCTTTATCTATAAATGTGATAAACTGAAATACAGAGACTAACAATGTGCTAAAAGCACACAGCATGCAGGTGTGACTTCAGGTCACTCAGTCCTTAAGCATTTCTTCCCAGAAAGAGTTTATATACGTAATTAGGAGAGTTATTTACATACTGGACACCACATTATTACTTCTATGTCTTTTTACTTTATATCTGGTTAACTCATATATTTATAATAGCTCTATTCAGAGGAAGACAGAGTGAAAAGTTCAAAAATAGAAAATAGCAAAGAAAAAAAAAACATAAAAAATAAGTCTCACCAGAAAAGATGTAGGTTTCTTTAAAACATTTTCTGTTTTTTTCACTTCTGTAATAGACAGACTAGTATAAAACACAAAATATATTTTCCATACATATTTATTGAATAATTCATTTTAGCTTTTCTTTTTCAATTTTCAGAGTCTGCCATATGCAGAAATAATAAAATCAATCCCCAGAGACTACAAAAATAAATAATAAGTCTCAGGCAGAGAAAAGAAAATTGCAGTCTTGTAAAAAAATTGATAAAGTGAACATACATGATACATTAATAATAATAGATAGTATTTATTAATGTTTACTTTGTGCTTGGCATTGTTCTAAAAACTTTACGTAGGTTAGCCTCATTAATCAACATTACAATACTGTGAAGAGTTACACCAAAATTAATACATTTAATTTTTGAAAACTAAACTTTTTACTTTAGAATAGCTTTAGGCTCACCAAAAAAAAGGGCAAAAATAGGAGATAGAGAATTCCTGTATACCACACACCATCATTTCTTTAAAAAATTTTTAATTAATATTTTTAAACTTTTATTTTAGGTTCAAAGGTACATGTGGAGGCTTATCAAATAGGTAAATTGCATGTTTAGAGGATTTGGTATACAGATTATTTAATCACTCAAGTGATAAGCATAGTATCCTATTTGTAGTTTTTCGATCCTTGCCCTCCCCCAAACCTTCATCCTCAAATAGGCCCCAATGTCTGTTAATCCATTCTTTGTGACCATATGCACTCAACGTCTAGCTCCCACTTATTAGTGAGAACATGTGGTATTTGGTTTTCTGTTCCGTGTTAGTTTGCTTAGGATAATGGCCCCCAGCTTCATCCATGTTGCTGCAAAGGACATGAAATAATTAATTTTTATGGTTGTATAGCATTCCATGGTGTATATGTATTACATTCTCTTTTATTGAGTCTATCATTGATGGGTACCCAGGTTGATTCTGTGTCTTTGCATTTGTGAATGGTGCTGCAGTGGACATGTGCACATGTGTTTTTTTGGTAGAACAATTTACATTCCTTTATGCATATACCCAATAATGGCATTGCTAGGTCAAATGGTAATTCTAAGTTCTTTGAAAAATCACCGGACTGCTTTCCACAATAACTGAACTGATTTACATTCCCATCAGCAGTGTATAAGCATTCCCTTTTCTCTACAACCTTTCCAGCATCTGTTATTGTGTGACTGTTTAATAGTAGCCATTCTGACTGGTGTCAATCTCATTGTGGTTTGGATTGGGGATTGGCGTTTCTCTAATGATTAGTGATGTAGATAATTTTTTTTGTGCTTGTTGGCCATGTATATGTCTTCTTTGGACACTTGTCTGTTCATGTCCTTTGACTACGTTTTTATGGGGCTGTTTGCTTGTAAATTTGTTTAAATCCCTTGTTGATGCTGGATATAAGACCTTTGTCAGATGAAGAGTTAGCAAAAATTTTCTCCCAGTCTGTAGGTTGTCTTTTTACTTGGTTGATAGTTTAATTTGCTGTGCAGAAGCTTTTAGTTTAATTTAGTCCAATTTCTCAATTTTTGTTTTGCTGCAATTGTTTTTAATGTCTTAATCATGAATTCTTTGCCAGGTCCTATGTCCAGAATAGTATTTCCTAGGTTACCTTCCAGGGATTTTATAGTTTTCAGTTTTAGATTTAAGTCTTTAATCCATCTTGAATTAATTTTTGCATATGGCATAAAGAAAGGGTCCAGTTTCAATCTTCCATATACGGATAACCAGTAATCCCAGCACTGTTTAGTGAATAGGGAGTCCTTTCCTCTATGTTTCTTTTTCACAATTTTGTCAAAGGTCATGTAGTTCTAGGTGTGTGGCTTTATTTCTGAGCTCTCTTTTGTTCCAGTGCTCAATATGCCTGTTTTTGTACCATGCTGTACTGGTACAATACTGTTTCGGGTACTGTAGCCTTGCTGAACAGTATAGTATAGTTTGAAGTCAGCTAATGTGATGCCTCCAATTTACCTCTTTTTGCTTAGGATTGCCTTGGCTATTCAGGCTCTTTTTTGGTTCCATATAAATTTTAAAATAGTTTTTTTTTTCTAATTCTGTGAAGAACATCACTGGTAGTTTAATAGGAATAGCACTGAGCCTGTAACTTATTAGTTTGTTAGTCAGGATTCTCTAGAGTAATAGAAACAGAAATAGATACACACACACACACACACACACACACACACACACAGACACACACACACATACACATACACACACATACACATACCCATAGACACATAGATATAGCTCTCTAAATATTTACAGATATATAGAGATTGATATACGGATATCTATCTATAGATAAGATACAGAGAGAGACTTGGATCACGTGATTAGGAAGCTTGAGAAGTCCCATGATCTGTGATCTACAGGCTGAAGACCCATGAGAGCTGGTGGTTTAGTTCCAGACTGAGTGCAAAGACCTGAGAAACAGTAAAAACAATGGTATAAATTCCAGTTCGTCTCTGAAGGTCTGAGAATCAGGAAATTCTATAGTGTATCAGTTTCAGTGCAGGACAAGATGATGTTCCAGCTTCAAAACAATCAGCAAAGACTGCAAATTCTCATTTAGCTCATCTTTTCTTTTACTCAAGCTCCCAATGGATTAGATGAAGCCCACTCACATCAGGGACAGCAATCTGCTTGACTCAGCCTATTAATTCAAATGTTAATCTCATCTATAAGCACAGCTAGAATAATGTTTAACTCAATATCTGAGCACCTGATTCTCCAAACTAATACATAAAATTAATCATCACTGCATGGAATATTTGTCCCTGATATGGTTTGCCTTTTTGTCCTCCCCACAAATCTCATCTCAAACTGTAATCCTCGTGTGTGAAAAAAGGGACTTGGTGGGAGGTGATTGGTTCATGGGAGTGGTTTCCCTCAGACTGTTCTTGTGATACTAAATGAGTTGTCATGAGATCTGATGGTTTAAAAGTGTGGCAGTTTCCCTCTTGCTTTCTCTCTCTCCTGCTGCAATGTATAATGTGCCTTGCTTCCCCTTTGCCTCCCATTATGATTAAGTTTCTTGAGGCTTCCCCAGCTGTGTTGAACTGTGAGTTCATTAAACCTCTTTCCTTTATATATTACCCAGTCTTAGGTAGTTCTTTACAGCAGTGTGAAAATGGACTAAAGCCGGGGCGGTGGCTCATGCCTGTAATCCCAGCACTTTGGGAAGCTGAGGATCACGAGTCAGGAGTTTGAGACCAGCCTGGCCAATGTGGTAAAACCTTCTCTCTTTAAAAAAAAAAAAGAAAACAGACTAATACAGCCACAGTAATGAACCGATGTTATATACTATTTTGAATAATATCCATACTTAGATTTCTTGTTTTCACCTAATGGTCTTTTTTGACTCTAAAATCTTACCTGGATAATACATTACATTTAGTTTTCATGTCTCCTTAGGTAACTCGGCTTTGATAGTTTCTCAGAGTTCCTTATTTTTGATAAAACTGAAAGCCTTCATGAATACTGGTCAGGAATTTGGCTTTATGTCTTACTATTGAAATGTATTCGACGTTTTTCTCATGGTTAGACTGGGCTTTCAGGGTTTTTAGAAGAACACAGATGTAAAGTACTATTTTTATCATGACAAAGGTAAATAACATCAAAGACATCACTATTGGTGGCAACATTGAAAAACAGGTTGAGATAGTATTTTTCAGGTTTCTCCACTGTAGTCACTTTTTTCCCTTTTTTACACTGTATATTTTTGAAGGTTTATTATACACAGTCGACACTTATTAGTGAGAAGTTATGCTCAGCGTGTCTGCATGTATTATTTGAAATCTTTACACACGTGAGTTTTTCTATTATACACCATTTATTTATGTATTTAATCACTTATTTATATTGTTATGGATGCAAGCATATTAATTTTATTATTTAGATTATAATCCAATACTCCTTTTTGTTGTTGTTGTTGCTCAAAATTTTTCAGCTTTGAGTATTTGGAACTCTAAGTTGATTCTATTTTTCTTTTGACATACCACAGATATTTGTGATTATAGCTATGTGGCTTCATTTCTGGGTTCTTTATTCTCTTCTTTTGATCTATGTGTCTATTTTTATACTAATACCATGCTGTTTTAGTTACTATAGCTTGTAGTATAATTTAAAGTCAGGTAATATGATGCCCCCAGCTTTGTTCTTATTGCTTAGGATTGCTTTGGTTATTTGGGATCTTTTTTAGTTCCATGATAATTTTTAGGATTGCTTTTTATAATGCTGTGAAAATGACATTGGTATTTTGAATGGAATTTCATTGCATCTGTAGATTGCTTTTAGCTGTATGGTTATTTTAATTATTTTGAGTCTTCTGATCCATGTACATAAAATATTTTTCCATTTATTTCTGTCATCTACAATTTTTTTCAGCATTGTTTTGTAATTTCTTTTGTAGGGATCTTTTGTCTTCTTGGATAAATATATGCCTATATTTTTGGGGTTTTTTAGCTTCAGTAAAATGGATTGACTTCTTGATTTTGTTCTCAGTTTGATAATTACCAGTGTATCAAAATGCTATTGACTTATACCCTGAAACTTTACTAATTCACTTATCAAATTTAGGGGTCTTTTGGTGGAATCTTAGGGTTTTCTTATTGTATCATCAACAAACATGACAATTTGACTTCCTCATCTCCAATTTGGATGTCTTTTATTTATTTATTCTTTTTACCTGATTACTTTGACTAGAACTTCCAGTAATGTGCTGAATGGGTGTGGTGACAATGGGCATTCTGGTCTTGTTCCAGTTCTTAGGAGAAGTGCTTTCAACTTTTACTCATTCAGTATAATGTTACTTGTTAGTTTGTCATAAATTGTTTTTACTTTCAGGTATGCTCTTTCTATGCCTAGTTTGTTAAGGTTTTTCTTTTTTTAATCATGAAGCCATGTTGTATTTTATTAAATACTCATTCTGCATCTATTGAGATAATCGTATGGGTTGTGTTATTTATGCAGTCTATGTAATGAATGACATTTATTGATTAGTGTATGTTGGACCATCCATTCATCTCTAGAATAAAACCAACTTGATTGTGGTATATTATCTTTTCGGTGTAATATTGGATTCAGTGTGCTGGTATTTTCTTGAGGATTTCTGCATGTATGCTCATCAAGAACATTGGTCTGTAGCTTTCTTTTCTTTCTTATGTCCTTTCTGGTTTGAGTATTATGGTAATACTGGATTTATGTAATAAGTTAAGGAGAACTTCCTCCTCCTCAATTTTTTTGGAACAGTTTCAGCAAGTTTGGTACCAGTTCTTTGTACATAAGGTAGAATTCAATTGTGAATTCAAATGTTTCTGAGCTTTGCTTGTTGAGGGATTTTTCATTATTGAATCTATCTTGTTACTTGTTATTGACCTGCTCAAGATTTCTGTTTCTTCTTTGTTCAATTTTAGAAGTTTGTCTGTTTCTAGGGGTTTATCCATTTCCTCTAGGTTTTCTAGTTTGTGAGTGCAGAGTTACTCATAGCAATCTCTGATGAACATTTTTATTTCTGTGGTATCTGTTGTAATGTTTCCTTTCTCCTTTCTTAATGTGTTTACTTGAATTGTCTCTCTTCTAGGTTTGTCTAGCTAGAAGTCGATCAATTTTGCTTCTCTTTTCAAAGAAGCTACCTTTTGTTTCATTAATCTTTGTATTTTTTGTCTCAGTTCCATTTAGTTCTTCTTTAATCTTTGTTATTTCTATATTTCTTCTAGCTTTTTTGTTTGTGCATTCTTATTTTTCTATTTCCCTAACGTGTGATGTTAGATTTTCAATTTGTGATTTTTCCATTATTTTAACACAGGCATTTGCCACTATAAACTTCTCCTTCACAATGCATTTGCTATATCCCAGAGGTTTTGGTATATTGTGTCTCCCTTTTTGTACATTTCAAAAATATTTTAATTTTTTTCTTAATTAAATTCTTTACCCAAAGATCATTCAGGATAACCTTGTTTATGTCTGTGTATTTGTATAGTTTTGTAAGTTCCACTTGGAATGGATCTATTGTTTTGTTTCACTATGATTTGAGAACATACTTTGTATGATTTCAATTTTTAAAATGCATTGAGACTTGTTTTATTGCCTAGAGTATGGTCGATTTTTGGAAAATATTCCGTATGTTGATGAGAACACATGTTCTGTGCTTGTAGAGTAAAATGTTCTGTAGATGTCTGTTAGGTTCATTTGATACTGAGTTCTATTTAAGTCCAGTGTTTCTGTCTTGATTTTCTGTTGTGATGATCTGTCTGGTGCTGTCTGTTGTGTGTTGAAGTCCCTCACTATTATTGCACTGCTATATTTCTTAGATTCAGTCATATTTGTTTTACAAATCTGAGTTTTCCTGTGTTGGATGCATACATATTTAGGATTGTTATAGCTTCTTTTTGAATCGATTTTCTTATCAATATATAATTATTTATTTTTACTATTTTTGATATAAAGTCTGTTTTATCCAATACAAATATAGCTATACTTGCTTTTGATTTCCTTTTGCATAGAATATCTTCTTCCACTCCTTCGTTCTTTACTGTTGTGTTCACCAGTAAGGTGAGTTTCCTGTAGGCAGCATATGATTGTTTAATTTCTTCTATACATTTTACCAATCTATACCTTTTAAATGGAACATGTAATCTTTTACATTCAAGATTAATATGGCCAACTGAGGTTTTGTTTCTTTCATAATGTTAATTGTCATATATTTGTTTTGTAGATTTTTGTTTCTTTTTTTTCCTCTGTTTATCTTGGTGGTTTGGTGAAGGTCTTTTATATTGTTATTTTGGTTTTTTTCTCTTCCTCAATTTGTTTAGCTGTTTTATAAGACCTGCGAGTTTTATATTTCATGTGTTTTTGTGATGACTAATATTGACCTTGTGTTTCCAAGTTTAGAACTCCTTTGAGCATTTCTGGTAGTATCAATGACAAATTCCCTCATAATTTGCTTGTTTGGTAAACACTTGACGTCGCCTTCGTTTATGAGATGTATTGCAACGGAATACAAAATTCAGAGTTGACAGTTCTGTTTTATATTTTTCTAAGCACTATGCAAATAGAATCCCAATCTCTTCTGGCTTGCAAAGTTTTTGTTGAAAAGCTCATTTTTTTTTTTTTTTTTTTTTTTTTGCATTTTAGGTTTTGGGGTACATGTGCAGAACATGCAAGATAGTTGCATAGGTACACAAGTGGCAATGTGATTTGCTCCCTTCCTCCCCTTCACCCACATCTGGCATTTCTCCCCATGCTATCCCTCCCCAACTCCCCCTCCCCCCCACTGTCCCTCCCCTATTCCTCCCAACAGACCTCAGTGTGTAGTGCTCCCCTCCCTGTGTCCATGTGTTCTCATTGTTCATCACCTGCCTATGAGTGAGAACATGCGGTATTTCATTTTCTGTTCTTGTGTCAGTTTGCTGAGAATGATGTTCTCCAGATTCATCCATGTCCCTACAAAAAACACGAACTCATCGTTTTTGATTGCTGCATAATATTCCATGGTGTATATGTGCCACATTTTCCCAGTCTGGTCTATCATCGATGGGCATTTGGGTTGGTTCCAGGTCTTTGCTATTGTAAACAGTGCTGCAATGAACATTTGTGTGCATGCATCCTTATAGTAGAACGATTATAGTCCTTTGGATATATATCCAGAAATGAGATTGCTGGGTCAAATGGAATTTCTATTTCTAGGTCCTTGAGGAATTGCCACACTGTCTTTCACAATGGTTGAACTAATTTATACTCCCACCAGCAGTGTAAAAGTGTTCCTATTTCTCCACATCCTCTCCAGCATCTGCTGTTTCCAGATTTTTTAATGATCACCATTCTAACTGGCGTGAGATGGTATCGCAATGTAGTTTTGATTTGCATTTCTCTAATGGCCAGTGAAGATGAGCATTTTTTCATGTTTGTTGGCCTCATGTATGTCTTCTTTTGTAAAGTGTCTGTTCATATCCTTTGCCCATTTTTGAATGGGCTTGTTTGCTTTTTTCTTGTAAATCTGTTTGAGTTCTTTGTAAATTCCGGATATCAGCCCTTTGTCAGATGGGTAAACTGCAAAAATTTTTTCCCATTCTGTTGGTTGCTGATTTACTCTAATGACTGTTTCTTTTGCTGTGCAGAAGTTATGGAGTTTGATTAGGTCCCATTTGTCTATTTTGAATTCAACAGCCCTTTATGCTAAAAACCCTCAATAAACTCAATATTGATGGAACGTATCTCAAAATAATAAAAGCTATTTACATCAAACCAACAGTCAATATCATACTGAATGGGCAAAAACTGGAAGCATTCCCTTTGAAATCTGGCACTAGACAAGGATGCCCTCTCTCACCACTCCTATTCAATATAGTACTGGAAGTTCTAGCCAGAGCAATCAGGTAAGAAAAAGAAATAAAGGATATTCAAATAGGAAAGGAGGAAGCCAAATTGTCTCTATTTGCAGACGACATGATAGTATATCTAGAAGACCCCATTGTCTCAGCCCAAAATCTACTGAAACTGATAAGCAACTTCAGCAAAGTCTCAGGATACAAAATCAATATGCAAAAATCACAAGCATTTCTATACACCAATATCAGACTTAAAGAGAGCCAAATCAAGAATGAACTGCCATTCACAATTGCTACAAAGAGAATAAAATACCTAGGAATACAACTCACAAGGAACGTAAGGGACCTCTTTAAGGAACACTACAAACCACTGCTCAACGAAATAAGAGAGGACACAAACAGATGGAGAAACATTCCATGTTCATGGTTAGGAAGAATCAATATCATTAAAATGGCCATACAGCCCAAAGTAATTTACAGATTCAATGCTATCACCATCAAGCTACCAATGACCTTCTTCACAGAACTGGAATAAAACCACCTTAAACTTCATATGGAACCAAAAGGGAGCCAGAAAAGCTCATTGTTATTCTAATGGAGTTTTCTTTTATAAATTACTGGATATTTTCTCTTGTTGATTTTAGGTCTTTTGTTTGTTTGTTTTCCTTTAGGTTGGCCTTAGACAATCTGACTATATACCATGATGAGGTTCTTCTTGCAATGTATTTTTGTAAAGTTGTTGATACTCTTGTATCTGAATGTCTAGATCTCGTTAGAATAAGGAAGTTTTCTTCAATTATTTCTAAAAACTGGTTTTACAATTTTTTTGTTTTATCTTCTCCCTCAGAAATATTTATTCTTCGTAGGTTCTGCTATTTTAAGAAGTCCTATACTTCTTTTTTTTTTGAGACGGAGTTTCGCTGCTGTTACCCAGGCTGGAGTGCAATGGCGCGATCTTGGCTCACCGCAACCTCCGCCTCCTGGGTTCAGGCAATTCTCCTGCCTCAGCCTCCCGAGTAGCCGGGATTACAGGCACACACCACCGTGCCCAGCTAATTTTTGTATTTTTTTTTTTTTAGTAGAGACGGGGTTTCACCATATTGACCAGGATGGTCTCGATCTCTTGACCTCGTGATCCACCCGCCTCGGCCTCCCAAAGTGCTGGGATTACAGGCTTGAGCCACCGCGCCTGGCAAGAAGTCCTATACTTCTTGAAGACTTCATCTATTTTTACATGTTATTTTTCTTCATTTTTGTCTGACTGTATTTTTGAAAAACCTGTATTGAAGTTCTCAGATTCTTCTGTTTGGTCTATTCTATTGTTGAAGCTTTCAATGGTACTTCATAATTTCTTCAGTAAATTTTTTTATTTCCATAAGTTCTATCTTTTTTTAAATAAATATCTATCTAGGGTAAATTTCTATCATATCCTAAGTTAATTTTCAGATTTCTTTGCATCGGTTTGCATCTCATTGAGCTTCTTTAAAATAAATATTTTAAATTCTTTATCTGGTATTTCAAAATTTTATTTTTAGTTAGGATTCATTTCTAGCAAGTTAGTGATGCTTGGTGGTATTGTAACATCCAGTTTCTTCTTCAGAATTGTTATGCTGGTTCCTTCTCATCTGGGAAAGTGTCACTTTTTCTCATTTTATAATTTACTTTTATTTAAATGGAATTTTTTTCCCACCTTAAGGATATGACTATAACGTATGTTGAACAGGATCATTTAGCTTTGCTTCCAGGTGCTTTTACTGGCAGATCTGTATAAATTCTTTGATTGTAGATAGCCTCAGTGTATGGGTTGTAGTAGTAGCATACGGGGCATATGAACAGGCTCATGGCCTTTTGTAGAGCAGGGTTGACACAGGTCTTAAAAAGCTTATTTCATTCCCAAGTGCTGTGTATTTCTGGCAGCAGATTTTGTATTGGGTTGTGCAGTTCAACCTCCAGGCCAGTAAATGGCACTTTTAGCTAAGAGTTAGCTGCAACAGTGGTGATAGGGTTGATACTTGATCTTTGTTAACCAGGAGAAGCTCTCCAGAGCCTCAGACAATGGATTGGCCCATAAAATGCAGAGTGGCCAGGGCTATGCCCTCAGCCCTGGAATGAGGGAGTGATGCTGGGTGGAGCTGGACTGGACTGACCTACCCTAGGGTCCCCCAGTGGCAGACACAAGCACTATATGTGATATGGGTGGCAAGGAAGTTGTATAGACTGTACGATATTCTTGGTTACAGATAGTCTTATTGTGGTTGCTTTCTCAAATGTCAGGTGTAGTAGTAATATACCCTGTTTGGGGAGAGGGCTCAAGTCCCTCTGATTAGACAGGGTGGTGTGAGCAATGTCTATAATGGTGGTAGAAGAGGTCATGAAAATATTTTCTTTTTTTTCAAAGGCTGTGCAATTTTTTCAACAGATGTTGAAAACAAAAAGGACTTTGCAGGTTTGTCTCCCAGGTAGGTGGCACTTGCAGGTGAGAGCCAACCGTGACAATGGCAGTTGGGCTTTTGCTTGACCTTCGTTAAGCAGCAGTACTAGGATGATCCAGGCAATGGGCTGCACTGTGCGACTTCCAGGGGTTCCAGTCCCATGCTCTGCCTCTGAGGCTGGTGGTAGGGGTAAAGCTGGGCAAGGCTGAGGCAGCCGGGGTTGTGCTCAGGATCCCCAATGACAAGCACAAGCAACACCCCTAATGGGGATCAGAAGGCAATGCTCAGGCCACTGGGGCAATGCTCCAAGGGGGAGCAGAGCAACTTACTTTGTGCCAAAGAATCAGCATGGGAAAAGAGAAGTCATTTGTGCTCCACAACCTATCAGGTGGTAGTGACACCTGCCTGACTCCCCCACTCGACCCAGCAAGCCTCTCTTCCATGACCTGCTTCTGGCAACAAGCTGAAATAGTAAGTTAAGACACAAGCAATCTGTCTTCAGATTACAAAACTCCTATACCACAAAACTTCCTGCCAGGGAAAAAAACTTGGACTCCCAGTTTAAACCTCTCTCATTCCAGTTCTGCAAAGAGGGGCTACCAAACTCTCATGCCCATGACTCAAACTCATGCTACACTCACCTCTCAGATCTGGCCATGGGGATCCTCCTTCCTCTTAAGACTAGATTGCAAATCTCATTGCTGAGATTCTTCAAATGAGTGACTAATTCTTATTCTTGCTCTGGATGGCAGATTTCTGCTCAGCACCTTATGAATTAAGATCAGGAATGATCTCCTTCTACTGGCATCAAGGTCTGGGAGTACATACGAAGTTCTTCCTGCTGCCTCTCCTTTTCACAGTCTTTTCACTTATCCCGGAATTGGATCCTATGCTTGGAAGGGTCAAGGAGCTTCTCTGTGGCCTGGATTGCCTCACTCCCCAGTGGAAAGGTATACTGTGAGGGTATTCTTCCTCTATCATGAACTGAGGACTCGCAGTTTTCTGTCAGACCCACAGTGTGGGCTGCTGCCCACCATATGTTTCAAAATATCCAAAGTCTGTTTTATTTTTATGTTGAGCTTCCATATTCTTTCCTCAATAAAAGTTCACAGTGTGAATCTCTACACACTATTTTGCTATTTCCAAGTGGGCGAGGTCCTTTATCAAAGCCTCTACGCTCTATCTTGAAGGAAAAAAAAAGCTAAGTATTGAAGTATCGATACATTCTATTTTCATTTTTATTTACTTCAAAAGTTTTATATTTCTACTGAGACCTCTATTTTAACCTCTCACTTATTAAAAACAGTGTCTATTTTCTGATATTTGGAGATATTTCAGTAATCTGCATGTTACTGACTTCTACATGAGCTTCATTGTAGTATGAAAGCATACTTTATATTAATTCTATTATTTTGTGTTTTTAAGATGCCTTTTATGGCCCAAATGTGGTCAGTTTTGAAGAATGTTCCATGTGATCATGAAAAAATATGTATTCTGCTATTGTGGGTGTACTTTGCTAAACATTTCAACTAGATAAGTTGGTGATAGAGCTGTTCACTTTAAAGATATTATTTTCTGCTTGTTGCATCTGTCAATAACTAATGGGGGAGTGTTGAAGTCTCCAACTATAATAGTGGCTCTGTTAGCTTATTTATCCTTCAGTTTTATCAATTTTACTGCATGTGTTTTAATGTTCTCCCGTTTGAGGCATACACATTTTGGATTATTATGTCTTTTTTGAGAATTAGCACTTTTATCATTAGATAAAGCTCTTTACCCCTAGTAATCTCCATCTTTTCCTGAAATCTGCTTTGTCTGAAATTAATATAGCTCCTTTACTTTCTTTTAATTAACATTTTGTGTGTTTCTTTATCTTTTTACTTTTAAGCCAGCTGTATCTTTATATTTAAAATGGGTTTCTTGTAAGTGACACACAGCTGGAATTTGTTTTTTTATCCACTCCAACAATTTCTATCTTTAATTGGTATATTTAGAACATTAACAACTAAAGAGACTATTGAGTAATATAGTTCGATAAATACCTACTATGCTTATAACTGCATTCTAGTCCTCAAACAACCCTCTATCACTTTATGTGTAATGGGTATTATATTAGTTCATTTTCATACTGCTATAAAAAATACTTGAGACTGGGTAATTTATAAAGACAAGAGGTTTAACTGGCTCATCATTCTACAGGTTAAACAGGAAGCATAATGGTTTCCATGGAGGCCTCAGGAAGCTTTCAATCATGGCAAAAAGTGAAGGGGTTAGCAGGTACATCTTACACGGCTGTAGTAGTAGGAAGAGAGAGAAAGAGGCAAGGTACCACACACTTGTAAATAACCAGATCTCATGAGAATTCTATTATAATAAGATAGTACTAGAAGGATGATGCTAAATCATTAGAAAACTGACCCAAATCCAATCACCTCCCAGCAAGCCCTGCTTCCAACATTGTGGATTATAATTTGACATGAGATTTGTGCAGGGACACAGAATGAAACCATATTATTTCACCTCTGGCCCCTCTAAAATTTCATGTCTGTCTCACATTTTAAAATACAATTAGGCCTTTCCAACAGCCTCCTAAAGTTTTAACTTATTTCAGTAATAACTCACAAGTCCATAATCCAAAGTCTCATCTCAGACAAGGCAAGTCCCTTCTGGCCGTGAGTCTGTGAAATTAAAAAAAGTTAGTTATTTTCATGATACAAAGTGGGTACAGGCATTGGGTAAATAGTCTCATATCAAGAGGGGGACTTCAGCCAAAAGAACAGGGCTACAGTCCTCACGCAACTCCAAAACCCAGCAGGGCTACCAGTAAATCTTAAAGCTCTAAAATAATTTTTGACTCTATGTCCCACATCCAGGGCACACTGATGCAAGGGTGGGCTCCCAAGGTAGCTTGTCAGGGCTCAGGCCCCATGGCTCCTCTCAAGGTCTGGTGTTGAGTGCCTGCAGTTTTTCCAGGTGCACAGTGCAAGCTGTCAGTGCATCTACCATTCTTAGTTTTGTATGACAGTTGCCCTCTTCTCACAGCTTCACTAGGAAGTACTCCAGTGGAAATTCAATGTAGGGGCTCCAACACCACATTTTCTCCCCAAACTGCCCTAGTAGAGGTTCTTCATGGTGGCTTCACCCCTGCACCAGGCTTCTGCTTGGACATCCAGGCTCTTCCATATATCCTTTGAAATCTAGGTGAAACTCCCAAGCATCAACTCTTGTACTCACACGCCCACAGGCTTAACACCACACAGAGGCTGCCAAGGCTTATGGCTTGCATTCTCTGGAGCAGTGACCCCAACTGTACCTTGACCCCTTTTAGTCACAGCTGGCACTAGAGAGGCTAGGATGTGGGGAGCAGTGTCTTGAGACTGTGCAGGGCAGAGGGGCTCTGGGCTTGGTCCACCAAACCATTATTCCCTCTTAGGCCTCTAGGCCTGTACAGGAGGGGCTGCTAGGAAAGTGTCTGATATGACTTCAAGGTGTTTTCCCCATTGTCTTGGTAATCAACATTTGGCTTCTTTGTACTTATGCAAATTTCTACAGAAGGCTTAATGTTTTTTCTCCAGAAAGTAGATTTTTCTTTTCTACTTATGATGTAGGAGGTCAGGCTGTATATTTTCAGGCTGTATGTTTTCCAAACCTTTATGTTCTGCTTTCCTTTTAAACGTAAATTCTGGTTTAACATCATTTCTTTGCTCACAGATATGAGCTAGGCTGCTAGAAGGAGCCAGGCACCATCCTGAATGCTTTACTGATTAGAAATTTCTTCCACTAGATACCCTAATTAATCCTTATTAAGATCAAAGTTCACAGATCCTTAGAGCAGGGGTACAACACAGCCAATTGCTTTGCTAAGAAACAAAAGTGACCTTTGCTCTAGTTCCCAATAAGTTCTTCATTTCTATCTGAGACCTCATCAGCTTAGCCTTATTATCCATATCACTAGCTGCTTTTTTGTTACACACTTGTTGAATGGTTATTCAACAAGTCCTTAGGTATTTCCAAACATTCCCTCATTGTTCTGTCTTCTTCTGAGCCCCCCACACTGTTCCAACCCCTGCCAATTACCCAGTTCCAAAGTCTCTTTCACATTTTTAGGTGTCTTTATAGCAACACGTCACTCCCAGTAACATTTTTCTATATTAATCCATTCTCACACTGCTAAAAAGAAATACCTGACTCTGGGTACTTTATAAAGACAAGAGGTTTAATTGGCTCAAGTTTCTTCAGGCTGTATGGGAAGCGTGATGGCTTCTGGAGAGGCCTCAGGACACTTTCTATCATGGTAGAAGGTGAATGGGAGCAGGCATGTCTTACATGATCAGAGCTAGAAGAAGAGGGGAGGGGAAGTGCCACATACATTTAAACAACCAGATTTCATGCGAACTCTATCACAGGACAGCATTAGGAAGATAGTTCTAAACAATTAGAAAGTGTCCCCATAAGCCAATCACCTCCCACCAGGGTCCGCTTCTAACACTGGGGATTACAATTCAGTGTGAAATTTGGGCAGAGACACAGATCCAAACCATATCAGATATACACTATACAGAGTCTCTGCTTCAATTAGCTTTCTACTGTTAAATATTGTATTTTTTATTAGAGACTTTAATGTATTAATCACAATTATTTCAAAATCCCTGTCTGATAATTCCAATGTCTGTGTCATACCTGAATCTTGTTCTGATGATTGCTCTACCTCCTCAGATTGTGTAACACTTGCATTTGGTGTTATCTTGTAATTTTTTGTTGAAAGCCAAGCGTGTGTTTTATTGGATAACAGAAAATGAGCTAAATAGGCCTTTATTATGGGGATTTATGCTAATAGGGTTTGGGCTACATTAAATGTGTCCTGTGGCTAAATGTGTCCTGGTGCTAGTAGCTTCAAATTCCTCTAGTGCCTTATTTTTGTCTCGCCTCTTGACTTTGGATTTCCCTAAGCACTATTCTCTTAAACAGTCTGTGTCTTGTAGCTCTTTCAACTGTTACTATATTGAAGTTCTGTTAGTGTAATGATAAGGTGTATGGAAAGCATTCTGTAGTCTTCTGATTACATCTCATTGTTATAATGGAACTATGTCTTAGAACTGTGACTTCACAAGTACTTCTCCATTGATGTAGCTTTCTTGTTTTTTTGTTTTGTTTTGTTTTCTTCTCCCCGTCTCCTGCTCCCTTTCCTGTTTGCTGTATCCCAATCCATTTCCCTAAAACTCTATTGACTTTCACTACTGAGCTAGAGGAGGCAGGAGTGGGAGGAATAACCTTCCTCCAGTGGGATAAGTCTGGCAAGTCTTCACCCCTGGAGCAGAGTCTATTTTTGTACAGACGTCTAGGCATATTTTATAATTTATTCTGCTGTTGTCACTGCCAGAGCCATGAGGGAGTGTTTCTATCTTCACTGTGAGAATCCAGCAGACTTCCTGCAGGTAAAGTCCCCCAAAAGATGTGGTCTCCTATGACTGCTGACCCAAGGCATTTCTCACTCCCACTCTCATGCTAGTCTAAACTGATCCTCTCACAATTCATCCAAAGTACTTTTTAAGTGTTTCTACCAGTTTATAGTTTCAGAGTCTTGCTCCAAGTAGATAGCTCTCATCTCTGACTCTGGATGATCCCTTCTCTCCAGATTTTTGTTTTGCCCTGAAATTTTAGTTCTCCGCTGGGGCCACAAAAAGCAATTGAGTTTCAGTTTGTTCTGCTTTTTCTTGTTGTGAGGATAGGAGTGTGATTTCCAAGCTCTTTACACATCACAATTGAAGCAGGAAATATTTAACCACTTTTAACTTACTATGATTACCTCTCTTTGGATGAATGAAGTCCAGAGAGCTCATATAATTTGCCAAAGGACAGGTTCTGGAAATTTCTGAGTCATAAGTTGACCTCAGATAGTCTGATTCTGGTAGCCAAGATCTTAACCACTATGATACACTCCCTCCATGCTATATAAAATAACGCAATTAAATATGTGAACAAAACTATGGTGAGCAATGAAAAGGAGTGACAAACCTTGGGAACAAACTATTTAGGAAAGTTTCACGAAAGAGGCAACAATTGAGATGGTGCAGGGAATGAGGACTTTAGTAGGCAAGGGAGTATAGAAACTTTTAAGCAAAGAAATAACAGGTTTAAAGACAGAGATATTTTAAAAGAATGCAATTTTCTCAGAGTAAGTCATTGAGATAGAGTTTATATGGTCAGGCTACTCATAAATCTAGAGCTAGGTTCTGTGCCTTGTTAAGGGCTATTCTAGGAGCTGTGCATGTCATTAATATTGTAACTGACAATCAAAAGGAGTTTTTTTAAATAATAAATAATTCATTAGTAAGATGGCCCACAATAGATGGGTAACAAGTAATTATCTAAAAGTCTGTAACTGAGGCAAGAATAAAATATGAGGGATATGTTTTTAGGTATGAGAGTATTTATATATAATATTTGATTCTGTTGTGGACAAAACTAAAGCATCAAAACACAGTCTGTCAAGATGCTGATGTAAATCTCTCCAAGCTTTTTGTTGCTACCTAAAGTTCTGATGAGCACTGACACCTAGGGCAAATGACTTTTATGAGAATTAATATGGTTTGGATGTTTGTCCTCTCCATATATCATATTGAACTGTAATCCCCAGTGTTGGAGGTGGAGCCTCGTGGGAGGTATTTAGATCATGGGGGTGAATCTCTCATGAATATCTTAGTGCCATCTCCTTGGTAATGAGTAAATTCTTGCTCTGATAGTTCATGTGAGACCTATGTTGTATAAAAGAGTGTGCCAACTCCTCCCCTCTCTCTTATTCCTTTTCTCACCATGTAATATGCAGGCTTCTTTCTTAGTCTTCTGCCATGATTGTAAGCTTCCTGAGGCCCTGACCAGCACTGAGCAGATGTTGGTGCCATGCTCCCTGTAGAGCCTGCAGAACCATGAGCCAATTAAATCTCTTTTCCCGTAAATTACCCAGCCTCCAGTATTTCTTTATAATGGTACAAAATGGACTAACACAAATATTTTTCTGTGTGTTTTTACTACTGACATCAAAGAGATTTGAACTAAAAGGTTAGTGTTTATTGCTTACATAATTATTATGATGATTTATATAAAATATGTCCTATTACAAAAACTTTATTTAAAATTCAAAAATGATAAGCACTATACATAACTTCAAAATATTTCTATAGAAAATGATTAAACATAATCACAGTTTCAAGAAAAGGAATTTAAACAAACATTAGGCAACATACCTCCAGAATGCTCTCTTTTATCCAAGCACACTTGGGACTTAGTGCAATCACCAAGTTACATATAAGGAGAAACCTATTTAATTCATTTTTCTCTAAATTCTAGAAAAAGCTTTAGGATCATTTGTATACCTCTCAGCAATGTTCTTCCAGATGACATTTCTTTAGATTAACTTATGGCAAGTGGAATTTTTGTTCAACTCTTTACTACCTGGCTACTACACTGGCACTCAATTTTCTCCACAATTTTTATACTTCTGCATATCTGTATTGTCATTGTTTATCTATGTATCCATGTTAACCTTAAATAAAAATGAGACTCAAAGGGAAGAACATGACAATTGCTTGCAACCTTGGATGTGGCTACCTTTATCTCCCTCTCTTTAACAGGAAGCCTAATATCTAAATAATTAAACAAGATACACTGGTGTTCCTACCTTCTGGTGTCAGAAATATTGGCTAGTGTTAGGGATGTTGGCTAACTCCTTTACTCTCACTCTTTAGTAGCAATTTAAATTAGGAGGAAATTACACACAAAAATGTTGAGCACATTTTATTAGATTGTTCCCTGAAACAATCACAAGAAGAGTTGTGAGAAAGAATTATCCTTGACTAGAATCAGGCCACCTGATCATTAATCTATTGGACTAGAACTGTTCTGAGCAAGGGACTCCAACTTCAGATTTTCAAAATGAGAGTGAAAAACCAAAACCAGGCAAGAAAACAAAATCAGTAACACCCAAAAGAGCTGAAATAGAGTAAAGGATATGGACAGAAATAGACATAAAATGGGAGCACATGAATGATGAGGGTGGGAGGTAAAATAGAACTACAGGGAAAAAAAGCTATCTCTTAAGTAACTACCCTTAAAAAAATCAAGAATCGAATTCAAAATATGGACAGTTAGTGTCAGAGATACCACCCGAGGGGGTCTGTTGTGCAGACCCTGACTCAGCAGCAGATGAATAAAGTACACTGACACACAGATATTATGCTTTGACAGTTTGACTGAGTGTGTTTGGGTGGCTTACAGGCACCCTAGAGAGTGCTGTAAAGAGATAGTGGCTGCCAGCCCTCCCCAGCCAATGAGACTTGCATTTATTCAGTAGTTTAATTGACAAAGGCTTGAGTCAACACCACTGGAGGTTAAAGATAAAAGGACAGGTTCCAATGCTCAAAGTAAACACCATTAGTGGGTAATGTCCCTGGTTGACCTCCTCCCAAGAGGGCAAACAGGCTCAAAGTTTAGTTTTAAGACCACATGAGTAAACAAGCTAGCTAGGTAAACTCCTCACATTCCCTTGTATTTGTGCCCTAATCACTCTGGCTGCATTCAGCCAAGAACTATAGAAAAAACCCTAGGCCTTCCAAAAGGATTTGAGACTAAATTATATTATATAACTTTCTCTGATATCTTTCCCTTAATATTTTTGCCACCACCCTGAGTTAATTTCCACAAGTTAGGAAGAATTGCTCCATTCTTTGTGTCTCTGTCTTTGTTCCTCTCTCTGTGTGTTGATACATGTGGGAAAATGCTCATTTTCAGAAAAGGGAAGCCATATGGCCAAACTAAAGCTCAAAAGAAAGCAATATTTTAAGCTCCATTGGACTAGCAAGACTCTATACACAATCATCATTAAAAAGCAAATAATAATAACAACGGCTCCATTAGCAATGTAAATTTTAATTAGTTTATGTTTTTGTAAATAGCAAGTTTGACTTAAGTGTAAAAACAACAAAAAAGAAATTATAAGGCAGAAAAAAATCTCAGCTGATATCGACAATGTTAGTGAAACATGAATAGGGAACAAAGGGAAACTCTCAAATTATTACATTGTCTAATGTGAAAAAAGTTTGTTTGGCTGTTGAATGGTAAAGAGTCCTCAATGAGTACTATCTGAAATCTATGCTATAACATATAATATACTCATTGCATAAGTAAATATTTGATGTGTCAAATATTAAATAGACTACTAAGGGTAATGTGAAGCAATTCTGTGAAATTCCAGAAAACTTCCAAAGGATAAGCAAAAGTTGTAAAAATTTAAAGAGATGTGAGTATGATGGGTCTAGCAGCCTTTATCTGCTCAGAGGATTTTGTAAGAATAAATGTATTAAAAAAGTAAATTTACTGCATATCTCATCCTACAGTTTCTGTAGTTATAATGAAAATCATTCAAATGAATATTTGATAAATGTATAAATGAATAAAGATGAATAAATGAATGGAAATGGATCATAAATACTAAATGTGGAAATTAAATGAATAATTCCCTTGAATAAATCAGCTTTGCTACAGTTTGCTAGGAAGCTATATAGAGCAATACCATCTAAAATGGTAACTTTTAATAGATTATAGTAAATAATTTATCAATACAAGAAGTATATACATTTATGGCTATAATCAATATGCTCTAAATGTACTTTTTAAATATTCTGTCCTTTAAGTGCATTAACACATTATATGTAAATAATATGTTTTTCACAGAGATAGATTAATCAACATTTCTATCAGTAATTCTTTAACATTGAGATGACTTACGTTCCTGGGAGTAGGAGAAATCCTTTTCCATGTGTTTTCGCCTCAGAACATTAAACAAATTAGCCTAATTACCCTCCTCTTACTTTCATTCTTATTCATCTGGAACATTTTCAATTGTCCTTTCTATGACTATTTTTGGATTAGGTCACAATAAACCACACTATATAGAATTATATATTATTAACCATATTACTATAGAATTTAGAATTAAGAAGTATTTGGTGTTTAACTTTAAGGTATCCAAAAATTTCTTGAATTCTTAATCTTTTAAAAAGGGAATTATATATAAAACTCTCGTTTTTAAACCACAAATAAAGATGGTGATGGGAATTATAGGAAAATAAGGCTCATTTGTATTTTGTTACAAATAGTTACAATGTAAACTATTTGTAAATAGTTTAAGGTTTTATATATTTAAGTTTCCAGAGAAAAAGATAATCTTTTCATGAACAAAATTATCAGATCTTGCTCAAATAAATAGAAAATGCTTCTTCTGTGTGATCAGAAGAATGATTATTTGTAGTTTAAGAAGTATGTGCCACCCTGCCTGGCTTCTTTCTACTGTCTTCAGCACTTTCTGAGGAAGCTTCTAAACCACTCATAACAGCATGAACTAGCATTAACTATGTTTATGCAGATACTGTACTAAGCCACTGTACATGGGTTATTGTATTTTAATCAACATTCAACACATGTTTGCTGTGTGCCTAAAATATGCTATTGTCTATCCCAGGCTCTGGGGATTCAAAAGAAAAAAAAGGTTAAAAAATAAAAAATAAAAAAATTTGTTTCTATAACCATGAAAAGTTTAAACAACTGAAAAATAAAAAGCTTTTTTATACTTCAAATCTTAATATAATGAAGTGCTTAAAGTACCAATTCATGTTAAATATTGCAATGGTAAATATTACCCTGATTCATCCTGACTCATTGCCAGTTCCTAATTGGTCACTCTAAACTCTTAAAGTTTTAAATTCTAGTTAAAAACAATAAATCTTACAAAGTTCTAACTATTAATCTAGCAAATTGGAATGTATGTACTATACCAGGGTAGGTAGTGGGAAACTTTATCTTGTACCAGATGTACAATTGGCTAACTATGTAATTGCAAAAAGATTTTATAGGTTTTGTCTGAATGATACATGTGCAAAATTATCTATACATTTATAAAAGGGGGTTTATTAATTTGTTTTCTAGAACTGTGATTTTTAAATTTTAATTATATAATTAATACATATAAGAAATATATAGCAAGTATAAATTAAAATGCTTAGCAATAATAATTCCCTTGAACACCCTCTTAAGTTAACTAACATTATTAACTTAATAACTTAATACCTAGCATTAGTAACTTAATAACTTAATAAAGAGCACTTTAATAGTCTTGGATTTACATGTGTTCCTCCTCAAGCCTTTGCCCTCCCTCCCCTCCCTCTTGTTTATCATTCTTTTGAAGACTTAACAAACAGGTTTATCATATACGTTTATCTCCCTAAAAGATAAGTTATTTCTTTTTGCTTTCAAATTCCACAAAAGTAACATACCGTGTTATTTTTTGAACACAATATTTAGCTATAGTTTATTGATTTGTAATTTGATATTTTCTTTATTATCTGAATATACTTTATTTACACTTCCAAGAAGAAATGTTTCGGTGATTTTCCTCATTATTTCATTTAGCATATATTTATTGAACATCTTCTAGGTGTCAGGCGCTGTTTTAATAAAAAAAGAAAACAGACAATAAGTTTCCCAGTTTTCATGGAGCTTATCTTGTGGTGAGATAAACATCTTGTATGTTTCACATAGAAACTATTTGTCATAGACTATCCATATGTTCTGACTTATCACTTAACACAAAATATTAACATTTTATTAATATTATATATCTTTTACATGTAGTTAAACATATTTTCACACAAATCAACAGTATACAAGAGCTGATCACATCCTCTCCAATAGTTGGTATTACCTGACTATAAACATCAGTCCATCTATTGGATGAGAAAAAAATTAATTTTCATTTTCTTATAACAACTGAGGTTGAACAATCCTTTTAATGTTTAATCATCATTCATATTTTCTTATTTTGATAAAATAGATGTTCATGGCTTAATCTCCTTTTTCTATTGAATTTTGTCATCTTTATGCTAACTTAAAAGTCTTTCATGAATTCTGAAAAATAATACTTTGTTGAAAATATATTCCCATTTATATGACATCCTAGCAGACAAAAATACATCATTTTTAAGTAGACAAATTTGTGAAAATTTTATTATAGGTTCCTTAATAAATTGTTTAGGTAAACTTTTCAATTCCAAAGTCATGAAGATATTATTTTAAGTATTTCAAAGTTTTGTCTTGATGTCCTTTCTCTGGCTAGAATAAAGTTTTGCATAAGAAATAAAATAGACACTAGATTCTATTTATTTCCTCCATATGGGCAATGAGTTATCCTAACGTTGTTTAACAAGAAGGTCCCTGCAATCTTCATGAATTTTCAATACTACCTTTTGTCAAATATTAGGGCTTTAAGAGGTCAAATATTAGGGTTTTAAAAGGTTAAAAAATTTGGTCAGTTTTTTTTAATCATTTGCTTACTCTAGTAAGAGTATACCTTTTAGCTGAGCATGGTGGCACATGCCCATAGCCCCAGCTATTCAGGAGGCTGAGGTGGGAGAATCACTTGAGTCTGGAAGTTTGAAGCTGCAGTGAGGCCTGATCATGACACTGCACTCTAACCTGGGCAAGAGAGGAAGACTATCTTAAAAATAAAAGTATAAATCTTGATATCTGGTATGGCAAGTCACTTTATCTTTTTCAATAGTGTTTTGACTATTCTTGGTCTTTTGCTTTCCCATCTGTATTTTAGAAGAAAAGGGTATTTGGAATTTTATTTGAATCACTTGAATCTGTAGATTTTGAAAGATTTGATAATCACTGCAATTTTAAATTAATGAAATTTTTCCTATACTTTTATTAGTTTTTCTTCATGAATGTTAACTATTTTTTAGATATATGTAAGTTTGAAATGTTTTATCTTCCTGAACTTTTACCAAAATATGATGATACATTTCAGCCCTAATGCTCTTATTCTTTATTAATTTCATGTGTATGTATTCAAGTGCTAGAAACTTGGGATCCAACACAAAATAACAGAGCACCACACATTTGGATCATTCAAATATTTCTTTATGGCTAATTCATTTGTTGGTTATATAGTGAGACAAATTAGCAGAAGAAAAATATCATAGGGGGACCCAAAAGACATGTTAAGAAGATTAAACTTTTATCATTTAGTTGTGATGACAACATAAAAATCTTCTATTTTAGCTACTTTGAAATATATATAACAATGCAATTTGCTATAGTCACCCTACTGTGTCACCAAAACTTATTCTTCCTGTCTGACTGTAACTTTCTATCCATTGAATAACCTTCCCAGGTACCTCTCTCCCCTCTACCCTTCCAGCCTCTGGTAATCACTATTCTGCTCTCTACTTCTATGAAAAAAACATTTTTGGATTCCATATATGAGTGAGATCATGTAAGAAATAATGAGCTTAAAGTGAAGAATAAGCAATTTCTCTGACTTGATTATTACACTATGTATACATCCATTGAAACATCATATAAATATGTGCAAATATTATGTATCAATTATAAATAAAATTAAATAAGTAAATAATATGGTTTGGCTGTGTCTCTACCCAAATCTCAACTTGAATTATATCTCTCAGAATTTTCACATGTTGTGGGAGGGACCCAGTGGGAGATAACTGAATCATGGGGACTGGTCTTCCCATGCAATTCTTGTGATAGTGAATTAATCTCACAAGATCTGATGGATTTATTAGGGGTTTCTGCTTTTGCTTCTTCCTAATTTTTCACTTGCCACCGCCATGTAAGAAGTGCCTTTTGTCTCCTGCCATGTCTCTGATGCCTCCCCAGCCATGTGGAACTGGAATGTCAATTAAATCTCCTTCTTCCCAGTCTCAGGTATGTCTTTGTCAGCAGTGTGAAAACAGACTAATGCAGTAAATTTCTACCAGTAGAGTGCGACATTGCTGAAAAGATACCTGAAAATATGGAAATGACTTTGGAACTGGGTAACACGCAGAGGTTGGAACAGTTGGGAGGGCCCAGAAGAACACAGGAAAATCTGAGAAAAGTTGGAACTTCCTAGAGATTTGTTGAATGACTTTGCTCCAAATGCTGATAATGATATGGACAATCAGGTCCAGGTTGAGGTGGCCTCAGATGGAGATGAGGCACTTGTTGGGAATTGGAGCAAAGGTGACTCTTGTTATGCTTTAGCAAAGAGACTGGCATTATTGTGCCCCTGCCCTAGAGATCTGTGGATGTTTGAACTTGAGGAATATGATTCAGGGTATCTGATGGAAGAAATTTCTAAGCAGCAAAGCATTCAAGATGTGACTTGGGTGCTGATAAAGGCATTGTTTTATAAGAGAGGCAGAGCATAAAAATTTGGTAAATTTGCAACCTGACTGTGATAGAAAATAAAAACCCATTTTCTGGGGAGAAATTCAAGCTGGCTGCAGAAATTTGCATAAGTAGCAGGGTACCAAATGTTAATCGCCAAAATCGTGAGGAAAATGTCTTCATGGCATGTCAGAGGTCTTCACAGCCGCCCCTCCCATCACAGGCCAGGAGGCCCAGGAGGAAAAGTGGTTTTGTGGGACAGGCCCAAGGTCCCTGTTCTGTGTACAGCCTAGGGTCTTGGTGCCCTGCATCCCACCTGCTCCAGCTGTGACTGAAAGGGGCAAATGTATAGCTTGGGCTGTGGCTTCAGAAGGTGGAAGCCCCAAGACTTGGCAACTCTCAGCTCATGGTGCTGAGCCTATGGGTGCACAGAAGTCAAGATTTCAGATGTGTGGAAGTGTCTTTTGTCTCCCACCATGATTCTGAGGCCTCCCAGCTATGTGGCATGTAAGTCCAATTAAACCTCTTTTTCTTCCCAATCTTGGGTATGTCTTTATCAGCAGTGTAAAAACTAATACATTAAATAAATAAATAATAACAGTTCAAGAAGGTAAAACAAATAGAGCAAAGTAAAACTTTCTGAAAACTCTGTCTGCCTGGCTTTGCTGTGGCTACATAAATGCCACTGAAGGTGTAATCAAGGATCATGCCACTGTGGCTCCTCTATCTGCCCAGGAAAAGTTAATATGCATATTTTATCAACATTATTTAATGACAATTCAGTTTCTACACTAGTCACTATTTCCATTTTTCAATAGAAATTTTTTTTATAAAACCTGATTTTTCTCAAGATTTATACTTTTCACTGGAGCCCACTCCCATCCCCAGTGGTGATTCTAATAGGCTTATAGTTTACTTAGTCTTTTATTTTATAGTAGTTGGTTCACAAATGGGCACGTGATTCAATTCAGATCAATGCAACTTGAACAGTGTTTTCTGAGGCACTTTTAGAAGCTGTTTTTGTTCTGAAAGTGCTTGGGGTTGGGTGACTAAGGACTGCTCTTCTCCTAGACATTTTTTTTTTTTTTAAACCAGATATGAGACCTGAAACTACTGTAACTATCATAATACCTGCCTCAGGATGAAGGGATCTGAAGAGGAGCAATGGGAATGATATAGAAATAGAGCAAGAATCACTGGATTAAACTAATATTCAAAGCCAATCCCACCTCTGGACTTTCACTCATGGGTTCTTATAAAATTTCTTATTTTTATTTTATTTATTTCAGCAACTGTCCCTTTTCTGTGATAGGTACCCCAGTGACTGGTCCTCTGGCCCTCCCCTGTGAGGAGTGAACTCAAAGGCCAACTTGAGTTCTACTTTCCACAGGATGACTATTCTACAGAAAGTTTATGATGGTTCAAATTACACTTTGTCAACTTTACAATGGGTTAATCCAGGCATTAAATGCCTTTTCAATTTATAGTATGTTTTTTTAAATTTTAAATTTTTATTGCATTTTAGGTTTTGGGGTACATGTGCAGAACGTGCAAGATAGTTGCATAGGTACACACATGGCAGTGTGTTTTGCTGCCTTCCTCCCCTTCATCCACATTTGGCATTTCTCCCCAGGCTATCCCTCCCCCATTCCCCCCAATAGACCCCAGTGTGTAGTAGACCCCCTCCCTGTGTCCATGTGTTCTCATTTTTCTCACACGCCTATGAGTGAGAATATGCAGTATTTCCTTTTCTGTTCTTGTGTCAGTTTGCTGAGAATGATGTTCTCCAGATTCATCCATGTCCTTACAGAGGACAATAACTCATCATTTTTGATCGCTGCATAATATTCCATGGTGTACATGTGCCACATTTTCCCAGTCCAGTCTATCATCGATGGGCATTTGGGTTGGTTCCAGGTCTTTGCTATTGTAAACAGTGCTGCAATGAACATTTGTGTGCATGTGTCCTTATAGTAGAATGATTTATAGACCTTTGGATATATACCCAGTAATGGGATTGCTGGGTCAAATGGAATTTCTATTTCTAGGTCCTTGAGGAATCGCCACACTGTCTTCCACAATGGTTGAACTAATTTACACTCCCAGCAACAGTGTAAGAGTGTTCCTATTTCTCCACATCCTCTCCAGCATCTGTTGTCTCCAGATTTTTTAACGATCGCCATTCTAACTGGCGTGAGATGTTATCTCAATGTGGTTTTGATTTGCATCTCTCTAATGACCAGTGATGATGAGCATTTTTTCATGTGTTTGTTGGCCTCATGTATGTCTTCTTTTGTAAAGTGTCTGTTCATATCCTTTGCCCATTTTTGAATGGGCTTGTTTGTTTTTTTCCTGTAAATCTGTTTGAGTTCTTTGTAAATTCTGGATATCAGCCCTTTGTCAGATGGGTAAACTGCAAAGATTGTTTCCCATTCTGATGGTTGCCGATTCACTTAGTGACTGTTTCTTTTGCCGTGCAAAAGCTGTGGAGTTTGATTAGGTCCCATTTGTCTATTTTGGCTTTTGTTGTCAATGCTTTTGATTAGTTTGACTGGATGTAACCTCATTATCAGTCCAGGAGCATCTGCACATATCTAGTGTTTATTTTATTTTAATTGAATTACCCATTGATATATAATATTTTGTATTTTAGGGTATTTAAAATTTAGTATTTAACTTTTATACAAAGGAAAGTTACACATTTTTTCATTTGCCCCAAATCAGGCTGGTGTATACTTCTTTTGCCAGGGAGGTTATTAAAAGTGCCCCTTATATTACAAAAATTGTTCTAATTTATATGATAAATTATATAGTCATCAGGACCTGCTTCAGAGGTTTACAAACTGTGCAGCAGTGCAGAAACCGATGCTCAGAAATGTTCTCCTCGGTTCTGGGCCCAATGACAGAGAAGATTAGGGTTAGCTCAACAAGTTTCGGGGCAGAAACTCATAAACCTGTGAGATATTTGACTTCTTCTGTAATTTCTTCTGTTTTGTTTCTGTGATTCAAGGAGTGTGACATTAAATAGAAAAGTGAAAAACCCCGTGGCAGGTCAATAGAAATTGTGAAAGAAAATTTTAAAGCTTCTTTTCTTTCTTTCTCTTTCTTTCTTTCTTTTTTTTTTTTTATTTTGGAGCAAGGAATTTCACATTCTCATTTTGCAGTGGACCCTTGAAATTTTGCTGTTGGTGATGATTATCATTCTAATATGCATGACGATGTGACATGACAGAGTCTGTTGTCAATCTCACAATAACCAGAGGAGGGCCAGGTATAGAGTTTAGACAGCAGGGCCTCCATGATGCTCAGCCTTGAGGCTATCCTTGACATGATGCTTTGCATGAATGACAATATTGCTCGCTGGAGTTGTGTAACGTAAGACCATTAAGATTCATTTACAGAAAAATATTCTTACTGAGAAAAACAATTTACAGATAATAATTCTAAACCTAAACAAAAAATTATTTGCTTTTCATATATATTATTTTTAAGTTTCCTGTAAAGACTCGGTGATGCAGTTAGTTTTAGTCAGTTAAAGTTTTTAGCACTCAAGGTTGAAGTTGTAAATATAATTTATCTTGGATTCCTTATAACTTAGAACTATTATGATTTACTAAAACATATATTACTAACACTGAAGTACACTTAAATTATTTTCATGGCTATAGAAGATAAACCCTTTGACATGAATGACTTTCCATCATGATTGCTTCATAGCTGAGAAATCCAGTGCCACTATATTTTCATCTATCTTATTAAATGCAGATGGTCCCTGACTTACAATGGTTCAAATTACAGTTTGTCAACTTTACAATGGATTTATCCAGGCATTAAATGCTTTTTCAATTTACAGTACTTTTTGACTTATAATCAGTTTGTCTGGATATAACCACATTATAAGTCAAGGAGCATCTGCACTTGCTAAATGCTTATTTTATTTTATTTTCATTGAATCACCTCTTGATTTCTAACATTTTATATATTAGGGTATTTAAAATTTAGCATTTTAACTTATATATAATACACTTTTACTCATTCTAATAACTTCAAAATTTTAATGACCAGTCTAAGAAGGAAAGTTTAGTAAGTTCTCTAAAAATCTATGTAACTTCCCCAAGTGCAGAAAGACCAAATAATAAAGAAACTCACTGTTTCTTTATAGAAAAGCAGTCTTTCGAAGTAGATACTATAGTTTGGGGGTTTTGGGGGGAGTAGGTTAAAAAATTACAGCATTTTTTGTTTAAAAATAAAAGATAAATAGATAGCAGGTGAATACTCCTTACACTTGCTCTTGTTTTAGTAAATTGTAATATTTCCAAGTTATAAAGAATCCAATATATATTCCATTTACAACGTTAAAGTTAAATGCTAAAACAATTTGTTAATTGAATAAAAATAAAAGCATCACTAAATCTTTAAATGACTCTTAAAAAGAAGATATATATATATATATATATATATATATATATATATATATATATTCTGTGAATCAACTTACAACAGGAGAATACTAGCACTGTTTGAAACAAAGTGTTCTCCACATGATATATGTTAATTGAGTGATGTGGTTTGGCTGTGTCCCCACCCAAATCTCATCTTCAATTCCCACATGTTGTGGGAGGGACTACGTTTCTCCCACAAGGTAATTGAATCCTGGTGACTAGTCTTTCCCATGCTGTTCTCTTGATAGTGAATACATCTCATGGGATCTGATGGTTTTATAAAGAGGAGTTCCCTGCAGAAGCTCGCTCTCTGCCTGCTGCCATCCATGTAAGATGTTACTTCCTCCCTCCTGCTTTCCACCCTGATTGTGAGGCCTCCACAGCCATGTGAAACTGTCAATCCATTAAATCTCTTTCTTTTGTAAATTGTCCTGTCTCATGTATGTTTTATCAGCAGCATGAGAACAGATGAATACAGTAAATTGGTACAAGTAGGGTGGGGCACTGCTGAAAAGATACCTGAAAATTTGGAAGGGACTTTGGAACTGGGTAACAAGCAGAAGTTGCAACAGTTTGGAGGACTTAGAAGAAGACAGGAAAATGTGGGAAAGTTTGGAACTCCTTGGAGGCTTATTGAATGGCATTAACCAAAATGCTGATAATGATACGGACAATGAAATCCAGGCTGAGGTTGTCTCAGATGGAGATGAGGAATGTGATGGGAACTGAGAGTAAAGGTGACTCTTGTTATGTTTCAGCAAAGAAGCTAGAGGCATTTTGCCCTGCGTTAGAGATTTGTGGAACTTTGAACTTAAGAGAGGTGATTTCAGATATCTGGTGGAAGAAATTTCTAAGCAGCAAAGCATTCAAATCATGACTTGGGTGCTGGTAACTGCATTGAATTTTATAAAGGAAGCAGAGCATAGAAGTTCAAAACATTTGCAGTCTGACAATGCAACAAAAAAGAAAATCTAATTTTCTGAGGAGCAATTGAAGCTGGCTACAGAAATTTGCACAAGTAAAAAGAAGCTGAATGATAATCCCTAAAACAATAAGAAAAAGGTTTTTAGGACATGTCACAGGTCTTCACGGCAGCCCCTCCTATCCATCATCAGCCCAGAGGCCTAAGAGGAAAAAAGTTTTGTGGACTGGGCCCAGGGTCACCATACTGTGTGCAGCCTAGGGACTTGGTGCTCTGCCTATCAGCTGCTCCGGCTGTGGTTGAAAGGGACCAATGTAGAGCTCAGGCCTTAGCTTCAGAGAATGTAAGCCCCAAATTTTGGCAGCTTCCATACAGTGTTGAGCCTGTGAGTGTGAGTGTACAGAAGAAATCAAGAACTGGAGTTTGGGAGCCTCTGCCTAGATTTCAGTAGATGTATGGAAATGCCTGGATGTCCATGAATAAGTTTGCTGCAGAGGTGGGGTCCTCTTGGCGAACATCTGCTAGGTCAGTGCAGAAGGGAAATTTGGGGTTGGAGCTCCTACACAGATTCCCTATTGGGGGTACTGCCTAGTGAAGCTGTGAGAAGAGGGCCACCTTCCTCCAGACCTTGGAATTGTAGACCCACTGACAGCTTGCACGGTGTACCTGGAAAATCTGCAGACACTCAGTGCCAGCCCTTGAAGGCAGCCAGGAGAGGGGCTGTAACCTGCAGAGCCACAGAGGTGGAGCTGCACAACATCATGGAAACCCATCTTCATCAGCATGACCTGGATGTGAGACCCAAAGTCAAAGGAGAACATTTCGTAGCTTTAAAATTTGACTGCGTTGCTGGATTTCAGACTTGCATAGGGCCTGTAGCCCTTTGTTTTTGCCAATTTCTCTGTTGTGAAATGGCTATATTTACCCAATGCCTGTACCTTCATTGTACCTAGGAAGTCACTAAGTTCCTTTTGATTTTACAGGCTCATAGGTGGAAGAGCCTTGCCCTGTCTCAGATGAGACTTTGGACTCCAGGCTTTTGAGTTAATGCTGAAATACGTTAAGACTTTGGGGAACTGTTGGGAAGGCACTATTGGTTTGAAATGTGAGGAAATGAGATTTAGGAAGGGCTGGGGGCAGAATCATATGGTTTGGCTGTGTTGCCACCCAAATCTCATCTTGAATTCCCATGTATTATGGGAGGGACCAGGTGGAAGGTAATCAAATCATGCCAAGTCTTTTATGTGCGGTTCTCATGATAGTAAGTCTCATGAGATCTGATGGTTTTATAAAGAGGAGTTCCCCGGCAGAAGCTCTCTCTCTCTTTGTCTGCTGCCTTCCATGTAACTTGCTCCTCCTTGTCTTCTGCCATGATTGTGAGGCATCCCCAGTCATGTGGAACTGTAAGCTTGAGTTAGAATCTCACCTCATATAACTTAATTGGAGAATGATAAAGGTCATTAAATTTCAGGAAAGCTATATGAAAAATTGATAGGATAATGGAAAAACAGGGCAACAGAAAAAGGTGATACAGGGATACCTCTGCAACAAAGAAAGCAGACCTAATTCTATTTGGAAAGTTTTGCAAAATTTAGAAAGTAATAAAGGGGACGCCATGGCAAATATATTTCCTTTTCCTGTCTAAAGCCTCCATCACATTTCTTGCATCAAAATAAGCATTAGTCATCCCATCCTTTTTGGACAGAACAAATCAATCAGTGTTTTCCATGAATAAAGTAGATTATGTTTAATAGTGCATCTAGAAAAGAAAATAGAAATTCTTTTTAAATATATGGATTGCATTTAAGTTATTTTTAATGGACATTAATTTTTTTAAAGAAAGGCAGATACAGTTTAGAATAGAACAACCTAGAGTTACTGAAATTCACTCACATTTAGTTTTTTTACATTTCTCCATTGTTTGGAATAATGTGAATAGAAACATATCATATACATACGTATATGCTATATATGTACCTGACTGACGTCTTTTGTAAGTGTTAAAGACTTTTCTGAACTCTTGCTTTTGGTTATAAGAATGCAGTGTTTAAATGTGCATTTGATATATATCAGTAAGTCCAAAGGATCCTGCACTGAACTCAAACATGGCCCCTCTAAACACGCGTGTCTCTCAAGTCACCTGTATATCCATGCACTTGGCATAAAAGGAAATCAGTGGAAGAAAGATTAAAAACCCTAATTCTATGATCTACCAAATAAATAAAAACAAGGAAAAAAAGCATTCTAATTATTGTTTATGTTAAAACTTGGAAGTGTCTGACAGGAGACATTTAGCTAAAGCCATTTAAAATACGCCATTATGACAAATTCATTTTTTAAGTTATTGATTTAGAAATTATTATTTTTTAGAGGAACCCCTCACAGTAAATTATGTTTCATGTGAGCAGGGATCACAGTTTTCTTGTTTAGCTCTGTAGTCTAGGCCCTAACACAATTCTTGAATAAATAAATTCACCTACATTGAAAATACAGATTTATTCGTAAATAGCAGAATGATAGTAGTAAGACTTGCCTGACAATTTAAACACAATAACAAGAATAAAGATGGACTAGAGATATTTAATGTGTTTATTATTGGATATCTCAATATGATATTTATAAAAACTAATCAGCAAAAATAAGAGCATTGTTTGACATTTTTAATACTTTGTTTTGTTGTTTTAATTTAACAGTTGATTGCTGATATATAATAAGTTCTAGTCTAAAAATGTGATTGAACACTTTAGTTTATATTTATAAAAGTCTTTTACCGCACAAACATAACAAGAAATACTTTTAAAATGACTATATGTTTAATCTAGATATCAAATACCAATTTGTATTTTTCCACTAAGAAAAGCCATTATTTGAGAACAGTTTTAAACAAGATATAACTTTTAAATTATTAATGTAGCAGACAAATGACATTGGGGAAATAGATCTCAGAATATTTTTTACATTGAAAGTCAGAATTACCACAGCTTCACTACCATTTCGTCAGCTTTAGAAAAAAAAATGTTGATGTTTAAACTCTTTTATGAATGCCAAGACTCACTATTTAAACATTCAGCCATAAACGATTGCTAAAAACTGACACTGGGTGATATTTTCCTTCTCTTGGAAGTGTGTTTGATCTATAATATTAAATTTTGTTAAAAGCAAGGCATATTTTTGCAAGGGTTTCATTATGCCAGCGATACTTCACATCAGACTTGTGTAATATTTGTTGAGCTAATCAATTTTTCTTTAAATAAAATTCTTGCTTTTTCTAGTTTAAGTTATTCATATAGAAACCTTATTTTAAAATGGGTGACATAGTTTGGCTGTGTCTCCACCCAAAATCTCATCTTGAATTGTAATCCAAATGGAAATCCCCACATGTTGAGGGAGAGTCCTCATGGAAAGAGATTAGATCATAGGGGCAGTTGCCCTAAGCTAGTTTTATGACAGTGAGTGAGTTTGTATAACATCCAATGGTTTTATAAGGGCCTTCCCCCTCTTCTCTCTGTACCTTTCTCTCCTGCTACCATGTCAAGAAAGATGCGTTTACTTCCCCTTCCACAGTGATTCTGTTTCCTGAGGTCTTCCCAGTCATGCAGAACTGTGAGTCAATCAAACCTCTTTTTTTTTTTTTTTAAATGAATTACCCAGTCTTGGGTATTTCTACATAGCAGCATGAAAACAGACTAATTCAAAGAACTAGTGGCTGAAAAGAGGTAAATATTTTAACATCATCTTTATTAAAGAGTAAAAGCTTACTTATCATTTTCCTGGACTGATTTTTTTATACTCTTGGAAAGGCTCAGAACTCTAAGGAGAGACCTATATTTCTCTTAATATTACATTAGCCAAGAATTAGACATATAACAGTAGAATTACGTCACCAAATAAACACCAGTTAATAATTAAAATATAGTTTCAAGGTATCTGTAAAAATGACATTTCTTTATGTAAAAATATAATTATCCCTATATAAATTCACAGAGTTTAATACCTGGGTACCCATAATTATTCAGTCAATGCTCCAATAAGATGCTGCCTCTGTAATTAAACTGTAAGCCATACTGAAACTCTTCTTCCTTGATTCTTCACCAGTTGTAATGGTATAGCATCTTCACCAGTTTGAATGGTATATCCTTTTCATTCATTAATTTCTCCTTTATAAGAACTTGGTATAATTTCATGCTGCAGTGATCTGACCCCAGTTTCAGTTTGCCAGTTTTCAAAGAGCTTTCATCACTTACCACCAATTGTGGACAAGTTATTTAAGCTCTCTGTATCTCACTTTATGTATCTATTAAATAGAGATTAAAATTATATAGTCACAAAATTATTATAAAGATTATGTAACCAAGAGCATAAAAATTTTAGATAATACTCAACACATAAGAGGATTCAAGACTTTATTACCCGTATCAGAGCCTTTTAATGTTATTTTCTTCATAAAGCCCACTCCACAATGTTCTCGCCTTCTTTTGAATACTTACTGTATTTCTATACAGTAGCATATAATCTGTTACTCATGAATTAATTCTCCATATTCAAGTCTTAGTATGAAATAAATTGCAAAATCCTTAAGGACCACTTATCTTATTTTACTTGGTGTTTATATTTTACAATGTTTGGGCAAACAGTATCATTGAAAAGTTATAAAACTACTTCTACTAACAATAAGAACAATATTATCATAACCAAAATAGGTAGCATTTATTAAGCATATACCAAGCACTTTAGCCCTTTCATGCTTTTAAATCTTACTACAATAGTAAGATAGATAGATCTTATTTTCACTTTCCGTTCACCCACGAGGGAACTGAGGATTTGGAAAGGTTGAACAACTTGCTGAACATCGCATACTTACGGATAAATGTCATCATCTATAGACCTGCACAAGTCACATGATTTCTGATACCACTTTTATCAGCCTCAGAACTTCTTAATCCTGAATTATGGCATAAACTCTTCACTTTTATGTTTGTCTCACCTTTCTCCAATCAGTTCTGAATAGCACCATATGTCAATTTCCTATAGTATTATGGAGAAAGGTGGTAATAAATTTAATAAAGAAGTTGGTAATAAATTTGAAGGCTATTTCTCTGTAGAATCTCCACAGGTATTTTTTCTTCCCAGTTAAAGAAAAGTGGAAATAAAACTAAAGTCTATGAAGACTATATAAATGTTTACATATTTTTTAATTTGTAATTTATTTTTATTATATTCATGTAATAATTGCTTACTAAGGTGAATTTCTTTCAGGCTTTATTTTCAAGCCTTTTAACAACTTGCTATGGAATACAATAATTTCATGGAATTGTATGTTTTGATGAGACTTTAGAGATGATATAGTACAGTATCATTATTTTGTCAATGAGGAAACCAGGGCTAAAAGAGCGTTCTTTTTTATGTGCTGTAGTTAGAACGACACTGCTGCAGTGGTGACCCAAAAGTACGAGAACTACAAAAAAGTTTATTTTCCCATATTTATTGTAGTAGTCTGTATGTGAAAGGCCTAGAGATCATCAGGGAATCTCTCCTCTGTTTTTTTAGAGACCAGGTTTCTGTTCTCTTTGTTCCAATTTTACCTATAGTATTGTCATCTTCTGCATGGTAGAAGCTGAGACACTGCCTCAAATACATTCCTAACAACAGGACATGGATAAATGTGTCCTAGGATGAAAGGCTTAGACCCAAAGGGGTCTATGACACATCCAAGTCACATTCTATTGAAGAGCTTAGTCACACAATTACACTTAACTTTAAGGGAGACTACACAATATTTTCTAGGTGGGCAATCATGTACCTAGAGAAACATTTGCACTCAAAGCTAGATTTTCATCAATACGTGAAAGTTTAACCATGCCACAGGAACACGTGGATATAAGATCAATCATACCAAATCACTATTTATACTGCTTTGTGTTGAATAAACATACAATGCTAATGTTTTACAGTCTGTGTCAGTCCAATGTTCTCATTTTCTTGCTAATATTTTATATAGCTGTGTTGGTGCTATTTGTTTTCTGCTGAAGTTTTTGAGAATAAAAACACTGTGTCTGTTAAAATTATTCTATGTGATAAGGACAATTGATTTTGTAGGGAGTCACATTGTAGGAGATTTATTTTCTTTTATGTAATTAAGGTATACAAATACAAATGAAATATATTCATAATATGCACTTGGTGCTATTTTTGGACACAAAGAAGATAATAAAAGCATTCAAGGGATTGCATCTATAAGAAATGTCCATGTTTTTGAGTTGTGGACTATAAGTAGACTCTATATGCGTGAGTTGCATAAAAAGTTTCATCGGTAACCATGGTGAAGTGAATTGTTCACATTTGGCAGGAGATCACTGTGAATCAGTCAGAAGTCTACTTTGTTTATACTCTTTTTCTTCTGGAAGTGATTCTTTATAATGTCTTGGTTTCACAACAAAATCTAACCATTATTAAACTTAAGCAGTTCAAACTTAGATCATTATTTTCATTTTGCTTTTACACTGTAAATAATTGATCTACAACTTCTGGTGCCACAGCTGGAGACCGTCACACAGTGGCATAGGGGATGCTGTGCTTAGATCCTTTTGGCCTCCTTCTACATATATATTCCTTTGTTGGGTAAAACCTTTTGGATATAACACAAAGGCAGTTTCTAGAGTTTGTCATTTCACCCTTAAGTCTCATTTTAAACTCCCTAAAATTGCTTATCAAAAATGACTGATTTTATTTGTCACAGTGTTCTAATATCCATATGATATGTAAGTAAAATAAGAATGTAGACAAAGTATAAATGATAATTGAAAAATTGCATAGAACTCTGAAATTGTATATGACTTGTACTGGAAGTACATCATTGAAATACAAATAGTAGAAACAATGCTGTCATAAAGCGATGTATATTGCCTACATTTTTTATAAATTTCATCAATTACGAGAGCTGAAGTGATGAATTCTAATTGAATGTCTGTGCAAAGAATGTTAACTTTTATTTATTTTTATTTTTTTTCTTAAAATGTTTTTTAATACGAAAGTTTGCCTCTTACACTAAAGCTAGGTAGGGTATATAAAACCATTTTCTCATTGTATAAGGGTACGTATCTGATAATCATAAAAAAATATACTTATACAACACATTTGCTGTATTAGGTATGTTATTTTAGACAAGCATTTAAAAAATACACTGTATGAAATTTTTTTTTTAATTTATTTATTTTTATTGCATTTTAGGTTTTGGGGTACATGTGCAGAACATGCAAGATAGTTGCATAGGTACACACATGGCAGTGTGTTTTGCTGCCTTCCTCCCTTCACCCACATTTGAGATTCCTCTCCAGGCTATCCCTCCCCAGCTCCCCCACTGTCCCTCCCCTATTCCCCCCAATAGACCACAGTGTGTAGTATCCCCTTCCCTGTGTCCATGTGTTCTCATTTTTCTCACCTGCCTATGAGTGAGAATATGTGGTATTTTGTTTTCTGTTCTTGTGTCAGTTTGCTGAGAATGATGTACTCCAGATTCATCCATGTCCTTACAAAGGACACAAACTCATCATTTTTGATTGCTGCATAATATTCCATGGTGTATATGTGCCACATTTTCCCAGTCCAGTCTATCATTGATGGGCATTTGGGTTGGTTCCAGTTCTTTGCTATTGTAAACAGTGCGGCAATGAACATTCGTGTGCATGTGTCCTTATAGTAGAACGATTTATAGTCCTTCGGATATATACCCAGTAAAGGGATTGCTGGGTCAAATGGAATTTCTATTTCTAGGTCCTTGAGGAATCGCCACACTGTATTCCACAATGGTTGAACTAATTTACACTCCCACCAACAGTGTAAGAGTCTTCCTATTTCTCTGCATCCTCTCCAGCATCTGTTGTCCCCAGATTTTTTAACGATCGCCATTCTAACTGGCGTGAGATGGTATCTCAATGTGGTTTTGATTTGCATCTCTCTAATGACCAGTGATGATGAGCATTTTTTCATGTGTTTGTTGGCCTCATGTATGTCTTCTTTTGTAAAGTGTCTGTTCATATCCTTTGCCCATTTTTGAATGGGCTTGTTTGTTTTTTTCCTGTCAATCTGTTTGAGTTCTTTGTATAAATTCTGGATATCAGCCCTTTGTCAGATGGGTAAACTGCAAAGATTTTTTCCCATTCTGATGGTTGCCGATTCATGCTAGTGACTGTTTCTTTTGCCATGCAAAAGCTGTGGAGTTTGATCAGCTCCCATTTGTCTATTTTGGCTTTCATTGCCAATGCTTTTGGTGTTTTGGTCATGAAGTCCTTGCCTACTCCTATGTCCTGAATGGTTTTGCCTAGATTTTCTTCTAGGGTTTTTATGGTACCAGGTCTTATGTTTAAGTCTTTAATCCATCTGGAGTTAATTTTAGTGTAAGGTGTCAGAAATGGGTCCAGTTTTTGCTTTCTGCACATGGCTAGCCAGTTTTCCCAACACCAATTATTAAACAGGGAATCTTTCCCCATTGCTTGTTTTTGTCTTGTTTATCAAAGATTATATGGTTGTAGATCTGTTGATTTGCCTCCAATGCCTCTGTTCTGTTCCATTGGTCTATATCTCCGTTTTGGTACCAGTACCATGCTGTTTTGATTACTGTAGCCTTGTAGTATAGTTTGAAGTCTGGTAGTGTGATGCCTCCCGCTGTGTTCTTTTTGCTTAGAATTGACTTGGCTATGCAGGCTCTCTTTTGGTTCCATATGAAATTCATGGTGGTTTTTTTCCAGTTTTGTGAAGAAATTCAATGGTAGCTTGATGGGGATAGTGTTGATTCTGTAAATTACTTTGGGCAGTATAGCCATTTTCACGATATTGATTCTTCCTAACCATGAACATGGAATGTTTCTCCATCTGTTTGTGTCCTCTCTTATTTTGTTGAGCAGTGGTTTGTAGTTTTCCTTGAAGAGGTTTCTTACGTTCCTTGTAAGTTGTATTCCTAGGTATTTTATTCTCTTTGTAGCAATTGTGAATGGCAGTTCATTCTTGATTTGGTTCTCTTTAAGTCTGTTATTGGTGTATAGGAATGCTTGTGATTTTTGCACATTGATTTTATATGCTGATACTTTGCTGAAGTTGCTTATCAGTTTCAGGAGTTTTTGGGCTGAGGTGATGGGGTCTTCTAGGTATACTATCATGTCGTCTGCAAATAGAGACAATTTGGTTTCCACCTTTTCTATTTGAATACCCTTTATTTCTTTTTCTTGCCTGATTGCTCTGGCTAGAACTTCCAGTACTATATTGAATAGGAGTGGTGAGAGAGGGCATCCTTGTCTAGTGCCGGATTTCAAAGGGAATGCTTCCAGTTTTTGCACATTCAGTATGATATTGGCTGTTGGTTTGTCATAAATAGCTTTTATTACTTTGAGATATATTCCATCAATACCAAGTTTATTGAGCGTTTTTAGCATAAAGAGCTGTTTAATTTTGTCAAATGCCTTCTCTGCATCAATTGAGATAATCATGTGGTTTTTGTTTTTGCTTCTGTTTATGTGGTGAATTACATTTATAGACTTGCGTATGTTGAACCAGCCTTGCATTCCTGGGATGAATCCTACTTGATCATGATGGATAAGTTTTTTAATGTGCTTTTGCCATCGGTTTGCTAGTATTTTATTGAAGATTTTTGCATCTATGTTCATCATGGATATTGGCCTGAAATTTTCTTTTTTTGTTGAGTCTTTGCCGGGTTTTGGTATCAGGATGATGTTGGTCTCATAAAATGATTTGGGAAGGGTTCCCTCTTTTTGAATTATTTGGAATAGTTTCAGAAGGAATAGTACCAGCTTCTTTTTGTGTGTCTGGTAGAATTCGGCTGTGAACCCATCTGAACCTGGCTTTTTTTGTGTGGTAGGCTCTTAATTGCTGCCTCAACTTCAGACCTTGTTATTGGTCTATTCATAGTTTCAGTTTTTTTTGGATTAGGCTTGGGAGGACACAGGTGTCCAGGAATTTATCCATTTCTTCCTGATTTACTAGTTTATGTGCATAGAGTTGTTTGTATTGTTGTCTGATGATGGTTTGAATTTCTGTGGAATCTGTGGTGATTTCCCCATTATCGTTTTTTATTGCATCTATTTCATTGTTCTCTCTTTTCTTTTTTATCAGTCTGGATAGTGTTCTGTCTATTTTGTTGATCTTTTTGAAAAACCAGCTCTTGGATTTATTGATTTTTTGAAGGCTTTTCTTGTCTCTATCTCCTTCAGTTCTGCTCTGATCTTAGTTATTTCTTGTCTTCTGCTAGGTTTTGAGTTTTTTTTGATCTTGCTCCTCTAGCTCTTTCAATTTTGATGATAGGGTGTCAATTTTGGATCTCTCCACTCTTCTCATGTGGGCACTTATTGCTATATATTTTCCTCTGGAGACTGCTTTAAATGTGTCCCAGAGATTCTGGTATGTTGTGTCTTCGTTCTCATTGGTTTCAAAGACCTTCTTTATTTCTGCCTTCATTTCATTGTTTATCCAATCAACATTCAAGAGCCAGTTGTTCAGTTTCCATGAAGCTGTGTGGTTCTGAGTTAGTTTCTGAATTCTGAGATCTAACTTGATTGCACTATGGTCTGAGAGACTGTTTGTTATGATATCAGTTGTTTTGCATTTGCTGAGGAGTGCTTTACTTCCAATTATGTGGTCAATTTTGGAGTAGTTGTGATGTGGTGCTGAGAAGAATGTATATTCTGTAAATTTGGGGTGGAAATTTCTGTAAATGTCTATCAGGTTTGCTTTTTCCAGGTCTGAGTTCAAGTCCTGGACATCCTTGTTAATTTTCTGTCTGGTTGATCTGTCTAATATTGAGAGTGGAGTGTTAAAGTCTCCCACTATTATTGTGTGGGAGTCTAAGTATCTTTGTAAGTCATTAAGAACTTGCCTTATATATCTGGGTGCTCCTGTATTGGGTCCATATATATTTAGGATCATTAGCTCTTTTTGTTGTATCGAACCTTTTACCATTATGTAATGACCTTCTTTGTCTCTTTTGATATTTATTGCTTTAAAGTCTATTTTATCAGAGCTAAGAATTGCAACTCCTGCTTTTTTTTTTTTTTCTCTCCATTTGCTTGGTAAATCTTCCTCCATCCCTTTATTTTGAGCCTTTGTGTATCCCTCCATGTGAGATGGGTTTCCTGGATACAGCACACCGATGGGTTTTGGTTTTTTATCCAATTTGCCTGTCTGTGTCTTTTGATTGGTGCATTTAGCCCATTTACATTTAGGGTTAATATTGTTATGTGTGAATTTGATACTGGCATTTTGATGCTAGCTGGCTGTTTTGCCCGTTAGTTGATGCAGATTCTTCATTTTGTTGATGCTCTTTAGCATTTGGTATGTTTTTAGAATGGCTGGTACTGGTTGTTCCTTTCTATGTGTAGTGCCTCTTTCAGGAACTCTTGTAAAGCAGGCCTGGTGGTGACAAAATCTCTGAGTACTTGCTTGTTGGCAAAAGATTTTATTCTTTCTTCACTTATGAAGCTCAGTTTGGCTGGAAATGAAATTCTGGGTTGAAAGTTCTTTTTTTTAAGGATGTTGAATCTTGGCCCCCACTCTCTTCTGGCTTGTAGAGTTTCTGCTGAAAGATCTGCTGTGCATCTGATGGGCTTCCCTTTGTGGGTAATCTGACCTTTCTTTCTGGCTGCCCTTAGCATTTTCTCCTTCATTTCAACCCTGGTGAACCTGACAATTATGTGCCTTGGGGTTGCTCTTCTTGCAGAATATTTTTGTGGTGTTCTCTGTATTTCCTGAACTTGAGTATTGGCCTTCCTGGCTAGGTTGGGGAAATTTTCCTGGATAATATTCTGAAGAGTATCTTCCAGCTTGGATTCGTTCTCTTTGTCACATTCTGGTACACCTATCAAACATAGGTTAGGTTTCTTCACATAGTCCCACATTTCTTGGATGTTTTGTTCATTCCTTTTTGCACTTTTTTCTCTAATCTTGGTTTCTCATTTTATTTCATTGAGTTGATCTTCGACTTCTGATATTCTTTCTTCTGCTTGGTCAATTCAGCTGTTCATGCTTCACAAAGTTCTTGTGTTGTGTTTTTCAGCTCCTTCAATTCATTTATATTCCTCTCTAAGTTGTCCATTCTTATCATTTCCTCAAATCTTTTTTCAAATCTTTTTTCAAGGTTCTTAGTTTCTTTGCATTGATTTAGAACATGTTCTTTTAGCTCAGTGAAGTTTCTCATTATCCACCTTCTGAAGTCTGATTCTGTCATTTCGTCACACTCATTCTTTGTCCAGCTTTGTTTCTTTGCTGGTGAGGAGTTTTGGTTCTTTGTAGGAGGTGAGGTGTTTTGGTTTCTGGTGTTTTTCTCCTTTTTGTGCTGGCTTCTTCCCATCTTTGTGGATTTATCCACCTGTCATCTGAGTAGTTGCTGACTTTTCGATTGGGTCTCTGAGTGGATGCCCAGATTGTTGATGATGAAGTAGTTCCGTTACTTAGTTTTCCTTCTAATGGTCTAGCCCCTCTGCTGTATGACTGCTGAGGTGCACTCCAGGCCCTGCTTGTCTGGGGTACACCTGTAGCAGCTGCAGAACAGTGAGGGATGCTATCAGTTTCTTCTTCTGCTATCTTTGTCCCAGAATGATGTCCCCAAATGTCAGTCTGATTAGTCCTTTTTTGAGGTGCCTCTTTGGATATACAGGGGTCAGGGAGTTGCTTGAGAAGACAGTCTGTGCTTTATAGGAGCTCAAGTGCTGAGCTGTGAGCTCCATTGTTCATTCAGGGCTGTTGGGCAGGTATGTTTAGGTCTGCTACAGCAGAACTTATAAAACTCCTTTTATTTCCCTCAGATGCTCTGTCCCTGGGAATTAAGGCTTTTTGTATGAGTATCCGTTGCACTGTCCTGCCCAGCTAGGAGGCAGTCTAGTCACTATTTGTCTGCTGAGGCTCTGCCCTGCTACTGCGGGGTCCACCCTGCTGACACATGGCTCCACCCTACTGTTGTGGGCTCCACCCTATTGGTGGAGTCTCTGTTATGGCGGGTTGTCTCGGCAATTGCAGGCTGCTTCAGCAATGGGAGTGTACCTCAGTAGGGGCAGAATGCGTCAGTAGTTGCAGACGCCCCTCCCCCACTGAGCTACACTGTCCTGGATTCAGCTGAGCCCGCAGTGAAACTCTCAACCCTGAGCATTTTGAATTGCTATTTTGTTTGTTCCTGTGGGGGTGGGACCTGCCGAGCCTGATCACCTGGCTCCCTGCCTCAGAGTCCTTTTTCTCTCTCTCTTTTTTCTTTTTTAAGTTGAATGGTTGACTCTCTCACAGGTGTTTCAGTCACCTGCTGATATGGCACTGGGATCTGTGTGATTTCCTGTGCAGCCACCCACTGCACTGGCTCAAATCACGCTTCCCAGGAATCTCCTGGTCTGGCTCACTGTCCAAGTCCTGTTTAATCAGATGGATATGTTAATCTGCCCTCCCAAATCTCAGATTGCCAGTTTAACAGGGCACCCAGACCAGTGAGTTTTGTGCGGGGTGCCGCTGCGCTGCCGTGCCGGCCGAAAAGGCTGCACAAGTTGAAAGGGCTGCGCTGGTGTCCTGTGTCTCTCCTACACCTGGGAATTTCCCCATTCTGTGGGCAACAAAGATCCATCTGAAAATGCGGCTAGGACTCACCCTCTGCACCTTCACTGAGACCTGCAATCCTGAGTTGTTCCTCAGAATGTTTACTTTTAAAGACACATATGCATCCAATTGACTTAAGCAAATACATATTAATTATCCATTGTCAGTTCTGAAATATGAGTGACTTGAATTTGAATTATGCCTTAATTACTTACCAGAAATATGAGTTTCTTAGTTCTGTTATATACGTTCTCCAATTCTTAGACTTCTTTTCTGGATACCCAGAAAAACAGTACTTAACTAATACATTCTTATAGGAGGGAGAAACTCTGTTTCAAGAAGACAAAAGTATATAAAAAGTGGCTAATACAGCTACATATGTATAGTATGTTCTCAAAAAAGAGAGTGTTTCCACTCCGTTACTGCTCCCATCTTATTCTAAGCAAAGACGAAGTCATTTACCTCTACATTCTCCACAGTGTCTACTTAAACACTTTGTATAATAGAAAGATGTTGGTTCAATTTATCTGAATCTGAAATAGAAGATGAAAGAAATATCAGGATAATTCAAGAGAAAACATTTCCCTTGGTCTCTATTACCTGATACATCAGGTGAAATTTCTATTTTTATTTTTTTTTTCTGGCCTGAAATATCAAGAAATAATCCTAAATCCTTCAATTTCATTTCCGTACAAAGACTCAGTCTAAGATGAATATTTATGGTTCTCCTTGGGAACTAAAGTATTTTGGCAGTTAGTCAACTCACTAGATTTGCTATTAAAACAGCACAACTGACTCAGCAATTTCATTCAAGGTGCAGGTTCGCCTACTGTTGTAAACCTCCAGCAATAGCCTGGAAAAATAAGCAGAAATTCACTGGTTCCACCAGTTATATAGCCATTAGGAATAGGCTTCATAGTGACTTGAAATGATTTTCTTAATTGTAATTTCTCCCTTTTTCATTATACTTGATCCTTAAATTATAACTGAGTACCTTCCTTGAGTTCATTATGACAGGCCTCATGGAGGCCTTTAAGTATACATAAAGAAGAAAACAGATGTTAAATCTCTTTCTCACCTACAATACAAATAAAGACAATGAACATTTAGCACACTAATGTCAGCTAAATTTGCATGTACACACACACCAACACACACACAAGCATTTTCTCTCACACTTTGTGTAGATTTTTATTTCTAACTTGAAAGACATTTTCACCCCTTAAAACACGTTCATCTTATAGTTTACATATGATGTTATCTGTCACCTGACAGACTGTTATAATGTAATACTATAACCACATGCTTCATCAATTACATTACAAATATGCTTGTATGTCTTCTATACTTCTAATTAATGAGTCCATTGATATAAGGTGAACAAAGTCTTATTTTATCTTCATTCACCCTTCGCAGATGATTGTTTAAGAATGCGGGATTTGAGCAATCCATATGAAAGGGCAGTGATCCACTTCTAAAAGCCATATTATTTCTCATGACCACATGATTGAGTGTAGAAAGTGGAACTGTTTACCCCCATGGGCATTTTTATATTCTACAATAAGCGCTTGGTGATCTTATTAATCCCTAGACTTCAGAATGTTTCCAGTTGAAATAAAGTTCACAGTTCTCTTAGTTTACAATCTTCTTCTCACTACTCCTCAAAGCAGAACACAGTATTAGATAGACAGAGCTCTAAGGGACTTGTAGTCTGACTCATGACAAGGCAGAATGGAGCTCTCCCAACAAGCCATTAGGGTAATGCATTAGCCTGAACCTCTAGTTTAAACTACCTTTTCTTCATGGAATTATTTTAAGGGTACTGGTCAGGCTGTGCTAGTTACCTAGGTTGAGTTCTTACATTTGAAAATCAGGAATTAGGTGTTGGGCAATTCAGGTAAATTGATCCGCTTAGTCTTCACATTTGCATTCCAGAAATTTCATAAGAGTGACATTATTTGAGTCAAAATAAATGTAGCTATACATTTTACTCTTTCTAATAGGTAAATTTTGTTTGATTTTATCTGAATTTGATTTAGAAAATATTTTTAAATAGTACTTTTAAGTCTTTAAAAAGATATAATTCCTCATTTTTAAAGTAATTACGAATCTGATTATTTAAAGCCTAGTGGACAATTGATTATAGATGAAATGTCTGCTATTGAACTATGGTAGTCTCATAAAAGTTTTATAAAAAGAAATGCTGCCACCTTTTGCGAGAATTAGTGAAGAATTACCTCCCTTTGAATATGGGTTGACTTAGCGACTCAAATCTCATAAGTCTAATGTGGCAAAAGTGATTGTGTGTAACTTCTGTGATTAAGTCATAAAACACACTGTGGCATCTTCCCTGCTGTCTTCCTTAGTTTACTCTTACTGGGAAAAGCTGACTGCCTTGCCCTAAAGATACTAAAGATACTCAATTGAGTCTATGGAGAAAGCCACTGAGTAAAAAACTGAGGCCTCCTGCTAGAGTCAGCAGTGAGTGGAGGACTCTGATAGCCACATGAGTGAGACATTCTGGAGGTGGTTGCCCAGCCTCAGTTAAGCCTTCAGATGACTGCAGCCCAGCTGACATCTTAACTGCGAGCTCATGGAGATGCCTTGCTAACAACCACAAATTTATTTTCATCTCAGAAACTGTGCATTAATGAGTGTTTATTACTTTAAACCTACATAGTTTCTTTTGTAGCAATGACTAACACCATTTTTAAGAATTCTTCCCATGCACTGATTTCCACCTCTCTTTACTAAGCCTGAATTTTAATGTAGTAGCTGACCAAATGCTTTTCAAAATACTTTCTCAAAATTATTTTCTATGCTCTGTATGGCAAGGAAATCACTAATTGACTTAGCTCACACATACCTACTGCATCTCCACCCTTCCTTGTCCTGCTTCAAACTCATCTGCACTGTTCACACACTAGAGAAGACGCAGCAAGGTATCATCAACTTTTGGCATTAGAATAAACTGTGAAGGAAATCTACTTTAACCCATAAATCAACTAATCAACATAGGAAATAGACCATTCATTCCAACACTCATTTTCTGTATTTAAACTCACAATAACTAAGCACTAGTCTTTTGTTTGCAGATAGTTCTCTGTCCTAGAAAATCTTCTTTTACATTAATAGTTTTGATGCTTTGAAACTAGTTTAAATTTGAGCACAGCCATAGAGGACAAGTCTACTTCCTCTGTACCTAACAGTTCTTCCCTTTAAAACTCAAGATTAAGGATCTGTTTTAACACTAGCATGAGGCAAATTTCTTTTCTTATTAATTAATTACTCTTTAACTTATTCATTAATTCACTTGCTTAACAAAATCTTATTGAATTCTTATTAAATATGTCACTCTTGTTGCTCAGAATTCAACAATGTACTCAAAGACAATTTAGTCAAATAAAGGAAGTGATCTATGTAATTCAAATATAAATGTTCATTGCAAAAAGTAAATCAAAACATGAGGTCATTTGCTACGTATTTCTGTGAAGAAAAAGGTGAACATAGCAGGTCTAAAAATGCTATTCTTAGAATATCCTGATTATGTGGTCAGCTTTTGGCTGGCATCTGGGTTTTTTGAGGGTCCCACCATTTTCAGAATTCTGTAGTAGCTCACTGTACCTAAACTGTTTGTACAAACATTATGATTTGTTCAGATCATGTGCGTTTCTTCTGAGAATCTAGAGTTTGGGTACATATTAAACCGAAGATGTTTATGTGGCCAGTCTCCAATAAAAATTCTGGACAGTTGACCTCTTCTGATGAGATTCTCCAGTAGACAATATTTCATGTATGTTGTCACATTAATTGCTGAAGGAATTAAGCATGTCTCCTGTGACTTTGTTGGAAAAGGACTTTTTAAATCTTAGCCTGATTTCATTCAGATTCATTCTATGTACACTTTCCATTGACTGATTGTGCTTTGTTTCATTTTGTTGTAATAAATAGTAGCCATGAATACAGCTATACACTAAGTCCTGTGAGTTCTTCTAGAAAATCAATGAACTTGGGGATGGTTTGGGAAGCTCTATCTTCCAGCACATCCTCTATCCTTGAAATGACTTTGTCAATTCAAATTAAACATCCTACTAAGAAAACTCTCTAAATCATCATCAGGTAAGTTGCTGAAATATGTGTTATCTTGTCTGGAATATTATTTTACATGTCATGATGATTTATGTGACTAAATAGTATGATTTAGTCACTTTATTTTTTCAAAACTCAATCATTTTTTATTGAAATTCAACAATATGTAAACTAGCATCTACAGTCTTGAAGAGCTATAATTGAATGATAAAGTTTGAAGATATTTGTGATTTATTTGAAAAGGAAAAGAGTTTGAGATACTAAATAATGAGAGCCTCATTAACATTGTTCTTGGTGAAAGCATGCTAGTTCTAATAAATTACTGCTTTGTTTGCTTATCCTAGCTCTTAATGCATTCTAGAACTTGGCATATGGTTTGAATACCTCTAATTTTTCCACATCTCAATATGCCCCATCAAATATCCCAATGAATGGTTTTAAATTTCATTTGAAAGTGTTTCATAACTTTCACTAATTTAGGAAGTTAGTTCCTTATTAAAATCTAAATTGATAAAAATTTACCACTGCCAAAGTATAAAAAGCCCACACTGTCTAATATCTTTTTTTTCTTCTTCTTCTTTTAGGAATGTAAATCTTTTTTTTTTTTTTTTTTTTTTTTTAGGAAAGTAAAGCTTTTATTTTTTAGGAATGTTGAATCCAAATAGGAGGTCATATCTCCCACTTAAATGGGTAGAACACGTTTTCTTTCATTCTTTTTTTTTTTTTTCAACACAGCAGACCTCATAGCTGAGGGCAGAAAGCACAACTGAAGGTCCAGAGGGCCTCTCTGCAAATGAGAAAACATGCTTAGTCTTCAGGGCTTTCTGATAGTTTTAAAGTAAATAATAAACTAGAGGTCTAAGTAATAGAGTTTCAAAATAATAAAAAGAGGTCTAAAATTCAAGGGATATTTAAAATGTTAACATTTTCATAATCAAGCATTTTCACAATCATATGTGATTATACATAAACAAAGCAAAATGCAATGAAATATTGTTATCCACTAGAAAGTTTGTGTCAAAGGTAAAATCAAAATTTGAGACTGTAAATTTTAGACCTGGACCAAATGTCTCTCCCATGCAGGAAGGATCCTTAACAGAACACAGAAAACACAGATATGCAAATTGCTGCATTGAGCCTACATGCAAATAGCTTCATTGAGCCTAGATACTCAGAAATTTACATTATTGGATGATTCTAACCTCTGTAAAAATCAATCAGTGTTAGGCTAAGGTAATTAAAGCAAAGTTTAAGCAATAGCATGTTTAAAGAAGGATAATGGTCTCCAAATAAAAATAAAAGCCTTGAAACTACCAAAACTTATCTTGTAGAACAATAGCAATGCGGTTCACATAGTACAAGATCAATCAAGCCTGAAAGGCAAATCCATATCAGTTCAGAATTGAATCACCAGCTCAGTGTTCTCTATGGTTCCTGGTTGACACAAAACTGGCAGTTGGTATCAGAATCTAAAGAACAGGATTTATAACCAGCCATATACTTCTCTGCTAAAGTTAAATGTTACCTGATGTGGATACAATTATTATTTTTAAAGATCTGTTTTTATTTTTGTACTCTTCAACTTTAAAACTTCTTTTGAATATCATAGACTATAGAGAGTTTTGAACTGAATACAGCTTATCTCAAAGCCATTGCTGTTTGTATTACATTTTCTTAATTATCCTTCAGCCCCAAATAACAGGCCAGCCACTTACTTTTACATTCAATCACTAAGTATTTATTTAGAACCTCCGAGGTTCAAGAACTTCTCTAGTTGCCATAATTGTAGAAATGCACAAGACACATGCTTGCCCTCAAATGATCAAAAATAGTGTTTCCCATCCTGAGAGAGAAAAATATGTGCCAGAGAGAATTCACGCCAGAAGCCTGAAGGAGGGCTCCTGTCTAAAACCAGCACTATTGCAGGAATCTTCTCTGGAGCAATGACACTTAAATGAGGGTTAACTATTAGCAGTTTTCTAGGGGTAGAAAAGAAAATGGACATTATGCATGAGGACATTGAATAGACAGAGAATGAGGCACACAGTTTGGAAGATGACTATTGCTTTAAAAACTTATCAGTTAAAATAATAGAGGCCAAATATTGAAGGAGTTTGATATGGTTTGGCTCTGTGTCCTCACACAAATCTCACCTTGAATTGTAATAGTGCCCACATATGAAGGGCGGAGCCAGGTTAGACATACTTGTCATGGGGACAGGTTTCCCTAGACTGTTTTTTTTTTTTTAAATTTTTATTGCATTTCAAGTTTGGGGGTACATGTGCAGAACATGCAAGATAGTTGCATAGGTACACACATGGCAGTGTGTTTTGCTGCCTTCCTCCCCTTCACCCACATTTGGCATTTACCCCCAGGCTATCCCTCCCCAGCTCCCCCCCAACTGTCCCTCCCCTATTCCCCAAAATAGACTCCAGTGTGTAGTACCCGCCTCCCTGTGTCCATCTATTCTCATTTTTCTCACATGCCTATGAGTGAGAATATGCGGTATTTCTTTCTCTGTTCTTGTGTCAGTTTGCTGAGAATGATGTTCTCCAGATTCATCCATGTCCTTACAAAGGACACAAACTCATCATTTTTGATTGCTGCATAATATTCCATGGTGTATATGGGCCACATTTTCCCAGTCCAGTCTATCATCGATGGGCATTTGGGTTGGTTCCAGGTCTTTGTTATTGTAAACAGTGCTGCAATGAACATTCGTGTGCATGTGTCCTTATAGTAGAACGATTTATAGTCCTTTGAATATATACCCAGTAATGGGATGGCTGGGTCAAATGGAATTTCTATTTCTAGGTCCTTGAGGAATGGCCACACTGTCTTCCACAATGGTTGAACTAATTTACACTCCCAGCAACAGTGTAAGAGCGTTCCTATTTCTCTGCATCCTCTCCAGCATCTGCTGTTTCCAGATTTTTTAATGATCACCATTCTAACTGGCGTGAGATGGTATCTCAATGTGGTTTTGATTTGCATCTCTCTAATGACCAGTGATGATGAGCATTTTTTCATGTGTTTGTTGGCCTCATGTATGTCTTCTTTTGTAAAGTGTCTGTTCATATCCTTTGCCCATTTTTGAATGGGCTTGTTTGTTTTTATTCCTGTAAATCTGTTTGAGTTCTTTGTAGATTCTGGATATCAGCCCTTTGTCAGATGGGTAAACTGCAAAGATTTTTTTCCCATTCTGTTGCTTGCCAATTCACTCTAGTGACTGTTTCTTTTGCTATGCAAAAGCTGTGGAGTTTGATTAGCTCCCATTTGTCTATTTTGGCTTTTGTTGCCAATGCTTTTGGTGTTTTGGTCATGAAGTCCTTGCCTACTCCTATGTCCTGAATGGTTTTGCCTAGATTTTCTTCTAGGGTTTTTATGGTGCCAGGTCTTATGTTTAAGTCTTTAATCCATCTGGAGTTAATTTTAGTGTAAGGTGTCAGGAAGGGGTCCAGTTTCTGCTTTCTGCACATGGCTAGCCAGTTTTCCCAACACCAATTATTAAACAGGGAATCCTTTCCCCATTGCTTGTTTTTGTCTGGTTTATCAAAGATTATATGGTTGTAGATATGTTGTGTTGCCTCCGATGCCTCTGTTCTGTTCCATTGGTCTATATCTCTGTTTTGGTACCAGTACCATTCTGTTTTGATTACTGTAGCCTTGTAGTATAGTTTGAAGTCTGGTAGTGTGATGCCTCCTGCTGTGTTCTTTTTGCTTAGAATTGACTTGGCTATGCGGGCTCTCTTTTGGTTCCATATGAAGTTCATGGTGGTTTTTTCCAGTTCTGTAAAGAAATTCAATGGTAGCTTGATGGGGATAGTGTTGATTCTGTAAATTACTTTGGGCAGTATAGCCATTTTCACGATATTGATTCTTCCTAACCATGAACATGGAATGTTTCTCCATCTGTTTGTGTCCTCTCTTATTTCATTGAGCAGTGGTTTGTAGTTTTCCTTGAAGAGGTCCCTTACATTCCTTGTAAGTTGTATTCCTAGGTATTTTATTCTCTTTGTAGCAATTGTGAATGGCAATTCGTTCTTGATTTGGTTCTCTTTAAGTCTGTTATTGGTGTATAGGAATGCTTGTGATTTTTTGCGCATTGATTTTATATCCTGAGACTTTGCTGAAGTTGCTTATCAGTTTCAGGAGTTTTTGGGCTGAGGTGATGGGGTCTTCTAGGTATACTATCATGTCATCTGCAAATAGAGACAATTTGGCTTCCACCTTTTCTATTTGAATACCCTTTATTTCTTTTTCTTGCCTGATTGCTCTGGCTAGAAATTCCAGTACTGTTGAATAGGAGTGTTGAGAGAGGGCATCCTTGTCTAGTGCTGGATTTCAAAGGGAATGTTTCCAGTTTTTGCCCATTAAGTATGATATTGGCTGTTGGTTTGTCATATATAGCTTTTATTACTTTGAGATATGTTCCATCAATACCAAGTTTATTGAGGGTTTTTAGCATAAACGGCTGTTGAATTTTGTCAAATGCCTTATCTGCGGCAATTGTGATAATCATATGGTTTTGGTTTTTGGTTCTGTTTATTTGGTGAATTACGTTTATAGACCTGCATATGTTGAACCAGCCTTGTATGCCCAGGATGAATCCTACTTGATCATGATGGATAAGTTTTTTAATGTGCTGTTGCAATTGGTTTGCCAGTATTTTATTGAAGATTTTTGCATCTATGTTCATCATGGATATTGGCCTGAAGTTTTCTTTTCTTGTTGAGTCTCTGCTGGGTTTTGGTATCAGGATGATGTTGGTCTCATAAAATGATTTGGGAAGGGTTCCCTCTTTTGGAATTATTTGGAATAGTTTCAGGAGGAATAGTACCAGCTCCTCTTTGCGTGTCTGGTAGAATTCGGCTGTGAACCCATCTGGACCTGGGCTTTTTGTGTGTGGTAGACTCTTAATTGCTGCCTCGACTTCAGACCTTGTTATTGGTCTATTCATAGTTTTGGCTCCCTGCTGGTTTATGCTTGGGAGAACACGGGTGTCCAGGAATTTATTCATTTCTTCCTGGTTTACTAGTTTATGTGCATAGAGTTTTTTGTAGTATTCTCTGACGATGGTTTGAATTTCTGTGGAATCTGTGGTAATTTCCCCTTTATCATTTTTTATTGCATCTATTTGCTTGTTCTCTCTTTTCTTTTTTATCAGTCTGGCTAGTGTTCTGTCTATTTTGTTGATCTTTTCAAAAAACCAGCTCTTGAATTTATTGATTTTTTGAAGGGTTTTTCTTGTCTCTATCTCCTTCAGTTCTGCTCTGATCTTAGTTATTTCTTGTCTTCTGCTAGGTTTTGAGTTTTTAGATTGTTCTTATGATGGTGAATAAGTCTTATCTAATCTGAGGTTTTATAAATGGGAGTTCCCTGCATAAGCTCTCTTGCCTGCTGCTACAATTGTGAGATCTCCTTAGCCATGTGGAGCTGTGAGTCAATTAAGCCTCTTTCCTTTATCAACTACCCAGTCTCAGATATGTCTTTATTAGCAGTGTGAGAACAGACTAATACTCAAATTAAATCTCATACTAAAGATTCTCACTACCTTCAACATATTGATGAAAAGCTTTCATGTGTTGGAAGGTTAGCACATTTTGAAGGGAAGGACATTGAGGGTCTTTATACATGTAGCCCAGGAGAAGCTCCTGTACATCATGGCAGAATCCACCAAACCAGTGTGACAAATGCCTGTCTTTTACTTGCTTCAGTTTAATCCCTAGAGAGGTAACATGAGCCCTTACTGTCAGCTATGGCTTCTGGCATCTATATTTCTGGATTTGTAGTATCTCCTTTGGCCTCGGAACTCTGAAATTTTCACTGCACTTGTTCTGACATCCAGTGTGCTGATAAGAAAGCTAATGCCAGTACAAATGCTTGTATCCTTATAGGTAGTTTGCTTTTTCTCCACAAGAAGCTTTAAGGTTTTTTTTTCTTTATTGTTCTTAACTTTCAATAGGACTTTCATTAGGTAAGGATCTGTTTCATGCATAGTTATACCCTCAGCTCTTAGAAAAGCATTACTTGGTTGACATACACAAATTTTGTTGAATAAATGCATAAATAAATTCTGTTTAGAGTTTGAGTACCCATGAAATTTGAATACTAGTCTTTTTGCTGAGCCCTTAAAAATGTCCTTTCAGGAGATCTTAGATTGTTGCTAAATTTCAATTTTACCTATTGTTATCTTTTGACACTCTTTGAGAAGATATTGTACCTTCAGAATTTATTCTCTATGCATCTAAATTTTCACTTATTTTATTCTCAATTTCTTTTCTCTTTAAACTATAATCTCACAAGTTTTCTCTTCTCATCTTGTAGGCCTAATTTCTTATTTTTTATCATCAATATGTTAATTTCTAAAATATTATCTTGCTAACAGCAGAAATTTAGACATTTTCTTTCAAATATCCTTTAATCAGTGACTCCTCTCTTGCATGTGTGTGCTCTTTTGGTTATTACGATCCTTCTTATTTGTATTGTGAGTTTTCTTTAATTAGCAAAGCTTTGTCCATATATATATATATATATATATATATATATATATATATATATGTATATATATATATATATTTTTTAGATGGAGTTTTGCTCTTGTTACCCAGGCTGGAGTGCAATCGAGCAATCTTGGCTCACTGCAACCTCCACCTCCTGGGTTCAGGCAATTCTCCTGCCTCAGCCTCCTGAGTAGCTGGGATTACAGGCACGCGCCATTATACCCAGCTAATTTTTTGTATTTTCAGTAGAGACGGGGTTTCACCATGTTGACCAGGATGGTCTGTTGACCAGGATGGTCTCAATCTCTTGACCTCGTGATCCATCCACCTCGGCCTCCCAAAGATATATATATATATTTTTTTAAAGTAAGATCTAAGCTGATTAATATTGGTAGCTACAGTGAATTTTCTTTCTTTCTTTTTTTTTTTTTTTTTTGAGATGGAGTTTCGCTCTTGTTACCCAGGCTGGAGTGCAATGGCGTGATCTCGGCTCACCGCAACCTCTGCCTCCTGGGTTCAGGCAATTCTCCTGCCTCAGCCTCCTGAGTAGCTGGGATTACAGGCATGAGCCACCATGCCCAGCTAATTTTTTGTATTTTTAGTAGAGACGGGGTTTCACCATGTTGAATGGATGGTCTCAATCTCTTGACCTCGTGATCCACCTGCCTCGGCTTCCCAAAGTGCTGGGATTACAGACTTGAGCCACCATGCCTGGCCCTACAGTGAATTTTCTATTCTACTGTGTGGCCTGACATAGAATTCTTCATCAATGTGAGCATTTATGTGTTAACTTGTTAACTTTGCATTTTGAGTAAAGGAACAGGAGAGCTGGTTGGGCCACACTCCCCAAATACCATTCCAAATCCCCATCTTTCCTCAAAAATTCAATGTTTTAGAAAAATTTTTTGTCCAAAACTAAACATAGGCTGAAATTTGTCCTGGAACTGACAGCTGCTCCAGACCTCAAAACTCAGCCTTGCCAAGATTTGTTTTAATCTTCCCACACTCATCAGCATCGTGAATATAACATTGGCTTTGAAAACTAAGCTATCTTTCTGCTGAGCTTCTTTATATCTACCTTATTAAAATTTAGAAAAATGTTTGATTTTCTCAGATTTTTTTCAGTAGCTCTCTTTCATAAAGTGTCAAATAACAATATACAATTTCAGTGCATATAAACCAAATGCTTTCTCCTACCTACCTCGAGAAGAGAAGGAAAATTAGTCTCATTTTTCTATTTCTACAAACACTTGAGAAACATTTATAAATGTCATTTATTTATGTTCACATTGATAAATACCTTATATTCTTGAATGTGTACCTTCCTGTTCACTTTTACAAGTATGCTAACTTAGAACACTTTCTTAGATTTAAGATTCTCAGTTTAGGTAAATTCGACATATATCCAACAAATTTTTCAAAAAGATTAGTACATACACTGAAGAATAAAATATTAGCAGTTGTTTCATTTAACAAGCATTTTAAAGTTTCATGATTTATTATTATAGTTTGTACTTGAGATTAGTAGTGCAGATTTGAGCTAAAATTACAAATGAATTTCTCAATCATACTAGTTCTATAAGTGATGCCAATAATAATAAGATTTAAAATATCAGTCTTTATCTCAAGCCATTGTTATAGGTTTCATTTATTTATTTTATTTTTAGATTTTCCTATTTTTTTAAAAGAATTTATAGATTACATTTTTCACAAAGAAGCCATTTGATGGGCCTGTTTTTAAGTCCACTTTCGTGGTTTATTTTGCATTGGTAATAGAATCATTATTATTCTCATCACTAAAATCTAATCCATTATTTGATAACAACAAATATTCCTCACATTCTGTTTTCAACAGCTGATTTTTCTTATTTATGTTCTCAGTAGGCATATCCTCTTCACTTGCTAGAAATAAAAATTCATTCTTTTCCATGTGAGAATTATCATTCATCTGATTAATCTACCTTGATTGCCATTTCCCTCTTTATCACTGCAAATTAAGAGTCTTATTGTCTGTTACTTTTATTATTTTAATTTGGTATGTATCCTAAAGGTTTCTGGCATTTTCTGATACTTAATATACATGTAGTAGAAAACAAACACACTACCAAATGAATTGATACGCAAAGAGACTCTATCCTTAAGAGCCCCTGAAGTTGAAAAGGATAATGACTTTATTGTATTTATCACTTTCTATTTAAATGAGACCAAACTATGCCAGAGACACATTTACCTAAGCTTTATTCATTTGCCACAATATAACATAATTATTTGTCCAGCAAATTACAGATTTTATGAATGATGTACTTTTTAAACTGAAACCAAAGTAGCATCAATCTCTAAAATGAGATTGAAGAATGGATCAGTACAGAAACTGAAATTTTGTGTATGTCAAAAATACCAGTTTTGAAAATAGCATTCAACCACCCAAATTTGTTCCAGCAATATCTTTCCCTATGGCATAGGCTCATAGGCTGGCAATCTGGTTTTGTGAGTTGCTGAAACTAGCTGGAAAATGCCAGTAAACATCCCATAAAGGAGACATGATAATGTAATAATAATTCAGATAGTTAAGTTCCAAAATTGGGGCTTAGCCTGGAAGGGTTCTTAGCTTTGCCCAGGAAATCATTCAAGGGCAAGCTGGTGGTGTTAAACAGCAACTTTTATTGAAGTAGCAGTGTACAACATCTAGGTACTGCTCCTTGCGGAGCAGGGCCATCCCATGAGCAATGTGCCCAGAATAGCAGTTCAGGGCAGTCCTGCAGTCATTTTTAGGCTCAGTTTAAATTATATGCAAATTAAGGGGCCATTCATGGAGAAATTTCTAGTATAAGGGTGTAGCTTCCAGGTTGTCAGGTTATCGCCATGGAAAGGAACAGTAACTTCTGAATGTTGCCATGGCAACGGTAAACTGACATTGCACACTGGTGGGAATGTCTTATGCAGAGCTACTTCTGTTTTAGCTAGTCCTCAGTTTGGTCCAGTGTCCAGCCCTGACCACCAGAGTCACTTCCTGGTCACTCCCTGCTCAGAAGTTGGAAACAACTCCTTAATCATAAGGGGGTTGCAGAAAAGTAGAGAACCCTCTTCTGTAACTGCTTCCTGCTGAGTTTATGAGCATAGGCCCTACCTAGCACCAAAGGTGTAAAAATTTCTCAATGCCTGATCTAAGGAGTCCAGAGAAAGGAAGCATCTCTCTCCAGGTCAGCAGGTGGGATGGGTTGGAAGCCTTGTGCCAGCATTGTATTTACCTGGAAATGTTGTAATCTAGAAGACACAAACCTTACTAAGCTTAAACAAGCAAGGGCCAAAAATTAGTAACAACAAGACAGCTGTCAAAGGTCCTTAAAAAGGTAGGTAAAAAAACAGGTGAGACTTGGGAAAATACTTTTCATAGTTGACCATATATAGCTGGGGTCAGTGCTCTGGTTGTAGCCAGGTAGCTTGCTCAGAGACTTTTTGAATATTAATCTCAACTTGCCCAGATTTGTTAATATATGTGCAGCAGGTTTTATTAATAATGTCACAGACTCCACCTTTTTTCAGCTAGTAGATTATCTAACACTAATCTGTTATTGAGAACTACATTTACCAAAGAGTCTGGGGACTCTTAAATTCATTATGTCTGAGCAGTGTTGGTGGCTAAGGATTCTAGGGTTTGAATTAAATTCTTTAGGGTTGACCAGTGACAAGCAAAACCATCCCAGGGTGCTGCTAGTCTTATCATTGTCCTGATTCCTGCCAGAATTATTCTGTTCGTTTACTTCTGGTATTCTTGGGTCTTATGGGATTATAGACAGCGACCCCTGAGGAGCAAGGATGGCCAATGCACATTTACCTCATGTCCAAGTTTTGTATTTATGAGAGAAAGCTACTCTTAAAAGAACACATGACTCTCTAGGAAGTCGGGAGTGGTTACAGGGTGTGACTTTTTCCCCTTCATGGATATAAAAAAAAAAATGAGCTCAGCTGGAACACAAACAGAGACCCTACAGGGTGTGAAGTTTATCTTTGTTACCTTAAGGGGTCTATAGAAGTATTTTTCCCCTCTTCCAAGGAGGATAATTGTACCATCTTTGTTTTCTGGAAGTGGGGAGTACTCTCACCTCCCCAGACTAGGCAGACGACCCACAACATGCTTGAACTTCATGACTTGTTCTATACTATCTTCCTTAAATAACCAGTCATTTAACTCTAGAGCAAGAATTTATTATAGAAGATCTCTTCTCATATAAAATTACTGTTTTTTTATTCCTTCCTTGAAAAATAGAAAAAAAATGCATTTTCTATTCATAACATTCTTTGAATCTCTCTTTTCTACTTACAAGTTCCCTCATTCTTTGAACCTCCCTTTTAATAACTTCCAAATTAGACAAAAGTGTTTTTCCCAATGAAGATTACTTTTCTTTGGTACATTTTATATAAACATGAAAAGGAAAAAGTCCTGAACTGCCTGCCAGACATTGGCATTCTATAGACAAAATGTGTTCTACCATTTTAAGATTTAAACACAATCAGTTCACTATTCAAGCATCTATTCATATCCATTTATCTCTTCCATTTTTAACAGTGAACACCCTCCAAGTACCAAGATACCCTGAAAAACTAGTCATCATTTACAGCTATTTTAACCACTTTAAAAGCCTATGAACTTCAATGATTTACTCAGGTAAAAATCTTAAAGTTAAATATTAGAAGACATTATATTTGCTTCAAACTGGTAAGCTTTGACTAGTCTTATTTAATTTATGAGCACTCTTTTATTTATAAGCCAATTTGATAGCACGCTAGATACAGCACATATCACAAAACCTGTATATATACCTAAACAAACACATTAAGTAATTATCATGTTTTAATAAATCAAATCACCTATGCAATATAACTGAATTCAAGTTATTTACAGAATTGGCTCTCATGTACCTGGCCAAATGTTGTTTGTCCCAGTAGGTATAGAAAACAGGAAGAGGCAGAGAAGGAATCCGATAACATCAAACAAGGAAGGGAGGGGGTGAATTGCACTGCTCAAGAGGAAATCCTGGAGCCCCTGAGCCAGCAAAGAGCTCATTTAGAATTTGAGAAACCAAAGAAAAATGTTCAGACAGCTGCCTGTTTGCCACTGCAGGAAGCTGTCTGCTGGGCCAAGGGTTTGAGATTCCCAGTAAACTTACTTGAGTAGACGACTTATTGGGGCTAGTGAAAGTAAGTTATCTCTAGAATTCATACTGACCTTTTACTTTTCTTTGTCTCTTACTAGGGACAAGTAGGACATTCTCTTTACTAATGGCCCTTTTGCTTATCATATGCACATTAGAAGCTCTGGTAGGGGCACCTCAGGCTATTGAAAAATATTTTCTTTAATACCACAAGGTTTATGGACAGTACATTTAATAATGTAAAGAAAACATAGTTCTGTCTATTGATTAGTCAACCAAAAACAGTTCCTTTTTATAAAATAATTTTTTTACAGTATTATATAGGGGAATATACAGAGAAAAATGTCTGTTGAAAAAAATGTGCGTATGAGGTGCTAGGCAGTCATAAGCAGAACAGTATTTATTATACTATTCAGGTTTTAAACAGGACAAGAGAGTTAATGCCTTAATAGGAAATACTATCCTATGTCATGATCACTGATCTGATAGAAAAAGATGCTCTTTATACCACTGTCATCAGTAATTTTTCAAGTTATTTGTTTAAAATTTCTCAATAATCTAATTAATCAGGTTGCACTCTCCTCCCTAACTTCAGTAACAAATGTTCAAGATCCCAAATCTAGAATCTAGAAACATAGTTATCAAGTAAAAATGAAATGCTTACAGATAACATGGGCAAATGTATACTGAATGAGTATTTGCCATTAGGCAAATTTGTAATGGCCTAATACTTGTATTTAGGAAGTGTTAAGAAAGGAACAGATGGCTAACCAGAAAGTGACTTTTACTGCATATTGTAGAATCTGCCCTCAGTTCTGACCTGTTCAGCACATATTTTAGATTTAGATATTGATTTTGATAATGGGTGTTTCAGATATCACAAAGCTGAGAAAGTCTATATTTTGAATGGTAGAATTGGGCTCCAAGTGGATCAAATATTATAATATTTAAAATATAATAATGGTGATAATTTATATTTGAAAAAATACATGAGTCTGAGGAGAAAAATGTGACTCAACAGTTTATGAAAACAACAACAACAAAAAAAAACTATTGGCTTCAGTAGATTGTAAATTCAAGTTAGGGTATATTACTAACCTCTATATATTACATAAATATCTGAACTATTATATTAAACACTAGAAATCAACATTCTAAAGAAATGCTGTCAGATTAAAGGCATTTCTGGAGGATAACCATATTAAGTGATTAATATATTCATCCAACAAAAATTTAACAAAGTACCTATTCTATATCTACACCAATCTGATGATGAGCATGACAGATATGCATGTCTGCACTTATTGATGATAGGAATAGATATTAAATAATTAATTAAATTTACTATGGATGCTGTTAAAATCAATTGCGGAATTTGATAACAGTGTATTACAGAAAGCTCTAAATTAATTTAATCTAGGAAATCATCTGGCTTTCCTCCAACTCACTAGAGGAACCATCTGGGAGTTTCCGTTGTCATACCAACTATCTTCATAATATGTAAACCTTTCACTATTTTAGTTGCATGTTGCATGGTTATTTTACTGGTTAAGTTATCTTGTCAATTTACATTATGGCAGTGTCTATGTGCACAGAAGCAGGATATATTACATAAAACAAAGGCTGTCATTCAAGGTAGAACCCCACTTCAGGGAAAAAAAAAAGCTGAGGCAGAAAAAAATGTGGAATGGTGAGTCAAACTGAACGTAGAGGTAGCACCATGAAAACATGGCAAGTTGCTTTTTTTGAAGAATCCACTGTGTTTGTAGAATAGATCCTTTGCGGTAATGAGGAAAGTGAACACTTGGACCTTATAGCAACCTCCCAGCAAACTAGAACTTGCTTCATTCATTGTATGTTTCATGAATAACAGCACACATTTAATGATATCTGAGGTTTCACAATCTAGATATGTAATTATTATATCTGTCTTTTTTATGTTTCTCTCCAACATATTAATCTACCTTCTATAACCATTTTTGAATGGTTATAGAATTAGGTACTAGGTTATGATATGTAATATTTTCCCAAATGTTCATGATGGGTCTGTCTTAAAATGCAGTAAGATACACTTAACTGGTTTTAGTTAAAAGAATATAATTTATAAATCCATGTAAAAAGTATCATTCACATAAAAATGCATCATTTCACTATTTGCTAAAAGTGGATACTATATGAATGAAGCACTGTGAGTTCTGTCCATATTAAGTACATACACTCTTCTCTCAAAATATGTTTACATGTTACCATCTGAACAATTACTAGTGGGGAGATACCTCTGACTATCCTTACTCTAACTATTAATAAAGTTAAACATTTATCTGCATTTATATTTTTAAAATAACATTTTTCTCCTGCACTTTACCACCATTCTACTCAGTGTAGACTAGTGCCCTGCAGAGTATCCAGGAAAAGGTATATCATTTCTCTCTTTCCATATCACAGCCATAGGAGCTTTGGGATATTACTGTTAGGGATATTTGTGAATCTATGAAATCCACTCCTACAGTTTATCCTCTGCTGAGAAGCCAAAAGTAATTGAGTGATGTCACATTAAGAATTGAGAATAAAGGGCTGGGCATGTTGGCTTATGCCTGTAGTCCCAACACTTTGGGAAGCCAAAGCAGTCAGGCCACTTGAGGCCAGGAGTTCAAGAACCACCTGGCCAAAATGATGAAACCCAATCTCTACTAAAAATACAAAAATTAGACAGGTGTGGTGGTGCACTCCTGTGATCCTATCTACTTGGGAGGTTCAGGCACAAGAATCACTTGAACCAGAGAGGAGAAGGTGCAGTGAGCCTAGATTGCCCCATGGCACTCCAGCCTAGGTGACAGAGTGAGACTCTGACTCAAAAAAAAAAAAGAATTAGGAATATAATTTAATAAATTTTGAGTATATTGCAATAAGACTTTTATATATTTTTCTCTATTCCCCAAGTCAGGAAAAACCTGAGCGTCTCCAAATTCCGTGCTTTAGGAAAAGCAAAGATAGATATGTTTGGTCAAACTCTAGCAATGTGTTAAGCATTATAAAAACATTTCTGCACATTCGGTTTGTCCTTGGCTTACCTACGTTCCATCCCTTACTCAAATCCTTTATTTGCTTTATATTTTAATGTTGCACTTATTTTTAAAAGCAATTAAGCAATCTCAAATATTTTATCGATGATAGGAACAGAGAGTGAGAGAGAGATGATTGCCGTGATTACAGACAAGAACCAGACACATGATTACTATTGTAATAACGAGGTGACTTCTTTAATGCCACACACCAGTTTTTATTATTAAAATGCTATTTGTCTTAACATACCCTGGGAAAAACAATGTAACTTATGATATAGATATATGATATAAAAAATAGACTATATAATATATAATATAGTGTGAAATATATAGTACATTTTATAATATATAATTATAAATAATACAAAATTTATAATAGAATGCATAATATATAATATATAAAATGTAAAATATAAAAGATTCCTGTATTAGTGTCCACGTTGTGTGTCAATGTCTGTGTTTGTGTCTATGTCTGTGTGTATTGTGTAAATTATTTTTATTGGTCACTCAAACTGCATTTAAAAAATGGTAGTGAAAAAAAGGGCATGTAGAGATTAGAAAAATATGCTTAAATTATTGTAGCCTGGAAGAAATGACTATTGTATGAAATATCACTGGAAAAACAAAGACTGAAGACTTGAAGCAGGCATTATTCAATATAATCATACTTTTATGATCCAGTTGTAAATGCATTTTAAATTTTGATTATGACTTCTTCATTCACTTATAAATTGTCTAAAGGCCTTTTGTTCCAGCTGAGTGAATATCTTTTCTGCTTTTGTTTATATTATTCATTTATAAACTAATTGCACTCTGATCAAAGGATATTTCAAGGATGCCAATTCTGAAAACTTAATGAGAATTAGTTTAAATTATATACATATAATTGTATAGATAACACATACAATAAAGGTTACATATGATCACATATATTCATATTTTGTGTATTTGTGCATATGTTAATATTATTAAATAAAATCTGTTACTTGATGGTAGATATTTCAATTTTTTTTGTTTATTATCTTGTTAAAGTTTTTTTACTCAGGCTACATTATAAAGTTCACTTAAGTTAGGTAGTTAAATATTCCTAACAATCTGAAACTTTTTTATTATGTAACTGTACTTCTCATTTTTTTATTAAAATAAAAACTTCAGCTGAATGTAATTTAATGGATTTTAATTAAGCAAAAAAATAATTTGTGAATCAGACAGCCCACAGACATAGAATAGGTTCAGAGTGATTCTATTGCAGTTTGTTGTGGTCTGCTGGGGCCCAGTACAAGTGCTCAGTCTAAAATAATAGCATCCCATGATTTTGGTTATCAATTTCCTCCTATTGGTGAGCTTGTCATCTGGGTGAGAATGTAAACAAACCTTAGGGCTTTGGCATTACTCTCAGTTAACATCACTTTGAGTTTCTGGTCTTAACATGTCATTCGTAGGTTACTGTGTTCTCATGATCATACATTTATTTGAGTTTTTGTCATTCCAGTCAATGAGACCATTTGATATTCCATGGGTGGCTGCATGCAAATGTTTAAAACTTTTGAAATAATACAGCGCACCATGGAGACTTCTATTATGGTTATAAGGAGGATACTATGAAGAGTTTGAAGTATTTTACCTAGCCAGGGTCCCCATGAACCAAACTGAGCAAAATCAAATCTATCAAAGAATGAGTCACATGAGGAGTCTATCTGTTTTAACTGAACTAAGTAACTGAGATCTCTGTAACCTGATATATCATCCATATGCTAAAAGAAGTATCAGCAACTGTATAGATTTCCCTCTGTTCAGCCAGTAGGTAATCAAGAACAATTCTATTATTTAGCACAACATTTACAAAATAATTTAAGGAAGTCTGTTATGCAATCATAGTCATTACAGTAGAATCTGCCATATAGTCTATTATAGTCTATTATGAGAGAGAAATTTCTAATTATTGTCTTATTTATATATATTCCAAGGCATGGAAAAAAAGACTTGATAAACGATGCCCATCCAGAAGGGTGATGTCTTCTTGGCAATGTTTGCTTTAACCTATGATGTAGGTTAAGAGAAGTGGACCAATGTTATGTTCTTTGGTGATTATGGAGCAGCAAAGGTAAGATTAAAATTCCTAGCCTGACCGGGAGATTTCCAAGATGGTGTGGTAGGAACAACTCAGGATTGCAGCTCTCAGTAAAGGTGCAGAGTGTGAGTCCTAGATGCATTTTCAGATGGACCCTTGTTGCCCACAGATCAGGGAAATTCCCAGGTGTAGGAGAGACACAGGACACCAGCGTAGCCCTTTCGGCTTGCACAGCCATTTCGGCTGGCACCACAGCACACCCATACCCCACACAAAACTCACTGGTCTGGGTGCCCTCTTAAACCAGCAATCTGAGATTTGGGAGGGCAGATTAACATATCCATCTGATTAAATGAGACTTGGACAGTGAGCCAAACCAGGAGATTCCTGGAAAGCATGATTTGAGCCAGTGCAGTGGGCTGCGGCATGGGAAATCACACAGATCCCAGCACCCTATCAGCAGGCAACTGAAACACCTGTGAGAGAGTCAACCATTCAACTTAAAAAAAAGAGAGAGAGAGAAAGGATTCTGAGGCAGGGAGCCAGATGATCAGGCTCAGCGGGTCCCACCCCCCCACCAGGGACAAACACAATGGTGATTTGAAAGGCTCAGGGTCAAGAGTTTTACTGCAGGCTCAGCTGAATCCAGGATGGTGCAGCTCACTGTGGGGGGTGTCCACCACTACGGATGCATACTACCCCTACTGAGGTACACGCCCATTGCTGAAGCACCCTGCCATTGCCGAGGCAACCTGCCATAACAGAGACTCTGCCAACAGGGTGAGGCCCACCAAAGGAGGGCAGAGCCCTGTGGCAGCAGGACAGAACCCTGTGGCAGAAGGGTGGACCTTACGGTAGCAGGGCGGAACCTCAGCAGGCAAATAGTGACTAGATTGCCTCCTAGCTGGGCAGGACAGTATGATGGATACTCATAAAGAAAGCCCCAACTCCCTGAGACAGAGCATCTGAGAGAAAAAAAGGGTTTTTTTATGAGTTCTGCTGAAGCAGACCTAAACACACACCCCCAACAACCTTAAATAAACAATGGAGCTCACAGCTCAGCACTGGAGCTCCTATAAAGTACAGACCATATCCTCAAGCAGCTCCCTGACCCCTGTATATCCAAAGAGTCACCTCATAAAAGGAATAATTAGGCTGACATTGGGCGGGCATCATTCTGAGACAAAGATAGAAGAAGAAGAAACTGGTAGCATCCTTCACTGTTCCACAGCTGCTACAGGTGTACCCAGACAAGCAGGGCCTGGAGTGGACCTCAGTAGTCATACAGCAGAGGGGCTAGACTGTTAAAAAAAATTAAGTAACACAAATACTTCATCATAAACAATCTGGGTGTCCAGTCAGAAACCCAATTGAAAAGTCAGCAACTACTAAGATGACAGGTGAATAAATCCACAAAGATGAAAAGAAAACCAGCACACAAAAAGAGGAAAACACCCAAAACCAAAACACCTCACCTCCTACAAAGGACTAAAACTCCTCACCAGCAAGGGAGCAAAGCTGGACAGAGAATGAGTGTGATGAAATGATGGAATCAGACTTCAGAAGGTGGATAATGAGAAACTTCAGTGAGCTAAAAGAACATGTACTAAATCAATGCAAAGAAATTAAGAACCTTAAAAAAATATTTGAAAAAAGATTCGAGGAAATGATAACAAGAATGGACAACTTAGAGGAGAATATGAATGAATTGGAGGAGCTGAAAAACACAACACAAGAACTCCACGAAGCATGCACAAGTTTCAACAGCCAAATTGACCAGGCAGAAGAAAGAATATCAGAAGTTGAAGATCAACTCAATGAAATAAAAGGAGAAACCAAGATTAGATAAAAAAGTGCAAAAAGGAATGAACAAAATCTACAAGAAATGTGGGACTATGTGAAGAGACCTAACCTATGTTTGATAGGTGTACCAGAATGTGATGAAGAGAATGAATCCAAGCTGGAAAACACTCTTCAGGATATTATCCATGAAAATTTCCCGAACCTAGCAAGGCATGCCAATACTCAACTCCAGGAAATACAGAGAACCCCACAAAGATATTCCACAAGAATAGCAACCCCAAGGCACATAATGTTCAGATTCATCAGGTTTGAAATGAAAGAGAAAATACTAAGGACGGCCATAGAGAAAGGTCAGGTAACCCACAAAAGGAAGCCCATCAGACTCACAGCAGTTCTCTCAGCAGAAACTCTACAAGCCAGAAGAGAGTGGTGGGCCAAGATTCAACATCCTTAAAGAAAGGAACTTTCAACCCAGAATTTCATATTCAGCCAAACTGAGCTTCATAAGTGAAGGAAAAATAAAATCCTTCATGAACAAGCAAGTACTCAGAGATTTTGTCACCACCAGGCCTGCTTTACAAGAGCTCCTGAAAGAGGCACCACACATAGAAAGGAACAACCAGTACCAGCCATTCTAAAAACATACCAAATGCTAAAGAGCATTAACAAGGTGAAGAATCTGCATCAAACAATGGGGAAAACAGCCAGCTAGCATTAAAATGGCAGCATCAAATTGACACATAACAATATTAACCCTAAATGTAAATGGGCTAAATGCACCAATCAAAAGACACAGACTGGCAAATTGGATAAAAAACCAAAACCCACCGGTATGCTGTATCCAGGAAACCCATCTCACATGCAAGGATACACAAAGGTTCAAAATCAAGGGATGGAGGAAGATTTACCAAGCAAATGGAAAGCAAAAAAAAGCAGGAGTGGCAATTCTTCTCTGATAAAATAGACTTTAAAGCAACAAAGATCAAAAGAGACAAAGAAGGTCATTACATAATGGTAAAAGGATTGATACAACAAGAAGAGCTAATGATACTAAATATATATGGACCCAATACAGGAGCACTCAGATATATAAAGCAAGTTCTTAATGACTTACAAAGAGACTTAGACTTCCACACAATAATAGTGGGAAACTTTAACACTCCACTGTCAATATCAGTCAGATCAACCAGAGAGAAAATTAACAAAGATATCCAGGGCTTGAACTCAGACCTGGAACAAGCAAACCTGATAGACATTTACAGAACTCTCCACCCCAAATCCACAGAATATACATTCTTCTCAGCACCACATCACAACTACTCAAAACTTGACCACATAATTGGAAGTAAAGCACTCCTCAGCAAATGCAAACCAAATGAAATAATAACAAACAGTCTCTCAGACCATAGTGCAATCAAGTTGGAACTCAGAATTCAGAAAATAACTCAGAACCGCACAGCTTCATGGAAACTGAACCACTGGCTCTTGAATGTTGATTGGATAAACAATGAAATGAAGGCAGAAATAAAAAAGTTCTTCAAAACCAATGAGAATGAAGACAAAACATACCAGAATCTCTGGGACACATTTAAAGCAGTCTGTAGAAAAAAATATATAGCAATAAGTGCCCACATGAGAAGAGTGGAGAGATCCAAAATTGACACCCTGTCATCAAAATTGGAAGAGCTAGAGGAGCAAGATCAAAAAACTCAAAACCTAGCAGTAGACAAGAAATAACTAAGATCATAGAAGAACTGAAAGAGATAGAGACATGAAAAACCCTTCAAAAAAATTAATATATCCAAAAGCTGGTTTTTCAAAAAGATCAACAAAATAGACAGACCACTAGCCAGACTGATAAAAAAGAAGAGAGAGAACAACCAAATAGATGCAATAAAAAATGATAAAGGGGAAATCACCACAGATTCCACAGAAATTCAAACCATCATCAGAGAATACTACAAACAACTCTATGCACACAAACTAGTAAATCAGGAAGAAATGGATAAATTCCTGGACACCTGTGTCCTCCCAAGCCTAAACCAGGAGGAAGCCAAAACTATGAATAGACCAATAACAAGGTCTGAAGTTGAGGCAGCAATTAAGAGCCTACCACAAAAAAAAAAAAAAAGCCCAGGTCCAGATGGGTTCACAGCCAAATTCTACCAGACACACAAAGAGGAGCTGGTACCATTCCTTCTGATACTATTCCAAATAATCCAAGAAAAGGTACTCTTCCCAAATCATTTTATGAGACCAACATCTTTCTGATACCAAAACCTGGCAGAGACTCAACAAGAAAAGAAAACTTCAGGCCAATATCCATGATGAACATAGATGCAAAAATCTTCAATAAAATACTGGCAAACCAATTGCAACAGCACATTAAAAAAACTTATCAATCATGATCAAGTAGGATTCATCCCAGGGATGCCAAGCTGGTTCAACATATGCAGGTATATAAATGTAATTCACCACATAAACAGAAGCAAAAACAAAAACCACATGATTATCTCAATTGATGCAGAGAAGGCATTTGACAAAATTCAACAGCCGTTTATGCTAAAAACCCTCAACAAACTTGGTATTGATGGAACATATCTCAAAGTAATAAAAGCTATTTATGACAAACCAAAAGCCAATATTATACTTAATGGGGAAAAACTGGAAGCATTCCCTTTGAAATCCGGCAATAGAAAGGATGCCCTCTCTCACCACTCCTATTCAACATAGTACTGGAAGTTCTAGCCAGAGCAATCAGGCAAGAAAAAGAAATAAAGGGTATTCAAATAGGAAAGATGGAAGCCAAATTGTCTCTATTTGCAGATGACATGATAGTATACCTAGAAGACCTCATCACCTCAGCGCCAAAACTCCTGAAATGATAAGCAACTTCAGCAAAGTCTCAGGATATAAAATCAATGTGTAAAAATTACAAGCATTCCTATACACCAATAACAGACTTAAAGAGGACCAAATCAAGAATGAACTGCCATTTACAATTGCTACAAAGAGAATAAAATACCTAGGAATACAACTTACAAGGAATGTAAGGAACCTCTTCAAGAAAAACTACAAAGCACTGATCAATGAAATAAGAGAGGACACAAACAGATGGAGAAACATTCCATGTTCATGGTTAGGAAGAATCAATATTGTGAAAATGGCTATACTGCCCAAAGTAATTTACACAATCAATGCTATCCCCATCAAATTACCATTGAATTTCTTCACAGAACTGGAAAAAACCACCATGAACTTCATATGGAACCAAAAGAGAGCCCTCATAGCCAAGTCAATTCTAAGCAAAAAGAACACAGCGGGAGGCATCACACTACCAGACTTCAAACTACACTACAAGGCTACAGTAATCAAAACAGCATGGTACTGGTATTAAAACAGAGATATAGACCAATGGAACAGAACAGAGGCATTGGAGGCAACACAACATATATACAACCATATAATCTTTGATAAACCAGACAATAACAAGCAATGGGGAAAGGATTCCCTGTTTAACAAGTGGTGTTGGGAAAACTGGCTAGCCATGTGCAGAAAGTAGAAACTAGACCCCTTTCTGACACCTTACACCAAAATTAACTCCAGATGGATTAAAGACTTAAACATAAGACCTGGCATCATAAAAACCCTAGAAGAAAATCTAGGCAAAACCATTCAGGAGATAGGAGTAGGCTAGGACTTCATGACCAAAACACCAAAAGCATTGGCAACAAAAGCTAAAATAGACAAATGGGAGCTAATCAAACTCCACAGATTTTGCATGGCAAAAGAAACAGTCACAAGAGTGAATCGGCAAGCAACAGAATGGGAAAAAATCTTTGCAGTTTACCCAACTGACAAAGGGCTGATATCCAGAATTTACAATGAACTCAAACAGATTTACAGGAAAAAAACAAACAAGCCCATTCAAAAATGGGCAAAGGATATGAACAGACACTTTACAAAAGAAGACATACATGAGGCCAACAAACACATGAAAAAATGCTCATCATCACTGGTCATTAGAGAGATGCAAATCAAAACCTTATTGAGATACCATCTCACGCCAGTTAGAATGGCGATCATTAAAAAATCTGGAGACAACAGACACTGAGGAGGATGCAGAGAAATAGAAACATTCTTACACTGTTGCTGGGAGTGTAAATTAGTTCAACCATTGTGGAAGACAGTGTGACGATTCCTCAAGGACCTAGAAATAGAAATTTCATTTGACCCAGCAATCCCATTACTGGGTATATATTCACAGGACTATAAATTGTTCTACTATAAGGACACATTCACATGAATGTTCATTGCAGCACTGTTTACAATAGCAAAGACCTGGAACCAACCCAAATGCTCATTGATGATAGACTGGACTGGGAAGGTGTGGCACATATACACCATGGAATATTATGCAGCAATCAAAAATGATGAGTTTGTGTCCTTTGTAAGGACATGGATGAATCTGGAGAACATCATTCTCAACAAACTGACACAAGAACAGAAAAGAAAGTACCACATATTCTCACTCATAGGCAAGTGAGAAAAATGAGAACACATGGACACAGGGAGGGGGTTACTACACACTGGGGTCTATTGGGGGAATAGGGGAGTGACATTGGGGGGGAGCTGGGGAGGGTTAGCCTGGGGAGAATTGCCAAATGTGGGTGAAGGGGAGGAATGCAGCAAAACACACTGCCATGTGTGTACCTATGCAACTATCTTGCATGTTCTGCACATGTACCCCAAAAGCTAAAATGCAATAAAAATTAAAAAAAAAAGTCTTAGCCCACATTGGTCCTTCATTTTCCATCCATTGATTTATAAGGTTGCCCATGTATAATGTTGCTTACAAAATTCTTAAAAATAAAAATATACCTCATGGGTGTACAGAAGTCCCATTTTCTTTTTATATTTTTCATAGAATCATAAGCAAAAGGGAAAAAAATTAAGGGAAGTAAGAGTTTCATGATGGCAGAGAAGTCTTGATCTGTAATTTTAGGAGAACTATTCATGTCTAGGGTACCATCTCCTTAAGGAATGAAACTTCCCTTGTTAGCTTTACCTTAAGGTCTATAACACAGGGTACAGTTTCAATGGTCTAGAGGGGAACTTCTAGGGTGAAATTAGAAACTAAGACTCTAGATTCCAAAGTATTACTGCAGTGTGGGTGACAAGGGCAATTCTTCTCTGATGTAGTTTCCAGAAAATCAAACTAGATGGTAAAGAGTTTGATTGTCCTCGATCAGTAGATCATGAAAAGCTTTCTTTACCTAGTGAAAATACACTTTGGTTTGCTGGCTCTAGGGAGACAGGGCAGCCCAGATGAGGGGGATTCCCCCTCCCCTGGCACAGAAGACCTGCTCTGCAAGAGGGTAGCCAGACTGCTTATTTAAGCTGGTCCCTGATCCTACAACTCCTGACTGAGTGAGACTTCCCAATGGGGGTCTCCAGACACCTCATACATGAGCATTCCAGCTAGTCAGTGCCCCTCTGTGATAGAACTCCCACTCCCACAGGAAGGAGCAGGCTACCATCACTGCTGTTCTGCAGCCTTCATTGGTGATACTTCCAGGGGCAGGAAGGACCCAGGAGAATAGGGTCTGGAGTGAACCCCCAACAAATTGAGCTATGGAAGAGGGGCCTGACTGCTAAGAGAAAAACAAGCAAAATGCAACAAAAACAACAATATTAATGAAAAAGACCCCACAAAAACCACATCCAAAAGTTAGCAGCCTCAAAGATCAAAGGTAGATAATCCCAAGATGATGAGAGAGAATCAACTGAAAAATGCTGAAAACTCAAAAGCCAGAGTGCTTCTTCTCCTTGAAATGATTGGAAAACATCTCCAACAAGGGCACAGAACTGGGCTGAGGCTGAGATGGATGAATTTAGGGAGGTAGGCTTCAGAAGATGGGTAGTAGTAAACGTTATCGAGCTAAAAGATTATTTTCTAACTCATTGCAAAGAAGCTAAAAACCACAATAAAACATTATAGGAGCTGTCAGCCAGAAAAAACAGTTTAGAGAGGAAATAAATTACTTGACAAAGCTGAGAAACACAACATGAGAACTTCATGGTGCAAACACAAATATCAATGGATGAATAGACCAAGCAGAAGAAAGGTATCAGAGCCTCAAGACTATCTTGCTGAAATAAGGTAGGCAGACAAGACTAGAGATAAAATAATGAAAAGTAACAAACAAAACCTCTGAGAACTATGATATTATGTAAAAAGACTGAACCTACGACTGATTGGGATACATGAAAGAGACAGGGAGAATGAACCAAGCTGGGAAACGTACTTTGGGATATTATCCAGGAGAATTTATCCAACCTCTCAAGACAGGCCAACATTCAAATTTAGGACATTCAGAGAACCTCAGTAAGATACTCCACGAAAAGATCAACCTCAAGACACACATACATCAGATTCTCCAAGGTCAAAATGAAGAAAAAAATGTTAAATGTTAAGGGCAGCCAGAGACAAAGACCAGGTTGCCCATAAAGTGAAGCTCATTGGACTAACAGCAGACCTCACAGCAGAAACTCTAAAGCCATGAAAGATAGGGGGGCAATATTCAACATTCTTAAAGAATTTCCAACCTAGAATTTCATACCTGGCCAAACTAAGCTTCATAACCTAAGAAGAAATAAAATCTTATTTGGACAAGCAAATGCTGAGGAAATTCATCACTACCAGGCCTGCCTTGCAAGACTCCTGAAGGAAGCACTAAATATGGAAAGGAAAAGACATTTCTAGCCACTACAAAAACACACTGAAATACACAGACCAATGACACTATGAAGCAACTACATAAAGAAGTCTGCAAAATAACCAGGTTGCATCATGATTACAGTATCAAATTCACACATAACAGTATTAACCTTAAATGTAAATGGGCTAAATGCACATATTAAAAGACACAGAATGGCAAGCTGGATAGAGTCAAGATCCATCAGTGTGCTGTATTCAAGATACCTATCTCACATACAAAGACACACACAGACTCAAAATGAAAGGAAGAAGGAAAATTTACCAAGCACATGGAAAACAGAAAAAAGCAGGGGTTGCGAACCCAGTTTTGGACAAAACGGACTTTTTTTTGTCTAAAAATGGGTATTGAAAACCTCTTTTATGCCAATAATTGTGCTTAATGGAGACAGGAAGGAATAAGGGAGGAAAATAACAAACAAGCCGCCAACCAATATTTCATTTAAACCTGCGAAATGCTATGCAATTGCTGAGGAGTGATTTACTTCCAGTTATGTAGTCACTTTTAGAGTAGTTGTGATGTGGTACTGATAAGAATGTATGTTTTGTGTATTTGGGGTGGAGAGTTCTATAAATGTTTATTAAATTTACTTGTTCTGGGTCTGAGTTCAAGTCCTGGATATCCTTGTTAATTTTCTGTTTCATTGATCTGTCTAATATTGACAATGTGATGTTAAGTCTCCCACTATTAATGGGAGTCTACATCTCTTTATAAGTCATGAAGAACTTGTCATATGTATCTGGGTGCTCCTGTATTGGGTGCATGCATATTTAGGATCATTAGCTCTTCTTGTTGCATCGATCCTTTTACCATTATGTAATGTCCTTCTTTGCCTCTTTTGATCTTTGTTGCTTTAAAGTCTATTTTATCAGAGAAGAGAGTTGCAACTCCTGCTTTTTTTTTTGCTCTCCATTTGCTTGGTAAATCTTCCTCCATCCCTTTATTTTGATCTTTTGTGTATCCTTGCATGTGATATGGGTCTGGATGCAGCTTACAATGGGTTTTGACTTTTTATCCAATTTGCCTGTCTGTGTCTTTTGATTGGGGGATTCACTAGATTTAAATGTAGGATTAATAATAATATATGTGAGTTTAATACTGCCATTTGATGCTAGCTGGCTGTTTTGCCCATTAGTTGATGTAAATTCTTCATTACGTTGATGCTCTTTATCTTTTGGTATATTTTTGGAAAGGCTGATACTGGTTGTTCCTTTCTATGTGTAGTGCTTCTTTCAGAAGCTCTTGTAAAGCAGGCCTAGTGGTGATGAAATCTCTGAGCACTTGCTTGTTTTTACAAAAGATTTTATTTTTCCTTCACCTATGAAGCTTAGTTTGGCTGGATATGAAATTCTGGGTTGAAAGTTCTTTTCTTTAAGGATGTTGAATATTGGCCCCCACTCTCTTCTGGCTTGTAGGGTTTCTGCTGAGAGATCTTCTGTGAGTCTAATAGGCTTCCCTTTGTAGGTAACCTGACCTTTCTCTCTGGCTGCCCTTAGCATTTTCTCCTTCATTTCAGTCCTGGTGAATCTGATGATTATGTGCCTTGGGGTTGCTCTTCTTAAGGAATATCTTTGTGGTGTTCTCTGTATTACCTAGAGTTGAATATTGTCCTACCTTGCTAGGTTGGAAAAGTTTTCCTGAATAATATTCTGAAGAATATTTTCCAGCTTGGATTCACTCTCTTTGTCACATTCAGGTACACCTATCAAATGTAGAGTAGGTCTTTTCACATAGTCCCATATTTCTTGGAGACTTTGCTCATTCCTTATTATCCTTTTTTCTCTAACCTTGTCTTCTCATTTTATTTCATTGAGTTGGTCTTTGACCTCTGATATCCTTTCTTCTGCCTAATCAATTTGACTGTTAAAACATGTGCATACTTCACAAAGTTCTCATGTTGTGTTTTTTTAACTCCATTAATTCACTTATATTTCTCTCTAAATTGTCTATTCTCCTTAGCATTTTGTCAAACCTTTTTTCAAGATTCTTAGTTTCTTTGCATTGGGTTAGAACATGTTCTTTTAGCTAACAGAAGTTTCTTATTATCCACCTTCTGAAGACTGATTCTGACAATTCATCACACTAATTCTCCATCAGGTCTTGTTCCCTTGCTGATGAGGAACTGCAATCCCCTGAAGGAGGAGAGGCATTCTGATTTTGGATGTTTTCAGCCTTTTTGCAGTGGTTTCTTCCCATCTTTGTGGATTTATCCACCTGTTGTCTTTGTAATTGCTGACTTTCAGATTGGGTCTCTGAGTGGATGTCCAGCTTGTTGGTGGTGATGTTATTTCTGTTTCTTTGTTTTCCTTCAATGGGTGCCCCTCCCCACAGAGCTGGACCTTCCTGGGTTCAGCTGTGCTTGCTGTGAAACTCAACCATCAGCGTTTACAATTGCTGTTTTTTTGTGGGGTAAGGGACCAGCCGAGCCCGATCACCTGGCTCCCCACCTGAGAGCCCCCTTTTTAAATTTCCTAATTGAATGGCTGATTCTCTCCCAGATGCCACAGTCACCTGCCAAAAAGGCACAGGGATATATGCAATTTCCTGTGCAGTGACCGAGATTTGTGGTGCTTTTCTACCCGGGAATCTCCTGGTCTGGCTCCTGGCTTCAGTTCTCCTCTCAATCAGCTGAATGGGTGACTCTGCCTTCTCAGAGCTCCAAACACCAACTAAAAGGGCACCCAGTCCCACATATTTGGCACCGAGATCCACCACACTGGGACACTGGCAAAACAGCCGCGCCTGCCAAGAGAGTCACACTGGCGACCCTTGGGGCTCCTCCATGGGGCTCCTCCATGGGAATCTCCTGGTCTGTAAGCAACAAAAATTTGTCTGGATGTCTGGCGTCCACTCACTCCCTGTGCCTTCACTGGGAGCTGCAACCCTGAGCTGCTGCTAGATGGCCATCTTGGATCTCTCTCCCCAAAACAGACTTTAAACCAACAAAGATCAAACAAGTCAAAGAAGAGGAGCACCGAGATTCATAAAACAAGTTCTTAGATACCTCCAAAGAGACTTAGACTCCCACGCAGTATAAGTAGGAGACTTTAACACCCCACTGTCAATATGAGGCTGCTCATTGAGACAGAAAATGACAAAGATATTCAGGATTTGATCTTGGCTCTGAACAAGTGGACCTGATATCTACAGAACTCTTCACCCCAAAACAAAAGAATATGCATTCTTTTTGGCACCACATGGTAGTTACTCTAAACTTGATCATGTAATTGGAAGTAAATCACTTCTCAGCAAATGCAAAATAACTGAAGTCATAAGACACAGTCTCTCTGACCACAGAGGAATCAAATTAGAATTCAAGATTTAAAAACTCGCTCAAAACCACACAAATACTTAGAAATTGGACAACCATATCCTGAATGACTCCCAGGTAAATAATGAAATTAAGGCAGAAATCAATAAGTATTTTACAATGAATGAGAGCAAAGAGACAACATACCAGAATCTCTGGGACACAGATAAAACAGTGTTAAGAAGGAAATTCATAGCACTAAATGCTTACATTAAAAACCAAGAAAGATCTCAAATAAACACCATAAAAACACAACTAAGAGAACTAGAGAACCAAGAGAAAACACCTCAAAGCTAGCAGAAAACAAGAAATAACCAAGCTCAGCATAATACTGAAGGAGATAAAACATGAAAAATCCTTAAAAAAATTAGTGACTCCAAGAGCTCCTTTTTTGAAAAAATTACTAAAATAGAGCACTAGCTAGACTAATAAATAAGATAAAAGAGAAGAATCAAATAGACACAACAAAAAATGATAATGGGGATGTCACCACTGACCCCACAGAAATACAGGCAACCATCAGAGAATACTATAAATACCTCTATGGACATAAACTAGAAAATCTAAAGTCCCACTTCTTCTTTACTTTGTAGCTTAAGATGATTTATTTTAGAGGACTTATTGCAAGGTTTTTTGTTTGTTTGTTTTTAATTTAGTTTGCTGGTTATGTTCAATGGGACTGCTGTATAGAATATCAAGTTAGCCTTATTTCTAGAAAGGGAAGTCACTTAGGGAAGTTTAAGAAGATAAAAGAGTATTGCTAGCACAGTCTGGAGAATACCACTCATGTTACAATAATCCATATAAAGCATTTATTCTCTAGTGCTCCTATTTCCTTGAGTTCCAGGAGTATCTTAACTTTGAAACTTTTTAGTATTCCTTTTGATAGGATTTGTATACATTCTAATTAACTAATTGTGTTTAAAACCATTTTCTCTCATCTGTGGAAGAACGTAAGCCCTTTAAATCTGTAAGATTTGTATTGCTATGTCTCATCCTAATTCGATGCTTCCTGTATATTTGATATAAAAATACCTGATCTGAGCATTGCAAGTGGTCTTTAAAAATTCAATTAGCTTTCTTTAATGTATTTCATGCATTTATGGCATCAAAGAGCTACATTACTGCAAATTAGTTTCAATGATGGTCTTCTTTACAGCTGTTAGCTTGAAAAAAGAAGGAAAAGTCAATTTCAACTTGATTTGGATTTTGCATGTTCCAGATAATATATTATTCTTAATTTCAAAAAGTGATACACATGTTCATACTTTGAATAAACGAAGACAGACAAGTTAAATGAGTTTATAACCATTTAGAAATGTTTTGTTGCCATTTAACAATGCAAGCATTATTATTTATTTATTTGTTTATTTATTTTTAAGATGGAATCTCACTCGGTCACCAGGCTGGAGTGGTGCAGTGGCACCATCTAGGCTCACTGCAACCTCCAACTCCCTGGTTCAAGCGATTTTCTGGCCTCAACCTCCTGAGTAGCTGGGATTACAGGCATGCACCACCACACCCAGCTAACGGGATTTCACCACATTGGCCAGGATGATCTCGATATCCTGACCTCATGATCAGGAGACTTTGGTCTCCCAAAGTGTTGGGATTACAGGTGTGAGCCACCGTGCCCAGCTAATATTTCCATTTTCTTTAGCACTATATAACAGAGAATGATGTAAGATTTATGAATCATGACACTAATGATATATGTTATGAAGATTTTATAAAAATTCAACTTTAAATATGTATAACATTGTTGAAAGTATAGGAACAAAAGAGGCAAGCTTGTACCTATCAATATGAGATTGCATTCTTCAGTCCTAAATAAAACTGAATACTTACAGCCATCCGTGAATTACCCAAATTGAGAAAGGGAAAGAGTAGGTGGTTTCATTTATTATATTATTAGAAGGGAGAGTCACATCAGAGGACTTTTAAAGGATATCAGAATGATTGAATATAGACTCCAGAACTTCAATCTCCAATAATAATACTGTGATATAAGGATTAATATAGAAAAAATAGTATACCCTAGTTGTACCAGGTCCTAGACTTCTAGAAATCCATATGTTAATATTCTCAGAGTCCTGGACAGTAGTAACTTTATCACTAGGCAGAAAGAGGCCAGAGTAAATGTTTCAATGACAGAAAATAAGAAAATTATTTGCTCTAGCTGATCCAAGTTATTTTATTAGCTGAAACGGGAAAAGGAGAAAAAAGAGGGCTATAGATAGACCACTTCAGTATTAAGACTTGCAATCAAAGTCTATAAATCTGGAGCAGTCAGCTCTCAGTAAAAAATCTTTGGCTGTAGACCAGTACAAACAGTTGTCTTGTAGGGAGCTAAGTGTACGCAGAGGACTGGGCAGACTACAATGGGTATAGTGATAAAATTTATGATTCATTATCCCAACTACCTTTCACACTCCAATGAGGCACAGTGAATCTTAAGAGCATGGTGGGCTTGAGGGTCTGTGTTAAGGAAAGTCCACAAGGGGCGTGGTTTTAAAGGCAGGGATTTTCCAGTACCAGGCCTCCATCCATGTCCCCATCCACTAATATAAAGTTCTTTGTCTGACTTACCCTCTCCCGGGCTAAGTAGAAATTCCAGGTGGGCTTTTTTTGTTCAAAAAGCCCGGGGAAAGCTCTGGGAGGAACGACCTCTGTTGTGGACCTAACAGCCAATCCAGTATCAGAGTCAAAGATCAATCACTCCAGAGGAAGTTTTAAAAAAACTCTCATTGGACAAGAACATGAATGGGGCGGGAATAACTCCAGGGTTAAAATCCCCATTTCCCTTACCTGTATGGATTCCTCCCTTGGATCCCCTCCCACAGCCGTGTGGGAGCTCGCTCTCTCTCTCTCTCTCTCTCTCTCTCTCTCTCTCTCTCTCTCTCTCTCCTTCCCTCTTTCTCTGTCTCTGCCTAATAAATCACTCTCTGCTAAACTCTCTAGGTCCATATTTACTCCAACGGTAAGTTCACCATGCCTTTGGGACCCCATCCCCATTCCTGGGGTAAGAGAGGTTCAAGGACCTGTGTGCATGGGGGAAGACATCTGATGAGAAAACTGGAAGCATCTTGGGAGCCTCTCCTCCCTCCCCCTCCATTACAGGCTTACTAGGTTGAGGGCCAGAAATGCCTACAATCTTGAGGGCAATAAGCTAGCAGCTAGTACAGAATTTTGTGTGCTTTTTCTAATTTTTCTATGAAAAAGGAACTCACTTAAGAAATAGCAAATTCAGACTATTATAGCAGAGATCAATTTATATTACTTTCGAGTTCCTAAACAAAAAGCATTTATAAAAACATTTTTGTGCTTTTATTAGATGTCCATATAATGATTTCAGTAAGATTCAATTTATAGAATTTCACTTCTTTTATTACAACCATAAATTGGATTAATCTACAACCCCCTTCTTCACTTACCCTCCTCCCTGATTATCCTGCTTAACATAGAATTGATAGTAGCCAATTAATATAACTTAGAATCATGTTGCAGGTGTTTGTATGTTTGCATGCATGGTCCATGCCTGACTCACCCCTTATTAACACCTTTGTCATGGTTTCTTAAGTCGCTGCTCAATAAAAGAGTGGTAAATAAATTTGCAAAACAAAACGTTACTGAAGATGGAGAAAGTCTGGTGAGTGGGACAGAAATAAGCTAGCTAAAGAAGAAAGAAAAAAAATCATAGCGAGGTTGGTAGTCAGAAAGTAACTCAACTATATAAAAGCAATGTTATCTGTGAAATAAACCAGTATCTCAATCTAAAAGTGAACATGAAGTAATTTTTTTAAAGTATCAGTCTGTTTTGAAATTACCTGCATTTCTTTTCTTCTTGCTTAGGGCAAATAACAAGGATGCTCATATAAAGTCATTTGTATTTCATAGAAAATCTCTTCATTTTTGGACAACATGTGATACAATTAGTATTAGCTTAATTTATTCTAATATAATTATACAGAATAAATTTCTTTATTCTGAATGCATAATAGTCATTACTCTGCATGGCATTGTCTAGAATCTTGATTAAAAATAGCATGTCACTCACATGCACACACACGCACACATACACACACACACACACACACACACCCCTAAAAGATTAGCAATGGAGCACATTCCAAGGGAGCATATTGCCAGCCTTTGAAACAATGAACTGTGTTTTCAACCATTGCTGTGCAGCTGCTTGCAGGAACATGCCCACTGCCTGGAGAACCTTCCCCAATATTGCCTCTTGGCACTTTAACAGCCATTGTTGAAATTAGCATCTCTCATTAGAGAGAAGGATGGATATATATGACATCTAGTTAATTGTGAAATAAACCTCTTTTTATTCTTCTTATTCAATCTAATACTCAGGCAAACACTTAGTCAAACTGTCTTATCTTTCTTATCTTTGTTATCTTATGCTTGAGTTTCGTAACCATGCATCTAATGAGATCTAGCCACCTGAAATTGCCTTTAGTCTCCCTAATTCCTGTCTTCATTGCCCGAAAGCTCAATGATATTCCCCCTTTACAACACCAGTCTTTATCTCTTTTCTAAAGGGTGCTGGAATTCATACGTGAGTACTAAGAGATGAGGAGACACAAACCAGGAAGAAAATGAAGAGGGAAAGCTCCATGCTTTCCATACGAGCTTCAACCATGCCAGGATGACTTTCCATGTGTTGAATTTTCAGATAAAATTTTGTTACGGACGAAAAAAAGAAAACTGCTAAAAATCAAATAACTTGAGAAATATTGTTTTCAATAAATGCATTCAGGGTTCTACTGAAATGCAAATGTTAGGTAAGAAGGGCAAAATATCCTATTTAACACCACTTATCAATCTCTCAGTACAAATCATCTCATCAGACTGGATACAATTAACTAGCAGAGCTCAGATGCAAATTGTCACTTTTGATGTCAGGGAAGGTAAGGTTCAAAGCTTTTTGTTCATTCTATTTTCAGTAAGGTGAGTATTGCCTATGATTCAAAAGCAATCCTGAAATAAAATAGAAAGAGAAAAGTATAAAAAATGAATAAGGTGCAATTTATCAACATTACACATAGCATCAGGTGTATTGGTTTCCTTGGCTAGTGGTCACAAAACATACCACACACTGAGTAGCTTAAAACAACAGAAGTTTGTTGTGTCACACTTCTGGAGGCTACACATCTGAAGGCAAAGCATCAACAAGACCATACCAGTATCTGCAAGAAAGTCTTTGCATAATTCTTCCCAGTTTCTGCTGGTTCGCTGGCAAACTTTGGCATGTTTTGCCTTGCAGCTGCCATCATTCCAAAATCTGCCCTTATAATGACACCAGTCATACTTGATTAGGACCCCATCTATTTCAGGATGATCTTTTAGCTAATTATACCTACCACTAGCCTGTTTTCATAAATGGTCACATTGCGAAGTATGCAAGGTTGAACTCCTTTTTGGCATGGGGATGTAATTCAACCTGTAATGCTAGTGTTCAGCAAATGACCCATGAATCCCATCCAGCCACTATTTTTATAAACAAAGTTTTATTGTAATATAGCCAGCAAATTATATTATATATTGTTCACGGCTACTTGCATGCTACAACTGTCGAGATGAGTAGTTGTGATAGAGAACTTAAAATTTCTTAAAATCTTAAATATTTACTATCTAATCTTGTACACAAAGTTTCCAGACTCCTGCATTAGACAAAAGTCAGCCTTCTTTATAACATGCAAATGAACCTGAAAGAGAGAGAAAGACAGAAACAAAGGGAGAGAGAAAAGGATTGAGTTGAAACACATTGCTGTGATGTTTTGTAGCTCCTTCCATCAAGAGAGGAAATTTATTTCACCATACTTCGAATCTGAACTGAACTTGCATCTTGTTTTGTCTAAGAAAATGTGACAGGCTATGTTGAAAGAATTCAAAATTCTAGGCCTCGAAAATCTACCCAGCTTTTTGCTTTTCCCTATTAGGATGCTCCTTTTTTGATGTCTGGACTGGGCTTCCACCTGATGAGATTCCGTGTGGAGAGAGAGAAAGAGAGGCTAGGCAAATTGCAGCAAGGCCCTCCACATCTGAACAGGGCTGTCTGAGACCTTCCAGCCCTTACAACCTTCTGAATGTCTTTAGATGAAGAAGTGCCCCAGAGTTGAGCATCTACCCAACACACAGACTTATGAGAAATAATAAATCATCATTGCCTGAAGTCACTAAATTCTGAGTTGCTTGTTTCACAGTGATAGATAACTGAGACAAAGAAACACCACACCTGTGTAAATATATTTCTTTAGAAACTTGTCTGAGTGTGAAAGTCACTAGGCAGCTGCTTTGTGCTTCTGAGATTACCGGGGATATCTTCCCAGGTCTCCACTTGAGTTTGCTGCTCCTCATGGAAATGCATGTTTCAATTTCTCTCTTCAGTTTTAAGTCTGGCATTTGGTTTTTGAGGAGTTCACCAAATTCCTTAATATGCTATTTCATAAAATATTTCTGGTTTATAAGGTAGAAACTATGACTGTTATTAAAATTAGTTTATGTGTAGTGTGCTATGTATAAAATAACAAAAGTCACTATTTCATTTTTATGCCAAGTTGTGATACAGCACAATTAATTTTCTTTAACATAATTTTAATAATGAAAAGTACAAAACAGTGGGAGACCATGGCACTGCATATATTTCTGTACACAGATTTTTTAAAAACTCACCTATATGCTACCATAATAAGCTAAAGAACAGGTGAGATACACTTTACTCAAAGTAAATGTGAATAATGCCACATTTCAAAAAATTTCATTAAAATTAGTTGGTACTGTACTAATCTTTCAATAGAATAAAGAACATAACCTATATACTATCGCCCAAGATATAAATTTAACTATAAATACTTGCAGAGATTTCTGCTATTTAATTGTTATTCTTTTGCCCTTCATGTGAAAGATTACTATAGTAGAAATCATATGAATGAATAGATGTTTGCTTGTGTGCATTTTATGGTTATTTTTAATCAGTATATGCTTACTTGCCTGGTTTTATTAAATATACCATAGGGAACATTAACAACAAACATAAAATATATGTTTTTAAATTAGACACAGAAGACTTTCCTGCTTTTGTTGAAGCTATAATATATTAAGAGAAAGTCTTTATTGGAGACAACTAGAAAGTTATTGTGACTTAATGAAGACAAAAGATACAGGAAATGTGAAACCTACTGATAAAGAAATAAGTCAGTGCTGTCCATTTTAGATGCATGTAGAGTGTCTGAAGTATTCACAGGGGGCAGGAGAATAGTGAAGTCAATAGTATCTATTCTATCTCAGTTCTGATTGCACTTTTAAAGTCAATGCTTGCTGAGTCTCACAAATTATAAATGTTAATATTGAGAATAAAAGAAGAGCTGTAATTACAACTTGCAAATGCTCATCTCTGTAGCATATTCTGTAACATTCTCTTAACCATTTTCATTTCTATCTGCTTATTTTTATTTCTTATTTTATGTACATATTTCACATTTTCCTGATTGATTATAAACCCATTCTACCGGATATTAATCAAAAGAAAAAGGGAGTAAAGGGGATTGTTTTATTGAAACAAAACAATCCAAATTACTCCCACTCTAAATCTTAACAGTATTAAATAATAAGAAATCAAAGGAGCATTCACTACCTGGTAAAATGCTATCTAATTACTATAAATTGAGAAGGAATAAAGCATTAATAGCAAACAATAAAACTCCATCTTGTACATATCCACTCTGTGGCTTCACAGTTGACAAAACCTTTTAACCAGAAAGTGGTTAGTCACTACACAATACAGCTAATAAATGATTCCGTTTTACTCTTTTTTTGTGTTTGGGGGGAGTCATGGAAAACGGATGAATCTGTAAAAGTTGTACTTGGAAAACAGTGAATGTCTACTCTAGATGTCCTTGCTATTCTGCTTTAACAAGTCACGCTGGAAGTAGCACATGTATTTTGAATCAATTAAGATTGCCACAATAGACCATCTTTCCTCGCATCTTGCCCAGCACAGACTGTGAGATTTTGGAGGTGGATTGTAATTTAAAAAATTTTTTTTTAAAAATTTTTATTGCATTATAGGTTTTGAGGTACATGTGCAGAACATGCAAGATAGTTGCATAGATACACATATGGCACTATAATATATTAAGAGAAATTAATTTTGCTGCCTTCCTCCCCTTCACCCACACTTGGCATTCATCCCCAGGCTATCCCTCCCCAGTTCCCCCCTGCTGTCCCTGCCCCATTCCCCCCAATAGACCCCAGTGTATAGTAGACCACCACTCTGTGTCCATGTGTTCTCATTTTTCTCACCCACCTATGAGTGAGTATATGTGGTATTTCTTTTTCTGTTCTTGTGTCAGTTTGCTGAGAATGACGTTCTCCAGATTCATCCATGTCCTTACAAAGGACACAAACTCATCATTTTTGATTGCTGCATAATATTCCATGGTGTATATGTGCCATATTTTCCCAGTCCAGTCTATCATCAATGGGCATTTGGGTTGGTTCCAGGTCTTTGCTATTGTAAACAGTGCTGCAATGAACATTCGTGTGCATGTGTCCTTATAGTAGAAGGATTTATAGTCCTTTGGATATATACCCAGTAATGGGATTGCTGGGTCAAATGGAATTTATATTTCTAGGTCCCTGAGGAATCGCCACACTGTCTTCCACAATGGTTGAACTAATTTATACTCCCACCAACAGTGTAAGAGTGTTCCTATTTCTCCACATCCTCTCCAGCATCTGCTGTCTCCAGATTTTTTAATGATCGCCATTCTAACTGGAGTGAGATGGTATCTCAATATGGTTTTGATTTGCATCTCTCTAATGACCAGTGATGATGAGCATTTTTTCATATGTTTGTTGGCCTCTTGTATGTCTTCTTTTGTAAAGTGTCTGTTCATATCCTTTGCCCATTTTTGAATGGGCTTGTTTGTTTTTTTCCTGTAAATCTGTTTGAGTTCTTTGTAAATTCTGGATATCAGCCCTTTGTCAGATGTGTAAACTGCAAAGATTTTTTCCCATTCTGATGGTTGCCAATTCACTCTAGTGACTGTTTCTTTTGCCGTGCAGAAGCTGTGGAGTTTGATTAGGTCTAATTTGTCTATTTTGGCTTTTGTTGCCAATGCTTTTGGTGTTTTATTCATGAAGTCCTTGCCTACTCCTATGTCCTGAATGGTTTTGCCTAGATTTTCTTCTAGGGTTTTTATGGTGTCAGGTCTTACATTTAAGTCTTTAATCCATCTGGAGTTAATTTTAGTGTAAGGTGTCAGGAAGGGGTCCAGTTTCTGCTTTCTGCACATGGCTAGCCAGTTTTCCCAACCCCATTTATTAAACAGGGAATCCTTTCCCCATTGCTTGTTTTTGTCTGGTTTATCAAAGATTATATGGTTGTAGATATGTTGTGTTGCCTCCGATGCTTCTGTTCTGTTCCATTGGTCTATATCTCTGTTTTGGTACCAGTACCATGCTGTTTTGATTACTGTAGCCTTGTAGTATAGTTTGAAGTCTGGTAGTGTGATGCCTCCCGCTGTGTTCTTTTTGCTTAGAATTGACTTGGCTATGTGGGCTCTCTTTTGGTTCCATATGAAGTTCATGGTGTTTTTTTCCAGTTCTGTGAAGAAATTCAATGGTAGTTTGATGGGGATGGCATTGATTGTGTAAATTACTTTGGGCAGTATAGCCATTTTCACAATATTGATTCTTCCTAACCACGAACATGGAATGTTTCTCCATCTGTTTGTGTCCTCTCTTATTTCGTTGAGCAGTGGTTTGTAGTTTTCCTTAAAGAGGTCCCTTACATTCCTTGTGAGTTGTATTCCTAGGTATTTTATTTTCTTTGTAGCAATTGTGAATGGCAGTTCATTCTTGATTTGGTTCTCTTTAAGTCTGTTATTGGTGTATAGGAATGCTCGTGATTTTGAACATTGATAATTTAAAAAAAATTATATACAATTTGTATCAATAATTACTTATTGTAACTGATTTTTAGCATTATTTTAGTTATCCCCCTTTTTTTTTTTTTTTTTTTTTTTTTTTTTTTTTTTTTTGCTTATGTTCTCTTTATTTTGCTGCAATACATCCTGGAGTAATTAATTTTGGACAGAATGGTGGTTGGTACTTTTGTCCACCCTTGCATATCCAAATGTATCTTTATATTTTCTATATATTTTAACTTTATTGGGGGCGTGTGTTTAAAATTTGCAAAACTTTAGGCCGGGCGCAGTGGCTCATGGCTGTAATCCCAGCACTTTGGGAGGCTGAGGCAGGTGGATCACCTGAGGTTGGGAGTTTGTGACCAGCCTGGTCAACATGGTGAAAACCCATCTCTACTAAAAATACAAAAATTAGCCGGGCAAGGTGGCATACACCTGTAATCCCAGCTGCTCAGGAGGCTGAGGCAGGAGAATGGCTTGAACCCAGGAGGCGGAGGTTGCCTTGAGCCAAGATCCTGCCATTGCACTCCAGCCTGGGTAACAAGAGCAAAACTCCATCTCAAAAAAAAAAAAGACTTTGGAGGCTGAGGCAGGCAGATCACGAGGTCAAGAGATTGACAACATCCTGGGCAGCATGGTGAAACCCTGTCTCTACTAAAAATACAAAAAATTAGCCAGGCATGGTGGCACACACCTGTAATCCCAGCTACTCAGAAGGCTGAGGCAGGAGAATCGCTTGAACTGGGAGGTGGAGGTTGCAGTGAGCCGAGATCGCGCCATTGCACTCCAGCCTGGCGACAGAGCGAGACTGTCTCCAAGGAAAAAAGAAGAAAGAAAAAATTCTTAAAAATTTAAAGATTATCTCCTCCCCCCCTTTTTAAAACATTTAATACAGTCATTTGAACATCTGATGACAAACTAATCCTCTTCTCTGACTAGACAATTGTTTTACGCTCTGCGGAGGTTTTTAATGTTTTATTTCTATGCTTGCAGTCCAAAAATTTCATCAAGATATATCCACGTACACTTTGCTTGTTTACATTAATCTTGCAGGCTACTTAATTCACTCTTTGATTGTGAAGCTATAGCATTCATCAGCATTGAGAACTTTTCTTTAGTTGGTGTAGGAGAGCCAAGTATTACTTCTCTTCCATTCTTAGCCAATTTCGGAAGGACACCATTCGAATAGACATCATGCAGCTGTCTGTGTAAACATACACATGGTCCTGATATCTGAAAGGGATTGGCCTCATCACCAATTTTAACAGTGGGTACTAACTACTCTAAGCCAAACAGAATATTTCATTCCACCAGAGACGGTGACTGGTTTAGACATACATTTGGAAGCCAATCAAAATAATAAGATGTGATAAAAAAAATTTCTTGAAGATTTTGAAGGAGATTGACTCCCTCATTTCTTATCAGAGTATTGGTCTGTCAGGGGAAAATAGGGGACGGACAGCGTGGAATGGGGAGTTGGGGAGGGATAACATGGGGAGAAATGCCAGATATAGGTGATGGAGAGGAAGGCAGTAAATCACACTGCCACGTGTGTACATATGCAACAATCTTACCTGTTCTTCACCTGTACCCCAAAACCTAAAATGCAATTTAAAAAAGACAAAAAAAATAAGATATACATTTTAAGTTGTCAGAAGTTTTACAAAAACAGCCAGCAAAAGGTTACATTTATATTCAGAGTAAATGGAGTGAGAAAATATATCATAAATGCATCACTTTAGGCTGAAGCAAGTATGCTGTATTCTGCTATGTTAATTTCACCAAGACAGTCAATACAGTTTCCACGATATTATTTTTTTTAAATACCTATTTCTGGTTCGAGTTGGTCTAAACTTTCACTTCATCTGCAACTTTACTCTTAGAAGGTCATTGTAGTCAAATATGATGCTGAACCCACTCATTTCATTCCACCTTTCTCCTGTGTCCAGCTAGTTATTTAGCTGGTAGTCCTGTTGACTAATAGGAGCCCTAAACACTACCAGATGCTTGGACACAGACCCTCAGACGTGGTCTGGAAGACGTGTCAGCAACTATTTCTCTTCTTCTAATCCTTATTCCAGATAGTTATATGCCCTGCTCCTACTATATTGCTGTAAATTTTAATTCTGTAATAAGTACCTTATTCCTATAATACAGTGGCTCTAATTCCCTGACTGTTATGGGTATTTATATCAAAAATTGGTGTGGTTGTTTTTTTGTGAAGAATATGGAGAAGAAAAGGATACATTGAGAGTTCAGAGCTCTCAATGTACACTCCAAGGTCTGTACGAGAAACAGTAAGGTTTCAAGTCTTCCCTGAAAGCAATGCTACACTTAGACTCTACTAACTGGGGCCCTTGCCCCAGTTTTTCAATTCAATTTGCCCAGACCCATCAGAAAAATCACTATCTATGGCAGCTATAGCCGTTCAAAATGTACTTCTTAAATAATAAGACTTGAAAGCTGAAATTAGTCCTTGGTCCATGGGTTATAAAATGGATGTTGTATTTGCAGGCATGGAAACAACATTAAGCTCCTGGGACAACATTAATCTCCATCATAGCTCCTGGGTGACCAGGTACATTGTCAAGGAGAAATAATACTTTGAAATAATTTTTTTTTCCCTGAGCATCACGTCGCAGTAGTGGGTTTAAAAATATCCAGTAAATCATGGATTTTACTGGATATTCAGTATGTAGTGGTATGTAGGCTAAGTCATACCATTTATAGAGTACAGAGAGAGTAGATTTAGTGTAGTTCTGAAGGGCCCTACCCCCTGAAGAATGGTAAATGAGCATTAGCTTCAACTTTAGGTAAGCAGCTGCATTAACCTCTAATAAGAGAGTAAGCTTCCTTTGAAGTCTGAAGCAAGGCATTGCCTTCTTCTTTCTAACTGTGTCAATTCCAGTTGTTATCTTCTACCAATAGAAGACTTTTGTCTGCACTGAAAATCTTTTGTTTAGCTGGATCTTCTGAAAAAGTTGCTGCAGCTTCTAGTTAGAACTTGTGGCTTCACCTTGCACTTTTTTTGTTATGGAGATGGTTTCTTTCCTTATCCCTCAGGAACCAACCTCTGTTCACTTCAGTCTTTTCTACTGCAACTTCCTCAGCTCTCTCAGCCTTCATAAAGTGCAATATATTTAGGGACTTTCTCTGGATTAGGCTTCGGTTTAGGGGAATGTTTTAGTTCCTTTGCTCTTGTATTGAGACCAGTATAATTTTCTCTATGTCAACAATAATGCTGTTTTGCTTATTATTAGGTGTTCACTGGAGTAGCATATTTAGTTTTCTTCAAGAGCTTTTCCTTTGCATTTACAACTTGGCTACATGGTGCAAGAGTTCCAGCTTTTGGCTTTTCTCAGCTTACAATGTGCCTTCCTCTGTAAGCTTTGTCATTTCTAACTTTTCATTTAAAGTGAGATTTGCAGCTCTTATTTTCACTTCAGTATTTAGGGGCCCTTGTAAGGTAACTAACTGGACCTAATTTAAAATTGTTGTGTCCTGGGATATAGGGAGGCCTGAGGAAAGGAAGAGAGATGAGGAATGGCCAGCTGGTGAAGCACTGATCAACAATCAGTATAAGAGATATAATAATATTCAAAAAGTTGGGACTCTTTTGAGAATTACTAAAATGTAATGCAGAGACATGAAGAGAGCACGTGCCATTGGAAAAACAGCATTGATAGGTTTACTTGATGAAGGGTTGCCACATACCCTCAGTTTCTAAAAAAAGTAAAACATCTGTGAAGCACAATAAAGCAAAGTGCAATAAAATGAGGCATGCCTGTATGTATATAAATACACACACATACATGAACATACACATATATTTTTGTCATCATAAGCCATTTGAACTAGAAAAATGTGAAATGTGTTGGTTGCAGATTGCAACTTGATTCAATTATTTTAATCTGCTTTAATAATTGTCCTAATGTGTGTTAGATTTCATTTGGAGAGTTTCGGTGTTATAAAAATGCTAGAAAGTGAAGTATCTATTTTCTGAATGTATTGTTAATCGTCCTGGAAAAGTTTTGATTGTTTTATGAAAAGCATTCTCCCACAAAGCCTACCCTTTCAAAATTTATGATGAAGATTTACTGTCTACAAGCTTTTCTAGATTTTGGTTAAGTTCAGAGGCCTTCCTGGAGAGCTTTAGCATAAAGCTGCATACAAGAATATTTTACAAGCTCAGCAGATCGGTAAAGACACACAAAGAGTGCCTGTGGTGTGGGGCAGGAGTGCTCTCATTGGGCTGTAGATTTCACATATGAAACTGAGGTACTTGAGTAATTTCCTCAATATCCTAATTCTAGATGGAATAGGGGCTGTGAAAAACTTTCTGAGCCTTCATGAGCACTCTTGAACCCAATGCATGTCCATTCAGACAAGGCTTCTTTACAACTCCAGGACTGCCTGTGGTTTTTTAATAAATGAAGCCAGAAGATTGATATCAAGTTCTTCAGAAGGCCTAAAAGCAGCTGATCCAAGCAGAAAAATTGCTCAATTTTTAAGATTGATTCTACATTTAATTGTAGCCTACATAAACGTCTTCCTAGTTCTATTACATTAACCTTTGTTAGCTTCAGCTTCCTAATCTCTATAGTGGGTTTTTAAATGAGGCTTGTCTCATGTAATTGCTGCAAGATTGAAAAAATGGATAAAAGCAGATTAATAGGATAGTACATGTAAAGCAGGAGACACATTGCCCAGCAAATGGTAAATTCTTCATTGGTCTTGTTTATTAGTTACTGGTAGTTTTTAAAGGTACTTATTGTTTGAATAGCAGTGTAGTTTGTATGTACCTATCTCATTGTTTCATGCTTTCAGCACCTGTATTTTAAAATACAAATTTTGTGCAGATAAATAGAAAAGCATGTTTACAAACATGATAGAAAAAGTGACCTCTAATTTTTCTTATAATTTCAAGATTCCATAAAAATTTAATTTGAAATTTAGAATTGTTAGTTACTGTATTCAGTTTATCAAAGGGTTCATATCCAAAAAAGGGCAGAATAAGAAACATCAATATTAAGTATGCATAGTCTAAAATGCATTAAATCAAATAAAATCATCAAATACAGGTTGCCTGATACATAGCACAGAGGATGTATCTATGTTCATGCGAAAGGCAAGATTTAAAAAGTGTAAAAAGTAAAATGCAAAAGGGAAAGTTTAGTCAATTGTGCTATGTAATTCAAAATAATATTTTGAATTGTATATATTCAAATTTGTGTGTATGAGAAACTGGAGAATCAGTAGAATACAGCAGGAAGAGTTGAAGCTAAGAGAGAGGACATGAAGTTAGTCCTACTTACTTGTATCGGGATGGGTAGGTCGCCTATCAACAAAAAGTATTCTGGACATCACGGTATGATTCTGTTTATTTGTTTGCTTAACTGGTTGAAACAAGACATTCCAATTTTTTTTTCAAAATTACTAACCCTGTAAAGTAGTATTCTTATCTCACTGGAAAGGACATAAAGGCTCAGGAAGTACATATGAGTAATATATACAGGAACCAGGATTCAAATTTATATCTGTTTGATTCCAAAGTCCTTCTGGCCACCGTGTTATGCAGCCTTTCCCAGAAAGTGCGCCCCCATCTGGACAAATACGGCTCAATTTGTGTTTTTCCTTACTTCACTGGCATCTAAGACAGTGCTCCAACAAATTACAGGTACTCATTTGGAATTTTGTTGAAGGAACGACACAAATAAAAGAAAAATATCAAAGGCAAAAACCTCACTTTCTCAAAAGGCATTTAATATCATGTTCATACAATTCTAAATGTTGAAAATTTTCTGTCATTTGATAATTTACACAATTAAATCTCTGCTAGGAAGTTTACCTTTAGCTCTCTGAGGGTGGAAAGCAAGTCTTATTTTGTTTTGTTTTTCAACCATAGTAGCTGGAATTTCAATACATATTTCCTAAGTTGATGAGTAAATTCATATCATGACTCCAATATGAAATTAAGTATGCATAATAACGTATTATTTATTTGGGACACTGTATAAATATTTGTTGGATGCAAATGTGCAGCATATGTTTTTACTTATAACTTGAAATATATTTAGTATAACTGTATATTAACAATCACTAATAAGCACAGGCAAAAGTTTTGGGCTGGTTACTGTCCATTAGTAGAAATTAAATTATGTATCTTGTCTTTATTTATACTTCTATTCACAGCATCATAATTTATTCAGATAAACAGATAATAAGATTTTTACATAAGGTATCTGCTACACCTAAGTAGCACTTAAATTACTGAAGAATTAGACTAAAAAAGAAATATAGAAATACAGAGGTGATTTATTTCTTTATAAAAATTATTAAAATTGCTATTTCAATGCAACATGTGACCTTCATGAGACTACAGTTAAACGATTATCCCTTTAGTCTGTAAGAAAAAGCATAAGTATAGGGAAATTCCATGATTGTTTTTATTGTTGATAGTCTCACTTTATCTTTTAGGTTGAATCATATGAGATTCCAGTACTTAGTCATTTCTGACTTATAAAAATAGCAATGTAATGGTTGTCCATAAAAGTAAAGGGTCTTATATTGATATTGTTCCTGATGTCTTAGGTTCAGAGCTGTCAAAAAGGGACCTCAGATTGGTTATGGAGATTAAAGAACTCTTGGAGTATAAATGGTAGTTATTATTTTTGTTAATAATAAATAAAAACCTTGGCTATAACGTTGCCAAAAATAATTTTATTTTATTAAGGAAATACCCTCCTAGTGTTCATCTTTTCCTAAAATATACCTTATGCCCATGTTGTTCTTCAAATGTTCTGAATATAAACTAATATAGAAAAAGAAAAATGTGGACCTTACCAAAGGTTTTATGTTTGATTTTTTCTTTCTAAATGTCAAATACACACACAAAAAGGATTTCCTTCAGGAAAACTTCTCAAAGGAAGCCCAAGAGATTTCTTGTTCAATTCTTTGCCAAACAAAACCTCTAGACCTTTCAAAATTCGTTTCAGATGTACTCCCAAAGAGTGCAATTGTCTGATCTGCACCTTGAGTGGCTTATAAGCCATGCTGACCTATATTGCATATACTGTGTGAATCTTTCATAAATGTCAACAAATGTTTTGTATATAACACAGATTCAGCATGTACAAGAGAAATCTGCATAGTCTAAGACTAAAATTCACTCGATTTAAAATGATGCAAAGCCTCTAATTTTTCAAGTGTCAGGAAAATAATGAAGGCAGTGTGAAGTACATTTTTGCAAATGCAGTAAGCTGAAAATCAGATATGAAGTCCAATTATATAAGACAAAAATCAGGCAAGCAATAAGCAAAACTGCCCTTGATCTAATTAAACCATCATTGGTATAATGATTTAGTTTGCTACTTGTCCTTCTGTTTTTCTCTCTGTTTGCCAAGAGCATCACTGAGCAGCATATTCTGTGTTTATTTTACAAGCACTGATTTACATATGTCTTGTTTCAAGCCCCCCTTTTTTTCTCTTATAAGACATCTGGATTTTCCTCAGTACCGGATCCCATGAGGAATGTGGAAGACACCAAACCCAAACTTCTATCTTGACATCTGGCAAGCAAAGTTCCCCAAAGTTGTCTGTCAAAGAAGGTTATTCTGGGAAATATTTTTAAATTCTCTCTTTCATGACTCTGCAAGTGGCTATTTCCACAATGTCAGCATACTCCCCCAAGCCTTTTCTTATTGGCTGTCAGTTTCTGAAAGCAATGTGGTAAGGGTACTTAATACCACAGTTACCTGCATGATCCTGGAGGCCAGACACGAACAGGCTTCCATGCCATAAACTTTCAGCATGGAATGGCATCTCTGTTGCCGGGTTCATTTGCTAAAGACAGAAAAGAAAAAAGTACTTTAATAGTTCCATGGCACAAGAAAGCAAAGCTGTCAATTACAAATGGAAAAAAAAAAAAAAGTATTTTCTAGAGCCAAGAAATCGCTGCTTGAAAATAAGACTCATGGCTACAGGCAGGTAATGCAGCTTGGTTGTGAGCTATCTTCCCCTGCAAACTGGAATTACCTGCATATCGGGCAAGAAAAGGCCATGTCATGCTGATTTAAAAGATCTGTGTTATGGCCAGACCAGGAAGGAACATACCAGATGAAATTTTAGAAGAGTTAAGAATCATAAAATACCTTAACCTTGAAAACACTTTCAGTTTTTTCAGAGATATTACCTTCAGGTTATATGGATTATATAAGCCTTAACCTTCAGAGCGTTATCGGGTTAATCCATTATCATGCAGTATCACTAGAGTAGAAATCTGAGGAAGGAGACTTAAAACTGCGAAATTAACCTGAAACCAGATTGTCAGTTCTGTGTGGTACAAGCTTCATTTACTTGATCTATGAGAATGATTAAATGTGAGAACAGCCGGGGGCCTGAGGGACTGTGGACTCTAGTCCTATCCACTTTTTTTTTGATGAATAAATTGGGAACTAGACTTGTAGAGACAGGGTAAGAAACAAGCTTAAATTCCTGACCCTAAGGATAGTGTCCTCTGCCACTTCCCTGCCTGTAGTCAAATTTCACACTTCAGCTTTCCAACACTGTTTCCTATTCTAGCAATCTACTGTAGAGTGAAATGTTGCCACAGTTTATATAACATATCTATTTTAAAAACTTTATAAATGTATATAGGCATATAGGTATATGTTATAATTCCATGCAACTATATGTATTGTATATAATTACAGTATCAATATAATATGCTTTGAGGTCTTTTATATGTATAAATACATATATATTCTTTAATTATCAGAATGTATTATTATATTCTGATATATACGAGAGGAAGCTCAGAATCAGCCACTGTGTCAGGGAGCAGTGGTCATTCCCTTCTGATGATCTGACCACCCAGTCACTGAAAATCAGCTGCTGTGTTCCCTCCAGGACAACCGATTTCCAGTGAAGCCTGAGTGTGTGGCCCCTAAGACTGTGGCCTGCTCTCTTTTATTTTTTTATGTAACTGTAACAAGTAGGACTCAATGACAGCCAATCATAAAAGTCACTTTATTTTGTGTCCCACTGTGTTTTCATCCCTGCTTGGTGGGACCAACTACTTCTCTGCCCTTGCATAAAAACTCAGGCTGTCCTATAAATTTCCTCAACTTTCTTAAATAAGAAAAATCCTTTTAGTCACTCTAAACTGCAAACATAGTCTCAATGAATAGCTGAAAAAGAAAAGGTCTAGTTACATGTAGTAGCCAGATAGATTTCCAACTAGATTTGAAACTAAATCTTCTCCCTCAGTTGCATCCCAATTTGAGGCCCGGTTAGAATTAGCTTCTTGGAGTGCGGCAAAGGTTAATATCTTCCTTTCTTTACACACCCATCACAGTTCCTCCTTGCCTAGCTCGTAAATCTTTTTTTTTTTTTTCCCTGATCCTTCTATTGTTGCTGCAGAGATTTCAATGTCAGGGCAGGGTATTTTATTTTCTCTGGGCCTCACAAATATTTACAGTTGACTTTCACATAGGGACACTTTTGTGGATTTGCTGATGTTTTTCTGGCTGAGTCTCTTTAATTGAAAAAATCTCTTATTGATGACTGCTACACCTCAGCTAGGGGCTGCACTGCCACCTTGGGCAACTTTGCCAAGGCCACCTTTGATGCCATCTCTAAGACTTACGGCTACCTGACCCCCGATCTCTGGAAGGAGACTGTGTTCACCAAGTCTCCCTATCAGGAATTCACCGACCACCTTGTCAAGACCCACACCAGAGTCTCCGTGCAGAGGACCCAAGCTCCAGCTGTGGCTACAACACAGGGTTTTTATACAAGAAAAATAAAGTGAATTAACATTGAAAAAAAAAAAAGAAAGAAAGAAAAAATCTCTTCATGTGGACAGGACCTCTTAAATTGGCTACCACCAATACCTTGTCAATCTCTGCGTCCAGGAGTCTACTCCCTAGAAAAAGTGACTCAAACTAAACTTTCTACTACAGTTTCTATGCCATTTTTCCTGAATTCATATACTTTTGGCTGTCATCAGAGTGCAGGTATACATTAAGATGCAGCTCTCTATTCTGCAATCACAGAAGGCTTCAGCTACTCTGGGGAAAAGGGGAGGATTGAAATTGTAGTGGCTCCTACCAAAAAAAAATATTCCCTACTCATTTAACCTTTCTGTATTGCTGCTAACAGTAATGGGGTTTAAGGTCATATAACCAGTTCCTGGTTGTGTTTGCAAATTTTGTGTTTTTTAAAATGAGTGCACCATTGGAATAAAATATATATTATATAGAGATTCATATCTTAGTCTAAACTTTCCAATTTAAGGCTGTATTGCACATCCTGGCAATACGCTTCCTTTAATTGAAGAAATTTGCTTTCCCTTGCAACATGAAAGAGGCTTTAACCTTAAATGTCTTATGGCATTGAATATAAGAACTATATTTAACATTATGACCAGTGCACACATAAGCATAAATATGTGTGAAATCACACACACACACACACACACACATACACACACACACACACACACACAGGCTTTTAAAATCTTCTAGTCCTGTCAGAATTCATTCTTATCATATATTGTCTTAAGGCTCATGGGGATTTTTTATTTCTCAACACTTTCTCCCAGTATGAATTTCCTTCTTTAAGTGTCTTCCGTATTGAGCCAAACCACAGGGAAGAAAATAAATCACAAAAACCTCTTCCCATCTTGGACCAAACCATGCTCACATATCTAAGAGGTAGAGTACACATTTATTTGGAGGAACGAATCTTTCCTTTTAGAGTTATGAGAGTCCTCGTATCCCAGATCCCAGATGCCAGGCTGAAACAGCATTTAAAAGACTGGATACTGGGAGGCATTTTTTTAAAGCCTGTGAGAAACTTTAAAACAATAGTATCTCCAATTTAGGCCATTAAATTGTATTTGTTAGTCCAAAACAGTAAGTGTAGTATATTTTAAACATCTAACTTTAAAAGAAGTAGTCTATCTTCTATATACAATCATCTACGTTCTGCTTAAGTATTTGGATGATATGGGATGATGATGCTCTCTGGGGAGCAGGTCAAGGTCTCCTATATTCAACGATGTACTAAAATAAATGGCCCATGTCAGTAGAAAAATAAGACTCACCTGCACTGGCCAAAACAATTGAGAAGGGAGGAAACTGGGACCCACCAAAGCCACTATTCTTACGTCATCATTACCCTTCAACTGATTCTACTTACAGACAAGCATGAGAAAACAGAACTGACATACTTACCCAGGGTCCACTGAGGGTCCAAACTTGTATTCTAATATATTGATTTGATCAATAGGTATCTTACTCCCGGTATTAATTTCCAAGGCTGGCATGGCAAGTACCACAGACTGGGTGGTTTAAACTAAGGAAACTTTTTTTCTCACAATCTTGGAAGCTAGAAGTCAAATTAAAGTACTGGCAGCTTTGGTTTCTTTGTAGACCTCACTCCTTGGCTTGCAGACAGCCATCTTCTCCTTGAGTCTTTCTGTGGTCTGTCCTCTCTGTCTGTGTCCTCGTGTCCTCTTCTTATAAGGACATTAGCCGAATGGGTTAAGACCCACCCTAGTTGCCTTGCTTTAATGCAATTGCCTCTTTAATGGCCGTATCTCCAAATGCAATCACATTTGGAGGTATTGGACATTAGGACATCAACATATGAATTTGCAGGAGGCAAGGGGAGACGCAATTTAGCCCCTATACTCCATGGCTAGTTACAGACCCCTTCAAACCTTTTGCTTACATTCCCCGACCTCCATCAAAGACGTTGTTGCCTAGATCTTAATTGTTATTTCTACCTCACCCCTGCCATTCTCAGGTGTGACTTCAAGATTATGCATTAGCTGGCTCCTCTGTTCAGGATTTTACAAGGCTGTGATAAAGGTGTCAGCCAGGACTGCAATCTCATCTAAGGTCCTGGGCTTTCTTCCAACCTCTCTAGTTGCTGGCAGAATTCATTTTCCTGTTGTCTCACAGAGGTTTCTGTTTTCCTGCTACCTATCAGCTAGGGATTGCTCTCGGGACGGAGGCCTCCCTCAGGTCCTTGCTATATGGCTTCTTCCTCTCAAACACAGACGCTTGGCTCATCTTTGAGACTAGCGGATCATTGTTTGCTCCTTCATCTTCTTTTAAAGGGTTGTTCTGATTAAGTCAGGTCCTTGCAGGATAAATTTTTTTTCTGTTGAATTCAAAGTAAATTGATCAGTAGCTTAATCTGGGGGGTGATATATCCACTGTTCTGTCCACACTAAAATGGGACGGGATTTTAGAGGATAAGCACAACGAGAATATAGGGATCTTGAGCCTACCTCAGTATGGCTGCAAAACATACAACAGTGTAACAGAGGTACTTCAAAGGCATGATATCCAGAAAATAATAGGCTTCCTTACTCAGAATAAATTTGGTATGCCTATAGACTAGCTAAACATCTGTTTAATGCATTATTAAGAGAATGAGCATTGTATTATGATCCAGAAAAGCCAGGTATGATTAGTCCTTTGGACTTTGTTTTCCTTCGAACTCTTCTCCAATTCTAACATTAAATAACTATATGATTACACATCTTTACAAAAAAAGACATACCACTTGAAATAATAAAATAGAATCATATCCTTTAAAATGTTTTAATATTTTAAGTTAGTGTATACTTAGATTCAAGAATCTGAACAGGAATATCTTAGATCCCATTGTAAAATAATCATGAGTTACTTTTTATAAATTATTTATGAACTTATTATAGTGTGAGAGAAGTAGTATAATATGCCAATGAATCTATCAGAATTTTTAAATCCCCTTACACTGTTGTATAATTTTTAGTTTGATTATATGTCTATCTACACATACATATATATGTGTGTGTATATATATATTTATATATACATATATATGTATATATACACACACACATATATATGTGTATACACACACACACACACACATATGCACTCAGAGACTGTTATTGGGAGCAGCTTCCATGTCTTATTTATCTTTGTCTTCTTACCACAAAATAAAATATCTGGAAAATGTAAATTACCAATTGTTTATTGAATTAAATAATAAATCAGCTAATGAATGTGTAATTAGATGTACAGAATGCTTTTAAAAGCTTGCAAAGATAAGGTACTATTTTTAAGTCATCATTTAGAAATGTAGGAATAGAGTTCCAAAAAGAGGTAAGTGTGGAAGTTAGAGATTTGAGACATGGCTGTAAAGACAGGTTTGTTTTATTTTTATATGCTAGTGCTTTTCTTATTTGCTTTTTCTATTTCTTTTCTATCTTTTATTTCTTTCTCTCTTTCTTTTCTTCCTCTCTTTTCTTTCTTTCCTTCTTTTTTTTTCTTTTTCTCTCTCTCTCTTTTACTTTCTTTCCCTCTCTCTCTTTTCTTTCCTTCCTTTCTCTTTCTTCCTTCATTTCTTTCTTTCTTTCTTTCCTTTCTTCTTTCTTTCTCTCCCTCCTTCCTTCCATCATTTCCTTCTCTCTTTCTCTCTCTTTCTTTCTTTCTCCTTCCTTCCTCCTTTCCTTCCTTCCTTTCTTTTTTTTCTTTCTTTCTTTCCTTTTTTTCTCTTTCCTTCTTTCTTTTCACAGAGTCTCCTCCTGGGGAGGCTACAGTGTACTGCTGCTCACTGCAACCTCCACTTTCTGGATTCAAGCAATTCTCCTGCCTCAGCCTCCTGAGTAGCTGGAATTACAGGCACTTGCCAGCACACCTAACTAATTTTTGTATTTGTAGTAGAGATGTGGTTTCACCACGTTAGCCAGGCTGGTCTCCAACCCATAACCTCAGGTGATCCACCCACCTCAGCCTCTCAAAGTGCTGAAATTACAGGCATACAGGCGTGAGCCACTGCACCCAGCCTTAGTGTTTTTATTATTATTAATTTTGACCCTTTTAAATTGCAAGTCCACTTCAGAGTTTATAAAATGTCATATATATTTCTATATTGGATCTTTTTGTTTTAACTTTTCTCTCTGTATCCATTTTCTCACATTTTTAATGTATAATGCACATCAATATAGATGAAATATCATAAATCATTGGGATATAAGCTTATTTAAAAGACAGAAACTACCATAAGCCAGCCCTTTAACCAACACATAAAAAATAAAATAATCTGCTTCCATTTTATGTTTTAGATCACCATAACAGTCCACGTTTCTTGTGTTCTCATCAATTCAGTGCCTTCGCTCTTTACTGAGCATCACTAAAAATACCTGTATTTAGATCCCTTCATTCTGCTTTATCAACTGGAAATGACTTCACATCACTGAATGCTAAGAATATTCCAATTTCACTCTTTGGGTAATTTTGAAATACATGATATACAATCACTTATTGTTAACTACGGTCACACTATCATGCTACTGAAGACTGGATCTTATTTTTTCTAACTACATTTTGCACCCATTAACCAACCCCTCTTTATCCCTCCCTTCCCGCTACCTTTACCAGACTCTGGCAAACATTTTATCTAATATTTATCTCTATGAAAAGCAATTATTTTACCTCCCACATATGAGCAAGAATATGTTATATTATTATTTCTGTGCCTTGATTATTTCACTTAATGTCCTCTGAGTCCATCTATGTTGTTGCAAATGACAGGATTTTTTAAGATTCCATTGTATATGGAATACACACCCCATTTTCTTTATCCATTCATCCATTGATGGACACAAGTGATTTCATATCTTAACTATCATAAACAGTGCTGCAATAAACATGTAAGTCCAGATACAGCTTTCATATACTGATCTCTTTCCTTTGATTATGTCCAACAGTGGAATTGCTGGATCATATAATAGTTCTGTTGTTGGTTTCTAGAGAGGAACCTCCATACTCATTTCCATGGTGGCTGTATAAATGTGCATTCCCACCAACGGCATGTAAGTGTTCCAGTTCCTCTGTATTCTTGCCAGTGTTCATTATTTTTGTCTTTCTGATACAAGCCATTTTAGCTGAGGTGAGATAATATCTCATCGTTGTTTTGATTTGCATATCTCTGATGATTAGTAGTGTTGAGCATTTTTTCATATACCCATCGACCATTTGTATGTCTTTTTTTGAGAAACGTCTGTTTAGATATTTTGTTCTTTTTTAAGTTGGATTATTTGTGGTTTTGCTGTTGAGTTGTTTGAGCTCCTTATATGTTCCGGTTATTAATCCCTTGACAGTTGAATAGTTTGCAGATATCTTCTCCCCCTCTGTGAGTTGTCTCCTTACTTTGTTAACTGCTTTGTTGTTGTTGTTGTTGTTGCTGCTGTTGTGTGTAAGCCTTTTAGCTTCACATGATCTCATTTGCCTATTTTTGCTTTGGTTGCCTGTCCTTTTGAGGTCTTATTTAAGAAATCTTTGCACAGACAACATCCTGAAGCATTTCTGCAATATTTTCTCCTAGTAGTTTCATAGTTTAAGGTTTTATATTTAAACGTTTTACTTATTTTTATTGGATTTTTTAATACAGTAAGAGACAGGGGTCTAATCTTATTCTATTGTTTATGGCTATCCAGTGTTCCCAGCACAACTGATTGGAGAGATTACCCTGTCCCCAAATGCCTTTTTCAAAAAATCATTGACTATAAATGGGTGAATTTATTTCTGGGTTCTTGGTCTATGTGACTATTTTTAATGCCAGCATCATGCTTTTTTGGTTACTATAGCTTTGTAGTATAACTTGAAGAAAGGTAATATGATGCCCCCAGGCTGGTTCTTCCTGCCTAGGATTGCTTTGGCTTTTCTGTATCTTTTGTGGTTTGATGTAAATTTTAGGGATTTTTTTTCTATTCCTGTGAAGAATGCCATTGATACTCTGATAGGGATTGCATTGAGACCTAGCTCTTGTGTCACATTTTTCTGAAGTCTTCTTGAACTTAATAACAAGAATGTAATTTTGTTCTTTTTCCTTCTAAAGCACACTATTTTCAACTTTCTTATGGTATTTATTATTTCATCGCATGTACCATACGTTTTTATACATTTTTTAACTTTCCAATAGAATAGAAAGTTTTTTTAAGGTCAGGGATTCTGTTTTTTGGAACTCACATTTTTGTGAAGCGACACGAAATGGATTCAATAAATTATATTTTCAATGCTAGAATATAATAATCATTGATTGATGCTTATGATGTGCCTTGTAACTTGCTTCTCTGCCCATTCAACAACATGGATCTGATTAGTTTTTAATTTATAGACAGAAGCAAAAAGCCATATGTTAGTCCCAACAAAATGATTTGTATATTGACCTGTCAAATTTCAAAGCCAGTGCACTGCTCTCTACATCCAACTGCCACTCTAAAAGGTGAAAAAATACCTGAACAAAATTAAGTGAATACTGAAGTGTTAGTCCCTTAAAATAAAACTTTGGAGTTAGACAGACACAAACTTCTGTTTCAACAAACACTGCCATCAGGTAGTAATAATGCTACTGAATATGAATATAATACTTGATGTGGCTAATTAGCAAGCTCAGTTCTTCAAATTTTCTACAAATATTGCAAGCTCAGATGATAGGCCATTATGTTAATACCAATAAGTGAATAAGTGATTTTCCACTTTAAATATTGAAAACATAATTTACAAATAAATTTGGAATAACTGAATAATATATTTTGCCTGTTTGCAGGACTGTGACATAAGAAGTATTTTCAAATTTATAGCATTGTAAATGCTGACATTTGGAATGTCAATTTGGGAGTAATTCAATACAAGATACCTGCATTAACACACTGAAAAATTGTTGTTCTAAATATTATTAGTAAAAAAGAAATGATAAGCTCTTAAGACCTGAGCAATTTGGATTCTCTTTAAAAATGAAAGAAAATGGAAGATCTCAGTCTCAAATGAAACATAATGTGCATATGCATTTTCAGTAATGTGAATACTACAGGCAATAGTACTATTAACTATATGTTTTTCCTCTAAGTGCTGACAAAAGCCAAAAAGAGACAAAATAAGACTTAAAAGGCACTTTAACATATCTTTCCTTTTAAGGAAAAAATGCAGTGAATAGTTACTTTTTATAAAAAATGAGTATTTAGAGTCCAATATGAATTTACTATTTAAAAAGCGTACTGAACTGCTTCCAGGGAAATGGAACACATTTCTCTATATCTCCCACAGAGGGCCATTAAAATACTTGGACATACAAAAAAAAATCCTGAGAAGTCAAGAGAAAACAGGCTTGGGACCACACTAACCAAGAGATGACACCAGGGTGCACTGCTTAGGTTTTCTTTTGGACTTATATATACACGAGACTTGGAACCCAATAAACTGGCAACCTGGACATCTCATTGGGAGCAGAGGAAAAAAAAAGCCCCAACAGAATCCTGCTCTCTGTAGGCAAAAGATTTGGAAATGGCCAGCATAACAAGATTGAAAACTTTAGACAATAAAATGTCTACTCTGGCCAAAAAACACTGTGAAAATGTGGTGACTCCCAACACATCCATAGCAGCGAGGGTCTAGTTGGGAGTTTACACTTACAATCTTGCCTGGCCATAAAGAGTCACCCCAACTCCCCCACTGAAATGATGGCAAATAAGACTGAGTGGGGATTTGGGGCTTTTATTTCCATCACGTGGTAACAAACGTTTTCTTCCCCGAGGTGTCAGAGGAGACCACACGGGAAGCCTGAGCTTCTGCTCCCACTTGGCAATAATGAGGACCCCTCCAACTTCCCCTGTTGGGTGGTATCAAAGGAAGAGAATTTCCAAGAAGTAAAATCAGGACTTTCACACCTGCTCACTGATAACTAGGTCACCCTACCTCTACACAACAGAAATATCAGCAGAGGCCACATAAAGTGCAGTAACAAGGCAATCTTCCCCCTCCCAACCAGGGAGTTCTCAGTGGATGCCTAGTAGTGGGGAGGCAGAATGCCCTCCTTCACTCCTCTCAGCTGAAATAATTTTCCCAGTTAGTGAAAATGGAGACCAAATGGGGAATGTGGATTTCTACGTCTAATGGGATTAACAAGTCTCTACCCTATTGTCCCCTGTTGGAGAAATGCAAAGGGAAGCCAGCTATAACAGAACATTTAAATAAGATTCAGTCTCATAATTTAATTTTAAAAGTCCATATTTCAATAAAAAAATTACTCATCATACCTAAAATCAGGAAGATGCCCAAACAAATAAAAATAGATATCAATAGTGAGCGAGGTGACAAAAATGTTAGAATTATAAAGCTCTTAATAACTATCATGAAAATGCATGAATGAGCAATCATAAACACTGTATAAATAATGTTTGAGAATATGGAAAGTCTCAGCAAAAAATATAAAGCCGCAGTCAATAACGAGAAGATATGAGGAAACAAACTGTGAAGTCAAAGATAAATTTAAACGTAATGGTTGGGTCAGCAACAGAAAGAAAGCCACAGAGGAAATAATCAATAAACTTAGAGCTTGAATAAGAGGTATACAATCTGAAAAACAGAGAAGGTGTACATTGTGGAAGATAAAACAAAACAAAATAGATCCTTACAGACCTGTGGTGCTGTAAGAAAAGTTCTAAGATTTGTATCATCGGTTTTGAAGAAGAGGAGAAACAGGGTAAAGCTCAAAACATACTTGGAGAAATAAATTAAAAACTTTCCAAAGTTGACAAAAAATATAAAGCTACAGATTCAAGAAGCTGAGTGAATCCCAGAGAGTGTAAACCAAAGGAAATCTGTATCAAGACACATCATAGCCAAATTTCTGAAAACTAAAGACCAAAAAAATGAAATCTTAGAAGTAACAAGAGAGGAATGAAACCTTATCTACAGGGGGAAAACAGTTTGATGCCAGCAAGTGTCTTTTCAGAAATCATAAAGATCAGAAAGAAAGGCAAACATTTTTCAAGTGCCAAAAGAAAAGAACTTTAAACTCAGAATCTTATATCCAGTGAAAATATGCTCAAGAATGAAGAGAAAATCAAGCCCTTCTCAGTTGAAGGAAAAACGAAGAGTATGTGGCACTAGAAAGCTGACCCTAAAAAAGGGGTAAAGGAAGTTCACTAAACTAGAAAAATAGTAGTCATAGGAGGAATCTCTAAAATCAGGGAAGCAGAAAGAACAATGTAAGGAGTGAAAGCATGCGTAAATACATTCTTAAACCTGTCTTGAGTTTCTAAATTATATGTGATTCATAAGGCAAAATTATAACACAATCTAATGTGGTTCTAAATGTATATAAGGTAAATATATTATGAATGGAGGATAAAGGAATATGAGGAGAGGTAAGATGTCTACATACCTCTTAACTGGCAAGGCCCTTAGGATGTGATAATTGACATGTATACATAACCAGGGGGAACACTGAAAAAGTTACACAAAAAGATACATTGAAACTACTGTAGATTTACTATTGAATTAAAATCTAAAGCAGAAAAAAGCAATAGAAAATAAAAAACATAAAGGATCAATTAAAAAAATAAAATGGTAAGCTTAAGCTTTATCATATCAATAAATGTATTAAATAAATATGGCTTATATGCACCAAATTAAAGACAGAAATTGACAAAGTGAATTAAAAAGCGTGACCCAACTGGGCCAGGCACAATAGCTCATGCCAGACATCTCAGCATTTTGGAATTCTGAGGCTGGCAGATCACTTGAGCTCAGCAGTTCAAGACCAGCCTGGTCAACATGGTGAAACCCTGTTTCTACTAAAAATACAAAAATTAGCCTGTAGTCCCAGCTACTTGGGAGGCTGAGATGGGAGAATTGCTTGAACCTGGGAGATGGAGTTGCAGTGAGCCAAGATCATACCATTGCTCTCCAGCCTAGGCAACAGAGCGAGACTTCTGAAATTCAGTCTCAAAAAAACAAAACAAAACAGAATGGCTGAGCTATATTGTACCTATAAGAAACTCACTTCAGCTATGGTAGAGGCAACTTTAAATTGAAAGGATGGAAAAAAGACATACCACACAAATATTAAATCAAAAGGAATCATGAATGGTTATATTAATATTAAATTAAGTAAATTTCAGAACAAATAAAATAATTAGTGACAGCTACATTATAGAATAATAAAAAGGTTAATTCACCAAATAGATGTAGAAATCCTAAATGTGTATTCACCAAACAACAGAGCTGAAAAAATAAATTAATAGAACTGAAAGGAGGAATAGGCAATTTACAATTCTAATCGAGGCCTTGCATGATAGCTCATCCTATAATACCAGCACTTTGAGAGGCTGAGATGGGAGGATTGTTTGAGGTCAGGAGTTCCAATCCAGCCTGGTCAAAATAGTAAGACCAATATCTATCTTTTTTTAATTTTTAAAATTAAAAAATAAAGCAACAACAACAAAAATTTAGTTGAGTATTTCAACACCCTGTTTCAACAAGTGGCAAAAGACCAGCCAGAAAAAAATGCAAGGATTCAAAAGAATTCAACACTATCAGCCAAGAAGATCAACTGATATTTTCAGAACACTTCACCCAGCAACAGACTGTACATTCTTCTCATGCATACTTGGAGTATATGCCAAGGTATCACATATCCTGAACCACAAAGCAAAGCTTAATAAATTTAAAAAACAGAAATCATAGAGACTGTGCCTCACCATTGTAAAATCAAAGCAGAAATCAATAATAGAATTGTAACAGGAAAATCTCTAAACGTTGAAAACTAAACAACTAATTTCTAAATAAAATGAACAAAATTAAAGTAAAATAGATCATATAAATACCTACAATCCAATAAAAGCAGTGCTGAAAGGGAAATTTATAATATCAAGTACATATACCAGTAAAAAAATGAAAAGTTCCCAAATCAATAATCTAATTTCTCACCTCAAAATAGAAATCTAGAAAAAGAAAGGGAAAAGAAATACAAAACAAGGATACGGAGAAATTGGATCATTAATAATGGCTGGTAAAATATTACAGAAACTCTGGAAAACAATTTGGAAATTTCTCAATAACATAAATTTTCAACTACCACACAACCCGGTAATTCCTCTCCTGCACATTTACTCCAGATATATGAAAACTTATATTCACACAAAAATTGGTACATGAATATTTATAGCAGCGTTATTTGTAATAGCTTAATGTTAGAAAAACACAGATGTACTGCAATTGATGAACATTCATACAGATTGTGGTACATCCATACCCTAGAATACTAAGAAATAAAAGGAAATTATTGAAACATGTTATGCCTTGAATAAATCTTTATAGAAATACACTAAGTGTTAAAACATTAATCTAAATAGGTTAAATACTACATGAGTCAACTTATATAACACCCTTTAAATGGCAAAATTATAGAATTAAGGAATGCAGCATGAGATCCTTGTGGTGATGGAGTGCTCTTCAACATGGTGGGTCAATGCCAATACCCTGGATGTGATATTTTTCTAGAGTTTTGCAGTGTTACTACTAAGGGAAAGTGGGTAAAAGGTAGATGGGATCTGTCTGTATTATTTCCTATAACTGCATGTGAATTTATAATTATCTCAAGCTATCATTTTATTCAAAGAGGACTTATACTGAATTAGTTATTTCAAACAGTGACAGACATTAAAGAAATCAAAAGACTGATTCATCAAAGTAGAAAGAGTAAGTTCTCTTTGCAAATGCCAACATTTCAGATAAAAGTCGTTTGTTAATTTAGTAAAGCAGATTTTCAGTGGTGAGTGATGTTTTGATGATATGTTCTGTTATTTAATTAGAGGACCCAGGAATTCCCAAAAATTCTATTTTGACAGTCACTCTTAATTCCCACAAAGTCCCCAAAAGAACTAACCACATATATCAAAGCAAAGTTCCATTTTATCCAGAAGCAAAGTGCTTGCTATGTCAAATTCAGTGCTCAGGTAAATCTCGAAATAGGGATATTTGGATTAGCAGGTGGCCAAATCAGACCTGTCTCCTCTAATCCTGAAATCGGATTTGGGGGTTATATCACTTCGTGTAATCCCTGAAGCAATGATGAACAAACACACCTAAGGATGCATAAACCCCTAAAGGGAGGAGACATGGAGAATGCTACGTGCCTATGACCTCCACATGAACGGTGATCCTGCTTTCAGTAATCGTGGCTAATCTCTGGTTCTGTCATCTAAATAATCACTTTTCCATGAAGACACAGCTAGAAACTAGGTTAGGTGAGGGTGTGTATATAAGCTGCTTGGTTCCAAACGATTACATCTTGAATGATTTGGCTAGAATTTTTACTTATAGTCAGACCATTTGGCATCCATTATTCAAAGTGATAATGGAAGAATAAACACTTCAAGCCTACTTGCTCATGCATTACTCCATTAACTAGCGGACACGTGTAATTTAGGGCTCCTCCTCATTCAAATGTCTTATCATCTGGGAGTTATATAGCATGCAGAGTTTAATCCTTGCATCCTCTACACTTAAAGCATCTGCCCCAGAAAGCAGAGTATAATAATGCAGTGGCAAGAACTCACAGATGGAGCAGTTCAGGAACTCAGAAAATGTTTAGTGACAGGGCTGCCAGAGACGGTTGGCATCCTCAAGAGACATGCTTGATGCATAATCTTTGGTGCACTTGTCTCCTTTTGCCTCTGTCCTTTCTGAAAGCTGGTTCCCTGCATTCAAAGACATTTAAATTACTTTAAATACTCTAAATGTATTTAATTTTTACTAAGATTTACCAGAGTTGCCTTCTGTTGTTCATAATCAAGAATACTGACAAGTACATGGCACGTAATAAACTGCCAAAGGATCTGGAATTGATCATTGCTACCATATGAATATGGTTTATTTGCCCCACCAAGTGCAATGTTGAATTGTGATCTTCATTGTTGGAAGTGGGACAGGGTGGGAGGTGTTTGGGTTGTGGGAACAGGTTACTCATAAATGTTTTCAGTGCCATTCTCATGGGAGTGAGTGAGTTCTCACTTTTAGTCCCATGGGCATTCCTGTGTTGTGAAAAGAGCCTGGTATCTCCTCCTCTTTCTCTACTGCTCCTTTCCTTCCATGTAATCTGCACATGCCAGCTTCTTTTTTTTAATTTTAAATTTTTATTGCATTTTAGGTTTTGGGTTACATGTGCAGAACGTGCAAGATAGTTGCATAGGTACACACATGGCAGTGTTTTGCTGCCTTCCTCCCCTTCACCCACACTTGGATAGCCTGGGGAGAAATGCCAGCTTCTTTTCATTTTCCTTCTGTGAATAGAAGCAGCTTGAGTTCCTCATCAGAAGAAGGTGATGGTGTCATGCTTCTTGTATAGACTAAAGAAGTATAAGCCAAATAAACCTACTTTCTTTGTAACACACCCACCTACAGTTACTCTTTTAGAGCGACACACAAACTAAGACAAGTATCTTGCTTCTTTGGACCTGAAGCTAAAGAAAACCCTGCTGGTGTTCAGGAATATGATTCTGCTGGACTGGAACTTGCAACAGTAAATTTTCTAATCGAATTATCAATGGTGTTCCTTGGGAATAAAGCGTCTTTTCAAAGCAAGTATAAATTGGGTTGCCTCTACTTTAAAATCATGAGAAAGAGAAGAGGATTTCTGGAACAAAGGAGTTGGTTGGCTATGTTTCTAGGACAATGGACAGCTTGAAAGTGAGAATGACAAGCTCAAAATCCTAAATTCTCTATTCACAGCATGAAAGTACCCAAATTTTCTGTGCTCATGCTATAGCTATATTTGTAGGACTGCAGGAGCCAAGAATCAAATGCAACATTTGCGTCTATAGTCTGCCAAATTATATTAATAGTGGAATTCAATTAATCACCATTTCTCTTCTGGGAAAGTTAGAGCTTTGATTAGAACATGATATGAGTCCAAGTACTGGTATCGGGCCTATATGCAATGATGTAGAGGATGTTGTATACCATGAATCCCAAACTCCACAGAATCTGCCTTACTATTTGAAGCAGTTCTTCTTCCCTCCCTTCCTGGTGCAGCTGATTTTCCTCTAACCTAAAGAAATAATTTCTTTAAAAAAGAGAGAAAATTTGTCTTTGTTTCCTACCTTTTATATTTTATTATTCAGATTTTTAATTTGTATATATTTAATTAGTAGATGTAATAGGATATACGTATTCTGGAATAATTGTGCACATTTTAACACATGGACATATTTTAATTATACAGCTTACTTACCAAAACCTGAATTCAGTGAGAATGCATAAAAAATAAAGTTGGAATGAGGCAGTTTTGTTGGTATCGTGGAATGAAAAAATATAGTGGTATGCTAGAAATGCTAGAAAACGTTTATCATTTGTAACCTATTATTTTACTGTGTTTCCCAAATGACTCAGAAAATACAATGAGATGCATATAAGAACTTTTGAAAAGTGCTTTAAAGATTTTTGTTTTGTTTTGTTTAATAGTCACTATATATTAGTGGGAGAAAATGCAGTTGAAACTAGCTTCCTGATATGATTCAAAGGCAGAGGGGTCATGGTTACTATGAGAGGAGGAAAGTATCTGTGATTGTTGGAATGGTCTGAGATCTTTGATGGTACCTAATTGGTCATGGAGTTTCCGAGAATCACCACATGTGAGAAATACACTAAAGCTTATATTATTCTTGTAGGTCAAGATATGAAAATAGATGCCAAATACACACACACACACACCCTTTGTACATACTAAAAATACACCATATATATGAATATATATATAAAGTAAATAAAGATCATGGCTTAACACTGCAAAATTTATTTCCTGTCCAAATAAGACTTCAAGGTGGTCCTGGCTGGAGGTTGAGGGAACGCTTTCAACTTGGACATAAAATATGTCCAGGTGTTAGAATGTGCACAATTATTCCAGAATATGTAACCCTATTATGTTTACAAATTAAATAAATAAAAATTAAAAATCTGGATAATAAAATGTAAAATGTGGGAAAGAAAGACAGTTTTCTTTTTTTAAGAAATGATTTTTCAGGTGAGAGAAAAAAATTACTTCTTCAGGTTAGGGGGTGAGGGTGCCTGAGAGCCATTCAGTGACCCAGGTTGATGGTGCCTCTGCCAACTTCGATGTGGAGCTTCCATAGGTTACCTTGGGTTACTCTGGAAGGTAAAAGAATATGAAGGAGTCCATGGAAGGGGACTTACGGGTTAGACCAGAAAGTGGCAAATATCACTTATTCCATTCAGTTTACTAGAGTTCAGTCATGTAGCCACACCAACTTCAGAAAAAGCTGGAACTTTGCTATGGACCAAGGGAGAAAAGGAAATCTATTTTGGTGAGCAGCTAGCAATTGTTTGAAAAAGAGAGAGATTTAATGAGAGAAGTCTGACTTGAATCACAAAATTAGATTGTTGCTGATATTCGTCCCAATTCTGCTGTCTGAATGAGTACTCAAATCAAAGTCCCTTGTACCATGAGGAAGCCAGAAAAGTTTGGGAAATATTCTGAAATCACACCAAATATGTGCTTGCTTAATCTTTCTCTTATCTTTCCTTTAAGATCTGGAATCATCTAGAAGGAAAACTCTGTACTGGAGAACAGAAAATATCCAAATATTTTGGGATTTACGGATCACTGGGTGTGAACGAACAGAAGTTTCCTGGAGGTGTAGAATCCCACAGTGATTATCTAGCAGACTGGGGACCCAGGAAATTAAATGAAGAAGGAAACACAGCTCAGTGGAATCCTGAACAATTCTTTTTTATATTTTTCCAAAATAGTTAGTCAAAATAGATTATATCTTTTGGAAATACTTTAGGGAGTTAGAAGAATCCTCACTTTGGTTCCCTGAGCTGTGTGATAAGAGTGAGTTAATTTGGTAGAAAATATGATATGGGAATACTTGACAGAAAATATCAAGCAGAGGCCCCTTTTCTACAAAAAGAGTAGTAGATCAAAGGCGTTGTTACCTCTCTATGGGTTACATTACATTAATTACTTTAGTAATTAGCACAATCATTAATAACTTGAAGATAGAAAACAGTGATTTGTATCACAACTCCACTTAAACTGTGGCTGAGTACAAAAGTTGGAGGTGTATCATGAGAAATAACACATGATTATAATTAATTAATCGGCAAGTGAACCTGATTACATGTGCTGTTCTAGGTTTTTACCCTAATTAATATGACTCCAGATAAATGTTGTCCAGCTTTTAATTTGAATGTTTTTCTTTTTCTTCTTTTTATTACATTTTAAGTTCTGGGGTACATGTGCAGAACATCCAGGTTTGTTATTTAGGTATACAGGTGCCATGGTAGTTTGCTGCACCCATCAACCCAACATTTACATTAGATATTTCTCCTACTGCTATCCCCTAACCCCCCCACCCCAGACAGGCCCTGGTGAATGATGTTCCCCTCTCTGTGTCCATGTGTTCTCATTGCTCACATCTTGCATCAATGTTATCTGAAATTCTCAGCTCTGGAGAAAACTTAATCATCTAATAATTTTACAGTAGAATATGCAGATCCCTACATTAATATCACATTTCTGGTAGAAACAGCAAATCAGGTCATAAAAGTAGTATCCTGGATGACTTTATGTGACCTATATTTCATCTACTTGATACATAAAAACACAACTTTAAGCTAAACGAGTGAAGAGATGAGAGAAATTCAGGGACTGAGTATTCCCTCAAAACAGAAGGACCAATTCATGTACTTTGCATCTCTTTCACCTATTTTTAAGAAGAAACTGTATTGTAATATTTTAACCGAGGCTCCAGCTTTTAATGCGTGAGTATAGATACCTAACTTGTGTTAATATATCTTGCAAATCCACCTGTATATTAGGCTCTACTTTGTATTTTTCTTAGACACCTAAGCATAGATCTTTCCAGGAATAGTGCTACAACACTTTGTGTAATTCTGAAAGAGAAGGGATAAAGTAAATCCTCACAGTTTTTTTTTAAGTTTCCTGTGTGTGTTTTTGTTTGGTTTCGCTTTTTGCCTGCTTTTTTATAGAAAGAGATGTTGCTTCTAGAATTGAAGCTTCTTAAGAGTTTGCAAGCAATGGCTGATGGTTCAGCCAAAGTCAAGGGATTTGGAAGAATTAAGATAGATACATTATGGACAAAAAAGTATGAAGATAGGTACAAAATTAACCCTTCAGAATGTAAGAATACCCAGAATGTAAGAACAGTTGGGTCCCATGAAAATATTCTACTGCAAAACACGTAAACTTCAGAAAAGCTTGTTAATAGAGTAAAATGAGAAGTTGTTTGTGGATGTCAACAGCCTTCCTTCCACAGTCTCCTGCTTAACCCCTGTCTTCACTGAACAGGCACGTGAACAAATGGCCAGAGACACCAAGGACAAGTTCATTGACGACATTGTTGCTACAATCAAGAAGTGCTTATTGACAGCAGCAGGTCAGAACTCTGTTTCTCTAGGGAAGTGCAACTGCCCATGGGGACCAGCCTGGTGATGGTGATGTGATCACTTGTTCTCCTGGACTCTTTGCTCAGTAAACCATTTTTTTCTTCACTGAAATAGGTACTGAATTTAGATTTACTTTCCCTGCCCATCAGGCTTCTGCCAGCCTTGCAATATGTGGACTGATTGAATGTCTTTGTACATCATCCAATATATAGAAAAATATTTCTTCTGAGAAATAAATTTTAACAACAAAATAAATAAAGTATTGTTTTGGTGCTCACAGAAGCCACTGGTCTTTTCTCATATCATATTTTTTAGATTTCTCTTAATCATATTTCCTGAACTTACAGAATGATAAAACAGCTTATTGCAGTTCTGTCACTAGCTTTGAGACTCCTGTTTGAATTACTCTCATGACAAGTAAGACATATGTTCTTAATCAGGAAATAATACGTGTTGTTTCTTCCAAAACCATAATATCTGTATCTGGAACCAGAGCATATAAGTAGGAATGATGCTTGTCATAATTATGACTAATAACCTACTTGAGCAAATTTTGCTTTCTGTACCCAAGATTGTGATCTGCTGGTTATAGTTCTGAGTACTAGTGATAGTCAGCTTCTAAAATTGCTCCCAATAATCCATGACTCTTGGTATTCAACAACCTAGCATAATTACTTCCCCTTGAGTGTGTTCTTGATCTATGACTTGCTTCAAATGAATAGAATACAGAAAAAGTGATGGGATGCCATTTAATAGCTTAGATTACAAAATGACTCTGGCTTTAATCTTGCTTGCCACTCTTGTTCCCTCACTTGCTTCCAATGGAAGGCAGATGTCATATTGTGAGTTCCCCAACTCTCAACAGGCCCGCCATGGAAAGGAACTGAGTCCACCAGCCCATGAAGAACTGTATTCTTCCCATAACTACATAAGTTAGCTTGAAATGGGTCTTCTCTCACTGAAGCCTTCAGATGAGACTACAACATAGCCAATACCTCGAGTACAGCTTTGTGAGACACCCTGGTCAGCAGACCCAGCTAAGTTGTACCTGAATTTTTATGAGGTATGAGATGACAAATGCTATTGTTTGAATTTGGTGAGTTCTAAGGTAATGTATATGTATCAATAAATAATTAATATTATTCAAAAGAGATGCTTTTGAATAATTATTCAAAAGAGATGCTTTCACAAAGGCACATTGCAATGATTATTCAATACCATTTTGAGTTTCATATGACTTGGGACAAACAAATAAAAAGAAGATTGTTCGTTTTGACTAGGATGATGTGAATATGGAATTCATAATGTAGAAAGAAAATTATAAATACTATAATTTATAGTCAATTTCACTAACTATGACATAAATAATTACATAAAATAAAAGTGTAGCTACTAGTCATACTTCCTTTCTCACTAAAATTTTCATATTTACATTTTTATATATAAATTTTACTTCTCGTCTTTACCACTATAGAACATTGTGATGGTTAATGTTTCAATTCCCCTTTGGACTCAGGTTTCGGAATATTGAGGTGAGACTCACAGCAGCTGTAAGATGGGGATGGATATTCAACTGGATAAACCATCAGGTGCCTCTCTTTGGGAAGAGTGTAAATGTATATAAGATACATTTACTTTATGCTAGAATGTAGAATTCTTTTTTGAACTATAATGTGAGGAATTGATATTGAGCATATAAAGGAGTAGATTACAGCGGGCATTTGTTTTAGTCTGCCCAGCATACAAGCAATGTTTTCATTGATTGGAATCCTAGGAAAGCTTAACCACAGGGCCTGGCTTTCTACAGTGAAAGGCAGAAGGGGGCAAACAGTCTCTCTTTCAGTTGTCTGGCAGCTGTAGTGGGGCTGTGTGACTTAGCCTCAGTCAATCAGATATTCCTGCAAAGGGCTTTAAATCTTGAGGGTTTGACAGGAGGCTCAGAGGAGAGTTAAAAATTATTCATAAGCACCCACAGTGTAGTCAAAAGCCTTTGAGTTTAACCAGTGTTATTGAAAAACTGTTTCTGATGTGACTTTCCCGGACATTTCTGCCTTCGTTTTCTGACTTTGGTTTCCCAACACTTTTGTCAATTTTATAAGAGTTTCAATATTCTTTGAACACATTTCCTTTCTGTTTAAATTAGCCAGATATCATTTCTCTTTCTTAAAAATGCAAAGCCCCATTGTCGAAAAGAACAAAAATGCTTACTCCTCAGTCAAGATAAAAAAATTAGTTGAAAAATTTATGTTACAGAAAGATGAATGTTATTGAAGAAGATTACCAAATAACTTTAATATTATGGGAAAAAAACAGTATAATGTTAATACATGGAGGAAACTAAAGAAACAATTGTGAACCTAGTTAATAAATTTTACAAAGAAATCAAAGACACAATCTGTTACTTTTACTTCCATCAAATCTCATATTTATCTACAGATATATCTTTTTCGAGGCACAGTGATAGGTGCTCACTAATTAACCTTATAGAATTTTTATTTATTTATTTATTTTTGAGATAGGGCGTCCCTCTGTCTTCCAGGCTGGAGTGCCATGACATAGTGACATAATTACTACTCACTCTAGCCCCGACCTCCCACAATACATGACCTCCTTACACATGCAAAAGACCTTGCATACATCTTTTCTCCCTTGGACCCATTTTTTCAGCCTCCCTAGTAGCTGGGACTACAGGTGTGTGCCACCAAGCAGTGATAATTTTTGTATTTTTTACAGAGAAGAGGTTTTGTCATGTTGCTTAGGCTGCCCTCGAACTCCTGGACTCAAGTGATTCACCTGTCTTGGCCTCCCAAGGTGCTGCCATTACAGGTGTGAGCCACTCCACATGTAGTTTATCTTATATAAGATTATTAATAACTATTAATATTGATAAGCCATAAATCATGAGATTTATATTATTTTAAAGATAAGCAAATGATTGAAAGTTTTGATGGCTTTCTTATATTTGGGTGATAACAGAGTCAAAAGACATCATTTTGATCTTAGCTTAGAACATAATATTTAATATAAATAATTCTATAAAATTATTTATATAAATTTAATATAAATTATTATATATTTATATATAATTATTTATATTTTTATTCAAATAATTCCAGACCTCAAAGATTAACATGACAGATTGATTGCATTAACAACTTTAAATAATAGTTTCACTGTATTCTTTTCAATAACTTTTCAGCAGCTCCTATCAAAGATGAAGTCTTTCTCACCCCTTAGGTCTGGGCTGAACTTGTAACTTGTTTTGACCCATGAAATATCATAAACATGACATTGTATCAGTGCCAAACCTTGATCAAGGGACCTTGCATATATCTTTTCTCCCTTGGCCCCCTATGACCACCATTTGAGCAAACCTATCTTCTATGGGATAAGATAAGCAAACTCAGTTCAGATAATACTAAAAGAACTAGACTATCCCCAGAAACTCTCAAGCTGGCCACAAATATATGAGTGAGCTCAGTCTAACTCATCTAAGTTCAGCCTAAGTCAGACCACCCAGCCAATTCACAGATTCATGAAAAATAATAAATGGCAGAGGTTTTAAACCACACAGTTTTGGGATGTTTTTTCTAAAGTAACAGCTAATTAATATAAGCAGTAATATTTGGTATTCATAAAAGTGTTCTTAAAGCATCTATAAGTCTATTGGATCCTCAAAATGAGTTTATGGCCTCTATAATTCTAATATGGTCAGTTAAACACCTGGAGCTTTATACTGTTAAATTAATAGTGATTAATGACAAATTATAGATGTATATAAAATATCTATACAAAATATCTATGCATTATATATGTATATATACAGCTATAATTTGTAATTAATCCAAGCTAATTTTAGCAGTATAACTAGTCTATACAATTAGGATATTTTCACAGTTCTAAGAATTTAGTTTAAAAATCTATATAATGTAGGTTTCCTTGGGCTAGAATCAAAGGAAGAAGAATAGTATATGTCATCCATCCAACAATAGATATATCACTAATTCATAATATTTATTGAGTGCTTTCTCCATGCCAGAATCTATGATAAGTACTTAGTCTTCATTCTCATTTGTAACCCTGAGTGACACCCAATCTGTACTTTCTACGGAGAATCCATACATCCTCAGAGTCTAGTCTGATTGAGGATAAACTCGCAGAGCATGAACTGTCACACCTCATAAGCATTGGTTTGCAGACTGTCAATACCCAGAGTCGGTCTAGGATTTAGCAGCAGCTGTTGCTGCAGAACTTGTGAAACAGAAATTCAGAGAGCATCTAGGAGTAGAGTCAGCAAGATCTAAAGCTCCTGTAGTGGCTTATGCATGGGGAAAGTAGTCTGCAATGGTTGGAGGTGCAGTGAAGGGATTTTTAATTTCCCTAAAAGCCCAAAGAACCAACGTTAGCAAAGACATTCAAGTGAGGGGCTTCTTTCTAGATTTGAGGAAGCTGAACTATTTCTTAATACGGTCCTAAGCTAAAGACAAGTGGGCACTGGAGGAAGCAGTTATACGAAAACAGGCAAAGCATCCCTGTTTTCCTCTCCGTTCATGTTATTCTCACTCGCCTTCTTCAGAATTATCTGAAGAGCATGCTTAAAAAGGCAGATGACTGAGCTCATTTCCTACAGTTTCATATTCAGTAGGTCTGAGGTTATACGCAAAAATTTGTACCTTTCATAAGCATCCTGGCTGAGATTGATGGTTAAGTAAATTTGGGAAACATTGCTTAGGTTCTTGGGTAACATACGGCAGCAAGATCTCTTGCAACAGGCAGCACGAGAGGATGTACTAAGTGGCAGGTTTGCAAGGTGGTAGGAGCACAAACACAGGCAAACCTGAACAGGTTAAGAAGAAGGTATGGCGTGAAAGAAGCGAGAATTTTCAGGGCCAAGAAGTACTGAGAAATGACTGGTCTCACACTTCTCTGTGTAGCCGAAGTTAATGGCTAATTCATTCATCCCTTTGCTCTTTTCTTTTTTTTCATATACTGAATGTTACTTTGTATCAGGCGTGGGTATGAGTTCACCAAATTAAGAAGTTTTGCTAGAATTTACCCCTACCCTCAAGGGAACCACAGTCCAGTTGAAGAGAGAGACACATAACAAAGTAATAGCAAAACGCATAGCTTCAGTACTGTAATAAAAGTGCGGAAAAAATGGGATACAATTAGAGATGAGAGTAAATAACTCCATTGGGAGAAAGGAGATGTTAGAAACTCAGTCTACAAGGATGATAAGGGTTTACCCCAATGCCAAGGGATGGAAGGGCACATCAACGAGACGGAACAGTATATGCAAAGGCATATAAAAATTGAACATTTTGAGTGAGGATTACAAAAACACATTGTGGTTAGAGCACAAAGTGAGAATAATAGAAGGAAGGGAAACACGGAAATTAAGTAAACTGGAGTCAGGTAGTAAAACTATCTTGTATTTTTATATTAAGAAATTTGGAAATTATCCGGAACTCCATGTAAAATCAATTCAACAATCCAAACACTTGTTAGCAGAAAACAGAATTATCAGATGTATTTGCAAGAATATTTTCCTGTTTTTTCCATGAGGCATTTTATTTGTAAATCTATGTATTACATCCATAGAAAAAGAATCCCGGGATTTTCCCTCCTGTGCATTTTTGTCTTGCTTCCTCGTGGTCCATGATGCCAGCTGAGGTTGTCAGTACAGTGAAACCAAACTGTCAGGATGGAAGCAGATTATTCTGCCATTGCAGGAATATTTTCTTTTTATTTATTTATTTAAATTTATTTATTTTACTTTAGGTGCATACTATATCTGACAATTCTCCCCATGTTATCCCTCCCCACCCTATTCTCCCTCCCCACCCCCCACTTTCTCTCCCCTACCCCCTGGCCCACTGCCCCCAGTGTGTGATGTTCCCCTCCCTGAGACCACATGTTCTCATTGTTCAACACCCACCTATGAGTGAGAACATGCAGTGTTTGATTTTCTGTTCTTGTGTCAGTTTGCTGAGAATGATGGTTTCCAGATTCATCCAAGTCCCTGCAAAGGACAAGAACTCATTGTTTTTTATGGCTGCATAATATTCCATTGTGTGTATGGACCACATTTTCTTTGTCCAGTCTATCATTGATGGGCATTTGGGTTGGTTCCCAGGTCTTTGCTATTGTACACAGGGCTGCAATGAACATATGTGTGCAAGTGTCTTTATAGTAGAATGATTTATAGTTCTTTGCGTATATATATTCAGTAATGGGGTTGCTGGGTCAAAAAGAATAGTTTCCACATTTAATACAATACATACGCCATGTAACTGTGGGTATGTGCTATAGACTGATTAGCTTCCTTTCAAAATGTATATGTTGAGACTCTAACCCCTGAAGATATGGTATTTAGAGGCAGGCCTTTGGGAGGGAATTAGCTTGGTGCCCTCCATGATGGGATCAGTGTCCTTATAAGAAGAGAGAAGAGAGCCCTCCCTCTCTCTCTGTGCAGTGAAGACATAGCAAGAATGTCATCATCTGCAAACTAGGAAGAGGGCTCTCAACTGAAACCAAATGGGCCAGCATTTTTGACCAAGGACTTCCCAGGTTTCAGAGCTGTGCAAAAATGAATGTCTGTTGTTCGAGTTACTCAATCTATAGTATTTTGCTACAGCAGCCTGAGCTAAGACAGTATATAAGTTTACTCAGTTTATGTCTGTGTGTTTGAAAGCAGGGCAAAAGTTAGGTGGAGGAGCAGAAGAAGAATTAATAGAGCCAAAGAGTGCCTTAACCCTGATAGTCGGGGTTAGAAGCCTATTATTGATGCTTATTTGATTATAGTTTGTTGTGGCACCATATTGAGAGATTTAAAAGATACTACTATTTTCCCACCCTTCACTTTTCCTAATTTATAGTTAAACATCACTATACAAAAAAAGCTAAAGGTAGATGTGAAAAATGAGGAGTCACAGGATAGAAAACTGGGAAGAAATAAAGCTGCAAAAGCCATGCATTGGTGTGAAAAATATTAAAAATAAATTCTGATAAGTATAGGTAATTGTATGTTAGGTGAATCAGATTGTCCTATTGTGAGGATCGGGATGACACACCCATCATATTTTCATCATTAATTCTTCCACTCTGTATTTTTACTCTTACATAGGCATTTCCATTTAAAGAGTCATCTATACACACTTTTTCTATTCTTACAGTACTCCCAGTGTCAAGATTCATGAGGTCAGATGTGAAGATGAATTTGTTGGTTAAGCTGTTCTCTCCTAAGGGCAAGGAGCTTAATCATTTTTTTTGTTGTTACTGACCTTGTCTTGTCTAGAGATGAATCAGTGACTCAAGCTAGGAATGGTAAATCATGAATAAATGATTTATGCTTGTCTTGATCAAATATGATAGATTACTTGGATTCCTGACTATGACTATATATAAAGATTTATATAATATACAAGTGACTGTGAATTCAAGAAAGAACTGAGAGTTTTCTCCAAGGATGCAGTCCTGTGCAACACTGTAAATATTATGCATAGTGAGCTAGTTCTGGAGAGAATAGTGTTTGAATATGATCAATTTAACATGATTTTTCCAAGTAATTAATACATTCTTCTCTGATTCCTTCAATTTCTTTCCTTTTTCTATTTTTTTTTTTCCTTTTTCTTTTCTTTTTAAGCAGTCACACCGGAATCCTATAAGGTAACCAAAAATTCAAAGTCCATATAGTAATAGCTTTTTCTTGCTGATCATCTCACCCTAAGGTCTGAATGGTTTTCTATGACCTGCAGTGAACTAAAGGGAAACTTACAGTAGTCACAGATGCCAACCGAGGTGAATTAAGAAATAACCAAGGCCGGGCCCAGTGGCTCACACCTGTAATCCCATCAGATTAGGAGGCCGAGGCAGGCGGATGATGAAATCAGGAGTTCAAGACCAATCTGGCCAACATAGTGAAACCTCGTCTCAACTAAAAATACAAAAAATTAGCCAGGTGTGATGGCACATGCCTGTAATCACAGCTACTCAGGAGGCTGAGGCAGGAGAATCACATGAACCTGGGAGGTGGAGATTGCAGTGAGCCGAGATAGCACCATTGCACTCCAGCCCAGGTGACAGTGAGAGACTCCGTCTCAAAACAAAACAAACAAACAACAAAAACAACAACAACAACAAAAACACAAACAAAAAGAATTGGAAGAAGTAAACGAGTAAACATCCATCAGATAAACCATCTCATGCCATTTGTTTTTGGAATGGAGGAGGAGGGAACGGCAATTAGCCAAAGAAAGCAAAGCTAATTCAACTTTTCCGCTTATTCTCTCCTAGAGATCAAATTGATGTCCCAATCTCTTGCAATTTTCCACCTGAGCCTTTGATAAGAATAAACTGAGAGATTATTTTTTTATTTCTGGAATTGGGAATGTGTATCACATTCGCTGTGTTGGAAGCAGAAGCTTAGGTTGGTAAATATTTTCCTTTCTCTAATAATTGAAACAATGATGGTTCCTTATAAGCACGATTATGTGACAGGAAGCACTACAAGCCGTGAAAGTTGCTATCATCAACAAAGCAGAAGTCATGGTAGTGGTCGGAATTACGTGCTTGGCAATCTGAGTACCCTGTAAAATTGGTTCTCTCTCTTAAAAAAAAGCGAACAGTGTTCATTGTGAGATAGAAATCTATATACTACACAATTTCTTTTCCTTCGTTATTATAGAAAATGAAAGAAAAAATGCTTGTGTTTAATGTATTAACCACACCTTTCTAATTTAAGGGAGATGATCTAATTTGACAGAATATACTAAATATGTTTTATACTATATATTTTAGAAAGAAGAAAAAATCCAGGAAATGATAGACTTAGAAAGACTAAAAAAATATGTCATCTTGATGAAACCTAGAGGCTTCATAAAAGCCCTGGGATATTTCCAGCCCATTCCAAAGAAGAACATCTTGACCCCACTTTATATAGTTCATAGAAACACCCTTTGCTCTAATAAATAGCAAGAAGTGAGGTTGGTTTTCTTTTATTTCAGTCTTTGCTAGAGCTTTATTTTATTTCTGATAGTATTATATTTCAGTTCCAATCTGGGCATTTCTAAGGATCTCAAACTTTTTAGCGATTTTATTTTTAAAGCTCTCAGGATTTCTAAACTTTTAATGTCAGTGAGTCTTCAGACATTAAAGGCAAGGAAGATGCAAAGGACATATCAGATATAATCTGAAGCAATTAACTAGGTTAAGTAAGCAAAATTCTAGATGACCCAAATATTACTACCCTCTAATATACACATCTCTCCCCTTCAATGTAGGAATTACCTGTGAATATAATGGAAGTCACTCCAATAATTAGGTTGTATAATAAGGCAAAGGTAAAGGGATTTTGCGGATATAATTAAGGCCTCTAATCAGTTTTATTTTGATTTAATCAAAGGGGTTATTATCCTCAGTAGGACTTAACCAAATCAAATGAGCCCCTTTAAAAGATGGGTTAGGCTTACCTTGAGATCCGAGATATTTTCCTTCTGGCCTTGAAGAAGAAAGGCACTGTAACTTATACAGCTATGAGAAAGTGAATTCTCCCAACAGCCACATGAGGTTGGAAGGAGACCCCAAACTCAAATGAGACTGAAGGTCTGGTGGATACCTTACTGCAACCTTTTGTGACCCTGAGCAGTGGACCCAGGTAAGCTGTGCCTGGACTCCTGACCTACAGAAACTGTTGAATAATAAATGACTGTTGTGTTAAGTCACAAAGTCTGAGGTGATTTGTTTACATTAATAGAAAATTCACACTGATTCTCATTGTGAGAGTTTTATATATGGTACATGAAGAGATACACACACATATCCCATTGGGTCTGATTTTTTTCTTGAAAATATATAATATGTATGAATATATAACGAGAGAGAGGGATTTATCATAAGAAATTTGTTCACATGGTTATGGAGACTGAGAAGTACTGAAATCTGCAGTCAGCAAAGGAGACCAAAGACTGCTGACAGTGTAAGTTTCAGTCTGAGTTCAAGTCCAAAGGCAGAAGAAGACTGATTTTACAGCTTGAGTCACACTGAGAGAAAATCTTTTTTTTTTTTTTTTTTTTTTTTTTTTTTGTGAGATGGAGTCTTGCTCTGTCACCCAGGCTGGAGTACAATGATGTGATCTTGGCGCACTGCAACCTCCGCCTTCCAGGTTGAAGAGATTCTTGTGCCTCAACCTTTCAAGTGGGGACTACAGGTGAACACCACTATGCTCAGCTAATTTTTGTATTAAGAGGGGGTTTCACCGTATTGGCCAGGCTGGTCTTGAACTCCCGACCTCATCATCTGCCTACCTCAGCCTCCCAAAGCGCTGGGATTACAGGCATGAGCCACCGCGCCCAGCTGCTCACCTTTTCACTTTTATTACAACAGTCTCATTTCAGTCAACACTTGGTTCAAACTTGAACAATTTTCTTTATTTGAGACAGAGTTTCGCTCTTGTTACCCAGGCTGGAGAGCAATGGCGCTATCTCGGCTCACTGCAACCTCCACCTCCTGGGTTCAAGCAATTCTCCTGCCTCAGCCTCCCGATTAGCTGGGACTACAGGCGTGCACTACCATGCCCAGCTAATTTTTGTATTTTTAGTAGAGATGGGGTTTCACCACGTTGACCAGATCTCTATCTCTTAACCTCGTGATCCACCCACAGCCTCCCAAAGTGCTGGGATTACAGGCTGAGCCACCGTTCCTGGCTGAACAATTTTCAATCCTACATTTGATTCAAAGACTTCCTCCTTTCTCCAGCACAGAAACGTTTGGCTCCAATGTCCTGGAGCAGAGGGAAGAGAAAGGGAGGAGATTTGTGGTATCTCCCAGATTCCTCTCTGTCTTCTGTCCTCTTCTTTTTTCTCATGGTGTTGGTCCTGGGGCAAAGAAATAGGTTGTTCTATGGATTAATCCATAGATAGAGAACATGGTTTGTTTTCTACAAAATCTTTCATAATCTGTAGGAAAATTGTACTGTTCTTTGCTGTTGTTGTTGTTGTTTACCTGTAGTATCTTTGTATGCATATTCCTTTTTTCTGACAAATATACCAGTTGATCTTTCTTGAACTCTTAGCAGATGCCTTCTGGAAAAAAGCAGGGAGAGACTAGAGTGGTTTTACCAACTGATCCCTCTCTCTTTCTAGAACAAGAGATCCCTGCTCCTCTTCTACCTCAGTGGACTGTTTCCTTCTGATAAATGGCAAAAATGCATACACACACCCTGATTCTCAGAACCCCTCTTTGTTCAGAAGAGCACATGCCTCCAGGTCTTTTCTTTCCTGATTTTTTTGACAGGCTGCCATCAATAAATGATCCATATCTCATCACTTTTTTCTTTCTAATGTTTCCTGGGGCTCCTCTGGGTTCCCCGAGCAATCTCAAAGCCTACTTTTTCTTCTTCCACACTGTTTAAGCTGTTTTATCTCAGCTGAGCTCACAGCACTTATCTCTTATAATGGCTCTTTCTACTCTTTTGGGGTGTGAATGTTTTTCAGCGTTTTCTGACATATTTCATTAATTAGGGCCCTTGACATTCCCTTTCACCTCACAGTATCATTTCAACTTCTTGTGTCAGCTTCCAGTCAGCCTCTGACTTTGGTCACTTACATGTAATTTGGAGACTGTAAGTTTTCTTGAAATTGACCTAAACCACTTTGGATATACTGTATATTTTTCTCCTTTTTTCCCCCTCATAAAAATTGTGGGAATATTCAAACCTAAGCTCCTAATGTGTTTCCACTAGAAGTATACATCTGAATTTTATGACAGTACTACTCTCAAATGATCTCTCAAATTATAAAATACACTTAATATATCACTCCATTGTGCTTACTTTTGATAGCTGAGATTCTCTTTTAGGCTCAGCTTTCTCTAATATGTATAGACTTGGGTGGAAAGGGTGAGCAAGAAGGTGAGTTTCTGAGAATGAAAAAAATGCCAGGGTGTGGAGTGTAGACTACCACGGTTTTCTGATCAGCGGACTCCTCGTGTGTCCCTGGTATGCCCATTTCTCTAGAGAAATCTGTCTCTCTGAGAGAATGTACTTCACCCACTGCTTAAACATGAGGGCTGATAACCCAGCTGGAACTTCATGGAATAAAACGGTGGTTATATGCAGATGCTGCTCCATTTGGATGCTCTGCGTTGGGTCACAATTTTCACCCTTAGTTGCTCCTGGCTCTCCTCCACCTCTGGTTAGACTCAGTGGGGGCCTTGTGCCCAGGATATTGCTCTTCTCTATGCACTCGTGGGTTTCTGGATATCTGTGTGGTTTCTGGCCCACTCAGCGACCCTTTTCCAGCCTAAATAATTTTTCCTTTTACTTGTTTTGTTACTTCTTTTCTTTATTTTTGGGAATACAAAATAGATCTGGAAGGCTATAATGTATTTTTAGATCTCTACCATCAGCTGTAAACAAATATGTTCCCTTCACTTTTCAACATTCTGGTCATGTTCCTTTGAAGGAAGTCTGGTTTATCAGTGTTTTTTTAGATTGGCGCACAGTACCGAATAACACATTCGATTTGCTCCATCATGAAAAATACGTTGGCCATCACCTCCCTTGCCCTGTGTTATACTTCTATGAATACAGTATAAGATTAAATTAACACATTTTGACAGTCTGATCACATTTGCTCTTATAGAAATTAAATCAACTAACACCACTAGTCAAAATTTTGTATATGTAGTGATACTAAGATAGGTATTATACAACTTTTACTTGTGCAGTTGAATTTTTGAGTCATTTTACCCTTTTATTCCAGTGTTTTTGGATTTGGTTTGTTGTCTAACCTATTACCTAGTACTCTATGTTTTCATATAAATTATAACCAATATGACAGGAACTAAAATTTTCAGTGAGGATCACTAGCAGAGAAGACCCATGGTAACCTAGGGCAGTGAGAACTTTACTTTAGAAATAAGCTGATGGTGTTATATATATCATAAATTTAATTGTACCCACTAAGCAAAGGGAGCCAATGTGTTTTATGTTTTCTTTGATTCTTATTAAAACAACTTCCTGTCGATTTGTCTTAAATAATCCAAATAATTTCATGTTCAAAAAATTGAGGCAGTATAGATATGTGTGTGTGTATACATATGTATACATATGTATACACACATATCTATACTGCCTCAATTTATATATACATATATGGAGAGGGAGGGAAGGAGAGAGAGAGAAAGAGAGACTTAGGTAATTTTCCTGCAAATAATTGCTTTGCTTATCAAAAACTAAAAACTGTTCATAGCTTGAAATTATTTCCTTTCTATTTTTCTCAAATTCTAATGTTTCACATTTTGTTATCCCATAATTATGCACAGGTGGTCTTTTCTTTAAAATCCCTTATTTTCAATATTATTCTTCTAATCTTATACTTTTTGTGCATTTTTTTTATCTGTACAATGTCTTCTCTTTCATAATTTTTATTTATTGTCAGGCATGAAGAAAATGAAACGTTTTTATTCACTGTCCATTGCAGTAGACACTGGTGTTTTCCTTGTAAAGAAATTCAAAATAACAATTGAAACTTAGAATTCATGGAGCTCTTCCATTTCTAGATGGAAGATTGAACATAACATTTTTCTCTTTATCATTTTGAGACCCCATTAAAATGGTAGAAACAGGTTAGAAGAAGGTGAACATTTATAGCAACAAACAGAATAAGAACAGTGTATTTCTAGACAAGAGCTTTCCTCAAGTTTCTTAAAGTAGGAAATGAAGTCATTTCCAAGGAAAAGGTGCAGAAGCAATCATCTCTGAGGATGAAAGAGATACTGGTGAAGACCAGGAAGGTGTGCAGGCACTCTTCTCTCTTACCCATGAAGAGGATTGCTACTGTAACATTTGCTTTAACTGACACTTTACTGACCACGTGAGATAGCACTTTCCCTGGGCGTCAGTGTCCAAGCACAAGGAGGCGTGTTCTTCTCTCTCCTCTCTCTTCCAGATAGGAGCAGGAAAATAACTCAGATAGCTACTTAGTACAAGATATATGAGGCATTTGGGATAAAATGGAGAGAGAAAAGGAAATTGATGACACATTTACAAAACCTAAATTCTAGTAGGAGACTCAATCACACACAAAAAGAAACTAAAATTAGAACTGTATTTGAAGTAATTTCTGATAGAAAAGTACATGTGGCCATGAGAACAAACAATAGAGGTATTTGATATATCCTGGCATAATTTCATGAGAAGGTGAAAATTTAACTGCCTTCTGAAAAATTAGCTAACTAGCAAATAGAGCAAGAGCATCCCCTGTGTTGGGAATAGTATGTATGAAACGTGGTGCCAGGAAGCTGCTGGGAAAGTTCAACATTAGGACAGAAGGTCAGTGAGACTAGAACACAGAAAATGAGAAATGTAGTAAGACCAAAATGTATAGTGTGGCTTGGGACACATTGAGTTAATGGGACATAGATTGCAGGATAAAACCATTTTCCTTTAAAACTGAGAAGTCATTGGTGAGAAGTTTGATGCTACCTAAGTGCTCCTTTATTTGTTGAGAACTTGTTGAAATTTTTTAAGAATTGCATTCTATTTTGTTTTATGTCTTTGAACTTTTAGCATTATCTAAACATGTTGGCTTAAAATTTTATAGCGTGTCTAAAATGACCAACTGATCTTTTTTTTTATTTAGCTGGGAAATTAGTGGGACCTTAAAGTGACGGTCCTTTATATTACATTATATTCGTTATTTTTATTTTCCCTCACATTTTTGTTCTTTCTTTCAAACTCTTTGTAGATATTTTTAATTAGCTGCATTAAATTACATATATTACATAATTATATAAATAACATAAATGTACATATTATAAAATTTACTAATTTTAATTGCATAACTTAATGAGATTTGACAAATTTAAAAACTCATGTATGTGCTCCCACAATTAAGATACAGAACATGCACATTACTTCAAAAGTCACCTGTTGCACATTTTGCAATCAAACCCTTACTCCTGTATCTATCACCTGCAAACTCCGATTGGCTTCTGTCACTATAGCCTTTTCTGTTCTAGAATTTCATATAAATGCAATCTTACATGGTATAACTATCAAGCAGCTCCAAAGCAACATCAACACTGTGGGTGAAGCTGCTAGATTAACTTGCCCCAGGCTCATACATTTAATCAGTAAGAAGAGCGTGTCCCAGTTGTATTTGAAAGTTTATTACACACAACACAGCAAGAATTATGAGGTTCATGTTCTTATCCACTCACCTTGTTCCACTAAATCTCATGCTGGTGGTGTGAAGGCAGGCCCAGCAGGGTGCTGCACACCAGTGGGTCTATTTAAACCCAGAGTTTAGCATGCCTCCAATTTTTTAAATGGACTGTTGCTGGTAAAACTGAACCACCTTTAACCCAAGTAGAAGAAAATATCTTTATTATACTAGTCAGTAAACAGATCTGTCCTCTGATAGGAAGGGACATACTATCTCTTCCTTCTGAGGACTTTGAATAACAAACATCCTTAAGAAGAGAATCTTCAGTAAAAGTTGTCACAATGTGTCAAAATGCCATTGTAAGTTGTCTCCCAAGATTTCTGAATATGGCTTACATTACTTACTATAATACTTTCGTCATTCATTCTTGTTAAGGTTTACATCAATAACTTGCTTCTTTTAATTCCTAGGTAGTACAGGCATGCACTGTTTTATGCACTTCACAAATACTGGACTTTATCATTATTTTTTTTAACCAAGTCTAGTTTAATGGGAACCTTGCATCAACAAAAGAATATCAATGTCAACTTTCCAAGAGCATGTGTTCACTTCATGTCTCTGTAACATTTTGGTAATTCTTATAATATTTCAAATGTTTTCATAGTTAAACATCTGTTATTGTGATCTGTGATCCGTGCTCTTTAATGCTGCCACAATTGTTTTGAGGAACCACCAACTGTGCCCATATGAGACAATGTTAAATGTTGTGTGTGCTCAGACTGTTCCACTGACCAGCCATTTCCCCATCTCTCTTCCTCCTCTTCGGTCTTGCTAGTCCCTGAGATACAACATAATTTAGATATTAGACCAACTAGTAACCCTACAGGCCTCTAACTTTTCCAGTGAAAGAAAGAGTAGCATCTCTTACATTAAATCAAAACTAGAAATAAGCTTCATGAGGAGGACATGTCAAAACCCAAGATAGGTAGAAAACTACTCCTCTTGTGCTAAACATTCAAGCTGTGAATGCAAAAGCAAAGCTCTTGTAGGAAAATAAATAAGCTACTTGAGTGAACAGATAAATAATAAAAAAGCAAAACAGCCTTATTGCTGATACAGTGAAAGTTTTATTGGTATGGATGGAAGAAGAAAGAAGCCACAACATTTCTTAAGCCGAAGCCTCACCCAGAGCAAGACCCTAACTCTCTTTAATTCAGTGAAGGCTGAGAAAGGTGATGAAGCTGCAGAAGAAAAGAGTGAAGCTAACACAGGTTCATGAAGGTGGAGGAAAGAAGCTGTCTTCATAACATGCAAGTACAAGGGGAAGCAGCAAGTGCAGATCTAGAAGCTTCAGCAAGTTATGCAGAAAATCTAGCTAAGATCACGATGAAGGTGACTACACTAAACAACAGGTTTTCAAAGTAAACAAAACAGCCTTCTGTTATAAAAACTTGTCATTTAAGACTTTCACAGCTCGAGAGAAGCTAATGCCTGGCTGCTAAGTTTCAAAGGACCGGTAAGCTCGTTTCAGGGACTAATGCACTGGTGACTTGAAGTGGAAGCCAATGCTCATTTACTATTTGTCAAATTATAGGGCCCTTCATATTCATGCCAGATCTACTCTGCTTGTGCTGTATCAATGGAAGAACAAAGCCTGGATGGCCGCACATCTGCTTGTAGAACAGTTTACTGAAACTTTAAGCCCACTGTTGAAATCTACTGCTCAGAAAGAAAAAAAAATTTTTCAAAACATTGAGATCTACTGCTCAGAAAAAATACAGATTTCAAAGTATTATTTCCCATGGCTAATACACCTGGTCACCTGAGTGCTCTGGTGGAAACGTACAAGGAGATTAATGTTTTCATGACTGCTAACACAACATCCGTTCTGCAGCTCATAGATCAAGGATTATTTGCACTCCCAAGTCATATTATTTAAGGCTTTATTACTCATAAGGCTATAGTTGCCACAGTTGCTTCTCTGATAGATCTGAGAAAAGTCTACTGAATACCTCCTGGAAAGAATTCACCTTTCTCGATGCCATTAACAGCGTTCATGATTCATTGGAGAAGGTCAAAATATCAACGTTAATAAGAGGTTGGAATAAGTTGATTTGAACCCTCATGAATGACTTTGAGACATTCAAGACTTCAGTGGAGGAAGTAACTGCAGCAGTGGTGAACATAGCAAGAAAACTAGACTCAGAAGTGGAGCTTGAAGACGGGATGGAATAGTTGCAGTATGATCACACTTAAACAGATGAGGGACTGCTTTTCGTGGATGAGCAAAACAAGTGGCTTATTAAGATGCAATCTACTCCCTGGGAAGATGCTGTGTGCATTGTTGAAATCTCAACAAAAGATTTAGACTATTACAGCAACTTAGTTGATAAAGCTGTGGCAGATTTTGAGAGGATCGACTCCAGTTTTGAAAGAAGTTCTATCAGTAAAATGCTATCTAACGGCGTTGCATGCTGTAGAGAAATCTTCCATGAAAGGAAGGGTTAACGATGGGAAAACTTCACTGATGCCTTATTTTAAGAAATTTTCATAGCCACCCCAATCTTCAGTAACTACCACTTTGATCAGTCAGCATCCATCAACATCAGGGTAAGACCCTTCACCCTCAAAAAGATTATGACTTCATGAAGACTCAGGTAATCATTAGCATTTGTTAGTAAAATAAATAAATAAATAACTGGCTGGGTATGGTGGCTCACACCTGTAATCCCAGCACTTTGAGAGGCCAAGGCAGGTGAATTACCTGAGGTCAGGTGTTCAAGACCAGCCTGGCCAACATGGCAAAACACCATCTCTACTAAAAATACAAAAAAAATTAGCTGGATATGGTGGCACGTGCCTCTAGTCCCAGCTACTCTGGAGGCTGAGGCAGGATAATCACTTGAACCAGGGAAGTAGAGGTTGCAGTGAGCTGAGATCGTGTTACTGCACTCCAGCCTTGGTGACAGAGTGAGACTCTGTCTCAAAATAATTTTAAAAAGTAATTAAGGTTTGTGCAAATGAAAAAAGGGCATGGGGCTGACCCCCCAGTTAGCAATACAGTGTTCATTTGAATAATTTTTTCTCTTGACTTGTATCTATTCTTTCCAGAAATCTGGTGGGATTTTTTTTTCTTTTCTTTTTCTTTTGGAAATAAGAAAAATCAAGCTTGTGTGACTTAATCAAAGACAAAATTACAGACACAATTTAGAGTGGCTCAGAGATTCAACAAAGAATTGACTCATCAAATCCCAGGAAACGTAAGAACCCCAAGTGACAATATAACATGCTATGAGGCTGGTTTGAGTAATTTTCGACAATGTCTTTATTAATAAGATTTATTTTAGAAAAAGATTCAATGCACATGGCACATACATAATGGAGGGTTGTTCCATGGAAAGAGTGAAAGCAGTCATAAAGGTACTGAGACATGAGAAAGCATGCCACATGTAGGAAAGCTTGGGCTCTTCAATTAGACAATCCTATGAAATGTTGGTTGGAAAAGAGGTGAGCACTGAGAACTAGAGGGAAGAGTGGGAGTCAGCCAGGAAAGATCTTAGAAATCAGCCTAAGGCACTTAAATTTTATGCTGAAAATGATGAAACACCACTAATGTTATGACTTCCATATTATGACAAAAATCTGTTCAGCTTATTTTATTTCTAAGTTAGTCACATTAAACATTTTATGATATCACGTGGTGTCTAAAATAAAAAATAAGCAGTGTGGAGGTTTCTGTTTTCACAAAAAGCATAATATAAAATTCCAGTCTTTGCTGAGGCTGAGAAAAAGAAACAGAAACTTTGAGGCAGAAAATTAAGGGAATGATCTGTCCTGTATCCTGTGTGACTTGCATATGCCGTTCCCTTTTTCTGCAAATGTTTTCTCCTTTGAGAAACCTTTCTTGGCTCTGATATCACCTGATATAGACCTCCATTAAAAACTTAAGGCTATCTGTCTACATGTCTTTTGCTCTCTTAGTTCTGCACTGAAGCTAATCATCCTGTTGGTTATAAATTAGCATGGAACAGTTACACTAAAGCCATTTCACATTATTTTATTATATATTATATGGTTAAAATACCTAACTCTCACATCAAGGGATCTTGATACACGCTGATGTGAGAGTTAGGTATGTTCATTCATGTGTGCTTTCATAGAAAAATCCTTCTGAAGACTGTTAGCCATGGTCTCTGTATGGACACACTTCCATACCTGCCTCCTGCATTCTCCCTCGTAATATTAGAGGTGGGAACATGAATACACGTCCCACAAACCCTTATGCCAGCTGGATTCCAGCTGGATCTGCCAATGAGAGGTGCTTTGGCAAAAACATGTGGAAGATATTTTGTTTTGTTTTGTTTTTCCTGTTTCTGGTGGAGGAGTCAAGAAAGTGAAGACTCCCAGGCTTCTGATCTACACTGTGGCAGTTCTTTAAGTCTTGCATGCAGTGGTTACACCACCAGCAGCAGCAGTTTCCAGGAATGTCAGTAGAATGTTAGTTCCTGGGTCATCATAGATGTCTTCCTTTATGCTTCTCCAGCCATAAGGTTAGTAGTGGTTTCGTGCAGTTTCTATCTCTAAAAAAGAGCACTTTCACATTTTTGTTACTCTAGCCATTTAATTATTTCCTAATCATTTTCCCATTTTAAAATCTGCTTTGCTTGAAATAGATATGATGACTAGTGTAATGCAGGGGCGAAAAGATGGTGGCATTGAACAGGATGGCAGCAGTGGTGATGGAGAAATGTACAGAGTTGAGCTGTGTTTGCAGCAAGCTATTATGACTTGCTGATGGATTAGATGTAAAAAGAGAGGTAAAGAGTCATAGATGATTTTTATTTTTTGATTTGATAATCTGATGTATTTACTGAGATAGAGAAGAACTGAAGAGAAAAACAAAACAATAAATGTAACTGCACTGAAATTATATCTACCAGCATTTGGAATGTCAGGAAATGCCTTATAGAAGCAGCCTTTATAGGATTAGAATAGCTGAAAAAAAAGACAAGAAAGAGACCATGTTTACAACATTTTAAAAGGCAGATTAGATAAGTGGCCTCCAGAGTGGGTTCCAGAATCAGACCATATTATTAGAATTTTATGTTGTTTTGAGAATTTTATTTTTAATTCACAGATGTAGTAATAATTACATAGACACACATGTGCCTACCACCCAAATTGACAAGGGAGGGTGAAAAGAAATAAGAATAATAATATAATCTACCACCTACTGTTTTATTATATTTGCTTCAATTCATTTTTATGCATAAAAGAAATAAAGCATTACAGTTAAAGATGTCTTCTGTATCCCATTCTCAGCACTTGTTTACCCCCACTATCATGAATAAAACTAGGTGTCTATTTTTTCAGTCTGTATTTTAATATTTGGAATATATATATACACATCCATGAGTAATACATAAATTTATGTGTTGCTTTAATTTTACCTCCTCTGTGTGTTCATCACTATACACACAGGATATATATATATATATATATATATATATATATATATACATATATATATACACACATACACACACACGCATATATATACGTATGTATGTGTGTATATATACACACATATGTATATATGTATACACATATTTATATATATACACACACACATATATGTATATATACATATTCCTACAGATTTTTTAAAAGTTTTTTGTAGCCAAGTGGTTGTGTGTATATAGCAATATAATAATTTTCCCAAGTTTTTAAACTCCCTAACCATTAGTTTTCTCATCCATCAAATGGGACAAAATGATATAACACCTATCTGATAGCCTAATTTGAAGATCAAAAGATTTCATCCATTTGAGGCTTGGCAACCAGAGTCTGACACAATGCTATGCCCCTAATAAATGCAGGCTATTGTATCGTAGGGATGTTGGGGAAAGAACACTGTTCTTTATTTTATTTTATTTATTTTTAAAATTTTTATTGCATTAGAGGTTTGGGGGTACACGTGCAGAACGTGAAAGATAGTTGCATAGGTACACACATGGCAGTGTGTTTTGTTGCCTTCCTCCCCTTCACCCACATTTGGCATTTATCCCCAGGCTATCCCTCCCCAGCCCCCCCCCGCTGTCCCCCCTTACCCCCAATAGACCCCAGTGTGTAGTAGACCCCCTCCCTGTGTCCATGTGTTCTCATTTTTCTCACCCGCCTATGAGTGAGAATATGCGGTATTTCGTTTTCTGTTCTTGTGTCAGTTTGCTGAGAATGATGTTCTCCAGATTCATCCATGTCCTTACAAAGGACACAAACTCATCATTTTTTACTGCTGCATAATATTCCATGGTGTGTATGTGCCACATTTGCCCAGTCCAGTCTATCATCGATGGGCATTTGGGTTGGTTCCACGTCTTTGCCATTGTAAACACTGCTGCAATGAACATTGGTGTGCATGTGTCCTTATAGTAGAACGATTTATAGTCCTTTGGATATATACCCAGTAATGGGATTGCTGGATCAAATGGAATTTCTATTTCTAGGTCCTTGAGGAATCGCCACACTGTCTTCCACAATGGTTGAACTAATTTACACTCCCACCAACAGTGTAAGAGTGTTCCTATTTCTCCACATCCTCTCCAGCATCTGCTGTCTCCAGATTTTTTAATGATTGCCATTCTAACTGGCGTGAGATGGTATCTCAATGTGGTTTTGATTTGCATCTCTCTAATGACCAGTGATGATGAGCATTTTTTCATGTGTTTGTTGGCCTCATGTATGTCTTCTTTTGTAAAGTGTCTGTTCATATCCTTTGCCCATTTTTGAATGGGCTTGTTTGTTTTTTTCCTGTAAATCTGTTTGAGTTATTTGTAAATTCTGGATATCAGCCCTTTGTTAGATGCGTAAACTGCAAAGATTTTTTCCCATTCTGCTGGTTGCCGATTCACTCTAGTGACTGTGTCTTTTGCCGTGCAGAAGCTGTGGAGTTTGATTAGGTCCCATTTGTCTATTTTGGCTTCTGTTGCCAATGCTTTTGATGTTTTGGTCATGAAGTCCTTGCCTACTCCTATGTCCTGAATGGTTTTGCCTAGATTTTCTTCTAGGGTTTTTATGGTGTCAGGTCTTATGTTTAAGTCTTTAATCCATCTGGAGATAATTTTAGTGTCAGGTGTCAGGAAGGGGTCCAGTTTCTCCTTTCTGCACATGGCTAGCCAGTTTTCCCAACACCATTTATTAAACAGGGAATCCTTTCCCCATTGCTTGTTTTTGTCTGGTTTATCAAAGATAATATGGTTGTAGATATGTTGTGTTGCCTCCGATGCCTCTGTTCTGTTCTGTTGGTCTATATCTCTGTTTTGGTACCAGTACCATGCTGTTTTGATTACTGTAGCCTTGTAGTATAGTTTGAAGTCTGGTAGTGTGATGCCTCCCGCTGTGTTCTTTTTGCTTAGAATTGACTTGGCTATGCGGGCTCTCTTTTGGTTCCATATGAAGTTCATGGTGGTTTTTTCCAGTTCTGTGAAGAAATTCAATGGTAGTTTGATGGGGATAGCATTGATTGTGTAAATTACTTTGGGCAGTATAGCCATTTTCACAATATTGATTCTTCCTAACCACAAACATGGAATGTTTCTCCATCTGTTTGTGTCCTCTCTTATTTCATTGAGCAGTGGTTTGTAGTTTTCCTTAAAGAGGTCCCTTACATTCCTTGTGAGTTGCATTCCTAGGTATTTTATTTTCTTTGTAGCAATTGTGAATGGCAGTTCATTCTTGATTTGGTTCTCTTTAAGTCTGTTATTGGTGTATAGGAATGCTTGTGATTTTTGCACATTGATTTTATATCCTGAGACTTTGCTATAGTTGCTTATCAGTTTCAGGAGTTTTTGGGCTGAGGTGATGGGGTCTTCTAGATATACTATCATGTCGTCTGCAAATAGAGACAATTTGGCTTCCACCTTTCCTATTTGAATACCATTTATTTCTTTTTCTTGCCTGATTGCTCTGGCTAGAACTTCCAGTACTATGTTGAATAGGAGTGGTGAGAGAGGGCATCCTTGTCTAGTGCCGGATTTCAAAGGGAATGCTTTTAGTTTTTGCCCATTCAGTATGATATTGGCTGTTGGTTTGTCATAAATAGCTTTTATTACTTTGAGATACATTCCATCAATACCAAGTTTGTTGAGGGTTTTTAGCATAAAGGGCTGTTGAATTTTGTCAAATGCCTTCTCTGCGTCAATTGAGATAATCATGTGGTTTTTGTTTTTGCTTCTGTTTATGTGGTGAATTACATTTATAGACTTGTGTATGTTGAACCAGCCTTGCATCCCCGGGATGAATCCTACTTGATCATTATGAATAAGTTTTTTAATGTGCTGTTGCCATCTGTTTGCCAGTATTTTATTGAAGATTTTTGTGTCTATGTTCATCATAGATATTGGCCTGAAGTTTTCTTTTCTTGTTGAGTCTCTGCCGGGTTTTAGTATCAGGATGATGTTGGTCTCATAAAATGAATTGGGAAGGGTTCCCTCTTTTTGAATTATTTGGAATAGTTTCAGAAGGAATGATACCAGATCCTCTTTGTGTGTCTGGTAGAATACGGCTGTGAACCCATCTGGACCTGGGCTTCTTTTGTGTGGTAGGCTCTTAATTGCTGCCTCAACTTCAGACCTTGTTATTGGTCTATTCATAGTTTTGGCTTCCTCCTTGTTTAGGCTTGGGAGGACACAGGTGTCCAGGAATTTATCCATTTCTTCCTGGTTTACCAGTTTATGTGCATAGACTTGTTTGTAGTATTCTCTGATGATGGTTTGAATTTCTGTGGAATCTGTGGTGATTTCCCCATTATCGTTTTTTATTGCATCTGTTTGGTTGTTCTCTCTTTTCTTTTTTATCAGTCTGGCTAGTGGTCTGTCTATTTTGTTGATCTTTTTGAAAAACCAGCTCTTGGATTTATTGATTTTTTGAAGGGTTTTTCTTGTCTCTATCTCCTTCAGTTCTGCTCTGATCTTAGTTATTTCTTGTCTTCGGCTAGGTTTTGAGCTTTTTTGATCTTGCTCCTCTAGCTCTTTCAATTTTGACGATAGGATGTCAATTTTGGATCTCTCCACTCTTCTCATGTGGGCACTTATTGCTATATATTTTCCTCTACAGACTGCTTTAAATGTGTCCCAGAGATTCTGGTATGTTGTGTCTTCGTTCTCATTGGTTTTGAAGAACTTCTTTATTTCTGCCTTCATTTCATTGTTTATCCAATCAACATTCAAGAGCCAGTTGTTCAGTTTCCATGAAGCTGTGCGGTTCTGAGTTATTTTCTGAATTCTGAGTTCCAACTTGATTGCACTATGGTCTGAGAGACTGTTTGTTATTATTTCATTTGGTTTGCATTTGCTGAGGAGTGCTTTACTTCCAATTATGTGGTCAATTTTGGAGTAGGTTTGATGTGGTGCTGAGAAGAATATATATTGTGCGGATTTGGGGTGGAGAGTTCTGTAAATGTCTATCAGGTTTGCTTTTTCCAGGTCTGTGTTCAAGTCCTGGATATCCTTGTTAATTTTCTGTCTGGTTGATCTGTCTGATATTGACAGTGGAGTGTTAAAGTCTCCCACTATTATTGTGTGGGAGTCTAAGTCTCTTTGTAAGTCATTAAGAACTTGCCTTATATATCTGGGTGCTCCTGCATTGGGTCCATATATATTTAGAATCGTTAGCTCTTCTTGTTGTATCGATCCTTTTACCATTATGTAATGACCTTCATTGTCCCTTTTGATCTTTGTTGCTTTAAAGTCTATTTTATCAGAGACGAGAATTGCAACTCCTGCTTTTTTTTGCTCTATATTTGCTTGGTAAATCTTCCTCCATCCCTTTATTTTGAGCCTTTGTGTATCCTTGCATGTGAGGTGGGTTTCCTGGATACAGCACACCAATGGGTTTGGTTTTTTATCCAATTTGCCAGTCTGTGTCTTTTGATTGGTGTATTTAGCCCATTTACATTTAGGGTTAATATTGTTATGTGTGAATTTGATACTGCCAGTTTGATGCTAGCTGGATGTTTTGCCCATTGGTTCAGGTAGATTCTTCATTTTGTTGATGCTCTTTAGCATTTGGTATGCTTTTAGGATGGCTGGTACTGGTTGTTTCTTTCTATGTGTAGTGCCTCTTTCAGGAGCTCATGTAGAGCAGGCCTAATGGTGACAAAATCTCTGAGTACTTGCTTGTTCATGAAGGATTTTATTTTTCCCTCACTTATGAAGCTCAGTTTGGCTGGATATGAAATTCTGGGTTGAAAGTTCTTTTCTTTAAGGATGTTGAATATTGGCCCCCACTCTCTTCTGGCTTGTAGAGTCTCTGCCGAGAGATCTGCTGTGAGTCTGATGGGCTTCCCTTTGTGGGTGACCCGACCTTTCTCTCTGGCTGCCCTTAGTATTTTCTCCTTCATTTCAACCCTGGTGAATCTGATGATTATGTGCCTTGGGGTTGCTCTTCTTGCGGAGTATCTTTGTGGTGTTCTCTGTATTGCCTGGAGTTGAGTATTGACCTGTCTTGCTAGGTTGGGGAAATTTTCCTGGATAATATCCTGAAGAGTGTTTTCCAGCTTGGATTCATTCTCTCCATCACATTCTGGTACACCTATCAAACGTAGGTTGGGTCTCTTCACATAGTTTCACGTGTCTTGGAGATTTTGTTCATTCCTTTTTGTGCTTTTTTCTTTGATCTTGGTTTCTCATTTTATTTCATTGAGTTGATTTTCAACTTCTGATATTCTTTCTTCTGCTTGGTCAGTTCGGCTGTTGAAACTTGTGCATGCTTCGCGAAGTTCTCGTGTTGCGTTTTTCAGCCCCTTCAATTCATTCATATTCCTCTCTAAGTTGTCCATTCTTCTTATCATTTCCTCAAATCTTTTTTCAAATCTTTTTTCAAGGTTCTTAGTTTCTTTGCACTGATTTAGAACATGTTCTTTTAGCTCACTGAAGTTTCTCATTATCCACTTTCTGAAGTCTGATTCCATCATTTCGTCACACTGATTCTCTATCCAGCTTTGCTCCCTTGCTGGTGAGGAGATTTGGTCCTTTTTTGGAGGTGAGGTGTTTTGGTTTCAGGTGTTTTCCTCCTTTTTGCGCTGGTTTCTTCCCATCTTTGTGGATTTATCCACCTGTCATCTTAGTAGTTGCTGATTTTTCAATTGGGTCTCTGAGTGGGCACCCAGATTGTTGATGATGAAGTATTTCTGTTACTTAGTTTTCCTTCTAATGGTCTAGCCCCTCTGCTGTATGAGTGCTGAGGTCCACTCCAGGCCCTGCTTGTCTGGGGTACACCTGTAGCAGCTGCGGAACAGTGAGGGATGCTACCAGTTTCTTCTTCTGCTATCTTTGTTCCAGAATGATGCCCACCAAATGTCAGTCTGATTAGTCCTTTTTTGGGGTGACTCTTTGGATATACAGGGGTCAGGGAGCTGCTTGAGGAGACGGTCTGTGCTTTATAGGAGCTCCAGTGCTGAGCTGTGAGCTCTGTTGTTCATTCAGGGATGTTGGGAGGATATGTTTATGTCTGCTGCAACAGAACTCATAACCCCCCCCTTTTTTTCCTCCCTTAGATGCTCTGTCTCAGGGAGTTGGGGCTTTCTTTATGAGTATCTGTTGCACTGTCCTGCCCCGCTAGGTGTCAGTCTATTCACTATTTGCCTGCTGGGGCTCTGACCTGCTAGTGCGGGTCCGGCCTGCTGCTGCGGGCTCCGTTCTGCTGTGGTGCGCTCCGCCCTCTTGGTGGAGTCTCTCTGTTATGGCAGGTTGCCTCAGCAATGGCAGGCTGCGTCAGCCCTGGGTGGTACTTCAGTAAGGGCAGATTGAGTCCATAGTGGTGGATGCCCCTCCCCCACTGGGCTGCACCATCCTAGATGCCGGCAGCAAAACTCTCAGCCCCAAGCACCTCCAGTCGCCACCCTGCTTGTCCCCATGAGGGTAGGACCCGTGGAGCTCGATCACCCAGCTCCCTGACTCAGAGTCCATCCTCTCTCTCTCTCTCTCTTCCTCTCCCCAAGCTGAATGGTCGACTCTCTCACTGGCACCCCAGTAGCCTGCCGATAGGGCACGGGGATCTGTGCGATCTCCCGTGCCACTGCCCACTGCACTGGCTCAGATCACGTTTCCCAGGAATATCCTGGTCTGGCTCATTGTCCAAGTCCCGCTCAATCAGATGGAAATGCCAATCTGCCCTTCCAAATCTCAGATTGCCGGTTTAACAGGGCACCCAGACCAGTGAGTTTTGTGCCATGTGCCGCTGCACTGTGGCGCCAGCCCAGCCGAACCGGCCACGCTAGCTGGCTGCGCTAGCATCCCGTGTCTCTCCCACACCTGGGACTTTCAACGTTCTGTGGGCAAAAAAGGTCCGTCCGAGAATGTGGCTAAAACTCACCCTCTGCGCCTTCACTGAGAGCTGCAATCCTGAGTCACCTCTACAATGGCATCTTGGAAGCCCCCAGAACACTGTTCTTTAAAGAGTCTTAAGAAAGGTCCAGTGGGACTGCTATGTAGCCTGGGGATATTGGACCTTTAAAACCATCTCTGCTCTGCCAATATGCTTGCAATAAACTGTACTATCTATGGATATTGCCAATAGCTAAAGTATTGTGTCCTATTTGACTGTGAGGCTCCAAAGGTAAAACTGTGCTTACCTGTGCTAATCATCTTTGTATCACTAGCACCTAATAGAGTGCCTGGGCTAGAAGAGGCTTTTAGTAAGTATTTGCTTAATGAATGAAATCTATTATACCCCCCATGCAAACAGAAAATTCTTTTCTATGTGAAAAATAACTGAAAGCATTTTTTAGAGCAAATTTGAGAAAACACACTGTTTAACATTACAGTTGAGACAGGTGCTATTACTTGCTGTTTGAACTTGTCACAAACTACAAACCTAAATGACCCAATATAATAACCGAATGTTAAAGAAAAGAATGGAAGGCAAGGGCAAAAAAAGTTGATAAAATATTGTAAAATGCTCCCTAAACAAGGGAACCCCTGTTTGGGTGTCATACATATTATGTAAAAATAATTCATTAATAAAATGGAATAGCAACTAATTCATTTGCATACATAAAATACTGTATATTCTGTCATAAAAATACAGTATAGCAATGTTTTTATCTGCATTTAATCATTTTGAAATGAGTGTTTTAAACATTACCATTTCACTGTACACACTCATGGAATTTGACTCAGGACATGTTTTTAAAATGGCGCCTTATTTCATAGTACTGTATTTTCAGTAATGTGCAAATATTTAAACTTAAATATAAAATTTTTGCTCATGTTTTTAATAGATGTGGTATCTCAATCCATTTGTGCCACACTAAATCACAACAAAATTTATTAAGTTAGATGGATATTGAGTCATGTAAATAACACACAAAAATCAATTGCAATGACAGTTGGGCTAAATATAGAGTGCACTAACAATGTGGTAAGCATCTACACATTGTAGAAACTAGACATTCAGTCCTATATAGTTATTAGTAAACTCCAGACAAATGCCTCTAAATCAACATCACTAAAAATCAGTTACAACAACGACAATGAAATCGCTGCACAATGAAAAGACTTCTGAATCACAGATGATAATCAAATTATTTTGAACAAAGCTAAACACCAAAACAGTTCAACATAATTTAGTAATTGGGACACTTCTTGATATTTGTTTTTAATCAAAGCAAATTTCGTGGGAGAAATTATTCTCCAAATCTTACAAGTTGGTTTATAAATTGTCTCCTGCTCATCCCTATCCTTCAAGTCTGTATTTTAAATGTTATGCCACTGAGATTTTATTAATAAAATTTTACATATCTAAATGTTGATGCATTGCATACATGATTAAAGTATTAGATGCATGGTGTATAGTAACATTTCAAACACATATAAAACTATTATCAATATCATGTGGTCTCTTTTCTGTTCTTTATGTTTCTTTTCTTTTCTTGAGATACATTCTGTCTGCTACACAGGCTAGAGTGCAGTGGCATGATTTTAGCTCCCTGTGGCTTCAAAATCCCAGGCCCAAGTGATTCTTCCACCTCAGCCTCCCTAGTATCTGGGACTACAGGTGCACACCAACATGCCTAGCTAACTTTTTTTTTTTTTTTTTTGAGAGACAAGGTCATTGCCCAGGCTATTTTTCTAGATGTCCATAAATACAAATTAGCCCTGAAAAGTGTTCTAGAAAGGATTTTTATTTTTCAGAATATAATTATATTCATATTCTCCAAGTAGCAAGTTAGAATATATGGCATATATTTGCCACTAAACCTTTCAGTTAGAAATGTAAACACTAAATCAACTAAAAGATTCCAATCTCAGCTGCTAAATAGAATTATTTATAACACCTTTGGAATATAATTATATGAGCTACACTTAACCATCTGGCATTTTGCTTCCTGCAGACAATTTGCAGTAGCATATAAAAATATTTTGTTTGTGTTTTTGTTTCTTATCAAACAGATATGCTAAAATTCTGTTTAGAGAGTAACAGCATTTTGTTATAACTTTCAAAATAAGATCCATTTTCAGGAGCTTGATATAGAAGTAAAGAAAAATTATTAATATTAATAAAATACCAGCACATACACTGAAAGCATCTAAAAAATTCAAATTACAGACCACACACCAAGTAATGACCATATGTGTGGTAACATATTGAATACATGTCCTTTGAAGAAGTTGGAGAGTTATGATTGCTGAGTAGGTTAGATAATTAAATAATTATACATTTTTATTGAAAAATATATGTAGTTCATTAAAATAAGGACTCTGACTCCACTTCTCTATCTAAGCTTCAATTCAGATGCCAAGTTTGTAGTTTAATTAGAACAAAAGACCGACATTAACTTCAATGCAAAATAATAATTCATAATAATGATTGTATATTAATCTCTTGAGCTTGCAGGAATATAGCACATGACATATGGCATGGTACAGGCACCTGTGTGATCCTTTAGGGACTTAGGTGGTGCATACTAATTAACCCCTGAAAAATAAAATCTGTTTCTTCTGAGAAAAGCTACATCAGTGTTTATTGGTGTAAGCCATCAAAGAAATGAGACAAAATACTATTTATTAGGGTGTGTTTGCACTCATTAAAGCTTTGTCTATATGTAAGCACTGGAACTGCTTCTGAGTTAATTCTTCACTGAATCATGCATAAGAAATCAGAGCAATCATGCATTTCTTTGGCCTTGATGATTGGATTTTGGCATCAAAAAATCCATCAAAATTACCATTTTGGTTACAGAAAATTATATAAATCTATATTCAAACAAAATAATCTAACCAGAAACATTAAAATTTGGAGCTGCTTCATTTTTTTAAATGCTGCTTGAAACTGCCTCAATGTAACCCTCTTATTTATAAATTCAGATTCAATCTGAATATGAAATTATAAATGTCTTAAGAAACATGTCATCTTGCAATAAGCAAGGTACCAAGATTCTTGACAATCTCAGGTCTGCTAAAGGCACTTTAGTGTGTATACCTTTGTCAGGCAATAGAAAGATACCATGAAACTAAAACTTTGGCTGATTAACAGAGTATTTAAATTGAGACAGATAGATCTTAAAATTACTTATTGGAGGAAAAATGACAATGCTAGGGTGTAGCTAGAAAACAGAAACTTGAGTAGACACAGTAATGACCAGAAAAGGCTAGCTTTTACACATTTCTTTTTACCGTGCTTCAAATTCATGTCACCAAAAAGTTATGAAGTGCACAAATCAACCCACTTAACTGACAACTATTTTCAATGAATGGGATGCCTAGGACTTGGTGAGGTTTTTAAAGGTCTTTCCGAATAGCAAATTTTAATGAGCTTTTTAAAGTTGACAATTTAAATTCATACAAGAAATAAAAACTCACTACTGTGGCTGGGCAAAATATTTATTTTCTCATATACTGTTTTTCTGGTTTGTTTTCTCCCTGCACTGTATCCATAATCCCATGATGAAACTGTTATGTTGTTGATATATTTATTGGAATATGTGGGCCAACTTCCTTTCCACTCAACATATGGATTGGTAGTTTAGAATAATTCCTTTCTATTAAGCAAATGTGCGGCTAGGGCACATTTAAATAGCCCATTAAACCAACGAGATGACAATGTGTTACCCTCAGAGAAAGCTTAATTTTTGGAGTAATTAATTACCATTATCACAGAATGTCTCATGAGAACATTTTTGGCTGGGTCTACCAATTGATTGTATAAATAATTATAGATTTTCATTTGAGGTAAATATGCTGATTCATCATTAGTAAGATGGTAACAGGTTATCATTCATTTTATTTTTGTTAGCATCTATCTTTCCTGTGGGGAAACTTACTATGTGCTCTACATTTATTTAATTTTAAAAGTCAATTGATTATTCTGAGTTTAAAAAATAACATAAAACTGTGGTTTTAAATCACAGCACCTGCTTTTCTTTTGTCAGTGAAATTACATAAGCATTTAGACAAGGAAAGTGTAAGATTTGTGGTTTCTGGTCTCTTTTTACTGTTTGTGAGCCTACTTGTCATGATATTCCACAACAGTGCACTTGCCTTTTAATGCTCTTTTGTGTATCTTTAAACTTACCTACATATATATATATACCACTGTTGGAGTGGGTACTATCATCAGGAATAATGTCATTTGTTTCTTCAAACTCCTTTATTATACTAAAAAAGTGACAGACTGTGCAGTCTGATCATTTTTGGAGAAATACATTAAATTTTTCAATTATCTCACTTTCTAGAATCAAAATAATCTGATGTTTTCATGCAGTGCCCAGTGTGAAAAACAAAAAACTGAATACCAGTGGGCCCAAAGGAGAAACATCCCTCATCATTGTTATTAGCTGTGGACAAGTAATTCAACCTAGTGCTCTAATTTTTTGAATGGGTTGTTGTGGGAATTAAAAAAAAAATTCTAGAACAGCATCAGTGCCTGGGCAGCAGGCATAAATATTAGCTGCAGCTGAATTGTTGTCATAGAGATAAAATAGATAAAATGGGTCCACTTTTCTTTTCTCATAATGCTTCCATTGGTAAAAAAGATTTACATCCTCCTTGTTATCGTGACTCTTCAATTTATTTAGAAATGTCAACTAGGGTTTTCTTGGAACATATAATTAAGGTAGATTGGAAATTCTTAAACTTCAGTGTGTTTAAGAAACATCTGGAAATCTTGCTGAAGATGTAGATTCCTAGCCCTCTCTTTTGAAATTTCACATTTTAAGAAACAGTGATTTAGATTTTTGACAGCGTGGGCCTAATTCACCCTCTTATAGGAATATTTTGTTAATGTCCTTCTTCCTGACTTCTGGTGTCCTGTAAAGACTCTCCCCACTTTTGAGTGAAAATTAGTTCAACTATTGTGGAATACAGTGTGGCGATTCCTCAAGGAGCTAGAAATAGAAATTCCATTTGACCCAGCAATCCCATTACTGGATATACCCAAAGAATTATAAGTCATTCTACTATAAAGACACATGCTCACGTATGTTCATTGTGGCACTATTCAAAATTGCCAAGACTTGGAACCAATCCAAATGCCCATCAAGGATAGACTGGATAAAGAAAATATGGCACATATACACCATGGAATACTATGCAGCCTTAAAGAAGGATGAGTTCATGTCCTTTGCAGGGACATAGATAAAGCTGGAAACCATCATTCTTAGCAAATTGACACAAAAACAGAAAACCAAACACCACATGTTCTCACTCATAAGTGGGTGTTGAACAATGAGAACACATGGACACAGGGAGGGTGGGGGAGCTAGCAGAGGGAAAGCATGGGGATGGGGGGTAGGGGAGGGATAGCATTAGGAGAAATACCTAATGTAGATGACGGGGTGATGGATGCAGCAAACCACCATGGCATGTGTATACCTATATAACAAACCTGCGCCTTCTGCACATGTACCTCAGGACTTAAAGTATAATTAAAAAAAAAGACTCTCCCCTCTTTCTCTCAAGTACCCACCTTTGTGTCCTTTCCCTGAATTCTCTGGGACAGTTTTGTTTGTCAGGTACAGTCAGAGAATGAACTAGCCTCAAATTAAAAGCAGTGTTTCCAGGCCAGGCAATGTCTGATAGAATGGCTGGTTACACAGCATGCACTGGAAAAGATCATCTATAACCCTGTCTCCTCAGGGAGAGGCAAGATATATTGCGTGAGAAAGCTGAAATTCCAGTGATGCTTTTGTTACTAACTAAATACATGACTATGTCCACGTTTCTTGCGCACTTTGGGTTTACTTACTATATCTGGTCGAGGTGATTGATAATGCCTTCTTGGTTGAAGGCCAGATCTCAGGGCTGAAACCAGAATCTTTCTTAGGCTTTCTTGTGATTCTGAGACTTACGCTTTTCCATGAAGGGCAGTATCTCATGTGTACCCTGACTGAACACAAATTTCACTTTTACACGTTTGCCACATTTTCTTCAGAGAAAATTTATGATTCATTATTTCCTGGTGCAATTCTATGTATGAAAGATTGTGAGAATTCCTAGACATATAAATGACTCAGCAACAATTTAAACCTACTACCAATTCACATAGCACTTGCTGTTTACTTGCTCAGGATTTTATTTATTCAGAGCTATTGGGGTGGGGTGGGGTGCAGTGGGGTGCAGGAGGGGACTGAAATAATATACACTTGGAGGCACCCTCAGATAACTACACTATAGCAGTAATGCTGCTAGTTAAGAGATTTGTTGCAAAGATGTAAAGCAGCATGTATAGAAATTCTTGGACATCTGCTTAATAATTTAGTTTCTCCACGTATCTCTTAATAGACTAATAAAATCCATAGTTAACTACAGTTTTCAAATAATAACTAACATAATTTAGAGGTGAGGAATACAGAATAAGATTTTTCTCTATACAGTGTGTCTTCCCTAGGTATGCAATCTTTAAACAAAGATGAAGAAGAAACGTGTATTCTGCTGTCAATGCTATTGTAGGTTATGGGAATAAATTCATTTAGAAATTCGTTCTGAAATAGTGAACTACCAAACTGAAATAGTTTGCTTTTCTTAGTTTAAATTTCATCTGGAATGAATGACTGGAATGAACACATCCACCTTTGGTTAAATATTTAAGTGTTTCTGGTATAAGGCTTTGTAGCTTTGGGCTCACATGTGCTTGCATATGTATTCCCACATCTTTCCTGATGATCTCTGAAGAGGAGGAAAGAGCATGAATGCCTAGGCATGCATGAGCCTGGTTATTTCCAGCCCTTTCCTATACACTCTTCAACATGGCAAATATTTTCAAACAAATACATTGGTTAAAAGAATGACATTGTAAGGTAGCTTCATTTTTCATCCAAAAATATGTGCACCCAGGCAATTTCAATGAAAATGGATTTCAGCTTAAATTATCTAGCTAATTACCTAAATTCCCTGCTTTGCTGTGAGCATATAAAAATTATTTAGGGTATAAAGCATTGAACCTTATAAATCAAGTAATTAATATTGATTAATTATTTCCCCTCAACTTTAGTTTGCTTTTAACCTAAGATTAGGTTTATACTCATCACTAAAAAGTGAAAATGTGGCTGGCCACAGTGGCTCAAGCCTGTAATCCCTGCACTCTTGGAGGCCGAGGTGAGCGGACCACAAAGTCAGGAGTTTGAGACCAGCTGGGCCAACATGGCAAAACCCTGTCTCTACTAAGAGTACAAAAATTAGCCAGGCATGGTGGCGGGCACCTGTAATCCCACCTACTCAAGAGGCTGAGGCAGGAGAATCACTTGAACCCAGGAGGTGGAGGTTACAGTGAGCCAAGTTTGTGCCATTGCACTCCAGCCTGGGTGACAAGAGCAAGACTCCATCCCACCCCCTGCAAAAAAATGAAGACTTAAACATACACAGACTGTCTCCAATGTTGCTCTGGCAGTGTATTATGGCGAAGTATGTTTGAATTAGGTAGAGAAAATTCATATCAAATATTCTGAAGCTATGTTTCCTAAGGGGAATTGCTTTATTCAATGTAAAAAAAAAATCATTGTTCAAATAAATTTCTAAAGATAAACTAAAACTTTAACCTGTCACCTAATATAATTTTAGGGTTTGGGGGAATAATAGTTGCCAGATCTATTCAGTGGCAATGTCAATATACAAAGCTTAGTTTTCCACATGAGAGAATAATTGAAATATAGAAGGGACACTCTTACAGTAACACTGCATAAACTTAGAAGCATGAATGTTTTCTACGTTTCCATCTGAGTCACAATTAAGGATAAAGAAGAAAAAATATCAAAAGTTTATTCATAGAATTAAGGAGTTTTATTGACAAAAACAACTATTTCTTTCATAGTAAGTTCTGTTTGTCGGAGGCAGAAATAGAAATTTGATGCTTTAGAAGATATTTTGGGTTTCAAAGAGAAACTGCTACTTTACTGTGGAAAATATGTAGTACTCTGTGAAAGCTGCCTTACAGCAAGAGTTTCAGAAAAGATACGAGAAAGAAAACCAATGTGAGACACTTTCATTTTAAAGTATTCCCTGTTTCAGTGTTTCCAACAGAAACAAGAGAAAAAGTACTAAGAAATGTTTTTCTCCCTTTTAAGACATATAACACTCCTGAAATTTTTAGAAAACCAACTGAGGCAAATTAGGGGTTTCAAAGCTAGTCATCTTTAAATTGTTGGGAAAAAAATTTGCATTTAAATTGCTCTGCATAGCTTGAGATTTTTCCCTGGAATGTTTATGGCTCTTTTTTCATTCATACTTAAAAAAATACAATTTCATAACAGTGTATTACTACATCTAGTTGTGTTAAGAAGAGAAACTTCATTTCATAAAATAGAAACATTCAAAGTGGTTTAGGTCAACCAATCACTCAGTCAGAATACTTGAATTCTTCATATTGAACGCTTAATAGTGAAATTAATCTGAAACCATATCAATCTCCATTTCTTATACAGGAACTAGGTCATTAATGGCTGTATCAGAGAGAATAAACTGTGTCCCTATACGCTCTGCTGATAGGAACAAAGATAGTCCAGAAGTTCTTGGAACTTTATCCTCAAAATAGTTCATATATATATATATATATATGATTTATTTTTAATGAGTAATTCTTAAGTATCATTTCAATAACTTGCTTTACATATTCAGAAATGTAGATACAAGAAAAATATTAAATGTGCAAAATGTTCTTTTTATATGTACATTTAAAAACTACAATGTAATAATAGCTTTAAACTTGTCAAACAGCTGTTGGGGAAAATAAACCTTCAATGTCAGAAAATCTGGTTAAATTAGAGCTTTTGCTTGTGAAATTGTAAACAAACTTTTAAAAATTCTCAGAGTTTTTTCAGTTCTTCCCATCCAAGATGCTCTTGAACACATCAAGTCCTGCTTTGAAGTAAACCTGAGCTGAATTAACACTGTTCAACACCTCTGACAGGGCTTCTTGAAGGTTGTCATCTGTTGCAAGGGGTTTACAGCGTTCCCAAGCCTCCACAAGTATGGAAAACTGGCTTGTCTGTTCATCAAGGTGGTACAGGATGTTTCTGAAAAGAAATACAAAATGTATAAATGTTTCATGCACAATGCTATTTTTCTATCACAGGTTGGAATGAATATTTCCAAGAGTCAATGATGTTTTCAATAAATAAATAAATTATAAAAACATAATATAACAATATTTCAACTCCTAATGACTTAATGAATTAAGACACTGATCACCAAGTTTCCCATATTGATGAGAAAGAGAGAGAAGATCAGACATTATATACCTCCTGATGGAAATACACAACACTATGAAACAGAAAAAGAAAGCAGTTGTGATAGAAAAATTATATCTGAATCTGATGATGCTTCTAGATTTGACTGCTAACAAATACAAGAAACACAAAAAAATATGTTAATTAGAACACAATCTATCATTAGCAAAATATACATGTGGAAAATTTATAAGACAAAAGACCCAGTTTATTCAGCAAGTAAATTACAATGCAATATATCATTCAGGAGGAACCTAAATAGACCAGAGTTTCTCACCCTTGCCCTCTTACTATTCTGGCTAGATAGTTCTCTGTCGTGGTGGCCACCCTGTGTATTGTAGGATGCTTTGCAGCATCCCTGGCCTCCAGACACTAAATATCAGTAGCATTCCTCCTTTATTGTGAAAACCAAAAGTGTTTCTAAATATTGACAAAATATCCAAAACAGAGCAAAACTGCCCACAAAAATATCAAACAATCACAAAGCATAGATGTTACTAGACCTGTATCTAAACAGTTTAAAATATGAGACATAGTACAAAACTGAATAGAGATTATTGGGAAATTGCAAATATTTTATATGTGATAATGGTATCATCAATGTTTTCTAAAAGTGCCCTTATTATTTAGAAATATTAATAGATACTGCAATATTTGCAAATGAAATGTTATGATGTCTGGAATTTGCTTCAAATGTTTGGAGGGAAGATGGGAGAATAGAGCTATAGACAGTATAGGGGAGACACAGATGACAATTCTTCAATAATTGTTGAAACTGGGTAATAGAATTCATTACACTGTTCTCTCTTCTTTTATATATGTTTGACATCTAGAATATCATTTTCTCACAAGTGCTGAATGCATAATAAGATGGTGCCCTGTAACTTCGTCAAATTGCTGAGAAAGAGAAATTTGATTTGGGAAAGTCTAAGACAGTCACCTTTATTCATTGATAGATATAAATGGATGCATTTTGTTAGGAAGCTATGAATTACTGCATCATTGGCTTATTTCCCAACCAAAGCAGCTGAAATCCCATGCTCTAATAAGAAAGGAAACATGTAAATAACTGAAATACATTATTCTAATTATTATAGTAGAGATGTAAGGTCTAGTTATAACAGATGATAGATTGCTACTGGGAAAGGTCAGAAAATGGTCTAAAATGGAGAATAGTTACACATCATGTTGAAAAATGATGGGAACTACAAGTTACAGAAGTTTAGAAAAAGCAAAAACCTAAAATACATAAAGACAGGATAGCATCCCATGCAGAAGAAATGGAAAGAATGGCATAAGAAAGACACAAAATTATAAAACAGCGTGATATCCTAAGTAAAATCAATGTTAGCACTTCCGTAAGACCAGAGTATAGGGCCAGAATGGGCAATGATACGAGCAGACGTGGGAGAACAAGCCATAATCATATCACACAGGGCCTGGTATAGCAAGGTAAAAGATTACGCTTGTTCCTTTAAGCAATAGGAAACCAGTGAAAAGCTGTAAGCAAGAAAGAAAAGTGATTATCTTTCATTTTGGAATAATCACATTGGTTGTATTATAGGGCCTGGAGAACAGAAGGCCACTTAACTCAGTTGAAAAGTGACAAAGTCTTAAATTACACAGTGATGACTTCGTTTGAAAAGATGGCACCAGGGTCACAGCACAAAATTTATTCATTTATAATTTTCTCTAACACCAACATCAACACGATAGAGTTCTTCATCGCCATTTCCTCTCTCAGCAATGCTTCACTGACCCAGCCTCACCAGCGCTTCTCACCATGTGGTGGGAAAAGAAGATTCTTGAACAGAGAAATTATTTCAATGATTTTGTTCAAGACAGAAACATTTAAATGGGAACTATCCCTAATAATGCAATATTGTTGTGAAACATTAAGTTTACTATTGAAGAATATTAAGTTTACCATGCTCCCATGGCTCCCTTATGGAGAACACCTTTTAGTTTTGTAATTAGTGGTGGGTGGGTAACAGCTGCCTACTTGGTATATTTTTGAGTTATGGGTAAATACAGAACAATTGTTTATTAATAAGAATAACCTGTTTAAGAGAGAATAAACATGTGGATCAGAATCTGCTTGGGGCCTTAAGCCTGGAAATCTATTGGCCCCTGAGGCTCTCAGCTCAGTAGGCTGCTGGTCCCCCAGATAGATCCACTTTGCTGTTCTATCTAGTGTCTCCAATTGCCTTCAGTGCTGTCTGGGTCTCCCGGCTGCGTTGGTGCCTTGTACAATATCTTTGATCTTCATGCTTATGAGTAAACTTGGCATAGTATTAAGAAAATAGAGCAGCGCAAGAAAGATACTTTCAAAATTCTGAATATTCTTGAATTCAGGTTTACACTTTGTATTAAGAACAATATATTCCCTGAAAATGAGTGGGAGAAAATTACCTTCCAGGTGGAGTAGCAGGTGGGTTGTGAGCAATGCTCCAGTACAAGGGCTTGTGGACTATGGAAGCGCTGTATCTCAAGGAGCACATAAGAGCAGATAGCACTGCCTCTGACATAGGGGAGAACCCCACCTGCCTCATCACCAAGACTGCTGACTTGACCCACATTTTGGTCATCTGGTCTGTGAAATGCACAATCTATGCCCACGCACACAACTGCTCTGGGCCTCTTTTACAGATGAGAAACGTGCAACCTGGGAATAAAGTATATGTTCAATAAATACAAAATTGATTCATCATCCAGAACCAGGAACTGTCAGACCCCCTGTATACTCATAAAAATTTGTCTCTAATTCCAGAAGCAGAACACTCTTTAAAGCAGATGTTTTCCCTTTTTTATTCACCAAGTTTTTTGTTTTGTTTTGTTTTGTTTTGTTTTGTTTTGTTTTGTTTGAGACAGAGTCTCACTCTGTGCTCTGTCACAAGCCGTCAGGCTGGAATGCAGTGGCGTGACCTTGGCTCACTGCAACCTCCGCCTCTTGGGTTGAAGCAATTCTCCTGCCTCAGCCTCCCAAGTAGCTGGGACTACAGATGCGCACCACCAAACCCAGCTAATTTTTTTGTATTTTTAGTAGAGATCGAATTTCACCATGTTGACCAGGTTGGTCTCGATCTCTTGACTCGTGACCCACCCGCCTCAGGCTCCCAAAGTGCTGGGATTACAGGCGTGAGCCACCGTGCCCAGTCTCCCCAACTATTCTTAACATTAAAGAGATTTTCAGGAGAAGCCATTCAACCATACAAATGTAATCATGTAAGAAATTATTTATGTATGTACATGTATGTATCTATACATGTATTTTTATCTATAGAACTTTTGAAAATGTTTTGATATCAAAATGACTTAAACAAAACGGTGACAATCAGTGAAATACATATTGAAAGTTTCCCTAAATATTAGTTCTATTTCATAAAAATGAGAAACCAAATAATTTTAGAGAAACTTCAACTGAACTGTAGATTGCTCAAAATGAAGATGAAACTGCGTGGAATATTTTTGTACATGACAGAACCTATACAAAGGTTAGTTTTTTCAGTCTGACATAAGCTTTCTTCATTGTCATTCAGGAAAAGGAATCAGTTTCTGGTGCCAGGATACCTATCAAACATGTTTACATTCATAATCTAATATTTAAACAAACATAAAGATAAATGGATATATATATATATACATATGTTAATTATTTTATTAAAGAGTCATTTAGTAATCAAGATATTTTAAACGTAAAAATGAATTAAAATATGTTTTAATTATTTAGTCATATAAAAAGTACTGCTTTGTAGAAAACTTATACTACTTTACTAATAAGAATAAACAAGTATAATAAAAAATTAATCGGTTTTTCATAAAGTTTATAGCTTTGAATTATCTTCCTGCACTTTATGAGTTTCATGTTTAATTATGAATCATTAAATGGGAAGTATATTTCCAGAATTTAAGAGAATGCAATAGATATTTTAAAATTGTATCCAACATTTTATTTCTGTTCCTTGAGGACATACAGCTTAGTATACTGACAAACAAAAATACTGTCATCACTGTTATCAAGAACTACTCCTTAAATGAGCTGTGACATTGCAACTAGTATATTATGGGGGGCATGTTTAATGATTGTCAGGCTATTATAATGACTTTCCACATTTTCAAAACCCAATGGCATGAGGTACATTTCTACATAGACATTCTATGCTTATTAAATGTTAACTATTCATATTCAATTTAATGATAAGATGATATCAATAAAATATGCTCATAAAAGTTACAGATCAAACCTGTGATGACACTTTGTGTAAGCATGAACAGTCTCTAATATAGTTATACAAAATTTGCCAATAACTACCATAAAATATCTAAAAGAGATATAATATAGAAGAATAAAAATACATCCAAAAAAAAAAAACTTCAGGTACAAAATACAAGAAATTAGAATGATTACTATTTTTTAGCTGAAAATCAATATAACATTTTCTAAAGGCCAATGCAATAGAATGTGGAGTATGCCAACACTTGCTTCTCCTAACTAGTAAGCAACATAGTAACGTGCTTTTATAATGACTGTAAACAAGCCATCTGAGCAGAAATGGATCTTTTTTTAGTTTGTGAAATTCTGCAAGTAGCTAAACACATTTTCCATATGCTACATGATTCAAGTAGTAGGCTTGTGGCAAGCTATTATGGAAGATAAACACTCATATCCATTTCTACTCAAATTGGATACAAATCAGCATAAAGCTACAGATACTGAGATTCTAGTAGAATACAAGTGACTAAGGTTCTTTCATCATCATTATAAAAAAACCACTTCATTTTGGGTAGCTGATGATGTAACTTAAGTTAGCTGATCTTTATTATAATAGTAGAGATATGTTTTTTACCCTGATAAATTGTATTACCTTAAAAACAAATTGGGGCTAACAAAAACACTCCTTTAAATTTTCAGGAGAAAGATCATTTCTTCTACTGATTTTCAGAAGTAGCTCATCTTTTCCAGTTTCTCTTTTGTGTGCTGAAAACCACTTAGCTTTCTGCTTACATAAAATAAATTTCTGTATTTTGAATCATTTCTAAAAATATGGCATCATATTATATTACTTTTAATACTTAAATGGAATGCTAAAACAAAACCATGTTTTTACATTTTATCACATATGTTCTCATGTATTTCTTGGTTCTGAGAACTTTTACATATATAACCATTAATCCTAAGTACTCTCAGAATAATCTTTTGACAGCAAAACCACTATTATGCCATTTTTAATATGCAAATGCTTCTTGTTTTTGAATATTTGAATTAGATCAATACTCTTAGAGAAGCTTCTAATTCAAAAGCTCTTTGAATTCCCATGTGCCGTTACCAAAATGGAATTGGTCAAACAGATTTAAAAGATATCAACAATATGTACTATATCAGAATGCCCCAGTGGGTCTTTCCTCCATTAAAGACCTATATTTTTCAGATTAGGGAAGACTAGCAATTGACCAATAGCCAGTCAAAAGGCACATGTCTGCCAGAAAAATATGGTGGGAAGAAAGTGAGAATATACTTTAAGAGTTTCCCTGTTACGTCTGTCCTTTACAACCACAAGGACTCATATTACTTAGTGAATCACTCCTGCTCTTCAATACACCTGCTTTAGTCCAATTTAGACCAGTTCCCTGCAGGAAGAATAGATTGTGTTAGCATAGATCTAATTCAATAAATCACCATCTTATTTGCATACACAGAACATGTATCTCAGAATGGCATGTAGAGACATCAGATCTAATTAAAATATTATTTAATTGAAATGATTTTAGTGGTTATCATGTGTAAAATAACATTAATTCCACCCTGATGCCTATTCCCTCATCTGTAACAATTTGGATCTTATAAATGTAATTCATACAGTTATCCTGACCCACACACAACACAAAGAGACTACTAAAAGGAAAGTGTAATATATTATTGATGACACTAATGAAATTACAACACACATCACTCATTTTAATGGGCCTGTTTCAATGACACATCATGGTGACCAGGAAAGAATAGTGCCAAACTCAGAAACCTAATTAATAACACCCAGCAGTATCAGTGAAGGAGATGAAATATCTTTACTCAACTGACAAATCTTTCCCTCTCTACTAAAACAAAAGAAAACTGAAAAAAAAAAAATGAATTCTGAAACAAAGGCAACTAGAATCTTCCTGAGTCATTTCCGTGTGCTTGAATTAGAAAATTAATGATGGAAACGATGACTCTTTTTCAAATGTTCCTTCTTATATTCATAAATGGTCACAGGATGCCATCCATTGTAAGCCTGAATTAACATTCATTATATCCCATGTTGAGAAACTTCTAAATGAAATCACACTAAATAATAAGTCATGTCTTTCAAAACTGACTGGATATACATTCTGAATGCAGAGAGAAAAGACCAGCTAAATCTCATGCAATAGTTGCTAATTATTTTAGGGATTATACTAACTGCACTCCATGGTTAACAGTGGATTACTGTATTTATATCAACATTAGAGGAGAACGTTTGACTTGGATATTATGTGCATGTGAATTCACAAAATGCATGGCTACACTAATTATACTAAACATACCCTTTGAGCTAAATTTGAATTTGTTTTATACTGGCAAAAGCAGAATGAGAATTAAGACTGTTGTTGATATTGTCAAGCCATAAACTCACTCTGCAGACAACTGAGGCACTAAGATATGTGTGGTAGATTGTTGAAGAAAATGGTTGCAATTGTTTTCCTCTCTGTGTGCAGATTCCTTTAAAAAAAGACTTTGTGGACTTCTCCACCTCTTGAATTGGGTTTGGGCCTTGAGCAATAGAATATAGCATATCTAGAGAGCCCATGACTCAAAAGCTCCTGCATGCTGCTTTCTCTCTTCCTCCACTCCCCAAAGCTTTGGCAAGGGACCATGCTGCTATGCTGCGTCTTTCTGCCTCTCTCTCTCTCTGTCTCCCTCCTATCCTGCCTCTCTACTTTCCCTTCCCTCTCCCTTTTCCTTCCCCTTCCCTCTCCCTTTCCCTCCCCCTTTGCCAAACCACCATGTTATCCTGTGAACAATACTGGGTTAGTTAACCTGCTGAAAGAGGAAGGAACACAAGGAGCAGGTTCAGTAGAAGTTTTCCTTTTCTAGCTGACCCCAAGACAACTTCGAAGCAGACGCACTGGTTGCAGACGTAAATACAGATAAGAACACCCAGCCCAGCCCCAACCAGAACACTACTCAGCTAAGTAAAGCCTAAAGAGCATATTGAAGAATAATAGAAAAAAATATTGTTTTAAGTTATCAGACTTTGAGGTGATTTTCAATGAGACAACAGATAATTTATATAATTTGATAGTGTTTTTAATCCTTTGAGAATCTATTCCTTATTCTCTCGTAATACCATTGACAGGGTACAATACGAATTTGACAGTTCTTAAATGACTAACTAAATTCAGGAGATATCATTAGTAAATCATGCCAAACAGTCCTCATGAGCTCTGCATTACAAAGTTGGGATATCTGTACTGGTTTATTAAAAGTTTAAAACTCTGTTTACAGAGTGACAGATGGAATTTTTACATAAAACCAAAATCAGAGTCAATGATTGTGACAGACTGAATGTCTTCCTGATCCAAATTCACATGTTGAAGCCTCAGCCCCCTCAAGTGCCATGATATTAAAAAGTAGAGCCTTGGGGGTAATTAAGTTTAGATGAGCTCATGAGGGTGGAGCCCCCATGATGGGATTAGTGCCTTTATATGAAGAGAAGAGGTACCAGAGATTCCTCTCTTTACGATATGAGGATGCAGTAAGATGGGAGCCATTTACCAGACAGAGTACTCTCACCAGAACCTGGCCAGGGTGGTGTCCTGATCTTGAACTTCCCAGTCCTGAGAACTGTGAGAATAAATGTCTGTTGTTTGAGCCACCCAGTCTGTAGTATTTTGTCTTAGGGAGGCTGATTTAACTAAGAAAGCCATAACAGCATAATTTTTTAAAATATGAATTATCTTGAAGAGGTATAATCCAAGAAATAGATAAATATACCTGTTTTCATTTATGATTAAATGTAAAATACAGCAGGGACTGTAGAGAGAGTAAACAACTGTGTTCTTTGCAGTTACTGTCAAGAGTTCTCAGTCCATCTAACTACATTGTTTTTCAAGAGAAATTTCCTGAGTAAGACGATATCTTTTAGGATATTCAAGTGAGATTCCCATTTCACTGCACAGTGCTTGATAGTTTAATCATAAAGAAATCTTATATTTTTGCATCAGAAAACCTTTCACAAATTCAAAAAAGGCTAAAATCATAAAGCTAACACAGTCCTTAGTGCCTTTCAGAATTTGGAGAAGACAGTGATACAGTTGACTAGTTCTTCACACTCATTTAATTGGTTTCTTGTTTTTATTTATATTTCATCACAACCATTTTCTTTCATCTTGTCTCTAACTGTATGTATGAACTCAAAATATTATTTTGAAATTATTGTTCATATACTTTTAATAAATACTATATATATAGTAAATGTATTATATAAACAATACAATATTGTTCATATAATACTTTTAATAAATATTATATGGTATATATAATGATATATATCATTATATGTATACCTATATATAATAATATATAATTATATATAATATGATATGTATATATATAAACAATACAATATTGTTCATATAATACTTTTAATAAATACTGTATACCATATAGTATTTATTAAAAGTATACGAACAATATGTTTATGAATTACAAGTATATGAACACTATTGTATATAGTATTTATTAAAAGTATCATATGAACATATATGAACTTATGTGCATATAGTATGAAAAATAAACTTTTACTGTTAATATATGCATATGCTATATGGTATATAGTATTTATTAAAAGTATTTTGTTTAATACTTTTAACAAATACTATTAAACAAAATACTTTTAATAAATACTATATAGCATATAGCATTTATTTATTAAAATTATTATATGAACATTTATTAAAAGTATAGTATTTAGTTTTATAGTATTTATTAAAAGTATTTTGTTTAAATTATTATATGAACATTTATTAAAAGTTCATATAATACTTTTAATAAATAAATACTATTCAATACTTTTAATATATTTATTTAATAGTACTTAAATAAATATTATTAAATACTTTTAATAAAAGTTCACATACTTTTAATAAATAAATATTATAGGGCATATAGATTTATTTATTAAATATAGTATATATATGGTATATAGTATTATTCATGTACTTTTTATAAATAGTATGAATAATACTATATACTATATACCATATATATGGTATAATAATACTATATATAGTATGTAGTATTATTATATGTATATATTATATATATATACACTATATACCACATATATATGGTATAATAATACTATATATATACCATATATATACTATATGGTATATATATAGTATTATTATACCATATATATGTGGTATATAGTATTATTCATATAGTGCTTTAAATAAATACTATATGAGATTATTTAATTTTGTTTTATAAATTTTATAAATTTTTTCAGTTTATTCTATATTTATATTAGACTGTTAGAAAATGCTGCTTTGCTCTAAATATCTTTGTGTATCTTGCTTCTCCATATACTATTTATTGTTATGTAATACAAAGTCTACAAATACTCCATGCAGCGCTCACTGTGTGCTTTATGGTTTAGGAGAAAACTTTCTGGGGTAGTTCTTCATGGTAGGAATTTAACTTGGGTTATCTGATCTCAATTGTCATAATATTGATTCAGGTAATACAGTCCTAATTAAGCATAAGGTAATTCATTACCCAAACAGATTATTTCAGAAATAGGTATGTGACAAAATGTTGGCAGGTACATTTGAGAGGAGGTTTCCTGCAGGATTCTAAAATCAGTAATTCCTTGGATTTCTGAAAGAACCAGCAAAAGCTAATCGATTTTTTCCTTTTGAAAAGTGTGGGTTATGGATATGAAATCTATAAATGAAATCTGACAAATCTTCCTTTTCCCCACTAGGAGGAAAATCAGTCTTAAGATGAGCTTATACTATGGAAGGTAGAACTGAGAGACTAAAAGAAACTTATTCCTTGATGACGTGACTGCAATATTGCATCAATCCAACCTAACATCTGCACTTCCTCTTGATTTTCAATTACATGAGTTAAGCCAGTATGAGTAAGGTTTTATGTCCCTTTCAATCAAATGTATCCCGATATACTATACTTATTGATTACTTACTACAGTTATGAAAAATACATGGATATTTTCTTTTATAATTATAGATTGAATTTTATTTGACCTAAAGAATTTAGATAATTCATTTAGTTGACATTTGAAAATGATTGTCTTGGGGTCAAAAATGCATGGTTTCTCTTGAATAGCAAGTATGTTATTCAAGATGATTTGTACACTTCAAAATCATAGAATACTGTAATGTTTGCTTAATTTTAGCTAGACTGAAAAGTAAGTACAACGTGCAGCAATTGACCTATTGAAGCTATAAATGTTGATCACAAAGGTTGAGGTATTTAATAAAAGAATGCTTTAATGTAAAATTACAAAAACTAGAATGATTACATTTCATATTTTTAGGAATTGTTACAGATGTTAACGCAATAAATATTCACTTTGAAAATGTAACAAAAAGTAATATTTTAAAAAAGCACTCTGGTACTTTTCCTTAACTGAGTAAATTTCCTCACACTTTATTGGTCACTATTTGTAACAACTTTTGCTGGCACAGAAGTGAAAATGTTGCAGTTTTATTTGTAAACAAATGGATACAGAAACAACATATTATACAATTTCTTAAAAGTAAAATCTGACTTCAAGGTACCATTAATTTTCTTAAAATGCAAAGTACTAGACAGACAAATTTTTACGGATTGTATTAAAGTGGATTTTGAAAAGAATTTCCAGGTTGTGAGTAAATAGTAAAAATATCAGTTTTTTGCTTTGGGAACTCTAAACGTATAATCATCCGTCCTGTCAACTGTGAGTGTCAGAGGGTCAAAGAGGGTACTCAGTACTCAGCACAAAACAGGTGTGTATGTGGTTATGCCTATCAGAAGCTAATCATGTCCAATTTAAGCATAAAATAACTTTATTGAAAAAATACATACTATATCTATTGTATACAGTATATATTTTATGTACTATATACTATATGGAATAGTTTACAGAAATGATAGAAGACTTTGAGAACCAGGCAGTAACCAAGGGACGCTACCATCACTTTAGAACGTCAATGTTTGAGACACCCCCCACTGCCACCATTGCGTTGAGAACGCTTCTTTATCATGACAGTCCTGCTGCCTCTACTTTTGTTCTACCACTAACAGACTCTGTCCACAATAAGAGTGAATAATGCCGAACTGCTCCAATGTCTCGGTTTCTCTTCTTTCAGATGTAAAGAACTGGGAGGGGTCATCCAATTGGCTGAGCTTAGGGCACATGGCTTTACCCTAGCTCAAATACAAATATCTGGACCCATTAACCTTCTGTGGGGAGATATATGTCCTGCTCCCCCTAAGCTTACAGGAGACTCCCCCCATACAGAAAACAGGTTTTGATATCAGGCACTCAAAACGAAATTTAAAAAGAGCAATATCCACTACTGGTAATAGGGAAAGTGTATTTCCACAGGATGATTTTAGAATTATCTTCTAGTTGCTGCCTGCTAAATAGCATGTTTTTCTCCTCATATTAAATGTTAGCAAGTATTCTATAATATTCGAGGAATCATTATCAAATTTAATTTGCATAAGAATAACCTGGGAAATTTTTAAAGATGCTTACAAGATTCACATGCAGTAGATCTGAGATGTTTTATTTGAGTCGGTGTTTTTCCCTTCTCCCTAACTTAAACCTAATGCATGAAACCCACATAAACTCAACAATTCCTCTAGTGAGTTTTACCTATGCCAAAACATCTTGTTTTGTTCCCAAACTAGTTTCTTCTGGTGATATGTGTAATTATATATAAAATTACATATTTTAATTACCATTATGTAAATAATGATAGTTTAAGTGTAAAGGAGTTATTGTTTTGAAAATGAACCCGAATATTTTGGACAGATTTACACAGACTAATTGATAAAATTTGAAAGTATTGTTCAATTATATGTGAAGACATAACTGAAAAGATTCTTAGCAAGGAAAGGGGAGGAGTAGAGTGAAAAGGTAGAAAAAATATATTTTTCTACCTTTTTTTTTGCTCCCAGGTGAGGAAACTGAAACTGGGACTCTTACATGATGCATCATATGTGTTGTTTAAACAAGAAAGTAAATCTAGAATTCCAATCCTCAGAACAATACTCAAAGAAAAGTTCTTTGTCTTATATCAAAAGATTTGTAATGAGTGTTTCAATTAAACTGCTTTTTCAAGGATCTAAAAATCTACTGGTTCTGCTTGTGTCACATAAAAAGATGTTTATTCTTCAGGCAATATTTAGTAAAAGCTATACTCCTAAAAACTGAGAAGGCAAATAGGTATCATCTTGAATTCCAACTCTCATGGACTGAGGGGTGACTTGAAGTAGTAGATGAACCATGGATCTGGGGCTGTTTGCGGCCCCAAAAGGAAGATATCTGTCATTATTCAGATTCCCGTTCACAGACCTTGCTTCACTGAAGATTGTCTAGCCAGTTTCCTTGGTAGTCAACACATAGGTTTCTTTAGGTAATCAATGCATGTATAAACTAAGTTATCAAAATGAAGAGAAAATTCATCATTATTTGGTGTTGGCAATTAAGTTAGCCAATCCTAGTAAGTTTTTTTGAAATTTTGTGTTCTAAATTCTCGGCTTTTCCTGTTTATGAAATCTGAGCTGACTAAATAATTGTTACATTTCCCATTTACTAGATGCTGTAGACTCTGTGGTGGATGTTTGTTTAAACAATTGCCCAATCCATTATTAATTTATTAAATTACATTTAAGGAAACAAGTGCATTTGTATTTTTATTAATAACTGAGTTTCAAGGATGTTTTGCTCATTGTGTAAGATGTGTGTCACTGTCTGAAATAAACACTAGTTTTTAAAGTAATTGACTTTATTCAGTGGGAAGTTCTATTAATCTATATCCACCTATTCTCTTGAAACCTAATATTTAATATATGCAGAAAGTAATACATGCAGTTATTAACCGTACCCTTTGGAACTGTGGCCCTAAGTAGAGAAGAATAAAAGTAATAGGTTACTTGCACTAGACATCTTGATACAAGTCACCTTGACATTTTGTTCCATGCTTAATGAATATTCTGGCAGGCATGCTAATCCAATATCCTGAAAACAGCATTACTCAGTGAATTCTGAGACATACAAAAGCCAAGACCTCAAGTAGTAGAATATGTTCTCAGTTGAAATTATGTAAATGTCAGGTAATCTGTGAGATGATTCTTCAATTGTATAAAATACATCAAGATGATTAAGTCATATGTGATGGTTAGATGATAGAATATCGATCCTTTTAACACAGAGAACACATATGCAGAAAAGTCTACATTTTGATATAAATAAAGTTGTAGAAACTCGCATTATATCTAAGGAAATTTGGAATGAATTTTACAGTAGGAGTTGACAGAAATTAAAGAAAAATGATTACCTTGAGAGTTCATTCAACATGTATTTCATAGGCACCAACTGCTATGTGGGATAGAAAAGAATTACAAAAGTAATCGCAGCTCCAAAGGGATTGCTGAGTTTTGATTTAATTTAAATGGGAGTGACTGAGTAGTTTCAGTACTTTGCATATTTGGCTAATATACTTACAATAAAACAAGAAACCCTGAAGTTAAGGAATTCTACCTATTTTTCTTGTTCATGAAAATCTTGAAATATAAATTGAATTTTGAACCAGTGTGAATATTTTATCTTCCCTCTCTTGGAAAGACATAATTTAGAGATGTTAGAGATCATTTGTAAAAATACTCTGTAAAAAGCTACCTTGTAAAAATACCATGATATTCTAATAAAGATTTTAGTGGACATTGCAGCCTGTTATGTAAGTTTATATTATTTTCTACAAATAATTATGATAATTATTTGCCTTCATATAATTATTTGAGTAAAATTTCAATATTGTTTTCTTAGAAATATATTTATATGACCATCTAGCTATGACTACTGATACTAATGACTATTGAATTAAAATTAAACTACAGTCATGTATTACTTAACTACAGGGATATGCTCTGAGAAAGGCATCATTATATTATTTCATTATTGTGCAAACATGTGATAGCATGTACTTGCACAAGCCTAGATGGTACAGCCTACTGCACCCCTAGGCTAACTGGTATAGCCTATTGCTCCTCGGCTACAAAGTTGTAAGTACAGACCTGTCCTGTACTGAATACTGTAGGCAATTATAACACGATAGTAAATATTTGTATATATAAATATATCTAAACAGAAAAGGCACACTAAAAGTGTGTCTATATATATCCTATAAGATATAAAAAATGGCCTCACACAGTGGCTCATGACTTACGACTACCAAAGTCTTAGCACTTTGGGAGGCAGAGGTGGATGAATTGCTTGAGCTCAGGAGTTCTAGACCAGCCTGGGCAACATGACGAACCCCATCTTTATAAAATACACAAAAATTAGCTGTGTGTAGTGGCACACACCTGTAGTCCTAGCTACTTGGGGGCTGAGGCAGGAGGATCACTTGAACCTGGGAGGTCAAGGATGCAGTGAGCCCAATCACACCAGTTGCCCTTGAACTCCTGCCTAGGTGACAAAGTGAGACCCAGTCTCCAAAAAGAAAAAAAAAATAGGAAAAAACCATATATCTTTATAAGGCATTTACCATGAATAAGGCTTGAAGGACTGGAAGTTTCTCTGTTTGAGTCAGTGAGTGGTGAGAGAATGTGAAGGCTTAGATTTTATAAATACTATACACTCAGGTTACACTAAATTTATTTTTAAAATAGCTGTAATCCCAGCACTTTGGGAGGCCGAGGCGGGTGGATCACGAGGTCAGGAGATCGAGACCATCCTGGTCAACATGGTGAAACCCCGTCTCTACTAAAAATACAAAAAAATTAGCTGGGCATGGTGGCACGTGCCTGTAATCCCAGCTACTCAGGAGGCTGAGGCAAGAGAATTGCCTGAACCCAGGAGGCGGAGGTTGCGGTGAGCCGAGATTGTGCCATTGCACTCCAGCCTGGGTAACAAGAGTGAAACTCCATCTCAAATAAATAAATAAATAAATAAATAAGCCTTAGCTTATTATAACTTTTTTACTTTATAAACTTTGTAATTTTTTAAACTTTTTGACTCTTGTAATAACACAGCTTAAAATGCACATTCTACTGCTGAAAAATATTTTCTTTATATATTTGCTCTAAAAGCTTTATGATTTTTTTTTCTTTTAAACTTTTTGCTAAAAATGAAGATACAAACACATTAGTCAAGGCCTACACAGGATCAGTATCATCAGTATAGCTGTCTTCTATCTCCACATCTTGTCCCACTGGAAAGTCTTCAGGGATACACTTGGAGCTGCCATCTCCTATGATAACAAGGCCTTCTGGAATACCTCCTGAAGGACCTGCCTGAGGCCATTTTATAGGTAATGTTTTTCTTTTTTATAAGTAGAAGCACACTCTAAAATAATAATTCAAAGTATCATACAGTAAATATATAAACTAGTAATGAAGTTGTTTATTATTGTCATCAAGTATCATGTACTGTACTTAATTGTATGTGCTATTTTTATATAACTGGCAGCAGTAACTTTGTTTAACCATCATCACCATAAACACATGACTTAGGCATTGTTCTTGATGTTACCAGGCAAGAGGAGTTTTTGAGCTCCATTATAATCTTATGAGACCATTGTAGTATATGTGGCCCATATTTGACTGAAACATTGTTATTCAGCACGTGATTTTATAACATAGATTTGTTTTTGTGTATAATCTTAGACATACTCATAAAAATCCCGTTAAAAATAATGAAAATAATTTTTTAAACATTTTTCAATTTGAGAAATAAAACTAGGAGGATGTAAATTTCAAACAAGTGCATATTCAACTTTATTTAGGGTTTCACTTTCAACTGAGTTCGAAGATATTTAATCTCTTAAAAATAAGTGTTAACTACAAATTGAAATTACACATTTCAAAGTAAAAAAAAAATACTCATCACAAAACAGTATGCTGGATACTTGCAGTAGGTAATTAGCTTCACCATTAATCTCTCATGTGCCTTTGGAAGGTAAGATTATTAAAGAGTTGAGCCCAAAGGCAAGGAACACATAGCAAGGAAGATATAAAAATAATAATACTTTAATCCTTAACATACAGCCAATAATTGGGATATTGATATATTTATCAAAGAACATTTTCAGTAATGACTATTCTCAAAATATTGACATGTTCACGGTTTAAAAATATGATTTCATTGAATGTGTCTATTCAACTCTGAACAGCAAGGTAAACTCTGCTTTATCTTTTTTAATGGAATTTGAAAATTGTTTTTCACTTTCCATATGGAGATGAGGTACAGTGATAACAATCATTATTGCTACTATTGAGCAGCTGTGAATAAATAAAGGCTTTCAAGATAAACCATACCAGTTTTGCCCTCCTGTGGTTTTATTAACACATAAAGCATCCGCTCAGAGAAAATTCTTGTCTGACAGTATTTTGGAACCGTTTCTTTTTTATTCTTGCTAATTTAGTATTTGCTATTTGTCTGTACATTTTTTGAGATGTGTGTGTATATATGTATATTATTTACATAAAAATACACGTACATGTAAACTTATATTGTGATATGTATACATATCCGTGTGCAGTGTGGTGTGTTAAATCAGTCCCACGCTAGATTATGAGGAAAAATTCTAATTTCTTGGCCCCCTCCTCAAATTATAAAATGGAAAAGTAAACTACTAATTATACTATGAAATGTTGCATGTTATAGTAATAAAAATCAATAAGAATAAAAGACATTCCACACTGCACAATGTATTTCTGTTCTAACAGATGAAGGGCTAATAATCTAGTTTATAAGCATGAAAGTAAATACGTGAAGTTAAAAAACCTTGTGTTACTTACAGGTTGTAGAAAATTTCCACAGCAGCCTGTCTTGGTATTCTCCAATTACCATAACATTCTTTTCATTTCAAGAAACCTTAATTTTCATTATATTTCCAAATCTTAATTTGCATTGTATTTGCTTTGTCAAAATAAAACTTTATTTACAGGAATATGACTTTAACCACTTGAATGCATAGTTTGAGGTTCACCTGAACGCCTAGGTTTATATGCTTAATGCTATAAAGAATACACTACTCTTTGCCCTACTGAGGTAGGAAGAACATTTTAAAGAAGTAAACATTTTGGAAAAAAAAAGGATTATACCTAAAAGGTAATAACAACAGAGAAAGGGAAAAATAGAAGACACTACTAAGCAGTCAATATCAAAATTATGTTCATGCTGTTTCCCTTGTAAGAGATCAAAATACACTGTCCCCAAATATGGTTTTTATTTGGCATATTTGTTATTTAGAGTAAAAAACATTAGAAAAACGGCTGATAGAAGAAGAGCACTCTGAAGTTTCTTTTTCTTCCTAAAAGCAGGAGATTAAATTCCCTTGTGAAAGACATACTTACCACTAGAGAAGTGGAGGCTGACAGAAATCTGCACAAATAAATCTTGTTGAACTAACCAGCCAATCTTATCTTCCTAGTCACTTTTCCACAATTCACTGCCCTAGCCCACACCCCTGCCTTGTCCCTTTTCCACAATTTACTATTCTTTGTTCAGCCTAGTATATAAGCATTCAACTTCATTTCTTTGAGTCTTCATTTTGTGTGTGTGCGTCTGTGTGGTGGCTCTCATATATACGTAAAAATTACTAATTAAAATATATATGCTTTTCTCCCGTTAATCTGCCTTAGTTTTTAGGCTTAGCAGGAAACCCTAGGAGGCTAGAGAATAAATTTTGCCTCCCTTCTACCACAACACAAGAATCCTGGCCCATCATCACCACTCTCTCTCTCCATGATCTGGAGCACATTAAAGATATTTAACTCTGAAACTTTTCTTCCACACTTGTAAATTGGGAAATACCAGTTCTTTCAACCTAGAGTTTTTATAATAATTATGAGCTGAAACATGTAAAGTGCTTAGCACAGTGCCTGGCATATACAATAAGAAACTTTGTATGTGAAAATTATGCTATTATTTGAGAGGTTTGCATTTTGCTTCCTTGGGCGCATAATCCCAAGCCCCATGTTCTCCACTGATTTTGTCGTTAGTAACACAGAACTGTGAGACCAACAGATGACCTCTCCTTCTCAGGAAAGAGTTTGTCCAAAAGGAACTTTCCAGGAATAAAGGAGAGACCACTTCTATAGGTCACTTCTAGGCCAAGTACATATCATGCTGAGGACATGTGTTCTCTTTCCAGGTCCATGAGTGGGCATGGTTTTAAGGGCAAGAATTTCCCAGCACCATGCCCCCTCCCATCTTTCTCCATCCAGGAGTTTTATTTATTTATTTATTTTTAAATTGCATTTTAGGTTTTGGGGTACATGTGAAGAACATGCAAGATTGTTGCATAGGTACATGCATGGCAGTGTGATTTGCTGCCTTCCTCCCCATCACCTATATCTGGCATTTCTCCCCATGTTATCCCTCTCCAACTCCCCATCACCCACTGTCTCTCCCCTATTTCCCCCTACAGATCCCAGTGTGTGATATTCCCCTCCCTGTGTCCATGTGTTCTCATTGTTCAACACCCACCTATAACTGAGAACATGCGGTGTTTGATTTTCTGTTCTTGTGTCAGTTTGCTGTTTTAATGGTTTATGTTTGAATTTCGCAGGTGCGGGAAGAAACTAAAAGTCAATCACTCCAGTGGAAGTTCTAAGGAACTCCTTTCATTGGCCAGAGGAACTTGGGAAGGTGGAAATTTCTCCCAGGGTAAATTCCCCTGCTCCTTCACCCACACCGGATTTCCAGCATCCTGGCATCCCCTCCCACATGGTGGGAGCGCCCTCCAGGATTTCCCCTCTGGAATCCCCTTCCATACTCTTCGTGGAAGCCTTTCTCTTCTTTTCCTTTTCTTCTCTTTTCTCTACCTAAATAAAATCGCCTTTCTGCAACACTTTTTGGATCCGATATTTACTTTTATGAACATACGACGCACCTGCAGTGGCCCCACCTCTTGCTTATTCTTTAAGAGTTTGGAGGCCAAGAATCCACAATATCCAAGAAGAAACTTGATTACAATGCCTTGTAAGAGTCTATACAAATAAACCAGCTGCCCTTTTATATTTGACCATGCCATTAACTAATTGAAAATGCCACCCATTCCCTTTTCCTGTAGCAACTCTACTTCCCTAGTGCTACTTTTGTCTGTATATATGCTTCTGGCCAAACCAGGAAAAATCTGTCTAGCACTCTGGACTGTGCTTCATAGAAAATATCTCCCTTCCTCCACATCTGTAATAATTCAACTCCATCAAATAACCTTAGACTTTAGATTGCTTTAGATAGGAAGGTGTTAGTTTTCTAATAAGACATATGTTAATCACAAATAAGAAAGATTATTTTAAAAAGTGTGTGCAGGTCAAAATAATTAGACAGCCAATAGTAGTGGTATACACATAGATACACAGACTACATATGAAAACATTATGCTAAACGTATTTTAAACAGAGAGAATGTCTCTGGAAGTTCATAGTAGGTTGAAAGAAGCAAATTCTTTGTACTTTTAAAAGGATCATGGTAGATTATTGAGGAAAAGTTCTATATTTTCTGATTTGGAGTATAGGAGGAGATCCAGCTACTGACTCTCAGAGATAATGACGGAAGCAAAGACTTTTGTGGTGTGGATAAAGGACAGCACTAATTCGACACAGTACAGCACTACTCATGTTTGGCCAACAACCCTAGGCGGAGTTTGTTGATTTATTCTGAATGCAGCCAGAGAGGCTGATGGTTTTTTCACAGCACTAGTCACACAGCCTTGTGACTCTTGACACATACTTGTCTGTCCTTGGCAAAGCTCCTCAAGGACAGGAGTTTCTTGTTCATTGTATATTTCTCCAGGTTTCTAAAATGTAGATACTGAATAAATTTGATTGCATAAGCTAACAGTGATAAAAGTAGTAACTGTGAATACTTGAATATTTGACATATGCTTACCCATGTTCTAAGCATTTTGCATATTTTAATGCATATAATCCTCAAACAGTTTAATGTCATAGGTACTGATATAATTTCCACTTGCTAGAGAAAGAAACTGGCTGCAGAGAGATTAGCTTGTTTAATATCACATGGCCCTTGAGTAGTAGAGTCAAGATTTAGGAAACTGCATTATTGAAAGGATTTTAATTTCAATATTTTAACTGCTTTTGGATTTATTTTAAAACAACATGCCAACAGGAGTTAAATTTGAAACTCATGGATGACAGAAGAAAAGCTTCTGAAAGAAACAACAAGACAGACCTTTTCAAACTTGCCAGAGTGTAGCAAACCCCAAACTGACAAAAAGTCACAGTTTCATCAATAAGAAGACAGCAAATAAATTTTCCTCCTTATTCCATGACACTAGTTCCCTTTCAATGTCAAGTTAGATAGTATGAGATAGTTGCCTGAGAACGTTTTCCAACAATGGAGTCAGTTTATTACAGATACTAAGCACCTGCCTGCCCACCCTAAACACTTAAATCTGTGTCTCTTTTAATGCAACAATTTACAGTTGAACCAGCAGGCATTTCCTGAGCATAATAGAGATATTGTTCCAAAAGCAAAAATATAAAAATAAAGAATATAACCTTCAGGTATGTGCCCCATAATCTCTGACCCTATTCCCGTCTTCTCCACTTCTGTTAAATGTCTGCATCTTTTGATAGAAGAAATAACATCACTAATTGAGATTTAATCATTGACAGATTTTCTATACAATTTCTTGAAGAATTTTTCTTAAGCAAAGTTGGAATCAAAGTGCAATCTTCCAGATGCAGACTTTGGGATAACTGTTTCTTAATTTAAAGGGAATTCGACAGGTAAATAAAAGGAGAAATCTGCTAAAATAAAATTAAGTAGTCGAAGACAGATCTTAAGTTGCATTCACTTTACTAAGAATGATAAATAATAGTTTCCAAAAAAGAAATGGTCAGAGAGGTCCAAACAAATAAAGACTTGGGTAGTGGGGAAAGATTGTGTTTTCTGAATGGCGGTTGTTGGTAATATGACGGCAATAAAGGAATTAGAATATTGGATAGGGGAAGGAGAGCCAGTGTTACAGGCTCTGTAATGAATGAATGAGTGAGACTGAATGAGCCAAACAGGATGAAAGACAGCAAGCGAACCGGCTATTGGGGAGGTATGTCAAATGGAGGAGGGTACAGTAATATGAAAGAGTGGAGGGGAGAATGTTTGATTTGTTTTAAGATAGGTCTTGGGAGTATGTTTTCAAATCAGAGGGCAGAAATTACTGCAGCAACCATAACTATTGATAATGTGTAGAAATTTAGGTGAGAATATTTCTGAAAATTGATAGAGCAAGGTCATAAGTAGGAGAAGAAGGAGGCAAGAATTAGAGGTGACCAAGTTAACTTTGGGGAAAGAAAATATCTTTTAATTTTAGAATTGAGGGAGAAAAGAATACACACAGTAAAACATAATAAAGGGATGAAAAAAGACAGAAAGCTCTAACACTGGCTCAGTTAAAATACTTTATAACTGAATTCTATTAATAGAATTTATTTGCTATTGTCCACTAATACTACAAGTGTGGTAATGTCCTGCCTAACCACTGCTATAACTCTTCTAGCCCACTGGGACTCCTGTAATGTTAACACATTACTGTTTCTCTGTTGACTCTTGTGGTAGCCATGTATGATAACACAATGGGGTTAGGTTTCTGTGATTCTTTCTGATGGGGTGTCCAAAGCAATTTCAACCATGATTACAGACTTAGATGAATTCAGGCTAACAGACATTATAAATTAGCAAAAGAATGCAAAATAAACATCTAATGAGAATTGAAAGAGAACGTGCTTTATCTTTGGATTGTCTAGTTTCAAACACAATGCCTAGAACAGAATAGGCACATAAATGTTTGCTGAATTGATGAGTTTATGAATGAAACAAATAGGAGAGTTTTTGTTGTTGTTGTTGTTTAAATCGAATAAAAGATTTTATTTAGAATCTCTTTTTTGGGGGGAGTATTTTACATTTTTTCTTTTTTATTGCATTTTAGGTTTTGGGGTACATTTGAAGAACATGAAAGATTGTGTTGTTGTTGTTTTAATGAGGCTCTAGAGAAATCAGATTATAGTTATAGAAGTTTAGCAGCTATAAGGTGAATTTTGAGTAATAACTTTTGTTACTACAAGTAATTTCATCTGAAAATAATATTACTCAAGGATAAAAAATATTCTTTTTCTATATTCAGTATCACAGATGAATGAATTTATATTCAACAAATGTTTTAAGTTTGAATTTTGTTTTGTTTTAATGAATGTCTCAGACACTCACTCTTATGGTCTCCCACATTTAGTTTTTCTTTTTACATCTTCCCACATCTATGTTTTCCATCCACTATCACAGACACCTGTTACAACATCACCAACCAAGGTTAGGGTAATGGAGAATTTCTATAAAAAGGGCCTTACTACTTTCTGATCATATCTTGGATATATCATAAACCAAACATCCTACTTTTAGTCAATTCAAATCAATTGGGCATATCATCTATAAGAAAAAATGTGGGATATTTGAGAACATCTACAGGAACACTATACAGTGGAACTGTAATGTAAGTTGCATGTATAATTTCACATTTTCTAGTAGTATATTAAACTAAATACAAAAGAATAAATGAAGCAGTTTTATTATTTACTTTACTGAATATTATAATTTCAATGTGAATCAATATAAAAATTATTAATGCTATATTTTCACTTCGTTTTTATATTTTGGTAGTATGTCTTAAAATCCAGTGTATACCTTATACTTAACATCTTAATTTGCACTAAGTACCTTTCACATTATCAGTAACCACACATTGCTAATGGCTACCACATTGAAGAGCATAGCTCTATAGGTCCAGACCACACAACCACAGGCTATTTTTTAACTAAACAGCTAATTGAGTTCCTTAAAAAATTATTCAGAATTATTTTCTCCTACAAACGAACTAATGAGTCAAGCTTATAACTACTTATATGTACTTTACTATATTGTTAGGCTCTGTATACCCTTTATAGACATAAGGGAGAAGAAATAAGCCAGACATTTTTTAAAAATAAGGATTAAAAAATATTTTTTTTCTCACCTTTTCTTTTGAAATAAATATAGGTAATGAAATGGAAATCTGAAATAACAATTTATTTCTCAGCATTATAAGTGATATATTTATGGCTGCATGCTGCCTGTATATAGGTGCTGTGTATGTCTAGCTTACCATAAATCTTATTGAAATTTTAATATCATGGAAAGCAAATAAATATCATATAATCTTGTTTAAAAAACTCCAAGATGCCTTCCCACTGCTGAGGCGTTTATCATACATTCAGCATAAGTGGTCATATTACCAGATCCTGAAACAATAATGTATATTAGGAACACTGACAGATCTTTCATTGTAGCAGCACAAAGTATACTACTAACGGCGCCATACATCATCAACGAATAGGAATTTAGGATGCAGTTTGCTGCCTCGACCTTCAAGCTCCAACTGTGTTTCAGTCATCAGGAGTTCATAAACAGTGTAATTTACAAGCTCTGAAAAGAGACTATGTGGACACAATAAACCACATATGTTACATGGGGGAAGAGTGGATATATAGTTGGCTTCATGTTCTCAAATTCAGTCAACCTTACTGACAGAATTCACTTACGTTAACTCATTGCTTTGCAATTAGTTGCAAATAGCTAGTGTTTACTGTCAATTTCTTTATGATCTTATTACGTGTTTATTTTAGGGAACCTTAGATATTGGCCTTATAAGCCAAAAACACTTAGATCTCAAAGATCTCTCAGCAAACTTCTTTTCTGATTATCACTTTAAGATGAATACCCCTGAACCACATGAAAAGTTAAAATTATACTCTCCTGTACCAGGAAGAGAGCTACAATTGAGATGAGTTTATTTATGAACAGTAACATTCCCACTTATTCTGAGGTCATGCTCCGTGAACACTGCAATCAAATTAAAATAACCTTAAACAGCGCTTGGAAGGGCAAATAACTCTCAAAGCCCAACAGACCATCCCTTAAGAGAGGTTGAATAATACTGAATAACTGAAGCAATCATCAGGTTCTAGCAGCTAGACACGATGACATCAATTAGAAGCAACCAATAAAAATACAGAAATGAAAAAAATAACAAAAGACTAAACAGTTCATTTTTTTCTAGTTTTCAGCAGCAGAATATTTGTTATTTTTTTCATAGAAGCAAATGACTCTCTTTGAGGGCTTTATTGCATTATAAAAGAATACATAACTTGATGACCTTCAACCAACAAGAGAAGGTTAAATGTTTTAAGCAGATTTTGAGACACATAACAACTGTGGTACCTTTTAGTAAGGTTTTCTTGAGAAATGACCTTCCACTTTCTCATTACTATCTTTTGAAGATTGGAGTCTACTAGTTATAAGATTAGTAGACTGGTAGAAGGTACTGCTCAAGTACCATCTACCTGTTACAATGATGCCTGCCTAAAACTTACCCCAGTGGAAGAAAATGATAATACAAACCTTTTACTCCTTGGTTTCTCTGTAACTGTTTCTTCATCTTTTTGGCAATTATTGTTGAAGATATTTTACATGTATTTTATATTCTAAGGCACAGAGGAAACCCTAAAATGCTGTGGAAGAAACACTAAAATATTACAAAAGTTAGGTTACAACAGCAGGAAGGATCTACTATTCCTAGGGTTGGAGAATGGAAATTTTTGGAATTATTAAAGCTTAGAAGCTCAGAGGAAGTATCCTGTGAAGTTGAAACTCAGGCCTCTGAATAGGGGCCACTGCTTAGCTGCAACTGATGTCCCTAAGATCAGAGACAGAACCCTGTGCAACTGGACCCCAGACCTATGAGGAAGGACTCTAGTCAACTCATGCCAGTGTCTGTGATGAGTATTTTGAGTCTGAGTTAACTAAGGTTGGAAAAAGTGAAAATCAGTGTGAACTCCTACTACTAGAATGAACTGTCACTACGTAGGTGAAGAAGCATTGTTAGGGTGACAGTGACAGGAAAAGAAAGCAAAAACAGGAACAAATTGTAAGTAGAAAGAAGCATATTTTCTTCCTCCTCCTGGCTTCCAGCTTTCTTTTATTGCTTCTTATTAGAGTTTATCAGGAAGTCAGCTGGCAAAGTGAAAATGCAGCTTGTAGAGTCCTGGTCCCAGGTTCACACAACATAGTGTACAAGGATGAGATTGCAACAACAACAACAACAAAAATAAAGCTTAATTAACAGGCACATCTATTAGGAAAAAAAGCCATTGTCTAATCTACACCCATATTCCTTACATCATCTGGTGTCATAGACTGAACGTTGACTGCAAAGATAAGTCCAAATTGTAATCTCTAGGACCTGTAAATGTTACCTTATTTGCAAAAAGTGTCTTTGCAGATGTTGATGTGGTTTGGCTGTGTCCCCACCCAAATCTCATCTTGAATTGTAGTTCCCATAATGCCCATATGTCTTGGGAGGGACCCAGGTGAGGGTAATTGAATCAAGGGGACGATTGATTACTTTCACACTCTTCTCACGATTTTGAGTTCTCAGGACATCTGATGGTTCTAAAAGAATCTTTTCTCTCTTCAGCTTGGCACTTCTTGCTGCTGCCATGTGAAAAAGGATATGTTTGCTTCCCCTTCCCCAATGATGGTAAGTTTCTTGAGGCCTCCCCAGGCATTCTGATCTGTGAGTAACAAGCTTTTTTCTTTTATAAGTTGCTCAGTCCTGGGTATGTCTTTATAAGCAGTATAAGAGCAGACTGATACAGATGTGGTTAAAGATATAAGGAGATTATCCTGTATTATGTAAATGTGCCCTAAATCCAATCACAAATCTCCTTGTAAAAGAGAGATGGAGAGAGATTAAATAGATATGCAAAGAAGAGAAGGCCACGTGAATACTGAGGCAGAGAATGGAGTGACATGGTCACAAACAAGGGAATGCCAACTGCCACAGGGAATGGACTCTCCCTTAGAGACTCCAGAGAACATGTGGCTTTGCTGACCTCTTGAGTGAAGATTTCTGGCCTCCAGAACTGGGAAGAAATAAATTTCTGTTGTTTTGAGCCATCTAATTTATGGCAACTTGTTATGAATTCACAGAAAACTAATACATTTAGGTTACACCTTTTATATAATATTAAAATTTTATGAAATAAAATGGATATCACAAAACTTTTGATTTACTTAGAGAAAGTTTAATCTACATAGAAAACCTACTAATATAACATAACACTAATGAGTTAAGATAAATGGAACCTGTCTAAACCTAATCAAAATTGTATGTAAAATTAATAATTTGACTTTGGAAAATATGATTTTATGGATTATCTAGCTTTTCAATTGTAACTTATGGTAACAAATATATAAAATAAATGGTAAACATTTTCTGAAATAAAGCATAGGTACACATCAACCTCTAGTAGTTAATCTAGAAAAATATGTTACTACATTTGAATTCTTAAATTTCTGTGACTGAAATGATTTTCTATTCATCCATGTGATATTCTGTTTTAGAGAAAAAGATGGCATTATGAATCAGCTTTGAAAAATGTGTATTCTTTAGTTATTCAAAGCTGTCTATTTAATTTCATGGTTAAGAAAAGAAAAAAGAACTTGGAACCACAGGAAATGTACAGCCACCTGCAGAGAGGATACTTAAACTTGGTGCCTACATTACATTCTTCCCTTCAAAACTTTTGTGTCTGACAAGGCTACATTTTATTGGCTTTTGAATTAGATTGTGTAAAATTAGATTGAGTTAGCATATCATCCAAACTCCCTGGTGTAGCATATGTAAGCTTTGATTAGAAAATGAGACCTACATGATTAGCCATAAAAAAAAATTGGAGACACTGTACCTGGCACATTTGAAGGCTATCCCTTCCAAAAATATCTGGCTATGCTTCTTCCCATTTCACATTATTGCATAAAGAATAGATTACTATTTGCATGTAATTATTTTGGATGAGAAAGAAAAGGGAAGGCAAATTTTTAGTCTACATTAGGATTTACCAAATATAACTAGACGGATACAAACAGAATTTCTTCTCAAGATTATTTAGTTATTTAAAGTGAGTACCAAAAGTAATTCTTGCCTTGTCAATCATATTATTTAAGCTGAAGTCAGCAGAATCCCATTTAGAAAAGATTCATTCTTTGTACATCACAGCTGTTAAAATCTACTGCTTATGAAAGACCTGTTATTCTTGATTTCTTCCCTTATCTTTATCCTCATACCTTAATCCATCACCAAGTTTTTGTAGATTATATGTCCAAAATGTTACAAATTAATCTTCTCTCCATTGCCACCCCCACCAACATGATCTCTGTGATGATTAATTTTACGTGTCAACATAATGAGGCAATACTGCCCAGTTGTTTCTTCAAACACTAGTCCATATGTTGCTGTGAAGGTATCTTAACAGATGTAATTAACGGTTATAATCAGTTGACTTTAAGTAAAGGAGATTGCCCTTGACAATGTGGGTAGGCTTCATTTAATCAGTTGGAAGCCTCAAAAGCAAAACATGATGTATCCTGAAGAAAAAAGAACTCAGCCTTAGACTACTGATATAATATAAAAATTCTAACTAAACTTATAGCCTGCCACTGCCTACCTACAGAGATTGGAGTCAAGACCATAAAATCAACTCTTCCCTGAGTTGTCAGCCTTCCTTGTCTATAGATTTCAGGCTTGCCAACCTCCTCAGTCATACGAGCCAATTCCTTAAAATTATACACAAACACACACATACAAACACACGCACACACAAATACACACATGCAATCTCCCATTGTCCTACTGTTCTGTTTCTCTGGAAAATCCTGACTGACATTCTAGGTTATTAAAAGAACACGTCATTTCTAATTTTTCCATTTCTTCCATTACCTTTAAAACCTGTTTTCTACACAGCAATCAGAGATGTACAGAATATAGGATAATAGATAGATTATAGAAAAATAGATAAAAGTATAATACTTATAATCAGATATTAAAGGGCCTGAAAATCAGACTTAGCCCCTCTCTACAGCCTCTAGGTCCTTGTTTCATTTTTCAATCTCAACCCGTTACTCCCCCAAATCTATTAAGCTACCTTATAGAAAAAGGTTATGTTTCTTTCCTTCAAGACAATTTTAAAGTTTGTGATCACATATTTATTTGGTCTTTTGTCTGCTTATTCTCTGTTTCTTCCCAATAGAAAGTAAAGACTACAAGGGTAAGATTGATATTTATATTTTTGGACATTGTATTCTTGGTGCCTGGTACAGTTCTGCATATGGCAGACACTATGTACTTGCTGAATTAATAAGTATAATGGAATCAGTAGTAATTTTAAGATAAGTATTTTGAAAAAGTGGCATCAATTTCTAACTTACAGGTAAGAAAAGCAATAAGATTAGAAAGAGAATCAGGAAATGCAGGAAACAAAGTATCACCCAAGCCACAGGCATTAATCTTATAGTCTCGATAGAAGTAACAGGCAAAGTATTAAATATCCATTTTTGTGTGTGTAAGATAAAATATATTCTGCTTCTCTTTTGGCTCATGATATGATCATTTTATTCACACTCAGTTTTAAATCTTCTTTTTATACCACTTCTGTCCATGAAGCTACTACATTTTTTATTTATTTTTATTTTTATTTTATTTATTTATTTATTTTTGAGACGGAGTTTTGCTCTTGTTACCCAGGCTGGAGTGCAATGGCACAATCTCGGCTCACCGCAACCTCCGCCTCCTGGGTTCAGGCAATTCTCCTGCCTCAGCCTCCTGAGTAGCTGGGATTACAGGCATGCGCCACCATGCCCAGCTAATTTTTTGTATTTTTAGTAGAGACAGGGTTTCACCATGTTGACCAGGATGGTCTCGATCTCTTGACCTCGTGATCCACCCACCTTGGCCTACCAAAGTGCTGGGAGTACAGGCTTGAGCCACTGCGCCCGGCCCTACATTTTTTATTTTAAGACAAAATCTAAAAAATCTGGAGACAGCAGATGCTGGAGAGGATGTGGAGAAATAGGAACACTCTTACACTGTTGGTGGGAGTGTAAGTTAGTCCAACCATTGTGGAAGACAGTGTGGCGATTCCTCAGGGACCTAGAAATAGAAATTCCATTTGACCCAGCAATCCCATTACTGGGTATCTATCCAAAGGACTATAAATCGTTCTACTATAAGGACACATGCACACGAATGTTCATTGCAGCACTGTTTACAATAGCAAAGACCTAGAACCAACCCAAATGCCCAACGATGATAGACTGGACTGGGAAAATGTGGCACATATACACCATGGAATATTACGCGGCAATCAAAAATGATGAGTTTGTGTCCTTTGTAGGCACATGGATGAATCTGGAGAACATCATTCTCAGCAAGCTGACAAAAGAACAGAAAAAGAAATACTGCATATACTCACTCATAGGTGGGTGAGAAAAATGAGAACACATGGACACAGAGAGGCGGTCTACTATACACTGGGGACTGTTGGGGGGAATGGGGGAGGGACAGCAGGGGGGTCTGGGGAGGATAGCCTGGGGATGAATACCAAGTGTGGGTGAAGGGGAGGAAAGCAGCAAAGCACACTGCCATGTGTGTACCTATGCAACTATCTTGCTCGTTCTGCACATGTACCCCCAAACCTATAATGCAATAAAAATTAAAAAAAAAAAAAAAAAAAAAAGACAAAATCTCACTCTGTCACACAGGCTGGAGTGCAGCGGTGCAATCTCGGCTCACTGCAACCGCCACCTCCCAGGTTCGAGTGATTCTCATGTCTCAGCCTCCTGAGTAACTGGGACTCCAAGGGCATACCACCATACCCAGCTAATTTTTAGTATTTTTAGTAGAAATGGGGTTTCGCCACGTTGGCCAGGCTGGCCTTGAATTACTGACCTCAGGTGATCCACCTGCCTCAGCCTCCCAAAATGCTGGGATTATAGTCATGAACTACTGTGCCCTGCCAAATTTGTTTTTTAAAATAAAATTCAGAATGGTTGCAACCAGGTTTAATCTCTTAACCAATTTATATCATTTACCATCTCTGGTAACTTTGAAGGAAAAAACGAATTTTTCTGAATTTCAGAGCCCTTACATACATAGTGGGGAAAATATCCACCAGATGAGTCATGTGGTAGATCAGAACACTGTATATAGAGCTCCTGGGAGTACTTGGAGGGAGAGGGCTTTGAGAAAGGCCTGGTAAAATCACCAGCTCCAACAATTATTACATAAGCTATTGTGAAGACCAGAGATATGTATTGAGTGTCTTAAGTGCCTGGTACATGAGTTTAATTTTTCTTAAAATTCCCACAGGTAGTATCCTGATAGCCTAACCATTGTTTGACACAGACAGGCATTATAAATGGAACCATCCAATAAAACCTGTTGTGGTCCAACAAAATCCCAATAAAACCCCACAATGACCAATTATGGCACAAGACAGGTTCCAGTTCTTTTAAGATCCAGAGAAAATAGCATAAAGGACCAAGAAAGTTTCTCTGGATAAATTAGTCAACAAAAGCTTTTCCAAGGTGCAGAAAAAGATATAAAATTTGCAACAGTTGGCCAGTTGCGGTGGCTCGTGCCTGTAATCTCAGCACTTTGGGAGGCAGAGGCGTATGGATCACCTGAGGTCAGGAGCTCAAGACTAGCCTGACGAACATAGTGAAACCCTGTCTCTACTAAAAATATAAAAAATTAGCCAGGCGTGGTAGTGGGCACCTGTAATCCCAGCTTCTCCGGAGGCTGAGGCAAGAGAATCACTTGAACTGAGGAGACAGAGGTTGCAATGAGCCGAGATTGCGCCATTGCACTCCAGCCTGGGCAATAAGAGCTAGACTCTGTCTCAAAAAAAAAAAAAATTGCAATAGTCATCACGCAGGATTTGGAAGTCAGAAGTAGATCTGAATCTGCTTATTTCAGCAATGTTTGCAGGCATCCTGGAAGTTGCCTGCTTGAGAACTGCAGGCAGCTGGTATTGTCATTGAAGGTTCTATTTCAGTTCTAGTAGTTCTTGATTCTATGAAACTTAGCTTAAAGAAAGCTAAGGAAACTTAAAGCTTCCTCAACTTTAAAAAAAAAATTATTTTTTGTTTATAATAATATGAAAGAATTCATGAATTTTCATGTCATCCCTGTGCAATGACTGTGCTAATCTCTGTATCATTTCAATTTTGACATATGTGATACTAAAGTGAGCACTTCCGTGACTTTTAAATCTTGAATGCTCTAATGCACAAACCTATAATTCTATTAAAATTATTCCTAATTTGAATACCTAGATTGCCTTCTAATTTTCTCAGTGAAACTTGTCAGATAATGGTGGACTTAGAGAAAAGACTAGAACCCCACCATATGTAATTCGAGGGTTTGTTGCAGTTTTATTAAGATTATATCAATTATACATTAAATCATTCATTATATTTAGCTCTAACTATAGACTATGGGGTGACTACTTCCCATTTCATCCATCCTTACCCTTATAAATTTCCAAGTTGATCTAATCTAAGTACAGTTATCAATTCACAGACCTTGTTTTTATCCACTGAAAATGTTGTAGTGTTGTGTTCTTAGTAAGCAGACTGGTGAAGTAGCACAATCAAAAATAGTGGCTGAAAAACCATGTACTCCTTTGAGGTGACTATGGAAAAAGAGGAAACATTCATGTCCCTTTACTTGTCAACTAGTGTAGCTCATGTAAGCTTTCATTTGAACAAAGGATTCCACTGAGGATGGTGTACAGGACCAAATACGTGCTTTATAGAATCATGCCTATTGGCTCCCACTGCTTTCTTTGTGTATCATCTCAATATGCTCTACCTGCTCCATATTTTGTGTGGCTTACAGATCTACTTTCTTATTATAAGAAGAGAATTTTGCTATTCATAATCTAGAAAATGTCAAGTGCAAAATGATTCCTGAACATTTCATCCACTAAACACATGATTTACAGAGGAATTGGAAACTTTAGTTTCATTATGCAGTAAAATGAGGTATTAGGTGCTTCAGCATGATTCTTTCTCTTAATTCTGTCTCTTAATTCTCTTTGATTTATATTAAATTAGAAAGATATTTATACACATAAAAAATAAAATAGCAGACAAAACAGAGAAACAAATGCTAAAATATCTAACATGGTTCCAAAGAGAACCTAGATTTCATTATTTTTCTTCCCCCATTGAAATAGTTATTTCCCTGAAATGCATTTTAGAAAAGGAAGTCAATTTGTATTAGTTATAAATACTTCCTCAACTAATATTTTCACTATCTTAGAAATTCAGTGGTGAATCCAGATTCATCTTTTCTTACTTAATTGATTACCAGAATAAATGTCATGAAAGTTAAGTGACTTATTCTGGAGTCTTTTGGGTCTTCAGCTCACAACTCTAAGTCCCCAGGCTTCCGAGCCCTCCTCTATACTATATTGCCATTTATGCAAAAACATTTTTAACTATAGTATATGAGCTTTAGCAGAGAAATATTCCACTTTATAAATTACGTCTAAGATTTACGGAAACATGAAGATATAGACACTATTTGGAGTCAAGATAATTTTATTGATTCAATACAATAAGGCATTTCTCTTTTCCAGAAGTAGGGATAAATTTGCTGCGTCACAGATGCAATTTTCTCCCAACAAGGTTAGGAGATATAATTCTGAAATGTGGAAAATTTAATCTACACATACTTGGCTATATTAACACTAAAATCTAGCTAAATGTATTGATGATTTCTGAGCACATGAGGGATAATTTGGATCAAATGTATGCAGTATTGTCTGGTAGAAAGAGCAATGGTTTTAGAGAAAACAAACTAGGTTCAAATCCCATTTCTGCCACATGTTAACTTTTCCTGAGCCTCTGTTTTCTTATACGTAAAAAGGTAATAACAAGACCAATGTGGCAGGATTGTTAGAAGTGTTACAAATAATATATGAAAAACGTGCAGCATGGTGCCTCATATAAATAAATAATCCTCTATGGAAAGTATTGCTATTATTGTTAGTCTTAAATATTCAATGCGCCATAAAATCACAAGTCACCCTCAGACTGGCAAAGGGTCTTGACTTTCAAATATGACAACAGTAATTTTTTCTCACTTGAAATGAGACTATACCTTAAAACTGATAGGGACATTTTTATAAAATCCAAACAGTTCTACACACAAAGATTTCTATTTTGATACTAGCAAAATGGATCTCAGATTAATTACCCTTATTTAATTATCAATTGAAATTTTTAAGACAAGTTTTTAAATGTCTAATCAAATTCCATTTGAATGTTGTCTGTTATAATGAAATATGTTTTTTTTTGTTTTAATATAAACAAAATGAGTGATTGAAAAAAATGAGGCTTGAATTTTGGTATATTAATCTGGTTTTTCTTAAAATTTGGGGCTTTTATCCTCCTTTAAGAAGTGGAAATTTAAAAATGTGAAAGGAACATATAATTATAAAACTTATGTATGCATTTATTCATAAAAGGGTAAAAGGGAATGTATATAATGATCAAAATTACAAAGATTTTATATATGAACCTCTTTTGGAAATTGTATGTTGTTATTCTGTAGATTATTAAATTTTGTATTCATACATAGATTCTTTTGTGTAAGTGGTCGCTGTTAAATTTTTTTAAAAGCATTATGGTAATTCTTAATCACTAGTTACTTTTCATAGTCTAAAGAAATCAGAGGCACTGCTGGTAGAATTAAAGACGAGAGAAACAATGGTGGGATTTTAGTTCCATTCAGACCACCCACATCTCGCTAAAAGAAAGTACAACCCGAACAAAGTAGTCATTGCCCCAGTCAAACACGGAACACAAGGTTCTATCAGGACTTACATAACTAACTCTAATTAAAACACAATGAAAACTGTATAATGAGATCATTGTTATTCTGAAATGATTTGGGGGGTTTGGGTTTCAACCTCTTAAAATTATGTATGCACTGAATATGTAGCTGGAAACTGATCATAAAATACCTGAGAAATGTGTTTAATAGTTCTGTTTCATGTCACTGCTTGCCTAAATATAAACTGGTTCTAACATCTTTCAAAAGCAAAGTTTTGGGAGCTTATGTGTTTGAAAAGTACTTTTAGTGGATTGTTTTCTTTTTTTATTCTTGGTTAAAGGCAGAAGCATCTTGACATTTACATTGCTATTTTTCTGCTTTCAAGGATGCTAACAAAAAAAATGGTCTTGGCTTAGATTAGTTTGAAATGGTCCTCTGAACTTCCACAAGGTCATTCTGGCCATCTCTGAAATAATTTCCTTTGTTATGAACCTGCTGTGACATCTTCCGTAAGGACACAACGCCAGAGACACATAAAGGCAGGCACAGGTATATACACATACATATACTGTCCCTCAACTTACACATGGGATGTGCTCCCGAACTCCTGATTATGGCTATTGTTTAGAACTCAGAGTGTTTTCCCAAAGAAACAATAATACAAATATAGTTACTTACGTAGTCCCAATAGTCTGCTTAGCTAAGATGTAGCTGAAATACCATACATAAGAATGAACAATGGGATACTGAAGCATAATCAATACTTTTGTTTTAAATATAATAATTAGACTTTAATTAATCTGTAATGGTGGTGTTGGAAGATGTTCACTTTTCCTAAGAGTCCTATTTCTGTCTAGCAGCCAGAATTAGATGCTGGCTCATGTTTGCTTCCTTGATTTCTCATGCCTTTCAAATCAATACAAATGAAAGAGTGGATCTCTGATTCTCTTTTCCAAAGCCACACCAAATTTCTTATCCTTTTGTAAAATTTCCCTATAATCCTACCTCACCACAGTAATGCAGCAATGTGTTTATGCGTGTGTGTCAGAATGGAGAAGAAAGGAAACACTTATTGCTGTTTAAGTGCTATCTCTTTACATGCAGAGAGAGACTAAATATGAGATTTTTTTTTTTTTTTTGAGATGGAGTTTCGCTCTTGTTACCCAGGCTGGAGTGCAATGGCGCGATATCGGCTCACCGCAACCTCTACCTCCTGGGTTCAGGCAACTCTCCTGCCTCAGCCTCCCAAGTAGCTGGGACTACAGGCACATGCCACCATGCCCAGCTAATTTTTGTATTTTTAGTAGAGATGGGGTTTCACCATGTTGACCAGGATGGTCTCGATCTATTGACCTTGTGATCCACTTGCCTCGGCCTCCCAATAAAGATGAGATTTTATGCAGATGTGCTGTCTTAATGTATAAATGTGGGGTCATGTTTATTTACCTTACGTATTATTAGCAGCCTATTAATAGAAATCTTTTGTTATATTTTTGTTGAGAGCAGTTTTGAAATCCCATGGCTATTTGTATACTAAAGATTAAAATCAACGATCTTTCTGTTTCTCAGTTCAGATCTTTAGTCCAATCATTTGGCAATAATTAATGCTCTCATTTTAAGACTATGTAAGCCAGTGTATGGTTAAGTGAAGAAAGGAGATAATACAGACACAAGAGTAGCTGCAAGGACTCATACCCTTAAACAATGGAATATTTTGTGACAAGGCTGGAAATCTTGCTGAAATTTGCTAAAATAAGCTAGGAAGAAGCACTTTTTGAAAAATATATTAAATTTCAATCACAAAATGGCTGGCGCCAAAATCTAAAAAGTGGTTAAAATGTCAAATCTTAAAACATATAGGAGAATATGCCCCAGAAGGCCATGATGCTTTCAACAGTATTCCTCAGATACGTAAAGAAAGCGATTTGAGAGAATTCTTTTCTACTGGAGAAGGTTTGTCATTTAGAGTCCTCAGATTTATTTTAGAAGCTAGTGCTACCTAGATAGATACTCCTTTATATTTACTCCTTTTTAACTGCATATGGAATGTCCTTTTTCAAACTCTTTATTTTCTATGAGATGTTGCAACCCTTCAATTGGTAAGTAATTAGCAAAGGTTTAATAAAGGGAAGGATGGCATACTGAAAATTAAACACAAAGGAACTACTTCACTGCTATGATGCTGTGGAAACAGAACTTGTATTACTTAATTTTTAAGTATTGTCTTCCTTGGTTAATAATGATATGAGGGAGCTTTGGAAATGAGAACATTATCAGAGTCTGAAGTATTAATAATCTTTTAAAATCTATTTAGGAGATGAAAAACTGATGCTCAGAGATACTAATTAGCTTGCTGCAGATAATAAGAAGAAAAAGACAATTTTTCATCTCAAATTTCTTCTCACATTAAAAACTCCCAAGTCCATTGCTCTCCTATAATATCATTGTTATTTGGTATTCTTAATTTTGAAAGCTATTCTAATGTGGACAAGTGAGATGCTAATCGCAAAAAGCAATATTAAAACTATATCTTATGACAAATAAAAGGCAATTCAATGGAGAAAGAAGAGACTTAACAAACAATGTTGGAACAACTGGACATCTACCTGCAAAAAAAAAAAAAAAAAAAAAAATCGAACACAGGTCTTATCTTTTGCACGGAAGTTAATTTAGAATAGATCATAGACCTAAATGCAAAATGCAATACTTTAAAACTTCTAGAAGTTAAAATAAAAGAAAACCTGGGTGACCTTGGGTTTGACATTAACTTTTTAGGTACGACACAAAAAGCACAGGAAAGAAAAGCTGTTACACTGAATTTTACTAAAATTATAATTTCCTTTTCAAATTTCATTAAAATTAACAACTTTTGCTCTGCAAAATGTACTGTTAAGACAATGAAAAGACAAGCCATAATCTGAGAGATAATCTTTTGCAAAACATGTATCTAATAGAGGACTGGTGTCCAAAATGTAAAAATACATCTGAAAACTCAGCAATTAGAAAAAAACCCTCATTTTTAAAAATGGGCAAAAGAACAGATACCACATCAAATAAAATATACAGATGGCAAATAAGCACATGAATAGACGCACAACATCATATATTATTGGGGAACTACAGATTCAAACAACAATGAAATACCAACGTACATCTATTAGAATAGCTAAATTCCAAAACACTGACAACAAATGCAGATGAAGATGTGGAGCCACAGAAAGTTTCTTTGACTATTGGTGGGCATGAAAAAATGGTATAGCCACTTTGAAAGGCAGTCTGGCTGTTTCTTACAAAACCAAACATAGGCTTACCACATTATCCAGCAATCGTATACTTTAGTTTCTGCTGAAGTAAGTGAAAAAGTATGTCCACACAAAAGCACAAAAATATGTACAGCAGTTTTATTCACAACTGCCAAAACTGGAAAGCAACATAAATACCCTTCAATAGATAAATGAATAAACAAGCTGGTATAGCTATACAATGGAATATGACTCAATGATAGAAGAAATGAACATGGAGAAAATGTCCTCCATATTGCTAAGTGAAAGAAGCCAATCCGACAAGGTTGCATACTATACTATTCCAAATATGTGAAATTCTGGAAAAGGCAAAACTATGGAGACAGCAAACAGATCAGTGGTTGCCACAGGTTCAGTAGGGAGGAATGAATAGGTGGAGAACAAGAGATTTTTAGAGCAGTATAACTATTCTATGTGACTCTGCAATGGTGGGTACATATAATTATACGTGTGTCAAAGCCCACGTGTATACCTATGGAACAAACCTGCATGTTCTGCACATGTACCCCAGAACTTAAAGTATAATAAAAAAATCTACAACCTAAAGAGAAAACTATGATATTAAACTATTCACTTTAATTTGTATCGATATTGGCTCACCAACTTGGTATCAAGATTGGTTCATGGGAACAAATGTACCAATACCCTACTGCAAGATATTAACAATAGAGATAACTGTGTCTGGGAGGAGGGATGCTGAGGAGCCATGTGAGAATTCTAGACTTTCTTCCCAATTATTTTCTAAGGCTAAACCTGCTTTAAAGAATAAAGACTATCAATTTGTTTAAGAAAAGCATATTATCGTGGAAACGTACATGTTTACCAGGTCAGAGTCCTTGCTCTGCTTTTGTAGAGTGATAACTACAGGGAGTAAAAAAGGATCTAATGGCAAAACACAGGTGCCCAGAAATCCCCTCCCAGTACCCAGGAGTGTACAGCATTGCCTGTCAGAATGACCACAAAGGAAAGAGGGAGACAGAAGATTTGGAATTCTTGAGAAAATATATGTCATCACCTCTCTACTTGTTGGGAAAAACAGCAAAGGAGAAAGGACTTACAGAGTGCCTACATAAATTGGTTATGAGTAACATATAAACAAGGAACAACAAACTTCGGAAGGCCGCAGGAGACCTCTCAGGAGGAAGGCCTCTCCATGCCTCATGTTCCAGTGCAGGGTGACCCGGCTCTGTTACCATAAACATTGTGCTCAAGGATGTAAAACCCCTTGATAGCACTGTGATGTAGCCAGACTTGTAGGCTCCTTGTAAGGTCTGTGTTCCACCAGCTGTACATAGATAATGAGCTAAAGATAATTGCATGTCCTTGTTTTGTGAGACTTCTAAACTGCCACTGTTATCAATCTTTAGAATGACACACCAGTTCTGGCTCACTGATTCACTTCCGGCTCACTGATTCACTCCACCATTACTGCACCCCTACCCTATAGATCAAAGTGATTGTAATCAATAAATAGTGTTGATGATCAGAGCTCGGGATCTTCACTGCTTCCACCAGAGTAATAAAGTGATGGCCCCCTGGTCCCACTTTTTCTCTTAATCTGTCTTTCTCTCATTCCTTTGTTGCCACCAAACTCGGGGTACCCACGGGTGATGTAGAGCTGGCTCCCCACATCCTCGTGCCCAATGTGGGGCTCAGGAATCCCTACATTCGGTAACACCAATATGTGGGGCTCATGGATGCCCTACATCTGCTCAAGAGCAACAAGTCTAATTTTACAGTGCTGGATTTGATAGCAGGGATATTTTTGTGATGCTTTGCAATTTTCAACATACTTTCACTTACGTGGTCCCTGAGCGTAGATACCGTTTTGCTGGCTCTTTGCTGCGGACCAAGTTCAGTACTTCCCATGTACTTTGCAGCTTTTTCATTTATGGCATTGCAGTCTATCCTTGTGCCCTTACCCTCTCCCCTTACTCAGGATTAGATGTCCCCTTGAAAATAGAGGCTGTGAGGCTTAATAGTGAGTGTTCATTAACTCATAGTCTGTAGAGCTGAAAATGACTTTAGAAACTATCTTTATATACAGATCTTCACATTATTACACATAGATACAGAGTACTTTACCTAACTGGCTGGATAAATGGGGCAGAGAGGAGGCCCTTTCCAGGACTCAATCCTGTTTTTCCCACCTAAACCTAGATAAATTCTAAAAACAACTTGAAGTGAGATTCTTAGAGACACTCAATCACTAAATAAACAAATCCTTCTTACACAGCACTTCCTACATTGGCCCTTTGCTCTTCATTCCTGACACCAACATGCCAAATCATGCTCTCTTTACCCCATGCCTTTCCTACTCCCATAATCTTCTAAAGGTTTCTGCTCTCTCCTAACTCTAGTGCACCCTCTCAGGAGCATCAGATGAATCCTCCTAATAACACTTATTTCTATGCGGCTTTTCTTGCGTCCATGAAAAAGAAAGCCCAAAGCTCTCAACAGAGCATTTAAAGGACTCCACAACTTGATCCTGCCTCCTTTCCATAACCACAAACCCAATAACCATTTTAACTAGTCTACTTTTTGTACTTCACTCTTGAGCACACTGTACACAACTTCTCCTTTGTGTCTTTCTTCAAAGGATCCTCCTGGAAATGGGTATGTTATCATTCCCTCAAGCCCAAATACTTCTTTCTCTTTCACTATAAAATTTTTCTTGACTACCACAAGAGAATACTTTCTCTTTTCCCTGAATAACAAACATACTTTGTGGCTGTAGCGTTCTTTGTGCCATTTGAATAAGTAATCTGCAGTAAGTATTTGATGTACAGTATATTTTAGCTCTTGAATTAGATTAAGCTCTTTGAAGGTCAGGATCTTATATTGCCAGTTCCCAGCAGTATTGCACAGTGAAGATCTAGCTTTAGATGCAACATCATAGGATTCATAATCTTTGAATCCTCTGTTGCCAGACCTTGGGAATATTATTCTGCATATTCCAAGAAATATATATATTTATATTCCAATGTTTAGTGGCACTTTTATTGAGATGGTATTCTTTGGGACATGATCTAAATACATAATGAAGTATTTGGCTTTATACAGCAAAGTTCTTTCAAGAATTTTTTTGTAAATACAAATATTTTTTACTTCTTTCTTGTGTATTAGATGAGAATTCTATATGTCCAATGGGTTAGAGCGTGAGATTCTTATGTGACTAACATCTCCAAAGACTGCTTAACATTAAAAAAAAAACATTGAACCCTGTTCACCAAATGTTCTTTTGTACTGTGTAATTAACAATTTTATTCTCTATATAATTATAGCTATAAATAATCAATCTACTTTTCATTTGCTTAAACTCAGATTTTTACTTTGAGCATTTCCTTCCCCATTAAGAATGTGCTTATAAACATTGAAAGTAGAAATCCTATTGTAATTCTGAAATGTTTGCATCAATAATTTTAGAAACGTGAATCATCTCTCAAGAAAAAAACATAAAGTAGAATAATTTGTTATGCGTTGTACAAATGAAGTACAAATTCATGACAGTGCCAAGATAAAGGTCAGTCAGCTACATCTCAGTGAAACTATTCACTCTATTTACACAGTTGTAGTGTGTGTGTGTGTGTGTGTGTGTGTGTGTATAGACACATATATATGTATACACACATAAATTAATATATATAAATTAACATATATGCATAAATTAGTAGAGCTAAGGAAAATAATCGTAGACATATATTCTATAGTTTAGCACAATTCCAAAATAATGAACCAAAAATTTTCAGCCCTAAAGTTTGTTACATGAGTTAGAACACTATTGTAATCAATATTTTGAGGCTTGCATAATGAGAACGCAAGGTATACTGTAATTACATTACTAACAGGAAAAAATTGCTTGTTTAATCATTGTTAACTCAAGGGCAGATAAATATTTACTTTTCTACTCAACATGCATGATAAAGTAAATGGTGTTCATAAATAGTTTTGAATAATAAAAAGTTTACCAGATGCGTAATTTAGACCCATATCCAGTGCAAGTGCCAAGAAAGACAAATGGAGAAAGTTTACTGTATTATAATATGCAAAACTATGTTCTTTAAATATAATTTGTCTTAATTTCTGAATTTTTCTTAAAAGGAAAAGAAATAGAATAATTTGCAAACTATATTTTAAAAACAAGTTATCTACTTTATGACTTTTAATAATGCTAGATTTAATAATGTGGTTGAATTTTTCTGCTTAGTATTATTACATCTAGCATTATTACATTTATTTATTTATTTTCTTCTTTTTTTTCTCATTCCCACCACTAGAATATACCTCATCAGGGAAGGTAACTTAAGGTGACAACTATGTCCCTGATACTTAAAAAAAAAATACAAGGAGCATACAAAGTGTCTTAACAATAACTATTATTATAATAATGTATATTTTCCAAAGACTTATAATGTAAAGTCATAAAACTGGAAAAATACGTAAAGTATGGATTTTAAATGTGATTTTGAATTTAAAACCAACCATAAAGGAAAATTACCAAATATCAGGCTTGGAAACGTCTTATAGAGAGGGATCATTCCATCATCTCCTTTTGTAGATGTAGAAATTAAGATGTTGAAATATTAAGTGACATGTGAGATCACATATAACTTTAGCAATAATGGGCATCTTAAACCTCATGTGGTCCAAATACTCAGGTGCTTACCGCCACCCAGCCTATATTTTAATGTCTGCTGTGATAAAGATTTCACTACTTTATAAAAGTATCACATTTATTCTTTTACTTTTTACTCATATGTAATAAAGTTCTCTTTTTGTTGTTATTGTTATTGGTTTGGATTTTTTTTTTTTTTTTTTGAGATGGAGTTTCCCTCTTGTCACCCAGGCTGGAGTGCAATGGTACAATCTTGGCTCACTGCAACCTCCACCTCCAAGGTTCAAGTGATTCTCCTTCCTCAGCCTCCTGAGTAGCTGGAGTTACAGGGGTACACCACCACATTAGGCTAGTATTTGTATTTTTTGTGGATATGGGGTTTCACCACATTGGCCAGGTTGGTCTCAAACTCCTGATCTCAGGTGATCCACCTGCCTCAGCCTCCCAAAATGTTGTGTTTACAGGCATGAGCCACCACATCTGGACATAATTAAGATTTGTATACTTTTACATCAATTATTTGGTTCTAGTTATATCCTTTGTTTATACATATTATGTCTAGTCCAGAGTGTATCAGAGAAGCAGCAGGAGGCAAAGAGATACTGGGGAAAGAATGAAGTAGGAGGACTGTTTAGCCCAGAAGTTTTATTCTTAAAGTCAAAAATTTAGACTTTCACACTACATAAAATTATACACACACTCATACACGAAATATATATATATGAAAATATATATATGTATACTATATATACACACATACATATATTAAGTATGCCATATAAATACACACATTATGTATGTATATATTAAACAGAAAGCTATGTATTTATATGTTGTGTCTCATAGAATTATAAGTTAAATAAAAACTGTTTAAATATGCCATAATCTTTTTCTAAAATTTTTAGAGGTTTAGGAGGTATACGTGCAGGTTTGTTACATGAATATATTATGTAATGGTGAAGTTTGGGCTTCTAGCATACCCATCACCCAAATAGTGAACAGTATACCCAATATGTAACTTTTCAACTCTCCCTCTTTTGCAGTCCCAGTGTTTATTTCTCTCTGTATGTCCACATGCATCTATCATTTATCTCCTAATTATATGTAAGCACATGTGGTATCTGATTTCCTGTTTCTGAGTTCTTTCACTTAGGATCATGACCTCCAGCTCTATCCCTGTTGCCGAGAAGGACATGCTTTCATTCCTTTTGATGACTGCTTAGAATAGAGTACATGTACCATATTTTTAATCCAGTCATATGTTGATGGACACTCAGGTTGATTCTATGACTTTGCCATTGTGAACAGTACTGTGATAAGCATGAATGAAAGTATCTTTTTGATATAAAAAATTGTTTTCATTTGGTTAGATACCCAGCAATTAACTTTCTGAGTCAAATGGTAATTATATTTGTGGTTGTTTGGGAATCTCCATACTGTTTTCCAAGTACACAGAAAGGCTATACTAATTTACATTTGTAGAGTGTATAAGCATTTCTCCATGCATTCTTTTTTTTTCCAGAAGAGCCTGGTATGAAATTGAAACAAAAAGCTGGCATCTGCCAAGGTAAGAATCTTGATTAAACTTGTTCAAATTATAAAGTTGTTACAGTCCAGAAAATCAGCTCCCAGCAGCAGACTGCTGAAGATTTTTTTTTTTAATAGAAAGAAAAGGAGAGAAGGAGAGGAAGAAAGAGGAAGAAAAAGAGGGAGAGAAAACAGGAATATTGCTTTATTCTAAAAATAGGTATTAATAATGGCCGATCAATATTTTGTGTATTTAAGGTGGAGAATGTATATTTTGTGTATTTAAAGTGGAGAACTCTATAAATACTTATTAAGTTTACTTGTTCCGGATCTGAGTTCAAGTCCTGGATATCCTTATTAATTTTCTGACTCGTTGAGTCTAAATCTCTTTATGGGTCTTATGTATCTGGGTGTTAGGATCCTTAGCTCTTCTTATTGCATTGATCCTTTTACCACTGTATCTTTGTTGCTTTGAAATCTGTTTTATCAAATGCAAGAATTGCAACTCCTGCTTTTTGTTTATTTATTTGTTTTTGCTCTCCATTTGGTTGGTAAATCTTTCTCCAATCCTTTGTTTTTGAGTCTTTGTGTATCTTTGGATATAAAATGGGTCTGGATGTAGCATACCGTTGGGTTTTGGCTGTATCTTTTGATTGGGGGATTTAGTCGATTTAAATTTAGGGTTACTGCCATTTGATGTTAACTGGCTATTTTATCCATTCATTGATGTAAATTCTTCTTTATGTTGATGCTCTTTACTTTTTGGTATATTTTTAGAAAGGCTAATACTGGTTGTTCCTTTCTGTGTATAATTCCTCTTTCAGAAGTTTTTGTAAAGCAGGCCTGGTGGTAATAAAATCTCTGAGTACTTGCTTGTTCATAAAAGATTTTATTTTTCCTTCAATTGTGAAGCTTAGTTTGGCAGGATATGAAATTCTGGGCTGAAAGTTCTGTTCTTTAAGGATGTTGAATATTGGCCCCCACTCTCTTCTGGCTTGTAGGGTTTCTGCTGAGAGATCTGCTGTAAGTCTAATAGGCTTCCCTTTGTGGGTAACCTGACCTTTCTCTCTAGCTGCCCTTAGTATTTTCTCCTTCGTTTCAACCCTGGTGAATCTAACGATTATGTGTCTTGGGGTTGCTCTTCTTGAGGAATGTCTTTGTGTTGTTCTCTGTATCACCTGGGGTTGAATAGTGTCATGCTTTGCTAGATTGGGAAAATTCTCCTGGATAATATCCTGAAGAGTATTTTTCAGCTTGGATTCATTGTCTCCATCACATTCAGGTACACCTATCAAACGTAGATTAGGTCTTTTCACATAGTCCCATATTTCTTGGAGACTTTGCTCATTCCTTTTTATCCTTGTTTCTCTATTCTTGTCTTCTCGTTTTATTTCATTAAGTTGGTCTTTGACCTCTGATATCCTTTCTTCTGCTTGATCAATTTGGCTATTCAAACTTGTGCATATTTCACTAAGTTCTCGTGTTGTATTTTTAAACTCCATTAGTTCATTTATATTCCTCTCTATATTGTCCATTCTTTTTAGCATTTTTGTCAAACCTTTTTTCAAAGTTCTTAGTTTCTTTACATTGGGTTAGAACAAGTTCTTTCAACTCCCAAAAGTTTCTTATCATCCACATTCTGAAGCCTACTTCTGATAATGGCACACAGTCCTTTTCCATCAGGGCTTGTTCTGTTGCTGATGAGGAATTGCAATCCCCTGTAGAGGGAGAGGGGTTCTGACTTTGAGTATTCTCAGCCTTTTTAGGCTGGTTTCTTCCCTTTATTATGAATTTATCCATCTGTTGTCTTTACAATTACCGCCTTTCTAATTAGGTTTCTGAGTGGATGTCCAATTTATTGATTCCCAGTGCTGGAATCCGAGCAACCCACTGTGCTGGCCAAAATAGCAGTGATAAGACTGATGATGCTCTTCTGCCCGGGAATCTCTGGTCTGGCTTCCTTCTTGAGTCTGTAACAAGCGGCTCTGCCTTCCCAGAGCTCCAAACACCAGTCAGTATGGGAACTAGTCCCGTTTACTCTGCACGAAGAGCTGCCACACTGAGGCGCCAGCAAAACCGCTGCGCCGGCCACAAGAGTCATGCTGGGGACCTGTGGGGCTCCTCCACTGGGAATCTTCTGGTCCGTGAGCAACAAAAAGTCGTCTGAAAGTGTGGTGTCCTCTCGTTTTCTGGGCTTTCACTGGGAGCTACAATCCCGAGCTGCTAGCGATCAGCCATCTTGGATCTATTGCTGAAGATGTTTAACAGGTCGACAAACAGAAGGTTCAAATTGCACCATGCATTTTCCGTGCATTCTTGCCGTCTCTTATTTTTTGACGTTCTTATAATATCCATTCGCACGTGTATACCTATGTAACAAACCTGCACATTACGCACATGGACCCCAGAATTTAAAGTATAAAAATACATAAATACTTGCCCATGTGTCTTTATAGTAGAAGAGGAGCATCACACACTGGGGCAGTTGTGGGGAGTAGGGGAGAGACAGCAGGAGGTGTGGAGGGAGGGGAGGGTGGGGAGGGATAACATGAGGAGAAATGCCAGATATAGTATGCATCTAAAGTAAAATAAATAAATAAATAAATAAATAAATAAATAAGACGCAGGAATAAAAAAAAAACACCCAAAATTGGATATGGCCATCATTGAGTAAAAGATTCTCAGAAAATAAATAAATAAATAAGTAAATAAACAAATAAATAAATAAATAAAATCGCCATTCTAACTGGTGTGAGATGGTTTCTCATTGTGGTTTTAATTTGTATTTTTCTGATGACTGATGGGTACCATAATCTTTTAAACTTCATCTTTCCTTATTTACCCTCTACTATATAAGGAACTTAAAAAACAAAACCATACTGTACTCATATTATACTTTGAGTCTGTATCTAATCCCCTTCCATATAATTGTTAAAATGTCTTCAGAAAGCACTCCATGTAACTCTCCAACCAAAAAAGCCTAATTCCTCAGTTGTTTCAACATCCATCTAGATCCCGCTTTCCCCTAAATATTAAACTCACTGAACTCCAACATAAAATGTCGTTTCTAGAATTAAACACATTAATCCAGATGGGTTCGTCATAGGACAATATGGCATGGGTGTATCTCCTGATGTAGTCAAGAAAGTATATTTTTTTCAGTGCAACCTATAATTCCATTTGCTTTTTCATTGACCATATAAAATTAGATTCATATTGAAACTGATGTAAGAAAATTCTTAGTCATTTTCTGTTTGCTACTGCTAAGCCAAGTTTCCATTATTCTATACCTATGCAGTTTAACTTTTCTTTGGGGGAGGGTGAAGTTCCTTATATGAATAACTGCTTTATAGTTTCTTTTTAAATACTGTTATGTTCATAGAAGGTACATATTCTGAAAGTTACACATAAACATTTAATTTAGAGCAAAAAGTATGTTTTTTTTAGACATGCATCCTACCTATAAAAACCTGGTGGCACCTGCTGCACCAGAAAGCTTTTCTCCATGTCTTGAAGAATGTCATTCAGCATCCGGATGCGGATGGGTGCTCTCTCCTTGGGATCATTAGCAGGTCGCATCTCATCAGACTGAAAAAGTTCAGCACTCTCCCGCAGGCGTGACGCCATGGCTAACAGTTGATGAGTGTTGGGCTGAACACCTGGTGAAGATAAATGAGCCTATCTCAGAAGAAACATTCTCAAGGGAGCGAAATAAGCATTTTATAATCAGGACTTTAAGTTATAAACCAGACAGACCACTGAAGAAGGAAGAGGGAATTGTCATTAATAGTTCTCTTCTTTCTGTCACTTGACAAAAGCAAGACTATATGTATTTGAACCTTACCTGTCCAAGAAAAAGATTCAGCACCAAGTAAAATTTGAGAATACATTTATTGTTCCCAAAGCATTCTGTCTATACTTGTTTTATTCTAGTAAATTAAGTTTATCACTGCTCATAATAACAACAACAGTAAACACGTAGTTCTGATTGTTAAAGGATCGCCATACTCCAGGCACTATGTCTTCAATATTGACCAAACCTTGTTCGTCACTACATTTCAGAGAATCTGAGAATTCAGCAAATTGTCATGGGTTATCAAACAAGTAAACAACAGGACGGAATTAGAAGTTTGATCTTTCTGACTCAAACAACTATGTTCACCAGAGAGTAAACTGTATTTCAGGGAAGAAAATAAAAATTGAGTTGTTATCTTTTCCCTTGAAAACCTGAGATATGTTACTATATGTTGTCATGTGTCCTTTGGGTTCTTTTTTTCTTTACTAGAAATGTCCTGTAATGTGAGGTTGAAATACATCTTTGACCTAAAAATAACCACAAACTATTTTATGCAGTGTTTGCATTGGTTTGTTTTACTTTAGAGATTTGTGCTTTTGTTTCTTATCTAATTGTTAGTATAATTTATAAAAAGTCATTCTAAAAGGAATGGTGATAGCAAAGTTCCACAGGACATTCCTTTGACTAAGAGAAAGGCAGCACTCGTATAGTGGTCCACGGAATTCTGGAGCCAGCCCACTTGAGTTTAAATCCCTGCTCTACCACTTAGAATCTATGTGATATTGGTAATGTTTTTGAGCTTCAGTGTCCTTATCTGTACAATGAATGCAATAACAGTACCTGCTTCGTAGATTTGTTAGGAGGATTTAAATGATTAATACTTGTTCAGTATTTCCCTACAGGGAAGCGGTTCTCAGCTGATGTGATTCAAGACCTTCTTTAAGATCATTCTCTTATCACATCATGAGAGGTGCATTCCCTCATCATCTTCTTCGAGATATCTCACCATTAGAATCAGCCTTTAAGTGAGACAACAATTACTGGTATCTTTCTCAGAAGACTAAACACAGCTGACTTCAACAAGGCTGGCACATCACTACAGAGGTTCACTTAAAGTCAAGGTAATGAAGGAAGGTACTGCTGGATAATCTAAATTGGCAGTTTTGAAAGGATAACATTGAGACAGGCAGACGATGCAATGAACGGAGGCCTTCTGAGACCTCCACTAGAAGTCCTGGGCAAAAGGGAACTAAGATAGAAGGACTCTCTGTGAGTAAAGTCCAAGGTTACCAGTTCCCATAATACTTGGTCCTTATGAAAATGCAGATTCCCAGAACTATTGATTTTTTCTGTAGGCAGAGCCAAGAATCTTCATTTTAATATGCTACTCAGATTATTCTATACATATTTAAGAAAGATTACAGAGAGATGATACACTAAGAAAAGGAAAACTAGATTAGATGTATAACCGATAACATTATATATATTTGTCAAAGAATTACCAATCTCTAATATAATGTTATTTTTGATTCTCACCTTCTTTTGACGGAGACTGATTTACATGTAAAATTCTTTACTGCCCAGCACAGTGTTGAGATTCAATAATTGTTTACTAAATAAGCAAAGTAAGTTCAATAAAGTATGTTTAGAAAAAAATCTGATAACAAATAATAGTATATAAAGAAATAAGTAGTTTTATAAGGGCTACAAAGAGATTCACAGGTAGGCTTACATGAAAAGTTCTTAGAGAACAGTCACTTTTGCTAATTTTTAATAACCCAAAATCTAGTTTGAAAACGTGGTTGAAGGAGAAATAATTCTTGAAGCTAATATCTAGCTCCCTGTTCACTGAAATTAACAATAAAAATGAAATCAGTTGTAGGAGTTCAAAAGACTTTGGCGTTTGATGTTTTCAAAGTGCATTTCACATTCTTTAATTATTTTGTTTGATTTTACAACAAAATGAGGTGGCAAGAATGGGTATTTTAGGCCATTTAGAAAATCTTGCCCCTGAATAACATACTCAATGCTGTTTTATGAAAACAGTTTGTCCTAAATTTTGATGATTCACCAAAGTTAATGTTTGGATAACTTCGAGGGAATATCTCTGCACAAGGCAAGAAGAAGATGGCGATGGCACATTTAGATTATGCTAGAAAGACTGAACAACAGTAAAAACAAGTTTGACATCCTTGAGAGTCTTCCATTTAAGAAAGAAAAATCTGTTCTGATCGAACGTATGCTACAGAATTGAACACATTACTACTGAATCAAGTGAGACAAATTGTACCATTCTACCTTACTTAGCTGTAAATGAATTTATCTTTGACAGTTGTATAGATGTAGAGAACTGACAGCTTTAGGAACTGGCTAGCTTCACAAAGAACCCTGATAGTGGAAACCAGCCACTCACAACACCCCATATGCATTACTTCAAGGGTATGAGGTTACACATTGAAAAGTAGTTCTATTTTCAATGTTCACTCAATCATTTGGATATATAAATCATGCTCCAAGGATTTCTAGTAGCCATTTCTGTATCAATTAGAGCTTGCTTGTTCTTTTAAGTAATACCAGAAAGAAATGTTACCTTTCCTACTTAAGCTTTTGTGACCCCAAATGATTGATCCTCCATGCTCTTTAGGATCCCTACTAGAATATCAGCTCTGTGAGAGAAGAGGTTTGTGTCTGTTTCAGTGCCATTTCCCTAGCACTTAAAAGTGCAAGTCACACCATTTAATCAATTAAAAACTAACTTATATACTTTTATCATAGCAGCTGCAATATTTGTATCCTTATCTGCCTTGTCTCTCTTCTCTTTCTGACTAGAAAGAACGCTATATCATCAGCAAATACATTTTATTTCTCTTTGTATCCCCATATCTTAGCACAATATCTGTTTTATGGTAGTCATCTATGAATAAATTTGTTGAGTAAATGTTGAATTATGAGAGGTCTTTTTTGAAATGTATTATTACATTAAACAATGTCTACAAAATCATTCAGGGAGATGTTTGGTGCTTAATGAGCATCAACAAATGCTATTTATTTTCTTACTAAAAATGCATTATTGTTGTAAGAGAAAAGAAAAACATTTAAAAGAAAAGAGGCTATTGTAGGGTAATAATAAGTTAAATTAAATTAAAATATGCTCTACAAGAACCCCATAAAAACTAAGATTATATAAAACTTTACTTTTTTTTTGTTTTGTTTGAGACAGAGTTTCACTCTTGTTACCCAGGCTGGAGTGCAATGGCGTGATCTCGGCTCACCGCAACCTCCACCTCCTGGGTTCAGGCAATTCTCCTGCCTCAGCCTCCCGAGTAGCTGGGATTACAGGCATGTGCCACCATGCCCAGCTAATTTTTTGTATTTTTAGTAGAGACGGGGTTTCACCATGTTGACCAGGATGGTCTCATCTCTTGACCTCATGATCCACCCGCTTCGGCCTCCCAAAGTGCTGGGATTACAGGCTTAAGCCACCGTGCCCAGCAAAACTTTACTTAAGGTACAGGACAAATTGAGGCTGTTCACAGTTCGGGTTTAGAATATAATAAGCACATTTGAACAAAGGAAATTAACTGGAAATTAGATATTTCTCACGGAGAGGGTTAATACAATTATTTTTTAAATTATATACATGGAGTTTAAAGACCAAGGACTTGATATCAAAAGATAGATTACAGCCTGGTTTACTTAACTTCTATCAATGTAGTCATGAATAAATTACTTAATACTACAGTCCTTCAGCTTCCTTGGAGAAAATAATCATGTAAGTTTCTAAGTGCATACATTACTATCTATACAACTTTGTATTATCAGAATACAAAAACTAAACACAAGTTACTACCAACTCATTTTTTATAGCCATGGGAAAAATACTGCAACAGCTTTACCAGTTATTTTTTTCCTCAGAGATACTACTCTCTTTCACTTCCTTGACCTGCACCCCCAGCCCAATGTAGCATATTCCATATTCCTCCTAATATACACTTTAATAAGGATTTCTAATTTCATTTTGCTGTGCCTGTACATTTGATGCCATTTTCCCCCATGGGCTGCTATCTCAAACTTCTGAAGAACAAGGAAAGAAATAATATAAAGGGTCCTTTACAGTGAACTTTTAAAAAGTGATTCTTTTAGATCAAGGCTCCTGGTGAAAAGCTAACCATTCATAAATTTTGATAGTATGGTAGAACATGCTAATTTATTATAAATATTAAAAACCAAGCTTAATATAATATAGTAAAGATGGTCTACTGAAACTATCTTGATATTATTTGAGACAACTGAAATGTACTTATAAATTTCAAACAAAAATGGTTTGCATTTGTTCTTTTTCTCTTCATCCTAAAGTAAAATGCATGTGTTCAGTATGTATTTATTGAGTCCTATTTCGTATATTATTCTGAAAGTATTGAGAAAGAAGCAAATACGTAAGACTAAATTTGTAATCTTAATAAATTTCTGATCTAGTTAGAAATGTACACAATACATCTAAACATACAATAAGTGTCATATGAAATAAACGCTCATGAGGATGACTGAAGAGCTCATTGTGTATAAGAATGCTCTCTTAAGTGTCCAGGAAAGAAGTAAACCTTGAGAGATAGATCATAAAACTGCCTAAAGTCAAGGACATCTTAAATGAGCTCCTGACAGTTCTGGGACATTCTCTACATTGAAGCAGTTGAGGGGAGTGTTCCATCGTCAAACAACATTAATGTCTTTCCGTCCACATCCCTCAGATCTCACTATTCTAGAGGATGAATCTACCTCTAGCCCAAATCCTCCCATTTTTCTAGCTTATTATGGAAAGAATGAAGCTGGATATTATAAGAAGTATTCATATGAATTAAAGAGGAAGAAGGAAGGAAGGAGGGAGGGAGGCAGGGAGAGAAGAAGAGAGAGAGAAATGTTAGTAGTTGTCAAAATAGATATTGAGATCTAGGCAGGCCATTTCAGGAAAGACTCTAAGGCGTTCTGGAGAAAACAAATCCCTTCTACTCAAGGAATCTTCTTCCTTCTAGCCTATCAGCATCCTGCACTGGAGACAGTTCATGAGGCAGTGTGGTGTAGCAGATAGGTTGGGGGACTTTGGAAACTGATAGACCTAGATTCAAGCCCCAATTCTACCACTAATTATACATCCAGTTAAGACACAAACTCCTCTGAGGCTCAATGTCTTAATCTCTAAATGGACTTAGACCCCAACTCAGCTCATAGAGCTAAAGGAAGTTAAAATATTTTAACAAATGTAAGAAACTTAACATCTGGAGCTTCGTAGAATAGCCTCTAAAGTGACAAAATTCTTCCCAGAAATCTTCCTAAAACACCTTTCAAAAGCAGGTTACAAGCTCAAAGTCATTTTATAATGGCTTATCCATGTAAAGCCTCTAAGACTTCTGGGTAAGGCCATTAACTACCGTAACGACTGTGTTCACTGAATTTATGCATGCTGTAACCTGCCGGGACCTGGTATCTGCACGAACTACGTTTTACCTGAGGTATTCAATAAATTGATGCATGCTATGGATAAGTTTTTCCTCTCCAAAACTCATGTTGAAAATTAATTGTCAGTGTTATAGCATTGGAAGGTGGAGCCTTTGAGAGGCAATTAGACCTTGAGGGCTCTGTTCTCATAGTGAGTTTAATGCCTTTAAAAAGTGGCTTTCAGGAGTGGGTAATCTCTCTTTGTTCTCCCCGATTCTGTCATGTAGGAAACAGTATTCCTCTCCTCCAGAGGATATAGCCTTCTTATAAGCAGAAAGCTTACCAGGCACCAAACCTGCTAGCTCCTTGATCTTAGACTCAAAAAACCTCCAGAATTGTGAGAAATAAATTTCTGTTTTTTATAAATTACCCAGTTTTGGGTATTCTGTTATAGCAGCATAAAATAAACTAAGACAATTAGTATCACCTTAGGGTAAACTCCTGGGTATTAAGTTGTTCATAGACTTAAAACCTCCAGAATTGTGGGAAACAAATTTCTGCTTTTTAAAAAATTACCCAGTTGTGGGTATACTGTTATAGCAGCACAAAATTAACTAAGACAATTAATTTCAACTTAGCATAAACTCCTGGGTATTAAGAGGACTTAACGTTAAGTTGAAAACATTTAGAGTAAACAGCAGAAAAAATTTAGAGCTGTCTTTATTTATGTATTTATTTATTTAGAGACAGGTCTGGCTGCATTGCCCAGGCAGGAACACAATGGAGCAATCACGGCTCACTCCTGGCTTGACCTCCTGAGCTCAAGAGATCCTTCTGCCTCAGCCTTCCAAGTATCTAGAGCCAAAGGCTTGCACAACCAGGTCCAGCTAATTTTTAAAGTTTTTTTTGTTTGTTTGTTTTCAGAGATGGAGTCTTGCTCTTTTATCCAGATTCATCTTGAACTCCTAACCTCAAGTGATCCTCCTGCCTCAGCCTCCTATAGTGCTGGGGTTACAGGCATGAGCCACCATGACCAGCCTATAACTTTCCTGTTCTAAAGAGTTATTTCACTGTGTGCTATTGTGATCTCTTTGGAGTTTCATACTCCAACAAGTTTTAAATTTAATTTACTTCAAATTTTTGGTCTTTTTTTTTCTGGCTGTATTTTTAAAGGTGTATTTTAAATTAAAAGCGAAATGTACTGGTCACCCTCTAAAACAAATTTTCTATATGAAACAAATGTAGGCTTTTTCTTTAATAGCATTTCACAAAACCTATTATCGTATGGATGAGCTTACCACAGTTTTAAAGGTACTAACAATCACACAATCATGGCGTAGACTTCACTGATTTATAGTGACAAGAAAAAGTAGGATTTATGTTTTGCATAATACAGTGGTTAAAAGAAGATTAGAAGATTATTTGGGGGAAAATGTATGTTACTTAATGTCATCTTAAAAATGCCTTCTGGTATCACTAAAGAAAAGAAATAGCCAATGTGATTTCAGCCAGGGGCAACAGCAGTCCTTTTTATCCTACATTTTCTATTCTTCATGCTGCTGTTTAAAGTATGAATCACAATGAATCATCTCAGCTGGTGATTTAAAGATGTTAAACAAACAGCTCAGGTATAGAAAAAATGTGGAAGCGATTGCACTATTGATACGCAAAAAATCTAACATTGATTTTATAATGCATAAATAAAAAGACATTATTTAAGGATGAAATATGCCAGAAGACAATGGATAATTATAGCTAAACTGAATAAAACAGAAATCTTATTGCAAAGATACCGAAGTGATAGATTTAGAAGGATTAGACTGGTTACTTTAAAAAACAATAAGCAACTTATTTCTGCATTCTAAGCATTATCCAATAATCCAGGTAGTCAAGATGGATGCAAATCTAGCAAGATTTTCAACTCATTGCAGGTAGTGGGTTCTCTAAATTGTCTGTCCTTTTGGTGTGGAAATATAGCCGTAGGCTCTTTTTGTGACCTATAGATAGTGTTGTCACTGTGCTGTATTTGTGACTACAAGATCTGGCTACTGGCTGCTTGGGAAATATGAGCAAAAAATGTTCCTGCATGAATTAAATTCAGGTGGAGTTTCTTCTTTTCATTCTCCTGAGGCAGAAAGTTGAAATTGTATATTTAATATCACAGGTGAGTCTAATTATTTCGCATGCACTGAAAAATAAAGGGAGGCTTAAATAAAATAAATCAACATGGAAGCAAGGGTACTTTGCGTTGTTACAAGCCAAAATTAAAAGTATCTTTACACAAACAAAGAAACCAACCAACATTTTTAAAAGTGTGCCAGTGAGGAAACACTCATAGAATAATGGGTTATGGTACTATTCTGTCGTGGGCAGAGGGTTTTATCCTAAAACTATACCTTAGGAAAAAAAAGTTACAGTAAAATGAGCCATTACTATGATGGGAGAGGAGGAAATATAAGTCACCCACAGATTTCAATCAATGTAGTGTCACATATAAAATGTAGGTAACTCAGAAGAAAACTTCAAAGGAATTTGGATGAAGTGCTCAAGGTAGAAAAGGAAATGATCACATGAAAAACCATGTGGATAGCGGAAAAAATGGGAGATGAAAGATAAACAAAAGAAAAAAAAGGGACAATGTGCTTAGGATAATAATTAAGTGACCTTATGTGATAATGTCATAAGGAGAAACGGTGTGAAAGAAAAACTAGCTTTGGAAGACAAACTCTGACAATGTGGAGAAAATCGGATTTTGCTAAAGAGCCAGCTGCCTCAAATACTTTTTTGAACAAAGTGTGGATTACCAATAAAGGAAATGCAGTCTTTAATATGGTTATGTAGTCAGTTTATATAAAAATGTAATGGGGATTGAGACTAAATGTAATTTTAGGAATTTGCCCCCAAAGGATGGCCCACATCTTATTAAATTTCTCTATTAATTATTATTATTATTATTTTTTGAGATGGAGTTTTGCTCTTCTTACCCAGGCTGGAGTGCAATGGCGCGATCTCGGCTCACCGCAACCTCCGCCTCCTGGGTTCAGGCAATTCTCCTGCCTCAGCCTCCTGAGTAGCTGGGATTACAGGCACGCGCCACCATGCCCAGCTAATTTTTTGTATTTTTAGTAGAGACGGGGTTTCACCATGTTGACCAGGATGGTCTCGATCTCTTGACCTCGTGATCCACCCGCCTTGGCCTCCCAAAGTGCTGGGATTACAGGCTTGAGCCACTGCGCCCAGCCTCAATTTCTCTATTAATTTGAGCAAACAAGGTAAGATACTTTTCATCTAATGCTTTAGAGTTGAACTCCTTGTCAAATGAAAAAGGTAAGTCGCAGAAATGCCACCTCGGATCAAACTGCTAGAAATCTAGCATGAAACAGAATTCCCATACAAACAAAATCTGTTACTGAAACTGTCTGAATTTTAGTCAGGATGCCTTGGACTTCGGAGGGCACGGGATTGAGTACCCACTATACTTTACTATCTATTGACCAGGCTAGAGCTGGAATTGGTGTTAATTAAACCAAAATTGAAAACAGATGGGCTGAAAACTAGAATCAGCAATCAATACAGTGCATAACTTCATTTTGGTAGTTGGGAAACTCACTTTTTATTTTTCAGGAAGAAAAAATATATTAGATCTCAATCACTTGCAATTGTAAAACAGAACCAAGTGACACTTAAAAATTGAAACTACAAATCTAACAGGACACAGAATGCTTGCCTTAGTGTGATCATCATCACCTTGAAATACTATCCTTCCTTCTAAAATAAAGTGACTGATGCTAATGAATTATCAGAGCTAATAAAAAAAAGAAAAAAGCCAGATCAAATTCTCATTGTCAGTTATTCAAACGAAAGGAAGAAATGCTGCCAGCAACTATTTTACATTTGGTGAGATAATCAAAAGGTGGCAATAAGCCACACAGTTCAAAATTATGTTTCCTGCCTCGTCTGACTTGCACTAAATAAATGTGTACATAGCTAGATCACATGAAAATTGCTTTTACTGTATTTGGTCATATGCAGTATTTACAATAACACCATTTGATAAATAATTAACATTCAGAAATCTGAAAGAAAATAGCATATATTAAGCAAAAAACATCAGCATTACATAGTCATTAATTGTTTTAAAGTGCTGTTTTAAAAGTTAAGAAGTGGATAAGGTGAGAAACAGCAAATTTAGTTAAGATTATTATGTTCTCACTCTTTAGTCTGCTCTAAGTTCCAAGGGTGTGGTTGTATTTTATTCATTCTTGATACATTCCTCTGTATCAAGAGGAAGTATCTGTGCCTGCAAACTAGTACCATAGCATTCTAAATGCATTTTTTGACCATACAGTTAGCAACTGTAGATTGAAAATATATTTGTGGAAAAAAAAATGGTTTCTTTAGTGATCACATGCAGACTTTTTCATCTTGTCATTATTCCCTAACCAATTCAGTATAACAACTATTTACATTGCATTAGATATTATAAGTGTTCTAGAGTTGAACTAAAGTGTGTTAGAGGACGTGTACAGGTTATATGCAAATACTACACCATTTCGTATGAGGAACTTGAACATGCATGGGTTTTGGTATTTGAGAGAGTTTCTGGAACCAATTCTTCATGGATACCAAGGGACAACTGTACTCATTTTTTGTCACAAGTATTAATACATCTGAAGTATATCAGCTATCTTATCCATCACTATTTACACTATATCTCCATATACCACAAATAAATATTCATTCTCCATTATGTGCTTGGCATTGACCAAATATTATGAGCCAAGGTCACTCAGTCAAAATGAGTTTTCAAGAACCATCCAATAAATCAACTCAAACAAATTATTCACTGGTAAATTATCCTTCTTTCTGGTGATCGTGAGAACAGTTGAGAATGGTCTGCTGCTACAGTAAACTAGTGTAATAAATAAACAAGATGGCTGGTTGTCAAGTGGTAAAAATTACACCGTTGAAAATGCAATTGGGTTTCAGAGACCTTCATACTTATACTGTTTGCAGTAAGGAGAAACAGTATTTTATAGTTCAGCCTTGAAGGTCACTTTTTTTTTTTAGTGTAATTGAGAATTTAAGAGTAATCACTGCAAACTGTCATAAATATAAGAAAATATATCAACAATTTAAGCTTGTATTAAGCAGTAAAATTATATGTTTCATTTAACACACTACTGGAATTCTGTTTAGCTAATGAAATTACCTAGCATTGTAGCTAAAATTAAAACTGCAATATGTATTTAGGTGTTGATAAGTGGTTTCTATTACTCACACATTAGCACTTTACTGTATTTAATTTTTAGCCGGTGAAACTAAAATAGAACAGATGCGTACGGTTTAGCAAATATTTGAATAATCTTTGACCATCATTATTATAAGTCACAATAAGTAAAATACAAAAACACATAGTTTAAAGGTGTCAAGTCATATTAATTCTATCAAACAGTTACACACAGGACATGGTAAAATAATTTTTTTTTGCCTATTTTTTTCGGTTACGTTTTGTTTTGCTTTGCTTTGTTTTTTCTAATATGTGTACATATCAAGTCTGACCTTATTTTTCTGAGTGAAAGTGACAGAGAGACCCAAAGAATTTCACATCCAAAGAAAACTAACCACATACAACAATCAATAACCAAAGAAAAAGTTTTATCTTTGGCAGACGTCTAACTGTAAGAAGCCAAAGTCTCCTGGCTCATCCATTTGAGAACCTTGGATTTTACAGACAGATTCATCTATACACGGTGGCGTCTGCCTTGGAGTGAAAATCTCTGCAGAATCATTGCAGTTCGGTTTTGTTTCATTCCTCCTGTGATGACACACACTTAGATATAACTATTACGGAAAGGGTTATTAATCTCCCTGGCCTATTCTGAGAATATTTCCTTTCCCTTCTTGCTTTAATTAAACAGGGTTCTCCCCTAAGGATATCAGTTGCATTTTAGCTCTCACAGGCAGCGGTGCTTTTCCCCCTGTGCTTTTGTACCACCCACCCTAGAAGAATAATATGAAGTGTTTCTAGATCACCACCGTTCATTCTTCGAAGACTTTTATCTCTTGACTCATCATCACTCACTTTTACACAACTCTTAATTCTTGGCAATTTCAGTATCTACATAGAGATACTCTCTTTTCCTTAGTTTCTTTGCTGCTGGCAACTACCTACCACACTCTCCTGGTCATACCCTGGCCTGGGCACTGTCATTACCGATGTCTGCCCTCTTTCTGTGATCTCATTTTCATGCATTCGACTTTCCAACCACCGCCTCGTGCCTTGTCAGCTCATGTGCTGTCAATTCTTCGATCTCACCAAGACATGAAGTCTATCGGTCCTACCGCCTTTCCACTCGCCCTCATTCCCTTTGTAACCTCACTTTATTCCAACCCCAGTTACGATACTTCGGTCCTTCATAATGCATTCATTACATACATGCTTTATATACATCCAGTTTTCTCTATCCTACACAGTTCATTGTGCAGCTCTCAGAAAAGGTCCAGCCCTGTTTAAACCCAACTCTGCCTATTCTATGCCTGTGATGAGGTTCAGGACACCCTACCCTAAAATATGGTACCTTGACATTTGAGGAAGCAAGAAAGCAAGACAGTGTCTCAGACCTTCTCCTGCCCCTTTTCTCTGAAACAGGACATAAAAGAATTTTCTGGGCTGGGAGTAGTGGCTCATGCCTGTAATCCCAGCACTTTGGGAGGCTGAGGCAGGAAGATCACCTAAGGAGTTTGAGATCAGCCTGACCAACAGGGTGAAACCCCATCTCTACTAAAAATACAAAAATTAGCTGGGCCTGGTAGCGCACACCTGTAATTCCAGTTACTTGGAAGACTGAGGCAAGAGAATCACTTGAACCTGGGAGGCGAAGGTTGCAGTGAGCTGAGATTGAGCCACTGCACTCCAGCCTGGGCAACAAGAATGAAACTAGATCTCAAAAAAAAAAAAAAAAAAGAATTATCTGACCTTCTTCTGAAGTAGGACATAAAACTTTTATCCCAGAGACACCCTCCCTATACCTGGAGAAAAGAAACATCCTTGTCCTCAAAGACAAAGAGACACTGAGAATAATCCAAACAGAGATCTTTCTAAATTCCCCCAACTTATTACAATTAGACTATACCTTTTTGTCTTCTAATTATACTTCGGAACTCTTCATCAAACTTACCATAAAAGTACACACATTTCCCTCTTTCTTTCTTTGGGTCTTCATTTCTGAAGGCTCCTGTGTCATGCAAAACTTGTATTATATAAATGTGTATGCCTTTCTATTGTGGGAAAGGAAAATAAATCTCAGACCTCCAAGTCACTAAGCCAAAGGAAAAAGTCGAGCTGTGAACTGTGTCAGGCAAACCTGCCTCCTATTCCATTACTATACAGTATAGCGACAAAGATTTAAAAAAAAGCTATATACCTCCCTCATGAGGAAATTCCTTGTGGACAAAGGGCAGACAGAAATCAGGCATCCCTCTGCTCACATGAGATAAGCACACATCTGATTACTTCCTTTGCCCTACTTTTTCACTAAACCAGACTAAGGCATAAGTGACAATTCCTGTAAATTGTGTATTCAGTGAAAGGTTTATCAGAATCTCAAGAGATTGCAATTTGTTGTCCCTTATCTATCTATGACCTGGAAGTCCCCTCCCTGCTTCAAGCCGTCCCATCTTCCTGTAACAAACCAATGTACGACTTACATATATTAATTGATATCTGAATCTGCGTCATGGATGCACCTTTAATATTGGCAAAATAAAATTTCTAAGTTGACTGAGATCTATCTCAGATATTTTGAGTTCACACTTGTTTTAATCTTTTGTGATTAGGTGTCTCAACCATTAACCTAGTGATAAGTGAGAAAAATAATCTTTTCTCACCTACATTTGCATTTCCCCTGAAGTTTGGAAAAAATCCAAAATTATGTGGAATTCTCTCATTTATAATATGTATCTATTTTGGGCTCTTAATGCTGTCCCAAAAACTTACATTTCCATATTTTTTCACTTTTTTACCCTCCAAAAAAAACAACAACAACAACAACAACTATTTTATGCTTTTCTAATCTAAAGAAACTTGACGAGTCTCTGCCGGGTTTTGGTATCGGGATGATGTTGGTCTCATAAAATGAATTGGGAAGGATTCCCTCTTTTTGGATTATTTGGAATAGTTTTAGGAGGAATGGTACCAGCTCCTCTTTGTGTGTCTGGTAGAATTCAGCTGTGAACCCATCTGGACCTGGGCTTTTTTTGTGTGGTAGGCTCTTAATTGCTGCCTCAACTTCAGACCTTGTTATTGGTCTATTCATAGTTTCGGCTTCCTCCTTATTTAGGCTTGGGGGGACACAGGTGTCCAGGAATTTATCCATTTCTTCCTGGTTTACTAGTTTATGTGCATAGAGTTGTTTGTAGTATTCTCTGATGATGGTTTGAATTTCTGTGGAATCTGTGGTGATTTCCCCTTTATCGTTTTTTATAGCATCTATTTGGTTGTTCTCTCTTTTCTTTTTTATCAGTCTGGCTAGTGGTCTGTCTATTTTGTTGATCTTTTCAAAACACCAGCTCTTGGATTTATTGATTTTTAAAGGGTTTTTCGTGTATCTATCTCCTTCAGTTCTGCTCTGATCTTAGTTATTTCTTGTCTTCTGTTAGGTTTTGAGTTTTTTGATCTTGCTCCTCCAGCTCTTTCAATTTTGACCTTAGGGTGTCAATTTTGGATCTCCACTCTTCTCATGTAGGCACTTATTGCTATACATTTTCCTCTACAGACTGCTTTAAATGTGTCCCAGAGATTCTGGTATGTTGTGTCTTCATTCTTGTTGGTTTCAAAGAACTTCTTTATTTCTGTCTTCATTTCATTGTTTATCCAATCAACATTCAAGAGCCAGTTGTTCAGTTTCCATGAAGCTGTGCGGTTCTGAGTTAGTTTCTGAGTTCTGAGTTCTAAAACACACTGCCATGTGTGTACCTATGCAACTATCTTGCATGTTCTGCACATGTACCCCAAAACCTAAAACGCAATAATAATAATAAAAAAACTTGACAGGGAATGCCAACACCAAATTTACCTATTTACTGTGTGTTCCACCTCCCTTCACATTTTCATGGATGGACTAATGTGTTTCTACTTTGATCTCAGTGCTATGTCCCCCCAGAATTCATATGTTGAAATCTAACCCTGAAACTGATAGTATTAGGAGGTGGGACCTTTTAGAATTGATTAGTTCGTGAGGCCAGAGCCCTCAAAAATTAAACCAGTGCCCTGTTAAGCACAAGACAGATCCCGCAACATTTCTACTATGTGGAGTTATAGCAAAAAGATGGTAATCTTTGAACCGGGAAGTAAACCCTCAACAGGCAGTGAAACTGCTGGTATCTTGATCTTGCATATCTTAGCCTCTAAATTGTAAGAAATAAATTACTGTTGTTCATAAGCCACCCAGTCTATGGTATTTTGTTAAAACCGCCTGAATGGTCTACTACAGTTCCTAACTAATGCAAAGTCCTCAATCCTTGTGGTTCCCCTACTTAGGAAAATCAGTACCGTAATTCTTCATTTACTGTCTTGTGTGAGCAAATTTTACCTCTCCACTAGATCACTGTCATCAAAATAAAAACATGCTACAATTCCTTGACTCCATACTTATACCGCTGTTACAAGAAGGGGGTCCAGATTCAGACCCCAAGAGAGGGTTCTTGGATCTCATACAGGAAAGAATTCAGGGTGAGTCTGCAGTGCAAAAGCAAGTTTCTTAAGAAAGTAAAGTGGTGAAAGAAGAGCAATTCCATAGACAGAGAAGGGCATTTCCTAAAGTAAGAGGAGGAACTTGTCCACCGTGGGTACAATGCTTGCTTATGTAAAGGATAAAAAAGTCATGGGTAGATATGCTCTGCTATAAGTGTTTGTGATAAAGGATTAATTTCTTAATTACTATATTTTGCAAGTATAAATATTGTTGTCTTTAAAACAAAATTAGGAATGCCTTTGTTCTCCAGATGTTGGTATATTAGAACACTCCCAAGTCTGGGTCTGTTGAGTAAACATTGTCAATCTGTTCCCTTAACCATAAACACTGAGAGACTAGGAATGCCTAACTTTCTGGGAATGCAGCCCCGCAAGTCCCAGCCTCATTTTCCTAGCCTTCACTCAAGGTGGAGTCATTCTGGTTCTTATGCCTCTGACACCAACACATATCCTCAATTTATCACCTCATTTTCTTTCAGATGCCTTCTAATCCGGCTTTTGCTTATCCTAATCCATTAATGGTTTTGTTAAGATCACCAATGACTTCCACATTGCTCAATCCGGTAGTCAATTATCAGTCCTCCTTTTCTTTACCCATTAGCGGCATTTGACACAGTTGATTACTTCCTCTTCTTGGGAATATTTTATCCACTTGGTCTCTGGTTATAACATTCGCCTGTTTTTCTATTATTGTTTGTCCACTCCTCGTTGATCTCCTTCTATGATTGTATCTTTTCTCCCAGCTTCTAAAGGTAGGATTGCCTCCGAAGTCTTAGACCTTTTCTGTCCCCTACATGCAATCCCCTAGTAAATTCATCTAGGATGAATCTGAAATTTGTATTCTCAGGTGTGATATCTCCTCCAGACTCTAACTGCAACTGCTGTGTTCTGCTATCACATTTATTTTGGAAATACAAATTTGTATAACAGTAATTAATATTGTTGCACTTAGTGACTGATATTACTTTGAACATAATGGTAATTTCAGATTTGCTTTTATTTATGCCAATTTTGTCCCATTATGGGACTGCATGTAGGTATGTTTCCTAGGAGCAGGGATTTTAATTTTGGTTTATTTATTTTGCTGCTGTTTGTTTGTTTGGATAATGGAACCATGCCAGGCATACCATAGAGGCTCAATAAATATTTAATTTAAATGAATGAAAAAGAGGATTCAGGAAATACTGTGAAGTCCATGGCAATTACATGCAAAAATTTTTATATACATGTAACTTTCTGTGAAGAAAGATCGTAATTTTCTTCAGAGGTTGAAAGAGGTCCTTAATTATCCACATAAACCAGATTAATAATATGATTCTAGCAATAACCCAAAAGGTCAATTTTTGAGCATCATTCTTAGGCTGTGTTACTTACATGTTCATATAGTAGTTATAATGATGAAATAATGTGTTAATCTGTAGATTTGCTATGTCAGACAATTGTAACGTGCCAACGTGCTAACAAGGTTTGAAGGAGGTACATCTCACACATTAGCCTGAAAATCCAATCATCACAAATATGAACCACAAAAGAATCATATATATGAATTTTGAAGACTAAACCCCATTGTTTAAAGAATGGATTTTAGCATGTAAAATGACAGTATTGCTAACACTTTTGGCCTCAGAAAAGCAACTTATCATCTATAATTCTATTATATAATGTTAGCATTTTGTAATATACTCTTTGGGGCTTCTTTTCATGCATAGCAGTTACTGCTTTACAAGTAAACAAGTATTGTAACGTTGTTAACCTCCTTCTGTTTTCTGAAAGTTTAAAGTTTTATATGTAATACCAACAGATTTTTCTGAAGTATGTAATATAAAAACTAAAGAAACAGCAAAATGGTTTACAGAACAAATAAAATTAATGTTTAAAAAGTATTTTTAGAAATGATATTTATTATGAACAAACTATTTAAACCTTTATTTCTACCTGCTTTGATCATATTTTGCAAAATGTCATATGCTTGGTTGCCAAGAGTGACTGCTACAGGTAGACACACTGACAACAGTGAGAGGAAATCCTCATGTAGGTAGGAAAGAAGGAAACTACATAGAGACTAACTTAAATATACAAAAAGCAGAGCAATGTGAGGCTATTTTGTATGGGAACCAATAGCTGCTCACAAGGTCATAGTTTTACAGCCACTATAATAAAATCGTAAGAAGTACTGAGAGGGAAAAGGGAGTAATCTCTAATTCAGACAATAAGAAGCAAACCAGGTAAAGAAAAAAAGGATTAAATCTTCAGCTATTGGAAATATTTGGCTTTTTAGAATGATCTGTTTTCAAAGGATTACTGTTTCAGCTCTACAGTTAAAATATTGACTTTTTTTATTGAGAAATAGTTGTTCACAAATGACTCATTGAAGATCTGTTAGGAAGATGTGTGACTCAAAGAGGAGGAGGGTAAAATCTTTAATCACAATACTGCTCTTTGTGTTTGGTTAATGAAGACAAATTAGGAGCCTAATTGAAAGATTTGTATGTAGATAAAGGGAAAGTAGAGGTAATTATTAGGCGGGGTCAGAATTCTGCAGAGCGATATATATTCACACATGAAGGAATTGAAATAGAAACTCGGAAATAATTGCCTGGTTTCTTCCTTATCATCTTTGATTTAAGGTCCGAGCGAACATCTCAGTCAAAGGGAGTGAGGCCCATACCACATAGAAACCAACCCCAAAAGAGTAACTTCCAGGCTAGTCTTATTTGAACTGATTGGCTGTTAGGTGTAATGTTAAAAAAAAAAAAAAAAAAAAAAAACTGGATCATTGAACTATATTATTCTATATGGAACCTGAAAATAATAACACAAACTTAGAATTATAAATCTTTCTGAAAACATAGATGGGCCATCCTTTAAAATCTGGTATTTGCTTTATACTCACACACAAGTGCATCTCATTTTTGTTAACTAAAAGCTAAAATTCTTCCAGGTCCTTCCCAGGATCACCTTCTCCAGGAAGCACAGCATTGTCATAGCTAGTAAGATCATCGATGACTTCATTCCTTTTTGAAAATTATTTAAACAATTTTTCATTGGTAAAATCACTATAATTCAAAGGAGAATTACCTTTAAGGTTGTTTTGAACTTCTAAAGCTATATCAAGTGCATTAAAGGGCAGAACAGGTTCATTGGCAATTTTCAAAATCACTTCTCCCGAAAGCTGAAAGAAAAAAGAAAGAAGGAAATACTAACATTAAGTAATTAGGAGTTTTCATTTGTTTGTTTTTCATGATTTCAGATATTTTTATACATCTAGAGCAGCAAAAACACACAATAAAAATCTAGTTTTATAAAATCTCATTTTTCTTTTAAATCTTTAATTTTGTCTTTCTGTAAAGAAAAAGACCTCAGTAACTTTCTCACATCTCAGAATAGTATAAAGAAATATATCATTCATTTTCTGAGCTGAAATATTAAGAAATGGCTTCCCTCATTGAAAGTGATGTAATATTTAGACTTTAAATAATTCCCTACAGTTCATAATATCACATGACCAAACAAAGAGTAGAGAGGAACTACTGAAAATCAATGTCTGATTATTGGACTAAGCAAAACTTCAGACAAAATTAATGATCGATTTATTTTATTTGATAACCTACGGGCCACATATGGCAGTTTACTTTGAAAGTAAATAGGCTTCCAAGTTAACCTGCCTTGTGATTTATGGTAACATCCTGTCACTAAAGAAATTTTTCTGAGTTCCTCAAATTACATACTGATGAATACAAAACCTAATGACATCGAAAAGGATACTGATTTGTCTTGAATCACAAAGTTTTGCTGATTTGTTTCAGAATCAGGAAGTTCTGATGATTGTCTTGCATGTGGACATTGTAACCTGTATGTTGATATCTGTAGCCAGTGATTGTAACCTCTGTATTATACCCTCCAATAAAAAGAACAACTCTGATATGAAGAGTCTTCCTCCCTTCTTCTAGACTTCCTTAGGAAACCCTCCCAACTTGGAACAGACCCTGCATTGGTGTGTCCTCATGGGTGGATCTTTACATTTGGCTTCCAATAAACCTCCCTCAAAATCTTAAGTACTATTTTCCTTCATGATTTTATTCCATTTCTAATTGCTTTTTAATTTTTACAATTTTCTATAATCAAAACTGATAGTATTAATACATCTTTGAGATCAATGCTTAAAATAAATAAATAAAAATTTTAAAGGCATCCCCAAAGCTCATATCTGCAATTTTCATACATACATAATTCCCCCATGACCCTACCCCCAAACTGTTGGAATATTAACACATGCACTTCAGCTGAACTAGCATCTGCTTAATAAGCTGAACAAGTCATATGCATTCATACACATCTCAAAGGACCTTCGGGCTGGCAGAAAATGCCATTGTTATCTCTTTCTCTCTCTCATAAGTGATATTTAATATTTACCTGGGCTTAACAAATGTCCCTACATCTCTCATAATCCTGAAGGCAGCACACAGGGAAATGTGACTGTGTTGATATTATTAATGCAGTAAGAAATGTGGTTAGTGAATGAAAAACATCATCTTGTAAAACTACACAGGGGCAATTAGCACACTAACTTGACACAGAATGCATAAAAGATATGACTTACAAGGAAATCATGATGTTTATATCCAAATATATATATTCAACAAGGCCCAAATTCCACTTAATATTTGATATCGGTTGGCTCTGTGTCCCCACCCAAATTTCATCTTTTAACTCCCATAATTCCCATGTGTTATTGTAGGGACCCTGTAGGAGATGACTGAATCATGGGGGCATGTCTTTCCCATGCTATTCTCATGTTAGTGAATGGATTTCAAGAGATCTGATGGTGTTTCCCTGCTCTCTTTTCTTCTGCTGCCATCCCTGAAAGATGTGGCTTGTTCCTCTTTGTCTTCTGCCATGATTGTGAGGCTTCCCCAGCCATGTGAAACTGTGAGTTCTCCATTAAACCCCTTTCCTTTGTAAATTGCGTCTTGGGTATGTCTTTATCAGCAGCATGTAAACAGAGGAGTGGGGCACTGCTGAAAAGATACCTGAAAATGTGGAAGCAACTTTGGAACTGGATAATAGGCAGAGGTTGGAACAGTTTGGAGGGTTCAGAAGAAGACAGGATAATGTGGGAAAGTTTGCAACTACCCAGAGACTTGTTGAATGACTTTGACCAAAATGCTGATAATTATAGAAAAAATAAAATTCAGGGTGAGATGGTCTCACAGGTCTCACATAAAGGTGAGGAACTTTTTGGGAACTGGAGCAAAGGTGACTTTTGTTATGTTTCAGCAAAGAGATTGGTGGCATTTTGCCCCATCCTTGATATTTGTGGAACTTTGAATTGAGAGAGGCAATTTAGGGAACATGGTAAAGAAATTTTGAAGTTGCAAAGTATTCAAGAGATGACTTGGGTGCTGATACAGCCATTTAGTTTTGAAAGGGAAACAGAGCATAAAAGTTTGGAAAGTTTGTAGCCTGACAATGCAACAGAAAATAAAATCCCATTTTCTATGGAGAAATTCAAGCCAGCTGTAGAAATTTGCATAAACAACAAAAAGCCAAATGTTAATCATCAAGACAACGGGGAAATGTTTCCAGGGCATGTCAGAGACCTTTGCAGCAGCCCCTCCCACCACAAGCCTGGTGGTTTTGGAGGAAAAAATGGTTTTGTGGGCCAGCCCAGGGTCCCTCTGCTGTGTGCAGTCTGGGGTCTTGGTGCCCTGTGTCCCAGCTCCTCTGATCTTGACTAAATGAGGCCAAGGAACAACTAGGGCTGTTGCTTCAGAGGGTGGAAGCCCCAAGTCTTGGTAGCTTCCACATGGTAGGTTTGAGAACTTCTGCCTACATTTCAGAAGATGTATAGAACCGCCTGCATGCCCAGAAAAAATTCTGTTGCAGGGGTGAGCCCATCCACTGCTACGGCAGTGTGGGAAAAGAAATGTGGGGTGACAGCCCCACACAGAGTCCCTACTTGGGCACCACCTAGTGGAGCCGTGAGAAGAGAATCGCCATCCTCCAGACCCCAGAATGGTAGCTCCACTGACAGCTTGCACCATGTGCCTGAAAACGCCACAGACATGCAGCACCAGCCTGTAAAAGCAGCCAGGAGTGGGGTGTCTATATCCTGCAAAGCCACATGAGTGGAGCTGCCAGAGGCCGTGGGAATCTACCTCCTGCATCAGTGTAACCAGGATGTGAGACATGGAGTCAAAAGAGATCATTTTAAAAAAAGCTTTAAGATTTGACTGCCCTGCTGAATTTCAGATTTGCATGGGGCCTGTAGCCCCTGTGTTTTGGTCAATTTCTCCCATTTGGAATGGCTGTAGTTACTCAATGCCTGTAACCCCATTGTATCTAGGAAGTAACTAACTTGTTTTGATTTTCCAGGCTCATAGGTGGAAGGGACTTGCTTTGTCTTGATGAGACTTTGGACTATGGGCTTTTGAGTTAATGCTGAAATGAGTTGAGATTTTGGGGGACTGTTGGGAAGGCATGATTGGTTTTGAAATGTGATGATATGAGATTTGGGAGGGGCCAGAGGTGGAATGACATGGTTTGGCTGTGTCCCCAGCTAAATATTTTGTAGCTCCCATAATTCCCATGTGCTGTGGGAGGGACCCGGTAGGAGATGACTGAATAATGGGGGGTGGGTCTTTCCCATGCTGTTCTTGTGATAGTGAATGGGTCTTGCAAGGTCCGTTGGTGTTAAAAACGGGCATTTCCATATACAAGCTCTTTTTTTTCTGCCTCCATCCACATAAAGTGAGACTTACTCCACCTTACCTTCAGCCATGATTTCGAGGCTTCCCCAGCCACGTGGAACTGTAAGTTCTCCACTAAACCTCTTTCCTTTGTCAATTGCCCAGTCTTCAGCATGTCTTTATCAGCAGTGTGAAAATGGACTAATATATTTACATGTTATATTTCCCAAATGTTTGCACAATGCAAGTCATAAAAATGTTAATCCAATTTGATCTTCTATATGCTTGGAAAAATGTATTTATTGGAAATAAAGAGGAGAAATGACCACTTTTTAATTTTAAGTTCTGAGATTCATGTGCAGGATGTGCAAGTTTGTTACATAGGTAAATGTGCGCCATGGTGGTTTGCTGCACTGATCAACCCATCATCTAGGTATTTAGCCACATGTGCATTAGCTATTTTTCCTAATGCTCTCCCTCTCCCAACCTTTACTCCCCTCAACAGGCCTCACTGTGTGTTGTTCCCCTCCTTGTGTCCATGTGTTCTCATTAAAGAACCACTTTTGATAACCTTTTATTCCTTTGAGGTATTTTTCTCCCAAATGTAGCAACCAATGCCTAATGCGTCTTTGCAGTCTTATCCCCAATGTTGAGGTGCTGAAAAAGTATCACAAAATGAGACTTTGACATACTGAGCTAAAGAAAGAGTCTCAAGGTCTCTCAGCCCTTCCCTTGCTTGCCCTGCACCCTTTCAACACTTCTGTCTCTCTCAAACCACAGGATGAGGATGTTCTCTGAAGTTCTCTTATTTATCTAAAAACTGAAATTCCAAAGAGCAACACAATCATCTTTCATCCCGTCTTGGAAATCTCATTATTTGTCACTGACAGGATCAACCATATCTAGATGGACTTTTTCAAACAGATAGTATCATCTCTCAGGATGATTCAAATCCTAAAGAGAATCATTTACAAATTAATTTTGTCTCCCAGGTCTATTCATTATCCCTAATGATAATTTACAATTCATGAGAAGAATGGTCTAAATTCCCCATCTCTCTCTGCTTTACAAAAAAGGGTAAATAAATCTTTCTATACTCCATTGACTTATTGGGTAATCCTTTTGCAATTCCCCCCATCAGGCACATTAAAAAATATCTACGCCTTTTTCTCCTATTAGTCTGCTTGTTGTCAGTTGATTTTCAGCAAACCTTCCGAGAGTGGAGGGGAAGCTTTCCCTTTGCCCCCTACACCAGCATATTGAACACAAAAATCCTGAGAAACTGCCTACTCTGATCATGCTGTACTTCAGGAAAAGAACTGTCTGCAACAGAGTGATACAAATTATCTTTCAATTTTACCTCACCTCATCCAAATCATACAAGGAACACCAAAATATAAAAATAAATTGTTTATAAAAAGAATTTTTAAGAGAAATTAAGAAGGATTGTGGTTGATCTTTTTTTTCAAATTTGAACTGTATAATAGACTCCTGAACACACCTGTTTCGTTTATACTTAGAATCTGGATACCACACATTACAAAATATTAAAATATCTAAAAAAAAGGAGGAGGGAGAAAGGTGACTTCTCTGAGTGCTGCGGGAGAAAGCCGTTTTGTTTTGTTTTTCTTAAAAGTAGCTTGGCAGCTTGAACACTGGTATATAAGCTAACTACCTTGCTATTTTTTTCAAAGAAAATCTGGCAACAGAGATTGCAATGTCAGAAACACCTGGCCCACAATGGAATGCTTAGACTAAATCGACTTTCTTTGCAGCTTCGTAAAAAAGAGGAATATTTTTATACCCCTTGCCTTGCCACACAAAGGGATGAGCCACGCTGCATATTCTTACCCACTCTGAAACTCAGCCTTCCTCCGGCATGCCAGAACAACTTTTCTTTACATTTATATAAGGCCTCATTATTTTCAAAGTGCTTTACACATGCATATCTCATTTCACTATCACGACAACCCTAAGGGACAGGTAGATGGGGAATTAATATCCTTCATTAAAAACATTGGGAATTGGCTGGGCGTGGGGGCTCATGCCTGTAATTCCAGCACTTTAGGAGGCCGAAGTGGATGGATCTCGAGGTCAAGAGATCGAGACCGTCCTGGCCAACATGGTGAAACCCCATCCCTGCTAAAAAAAAAAAAAAAAAAAAATACAAAAATTAGCCAGGCGTGGTGGCGTGCACCTGTGGTCCCAGCTACTCGGGAGACTGAGGCGGAAGAATCGCTTGAACCCAGGAGGCAGTGGTTGCAGTGAGCCGAGATTGTGGCACTGCACTCCAGTTTGGTGACAAAGCAAGATCCGTCTCAAAAAAAAAAAAAAAAAAAAAAAAAAAAAATTGAGAATCAGCTTCATGGAGAACAGTTAACAGTAATGGCAAAGCTAAAATACCAAAAAGTAAATTTTCTTGAGCACCTACTAGGTGTCATAACTGTATGGAAGTTTTGAAACATCATTCTCTCTAATTCTCACAACAGCTCAGCAAGGCAGATATCATGTTTGTATAAAAAAAGAAATTGAGGTCTCAGAGATTAGTTAACTTGTTCGAGTCACCTACTCAAGTGTAATGGATTTGAAGGCCTCTGCTACTTTTTTGCTATAATACGAGGTTTAAGTCAGGATCTAGAAACAAAAACTCTCAGTTGGTTATTTATGGAAAACTAAAGCTGGAATTCATGTTCTTTACTTCTTGCCACTGTTCTCCACTATACTACTGCGTTTCCTGGTGAAAAAAATACGAAAACCTATGTTTCTAGTAATACTACTGGCCAACACCTGTAATATCTTATTTCCAATCCTGAACATCTACTATATTTACATGTCTGTGGCACGTAGCATAAGCAAATAACTATTCAATATCTGTAAAATTACAATGCAATGACTTTATAAGCACATATCGAAATCCTGGGGTCATTTCTTTCCACTCTTCTCTGACCAAACTAGCCCTGAGCAGAAGATAAAGGAATAATAAATTAGAAATATAAAACTGTACAGAACTAAAAATATTTTTAAAAGATAAAAGGATCATTGCGTGGAAAACTGAGTTAACAATCACCACATTGCAAAGGCTTTTCTCTCTCACTAAATAATAGATATTTCTAGAATGAGTGGTCTCACTGGTATTAGGCAGCATCAGATTGTCAAAAGATCAAACCTACACATAGAACCTTATTCCAGATTTTAAGAATATAAATATCACCCTATGAGGCAACAAGGCAACAGATTATTTACAAAGTTTAAGGAAAAATTGCACACACGCACACGCACACACATACACACATATGTATACAAAACCCTGTATTAAGTTTTCTTAAAATACTCTTTTGAACTTTTAAATACAACGAAAATTACTTCAGGTCAAGGAAAAGAAGTCAAAGTACTTCTTTCTCTCTCACAAATCTTTCTCTCACTCACCAGACCGATGTAGACAGAAAAAAATTATTTACTAAACTGTCAATATCAATATCCCCTTAATTATTGTAGCTCATTACCCAGTATAGTGCTTGTATTTGCAGTAAATGCTTTCAAGGAATTTGTTATTTATTGAATGGACAATGCATTCAAACATAGAGAGGTTCACTGATATAACACCAATGCCTTGGGTCTATCATGTAATTTCTCTTTAGCCACAGTCATGGTTGAGTATTGTGTAGTTTATATAATTTTATAAACCCAGATTAAACTAATGATAGTTTATACCTTTCACTTAAGCTGTAAGCTGAACTATCATCATGGGATATTTTTATGCCCTCAGTTAAATTTAAAATGCAATAGAGCCCTACTATGAAAGTTGATGTTGTGAGGTAACAATAACACCTGTTTTATAAGGTAGCATTAAAAAAAAAAACTGTGATATCACTGTGGGACTTGTTAAAAAAAAAAAAAAGAAAAAAACTTCAGCTGAATTAAATTTAAAGGAGTTTGTGCAATGAGTGATTTGTGAATCTGGCGGCAACCCTCAGAGTCACAACAGACTCAGGGACTCCAGGGATACCTCGTGGTCAGAACAAATGTATAGACGAAGAAAAGGGAAGTGACAAATAGAAATTAGAAGTGAGGTACAGAAACAGCTGTATTAGTTACAGGTTGGGGTTTCCCTTATTTGAACACAGTTTGAACTCTCAGCAGGGTATGACTGGTTGCAATATGGCTGCTGGGATTGACAAACACTCAGCTATTGTTACAGGTGCAGACTCCTAAGGTAGGTTTTCAATCTTGTCTACCTATTAGTTAGGTTACAGTTCATCTGCAATGACTCAAATATACAAGTGCAGAGTCCTTCTCAGGCCTGAGTGTTGTTAGTTTGCTTTAACACATGGTATAAGATACCATGACAAATCATGAACCATCCTAACTAGCAGCTATTGATCCTTTATTGTGTGATTATTAGCATGCTATGGGGAAGAGAAAAGAGATAAAAGACAGTTGCTCTCCTCAGAACCGACTTTCCTGTTATAGATAAGTCATTCCACTTTTATACAATTGTAAAAAGACGTTAGCAGTATAAAATTAGTAAACATGAATATTGTATTTCCTAGAAAGCACCATTTTCTATTCCACTCTAAACATACCATGTAACGACACCATATGCATATATTTGGGGATCAGGAATCTAGATTGTAAAATGAGAAAGGTATTCCAGACCAGGGAAATAAAATTAGCAGCAATGTGGGGTAGAAGAAAGCCAACACTTTCTTTTTACTTGTAGAGAAAAACAGTACTTTTTAGAGAAACAAGAAATCAGTGTGACTGAAACGGAATTCTCAGTTACTGGGAAGTAAGTTTGTGTGAGGTGTGTGGGACACAGGGTCAGAAAACCCGAAAACTCATCCAAGGCATATGGCCATGATTCAGTGATCTGCAGGGAGTCTGCTCCACTCCTTTGAACTTTCAGAGCAGAGGCATCACCTGATAAATCATGGCCTGGGAAGAGTCTTTACAACAGGATTTCGTGGTGCATAGTGCCCTTCAGGCTGTTATGTTCATCCTGAAGTGACCTGACTCTGATTTATGTCACTTTATACTAGAAGCCCCCCAATTTAACAACACACATCCTGTGGATAACAAACCTTAGGGCATCCAGCCGTGGGCAAGGGGAGTGGAGGGAGCTTCCTGAAGATGGGCAGAATGAGAAGCAGCCTCCAGTCCCATGACCCCTTTCCAAAACTACAGTATCCACACAGGAGAGGGATACTGCTTTCCTGATATACCAAACCTATTTCCCAAATGATTAGAAATTAAATGATGTTATGTAAAATTAGTGCACGAAACCCATGTATCTATAATGTGACTAGACTATAGCCTTAAGATTGTCATTGTCTCATCTGGAATACTCCACAAACTCCCTAACTGTTTTAAATGTCTGCCTCAAACACATTCTCCACATTATAATCTGAGTTATGCAGTTACTTCATTAAAATATGTTTCTTGTGACCTCCCAGAAAACAGACCTGTTTGTCCCATTTCCTTTCTATTGCTCCCCTTGATATGTAGCGAAATTTACCGTATCTAATATTCAACTGTAATTTGACAAGTTTATATATGAAAAATTACTTGAAAGTAAAAGTGTCTTAGAAAAGCAGGAACTTAGATAACCCCCACAACTATCAAAAGGGAAGCTTCAGGTACAACCCACATCACAGAAACTAGTGAGGAAAATCTCAAATGCCACGCCTGTGACTACCTCAGCCCCGGGAAGAGCCTCCACAAGAGCCCCAAGCGGGTTGCATGTGTAAGTGGAAACATCCCATTGCATGAAGAATGCTCCTGTTCTTGCCCGTAGATAACTTGAGGGTTTCTTTCTGAAGACAGATTTTGGTGGAATGCTTAGAGGCCTTGCTTCCACTGCTCATATTTGTGAAGGCCAATATTTGGAAGAGAAAGAGATAGGAAAATTATTCCGGAATCTCTAAGCTTTTAGGAATGAAATGGTTCAAGATCCTACTTTTCCTTCTTAAGTTCTCAAAGATAGCAGAATGATTTTGACGGACTGAGGTGGTCTCAAATGAGGACTACCTTAGCTGCTACCTTATCTTTTAGTAAAGGGTTTCCAAAGTCACTGGAGAATTCTGATACTGCAACTTGCTTCAAGGAGAAGAGTTTTATCCGGGGAAATATCTGGGATATATAGTTCCCCAATCTCATGGCCATTATTAGGAGCTCCTGTGACTTATCCTGTTTGGTTCATGAGCCTGCCACAAATAAAGTACGTGTGTACGTAAAGCCCTTGTTAGTGAACAGCATTAAACTTGAAAACAGCAGGGTGGACGGTGGATGGCCATAGCTGTGAATACCGCTGGAGGAGAGAGAGCTCTTTTCTCTCAGCATGCTGAGAAACTGCTGTTTCAGTCACCATCATGCCTCCAACACTTGCCAAGAGCTGAACCAGGATATTGAGACTCTGGTTATGGAGCCTGGCACATGCCTTCCCTGCTGTTTCTGGAGCTAACAGACCATGCTAAGGCTCTCAGGAGCAATTGGACATGATGGAAAATCGATGGTAAGTGAAGCAAAGAGGAAGACATAAACATGGTATGTCTCCACTGAAATTTAATTTATGAAAGAGATGGGCTCTTAACTTGGCCCTAAACTGCTAACAATATATTTTTTTGCAAATATGTACTAAGACCTGCCAACACCAGGGCATTGAAGAAGAAGACAACTCACGATGTCAAGAAACCAATGGCTAGGAATATAAACTTCCCTCATTCCAATCCTCCTTTCCAGCTTCTGCTCCTGCTGAAAGCCCCATTTATCTCTCGTTTCTCAGCCTAAACTCTGATCACACCATCTCCAGTATACCAGGAATCCTCGTTTGGGTTCCCCCTCAAAACAACAAACTTAAGATGAAATTTGAGCACAAGTAGTTCACTGAGAGGTCAGTGAAGTAGGATGGGAAGGCGAGACAAGGAAGACAAGACAGCCAATAGGAGGCACTTTATCAAGTCAGCTGTCACTGTGGATGACTGAAGCTTAACTGTGATGGAGAAAACCTGAGAGCCAGCATAAGCCAGGTGCCTCAGGATTTTCCCATTCACGGGGAAGGGAGCAGTGTATTGATCCCCTAGCTCTGAAAAGGGCATTGCTCCATGGAGGTGTTACATTTTAATCTCTGAACTGTCCTGTTCACTGGCAGCTTCCCAGGGCTGAAGAAAGCCCCAGGCAAAGATAACGTTTAGTATTTGCAAATCTACTACTAAAATAGAATGTCTACTTTCTATTCCCATGCCACAGAAAAGAAACTCATGAAAATTTTTTTTCCCCCAAATGCAAGATAGATCTCCTCTTTTGGTGACTATCATCAACTAACTGTTATTAAATTGTAGTAGAGAAAATATATTTACACATGTACTTGGAAATAACAAATTAGCTTTCTGGCATTTTAAATGACTATTTTTTAGTGATGTAGTCATGTTCTGACTTTGTAACATAGTTGTATTTTCTGCTACTCATATTGTTTCTAGAGAGGGACCAAGGTATGTTAATATTTCTTAGTGTTCTGGAAAAAGAAACTTCAAGATACTAACTTTACTTTTTTACTGTGTTTCATAGTAATTTGCATGTGCTGATTGACAAATTAAGTATCTTCATTATATTTCACTTATAAGTATCTTTAACATATCATTAAAAATAATAACAGCAGCTAACATTTGTTACACTCTTGCCATATGCCAGGCATGATTCTAAATTTTTTATATAAATTAATTCGTTGAATCCTTACAATAGCCTTATTCTATTTTGCATGAGAAAACAGAGCATTGCTCAGTTAATTAAATTTCCCAAGGCCACTTAGCTAGTACATGGTAATTTTGAGATTTGAGCTCAAGCATTCTGGCTGCAGATCTGGACTTTTAATTGTTACCCTAATTAGCACCTTTGAATTTTTTTTCCAATCCCTTTACTAATTTTAACAAATCAGGAATACCAGTGGCCAATATTTACCAAATGTGAACATGATTCTAACGAATAATCAAGGGCTGATTACACCTATTTAAAATAAAGACCCAAGCAAGTGATCCTACCAGGATTACAACTTTTGATACATTGCAATGCTATTTTTCATGTCTGTAAATCCAGCTTTTCTGAGGCTAGAGAAAGGGAAGTAGAAATTTATGAAGTAAAACAATTCTCTAGGATACCCTAAGTGAACATTTTTCTCATTTGCCTTACAAAAAATAACATTGATTAAATATACATCAAATACACCGGAAGGGCAAGGAAATAAACAAGGGGGTAAGTTGGTAGGCATAATCATCAGTATTTCTCTGCCTTAGCAGATTAGAAGTTGTTGTTATTACAGCCTTAGGTTCTCTGAACACGGTTCAGTGAAATACTTCTAAAAACTAACATGAACACTTACCCAGTGAGAGTCAGTGATCATCCATTCATTTATATCCATACTGCTTAAAGGCTTTCTGGCATTAAAATTAATATGTATGGGGCACCAGCTATTTGTCAGGGACTATGCTAAGTTCTGGGAATTTTGAAGTTCCTTCTAAAGAAAGACATATCTTTGAGTAGACAGAACTATCCTCTCTGCCTCCTGCAACACCTGCCCTACCTTCCCCACATAACTACCATCAGCAGAAAGTAAAGCCTCATGAGAGAGGATAGTTACTGACTACAGTTATTAGGTTGGTGCAAAAGTAATTGCAGTTTTTGCCATTAAATATAAAAAATTAAAAATTTCAAAAATTAAAAAAAAAAATCCTACAGGGTGTTACTGTGTGCTGTGGTTGGAGACACATTTGAGAGCATCAGGAAAGGCTTCCTTGAGAAAATTGCCTCCATGGGAAGATACAGGTTTGGTGCAAATATATCCATCCTCTTACATCTGTTTACACAAGGTTGCTTAGTTGAATTTTATATATCTTCACACGACAACAGAATTTTAAAGTCAAAAGGTATTTTATTGTTTAACATATATTTCTTGAAAGTTCCTTCTAAAGAAAGACGTATTTTTGAGTAGACAGAACTATCCTCTCTGCCCGCTGCAACACTTGCCCCACATGCCCCACATAACTACCACCAGCAGAAACCAAGTTTTCTGTAGTTGCAAATACTACCATAGCTGTGGTGTGACAAAGAGGGTAGTGGCTGTGTATTTTTAAAAGAGGAATTTTATGTTTATTAAATAATGTACTTTGTCAATTATTCAAACCAATTAATCTTAGAGAGATTAGAGAATTGATTTAGCAGAGTTTGTAATAATGCTAAAGAGACATATAACAGGCATACATAAGGCAATGGGACAGAAGAAGTCTTTCATAAAGAGCTATAAGGTGAAAATTCTCTTAGACGTTATATTTTCAGAGCATAATGCTGAGTATCTGTACATGTGAAATAATGTGGTTTTAGGGGGCCCAAAGTGGCTCCGGCCGGATGTCGTGGCGCTTGCGAAGGCGAGGCCAAGAGTTCAAGGCCAACCAACCTCAGCAACCTTACAAGCTCTCAATGATTGGCAAAAAAAAAAAAAAAAAAAAAAAAAAAAAGAAATAATGTGGTTTTAGGTTTCTCTTTAGGAATTTAATAAAACAGTGCTTTATGGAAGGACAAAGATGTATTTCCTCCTAATACCCAACCAATAAACAAAGAACACTTTGGTAATAAATGAATGCAATCACATACAGAGCCAATTATTTAGTTAACAGATCAATACTATCATTTTGATATAAATTATTAATATAACTATTTCCTTTTATATGTGTCAGTTGAGAAACCAACAAAAAAATAAACCTGTGTTCTACTATAGATTTGGACATGTGGCATAATTCTGCTTTTTAAAAAATAATATCTTGGAATATTGTTTCATTTCTTAAAAGAAATATTAACATTAAAAATAATGACATCATGTTTCTATCTTATAGATACAATGAAGGCACTAGAGAGAGGTAGAGACCTAGGAATTAAAAAAAATAAATAAACAGATTGTTCTTTTGAACTTGCTGCTTCTACCCAGTGAGATTTTAAATGATGGTCAAAACATATGTGACCCTTACTGTATGCAATTACATTGTTAATGCAATTTCTTTCTTGGCTATAAATACAATAAATGTTATTGCAGATTGCATCCTACAATGTGAAACTTGACATTTAAAAATCGAAAAAATACCACAAGGGCTTTAGATCCTTTGATGTGTGATTATATTCATGACAAGGTTCTTACAGTAACTTTCTTTGAACTAGATGCTATTGTTCAATTGAATCAAAAAATATAGGTAGGTAAATAAGAAACTGCACAAAGAGAGCATACTGTCAAGCCCTAGAAATTCCAAGATTTTTTTTTCCTTCACATTCTGTTTAAAGATAAACAGGACTCTTATATTAATAGTTCCTTGCTTTTCAAATATCCCAGAATGTCCCATATAACATAGCCCAACAATTCAAGAATTTAAGTATCTTTATAGCCGACCAGTCAAACCATGTGATATGGCCCTATACTTTTATTAGTACACTTTATCTTAGAGATATTTATCTTGCTGAGGTGCTTAAAAAGTACCTACATATAATTCTTAGTCTTCAGTTAAATGGTAAAACTGTGACATAGTTTCTGTAATAAAGGGCCTTATAGTTTGCATGCTATTAACAAAGAAAAACAAAAAGAACATATAAAATGTCACATCTCAAAGATCCAAGAAATAGAACACTGCTTACTTTGAACAGCAATTGACCAGGAACAGTTCTTAGAGGATAGTTTGATTTTGCTGGATCTTAAAGAAAGGATACAATTTAGAGAGCTGGAGAGAATGGAGGGCAGCACTTAGTAAGAGGAAGAGGTAAGTGAAAATTCTGATCCCAACACTAAGTCAGTCAGTCTCGATGGGAAGGATTTTTTTTTTAAAGGAGAGAATGAAAATAAAGTTGGAGAAGATGACTATATTGCAAGGGATCCCTTTCTTCCTTGTCAACAAGCTCCTTGTAAAGGAGAAAGATACTCCTTTTACATGGAATGTCTTGAATAAATAGAATTATTTTAGAGCATTTATGTGATAGCTAACAAATTAACCTGGAAAAAGGCTAAAGCCATTCCACATATTAGGCCAAAGTAAAGCCTGATCTGGAAAAGTGAAGATAAAAATGTTTTCATGTATTAATTTCATCTAGCAATTGATACTCATATTTCCCTCTTACCACCATCACCAAAAAGTACAACATCGAAATATATATTGTTGAAAACAATGGACTTCAATTAAGAATGTGGCAATTTAATACTTGAACTTCTATGCATCTCTGTTTCCTTGTCTTTAAGGTTTTACTCTCTAAAACACAGTCACAATGTCTCTTAAATAAGTTTTAGCACGTGGTTGGTTATTGAGTACTGAGAGTATTGAAGGACTCAATCTAATAACAGAAGTCAAGGGTTATCTGAAGAGCTTATTATTGTGCCTATTTTCTGGAAGCTGAAGTGGATTTTAACCAACTGCCAGAGCTGTGACAAACCTCACGTTTCTTATGCAACTTGCTTACATAGATGCTGTGAACTGAGCAGTCTCTTCTAAATCTGGGGAAGGTTGACTAAAGGCTGGGGCTCAGTAGAGCCTGCCCCTAGGAGCGGGTTAAGAAGCAGAGGTAGGACCCCTGCTCACAAACTTCAGAAAACCTCCTTCCTTTGTTCTCTAAAGTTTGTGTGAGCTTTGTATGTTTGGATCCTGAAAACAATCAGAAACACTACGTTATGCATCATTGTATTGTATGGCTCTTTACTCTTTGCAAAGAAATTAGCACTCTGGACTGGTAAAGAGATTTGTAATCCATCTATGGTTTTTGCATATTCTAAAGACAGACAAAAGAAAGGAACAGAAAGTCTTAACTAAAACTCTCCTACCTAACAGACCTTTCATGGTAACTGTGAATGGGATGATCTAATTCAATCATATCAAGGAACCTGCCCGATTACATTATGCAATGCTGGTAATGATACAGATTGAAGCAAGGCTGTGAAGGGTCTCGTAGTCTATAATAAAGAGCTTATTTCACTTAAAATGTAATTTATTTAGTGGAAAACAGGAATAAAGGAGGCTATGTTTAGTAAATTGCTAACAATGTCTTTGTAAAGGTGGCAACAATTCAGTGCCCATTTATTGGACTTATTTAAAACACCGGGGGCATATCCTGGGGTCATGCACTAGTGAACCGTCTCATTTACTGAGGCAGATTAAGAGGTGCTTGAGTTTTATTATCTCAGATATGTATTGTGTCATTCATGGAATAAATAACTTTATTTGCCATTCATGGAATAAATAACTTCATTTTAATGGAAAAATTAATTGCTATGTAATATAATATTGTGAAATATATAATTTAAATATACATTTATAAGTAACAAAACTAATTCCCAAAGGGCCAAACATTTTACATAAATTTATGGAGTAACAACTGATGAAATAAATCTTCTCTGTCTGATTTTGTCACCTCAATTTGCAGATAAGAATATAGGGGTAGAAAATTGAAATGATTTGATTTGCCAGACATCATATAGCTATTTAAAGGCAAAACAAGATCTGGGATTAAGGTCTTAAAGTGCTCAATACATTACTTTTGCAGACAACAAAATGCAAGAAATAGAATCCAAATTGACTGTGTGTGTGTGCATGATGAAAATACAAAATATGAATGAAAAATGTGGGCCGGGCGCGGTGGCTCAAGCCTGTAATCCCAGCACTTTGGGAGGCCGAGGCGGGTTGATCACGAGGTCAAGATATCCAGACCATCCTGGTCAACATGTTGAAACCCCTTCTCTACTAAAGATACAAAAAATCAGCTGGGCATGGTGGCACGTGCCTGTAATCCCAGCTACTCAGGATGCTGAGGCAGAATTGCCTGATCCCAGGAGGCGGAGGTTGCGGTGAGCCGAGATCGCGCCATTGCACCCCAGCCTGGGTAACAAGAGCGAAACTCCGTCTCAAAAAAAAAAAAAAAGAAAGAAAAATGTGGTAAACACACCATATACCAAAAATATACAAATGGTAGTGAGCTATAAAACTTGGCCATTGCATTTATTATACTTTATTATAATGCACTGAAAAACAGTCTCCTGATTTCATTATGTTCTAACTTCTCCAGGAGTAGCTCACAGGCCCACTCTGAGACACTCACCATGTCTAGGTAGATTATCTTATGTAGTCACCCCATTTCCCATCCCAGCTCTTATACCAATTTATTCTCTATTTCTCTGTTCCGCTAGAGAAAAAATGTATTAATGATTTTACATTGTGATAGTAGATATCTTGATTTCTTCCAATAATTTGATCAGTTTTTATTTTGTATACATGTTAGTTAGTGCCTATGTATCCAGAATTGCTATATCTTGCTAACTATTAATTTTATAAACCATATGAGCTCATCCTCTAATCAGGAAAACTTCTAATCAGGAAAAGTTTGAGCTTTGCCTGAAAGTCTACTCTGATATTGATATTGTTACATCAGCTTTCTTTGATAAACTTTCTTTGTATGACTTGAAATTAATATGTAACTGCCTTTCTTATAAGTAAAAAAATCCAGTCTGAGAATTTTTTAAACTGATGTACCTGCTTATAGTTATTAGAATTACAGATACATTTGCATTTATTATTTTGTATTTTCTAGACAATGAGCTCTTTACTTCTTTTCCTCCTTCTTAAAGTATATTAGCTTGACTGTTTCTTTTTTCCTGTTCTATCTTTTACTTTTCTATAGATTTAATTGTATATTCAATTTTTATTTTTTATTTAATTGGTTAAGCACATTAAATCTTAGACAGACTCAGTTGACTAACGAAGTCTACAGGTAATTAATATCTGTACCTACCTCTCAACTATGAACTATGAAAGACATTTACAACTCATTGAAGTCCTTCTTTTTCTCTCTTACATTGTCTGATATTTTTTAGTCATTCTTATTAGTGTGGTTTTCTTTATAGTTAACAATTAGTTATACTTATCCACATCTTCACCATTTTTGGGGCACACCATCAGTTCTTTTATCCTATCATTATCATTAACAGGATTCAATTTCTTTCTAACTGAAATGTATTCTTCAGTAGTTATTTCAGTGAAAGCCTGTAAGTGGCAAGCTTGTCTCTGCCTTTTTCTAAAAATATCTTCATTTCTTTCTCACTTTTGAATAATACTTTAGATTAGTACAGAATTCTAGGTCGAGAGTGATTTTTCTTTAACATTTTGAAGTTATTTCTAGTTTATTTTGTTGCTATCAAGGGGTCCTTGGCAGTCTAGCTGTTATTCTTACTTAAGCAACCTCTCTTTTATCCCTAAGAGACGCTTCATCACAATTTTTTTAGATGTGGATTTATTTTTAAGATATCCTACTTGTGACTGAATCTTCAAAATAAAAATTGATGTCATTAAGGAATCTTGGAAAATTATCAGCCATTATGCCTTCAAATACTGCATCTGCTCCAATCTCTTGTTCTGGAATTTAGAATGAGAAAGTAAAAAATGTGAATTTCTCATTTTTCATTTTATTTTCCTTCTTTTGATATTTTCTGGGTTACTTCTTTACATTTATCATTCACTTCAACAAATAGCTCTCAACATTTATACATACTCCTTTTAAAATCATCCATTGCATTTTTAATGTCACTGATTATGTTATTTCTAGAGTAATTCTTTTTAAAATTATTTTCTATCTCATGACTAACTCTTTCATTACGGTTTCTAATTTTTTTTAATTAAAACTCTTACAGTTTATTTCAGCACTGATTGTTGTGTTCAGATTGATTGTTGTGTATACTTATCACAGTGGATCAATTTCTACCATTATTTATAATTTTTATTGTGAATGTTTGTGTGCATATATGTCTATGTATGTTTCTAAGAAATAAAAATGACTGATCGGGTGCTATGGCTTGAATGTGTACTCCCAAACTTGATATGTTGAAATTCTACCCTCCAACTTTATGATATTAGAAAGTAAGGTCTTTGAGAGGTGACTAGAATAGGAAGGCCGACCTCTCATGATTGGGATTCGTGTCCTTAGAAAAGAGATCACAGAGAGTTAGCTTGTTCCTTCTACCATGTGAGGACGCTGTGCAAAGGCACCTTCTGTGAATCAGGAAACAGTCCTCACAAGACACAGAATCTACCAGTGCCTTGATCCTGAATTTCCCAGCCTCCAGACTTGAGCCTGGGAGGTGGAGGTTACCGTGGGCCGAGATCACTCCACTGCACTCCAGTCTGGGTGACAAGAGCGATACTCCACCTCAAGAAAAAAAAAAAATCTGCTCTCTTGAAGTCACTGTTAAAATCAGACTAAACTGCAATCATCTCCTTCAAAGTAGCTGTTAGTATATTAATTTGTTCTTTTCTTTTCTCTCTGTTTTTTTTTTTTTTTTTTTTTTTTGAGACAGGGTCTCACTTTATCATCCAGGCTGGAGTGCAATGGTGTGATCTTGGCTTACTGTGGTCTCCACCTCCTGGGCTCAAGCAATGCTCCCCCCAAACCCCCCAAGTAGCTGGGAACACAGGCCTGTGCTACAATACCTGGATAATTTTCGTGTTTTATTTTTGTAGAGACAGGGTTTTGTCATGTTGGCCAGGCTGGCCTCATACTCCTGGGTTCAAGCAATCCTCCCTCCTTGGCTTCCCAATGTGCTGGGATTACAGGTGTGAGCCATCACACGAGTCATAGAATATTAATTTATTGATTTAAAAAACTAAAAAACCTTGTGACTTATTCTAAAGCTGAATTGTTCTTAGAGGAAACTGAGAGAGTAATTTAGTGCAGGATTCAAAATCTTGCACCCAGGTCATGGCAGATGTAGGAATCAGTGCTTGTAGCCCTGCATCAAAAGGATAATGTGGGTGGGTGCCATGACTCACACCTGTAATCCCAAGTGTTTTGGGAGACTAAGGCAGGAGGATTCCTTGAGGCCAAGATACCAGTCTTTCTGAGGTTGTTCTCTATGCAAGTTTCATTATGCAATTCAAAGATTATGTCATTTTATCCCTAACTGGGTATTCAAACTCTAGGGTCCAAACTTAGAGCCTAAAGCCAAACCTAATATTCTGGACAACTGTAGCATCAGATTAATAAATTATAGCTCTGGTTTCATATTATTTATTCTTCCTGACATCAGGGAATACCTTTCTTTTTCCAGTCACGTCCTTATTTGTTTGTTTAGTTTAAATGTATCCAGCATTCCATAATTATGTACCAGAAGGTAAGTCTGTATTAAATCAGTCTTCAATGTTACGGAAATTAGATTCCTCCCAAACTCTCTTTATATAGAGCTGGAATGACTTACCTGTTTTTGCAACTTAGATTAGAGAATATAACTTGGCTCTTAAAACTTAGCTTCTCATTGCCCTCCGATACCAGCTGGCATCCCCAGCAGGCCTTTCACGATCTGGTCTTCAGTCTCACTCTGAGCCACTTTCCTTCTCAATCACTTTTATATTTCAGACATTCTAAGACTTTTTTTTTTTTTGCCGTTACGTATTTGCATGTGCTTTTCCCATTAACGGAAGTGCTCTGCGTTCAATTCTTTGTAGAGGTGACTCCTTCTCATCCTTTACCCCTCAGCTTAATTTTGAGCTTCTTAGTCAAACTCCCATATCAACCACAGGGAAATAGAAAACAGAATTTCTCCCGAGTTTCCCCAGCATTTTTATCTCTTAGAGCAGTCGACATTTTACTTTCATGGACTTTCTGTTAGTGTTTTTATTTACTATATGTGTGTGTGTGTGTGTGTGTGTGTGTGTGTGTGTATTTACTGGTTTGGATTTTTTGTCACTGCCTATTAAATATAAGTTATTTGAGTGTGTCTGTCTTGCCTATTTGTTTATGACTATATGCACAGCACCTAATCACAGCTCATTCCTTACAGCAGATTTAAATAAACAACTACTGAATGAATGAATGAAGAATTTAAGATAGTAATTTCTATATCATCAAATATTTGAGTGTCCTTTTTTTTCTTTTGAGACAGAGTATCACTCTGCCACCCAGGCTGGAGTGCACTGGGACAAATTTGGCTCACTACAACCTCTGCCTCCTAGGTTCAAGTGATTCTTGTGCCTCAGCCTTCCAAGTAGCTGGGATCACAGGTGTGCACCACTACACCTGGCTAATTTTTGTATTTTTGGTAGAGACCGGGTTTCACTATGTTGTCCAGGCTGGTCTCAAACACCTGACCTCAGGTAGTCCACCCTCCTCAGCCTCCCAAATTGCTGGAGTTAGAGGTGTGAGCCACTGTGTCCAGACTTGAGTGTCCATCTTACTGTCATTCTTTTTTTTAGATGAAGTCTCTCTGTCACCCAGGCTGGAGTGCAGTGGCACAATCTCAGTTCACTACAACCTCTGCCTCCCTGGTTCAAGCAATTCTCCTGCCTCATCCTCCCAAGTAGCTGGGACTGCAGGTGCACACTGCCACACTTGGCTATATTTTGTATTTTAGTAGAGACAGGGTTTTACCACGTTGTCCAGGCTGGTCTCAAACTCCTGAGCTCGGGCAATCTGCCTGCCTGGGCCTCCCAAAGTGCTGGATTACAGGCATGAGACACTGAGCCCAGCCCATCTTATATTCGTTTATTGAATTTTTTGACCTCCTAACATTCTTTGATCAATTATCTTCAAGTTACAAGGACTATGGAAAAATAATAAAGGCATCTAATAATAACATTTACAGAGTCTATGCAAAAAGTATTCATGTTGGTAATTTTGGTATTTACTATGCATGTATGTATCACTTAGAGAGAGACAAAAGAAAGATATGAGATTTTGAAAACATGACTATTGTTTTAAGCATTTTAAACATCTCCTAAAGAGAGTCCATAAACAATTGAACAAAGTAGAATAAACTCTTCTACTAGAATAGAGCACAGTGAACAATGAATGGTGTGGCAGCCAGTGAATCTGGATCGTAACCCTATCCTTGTGGCTTTGGACACAAATCAACTTCTTCAGGCTTCTGTTATTTTACTCCATAAGGGATGATGTAAGAGTAACACCAATTAAACATTCCACATATAATTAATATGTTATTGTTGTTAATAGTAAAGTAAAAAATATTAGGGAAAATCTGATCTTTCTTAAACATTATTACTTGTTTTAAATGAGAATAGATAATTTGGAAAAGAGAAAACAGTCATGAAGTCTTTGCCCATGCCTGTGTGGTAATGCCTAGGTTTTCTTTTAGGGTTTTTATGCTTTTAGGTCTTACGTTTAAGTCTTTAATTCATCTTGAGTTAATTTTTGTATAAGGTGTAAGGAAAATGTCCAGTTTCAGTTTTATGCATATGGTTAATCAGTTTTCCCAACACCATTTATTAAACAGAGACTAAAACACCAAAAGCAATGGCAACAAAACCAAAATTGACAAACAGGATCTAATAAAACTATAGAGCTTTGGCACAGCAAAAGAAACTATCATCAGAGTGAACAGACAACTTACAGAATGGGAGAAAATTTTTGCAATCTATCTTACAACTCTTGAATCTACAAGAAACTTTTCGAATTTACAAGAAAAGAACAACCTCATTAAAAAGTGGGCAAAGGATATGAACAGGCACTTCTCAAAAGGAGACATTTATGTGGCCAACAAACATGAAAAAAAGCTCGTCATCACTGGTCATTTAGAGAAATGTAAATCAAAACCACATTGAGATACCATCTCATGCCAGTTAGAATGGCGATTATTAAAAAGTTAAGAAACAACAGATGCGAGAGAGGATATGGAGAAATAGAAACACTTTTACACTGTTGGTGGGAGTGTAAATTAGTTCAACCGTGGTGGAAGACAGTGTGGTGATTCCTTGACGATCTAGGAATAGAAATTCCATTTGACCCAGCAATCCCATTACTGGGTATATAACCAAAGGATTATAAATCATTCTATTATAAAGACACATGCACACTTATGTTTATTGCAGCCCTATACACAATAGCAAAGACTTGCAACCAATCCAAATATGCATCAATGATGGAATGGCTGAAGAAAATGTGGCACATAGACACCATGGAATACTACACAGCCATAAAAAGGAAGAGTTCATGTCCTTTGCAGTGACATGGATGAAGCTGGAAACCATCATTCTCAGCAAACTGACACAGGAACAGAAATCCAAACATCTCATGTTCTCACTGATAAGTGGGTGTTGAACAATAGGAACACATAGACACAGGGAGGGAAACACCACACACCGGGGCCTGTAGTGGGTAGAGGGGTAGGGGAGGTATAGCATTAGGAGAAATACCTAATGTGATGAAGGGTTAATGGGTGCAGCAAACCACGATGTCACATGTATACCTATGTAACAAAACTGCATGTTCTACATGTGTATACCAGAAGTTAAAGTATGATAAGAAAAAAAGAAAGAAAAAAGAATGGAAGGAAGGAAGAAGGGAAGGAGGGAAGGAAGAAACAAAGGAAGGAGGGAAGGAGGGAAGGAAGGAAGGAGGGAAGGAAGGAAGGAAGGAAGGAAGGAAGGAAGGAAGGAAGGAAGGAAGGAAGGAAGGAAGGAAGGAAGGAAGGAAGGAAGGCTTTCCATTTGGGTGGGGTGGTGATGAAATAAAAAGAAAAGAAAAGAAAAGAGAAAATATTGATTTTTTAGAAGTCTGACCTGAATAGAATGTCAATGTTGTTAGGAACTGCCTTTTATCAATTATTAAATGACATCATTGGTACATGATATTCTAAAATTTTAAACTCTTCCTCAAAACACTGTATATTCGATGGCATAGAATTCTTTTAAATACATTTCAGCAGCCAATTCCCCATGCACACTATCATACTATTTGTGTTCCAGGGCAGAAGAAGACATTCTGAAGAATTAATGAAGTTAGCTGTTTCTAAGTTACAGAAATGTATGAATCATCACAGAGTGTCATGAATATTTTATTCTTTTTCCTAAAGAAAAACAATATGCACACTTAAAAGAATAGAGTTCAGAACTGTTGATCAAAAATAACTGTTGGGTTGGCAAGTAAAAACTGGCCAAGCCAGCTCACTTTAAATTGTTGTATTCTTTAACTATTAAGAATTTATCCGTTCACCATAACATTGTGATCATTTATCTATGAACATTAACCCGTTTATTACCACCTTGCAGGAAAATTTACTAATTCAGAGTTGATATATGAAAATGAAATCAACGTGTGACTTCCAATTTCAGGCTGAAGGAAAAATGAAATCATAATTAAATTGTGTCTAGATTGTTTTCCTATTAAATTATAGCTACTATTACAACATTTACATTAAGAGCACAGATTTTGAGACTTTACTGTAATTGGATCATGAGCTAGAGTTATGGTCTTCATTATGCTGCCAAAGCAAAGTAACCCCCCAAATCTCAGTAGCTTCATACAATACTGGTCTTCTGGATTTCTAACCCACATAGTCATTTGGGGCTCTAGAATATTTTAGAGTACATGTCTTAGCCTGCTCAGGTTGCTTATAACACACACACCATAAACTGGGTGGCTTATGAACAAACACCTACATCTAACAGTTTTGGAGGCTGAGAAGTCCAAAATCAAGGTGTTGATGGATTCATTGTCTCGTATGTTCCTGTTTCCCACAGACAGAACCTTCTAGATGCATCTACTCATAATGAAAGTATAGTAGGCACTAGCACATATATAAAACTGTGTTAGAGAAATAATTACCATCTTTAGTTAACTCTTTCCTGCTGAGAGCAATAGCACTTTTTCCTTTATTGCAGTTACTAGGATTTCAGGCAGTTCAAACCTCTCTGACTATATAGCCAGTTATATGTACAAAAGGGGTCCTCTCTTCAACTGCTCTTTTTAAACTTGACCTTCTTGTCTCATTCCAGGCTATCCTGCTTAAAAACCTTGACTTCGCCTCAGCACCAGTTTAATGTTCTATGTATCCCTTTTACATGGATTACATGAAAGATTGAAAGTGTATTTTAATATTGCCATGCCGATTGATGATATTAATGTAACTTATTAATCTCATTGAAATGTCAATAGAGAAGAAAGGACACCATTTAAATCAAACCTTTTAACTAGTTTTTATGTATTTATAATATAATGATTTAATAGCATCAAACATTGTTTTTATTTCTCAACTATAACTTCTTATATAGGCACAAAACATTTTAATATTTATTCTAGCAAAAATTATCAGCATTTCTCTACAAATTTAAATCATATCTAAGTATCTTATATAACTTATCATTATGACAAACAAATCACATCATACACTTCTCCTTAAAAAATATATAAATAGGGCAACTTTTGAAGAAGTAAACCTTTTGTGAATGTACATTTCTCTATAATGAAAGACACTTGGATAAAGTGGAATACTGTATTATAGTTGCCAATAGATACATGCATATTAAAATTATATCAGACAATAGATTTAAAAATAAATGCTAATATCAATTTGTTTTTAAACGTAAAGCTTTGGGTTTTGATGAGAAATAAGTATCTAACTTGTTATCCTACAATTCTTCATATCTCCTCATAACTAATTATCCCGGAACATAAAACAGTAACAAGAATAATATTCAAATATTACACAGTTTAATGCCTTACAATAAAAATAAATTTTACAAGAAAGGAAAAATTCAAGGTCAATAGGTATATATTATTTGGGTAAATTCTTCTTCACATATGAGATATGCACTAACTACTGCAGATTATTTTTCACTAATTATAAGGTTGACAGGCTGAGATGGTTGCCTTTGTGAATAAATGAAAATTCTTTAAATCTACTAATCATATTAAATCATAGACTGATTAAGACATATAATTTAATCACTCTGAAACTTCTTCCATTAATTTTAAGTCCTGTTGTCATTATCTAGTAAACCACATTGCAGAATTTTAAAAAACAACGAAATTGATTCTTTGAATGATGACTCAAAGTATGATTCTGATAAAAATTTCTCTAATCATTCGCCATTATTGAAGTGAATTTGATTTAATTGAACCTGTAAAAGAGATTGCATTTTTTAATCATACCTCATCTGTAGATGCTTATTATTCAAAAAAAAAGTCATATACATTTTCAAGCACCCTTAATTAAAATAATATATATAATCTTCGATGCCTTTCTCCCCTAGTGATTATCCTGAAGTGGCTCTGGTCCTTCTGTCACTTCTCATGCATAGGAAATATTTTCTTTTTAGCACTGAGCAAAGGTAAATTTGAAATAATTCATTAATAACTACACCAGTAATCACTTGAACAATATCTTCATATGTTGGAGATAAATGTTAAAATTCAACATCTGGATGGAATGATATGAAGGTTCCTAGAATTCACAGCAACATCAAGAATAATCTGGGCTATATTTATTCTTGAACAACAAAATAACAAAAGCATGGGATAATTTTCCCCGATCAACTATATGTAGATTAAATATTTTTTAGAGAGAGTACAACTATACAAAGTGTGCAATAAATAATATATTTCAAAAGAATGGTGAGAGTACAAAAGAATGTATATGAATATATGTCACAGTTTTTCATATACATGTACATGTGTAAATTTATATGTACATATGTCTTTCTATGTAGATACATAATACATATATAAACACATCCTAAAATATAGACATATATTCTTCCCTACTCTCACTGTGCATTTAAAGTATCTATCTATCTATCTATCTATCTATCTATCTATCTATCTGCCTATATGTGTGTATATATATGTATATCTGCATACATATTTCCACATATACATATATAAATATTTATATATAATAGAAACTACTTACTCATCCTGTAGAAATATTTACAGAGAACAAAATGGTTCCTAGAAACTTGTAAAAACTTCATTATCTTAGAAATAAGTAGTTAAATGCAGCTATGAATTCATAATCATCAATGTCTATCTATCCTTTTATGTGTTCAATATCCCATTCTTCGAAATGAGTATAAACATCAAGCATCTTACTCCTTTCCCCTCTCTTTCAGCTACTTCACAATAAAAATCTTCAGAGGGAGATGTCTCAACCGCCTGACATCCAGCCTACAGGTGTAAACCACACTTTCATACTTTCCTGCTTCCCTGCTTTTTCCATGTAAACAAATGGCAGATAGTATCATTTCAAAAACAGACCTGTTCTTTCTTAGATTTCTTCCCTTCCTGATTTACCAGTTATCTATTTCCCCCCGAGTCTTCAATATCTCTTCCTGCTGATTCTTTTCTATCACTACTAGAACATGTTCAGGTATCTTCTATCTCAAAAATAATAATAATAATAATACAGGAAAACCAGCCAGAAATTATTTTGTCTTTTCCCTATTTTCTGTGGACTCATTTTCCCAAAATATTTCTTATATTCAGATTAATTTAATTTCCTTGCATCGCCCTTAGACCTGGACTCACCGCCTCGAACCTTCAACCTCACTAGGGACATCATTTTCATCAAGAGCACCACTGACAGTTTTGCTGAAGCCAGTGGCCCCTTACAGAGCCTTTGGCACAATATACCTTCTTGAAACAGGTTGTTAGGGGGTTTTGTGAATGCCAGGTCTTATCTTCTACTTCTGAGCTGCTCTTCTTCAGTTTCAATTATTGAGGTCTGTCAAATGCTGTTACTTCTCCAGACAATTTCACTAAGTACTTCCATCACCTGATCAACTGCCATAGTTTCAAATATCACGTACAAAGAGAATGACTACCAAGCCTATTATTTCCAGCATAATCCCCTTTTTTAGGTTCATATCCGCCTTTGCAACTGGTGGACATGTCCACTGGGGGCTGACGGCTTCACAGAAGCTACCAATGGAATGAGTCAAGAATTAAACTTACTGTTTTATTCTTTGTATTTTTAAAGCAAACATCTCCATTTGCTACGTGTCTCTGTTCACCTAACTAGGATACTTTGTAATGACTTCACCTTTGGCTTTGGAGTATTCTAGAAATATCGTTTGTGAGTATGTTTTGCTGTCTGGAAAGAGTATAAAATAGGAAGTGTGAGTCCAACCACATACACATGTGGCATAATATGTTTACCTATGGAAACCATCTAAACTGAATGCAGAAAAATCACTAGTTCAAAGTATTCCAAATTTGAATTATATTGAAGAGCATAATATAATTCTGAGGAAAATATTTGTGGTATTAATCATTTTATAGGGTCCCAGGATATAGAAAAATGAGGTAAGATGGCCCCCGTAGAACTGGTGGAGATCTTGACATATTGATAGAAATCCCCTTGAATGAAGAGTGTCACCCCGAGAACCCAACTCTCAATAACATATTCAACTAGCATATAAAAGCTCCAGGTAAGCTATGGTAAAGTACAGCATCTTCTACCTTGAAGAAAATGTCTATTATCAGCTTTAGGGGAGGCACTGTGTGTGAGTAGTCTTCATATCTGTTCCTATCAGTGATATCTGCACTTGTTCTGTAACTCCAGTCATATATTTCTTCTCTTCCTTTTTTTTTTTTTTTTTTTTCATTCTCTGGGTATAAAAGGTAAAAGAAAGCTGAAAGAATAGTAAAGCTGTTTTACAGAGCCATAAACTCACTGTCTCTTTTTATTTTTGTTTCTGGCTCTAAATGTCCTTACGGGGGAAATGTACCCCTTAAAATACTATAAGAAATAACTATGAGAAAATTCAGTCAAGGTTTTTAATCAAACCACACCAAATTGTTTCTCTTTTTGTTTTTTTCTCATCCTAGTTCATGTTGCCACCATCCATCCAGATGTTAAAAGCAAAATCCTGGGAATAATATCTGACTCTACTTTGTCTATCATACTGACAACAGGACAGTTTGGCCTGTTTATTATTGTATTCCCAGGACAATGGATGCAATAAATATTTTTAAATGAATCAAATAACGTAACATTTCTTGAATCAGACTGCTTCTTTCAGTTTCTTCTGCCCTACTCTAATCTGAGCCACTATCGTTATTCATCTAGATCATAGCATCTACCCTTGAACTGTCCTCCCTGGACTCATTCTCTCTCTAATTCATTCATCAAATTGCAGTAGAATGACCTTTTCAAAATGCAAGTCTAGTAATATGCCCTCGTTGCTCACACTTTTCAGGAACCTTCCTTTGCTCTTCAGATCACTTCTAGACTTATGAACTTGTCTTTATATGGCTTCTTACTTTTCTAGCGTTATCTCTTGAATCCTGTTTTATGTTTATGTCTTGACGTCCTATGTTCTAGTCATGTGAACTTCTTTCAGCTTCTTAATGGGCCAGCTCTTTCTCAGCTCTGAAATTTATCCATAGCATTGCCTTTGCCTGAAGTGTTTTTCCCCGTCATGTCTTCAGTTCAGTGAATCATTTCACAGCCCTGTTTGACATCACTATTTTCCAGGAGGCTTTTCCTGAACTTAGAGTATGCACTTCCGTGCTATATTCTCCCTTTGGCCCAGTTTTTTTTTTTTCTTTTCCATGAGGGAAAAACTTCTATCATATTAATAATAACTTCTATCATATTAATTGTAACTTCATACTTACTGTATATCTTACAATCTTAATTCTAAGCCTCATGTGGGCAGGGTCAAGATCTACCTTTTACACTGCGTATTTTCTAAACTTTAGTATTTCAGGGAAGACTCTGCAACTAGAAAGAACTTAATTGAGTAAATAAATATTTCACTAAATTCCCATATATCTTTATAAATGTATCTCTCTCCAGTATACAGATAAAGAAATTGAGATTCAGGGACATCAAAAAAAAAAAAAATGCCAAAACTTTGCAATCACTTGCTATGTAATGTTTAAGTCACTTTGATATTCCAATATTTGGTTTCATTATCTATGCAATAGGAATGAGAAGTCTTTAAATAGATGACAAAGTTTTTGACGAGAAAGGGAGCTGTCTAGAACAAGCACTGTAAAACAAAAGCCCATATGCAAATCTAGCCCACTCCTTGTTGTATGGCCCATGGGTTAAGAATAGGTTTTATGGGAGGCCAAGGCGGGTGGATCATGAGGTCAAGAGATCGAGACCATACTGGTCAACAAGGTGAAACCCTGTCTCTACTAAAAATACAAAAATTAGCTGGGCATGGTGGCGCGTGCCTGTAATCCCAGCTACTCGAGAGGCTGAGGCAGGAGAATTTCTTGAACCCAGGGGGTGGAGGTTGCGGTGAACCGAGATCACGCCATTGCACTCCAGCCTGGGTAACAAGAGTAAAACTCCATCTCAAAAAAAAAAAAACACAAAAAACCGTTTTTACATTTCTAAACAGTTTAAAAAAATTAAAAACAACATTTCATGATAATGTGAAGATGATATGAAATCTAAATTTCACCATTCATAAATACTTACTGGAATACACCTATGTTCATTCACTGTCATACTGTCTGAAAGCTTTTGTGCCAGGAGAGTTGAGTAGTTGCAACAGATAGCACATGGCCCACAAAACCAAAATATTTACTGTCTTGCCCTGTTTTGTTAAACATGTACAGAATAACATCTTTACATGTTTAATAAACTAAGCTTATAACTTACACTACTACTAATATAAATGATCACAAGGATTTCTTTTTTTTTTTTTTTTTTTGAGACGGAGTTTCGCTCTTGTTACCCAGGCTGGAGTGCAATGGCGCGATCTCGGCTCACCGCAACCTCCGCCTCCTGGGTTCAGGCAATTCTCCCGCCTCAGCCTCCTGAGTAGCTGGGATTACAGGCACGCGCCACCATGCCCAGCTAATTTTTTGTATCTTTAGTAGAGACGAGGTTTCACCATTTTGACCAGGATGGTCTCGATCTCTTGACCTCGTGATCCACCAGCCTCGGCCTCCCAAAGTGCTGGGAATACAGGCTTGAGCCACCGCGCCCGGCCTTCTTAGTCTAAGTGATATATAGCTCAACCACCAGAAAAATTTCTGGCCAACAAAAAGCTATAATGCCAAACTTTTTTGTTTTTATTCTGAGTAATTAATGATATATGTATAGTCAAGTAGTTACATGTTTCTATTTTCAGCAAGACATACTACTTAGAATACAAATACAGATGATTCCATATGATCATTATTATGAGTGCCCTGGAGAAAAGCAGCTAAATACTGAGTGTCCACGATCTGTGAAGATGACTATACAAGGCTCCAACCGGTTTTGAAGCCCTCTCCTGCTGGGGAGCAGTCTCTCAAACATTGACGTTTTTCCAGGCCAGGAGCTTGACTTAATTACCCTACCCTGCTAAAGTATCAATGTGTTCTAGAATTTAGGTTGGTCAACAACCGTAGTTTGTAAATGTTTAGCTGTTTAGAATTCTGGGAGACAATGTGACTATATGAGACAAAGATCTTTTGGTAAATACAGTAGTAACTGTACTTTTATTTTCTGTCACCTATAGTTAACTGTGGTCGAAAAATAGGTGAGAACAGTACAATAGGATATTTTGAGAGAAAGAGATTATATTCACATAACTTTTTATTACAGTATATTGTTAGAATTGCTGTATTTAACTATTATTGTTGTTAATCTCATGTCTAATTTACAAATTGACCTTTATCATAACTAAATACGCATAGGAGAAACATTATATTTAGAGTTTGGTACTATTCATGGTTTCTGGCATTCACTAGGGGTCGTGGAAGATATCAATAAGGAGGGACTAATGCATGAAGTCACAGATTTGGGGCACACCTATAAGCCAGATATGATTTGGGAGGGCAAATAAAGCCCTTGAGAACAAGAGACTCTATATCCCACTTTTATTTAGTGTATCTCTTCCCATTCACTCACTGTTTCTTCCTCACGCTGCTTTGTCATTCATACTAATCCCTGATCTCATCATTCTTTTTGTTTGGAGTCCAAATTTGAAGTCCACATGTTATTTAAAATACAAGGTTATTATGTAATTAAGCTGCAAGTGCCAAGTTGCTTCCTTTGGCAAGGTATGCCCTTTCTTAGAGAGATTGTTGTAAAACATTTCCTTCATCAATGTCTTACTTTACTAATTAGCCTTGTTTTGAGCAAAATGTTGAACCCATTCACAAGGAGCACAGTCATCAGAATGAGATGATCTGGGTCTGGGTCAAGCAAACTCCTATTCTAACTCGAGGTTGACCATTAACTAGCTGTATGACTGGACAAGTTAGTTGGGCAAATTTTTTACATCGGAATTTTAGGTCCTCATCTTTAAAAGTAGTAATAATATTTTGTTCACAAAATGGTTGTGAGCATTCAATAATATAATATACAAAATACCTATAAAATAAAACATAGGGCCGGGCACGGTGGCTCACGCCTATAATCTCAGCACTTTGGGAGGCCGAGGTGGGTGGATCATGAGGTCAAGAGATGGAGACCATCCTGGTCAACATGGTGAAACCCTGTCTCTACTCAAAATACAAAAATTAGCTGGGCACGGTGACATGCGCCTTTAGTCCCAGCTACTCAGGAGGCTGAGGCAGGAGAATTGCTTGAACTCAGGAGGCAGAGGTTGTGGTGAGCCGAGATCAGGCCATTGCACTCCAGCCTGGGTAACAGGAGCGAAACTCCGTTTCAAAAAAATAAATAAATAAATAATCTGTGGCTCAGAGTAGACACCCAGTCAGTGTTAACGTTTTTATTTTTTTAATAATCTTTTTTCCTTTCTTCTCACCTCCAACTTCCTTAGGATGAGACAAGCAATAAGATACATTCAGGAAAATACTTGCTTGTGAGGTAATTGGGACACCTGTAAAAGAAGCTCTGTCTAAAAAATCCCTTCAGCATACACCATACTGAAGTCTAAAGTCTTGTATCTAAATTGGGGATTTTACTTTGAGTAAAAAAAAAAAAAATGCAACCATTCATATATTGCAGTAGAAAGCATGCTAAATAGGTTTTAGAAGAAGACCTGGTCTTGAATTTGAGCTCTGTTGTTTATTTCCCTTGCCTTTTTAATAATTATCATATTTTATGTTCTGGGGTACATATGCAGATCATGCAGGATTGTTACATAGGTATACACATGCTATGGTGGTTTGCTGCCTCCATCTCTCCGTCATCTACATTAGTTATTTCTCCTAATGTTATCCCTCCCCAATCCCCCCACCCCTTGCTATCCTTCCCCTAACCCCTCCTCCCCCACAAAAGGCCTTGGTGTGTGATGTTCCCCTCCCTGTGTTCATGCATTATCATTGTTCAACACCCACTTATGAGTGAGAACATGTCATGTCTGGTTTTCTGTTCTTGTGTCAGTTTGCTGAGAATTATGGTTTCCAGCTTTATCCATGTCCCTGCAAGGACATGAATTCATCCTTTTTCATGGCTGCATAGTTTTCCATGGTGTATATGTGCCACATTTTCTTTATCCAGTTGATCTTTGATGGGCATTTGGGCTGGTTCCAAGTCTTTGCTATTGTAAACAGTGCCACAATGAACATATGTGTCCATGTTTTATAGTAGAATGATTTAAAATCCTTTGGGTATATACCCAATAATGGGATTGCTGGGTCAAATGGTATTTCTATTTCTAGATCCTTGAGGAATAGCCACACTGTCTTTCACAATGGTCTAACTAATATACACTTAACCAACAGTGTAAAAGTGTTCCTATTTCTTCACATCCTCTCCAACATCTGTTGTCTCCAGATTTTTTAATGATCGCCATTTTAACTGGCATGAGATGGTATCTCAGTGTGGTTTTGATTTGCATTTCTCTAATGACCAGTGATGATGAGCATTTTTTTTCATGTTTGTTGGCCTCATATATGTCTTCTTTTGTAAAGTGTCTGTTCATATCCTTCACTCACTTTTGAATGGGCTTGTTTGTTTTTTTCTTGTAAATTTGCTTAAGTTCTTTGCAGATTCTGGTTATTAGCCCTTTGTCAGATAAGTAGATTGCAAAAATTTTTTCCCATTCTGTTAGTTGCCAGTTCACTCTAATGATAGTTTATTTTGCTGTACAGAAGCTCTTTAGTTTAAGTAGATTCCATTTGTCTACTTTGGCCTTTGTTACCATTGCTTTTGGTGTTTTAGCCATGAAGTCCTTGCCCATGCCTATGTACTGAATGGTATTGCCTAGGTTTTCTTCTAGTGTTTTTATGATGTTAGGTCTTATGGTTACATCTTTAAACCATCTGGAGTTAATTTTTGTATAAGGTGTAAGGAAGAGGTCCAGTTTCAGCTTTCTGCATATGGCTAGCCAGTTTTCCCAACATCATTTATTAAACAGGGAATCCATTCCCCATTGCTTGTTTTTGTTAGGTTTGTCAAAGATCAGATGGTTATAGGTGTGTGGCATTACTTCCAAAATCTTTGTTCTGTTCCATTGGTCTATATCTCTGTTTTGGTACCAGTACCATGCTGTTTTGATTACTGTAGCCTTGTTGTATAGTTTGAAGTCAGGTAGCGTGATGCTTCCAGCTTTTTCTTTTTTTCTTTTTCCTTTTTTTTTTTTTTTTGCTTAGGATCGTCTTGGCTATGTGTGCTCTGTTTTGGTTCCATAGGAAGGTTAAAATGTTTTTTTTTTTCCAGTTCTGTGAAGAAGTTCAATGGTAGCTTGATGGGAATTGCACTAAATCTATAAATTACTTTGGGCAGTATGGCTATTTTCATGATATTGATTCTTCCTAACCATGAGCATGGAATGTTTTTCCATCTGTTTGTGTCCTCTCTTATTTTCTTAGCAGTGGTTTGCAAAAAACACATGATTATCTCCATAGATGCAGAGAAGGCCTTTGACAAAATTCAACAGCCCTTCATGCTAAAAACTTTCAATAAACTAGGTATTGATGGAATGTATCCCAAAATAATAAACATTATTTATGACAAACCCACATCCAATATCATACTGAATGGGCAAAAACTGGAAGCATTCACCTTGAAAACTGGCACAAGACAAGGGTGCCTTCTCTCACCACTCCTATTTGACACAGTATTGGAAGTTCTGGCCAAAGCTATCAGGCAAGAAAAATAAATAAAAGTATTCAATTAGGAAAAGAGGAAGTCAAATTGTTTCTATTTGCAGATGACATGATTGTATATTTAGAAGACCCCATCCTCTCAGCCCAAAATCTCCTTAAGCTGATAAGCAACTTCAGCAGAGTCTCAGAATACAAAATAAACGTGCAAAAATCACAAGCATTCTTATACACACAAAAAAAACAGACAGAGAGCCAAATCATGAACTCCCATTCACAATTGCTACAAAGAGAATACAATACCTAGGAATACAACTAATAAGGGACATGAAGGATCTCTTCAAGGAGAACTACAAACCTATGTTTTTTTACTCAATGGACCTCATTTTCCTCTTCTGTAAAATGAGGATAAAATAAACCTTGCAGGCTGGAAGGTTGATGTGAGGTCCTCTCATTATTCCCTCACCTTTCTTCTTTCCAGCCTCTCTGCCACTCCTACTCTCTCTAGCAATGCTACAGTTCTCCACTGGTGTGGTTCCTGAGCAAATGTCTCTGAAAATGTTGTGTTCTCCATCTGGAATGTCTTTCCATACAAGGCTCTGATTCATTTTTCATATGTAGGGGCAAATGTCCCTCATCTGAATGATGATTTCCGCACTAACTTTCTGAGGTAGAATTGTTCTTCCTTTCTTTGTTACATAGTAATATGTGCATGATGCTTTCACATGTCTCATCATACTTACATGAAGCTTTTAGTTCCTCACCGACTTTGGACTTCTAGAACAGATTCTAATGCAGACTCAGCTTTGATAATGTGATATTGAGTGAACCATTAGCACACAACCAACTGTGCAAATAAGATACGGGGAAATATGAACATGCTTGAGAATCTTTAAAGTCACCAAAATATCCAATTTTAAAGATTTGTAGAAATAAAGGTATACAGTATAGATCAATGAAGAGCATGTGGTTGTATATAGAAAGTTTCTGTATTGAGAGTCTGTGGGTAGCGAGGGCACACCTGGGATTTAGATGAACAAAAGAGGCAGGACCAAATAAAGGAATCCAGAGGGTAAAGAGAAAACAAAACAAAACTTTACTCAGCTTCCCAGTTCACATTTTTATTGTGTTAGCAAAAGACTATCTGTCAAAAAATTTATTTCATATCTATTTTTTTGTCATAAAGATAAGTAAAGTGGCTCTAAGAAAAGGGGTTTGTTCAGAAGTATTATATGTATAGTCTTGAAGTGGCTGTTACTGAAACTCATAAGCTAGGAAGAAACCTTACAGATTATATCTTCCTGTGCTTTTCACGTTTGTCCTGATGACAGAGAAAAAAGGGAGCCTCTTTTCTGCAGCAGACAGCCCCACTTTCTGTTAATAATAGCTAATTTTATGTAGTAGTGTATTGCAAGCACAATACTAAGGTTTTTACATGTTAGCTATTTTCACACTCAAATTTATTTTCTAACAGACCAGAAGAATTTCAGCCTTAGAGAGAAGACTGAAAAAGGAAGAAAGAAAGATTTTCCTCACAGAGCCAGTAGTCATCAAAATTATTTTTTCTTAAGCCGAGAATCCATACACATTTACTTTGATTTTTCCGTTGCAACAGGATTATAATCTCATTAAGGGCTGAACTGGAACTTCCAAAGGAAACTCGGGAGTCAATTAGATCAAGTCTTGTCATAATAGTCAATAAAGAGATGGAAAAGGAAAATGTATGCAGGTTGATTGATTTAGCTCACAGTTAACAACTTAGGTTAAGGTTTTTTGTTTGTTTGTTTTTTGAGACAAAGTCTCATTCTGTCACCCAGGCTGGAGTACAGTGGCACAATCTAGGCTCACTGCAACCTTCGCCTCCCAGGTGTAAGCGATTCTCCTGCCTCAGCCTCCTGAGTAGCTGGGATCAGGTGCCCACCATCAGCTAATTTTTGTATTTTCAGTAGAGATGGGGTTTCACCATGTTGACCAGGCTGGTCTTGAACTCCTGACCTCAGGTGATCTGCCCACCTTGGCCTCCCAAAATGCTGGGATTACAGGCATGAGCCACCCCACCCAGCCAACTAAGGTTAACTTTTAAGGAAAGAAAGGCACATAACGAAAGCATTAATTACAGTACGTGTATAGGAGACTGTCCAGTCTCTCTTCAGACTGGTAAAAAATACCAAATCTGTCAGACTTATAGCACCTTGGGGAATCTCTAGACAGTTTGATAGATCTCCTGAAGTATTTTAAAAACACTCTGCTTGTTTCCAAGGTTTAATGAATCACTTGCAACAGAAATTTCTCTCTACTTAAAAAAGAAAATATCTGTTTCAAAGCTGGGAAAATCAAGAATGCCTGATACTTAGGGTTATTTATGAGAGAAATTTTGTGAGTGCTAGTACGTTTTGATTGTTATTCTAACCCTAGATTAGCTCTCCAATAGAATGTTTTTTTAAGCTTTCAGAAGATGTGTCAATGATGGGACTACATTTAATTAAAGCAAGTTATACAGCAGGTAAAACGCAGTAAGAAAATTACATGGGATTTTTGTAGCACATCAATGGAATGCCCATCCTTATCTAGTTATGAGAAACATCTCACTCTACTCTTCTTCTATTTTCTTTTTTTCAAGTGTGTTTCTTTTCTGATTTAAATAGATGATCTGAGGATGTACTCTTTTGTCTTATATCACTATTTTCTTCCAAAGACTTTTTGCTGACAATTTAACACACTAATACATGTTTCCCAAGTAGAGGGGATTCTTAGAGTATATGAAACAGACAGAAGTGAAGATGTTCCTTTTCCTTATTTAGATCCATTGGAAGAAAAGTTTTATTCTTAGCAGCAGTTGGATTCTTAAGTTGGGGACATTTTGATAACGTATACCAGAATGTGGTGTGGGCCAAAAAACAAATTATGTCTTGTGTCTTACAATGAACTATAACTGAGAAGCAAAGGTTGACTTACTGGATATTTTGAATATAGTGCTATTTTTCGTTTTATTCAATTGTACTTTGTTATTCAGTAACTTTGTAGGCAGTGATTCTGTCTTTTTAGGTTTTTTTCTGTCTTCCATAAAGCCTAGTAAGTATCCCACAGTTAAGTTCTCTTTTAAGATGTTTTGATAAAGTGACTTGGTAAAGAAAGTAAAATTAACATTTTTAGGAGAACTTGCTTTTGAAGGAAAGTCTGTTAACATTAACTTTATATTTCAGATTCACCAGTGAAAATTTCTTTTGTAAATATACAGAGAGATTTTCATTTTTGAATAAAAGCATTCTTAGTGCTCTGTGACCTGCAGACAGAGAACACCAAATCTTTGGCTCTAGACCTCTATAAACTACTGTTGAAACAGAATGAAAAGATTAACTTTGTATTTCTTTTTTCCAGTGCCATTTTATAAAGCCATGTGTTACTTGTTGAATGTTAGAACTAGCATATTTGACATATTCATAATTTATTTTCTCAAGGGGAAAAAAAAAACAGAGGAAACTGTAAATAAATATTGGAGTTCGAAGAGTCTGATAAATTTAGCTGAAAAATTAGCTCTAAGAGGAGCTAAAATTCATTATTGAGGAAATTAAAATTTGGATAAGTTAGTGTGGTTATCATCTAGTTTCTAAAAATAGAAGTACATAATGCAATTGAAAAATATATAATTCACAACAAAAAGACAGAAAAAATGAATGCAGTGTTAATATTACCTCAATGGAGTGGGTAATTCAATTCATGCCATCATGTTGAATACATTTTTTGAAAGATGAAATACAAATGGAGATATTACCTACAATGAAATTGGGCTTTAGAAGTCGTTTTTTTTTTACAAGTAAGTACAGTCATGACATTAATATTGTGATTACTTATAGAGTTGCACTGGTGTTGGCTTCTGCTGCTATTTCATTCTGCCTGATACATCTAATGTGGTAAAATCACAGCCAACTAGCCTGTTGGTGTGCAGTCTTTCCTCCTGTGCCTACAAGTGCAATTATTAATGGAAAACATGCCATTTCTGGGTAAATACATGTATGAAATCTAAATATTAATACATGCACACATAGGCATATCAGAAACACCGAATATACAAATTGACAATGGCCAGATCCCCTACAAAAGTAAAAATCGAATTTAAATCTGCAATGATCAGTTCAAAAAGCTAAACCAAAACTTTAGGCAATCAACTGAAAACAGCCAGACTTGATCAATAACTGATAGCTTCTCTAATTTTCAGCTCCACTTTCTATATGAGACCAACCAGGAAAAGCCAAACATGCTCCCCTAACCTACATAGGGTGCCTAACTTCTTGTTAGCCCACCTCCAGCTTCCCCAACCTGAGAGCCTCCAGTATGCACAGACCTGAACCCTTCTCTTTCTGCGCTATAAACCTAATGCACTCTCCTGCCTGCCTTTGATTTTCTGCCAAATGCAAGTGATGGTGAGCATCTCCCTAGTTCTAGCAAGCTCTGAGTAAGTAGATCTGGCTTGTTGTCATATTGGTGGTCTTCATTTATATCCACAGTAGTAACCTTTCATTACCAATATTCCTCAGCCTAGGGCATCCTAAAATTTTACTGATGGTTCCTCTCTAATGTTCCCTTTTGCCTTTCCCTTGCCAAGTGAAATATTACTATTTTAGACTGATGGGTTTTTTTTTTCCAGGATAACCTTTCATGTGAAAAATAAAAGAATATTAATCAATTATGATTTAACTTAATATAAACATATAAACCAGGGTAAGTTTAGAAAGGATGATTTAAAAAAAAAAAACAGACTTTACTTCATTTGCAACAATTTCCTCAATTAGGAAATCAGGAGACTTGAGAGATTTTTTGAAGTTGCTCTAAAAACCTAAGATCCCATACTTCATTTTCACATTTTCATATACCCTCCTGTAAGCAACTTTAGGTAGTAAAATCTCTTACTTTAAAAAATGTCATATGCATTGTAAATAACATACTCATTGCAAAGAGCAACAAGATCTTCATTACGTATCATCAGATTCTTCCATTTCAGAACAGGCAGTTACCTTTGTCAACACAGCTTTGGTAACTCTCTTTCTAACAGAAAATTCTGTCTTTTAATTAAATTTTCTGCAGTAATCCTTTTTTTTCTGGACATAAAATGTTTTATTTCATATCTCTTTCATGAACAAAAGTTTCCTGAGCTATTGAAAAACTCATATCCTATCAGGCACATGACAATATTGATCCTCCTCAATTTATTTCAATCAACTGCCTCAACTGAAGCCGAGGGAAAACGTAGTACTTAGCATTTTTCAAAAGCCAGTCTTATTTTTACACACAGCTAAGTTTGCATAAACATAATCCAATGTATAATATTTATAATCAAACAAGGCCTTCACAGATACTTTAATGTCTGCTCTCAAAAGAGCACTGTAGTACACACTTGATTGCAAATATAAGGGAAGTAAATACTTCTGGATGCAGAAAATTAGTATGACAAACTTTACCTTTAAAAGCAAATCCCTAAAATACAGCTTGGAAGTCATAAAAGTTTACCATCTCTGGTATTCTAACTGGACTATACAAAATGCCCTTAGACATTCTGCCAAGTCTTTCAATCTCCTGTCCTCTGACATTACAAGTATAATATTGTTTAAAATGTCTTGAAACTAAGTATTAAAAGATTTGACATTTATCATTTAAGAGGACCTATTACGATAATAACTAGGCTGAGGAAAAAGTCCTGTGATAAGCACTATAGTATATAAAAATATCTTTCTAATTGTCACTCAGTGGAACTCAATAAATAAACTGATTTATTTGTGTCTTCTAACTCTGTACTTAATTTTTCTATTTCATAAAGAGCAAACAGTGGGTGTTTAATACTTGTTCAATAGAACTTATTTGTGATAGACCAAAGTTTAGAAAAAATTGAAATGAATTTCTCACCTCTCAAGTAATCAAAGGCTAGAGGGCTAGTGTGGTAGAAGCAGCTTCCAGAATCTCAATGGGAGATTAGAAAGTAGGAGATTAGGAAGATTAGCAGCTTCTGGAGTCTCAATGGGAGACTCCAGACAGGTTCTTGAATGTAGAGTTAATATCCTATATTCCTCCTTGAGAAAGATCAAGTTAAGATCTAGTGCATGTTTCATGTATGTCAGCACACTTAAGACAGAGGATTACTCAAGAAAACAGCATAGTTCTTTATTCTTAATCTCTTGTTGCCTGTCATCTATATGCATAATAGGAAAATAAACAAGACTCAATCAATTACGATAATGATATATATGTAATGCTTGTATTAAGATTTATGGTCCTCAACATTATTTGTGTGGATCTTCTACTTTTCCTGAACTTATAAGCTAATGGATTCAATTAAGATATTGCCATTAAAAACTTGCACAGCTGGAGCTTGGACACTGCAACAGAATTCCTTCCTTTGTATAACCTACTTTTAATTACATAGTTAGAAATACATTATTTTAAAAATTAAATATGTAAAGGAAAAATGTACTGTGGGGCAAATTTGGAGTGAATCTGTACGACAGTATCGGTTTGCAGAACCAGAAACTTTACAGCCTAACTACTCAAAGTTTGAGCATAGTGTGTCATTGTATATTACTGAACTAGGGCCAGATAGTTTTATGTGTGCTTAGCACTCCGCTTAGCATCTGGATATTTATCAGGCTGCAGGATAGCATGCATTTGAAATAATATTCAAATAAATGGGATCTGAGTGCTTTATGGTCTTTGAGATCAAATATTACTTGACTGAATTCTCTATGCTTACAAAGATTATAAAGTGGGAGGTAATTGTATTAATGTGGATAAATGTTATAATGTCTGTATCTTAAATAACTGTAACTTGTAGCACATGACGCAAATACTTCCAAATTCTATTTATTTTACTAAAGTTGTCTATTCTTAATGTATAATATCAAAAAGGTGGGCTGTATTTAACTCTTTAATGATATAACAGTCTTATTCTTTCTAGGCACCAGTCATAAAAATCAAAATCAATCTTCCTGCACCCTATGTACATAGGAATTTGCTTGGAGATTATATACACAGCTATTTTTAAAAAGTCAGTTGAGCACTTAACTTTGGAACAATTATAATTTATGAGATTATGAGATTAAATAGTGGACAGGTTAGCTTTGGCATCAAATCTTACTTTCAATTTCAGAGTTACCCCATAACTCTAAGTCAACTTCTACATCTAAAAACAAAAGTAACAATATGCCCTCATAAGTAGTTGTGTGTGTGTGTGTGTGTGTGTGTGTGTGTGTGTGTGTGTGCAGATTCAGCACGAGCATATTATAAGCAGATCCTGAACAGAAAAGGGCTACTTAGCACTACACATGAAAGACACATTGTGTGAAAATAGGATTCTCTGCATTCTCCCCTAAGGCATGAGGGGAATCACATCTAGTAGCATTCTACTGCTCCTATATTCCAGCTGCAGGAGCTCAAGATTGCAGGCAAAGTTACAAGCTACCTCTAGAGACCAGTCTAAATTTTGCCATAAAATCTAAATCCTGAGGCTTTCTTGGTTGATGCTGGCTTCAGATTGATTGACATATCCAAAATGCTCCTAGATGGGTTAAAATTCCATAGTGAGTGCCAAGGTTTAAATGCCTTCTCCAAACTCCTGCTGAAATTTAATTGTTGTTCTAATAGTTTTAAGAGGTAGGGCTTTTGAAAAGTCATTAGGTCATAAGGGCTTCGCCCTCATGAAGGAATTAATGCCATTATGGCAGGACTGGGTTAGTAAGGAGTGGGCTCCTAATAAGAGAATAAATGTTGCCCCTACCATCTCTCTGTCTCTTGTGATTGCTCACCACGTGATGCCTTCTGCCATGGATGACCCTTTACGGATGTTGGTGCCATATTGTTGGACTTCCCAGCTGCCAGAACTGTGAGCCAAATAAACTTCTTTTCTTTATAAATTACCTGGTCTGTGGTATTCTATCATAGCAGCAGAAAACTAAGACAGTAAGTCATCAGTAAGTCATCATCTTAAAAGAGTATCTTGAACCAAGAATGTTTTCAATATTATCTCCAATTTTTCTCCTTGACGTCCCTTACAGTCCAGGGAAAAAATCTTTCATGTCTTACAAACACATCCCATGTCTTTGCAATTCTATGTCCTATGATAAAGGGCCGTGAAAAAAAGTGTTATGTCTCTGGACTTCTGTTCACTTTATTTCCTCTATGTGGAGTGTCAATTGCCTCAGTTGTTCCCTACATCTTTCCTCTCAAGCCCTGGCTAAAAGGACTTCTGAAAGATCCCCCAAGCTGGAAGGAAAAAAACATCTTTCTCTCCTGAAGTTTCATTTATTTAGATTTCTTTCATAATACTACTTTACTTCTCACTATATTATAGTTTGCTGTGTATGCTTTATCTTTCTTCATGGCTACTAACTGGCTCAGGGGAAGGCCTATGTCCGGTTTATTTTTATCTTCAAAGCATCAAGCAAAATATTCTGTATGTGCTAGATGCTCACTACTCCATATTAAATAAATGTTTTTGAATAATGAATGTTTTCTATGAACACCACAAATCAAATAGATTTTCTGAGGGTATTGGGATTAATCTGAATATTTGTCACTCTTGCTATAAAAATTAATGGCCAAACTAGAAAATATTTCACTGCATTCGTCTTTCAGAGGCAGACTTACAAAAATCAAGGTAAAGGAATAAAAATAGCAGCATAATGCTATTTGTTTTCTATTTTGCTCTATTAGCTTCATCCTTTTTTATTTTTTTAAGCAGGATATTGTATTGCCATTTTAATTTCAATAAGTATAGCCAGGCTAATTATTACTAATAAAGTGTATCACCATCTATAGAGTTTTGAGTACTAGATAGTATTAGGTTATATGGTTACAAATTTGAGACATACAGTTGTTTATTCTTTAAAGAATATACCCAAAATATCTCCTGTATTTTGAAATATGTGTTTGGAAACATTATGCCATTTTAAGGAAATGCTTTTTTAACTTATTTTAACTACTTTTTTAGTGCTGTTATCTGAAAAGGATGGTTTTTGCTCATTAGAGTAGCTTTGATACTAAAAGAACAAACAGTACTAAATGGACCTATACAGATAAAGAGTGTGGTAAGTATGTCTACAAAAGCTCAGCATATGTCATTGGGCAAAGAAGGCTGTACATTTTTTCAACAACTATTCTTTTAAACTTCACTATGAAAGTTACTACAACAGACACTAGGAAAATAAACTTTAGCAACAGAATTGTGATGTAGCATCTACAATTTGACATGATTCCAATGAGTGAGAAAATCTAAAAGACTCATGCTTCTAAATTTCCTGGACTCTGTTTCATCCATCTATTCCTTTGACTGACTTTAATCTGTATCCTTTTAGTGCAATAAACTGAAACTCTGAGCTTTACAGTTATTGAGTTCTTTGAGTTGAAACAAATTATGGAATATGAGATTGGTTTTACAGATTCCTAGACTTATAATTGGTATCAGAGTAATTACGGGTCTTGTGGACAGCTCCCTGATTTATATCCCTCTCCAAAATAAACTGACTTCAACATGAGTTATCAGCTAAAATTGATGGTAAGAATCAGAAGGGAACGTCATAGTTTTGTTTCCACATTCAATGAAGGCACAATAAACTTATATTCTTTTCATTTTTCCACTTTAGCTTCAAGTCTTCAGCTTCATCCTAAACCTGACTTTCCTTTGTGGCTGTGAAGTGTCTGAAAACTTCACAGTACAATTCCACAATATTTTCCACCGTGGATTTCCAAACAGAAATAAAAATATGACTGTATCTATTTTGGTCACATACTTTTCTTGGGAGAATCACTATGGCTAGGGTAATGCCAAGTCCTAACTTGTTTTGGCCAACTAGATCTGTGGCTAAAAGTAACTGTAAGTTCAAGCTATGGAAACTCTAGGACTGCCACACAATGGGTGAGTGGTAGGATGAATACAGGAGATGTCACCACAGTGTCCACTATAGAATCCCAGTGTTCATCAAAATTTCCTTTTTACATATACAGGTCATCAGTATTTATTTGAGTAAATTACCACTTCCAGATCCAAGCTCTGTATCATCCTCAGGATACAATTAAGAACTAATTATGAATGATTATAAATTCATTAAGGATGATTTGTAGTTTTAAGAAAATTGGCCAAAATACTGAAAACAAGAGGAATTCCGTATGAACATAGAAGTCCCAGAAACCATACAAATGTAATGAGAAGGAAAAAACAAGCCATCTACAAACATCATTTTTGGAAGAATTCTGGAAGTTAATAAAATCTCAGATTTGTATAAGAGATAGAAAACTTGAGATCAGGCAAAAGTTACAAAAAAGAAAATGAGAAGAGAGCCAGGAAAAGTAGTCAAAGACTTTAAAAGCAGCATCATGTTTAAGAAAGTAGTAGCAAAATATAATTCATGAAGATGAAAGGTTTACCTTAAAATGCAGAAGCCATATCCTTTAAAAAGCAGAAAATTTAAATGTTGATACACTGTTTCAGAGCACATACAAGAAAAAACTTTTAAATTATTTTTATGACACAAGTTTAGTATTGATCTTAAACCTTAAAAAGGTCAAATTATAAAAATGCAAATCACTGTAATTCACAAATGTTATCAGAAAAATCCTAACATATTAGCAAGCAGCTCCATGTTTAATGTAGATGTAGTAAAGCCATTCACACTGAAATCTGATTGGTCAAATGCTGAGTATCAACATTTTTTTAGATTTCCTATAGCCATTAGTTTACACAGTTAGGAAAGAGATACAAATTAGTGATACAAAAATTAACAAGAAAGAGAAAATTAGATGATAAAAGATTTAAACCTGGAAAACCCAATGTTAATTGAAAAAGTATTACAAACAGTGAGAATTTCAGTAATATCTTTAGGTACCAAATTAATGGTTTCATAAGACTATTATGAAATAGTTTCAGAACTCACAAAATTCTGCAGAGACAGAAATTTTGTGTGTGTATACATATGTAAACACACAAACACACAAATAAAACTGTGAATCAGAAATTATAACAAAAGCTAGGACTATAAAAGCAAAGAAAACATATCTACAGATAAAATTAATAAGAAATGTGGTTTTATAGTAATTGCTTTATTCATCTGTGTGTGTATATATATATACATATATATATATACACACACACATAGATACATGCACACATATATACACACAAAGAGATAAATATATATATATATTTATTTGTTTCTTATGAAACTATTAACTTGGTACCTAAAGTTTACTGAAATTCTGTTTGTAATATTTTTTCAACTGATATTGGGTTCTCCATGTTAAAACTTTATTATTACAAAGTGATTCAACTACAAGTATAAAGGTATATTTCATAGGCAATTTGTGGATCAGTGATAGACTTCTTCAAAATATGATGGTTAGGATCTTGAAAAATCACCAACAGAGAAGAACTGACAGTAGACGTATTTAACATTTTATGGAGAAAAGAGAGCTTGAGAACTGTGTAATGAACAAATCCATAAAAATATTATCACATATTTTACACTAAAACAATAAAGACAGCTTGTTAATTACAATGCTATTGAATGCCACCTTTATACACCTTAAATTATTAATGTAATTAATTCTCATTTATCATGTACCATCCTTCAATTGCTAGAAAGTTTGGTTAATCTCTTCTCTTTAAATCCTAAGAGGTTCCTAAACATTCATTTTCTGAATATTCAGAAAATGTGTGTAATAAGACACTGCCCCAACACTCCTGTCCTGTGGCCGGAATTTAAATCTCGATCTAATTGTTCATGGCCTTTTTGCTTTTATGACTCAGGGATACTAGAATCTGTCTCTTAGACCCTATTGTAATCCAGAAAACAAAGTAATCTGAATGACTGAGATGAAACAAAATACAAAACCAGAAACAATAACAATTTGTAGTGATCTTAAATTAACGTGTTTTGCACAACCAACAGATTTTTCTCATGTTTACCTTATGATAGTATCACCATGTGTCTGTACTACACACCTTCTGACCATCTAACAATGTGTTTCATTTCCCTCCTCTCCTAATAGATGTGAGACTACAGTACAGAGGCCCTGGATATTTTTTCTCCAGTGCTTTTATTTCTCTAAAGGCACAAGCTTTGTATGTGTTTCACCTTTTATAATTACACCTACATTTTAAATTTGGCCCAATATGAATGACTCACAAGTCATAGAAGGAAATCGGGAATAAAAATTCTCCCAGGTGCCATGAAAGATTGCAGAATTAGGCTCTCTCTATATATTTATATACTCAATATATCTATATCCTATATATGTTTTGTGTACATACTAATTTTTTCCTAAGCATAATTCTCAGTGCAGGAGTATTATGAAAGCTCCATGGTTTCCTGAAGGGCATTTCAATATATTTACTTAGTAAAATTCAGTTAGTAATAATTCCAAAGTTGGAATTTAGGGTTGAAAAGAGAAAAGGAAGTTAAAGGTGATAAGAAGAGTGGTACTTATTGTTATCCAAGAATACATTGGAATGGAGCTAATAATGCCCATTGCGTAAAAGAGCATTTTGCATTTGCAAGTTCTTTTAGCCTAAAGCTGGTAGACATTTTGAAAAAGTCCAGAGTAAAGAATAAGAATGTTAGAATGATAATTCTGTAAATATCAGAGACCAGTGCAACTCTCCTCACCAAGAAGAAATATTTAAGTCAACTTATCCTGTAAATTACATCATGTAAGGTACAGCAAGTTTTACTGGGAATGTTTGTAGTGACTGAGGAGGAACATTTACCAGATAACCATGTGAGAGGCATGGTTTGACCAACTTTATAATTGAAATCATAAGTGAGAATTCAAGCTCCTGGTTAAAAATCAATATATATTATCTTTCATCAATTATAGGAATTTTTAGCAAATTTTTGCCTTCCCTTTTTTTCTATTATTCTAAAATCCCAATTATATTTAGTTGAAGCTTCTTAGCTTATCCAGTATATATCTTAAGTCTACTTTCATATTTTAAAAATCTCTCTCTTCCCATGATACATTTTGTATGTTTCTCAGTTCCATCTCTCAAATCATCTCATCATTTTAAAATGATTCCTGAGAAGACACTTTTCTATCTTAGGGATTTTAATTTTTCTACAATGATCTCCTTTATATCTAACACTTCTATTAATTTTTTATATTCACCTGAGCTGATTTATTATTTTGTTTTCTAATAAAAGCCATTTTCACTTTAATTACCTCACGTAGGCTTATATTAAAGCCTTTGTCAGATATTTCCATAAGATTAACTTCATCTAGAGAATTGCCTGAATCCAGGAGGCGGAGGTTGCGGTGAGCCGAGATTGCGCCATTGCACTCCAGCCTGGGTAACAAGCGGGAAACTCCGTCTCAAAAAAAAAAAAAAAAAAAAAAAAAAAAAAAAAAAAAAAAAAAACAAACACAAAACACAAAAAAATTATGTGTGATGCTTTAGGTCTAACCATAAGCAATCACAAAAGTTTTACAGAGCAGGCGTTGGGGAGATAACTGCCCGCCTTGCATCAGGTTTGGTGCACAGACAACGTATTGCAGATTCTGAAGGAAATTGCAGTCACGTACTCAGGCCCACCTTGCTGGTCTTGTTCTTTACAAATTAGCCTTGTCAGCCCAGGTGCCTCCCTTTCTAGGCCTCTTTGAGGCCTTGGGCAGAGCTCCTCTTCCGGTGCCTTATAAAAGTAAGGAACAAGGGAGAAGCTTTGAAGACACTTTTCTCCAGTCTGACTCAGCGCCCTGTACGTTCCCACTCCTAGCCCTTCCCCTTCACCCTCCTCTCCATCTCACTGTCCATAAATGGCCTGGGCCTTTTGTTGAGGACTCCCTTAACAGAGGGTTGACCGCTGTGCCTGTGCTTATCTAGCTGCCCCTGGACTGTGCACCATTCCATGAGGGAAAAAAAGAACAGCAAGGAATTGACATTTTCTTCTCTTTTGTACTCTTTTGCACTTTTTCACAGTAAATGATTAAAGGCTAAATCTTCCCTTTTGGCTTGTGGCTTGTGGCTTTAATTGGCTACTCTGCCACCTGCTAACCCAGCTCTTTCTCTTCCTGCTCACCTGAGCTCCTGCCAATATGTGGTCATAAGATTCCACGATATTAATCAATAATCTTGTTCTTTTTCAAGACAAAAGACAGTTAACTGTATAAAATTTTGTCTAATTCCTCATAGAAAATATAATAAATATTGAGAAAAAAATTAAAATAAAATATTATTTGGGTCACTTGAGCACCAGCAAGAGGTCATTCATCAATTTCTCATCCTAAGTAACCCACGGAGTCTTTGTAATGATGTCATTTCATTCTACTTCCCAGAGTTTACAAGCAAGAAGTTAACTTTAGCATCTTAACTTTAGGATTCTTAAACAAGTAGAATATTACTTCAAACTTTGAGACTCTTGGTTACTCCTCAGAATGATTGTGTTAGGTTGTTTGTATGTTGCTATAAAACCTGAAAACCTGGTACTTTACAAAGAAAAGAGGTTTAATTGGCTCACAGTTCTGTGGGGTGTACAAGAGGTGTGGTACCAGCAACTGTTTCTGGTAAGGCCTCAGGAAGCTCACAGTCATGGCGGTCAGAAGGGGAAGCAGGTGCATCACATAGCAAGCAGAAACAAGAGAAAGGTGGGGAGGTGCTACACTCTTTTAAACTGCTAGGTTTTCTGTGAACTCACAGCAAGAACGAACTCACTATAACAAGAATGGCACCAACCATGAGCAATCCACCCCCACAATTTAAACACCTCTCACCAGCTCTACCTCCAACATTGGGAATTACATTTCAACATGATATTGAGGGGGACAAACACTGAGACTTTATCAACTGTATAACAAATACCAAGGCAATGTACTGCCTGGGAAGGGTACAGGCTCTGGATCTAATGTTCCGAATCTTCTGTTTGCTACTCACATAACTCAGGACCAGTCATCACCACTAACTCTTCTACAACAAAAGACTGTTAGGAAGATTAAATGGGGCTGTTATATAAACTGCTAGATGTTCTCACCCAAATTTCTTCTAATCATAAAGCTATGCATAAACAATAACATGTTTAGTGGATATTAGCAATAGTACATTGATTAATCTAGGCCACAGTGGCATAATACCTACACTGAAAATACTGACATTGATCAAAATACTTTTCGAACAAACTACTTTGAAAATGTCTTCATAATTTATATATATTCCTAAGAAAGTTATTTTTATTAATTTACAATCACATCTTATTTCTCAATACTTAATTTGCAAAACTCAACTTTATTACCTGATTTATTTATAGAAATTTATTTCAGATTACTTATTACTGAGTTCAAAGTTAAATTTGCCATTTAAGCCACTATTTAGGAGCTTATAATAGCTTTATTAAAGGGAGTTTTTCTCTGGTGTACAGCAAATTATTTACCTAGAATGATATAGAAATTCCGGCTCTGCCAACTCATAACTTTGTACCTTAAACAAGCTACTTGACATCTGATATTTGTCTGCTCATCTGAAAATGGGAATAAATGTGTAAATGCCATAGAGTGATATTAAATAAGATGGTAGGTATAAAAAACATAGAAGAGAACTTGTTCATAGTAAACACCAAGTAATTGAATTGTAGCAATTTTTACAACTTTTGATTATTCATGACCTCTCTCTGACCTTGGACTTCCTTCAAATTACGATATGTTTAAGCAATATATTTTGCAAATAATCATGGAAAGAATGATATTTAATCCTTTCACGGAGCAAACATTACCAGGGCAGCTGTTTTAAACCATTTGTTATATAAATCTTCATGAAGAAAATAATATAAATCTAAGACTATAATTGTATTATTTAATCGAAGTTGAACTATTAATACATTACTTAAAAGAGTATTAGATTGGGAAAAAATCTTTGCAGTTTACCCAACTAACAAAGGGCTGATATCCAGAATTTACAAAGAACTCAAACAGATTTACAGGAAAAAAACAAACAAGCCCATTCAAAAACGGGCAAAGGATATGAACAGACACTTTACAAAAGAAGACATACATGAGGCCAACAAACACATGAAAAAATGCTCATTATCACTGGTCATTAGAGAGATGCAAATCAAAACCACATTGAGATGCCATCGTACGCTGGTTAGAATGGCAATCATTAAAAAATCTGGAGACAACAGATGCTGGAAAGGATGTGGAGAAATAGGAACACTCATACACTGTTGGTGGGAGTGTAAATTAGTTCAACCATTGTGGAAGACAGTGTGGCGATTCCTCAAGGACCTAGAAATAGAAATTCCATTTGACCCAGCAATCCCATTACTGGGTATATATCCAAAGGACTATAAATCGTTCTACTATAAGGACACATGCACGTGAATGTTCATTGCAGCACTGTTTACAATAGCAAAGACCTGGAACCAACCCAAATGCCCATCGATGATAGACTGGACTGGGAAAATGTGGCACATATACACCATGGAATATTATGCAGCAATAAAAATGATGAGTTTATGTCCTTGGTAAGGACATGGATGAATCTGGAGAACATCATTCTCAGCAAACTGACACAAGAACAGAAAAGTAAATACCACATATTCTCACTCATAGGCGGGTGAGAAAAATGAGAACACATGTACACAGGGAAGGGGGTACTACACACTGGGGTCTATTGGGGGGAATAGGGGAGGGACAGCGGCGGGGGGGAGCTGGGGAGAGATAGCCTGGGGAGAAATGCCAAATGTGGGCTAAGGGTAGGAAGGCAGCAAAACACACTGCCTTGTGTGTACCTATGCAACTATCTTGCACGTTCTGCACATGTATCCCAAAACCTAAAATGCAATAAAAATTAAAAAAAAAAAGATAGCCACGAAAAAAAAGTATTAATATGTATGTATGTAAATATGCACTAATATTCACAGAAGGAAAATTTCATTAAAACATACATTAATTAAAAGTCTCTTTACTTGCTTATTGTTAGATTTAATTGCTTGCTTTTAAATGTTTGAAAATTCAGTGTCCGGTTGAAAATGAAAAACATTTATTCTTCAAACTAACTTGCTGATACACTTCACAATTAAAGAATGTACATAATCTTAATTATTGATTTTGTTCATTGTTACTTTTGTAGTAGTTATACATCATCTAATCTCTACAACTGCTTATTTTACTATAGAATAACAGCAGCTGCAATATTTTCAAATCAGTTTTTAATACAGTGCATGGATGAGGAACCACTAGCCATGTAAGAAAAATAGAGCAGAATTTTATGAAGGAAAAGCAGCTAAATCCAACAAATACAGAGGTGGCAGGACAATTATTTGTTTATTCATTGTGATGGTCAGTTTGCTGCATCAAATTGACTGGGTCACAGAGTTCCTAGCATTTGGTCAAACATCATTCTGGGTGCTTCGGTGTTTTAGACAAGAAAATCTGTTACCATAAATCACTTGTTAGCTTATGTGGTTTTAAAACAATCACACTTAAATTTAGAAAGTACAATGGTGGATTGAACTAAACTAGTTATTTAGCTTAAATTAGAAATATCATGAAGAACATAATAAAAGAGACTACTGAGCCATTGGGTATGCAAACATTCAGATTATAAGAACTTGCCTTTAAATATCCAGAGTGCATTGTACTGTCCTTATTTTGTAAATATTTGGTATTTATTTTTAACACCTTGTCAATAAGCACTTCTCAATTCTATTGTGTGATAGAATGTTACTAAAATATAAAGAAGTAGATGATACAAATGGAGGATGAAAAGTAAAGTTAGAGAAGAATTATCAAGGGTGTTTTTAATTGAACATTGACTGATGTTTGTATGTCATATAATATGATTCTTGCATATGGAAGAAATTTAAGCTAGTTATGAAGAATGCAACAGGTCTAGAGGTGAATCCAGGTTTGGACAGTCATTGGATGCTTGGCCTTGGCTCAGAAATGCAGACATTTTAAACTTCAGTTTGCTTATCTGTACTATGAGGATATTGATGATATATGTCTCATAAGAGTATTATGAGGACTCAATGGGATCAAGGATGTACAGCATGTTATACTGCCTGAAGCTAGGTTAAGGCTGAAAAACACTATTATTAAAAATGAAGCAGAAGTGGGAGTTGAACAATGAGAACACATGGACACAGAAAGGGGAATATCACACACCTGTACCTGTGGGGGTTGAGGGGTTAGGGGAGGCAGAGCATTAGGAGAAATATCTAGTATAGATAGTAGATTGATGGCTGCAGCAAACCACCATGGTACATGCATACCTATGTATCAACCTGCATGTTCTGCACATGTATCTCAGTACTTCAAATATAATAATAGTAATAATAATAATAATATTAAAAACAGTGGCCTTGAAAAACAGAGAAGAAAAAGAAGACAACTTATAAACAATTTGTCCTCCTTTAACATGGTCTAAATCTCTACTATCATTTATGTGTTTGACTTTCAGTATTGTATATACCCATCTATCACTGATGTTAGACCTCGATTCTTCAAGGAAATAACATTTTTGATTCTTCAGTGCCTAGCACAGTGCTAGAACAAGTAAATAACAATAGAAAGCACATACACATCATTTATTTTTGAGGGCTCCGAAATAGGAAACAAAATCTATTCACTGAAATATTAGACATTTCCTACGCAGTCAAAATCACCATGGAATATTTTTATGTGTAACAATGAAGGGTATCTTAAAGATACTAAACAGCCAAAGAGCAAGGCTTTACAGAAATGGGACATTAAGGTTAAAGTACCTCTGAACCTGTAACATTTTAAGGAGTTGCTATCAACATCAGGGCACCCTGAGTTATTCAAAGCTCTTAAAGATTGGGTAACACTAATAAAAATTTCATCCTAAGGTAAGGAGAATCTTTTTTCCTCACCATTTTTTTCTTTTTTCAGGCAGGTGAAAATATGTGAAGGCATCCTTTCTTCTCACCTTTTCCTTATCAAGTTGATTCTACACTGTGCCATCTTGAGTTGTCTGAGCTCAAGTTCTAAATTCGCTGAGAAATTTTTGCTCAGATTGAGTCTCTGAAATGCATGACATAAGCAATTTTCATGGTAAGAAAATCGCTATCAAATACAGCCTTCTTTCACTTCTCAGGCACAGCAGCTGCTGACATTAATACCAGCTAGTCATTTGTTTATCAAGGGTAAAATAGATTTCATATTGAATGGTTTGACTCGGGACTATGGTATTCTAATTGAGATTGCTAAAAAGAACTATAGAATTAAACCCTAAGTAAAAATAAGCAGATATTCAATGGCATACACTCAACCATATTCTGCTCCAATTCACAAGTAATTCCACACTACAGACAATGATTCAAGTTCATTTTCAAGAAGACTATACAGAAGGGCAAAAATAGAGTTTAGATGATAAAAAATCGCATTTTACTGCTGTAATTTTCTTTCTTACTTTAGAATCATTCATTTAGCAGCCATTAGCCTGTATCTCAAATATCACTACTTTTTCTAAAGACAGTTGAGTTTCTTCAAATGCATTCCTCCAAAAACAATAACTAAAACTGATGGTAACAGACATGCAACACAACACTCTCTAGCGCTGACTCTGAAGGGTTCCTTCTACAGTTGCTGTTGTGTTTCTCATTGTCAGATGATATCCAAGGTCATAAGCACACAGTACAATGCTATTTGGTTCAGGGGACAGGAGAGGGCAACAAGCCACTATTTTTTACTCAACCTCATTATTTTGTCAGATATCAAAATATCTGAATATTGAATAGGCAGAATATCGTGTTCCCTGCTAAAAGATATTCTTGTTTACATTTTCAATTACAAAATATACATTTTTAAGAGACAATAAAAAAACAAACCCAGCCTCCAACATGGGAACATATACCTTAATTGAAACTACAAAAATGCTGTCACTGTTCTTAAGTGGCCCAGCCACAAGGCTCTGCCTAACCCTTTGAATCTTCCAAATTTCCCGTAAAATTCCTGAGAGGCTGAGTCTTTCAGTCAAGTCTAATTTAACTATGAATATATAGAGACAGCTGAAGACTGCCTACTCAGGTAAAGTGGAGACCTGAGGCAATTATCAGAGTAATTCAAGCAGAAAAATTTTCTACTGAGGAAGAGATTTGTTTGCTTGAACTATTCATATTGGCCATCTATAATAATTAAATTCATTAACTGGCTCCGTCACTTCACTTTGCCTATGAAGAACAGCCTTGTTGCTATTAAAAATATATACACAAGGCATCTCAAATATTTGTGTTTACAAAATACTCTATTGATTACTTGTAAAACAAGTTCACAGGTTTAATTACCTACAGTTCCTAGAGAATTAGATGAAGGAGTCACTGGAGGGGGTTGAGAAGATGTTGTAATGAAAGATAAACTATCCATGAGCTATTTTTGGTTCTCTAAGATCTATATTTATATCAATGTTGACCCCACTACAAATGAGTCACACACACACACACATACACATACACACACCATTATATTATGTTTTAGCCACCAAAAATCCAGGTTAAAATTTTAATTGAATAATAATAATGATAAAACATAGGCAAACAGTCCTTTATCCTTTTTTTTGAGTCGGAGTCTCACTCTGCCATTAGGCTGAAGTGCACTGGCGAGATCTCGGCTCACTGCAACCTCTGCCTCCCAGGTTCAAGCCATTCTCCTGCCTCAGCCTCCTGAGTAACTGGGACTGCTACAGACACCTGCCACCAGGCCTGGCTAATTTTTGTATTTTTTAGTAGAGACCGGGTTTCACCACGTTGGCCAAGATGGTCTCCATCTCCTGACCTCGTGATCCTCCCACCTCGGCCTCTCAAAGTCCTGGGATTACAGGTGTGAGCCACCACGCCTGGCCAGTCCTTTATTTTTTAAGGCAGCAGACAGGCTCCTTCAAGTATGCATGAGTTTAAAGACAAAAGTAAATATAAACTCTTTTTAAAAGAATAAAAATAAACCTTATTTATATCTCCTCGTTTCTAAACACGCAGTTCTGGTTCTGGCCCTCGCTGTTCTTCATCTGTCACCACCCCCTCAATGCTTCACCGTTACTGAAGCACTTCCAAGGACTCATCACATTTAATTCTCCAGCTTTTCCATAACACCCACACCACTGGTGTCATGTTTGCTTACTTGAATAACAGATTTTGGCCAGGATATAGGTTTTGATGTACCTTGATTGAAAAGAAGTCAGGAAGGGTTTCTATCTGAAAACATGTTTGGAAACTCTGGGGAGAAACTAATTAAAAAGAAGAGGAATCTTGATGAAATGTCAAATTTGAGAAGAATTTTTTTTTTATCAAGAGCACACTGATTTGACTAGACACAGCACAAGAGGTAGAAGCACACAGAAGAAAGAAAATTACAGTTAGAGGACATAGATGTCTGAAGCCAGCTATGATTCTGCATGAAGAAAACTACTCTATAAATATCATGGATGCAATTGCAAAACAGAATTTTTCTGAGCCCACTGCCATTCAAGCTCAAGGGTAGCCAGTTGCTCCAAGTGGACGGGATATGATTAGAGTAGCTCAGCCTGCATCTGAGAGAACATCTTACTTACTGTCTGCCATCACCCACATCAATCGCCAGCCTTCTTAGAGAGGGAGGATGCTGATGATTGATGTGGGTGATGGCAGACAGTAAGTAAGATGCTGGTGCCAACTCAGAAACTGGTCAACAGGTAAAGCAAGAAGCTGCTGAATACTATAAAGCATATTGCTTGCCATCTACTTGCATCTATAGCAGTGCTTTCAAGAGACCACAAATGTTATTTGGAGGGTAATATGGAAACATGTATTGCAACACCTGGGAGACTGATTTAGCATGTGAGAAGATCAATCTGAGAAAAACACCTTACTTTGTCCCTGATGAAGCATATGGAATCCTTGATAAGGGATTTTAATGGGCATAATATTATGTATCATGTAAGACATTGGTGGGCACACCCTAAAGTGTAACTTGGCTAAAATACCTAAGCTTGCTGAAGATTTCCTGAAAAACTATATTCAATATACCATATAAATAATTAGTACACTACAACTAATGAAAACATAATATTCTTGAGATTGTGTATGCATATAATGACAAGAAAGGCTGAAAAACCTATTTGTCTAACAAAAAAGATCTGAGGTGAGGAAATAAGACCATTTTATATTGGAACCAAACAAAGATGTGATGAACTTATCTGCAAAATGAGAAGAGACAGGTGACCTGTCGTGAGTATCCATGGTGACAAGAGTCATCAGGAATATGCCTGAGTTCAAAATTAATTCTAACATGGGAAAGTTCCTGTTCAGATTGCTACAGATACAGATTTCAGAGGGCTGATAATGAAAATGCAAAATTTGTCATGATTATTACCACCTAACTCCTCAATGCATTATATTCATCTAATTGGAAGAATTACTCACAGTTCTAAAATATAGCCACAGCATACACTTTATTTACTTCGAATAACACAAAGCAAGTGAATGATCTTATCTGTGTTTCCTGAGGCCAATCTAGCAATGAATCTCAACTTGCTGCAGTTGGTCAAAGAGAGAGGTTCAGGTCATTCCAGACGTAGATGAGGCATGAAGAATGACCATTTGTACCACTATTCACACTAAAACAGGTTATTGTAAGTCTTAAGAGAGATTTGGGGGCAAAAACTCAGAATGGTTATATGATGTTGCAAATTACATAATGAGTACTTTAAAAGTCACTTTGTATCTATTGATATAGAGACCAGTTTTAGGACTTACCAGAATGGTTCTGTTAGCATTTAACAATAGGAATTAAGGTTTTTATATATGCACATGGTTTGAACCAACAGGCATATACCATCCTGCTAACTGTGGCTCCAACTGTGATTGGTATCTCCTGCCCATAAGATATTCTCAATAAAGTGTTAGTATTATACTATATGTGGGTATCTGTTTTTAATAATTATTCTTTACATTTGGGTTTATCACACAAAATAGTTACTTAGAAACCATAATAAAAGCAAAATAATGCCATGTAGCAGTATTATACTTTGCTTTTTTTGCTATAGTTTGATATTTCTCAAAATTTCAAAAGTAATTTTTAATCTTTGTTTTTGTTTGTACTAGAAAATACAGTAGTGTTTTTACAAAAGTATATATACAGTATTTTGAAGTACAACTTAATGGAATGCCTACTCTTCCATCGAAAAATAATCAAAAGACCAAATTAGATGGGATTGTTACTTCATTTTACAAAATGATGTCATGTAAAACTTAAATTATCTTCATTTTTAAACATAAAAATTAAAGGGATTCAAAAATGATCAAATCCAATAAGAAGTGAATTAAAATGAAAATGCAGTAATAAAACTGGTGGTAATATAGAATCGAGTTCAATTTAAACAAGAAACTATGAGTTGGAATTCACTTTTATAAATCAAAATGTAATAATTTAAATCCTGGTTAATATAAATAGAAAAATAAATACTAGACATTAGGGTTTGGGACTCAAAGGAAGATGTAGTAAGTGTGCTATTTTTAATACCTTACAAGGCGGGGATTTAATGAATGCTTTCAAATTGGAACACATGGCAAAAACAGCATAATGGATCTAGGATCTCTATTTTTTTCCAGAATTTCTAAATTTTCATAACATAATAGGGATTTTTGAAAACCAATGTATTTTACAATGAAGCAAAAAATAAAACTCTTTTTTAAATATAATATGGAAATACTAATTTTATTAAAATGTCTGTATATTCTCTATTTTTCACCTCCGTATATGCAAGGAAAGATTATTAAAATAATATTAATAATAGTTTTAGGGAAGTTGGGATTCATTTAACTTTTAGAAATTTTGGTCTTTATATTCCTTTATGTTGATTGAAATTTTTATGGTGAGAATCTATCAGAAGGTATTGGGAATATTGGTTTCCATAAGGAGAGGAACTGTGTTATTAGGGGACATGAATACGAGGGAATTTTTCACAGTTTTCTTGTTAGAAACTTTAGAATTTTGAATCTTCTGAATGTCTTTCAATTGAAAAAATCAAATTAAGTTAAAATCATATTTGCGATTTTGTGGAATTTACACAAAAAAACATATCAAAAAGAGTTTTTTTAATATTTAAAGCCAGTTGAAATGTAGGGCCCAGTTCTACTTTAAAGATTCTATGCTTGCACTGATATGTGGATCTAGCAACACAAAATCCTTGACAAAACTAACTTAAAAATAAATTCTTGTAACTTACAAAAGGGCAGAAAGACTGTCTTTACATGAATAAAACTATATAGCTATTGATCTCCATTTAGTTTGAAGATAATGCTCTGACTTTCCCTTAATTTGGCAGGCAAAGCAATGTTCAATTCAAAATAAGATGTTTTTGCAATCTGAAGATGCTATAAACTGTTTAGACTTGTACAAAAGTCTTATTCTTACAAGAGAAGATGTAAATTACTCTGCCTGTTAAAAAGATACTCTATAGGTAAGATAAAGATGACAGAAGTAAGTCAGCTGAACATAGAGCAGACAATTAAAGAGGGAAATACATATTAAAAGGGAAATAACCTTGTAAGATCAGATTTAGGCTGAATGTAAAAGATTACGTCTATTCTTACAAAACTCATTAATATTCTTCATAAAATAACTATGGTTTGGCCAATATAACATGTAATTGATGACATCTACGATGATAAATCTTCAGTTTGAACCTGATAATTTTATGAAAGCAATCTATAAACAAAAAAGCTTACATTCCTCAGAACAGACTTATAAATACACAAAATCATTGTTATACATTTTCCTACATTGTGCTATATTTACAAGATTATCAGATTCATAAAACCTGAGAGTACTAATAATGCCAATACAGTCTAAACTGAAAATATTTTTTATTTAGAAATCTTTCTTGCACCTTAAGGATAAAACGTGACAGATTTATAAATCAGTATTATGTCCCTTGCCATTTTGATTTGAGTTTATAAGTACTACTCTTTTAGTTTTAGTTCAAACTTCCAATTTATGACTCCTAACTGGCTCTTTCTTCTATTGCTAGATCAGTTTTATGAAGTTCAGATTTTGTAATGAGTTATGCAATTTACTTTCCCTGTCTTTTTCTAAAGCTAAAATAACAAAACCAAACCAAACAAAACAAATATCCTATTCCCTTTGCCCAGCTGCCAAGTATAAGCAGTCTTGATCAGGCATTTTCACATAACGGCATTAACAGCTGAGTTTTCTCCATAGCATCCACAGGATAAGAGGATCAACTTCCCTTTATTAGAAAGATAGCTCTGTAGAAAAAATAGCAAAGTAGAGGCAGAATCGGTATTTATGCTCTCTACTCATCATCTGGCACTTACGATTTCGTCATAAACCAATGTTCCCAGATGGGGTTAAGATGGAAATGTGTTTCTGGTAGTTTCAACCAAGCACCATTAAAAAGCCAGCACAATTTCTAAAAATGATTAACTCTTGACTCCAGTTCAAGTTCTAATTCAGCAACATTTCCCTCCCTCAGCAACTCCTGCTCCGCTAGGCTTCAGTAATTAAAGTTATGTTTAAATCCTAAAATAGCAGTGTTCCAAAGGTGAAAAAAATGATCTTTTGGGTAACACTTTAATAAAAATAAATCATGGATTAGAAACTTAGCACTGTTCGATATTGCCTTAGAAATTAATACAACATAATTTTATTAGAACACATTTTTGCATTACACCACTTTTAGAACATAGTAATGAATTAGAATATCTTAAACTCATTATACAATCACTGATGTTTTTAACTATTCATTCTGGAAAATATAAGAAAATACTTTTTTAAAAATAGTAACATTATTCCCAGTATGGGTGAGAATTTAAATTAGTTAAAATTTTGGTTCTCTCTAAATATTTTTAAAATAGTAATTTAGTTTACATAATGTGACTTTTTCAACAAGAGAGTCTCTTTTTTCCTAAGTAATTCCCAGGAATAATGTAAGAAAAAAAGTTCAAGTTATTTTGTTTTCACTTCCTTTGGTAAAATGTTCAAATTCACAAGTCTTAAGTCATGGGTGAAGCTTACAAACTGATTAGTTTATTTAAAACAAAAGTAAAATAATGTATCATTTGAGAGACGTTTTTTCCTTATGGTATGTATTTTATAAGTTCCTGCAAAATGTTAACTCCACTTTTTTGAAATTAAAATAATCTCTGAACTATTTTGTTGGATACATCTGAAATTTGAATACATGAATAATTTTTTACATTATGGGAAGAAAAAAGTTTATGGTTGCTGCAGCAGTGGTATGTATTTGTATAAACAACCCAGTGCATTTCTCTTTAAATTGCTAAAAACTGCTCTCCTCCCTCTTAATGATAGTTTCAGATATCTTAAGATTTGTCATTAAAGTAATGCTAACAGGTGATATCTAATGTTACATGTTGAGAAAATGAAGGGAATTTCACTTACATATTTGGATTCCATTATGAATGAATCTTTAGCTGTTTCAGCTTGGTTTCTTGTTTGCCCCAAACCGTTAATCACTAAAAATCGTAAGTGAGCCTGTTCTCTGATTATTTCTTTCTCAATTTTCCCAATCATTTCAGAGAAGACTCTACAAAATTGACCGCTTGCTAGAGTAAGTAGCTAAATTCCTTGGAATTAGGAAAAAAAAGAGAACCCCTTGTTGAAAAAGTCACATTATGTACACTAAATTACTATTTTAAAAATATTTAAAGGGAAGACTATGTCACCAAAATTTTAACTACTTTAAAGTCTTACCCATAATGGGAAAAATGTTACTATTTTAAAACTATATTTTCTTACATTTTCCAGAATGAATCATTAAAAATATTAGTGATTGTATAATGAGTTTAAGATATTCTAATTTATTACTATGTTAAAAAGTGTTATAATGCAAAATGTGTTTTAATAAAATTATGTTGTATTAATTTCTAAGGCAATATCAAACAGTGCTAAGCTAATTTAAAACATCTAATTTAAAATGTCTCCCTGTTGTTTAGGGTTGAAAATTTTTATTTTTGTTATTTTGCTTATATATATATATTTTTACAACTTGAGCACTTGTTGCTCAGAACATCAAAATAAGGTAATTTACATATGTATTAGGAACATTCAAAATTGTTCTTTGATTGAATTAAACTTCTACAGGAGAGCTAAACATTTTTCTTTTATGTTGACTTTTTAGAAAATGAGACAAATATCATCTTACTTATAACATTCTTCATGTATAACATACTTTAAAATAATAGAGCTTATTAAAAAGCAGAATCTGCCAAAATGTTGGATAATTTTGTGTGGTAATATTGAAATGTCATGGGTCAAAAACAAGCAGATGATCCTGCGTTATTTCATTTAAACAGAACTTACATATCATCAGAGGACTGATGGGGAAAATATATAAATTTAACATAATTAAATGTGTTATAATTTTGATTAAAATACAAAAATGATGTTAAAGTTAATTTAATTAAGTTTAATGATTCTTAAACTTCCTTTTACAAATTTTTATATGGTTAGTCAATGTAGTTCTTATTAATACTTTAAGGTAATTTTTGGTGATTGTCTCAGGGTTAGCTATACACATAGACACTGGAGCCAGATTGCCTGGGTTCAAATCCTAGCTTTGCTACTTTCTGGCTCTATTATCCTGGGCAAGTTACCTTTCAGGTATATGCATTTTCTTCTTTATCTGTAAAATGAGTTGATAATAATAGGTCTCACATCATAAAGTTATTGTGAATAAATTGGTATAAAATGAATAGTGCCTGATACACAGTAAGCTCTATATATGTGTTTGTTATTATTATTACATTTTTATATTACTGATTTTGAAAAGATGATCAAGCATTAAAAAGGGTGTTCTAAATAACAGACAATGTCTAGTCATACAAATGAAGTGCCTATCATTATTTCTAATTTCTATTCATTATTTCCAATAATGAAGTTACCAATCATGAAATCGTATGGTAAGTAAATAGTATAGTATGGAAAAAAGACACTATATATATATTTTTTAATTTTTATTGCATTATAGGTTTTGGGGTACATGTGCAGAACGTGCAAGATAGTTGCATAGGTACACACATGGCAGTGTGTTTTGCTGCCTTCCTCCCCTTCACCCACACTTGGCATTCATCCCCAGGCTATCCCTCCCCAGCCCCCCCCGCTGTCCCTCCCCCATTCCCCCCAATAGACCCCAGTGTGTAGTAGACACCCTCTCTGTGTCCATGTGTTCTCATTTTTCTCACCCACCTATGAGTGAGTATATGCAGTATTTCAAAAAAGACACTATTTAAAGGAATAGTGTTTTTCATTGTCTTTCATTTGGGAAACTATTCACTTATCTCATGTTGCCACTAATTTAAGAAATTTTGGATTTTCCTCCCTTGAAACTGCCTTTAGAGTCATTCCAAAGCCAAATAAGGAAACTGATCTCACTATGCCCAGTGCTGCAAATGGTGTTTTTCAATTTAGTCATTCAACGTATGAGTTGGCTTTAATTTACTAATATTAAACAACTATGAGAATAAAACTTAAATTTACTGAATATTTAATATGGAGGGCATAAGAATTTTGTGGTTATCATCTCATTTGATTAATTTTAACCATTTCAAAATATATATTTTCCTCAACGAATAAACATGCACATCACTGGGAAATTATAAAATGTGATGAAAGATGAAAGCTCTGGAGGTGATTCCAACATGAGATGCTAAAAAGTTTCTGTATTGTCCTACAACGTATGTTGTAATGACCTCTGAGGCTAAACACGTCTCTGGATCTTGTACATTACAGTATTTTGGTTAAAATAGATTGTCACATGACTTCAAACTCAAAAGTCATCAGTATCTTTAACTCCCATGAAAATCATAAGTATTAATCAAAAACTGAAATAACTCTTATTTTGTTTAGGCTACACTTTTTCCTTTTAATTGCTTTAGGAAATTACAATAGCATATGGGACTACGTAGCAATAGAAATGCTTTGGTACTAATGTCTATCAATGACCTGTAATAGAATAATCTGTTCTTTAAAACATTGCTAAACTATCCTAAAATAGAACTTTTAAGCCTCTTTTTCATTGGTTAAATGGAGATAACACCCACTAAAAACAATAAATAGAAAACACATGACACAGTGCCTCGCATATAGCAAGTGCTTAATAAATAATAACTGCTATTAATTAATGTCCATTTTTAAGTCACAAAATTTGCATCTGAAAAACAAATACACAAACATATAAGACTGTTTCCTTACTATATTCAAGTCCTTCTTGGTCTTTAGCTATTCATTATATCATATGGAAAACAGACAATTTGGTAGTTTTGTCAAAGGACAAAATATCTTTATGTACAAATACTACTGATATTTCTATGAAGGCAAAGCTATTGAGGAGAAATCTTAATTTTGCAAGGGGACAGAAATCATGAGAAAGAAATATAAATCATTAAGATTTGGACACAGAAACAAACTGAATGTTGTTCAAGAATGGCTTTAAGTATAGTTTTCTTTCCTCTCATTAACGTTTTCTTGTGCTGTATAATTTTCGTTATTTATTCTGTGGTCATCTACATGAGACCAAACTTATTCATATGTAGGATAGTTGTGGTTGTTAGTCTTATTTTTGTACTTGAAAAACAAAAATATCTGAAAATTCAGTAAAAGTCATCCACAATACTAAAGTTAAATTACAATGCTATTCTTAAGGTTATCATAATAGAGCAAACAATAGCTCATTAAAAAAATCTGTGGCCATGACATAAAACTTATCAAATGCCACAATGGTTCTCTTCCTGATAGGTACAGTGGCCAAACTTAAGAGATATTATGGCATTTTGGTAACTCTAGCAGCAACAAAAATTCATTGTAAAGAACAAAAGTGCTAAAAAGACTAAGGTAATCAGTTTTCTCCATCTCTCTGAATAATTATTGGAATAATAAACTCCAAGAAGAGGTCACATATTGCCTAATGAAATAGTTCCTCTGAAGACGAACCTGCAGTAACTCTTGCCAGTTGAAGGAGAAAGTCGTATTTAACCAATGTAATTACTGCAGCCTATCAGTGCTATGTGATGACGGGCACACACTTTTCACATTGCAAGCTGGACAGTCCCTTATGCAGTGAACGCCCAGTGAATTTTTCAAAGGATAAAGGAACTGTTTTAGTGTAAAACATTTTTGAATAGAAACATCTTTGAATAGGGTAGATTTTAAGGGTACTAAAACCACTAAACACAACAATTCAAACAGACATTCTGAGTGTCCTCTCATGATAAACTCAGAGGTAGAAGGTAAAAGACATCCTTGGGTCTAACTTCATCCTCTTGTTACCAAAACACATGCATGCGCATGCACACGCGCGTGCACACACACACACAGCAAATATCAGAAACTATGAGTATCTCAGGATAGCAGGGAATTTCACGGACAAGTGAAAACCAAGGTGTACATTTTCCAACTTCCAGTTTATTGTTCTTCTGGTTGTAAATCTGATACAATTTATACAAAAGTTGTGATATTTGATCTCTGTAGTCTCTTCTCTCTTGGCCAGCATCAATAAAAATGGTACTTACAGGAACAAGAGCATGATATCACAGCACTAGAATACAACCACACCATAGAGTTTCAGCTATCCTCTCCACCTCCTAATCTTAAACCCAGAAAGACAATAAAAGCTTTCAATAAACAAGGAGCTCTATTGAGATTTTGAACATGTGACAATTTGGATCTTTGCTCATATTTTATCCTCTGAAATATTTGAGCTGAGGTTAATTTTGAGGTTTTAAACATCTGACCCAGATAAATTAGTCAATTTCATACCTTCAGATCCCCACCCCTTCTTTCTTTCTTGACAGCACATATTTAAGTTGCACCTTTTTTTTACATAAAACGGATAATTTGAAAAACTGGAACTTAGGATATTTACCACACCGTGCCATAGTTATTGTCAAAAATGTGTCCTGTACTAAGTATATATGTCTGAAATCTACAGAGGTCTATGCTAAGAAGAAGCAGATTAATTAATTTGTGTTCTATTACTTGAATTAAGTGCTAATATAATTTAAGTTCTTAGTAGTAGTGGTACCTGAACTTTAACTTTCTAAGCCACCTAAAAACAGGATTTTTGTTTTTTTTTTAGTCTAACCGCTCATTTGTATTAAAATGTAATCTAAACTACCAAAGTGCTAAAACATCCAAATACAAACTGAAAGCAATATTTAAGAAATGTGTATTATCCTAATGTAATATTCCAAAGACGATACAGTTATGCTCCAGGGACTGATTCTTCTAACCACAAAGCTAATAAAATGAATATAACAAATTTGAACTTTTTTGGTGTCTCCTGGTGCATAATAATAATATTTTTAATTTAAATTTCAAACCAGAATCTTTTCACGTTAGATGGGTGCCTGGATATGCACAAAATTTGAGAATAGGTACTTTTAAATAAAACATCTATAGTATCCTGCTTAGTGGACCAGTTCTTTTCAAAAACATTGTCTCTGTACTGTGAGTGATAAAATAGAGACAATAAATTCACATGCTATAACATGCAAATATTAGAATGAGTATCTGAGGCAAAGCTTGGTATTCTATAAAGGGTATTTGATTGATGAATCTAGGAGCCTGAGTTCTCATCTCAGCTCTACCCACTTTCTGTAAACTTCATTTTCTTCTCTATAAAAGCAGGGAAGTTATATTAAATGGTCTCCAAGATTTGCTTCAGCTCTGAAATTCTGATGCCCTATTTAATGACATACACCAATAATTTCTGAAACAGAGAAGTACCACAGAAGGTAGCCTTGTATTTTGGAAGAAAAAAATTTGGATTCAGGAGGTCTAGATTCTGTTATTAGGATTTTCATGAGCCAGTATTGTGACTTTGAACAAGTTTCTTAATCTCTCAAAATTTCAGTTTTCTCATCTATAAAACAGGGATAGCATTATCTGTTTCCTTCCAGTGCTCATTCTGGAAAACAAAATTTTGAAAACAGAATAATATGCTAAAACTTTTTTAATGTTAAGATGCTCCCATATTGAACTGGAGAGGTATTAATGTTTATTGTTCTAGGGTTGAATAGTGACACATTTGATTCTAGCATTTAAAATTTTTGAGCCTATGAAAATGATGATAATGCAGAAATAATAGAGATTTATATTTGCAATTCACCTTTCTATACATTTAGAAATTTAAAACACCTAGTCTGTGGTTCTCTCAAGTAAGAACATTTCAAGTGTTGCTCTCTAATTGAATTCATTTTTTTTTAATTTGGAAATTTTTATATTTGAAATCCCTAAAAGTTGGTCTGAAAATATAACCTGAAAAAAAATATTTAAAAAGACACCTATTTTCAGGCTAACTTGAATGTTAAGATGTTAAAAGATAATTGTTTTAAAATACAGCCTTGAAACTGTTTGCTCTATGTCACCTTGCATATACTCTTGATTACACCAATCTCATTTTCTTATTGTAAGTTTCAAATTCCACTGAGCTTACATCATGAACTTTGATGGATGAGCTAGACTGGTGAGTCTGTCTGGGCAGGTGTGAGATAAATTGCTGGGCAGGCTATGATCTTTGGGCAAATTACTCTCCTTGACTACAATATATATCGATGAGATGTGTCAGTGTTCATATACACACTTGTCAGTCGCATTACCCAGGTGATGAAAATACAAGTTAAAGGTTCATCAAAATGAAGAGGGAGAAATTTACTGTGTCATAAGAAATTAGTAAAAGGACCTTCACTGAAGGCTGGAAACATGATAAGTAAAACCTTTGATAGGATTTGATAGCAAAAAAATTAAACCATTTAGTCAAATATAAGTAATGATATTTTTTCCTGTTCATCTAAAATTCATTGTACTTAATACAAGTCAAAGTGAACATGACAATAATTTAGAGATTTTACCTGGGAAGGAATGGGTAAAAAGGCTTATAATAATTTCAATTCAATATATTTTCACCATTCATGCAAATTACTGTTTATTTATTTTGCTTTAATACAAAAAGTCAAAAATACAGATATTGTTCCATGGATAAGATCTTTAGAATATATAACTATTTTATTCAGAATCCTTTCAGCAGATGTTCAATCTGTGTGGTCAAAAGTCTGGCACTGTTCTAGGCACTACATATACTGAAGATTAATACAGTTAAAACTAGTCAAATTGCTTTTATTAAATAGTTCTTACATGTTTCTGCTCATTAATAAAATTATGAGCTAATGTTGACTTAAATAGATACAGTAGTAGGCATGCAACACACAAAGAAATCTATATTCAAGGAAATAACTCATTTCAGGGGAAAGCTGGATGGTTCCCAATAAGTTTGTTTTTTTTCCAAACTAACCCTTAACAACAATACTCTTATTCTCCCTGAGGCCTAAAAGGGTAGTTCTATGCCTCTATTAGACTAGGCTGTTTAAATCTAGCACACTGATGTAGATGCATAAAGATAATTATGAGCATGAGCGTTTAGGAGAAGGAATTAGAAGCTGTCATAAAATACCGTACCAGTCTTAGTAGTGAAAAAATATTCTAAATTTTCCAGTAATGGCTCCTTCTGTCCCCATTGTTATTTCCCAGTGAATTATATACCTCCATATCCTTGTTTTTCCCAAATAGACTTTATTCCTAAACACTGGTGAAGAATCTAGTCTCAAAAGGATTACTCACTGCTGCACAAAAATACATCATGCAAATATGACTTTATCTATGTACATTCTTTAAACCCAATATCCAGGTCAAAAATTAAAATATTTTAATATATTTTCTAGAAATTATGTATTTTTAAATATTCCAAACACCACCAATTCAAATTTTATAATTTATCACGGTAAATACAAATTAAAAGTTCTAAATCTTGTGCCAATTTTAATTTAAAAAGAAGAGTTAGACCTCATCTTAATTATGCCAAGTTTTCAATGCATTGGATTCTTCATGAAACTCTCAAATTAATTTTATAAAGACATATTTTATTTTAATCCTATATTTTTTTCATGATACAAAACAAACCCAAAATGAGTAGAAATAAATAAATAATAAAATCAGAGTACAAATAAATGAAATTTAGACTAAAAAAATAATAGAAAATATTACCAAAACATAAAGTTGTTTTTTTGAAAAATATAAAATTAAATCAACAAACTCTTATTTAGGACAACTAAGAAATAAAGTGAGAATATTCAAATAAAATCAGAGAGGAAAAAGAAAACACTGCAACTGATGTCAAGGAAATAGAAAGTCTCATCAGAGACTATTGTGAACAAATTGGACTATTATATGACAACAAATTGGAAAGCCTAGAGAAATGAGTAAATTCCTTGGCACATCAACCAAGATTCAACCATAAAGAAATGGGAAACCTGAACAGATCATAAGGAGTAACAAGATTCAAGCAGTAGTAAAATGTCTGCCCCCACCCCGACAAAAAGCCCAGGAGTTGATACACTGCTGAATTTTACTAAACATTTAAAGACGAACAAATACCAATTCTACCCAAAGTATCTCAAAAATTGAAGAGGAGGAAATATTTCCAAATTCAGTCTACAAGGCCAGCATTATCCTGTTACCAAAATCAGACAAAGATGCAACCCAAAAAGAAAACTATGGGCCAATATCCCTGACGAACGTAAATGCTGCAATCTTCAAAAATACTAGCAAATAGAATTCAATAACACACTAAAAATTATTCACATAATCAAGTGAAAACCATCCCAGAGACACTAGATGATTCAACATATACAAATCAGTAAATGTAATACAATGCATCAACAAAACCAAAGACAAAATACATATAATCATTTCAATAGATGCCTAAAAAAGCATTTAGTGGAATTCAACATCACTTCACAATAAAAACCCTCAATAAATTGGGTATAGAAGGAACATAACTCAAATGGTAAAGGCCTTATGTGACAAGCCCAAAACTAATATTATATTGAATGCGGGAAAAAAATGGAAGCCTTTTCATTGAGATCTGGAACATGACAAGGATGTTCACTTTCACCAGTTTTACTCAACTTAGTATTGGAAGTACTAGCCAGGGCCATTAGGCAAGAAAAAGAAATAAAAGCCATTTAAATTAGAAAGGAAAAAGTCAAATTATCCTGGTTTGAAAATGCTGTGATCTTATATTTAGAAAAACTTGAGGACTCCACTAAAAATGTCTTAGAACTGATAAATTTAGTAAAGTTACAGGTTAAATATCAACATAGAAAAATCAGTAGCTTTTCTATGTTTTAATGGTTATCAATCTGAAAAGGAAATCAATAACATAATTTCATTTATAATAGCTACAATATCTAAGGACATAAAAGATCACTGCAAGGAAAATTGTAAAAGACAGAAATTGAAGAGAAAAAAAAATGGAAAGATATGTTCATGGGAAATTGAAGAATTAAAATGTCTATCCTACCCAAAGCAATTTACAGATTCAATGTAATCTCTATCAAAACACCAATGATGATGTTCACAGAAATAGAAAAAGCAATTATAAAATGTGTATGGAACCACAAAAGACATCAAATAGCTAAAGCAACCCTGAACAGAAAGAACAAAGTTGAAGGCATTACACTTCCTGACTTCAAAGATTACTACTAAGCAAGACAGTAACTAAATCAATTTGGTGCTGGCATAAAAACAGACTCACAGACCAACGGAACAGAATAGAGAACTCAGATATAAACTCATGCTTTACAGCCAACTCATCTTTGACAAAGGCACCAAAAACATACAATAGGGAAAGCACAGTATTTTCAATAAATAGTGCTGGGAAAACTGGATAAACACATGCAGAAGAATGAAACTAGACTCCTCTTTCACCATACACACAAATGTCAACTCAAAATGAATTAAAGACTTGAATGTAAGATCTGAAACTCTGAAAACGCTTGAAGAAAAAGGGAAAATGCTACACGACCTCGGTCTGGAAAAATAGTATTTTTAGAAAGAACTCGAAAGCACAGGCAACAAAAGCAAAAATAAACGATTGGGATTACAAGAAGTTTAAAAGTTTCAGCACAGCAAAGAAAACAATTAACAAAGTGAAGCAACAACTTACAGAATGGAAGAAAATATCTGCAAACTATCCATTCAACCAGGAATTAATAACCAGAATATATAAAGAACTCAAATGGCTCAACAGGAAAAAAAAATCTGATTTAAAAAATGGGAAAAATGCCTGAAAAGACATTTCTAAAAACAAGCAAACAAACAAACAAAAAATACAAATGATCAACAGGAATCTGAAAATAAAAGCTCAACAACCTTAATCAACAGGAAAATGCAAATCAAAATCACAACGAGATATCAGCTCCCTCTAGTTAGAACAGCTATTATCAAAAAGACAAATAACGAGTGCTGCTGTGGATGTGGAGAAAGGGGAACATTTGTACACCAGGGACGTTAAACAGTAGTCATTATGGAATAGAGTATGGGGGTTCTCCAAAAAAATCTAAAATCGAGCTACCTTACAGTTCATCAGTCACACTGCTGGGTGTATATACCAAAGAAAATCAGTGTACCAAGGGATATCTGCACAGTCATGGTTCTTACAGCACTATTCACAATAGACAAGATATGGAATCAAGTGTCCACTAACAGATGAATGGATAAAGAAAATGTTGTATATATACGCAGTGAAATGTTATTTAGCCATAAAGTGAAATCCTGTCATTTGCAGCAACATGGATGGATCTGGAGGTCATTATGGTAAACGAAATAAGCCAGGCACAGAAGGATAAATATCACATGTTCTTACTCATAGGTAAGAGCTATAAAGGTGAGTCTCATGGAGGTAGAGCATAGGATGGTGGTTACCAGAGTCTGGGAAGGGAAAGGGGTGGGAATGAAGAGAAGTTGGTTAAGAGGTACAAAAATACAGTTAGATGAAAGGAACATGTTCAAGTATTCAATAGTATAGTAGAGAAATTATAGTTAACAATAATTTATTCTACATTTCAAAATAGCTAGCATGGAAGAAATGTAATGTTCCAAACATAAAGGAAGGATAAATATTTGAAGTGATGGATATTCCAATTTCCCTGATTTAATCATTGCACATGTGTACATGTATCAAAACATCACGCGTATTTCCAAAATATGTACTATTGTGATATATAAATGAAAAAAGAATCTGATATAGCAACATTGTAAATTTTTTCTGTCATTACAAGATTAATATTGTGTGTTGTCTTGATCCAGGAAGACTGACTAGTTCAAGTTTATTTTATATATATAATATTATATATAATAATACATTATAATATTTATTATAATAAATTATAATATAAATATTATATATTATATATATAAATGATATAAATATTATATAATATATTATATATTATATATATATAATTGTACTTTAGATCCTGGGGTACATGTGCAGATCATGCAGAATTGTTGCATAGGTACATACATGGCAATGTGGTTTGCTGCCTCCACCCCCAACCCCGTCACCTATATCTGGCATTTTCAAGTTTATCTTAAATAGTGCTATAGTCTGAATGTTTGCATCGCTCCAAAATGTACATATTGAAACCTAATCTCTGATTTAATAGTATTAAGAGGTACGGACTTTAGGAAGTGATTGGGCCATGAGGGTGGAGCCCATGAATAGGATTAGCTCCCTGACAAAAGAGGCCTAGGGAGCTTGTTGGCTCCTTTCCTGACATGAGTACCAACCAGGAAAGCAGCATTTTTGAAGCCCAGGGTGATCAAACATTTATCCCACATTTGAAATCAAATTTACTGATGGCTTAATCTTGGACTTCCCAGCTTAAGAACTGTGAGCAATTAATTCCTGTTTATAAATTACCAGGTCTAAGTGATTTTCTTATAGCAGCCTAAACAGACTAAGACAGGCAGTACTCAATTGAAAACTGAATTTGGTTTCCTTGGAAACATGCTGCCTAACAAAGCATTAAAAAACAAAGAACCCAAATGATATGTATAGAAATGTAGCTCCTTTTGGGCTAGGTAGCTGGGCGTGATACAGGAATCTCAAGATCAAATTGAATTTTACAAAATGATAAATTCATCTAATTTATTTTTAAGATTAAGACTAAAGATTCTAAGACCTTCCTTACTAACTGATTGCTTTAAAGCCAATACTGAATTTAGTCAATTCAACTGTATAAAGTCGAATGTTTTCTTTTTAAAATTGCAAAATATTGAATTTATTATCAAGACCTACTTTTGTTCATTCCATTTGCTCTATGGTGACACAATATTCCAATAACTAAAACTGCAAGCAATAATAAATCATAGAAATTTAAGAAAATATAAAATAGACTACAGTGCTGCTGCTAGTTAGTGAGCAATAGTGAACACTTTATAGAGTATACTGCAGTACTATTCTGGGATGAAATGACTGGAGTTTTTAAATCTAACAAAATTTTGAATTTTACTTAATATGTTGTGATAAATCTGATTGCTCATTCAGAAAAATTATGCTACACCAAAGAGCAATATTCCCATTTTGCTTTTTGTATTCACATGGAATTCAAATAAAGGCATAACAATATTAAAGGCTTTGGTAATAAATATCAATAAATACATAATACTAACATGTATTGAATTTTTGCTATATGTGAGGCATATGATCTTCACAACAATCCTATTTGATAGGTATTATTATCACCAGTTTACAGATGAAGCAGCAAGTATTTTGGGAGTTTAACTAAATTTCCTGTAGTAACATGGTTAATAAACAAAGGACCTAGCATTCAAGACCACATTTGTGGTCCAGAGCATTAAAATTCACACTCTGTAGCCTTAGGATGTAAATGCAGAATATAGCAAATACAACTCTGGTGTGTGTATGTGTGTGCATGTGTGAATACCTAGTATCTTTGGACAAGTAGAATAATACAAATTATGAGACTTACTAAGAATAATTATTTGCGGGATACTCTGGGAAACATTGTTTTGATAATTTTGAAACTAAATGAAGACAGATGTCCAACTTTTGATAATAATATTCTGTTCAATTCAAATTACAATGAACCTTCAAAATTAAGATTGTTTGGATATACTCATACATTTTCTAGTGGCTACATATACATATACATATATTTCTGCATATGAGGAACAATATATATATGACTCGATGATGAAACTATATGAAGCATTTCTGAGTTCTGGGAACTTCTGGTTGTTCCTTGTTTTGCAAAGAAGCATCAAACTATCATATTCAATTTCTACCTTCTTGCATATTTTACCCATTAAACCACCAAGTATTTTTATAATCTTCAATACTGGTTAACTTCAACCTCTACTGAATAGAAAATAAAAGCTTTTCAAGGTAATATCAGAGTTTGAATCTAAAAAACAATATATCAATCTTAATAACCAGTAAATAAATTTATCAGATAATATTCCATTAAGCTAGACATTATTTTCTGTAGCGAGATTAGTTACATTTGAGGAAGTCTTCTGAAAATCTGAAAAGACTGTATTTTGAGCCCTGTCATTTGGGTTCCGCAACCCATAGCAACCACTGCATGTGGATTACACAATCCATATCAACTGCAGCACGTGTGAAATGCATATATGAAAAACATCTCTGTGGTTATAGTGACATGATATAATGTAAATGTTGTTCAATCTGCAATCCAATGGCAGAGAATAATTTCAGAATCTAGAATAATGAAATTTTTATGATAGTTTTCTTCCACAGAATCACAAATTTTATCTTTAAAAAGTAAGTTTAAAAATATGTGTATGTATATATTTGTATATATAACAAATATATATATATATATTCTTTTTTCCTTCTCACATACATATTACATTAAGTTCATTGACAGAGACTGTAACCTGGCAATGCTGTTAAAAAAGAAAATTCTATAGGGCTGATTAAAGCCAGTAAAATGAGTATTTATTTCCAACACACTTGTTAGTTTCTCATTTTATCCAGGCCTCAATTAGCAAACAAATAGAAATTTTATTGTTTAGATGAAATCCTGACATTTTATTTTAATATCTTCATTCTAAAAAAATAAGTAAGCATAATAAGCAATAAAAATTTAAAAATATATATTATTTTTACAAAAATAAAAGGTTGTTTTTACATTTGATGTCCCTAATACTTATCTTGTATTTGAAAATCTATAGTGGATTTTAGGACACAATCATGGTGATTAAATATTTGAATTAGTTTTTAAGACTCCATTTTTATTTATTCACTTAAATAGTTATATTAATAATGTATTCATATAAGCAATATTCTTAACAAGTACTTAGAAAACTGAAATTTTACTAACTTAGAATGAAACATGAGGCAGCCTGACTCTTGGAGGGAAAACTATCTGGCATTTTATTACTAATTTCCTGAAGTCATCTTTAAATGCTAGTTTGGGCAACCTAAACAAAATTACTTAATCAGATTGATCCTTTGGTTTTCTTACTAAATTAACACTAATGTAAGTATGTATGCTTTCTTACATAAAAGAAAGCTAAATTAACACTAATTTTTTAAGGTTATTGGGAAAGTTAAAAGTGAAACATGAAGTTTCCTGGTCCAATATATGGCACATCATAGGTGCTCAAAATAATGGCCATTATGGTGGCAAGAAGATGTATTCATTTAAGCTGTTAATTCTAGTTACCTGACACAAAGCCAGGTAATAGCTCTGTCCCAGCAAAACATTTGTTTTTAGAACAATTTTGATTAATTTAAGTGTGATAGTTAATGAATTTGGTTATACTCCCTACCACCTACCTCTCCCACCCCCAAGACACACACACCAGACTACTAAGTTTTTAGCTTGCTTTCTTCTTCTGGAAAGTTTTGAGGAAAGAGTTTGAATGTCCATCCAGGCATATTTCACTTAGTAGTTCTCTAGAGAGATGCTATCTTTTAAAAAAATTACTCTCTAAATGTAATGTTATATGTTTGGTAAAAATTGAATATCAGACTATATATTTTGGGCTGATGAAGATTTATCTAAACATTTCCCTTTAATTGAGAGACTAGAAAAATTCCAGACAGTGAATTCTCAAGAGGCATATGACTGTTTTCTGGACTATTCATCCTCAGAAGGTTTAAAGCATAAATAATTATATATTGGGTACATGTGCTAATTGTACAGGTTTGTTACATAGGTATACAAGTGCCTTGGTGGTGGTTTGCTGCATCCATAATCCCATCATCTGCATTAGGTATTTCCCCTAATGCTATCCCTTCCCAATCCCCCCACCCCCTGCTATTCCCATGTACCCCAGAACTTAAAGAATAATAAATAAATTTTTAAAAAGATGGATGAAGATGAACAATTATGTTAATATACATAGGGAGCACAGGAAAATGAACAGATTATTTTGATTAAATTCAGGTTTGAACATGTTGAGTTTATGGCACTGGTAGCATATTCAAAACATATTCAACCAGCTTTCAGAAACACTGGACAGGAACTTAGGGACTCAAATCTTTGCTAGTGCTTTGGACAGCATGAGGATCTGGGTGGTAGTTGAAGTCATAGGAGAGAAAGTAGGTAGAAATTTTTCTACATAATCCTTTCCCAAAGAACAATTTCCCAAGTCTTGAAATTTCTGGAACTTAAAATAAGGACTCTGTGTTTTACATTAACTTTTTTAAGGAGAGTGCTGTTTACTTAATCTCTTTACAGGTAATCATCTAGTAAGAGGCATCTTCAGGAAAATTGACAAATTATTTTTGGGAATTGGTGTTCAGGATTTGCAGTGTGATAATCCATGCTTCCATTAAAAAAAGCCATATAATCACTGAATTTAAAACAAAGTTTTTTTTGTTATTTGAGTTTTCCAGTTAAAATAAAGCAGTGCAATAGTAAAAGAAATAAATAAATGTTAGTTAAATCGAAAGTTCTATTTTACCAGGGCAAAGGTCTTTCATGTAAACTGAAAGATACTTTTATATAGAATTAAATACTAAACAACAATGCAGTTTCTTTTTAATCATAAATAATTCTGAGACAAATGTCTCTGAATTTCATCTCATATGTATTTGAACAGTTGGACTATACCTGTCTCTCTCAAACCCTGAAATGGTTTATTACCACTAAAGTAAACTTTGCTATCCAATATTTAGGCTGAGAGAGGCATAACATACGAATAGTTAATCAATAGTATAGAAAACTAAAGTTTGGCATTTTGGAAGTTGCAACTCAGCTAGAGTATTAACTAGCTTTGAGACTTTAGCCAAAGGACTTTAGCTAAGCTACTTAAAAACTCTGTGTCTCAGACACCTTATATGGGAAACTAGAGAGTTAAATGTGCAATTTCTAAAATCCCTTCCAATAGACATAAAAATGCTAGCAGCAAGCCATTTAAGATGCAAAAGTTACATATTTTTTTCCTTTTCATATTAATTTCCCTTCCACAGGGAACCAAATGTAAATTCCAGCATCTATAGCATGCACCTGCCATACTGTGAGAATAGAAAATGGGAAAGTAATGGTAGTCTAAAGCAATATGGTAACCTGATCTGATACTTTGAAAGTACAGGTGCAGTACAGGAACTCTCTCTTGCTGATGAATGTTTCTGTGATTTTCAACAGTGACTTCCTAGTGATTTTCAAAAGCACTTTCTTTCAGCAATTACAAAGTGCATAGCATGCAATCCAAGACTATTAAAGCATGTGAGTTCTTCACTATTTAGGAAGAAAACCACAAACACATTATAATAATTTTGCATCGTTTGGCAAACTCCAGCTAAAAAAGAAATATATATATATATATATATATATATATATATATATATATATACACACATATATATGAAAAAGTTGCTAGAGATTTCCAATAATTTGAAAAAATTGCAGACCAACTACATAGCTTAGAAATAGCAGGAAAATTAATAAAAATTATGTATGTCAATAATTCATGAAATATATGTAGATACTAGTCTATTTTATTATATAGTATCACCATATACTCACAAATACACAAATTTTCTAAGAATAAAAAGTAAAATTTTATAAAACTTTACTCACACAAACAAGAGTATATGGCATCATTTGCAGTTGAGATACATGTTAACAAATGTAAAGGTACATTATTAAATCATAACTGCATAAAATTAAGTATAATTCACACTATCCCACTTTAATAACTTTGTAGTCACCTCTTGATGAGTGAGACACTCATCATTGTCACATTAGCAATTTATCTCTCCAGTAAGTTGCATATCACAGTAAAAAAAAGATATTTTGCATTTTTGTGTACTTTCATTCTGTGTAATGCAATATCATAAACCTTAAATAACACCAAGGGAATTATACACAGGGCCCCCGGTAATGCCAGGATGAAAGTGCTCCCAAGAAACACAGAAAAATCATAACATTTTATTCTTGAATTTCTTGATATGTATTACAGAATGAAGTCTGTGGCTTCATTTGCCTATCAATTAAAAATAAATGAAACCAGCATAAGAACTACTGTAAAGAAAAGAAAAAGAAATTTGTGAAGCCATTGCTATAGCTATGCCAGCAGCTGCACTTACAGGTATGCCAATTGTGATTTTTGTGAAATACCTTTTTATCTTGTACTGAAAATACAATTTATATAGGTGCAGGATTGCTATAAGAAAGGCACACCTATAGACTAATATGATTTGAGATAAAGAAAAATCGTTGTATGACAACTTAAAGCGAAAAGAAGTTGAAGGATCTAAAGCTGGAGAATTTGATGCCAGCAAATGATGGTTTAATAGTTTTAGAAGAAGGTTTGGCTCAAACTACGTCAAGATAACAAGAAAAGCTGCTTCCGCCAACCAAGAGGCAGCAGATGAGTTCCTAGATGCCATCAAGGAAATCATTGAGAAGAAAAGCTACCTGCCTGAACAGTTTTCTTAAAGCAGACAAAAGTGTCCCATTCCGGAAAAAGAAAGAAGCCACAAAGAACAATTATTATTAAGAAACAGAAGGAACACCAGAATGTACAGACAGAAAAGATAGGCTAAACATACAGTTTTATTCAATTGAGGTCAGGTTTATGGTCAGAACTACACTTATTAATAAAGGTACTAACCCCTAGACTTGAAAGGAAAAAATAAAAACCAAGGGTCAGTCTTTTGATGGTACAGCAATCAGCCCATGAACAACAAAAACCTTTTGACTGAATTGGCTTCGTCAGTGCTTTGTCCTCGAAATGAGGAAGTAACTTGTCAACCAGGGACTTATTTTACATTGGCTCTGGTCACACAGAACCTCATGAGTCCAACACCGAAGTTGCTGACCCCGAACACAATGTCTCCTATTCAGCCTTTGGGAGTCTCAAGAAATTTTGAGGCTCATTATATGCAGTACTCTATGGAAAGGAAAACCCCAAAGGAGAACATCATGAAAGTGTGGCGAGATTACACCTTTGTGGTGCCAGTGCTGTATAGGAAAAGCCGTGAAAGCCATCAAGCCTGAAACAATAAATTCCTGTGGAACAGTGTGCCTAGTTGTTTGCATAACTTCATGGAATTTACGACAGAGCCAATCAGGGAAGTCATGAAAGAGAACGTAGATATGGCAAACAAAAAGGTGGCAGGGGCTGGGCCGGGAGAAGGTTTTCCAAATACAGGTCCTGGAGAAATGCAAAACCTCATAGACACCACACCAAAAGAATGAACAGAAGACTTGATGGAAATGAGTGCTTCCAAACCAGTGCCAGATGAAGAGGAAGAAGATATAGATGAAGCAGCTCCAGAAAACAAATTAACATTAGAAAACCTGGCAGAAGGTTTCACTTATTTGAGCTTGCTTTTGATTCCTTTTACGACACAGACCCTTCTATGGTATGAGCACTGAAACTAAAGCCAATGGTGGAAGAAAGATTACCCAGAAAGTCAAAAATTACTGTGTATTTCTGTAAAGTTACACTGAGTTGCCTGTAATCCCAGCACTTTGGGAGGCCGAGGTGGCGGATCATGAGGTCAAGAGATCGAGACCATCCTGGCCAATATGGTGAAACCCCATCTCTACTAAAAAGACAAAAAAATTAGCCAGGCATGGTGGCATGCCTCGAGAGGCTGAGGCGGAGGAATCGCTTGAACCCAGGAGGTGGAGATTGCAGTGAGCTAAGATTGGGCCACTGCACTCCAGCCTGGTGACAAAGCAAGACTCCATCTCAAAAAAAAAAAAAAGTTACACAGTTTTTCTGCCTTCCTTCCTCCTCTTTCATCTCCTTGACTGAGGCCAACTCTGCCACCCCTGAGATAGAAGACCAGCCCCTTCTCTTTCTCCTCTTCCTCAGCCTACTCAGTGTGGAAATGATACAGATGATGACTGACTTCCATTTGATGAATAGTAAATATATTTTATCTTCCTTATATAGTTTTCTAAAGGGCATTTTCTTTTCTCTAGCTTGCTTTACTGTAAGAATACAGTGTATAGTACAAATAACATACAAAATATGTGCTAACTGCCTGTTTATGTTATCAGTAAGGCCACCAGTTAACAGCAGGCTATTAGTAGTTAAGTTTTTGGGGAGTCATAAGTTCTGTGTGGATTTTCAACTTCATGGGTAGTCAATGCCCCCAACCCCTGTATTGTTCAAGAATCAACTGCCTAGTGTATCTTCACAATCAAATATAAAGTCATAGTTTACAGATGATTCTTATTTTCTTTTTGAAAGCTAAAAAGTCCTAAGCACAATATAATCTTACTATTGCACATTTTAACAGTTCAAGCCTCCCATATGGGATCTTTACTTGGTGGGGTGAGGGGAGAGTGGTTGCCAACAAATCTTTAAAATTCTCCTTCCTTCATTTAAACTCATATGCAAAATAAATATGTCTCAAACACTTCATTCATCCTGGTATCTGCTCTTTCCTTCACTGCCCCCCTCATATAAATAAAGTCCATGTTGATGTCTGAAAAGGAGATATTAGAGAATCTAGGCTTTATTGGTCATGGGACTGGTAACTCACTGAAAATAGTTAACTCTTTCAAAATGTTCTTAGGTATAAGAGAAGTTATAGAATTATCTTCATTTTATTACTGAATAGATTTTTTACAAAAGACAAGCTAGCACCACATAGAAATCTGATGTATAGTATCTCCTCTCACTGTGTCTGCCCATATGCCATGCACTTTAATAAAAAAATATATATAGGGCTTTTATATTATGAGCAAACATTGCTCTGAGCATGAGCAAATTCAGAAAGAAATTTTGCTTCTCAAGAGCAAGCTTCTCTTTTGTTTTCTTTTGCTTTTCTGCTTTGCTTTGTACAAGGCATTTTAAATGGCCAGAAAATGACTGACACACATTGGTTGTGCAGTTATATGACCCTTCATATTTAATATTTGATGCAAAGTTAAGGTTGTGATAAAACCCTGCACAAATTATAAAGCCTTAGCAAAATGCTAAGAAATGGATTGGAAACATTTCAAATATATATGTTTTGTCAAGGTTAGTCTCCACTACTGACGGGATAAAAATAATTTCACAGCTTAAAAAACCTAGTGGCTTGTGGTGAAGGACTTATATAAACTCTTAACAGTATCTGGATTCTGATTTCTCTTATGTTTTTCCTATAAATTCCAAGTGACTGCACCTGTCCTACCTTCAAATAATAGGAATGCCCTGAACTCTCTTTTTCTCTGGATTAGCTGTGATAAGAACCTCTCTAAAATGAATTAGAGTGAAACCAGCCAGTCACTTCTCACCAAAGCTCATGTTAGTAGATTGTATCGTTTAATCATTAAATACTATAGGTTCATTCAAGCTCATAACATAGAGCAAAAAGACTTAGATCATACCACAAAAATTTGACATGTGCTGCCTTTTTATATTAGCCTTGAAAAGTTATATTGATGTGCTCATTATATTCAAAATGATAATTTTGTTGTTCATTATATCACTATAATTTGTTACTGATTTAACAATTTTCTTCAATTATTCAGAGAAATCCCATTAAGCAAAAGGCAGTGTAAATTTGAATTAGAAAAATACACAAATTATACACGATACTAAGTTTTCTTTCAGGGATTAAAAAAGAAAACACTTTTAATACTCATGACCTATATAAACAATGCTGCAGACATTGTAGTAACAAGTTATACTAATTTTCATTTGGGAACAACAATCCTCGTGGTGCCATCCACATTTCAAAGATGAGGAGATAAGCTCAGAGAAGTTATGCAACATCGATAATATCATTCAGCATGAAGGAGAGCTAGGATTCGAATCCAAGATTTGCTAATTCCAAAGAATGGTGAGACAGTTTGTGTTATACCAACACCCGAATCTCTCCTTTCCTAGAACATTTGGCAGATGATCTGGATGTCAAACATCTTTAATAAAAGAAAACTAGCCGGGCGCGGTGGCTCACGCCTGTAATCCCAGCACTTTGGGAGGCCGAGGCAGGTGGATCACGAGGTCAAGAGATCCAGACCATCCTGGTCAACATGGTGAAACCCCGTCTCTACTAAAAATACAAAAACATTAGCTGGGCATGGTGGCTCGTGCCTGTAATCCCAGCTACTCAGGAGGCTGAGGCAGGAGAATTGCCTGAACCCAGGAGGCAGAGGTTGCAGCCAGTTGAGATTGCGCCATTGCACTCCAGCCTGGGTAACAAGAGCGAAACTCCATCTCAAAAAAAAAAAAAAAAAAAAGAAAAGAAAAGAAAAAGAAAAAGAAAAGTAAAATGTTTCATGTAAAGAAATACTAAGAAATAGAAGTCTGGATGAATGAGAAAACATCCTCTAAACTAATAGATGGTAGACTTCTTCCCTGAAAGCAGGAGTTATCGACAATAATGAGATTTGTTACAGAAACCAATCGTCATTTCAGGGGAAGAATAGGACTGAATCTTAGTGAAACCTGGCAAGAATTTCACGTGATAGTACTGAAACGATGCAAAGACACATATTTTATACAAGTAAGCATTAGTATTTTAAAAGCTTTATTGAGGTATAGTTATGCACCATAAAATTCATGCACTGCATGTATACTATTTCATGATTTTAAGTAAATTTAAAGAGTTGTGCATCTAACTCCACAATCCAGCTCTAGAATATTTCCCCAAACCTCTCCCACCCTCTAAAAAATTCCTTTGAGTTCCGTTTGCAATCAATCCTGTGAAAGACTCACTGTCCCCCAAACCTAATCTTGGGCAACTTCTGCTTTCTGTCTGTATAAAATTGTCATTTCTGGACACTTCCTATAAATCAAATCATTCAATATGTAGCCTTTTGCATAGGGTTTATTTTACTTAGCATAGTGTTTTTGAAGTTCATACATGTTGAAGCATGTGTCAGTATTTTATTCATTATTTGCATGGATATAACACATTTTATTTATCTACTTGTAAAGTTGATAGAAATCTGAATTTTTGGTGTTGAGTTATTCTGAATAATGCTGCTATGAACATGTGAGTTGTGTTGATTCCTAGGAGTGGAATTGTTGGGTCATATGAGAAGCTTATATTTAACTTTTTAAAAAACTTCAAAATGGTACCATAGTATATAAAGAGAACTATTTTTTTTTAATTTGGGCGTTAAAATATAAAACTCACGTGTTGATATAAATAGTAAATGTATTTTGAAAATCTCACATTTAGGTGCCAAGCACACTGTTATGGATTGAATGTTTTTTGTTCCCCTAAAATTCACCACCAGTTTGCCTATATTTAGAAATGGGACCTCTAAGAAAGTACTTAAAGGTAAGAAGGTAATAAGGGTAGAGCCAAGATCTGATGAGATTACTGTACTTATAAGAAGGCATATCAGAGAGTTTGAACTCTCTTTGTGTCTCTATCCATGTGCAGTGAGGGAAGGCCAGGTGTGCACTCAATGAGGAGGCAGCCATCTGCAACCCAAGGAGAAGCTCTCACCAGATACCACCTCTCCTGGCACCTTGAACTTCCCAGTCTACAGAACTGTGAGATAATTAATTTATATTACCTAAGCCACCTGATCTGTGGTATTTTGTTATGGTAGCCCAAGCAGAATAAAACACATGACAACAATATTTTCAGAAACATTTATGAGACAGTTAAGAGCTTGGCAAGTATCAGAAGGCCAAGACTCTTTCTTTATTGACGGTCTCTAATAATGCCAGCGGAGCCTTGGAATCTGGAACTTCCTCTGAAATGTGAGACTATACGAACATATAAATGTTTTATCTATTTTTCATTAAACTGTACTATAGAGAATAATGAGCAGTCTTGGATTGAAGAGCTGATAATAACCAGGCTGCAGAACAGAATATGCTGAGTTAAAATATTATGAAATAAATTGCTGATGCCATATTTGCAGTTGTGGTCCATCTGTAGATTTTTAAAATAAATTATCTTGTTCTCACAGGCATCCAAGTCAGTAATTATATGTAAACAATAAAAATTAAGCTTCTGCCAAAAGAATTATCTTTGTAGCCAATAGCAACTTCCTTTGGCAGGACGGATGTATTCACCAGCATTAAAAACGCTTAATTTTTTATTTCTGAACTAAATACTTATGACTAGTTTACAAAAGGGACAACTGAAGGTATGAAGAGAGAAGACAAAAGACCCCAGGCAAAGTATTTGATTCCTTTTATAGAAAAAGCAAAGCTCAACCTTATTATCTTTGGATTTGGGATGTATAAAGAGGAAAAGAATATCTTCTTTAAGCTACACTGTTTTCATGAGATGCAATAAGGTTTAGCAATAATATCTTAAAAATAGAACACATCTGATCTAAGGAAAGTTCTCTGGAGTACACACGGATTGGAATAAATATCCAAGAGTAAAATTAAAAGAGCCAGTTGAAGCGAATGTTCTGGAAGCATTTGCTGAAAAAGTGTAAAAATCCAAAATGTATGTGACACTGGCATATATTCAAAAGTAAAGTATCCTTTGTAATTCAATAGTGATTAAAATATGGAAGAAAGCAAAAAAAAAAATTATTTGAATTTCAGAATGCTTTACTTGAATCATTGCCAACAAGGGTACTGTGGTTCCAAATTCTCATTTAGCTTGTGTATTTTAAATATGAATTATATCCAGTTTTTAAAAGTAGCTGTTATGCCATAAATTTTACATACAATATATTATCGAATTTAATTATTTAATAAACCCTCCTCAAAGATCCTGTAATGTCTGCATTTTACACCTATTTCTTACAGATAGAAAACCAAGGGAAAACAGTGAAATAAAGGAAACTGCCATGTGTTCTCAATAACAAGGAAAGTGAAGTGAATAAAAAGTGGAATCTATTATAAGTGTTTGAAGTTTATTTGCTCCCTCACCCCAAGGGTTCAATTGTACTATTTTCAGAACCGTACCTCAAGCAAATATGCTAAATCTCCAGTCATGTACACAGGGATATGACAAGCTGGCACGAGACAGGACGGAAAGACAAAACATGCCTTCACTGCTCACCACGTTGTGCTGAGTGTTATTACAACGCTCTACTGGGGGTACACCAGATCTAGACCAAATCAACCTTGTAAAGTAATTGCTCTGCTTCTGATTGCTCTAAGGCAAACCCAGAGACAATAAATACAGAGAACTAACAAGTGCAAGAAATGAGAGCGGCTGGCTAGAGACTTTCTTTTTTGCCATAATGCCATAGTAACTGTCAAAGAAGTCCTCTGTGGACACTCATCTAAGTGCTGCCAAGGCTCCTTTTACTCAGATGGTCCTTACGTTTATGCAGGGCTCCAGGTGTAAAGCACTTCACAAACATTACCTGAAATCATTGTGCTTCTCAGTAAATTGTGCTTCCTGCTGAAGCTTAAGTAGCAAATATATCAACCAAAACTACCCATTAAATCTCAATCTTCAGAAACGATTCACCGTTGCAGTTTCCAGTCCTCTTTCTAAGAGACTCTTGAAAATTAAAGTATAGTAAATTCTGTAATCATATGTTCTAATTGGACTTAATTGCCAGCCAGAAGAATATGAGAGAATAATCTGAATGCAATAATAATAGTCTGAAAGAAAGTTATATGCATCTATATTTTAATGAGGAAAACTCTCAACTGGCAACTTACATTAACATACATTTCTGTGTTTTTAGTTTTAATAAAAAGACAACATATCCAGGTAAGAAACTTGCACATGTACCCACAGAATCTTAAATAAAAGTTGGGAAAAAAACCCAAACTAGTAATTCTGGCAAAAATCATCAATTAGCATTAAAAGTACTAGCTAGGTAAATGGATAGCAGATGTGACTTCTGCCTCTCCTCTGTTAGGAATGCAGAGTAGGATGCATTTCTCTATCTTTTGAAGTTAGATATGGCCATATGACTTGTCTTGGTGAATGACATATGAACAGAAGCAAGATGTGTCATTTATAGGCAGAAATATTTAAGAACCACTGCATCCTTGTTGATTTTGTTCTTTCTCTGCCTTGGATATGGTAAAGAGCATGTTCATATAGATATATAGTTGTGAGTAATCATAAAGGGGGAATTTATAGATTTTGAATGAATAAACATTTTTTGTCATTGTAGGCTATTGAGATTTCTGAACTCTTTGATACTGCAGCATTATGTACCCTTTCCTGACTATTGTAATAAGGAATTTTACACTTGATTGGATAAAGATACACCAGATCTATGATTTTCTGATAACAAGGGGAAACTATACAAGAAAAATAGATCAGAATTTTATCACACTGCATTAAATGGTCAATCTTTAAATCCACTGACAATCTAGCAACCAGGTAAGATATGTCTTCGAAGGAAGGCAGGCAATATGACATATACATCATCTGTGTTGTATTCTAGCCAGAAACCCTTAATATTACTGTAACCATATCTTCAACTCTAACTTCCAGTAATAGAACATCATAGGGATAGAGCAATGGGCTAACTGACACCGTAAATCTCAAAGGTAAAACTAATGACAAGACAATTAGCCTAGTCTCTTCAACAGATTGGTGTCGTAAAAAAGAAAAAAATGGCTACATGCAAAGGCTTAACCAAAGGCAATGTGTTGTCACAAATTGTATCTGAATTTGGATAAACCATCCACATAAGTGATATGGAAGATTTTAATATAAATTAGATATTAGATAATATTAAGAAATTAATAGTAATTCTGTTAGGTGTAATGGCATTATTTTGAATATGTAGGAACACGTTCTTATTGTTTAAATATCAATTCTAATATTTAACAATAAAATGTCACTTTTACATATATTGGCATATTGAAAATAAGTCATTAAAATATCTGAGTTCCATAACTGGTGACAGAAAAATTAGTTTAAAAGCTATACATAAAAGTTTGAAAGTAACTAAAACAAAGTTGAAAAAGACAAAAAAGATCAAGACTTAAATATTTTATATTTCTGTTTATAATTACGTATGAATTAATTTTAAGCTAGATTTGTAGTTTAAGGTTTTATGAATTGACAAAACTCCTTATTTTATACTGGATATCTTCACATGCTTCTCTTAGTGTTTTTTTTTTTTTTTTTTTTTTTTTTTTTTTGAGACTGAGTTTTGCTTTTGTTACCCTGGCTGGAGTGCAATGGCGTGATCTCGGCTCACCGCAACCTCCACCTCCTGGGTTCAGGCAATTCTCCTGCCTCAGCCTCCTGAGTAGCTGGGATTACAGACATGCGCCACCATGCCCAGCTAATTTTTTGTATCTTTAGTAGAGACGGGGTTTCACCATGTTGACCAGGATGGTCTCGATCTCTTGACCTCGTGATCCACCCGCCTCGGCCTCCCAAAGTGCTGGGATTACAGGCTTGAGCCACCGCACCCGGCCTTCTCTTAGTGTTTTAATCTAATCATTGTCAGACCACTGAACCAATTACTACTTAGATGAGTCAGCTCTACTTTCTGATGCTGTTTACTGCCAAGTGAAAATCAATAGTCTCAGTCATCATTATTACTTTAAAGAATGTGAATATTGACTTTGGAAACCCCCAATTTATTGGGTTTTAGAACTCTTTCACACTGCCTTGGAAACTTCTTTTTTATCTCAAACTATCTGACGCATCAGATAGGTCCTACCTCCTTCTGACTTATACCATCATTACCTTGGTCTCTGGTTTCCAGTGACATGGGCTTCTTTCGTTTCCTGGAATAGGCTATGCTGTCTCTTGCCTTGGAGACCTCAGTCATACAGACATCCCTGCTTGACTCTTTCTTCTCCCTCTGTAACTAGATAATTCTTATATGCACTTTAGAGAACAATTAAAAACGCTCCCCAGGAAAAATTTCCCAGATGTCCCAGACTAGGTAGGACTCCCGTGATATCCCGGTGTTATTCTGAACTTTCCTTCAAAGCCATAGCATAGTTCATATTTATACCTACATTTTTGTGATATCTGTTTCCCATGGACTGTCAGCCCCATGAGGAAGATAGTCATTCCTCTTTCCTTTACTGTCACATTCTCTTCAACTAATGCTGTGTCCAGCACTTAAAATGTGTTTAGTAAAAATTTGCTCTGTGGAGTTTTTGAGTTTGGGGATATGAGGCAGTACGATATAGTGAGATGCTGATAAAATATAGATTCTTATCTTGTTCATTGTTACTTTCAAGGACATATGGAGGTGCTGAGTAAAACTTTTTTGCAAATGAAAGGTATTGGAAAAAATAAACAGCTTCACATGTGAACGAACAGTATTGGGAAAAAGAAAACAGCTTTGCCTGAGTCCTATTTAGCTGCATACCTTCTATAATGTTGATTTTTATTACTGTTCATTGCAGTTAATTATCTATAAAATGAATTGTTTAAAGAATGACTTACAAGGATATTTTTAGAACTCAACAGGATTAAAACTAGGATTTTTAATTGTTTACCTTGCTATTGCAATCACTTCATTTGATGCTAGTAATATGAAAAATCAACAGCACTGGATCAAGCAAGTATTTATTGGACAACTATGTATTGATTTTAATTCAAATAAATAGCTCAGCAAGGCTTCTGTGGAATTTGACAAGCTAATTTTTACATTTATATGGAAATGCGAAGAACAAGAATACTCCAGATATTTTTGAAGAAGATTTACATAAGAAACCACAAACTATCATAAAATGTTTTAAAGTTCTGTGTCTAAAACAGTGTTGTGTTTGTATATAGATGAACAATAGACTGAGGAATAGAATTGAGAGCCCAGAAACAAGCCTATACATCTACATCAACTTGATACATAGTGCAGCATTATTGCATAATCTTTGAGAAAGAATGGAAATCTCAATAAATTATATCAAAAAATGAAAAGCTGTGTCCCTACCTAACTCATCACAATTATCCTCAGTATCATCAACATCATGGTGGATTAAATTAGTGTAAAAAAGTTATAAAGATGTATAATATAAGAATATTTACTCAGAGAAGGTAGAAATTTAAGAACCTCAAAGAACTAAAAACATAAATATTGGTAAACTAGATTACACTGAAATGAAGAACTATTCATAAAAATATAATTCAAAAAGCAAAAACAAAAGTCAAAATCTGAGAGCAGATATTTTCAAAGCATGCAATTGACCAAAAATTTATAGCCAGAATATATGAATATCTGCTACAAATCAATAAGAAAAAAAATCCACAAAAATTGGCAATGATTTTTAACAAGCACTTAGAAAACATACAAATATCCAGAAAACCTACCGATACATGTACATAAAGGCACTCAACTTCATTAGCACCTGGTGAAAAACATAACTTAAACCACAATGAGGCAGCTCTTACACATATCAGACTGGAAAAAATGAAGGAACAAAATAAAATGAAATCAAGTTTGGTAGAGGATCATATCAAGGAAAATTTCCACACACATAATTTCAAGAACTAAGAATATGTGAATCTACTTACCTTATCTATCAGCACTAAAAACTAAGACTGCCTGTGTCCATAACTATTCCAGGAGACTCCTGGTTGTGAAGATAACACTTTAAGCTAATAAATAACATCACTGTTTGTTTTAAGGAATTTCTGTTAATCAATATATCCAGAAAAATTGTTTGTTCTACTCACCTGGACAAGAAGCTTTTTATAAAACAATCCTCACTTCACCATATCCATCAATTCTAAATGATAGTAATGATTTTTTTTTATTGCCAATCATTTTTCTGACCTAAAACATCCATCTTAAAACTTGAGCTCAGTTACCTAAATCCTATATACATCCAGAATAGCACCTATAGAGATACTATATTACTAAATTCAGTCAGGATAATGTTCTTCTTTTGTAAGTAGGTGCCATTAGTTCTGCCTTATCAACAGGCTATTCTAGTCTTTTCAGACTTTGGCAGTCAACTATTCTAGCAATGTGGTATTACCTAGTAGAGTTAAAGATATTTATTCCCTATGAAGCAGTAATTCCATTCCAGCTTAAATGTACTAGAGAAACTTTTGTGCCAGAGACATGTAAAAAATCTACTCTTTTTTTTTTTTTTTTTTTTTTTTGAGACGGAGTTTCACTCTTGTTACCCAGGCTGGAGTGCAATGGCGCGATCTCGGCTCACCGCAACCTCCGCCTCCTGGGTTCAGGCAATTCTCCTGCCTCAGCCTCCCGAGTAGCTGGGATTACAGGCGTGTGCCACCATGCCCAGCTAATTTTTTGGTATTTTTAGTAGAGACGAGGAAAAAATCTACTCTTAATTGTTGGAAACAATAAATGCCCGTCAATAGTAGAACAATAGGTAAATAAATTTTGGTATATTTAGGCAACAAAATGCTTTACCACAATGAAAAACTACTGCTACATCTATCAACATGGAGAATGAGTAGAGAAATCAGTCCCCTCTTCATTGTCAATCAAACTTTCTCCAACTACTCTAAAACACAAAACCCAGGTTATGCATTATCTTTAATGCTTATTCTTTCAAGTCAAGCACACTGCTGTTCTAAACTAATATTGTGACTCTTTTTCTTTTCAAATATGTCTCTAGCCTTCCCTTCATAGGTGTGCACTATCTTTTCTGTGCTTACCTTGGTTTCAGAAAGTATATTTGATGTCCCATGTTGTCACTCCTGCTTTCAACACATATGCTTGAATCACCTTTCAAACATAGGCAAGCGGCCATTTTACATTTGTGTACTTTTGAATAGGGCTGCTTTCCTCTTATCATCACTAAACAGTTCCTATAATGATTTGGATGATGAATATCTTGGGCCTATTTCGGTATAAAAGAAGATGTATAAAACAGAGGTATTAAAGTTGTGAGATTTTATCATCTTCAGGTTCTGCCTGGTGGTCAATTTCCTTTATTTCTTCTTTCATGAAGATCTTGAGTAATCAATAAAAGCATTATTTTAGATTCTTGAATCTGATAGTTTTATGCACACAATAGTATATCTCATAGAGTGAAAAAGCAAATCACAAAAGCATGCATACCCTCTAATTCTTTTTTAGAAAGATGGGAAAAATGGGAAAACCTGAATAATATATTGTTTAAGGATGCATATAAGGAGACAAAAATATTTAAAAATGCACACAAAGGACTCTCAGAAAAGTAAACACATGGTTATCCCTTTTATAAAGTATTTGGATCGTGATTTAGAAGAGGAGTTGGTATTGTTCTGTTTTTTACCTAGATTGTGGTCATATGGAAGTTCAGTTTATGATCATTCTCTAAGATGTACGTGTTGTATATTTTGCTTTTGTACATATGGTGCATTTTACAATTTAAAAAAATAGCGTATAGTTTCATTTGTACTGGTGTATATGGGTAACTACATAGAATGTAGTTACACGGTATTTAATGGTATGTATTGGTAACGTGTCATTTGAATCATGAACAAGTATATTTTTTATGCTTAAATTTGGTATGCTATGGGAATGCTATTTATTTTCATCCTTTCTTACTTAATTTTTAATAATCTACAAAATAGCTATAAGTAGGAAAATTTTAGCCAAGAAGAGAATACCTATGTTGGATATGGACTCAGAATGTATACGCGTATACTCTGAGAAGATGAATGTGAAGCTGGTGAGGAAATGACATATTGCCTCATGTTTACTTTTATGTGAAATGGTCAAGAAATCATGGTTGGAGTAGATAAGAAGACTTGCATAGAGAGGAAGCAATCACATTATTTTTTTTTATTCCCATACTATGCTGTAAATTGCTTTTAGTCATTTGTTCAACAAATAATTACTGAGCAGCAACTACGAGCCAGCCTCTGAAGATAACACTTAGAAACAAACAGACCTAGTCCTTTCCTGCAAGGAACTTATATTCTAGTGGAGCAAGACCAAAAAAACAAAAAACAAAACAAAAAAAAAACAACACAAAAAAAACTAATCTGAAGGAGGGGGAAAGGGAAAGAAAAGAAAGAGGGAAGAGGGAGAAAGGAAAAATAAATAAATAATAATTTTACAATTTATAAGAAGTAAGACCTTGGAAGAAAAAGTTAAATGAGAAGGTATGGATAAGGGAGGGTGCTACTTTATATAGCATCTCCAGGAAAGGTTTAAGAGACAAAGTGGGGAGACTTCCAGCAAGATAGCTGAATAGGAACAGCTTCAGAGCACAGTTCCCAGTGAGAATGATGCAGAAGGTGAGTGATCTCCACATTTCCAACCAAGGTACCAGGTTCATCTCAATGGGACTGGCTGGACAGTTGGAGAACTACAAACTCCTGCTCAAGGAAATAAAACAGGACACAAACAGATGGAAAAACATTCCATGCTCATGGTTAGGAAGAATCAGTATTGTGAAAATGGCCATACTGCCCAAAGTAATTTATAGATTCAATGCTATCCCCATCAAGCTACCATTGACCTTCTTCACAGAACTGAAAAACCCACCTTAAACTTCATATGGAACCAAAAAAGAGCCTGCATAGCCAACACAATCCTAATCAAAAAGAACAAAGCTGGAGGCATCATACTAACCTGACTTCAAACTATACTATAAGGCTACCGTAACCAAAACAGCCTGATACTGGTACCAAAACAGAGATATAGACCAATCTAACATAAAGAGGCCACAGAAGTAATGCCATACACCTACAACCATCTGATCTTTGACAAACCTAACAAAAGCAAGCAATGAGGAAAGGATTCTCTGTTTAATAAATGGTATTGGGAAAATGGGCTATGTGCAGAATGTTGAAACTGGACCATTCCTTTTGCCTTATCCAAAAATTAACTCCAGATAGATTAAAGATTTAAACATAAGTTCTAACACCATAAAAAATCCTAGAAGAAAACATAGGCAATACCATTCAGGACATAGGCATTGACATAGGCAAGGACTTCATAACTAAAGCATGAAAAGCATTGGCAACAAAAGCCAAAATAGACAAATGGGATCTAAACAAACTTAAGAGCTTCTGCACAGCAAGAGAAACAACCACTAGAGTGAGCTGGCAACCAACAGAATGGGAAAATAATTTTGCAAGCTACCCATCTGACAAAGGGCAAATATCCAGACTCTACAAAGAACTAATACCGATTTACAAGAAAAAAGCAAACAACCCCATCAAAAAGTGGGCAAAGGATATGAACAGACACTTTTCAAAAGACATTCATGTGCCCAACAAACATATGAAAAAATGTAATGGCTCACACCTATAATCCCAGCACTTTGGGAGGCTGAGGCGGGTGGATCACGAGGTCAAAAGATCGAGACCATCCTGGTCAACATGGTGAAACCCCATTCTCTACTAAAAATACAAAAATTAGATGGGCATGGTGGCAAGCCTGTAGTCCCAGCTACTCGGGAGGCTGAGGCAGGAGAACTGCTTGAACCCAGAAGGCGGAGGTTGCGGTGGGCCGAGATCATGCCATTGCACTCCAGCCTGGGTAAACAAAAGCGAAACTCCATCTCAGAAAAAAAAAATGCTCATTATCACTAGTCATTAGAGAAATGCATATCAAAACCATATTGAGATACCATCTCATGCCAGTTAGAATGGTGATCATTAAAAAATCTGGAGACAACAGATGCTAGAGAGAATGTGGAGAAATAAGAACGATTTTACACTATTGGCGGAAGTGTAAATTAGTTTAACCATTGTGTAGGACAGTGTAGCAATTCCTCAAGGATCTAGAAATAGAAATTCCATTTGATCCAGCAATCCCATTACTGGGTATATACCCAAAGGATTATAAATTATTCTATTATAAAGACACATGCACACTTATGTTCATTTCGGCACTATTCACAATAGCAAAGATTTGGAACCAACCCAAATGCCCATCAATGATAGACTGCATATAAAACATGTGACGGAAGAGAAAAAAGGATAAAAAGGAATGAGCAAAGTCTCCAAGAAATATGGGACTATGTGAAAAGACCTAATTTACGTTTGATAGGTGTACCTGAATACGACGCAGAGAATGAATCCAAGCTGGAAAATACTCTTCAGGATATTATTCAGGAAAACTTTTTGAATCTAGCAAAGCAGCACAATATTCAACCCCAGGTAATACAGAGAACACCACAAAGATATTCCTCAAGAAGAGCAACTCCAAGGCACATAATCATTAGATTCACCAGGGTTGAAACGAAAGAGAAAATACTAAGGGCAGCCAGAGAGAAAGGTCAGGTTACCCACAAAGGGAAGCCTATTAGATTTACAGCAGATCTCTCAGCAGAAACCCTACAAGCCAGAAGAGAGTGGGGGCTGATATTCAACATCCTTAAAGAACAGAACTTTCAGCCCAGAATTTCATATCCTGCCAAACTAAGCTTCACAATTGAAGGAAAAATAAAATATTTTATGAACAAGCAAGTACTCAGAGATTTTATTACCACCAGGCCAGCTTTACAAGAGCTTCTGAAATAAGCGTTATACATAGAAAGGAACAACCAGTATTAGCCTTTCTAAAAATAAACCAAAAAGTAAAGAGCATCAACATAAAGAAGAATTTACATCAACGAATGGATAAAATAGCCAGTTAACATTAAATGGCAGTAACCCTAAATTTAAGTCAACTAAATCCCCCAATCAAAAGATACAGCCAAAACCTAATGATATGCTACATCCAGACCCTTTTCACATCCAAAGATACACAAAGACTTAAAACAAAGGGATGGAGAAAGATTTACCAACCAAATGGAGAGCAAAAATAAATAAATAAATAAATAAATAAATAAATAAATAAAAAGCAGGAGTTGCAATTCTTGCATCTGATAAAATAGATTTCAAAGCAACAAAGATATATTGGTAAAAGGATCAATGCAACAATAAGAGCTAACAATCCTAACACCCAGATACATAAGACTCATAAAGAGATTTAGACTCAACTAGACAGAAAATTAATAAGGATATCCAGGACTTGAACTCAGATCTGGAACAAGTAAACTCAATAAATATTTATGGAGCTCTCCATTTTAAATACACATAATATACATTTGCCATCTTAAATGCACAAAATATTGATCGGCCATTATTAATACCCATTTTTAGAATAAAGGTACACTCCTGTTTTCTCTCCCTCTTTTTCTTTCTCTTTCTTCCTCTCCTTCACTCCTTTTTTCTTTCTTTCTAAAAAAAAGAAAGAAAGAAAGAAAGAAAACATACACACACACACACACACACACACACACACACACACACCAAAAAAAAAAAAAAAGTGACATGTATACACCATGGAATACTATGCAGCTATAACAAACAATGAGTTCATGTCCTTTTGCAGGGACATGGATGAATCTGGAAACCATCCTTCTCAGCAAACTAATATAAGAACAGAAAACAAAACACCACATGTTCTCACTCATAAGTGGGTGTTAAACAATGAGAACACATGGACACAGAGAGGGGAATATCACACACTGGTGCCTGTTGGGGGGTTGGGGGCTAGGGGAGCAATAGCAGGGGTGGGGAGTTTGGGGAGGGATAACATTAGGAGAAATACCTAATGTAGGTGACGGGGGAATGGAGGCAGCAATCCACCATGGCATGTACATACCTATGTAACAATTCTGCAAGATCTGCACATGTACTCCAGAACTTAAAGTATAATTAAAAATAGAAGAGAGACAAAGTGACATTTAATTGGAGACCTGCCAGAAGCCTGGGAGTGAGCCATATGGATATTAAAAGGGAGAATGTTCTAGAGAAAGCTAGTATGAGGTAAGAGGAAACAAGAAATTGGAGATGAAGTCAGAGAGGGGTCACATTTGAACATTTGAGCAACGAGGACAGGAGCCATCGGATAAATGCATCTCTTTTTTTAACCCTGACTTTCATAGGACTTCTCAGTCATTTGCTGGGAATTGAGAAAGCAGTTGCCTATTGAAACGAACAATTCAGTGATGCATCTACATATTGGCTCTCTCTGTTCCTACTTAAGACCCTTTGCAATGCTTATTGGGACACAAATTAAACCACATTGTAATTTTCCTGGTTGTCTGCATTTCCCATAAGATTTTAAATTTTTTTATATCCAATACTGTATACATCTCTTGTTAAGCACTGCATTATCATTAACTAGAACATGGTATGCATATACACTCCTGTGTATTAAACATTGATTGTGTGACAAAATAAATATATTCTTCAAATAAATAATGGGCAAGACAGTTAATGCTATTGTGAATAAAGAGAAGTTTTTACATACTGTAAATATTTACAGAAAAGGCATTGTGGAGTAAAATAATGATGCTTCCTGGGAATCAGAATCAATCATTTGTAATCTATGCATGTCTCACCAAGATACTTAGTTTCTTTGAAACTCAGTTTTCCTTTCTGTACATGGAGAATAAAAATATTTTCTTCACAGGATTATTATCAGGATAAAATGAGAGCATATATATCATCAATAAATATCAGTTCTTTTCTCCTCACTTGAATTTTTAACATGAAAGGAAAAAACCACCACTGAATATTGACTCTTCTCCACAATTAAGGGTGCTGATAAATTAATATAAGTGATAAGCATTATCTCTCATGGTTAAATCACTTTTCTACATCATTTGTGGCCTGTCACCTTTCTCTTATTAATAGTATATTAAATGTTCTTTGTTGGGCATGTATGGTTAATTCACATGAAGAATGAATCCTATAACTGAAAGAAGAAAAATATAATCTAGAAAGGCTTAATGAAGTTCACATTGTTGCAAAATAGCAACTACCTTTCTTTGTTTTAAAATAATTTTATTATTTATTTAAGCGATCCAACATACAAATCATATTTGAAAATTTTCTATTCTGAAGTATCTCTGTTTTCTAAGATTCTCATCAATCTCTAGTTCATGCACAAACTACTTGGTCCAGTGATCCCAGTCTTTTAGTGTATCCATTCTGGCGTATCCAACTGTCTTCAAACCCTCCTTCCTCTGAGTAAGGATTACCTGAGATTACTAAACTCTACAAGCAGATATGATGATCTATAATTTCTTGGTCTTTCTTAGTTTTATTCTTCCAAACCAGCAAGTTGAGTGGGGGGAGGTAAGACACCCACTGTAAACCTTAGAAAATGTTCCTATTCAAGATTTTAAATTGAGAGGACTTTAAATACACCCAAGAAGTGATTTTTTTTTAAATAAAAATGTAAGTAAAGGTGTGGAGAAAATTTATTGTATCCACCACAAAAGTGTTCACTATTCTCTGTAAACTTAAAAATAGATTACATTTAAGAATAATACTTTTGGAAAAAAAAATAAAAATAAAACTACTGTGAGCAGAAGCTAGTTTGGTAGACAAACCAGCATGAACAAGTGAAGTAATTAGTTAATGGGTCCAACTACTTACTAAAGAAGCGCCCTGCAGGGCTTAATTACTGTACTTCACTGTGACTTCCAACTCCAGCATTAGGGGAAATATGATGCTTTATGATGTCGCTGAAATGGGGAGAAAGCACCTGCCAATCAAGAGATTTTCAAAGGTAAAGAGATTCCACTTATTTAGTAAAACATGTCACAAGTCATTAATACGACTGATCAGTGAAAGTCACTGTTAGGCATAGTGGTACATATAAAGATGGACAAGAACGGATGCTGCCTAAGTGTTGCACATTGTGGATCAGTATTTTATCACTATTTTCAGTTATAAGATTTGTTTTGATGGACTCTAGGAAAATAACAATATATAAATATGCATAGAGGCTTATACTCGTTCAGATTTTCCAAATGATGTACATTTTAATCTGCTTAGGTTCTTGAAAATAGTTACATGATTTATTTTTAAAGTAAAATATTTTGATTTAATGTGCATTTGGATCCTAATAACTAGTACCAAAAGAAGCTGTACCTGTGCAACCCATGTTGCCAATTGGGAAAATACAGTCAGCTTGTGCCAACTCTTAAAACTTAAGACACAAGGTCTAGGCACTGTGACCATATTTTCTGAATGAATCTTGGAGCCAAATAGGTTGATTTCATAATGAACTCACCTACAGGAAAACCTCCAAAAATGGCAGCATGGTTGTCCCTAGGACCCTCTGAAGGATGTGAATAAACTGAATGATGTACCATTTCAGTAAGAGCATCTGAGTCTTCTACCTCTATCTTCTCTGAAGAAATAAGTGGATAAGAAAAGGTGAAAAGGGCCAGGTGCAGTGGCTCATGTCTGTAATCCCAGGACTTTGGGAGGCCAAGGCAGATGGATCACCTGATGTCAGGAGTTAAAAGGACCAGCCTCACCAATGTGGTGAAACTCCCCTGTGTTCTAACAATGCAAAATTAGCCAGGCGTGGTGGCATATGCCTGTAGTCCCAGATACTTGGGAGGCTGAGAGAGGAGAATTGCTTGAACCCAGGAGGCGGAGACTGCAGTGAGCCAAGATCACTCCACTGCACTCCAGTCTTGGCAACAGAGTGAGACTCCGTCTCAAAAAAAGGAAAAAAAAGGGGGGGGAAAAGGAATCACAGAATCTCTATTTATTTCCTTTCCTGTGGAAATCAGTCAGTTATGTGGATCCAATAAATATCTCTATGGCATATAAACTGATTGGCAGTTGTGATTAACGTTTATTAATTGATTTAGATACAATTTCTCATGATTCAAGGTAATAATAACAAACTAATTGTGCAAATGCTTTGTTAATTCATGGATTTTACAAACCTTTTGCATGTTTGTCACATATTCTTAAATTATCTGGTACATATTGCTCTTTTTAAAATTATTCCAGATGTCACACTTTTTTTTATTCTTTCCTCCATTCTTTACGTATTAAATTTGATGTTACTAATTGAGACATAAAGCAACTAATGTAATATCTCTATAGACCTCTAAATATGCATCTTTGATCTTTCGATCCCAAAGTCCATAAAATGCGTTATTACTACCATTTCAAGCAACTAACCAAAAGTGTGTTTTTAATTACTGTCTCAGTCTGTTTTGCTACAAAAAGTACTAGAGTCTGGGTAATTTATGAACAATATAAATTTATATTGTTTATTTTGCTTGTGGTTTTGCAGAATGTACACGAAGCCTGGCACCAGCATCTGCTTCTGGTGAGAACCTCAGGCTGCTTCCACTCATGGAGAAAGGCGAAGGGCAGATGGCAGGTACAGAGATCACATGGTGAGAGCAAGCACGAGAACCAGCGGAGGCTGGGGAGGTGCCAGGCTATTGTTAACCAATTCTTGGGAAATCACTTATTTCTTTGAGAATGGCACCAAGCCATTTATGAGGGATCTGCCCCCATGATCCAAACACTTCCTATTAAGCCCCACCTCCAACAGTGGGGATCAATTTCAACATGGGGTTTGTAGAAGTCAAACAAACCAAACGATAACAACTACTAAATCAAATAACATATTTGTTTTTGTCTACGTATGAGAAAGAGAAATGCTAGGCTCTTCCAAATATGGCTGAAATAAAAATCTGAGACTTTTATTTGGTAGACTAATCACTGATAGTCATGCCATCAACCAACCATTGATAAACGTATCTCAAACTGGAACATGAGAAACCAAATTGGGGCATGAGTAAATGCAGACAGAAAAGCTGAAGAATATTTAAAGAGCATAAGGTCGCAATATCTGTATGCTTATTTCATTAAATTGGCAATTACAGGTTATTGGTTAAAAGCTGGATCAATGTTGAAATGGAGAAATAGTGGTAAGTATCAATGAATTAATTACCGCTTGTTCAGTAAACAAAATCTTTTCAACATGAAGTTCTTGGGTGATCAATTGAATTAAAAATTTAAATATCCTGCTATACACAGAGGCATGCCTTCAAATGTTTCTGGCATTGACAAGAATATTAACCCTTAAAGGACAGGAAGAAACTGGTCTTAAAATATCGTGTGTTTTTTACAGTGCCTCATATTTTGAACGTAAGTTATTATCCAAAAATCAGTTGTGTATTAACTAGTACACATGTTTACAGAGCTCCTCACATCAGTGGGATTTCTTAACTCAGTGATTCCTTGAAGTTTCTTTCTCTTTTATTTTTTTTGGTGAGATGGAATCTCACTCTGTCACCCAGGCTGGAGTACAGTGGTGCGATGTTGGCTCTGTGCAACCTCTGCCTCCCAGGTTCAAGCGATTCTCCTGCCAGCTTCCCATCTATCTGGGATTACATGCACCCAACACCACACCTGGCTAATGTTTGCAGTTTTAGTAGAGACAGAGTTTCAGCATATTTGCCAGGCTGGTCTCAAACTCCTGACCTCAGGTGATCTGCCCACTTTAGACTCCCAAAGTTCTGTGATTACAGGCATGAGTCACTGCACCAGGCTGATTCCTTGATGCTTCTAAGGCTAACCTACCTCTTTAAAGGTAAAAGGTACAACTGATGAGCATTTTAGATCCAGATTGGCAAGTGTGTTTTTCTCATCTGTCAAATCCAATCGATTTGTAATGGTAGTCTAGGGTGATATATTGAAGACGAGTGAATGTCAGGGTGAATATGGTCATTATGTGCAGAGTTCCACCAAGAGAGCAAACACACACACACGCATACACACACATACACACACACACACACACACACACAGAGTTTAGGATTTTCTGAGGATCAATACTAATATTGATAAGCATGATTAGTACTGAAAATCAGTGCCATTAATTAGTGCATATCATATGGGTGTGTATGTGCGTATGCATGTAGGGAAATGTTTTATTATAGTTGCCCCTGGGGGCGGTAAGTACTCTCTGCAGGACTCTTAAATATTAACATTAAACTCTGTCATAACAAGTTCTAAAAACTTCCCAGATTCTTCTGTATGTGGTGTTTTATTAGATTTTTTTAAGTTATATTGCCTGGAGCTTTTAAATCTTTTTGTTATACAGAAAGTTTGTTTAAACACATTTTTGGAGGGTCATTTGATCTGTCAATCTAGAGTTATTCTGTTATGCATTCACTATTCTGCCCTTTGTCTCTGTACTTGTACAGCACCTTGAGAATGGTATTATTCAAGAATGGTATGGACAGGTAGAGTCTCCTTTTCAAAGTAAGGGAAAAATGCAGAAATTAACATCAAAATTCACTTTGAACTTATTGAAATAATAAGCACTTATATTTAAGAGCATACAAAATTCAACTATTACCAAAAATGTTACTTTATGAAAGGAGACTACCACTTCCTGAATTAAACACGAAAACTTATTAAAATAATTTTATTGTGCCTTTACAGGATTATCACACTAATTATAGGTGATGAAAAAAACTTTCCATTCTGATTTATACAAGTAACATATTTTGATTCTGTTCAAAAACATGTTAAAATCAGTCTTTATGTATTTATAAGATTTTTAAAAGTATGCTCAAAGAATAGCAGCCTTCTTTTCATATCTTAATAAGTGCTAATAACACTTAATATGTGGTAGTTTTTGGTGAATTGTTGAAGTATTTATTTTGATGATTAATTTCTGTTTAAAAACTGGGCCGGGAGCGGTGGCTCACGCCTATAATCCCAGCACTTTGGGAGGCCGGGGCGGGTGGATCACGAGGTCAAGAAATCGAGACTATCCTGGTCAACAAGGTGAAAACCCTTCTCTACTAAAAATACAAAAATTAGCTGGACATGGTGGTGCGCGCCTGTAGTCCCAGCTACTCGGGAGGCTGAGGCAGGAGAATTGCCTGAACCCAGGAGGCGGAGGTTGCCGTGAGCTGAGATCGTGCCATTGCACTCCAGCCTGGGTAACAGCAGCGAAACTCCGTCTCAAAAAAAAAAATTGAGTCAAATTTTGACAATTACATAGTGTGTAATAATTGACTTTTGAGTAATAAAAACAAAGACAGAGAAAGTGATAGTTTAAGGCATGTCTTTACAAATTATATTTGTTGAATTTCATGAAAAACAATAAACCAAACCTCTCTAGGCAAGAGTCGGCACAATCCCCAATTTTAATAACTGAAGATATTAAATTTACACACTTAGAGGAAAATACACACACCACACACCTATAGTATTTCCTCTTCAAAATGTAAGGGGTTGGTTTTAGTACACTATTATCTCCCTTCAGTAGCTCCAACCAACAGTCTTTATTACAAAGTACAATCTTTGCATTGAGAAAACATATTTGCGGCCGGGCGCGGTGGCTCAAGCCTGTAATCCCAGCACTTTGGGAGGCCGAGGCGGGTGGATCACGAGGTCAAGAGATCGAGACCATCCTGGTCAACACGTGAAACCCCGTCTCTACTAAAGATACAAAAAATTAGCTGGGCATGGTGGGCGCTTGCCTGTAATCCCAGCTACTCGGGAGGCTGAGGCAGGAGAATTGCCTGAACCCAGGAGGCGGAGGTTGCGGTGAGCAGAGATCATGCCATTGCACTCCAGCCTGGGTAGCAAGAGCGAAACTCGGTCTCAAAAAAAAAAAAAAAAAAAAAAGAAAAGAAAAGAAAAAACATATTTGCATTTTTCTTTTGTTTTAGCTTATGTCATGAAAACTAAGAGTACAGATCTCTATGGAGACATTTTGCACCTAGTAACAATAATCTGATATAGCAGAAAAATGCATTTTTCACAAAGAGCTCTAAATCCATAGCTTCAGAATTACCTCAAATGTACAAATATACAGATTAAAGAGTATCCTTCAACTTGTTTTCTCAATTAGAATATAATATTTTCACATTTTATTCAAACAACTTATCAACATTAGAGATACCTGGAAGACAGATTTGTTCATTCAGGTGAAAAATCATAGCCAGGTTTTCTAAGCATTTAAAGAACTGAACCAGGAATTCTCAGCCTGATTAACATTTTTGAAACTAAAAAAAAAAAGATACTTGGTATCTTTCTTTTCTTTTTCCTTTATAAAAAGCTACTGAGATACAGTTTTAAAAGCTATAGCTTAGAATGGCATCTCAAGAGAATTTACTCTACAGTTTAGTCTGCCTCTGTATTCTATAGTTATAAAATGAGTAGATCATTTTAAATTTTCAGTCATCATGCACCAAGTATCTTAAGTATATTATAACTGGTACAAACATGTTTTAAACATGACATTTTAAAATAATTCAGATTTATATTCCGCAAGTCATGTATTTAAAATAGTATGTTAGCAAATATAAATCTATTAATCAAAGTGACCAAGGTTAATAGATCCTAAAGGATTGAGAGCCAAATGCAATTAATATTAACAGAAATGATCAACAGTTAAAATTATTAAAATTTTTAAATCATTGATGACACCACCACTAAACTTTATTCACACCACTGCAAAACTAAGTCAAAATTTATAGCTATAATGTAAAGGAAAATATAACTCTATTGCTAGAATTTAAACTATATAAAAATTACTAACCTTGATTTCCAGGCTTTCAACAAATATTTCCCTATTGTGAAATTTAGTATCACAGTGACACTTTCTTCACGTATATAATGGGAATCGATACCACAGTATTCCTACTACTTTTTCCTTGTCATATTGTAACACCAAAATACTTTTAATCAAAGATCCTGTGTGCCTCTTTCAAAAACAGAAAGAAGTGTATATCCATTTAAAAGTAATATTTCTGAAAGCCCTATATCAATATTATATATCCTATACCATTGAAAAATAAAGGTTTCTTTTTTTTTTCTGAACTTAAGAAAAGTAATGAAAGAACAAATAAACTGGTATTTCTTGAGGAAGCTAACAAGCAAAATTAGGTCATTTTCTGGTTTCCATGTTACCACATAGATCAGGGCATTTTTGTTTCACTAGACATACCATTCATATTCAGAGATTTTTACATATACTATAGAGCATTTGTGGTGCCAGATGAAAGTTACCATCTACCCCATAATATAATAGATAGAACTTCTTTGGACACTCCATGTGCCCTATATTCACATTTTAAAATCTTTTTTTTTCTAAATGTAGCTACAGTATTTTGCTTCATTTGTTTAAATGCAAGTTATCAATTTTCATTGAGTGTTTATTGGGGACAGAATTTTAGCAAGAAAGAACTAATAAAATATATTAAATTCAAAAGCAAATATAAAATAAATACAGGATATTGCATCTGTTAAAAGTAGACTAAAGTAATGAGGAAGAAGCCACATGGAGCTTTTTACTGAGAATAGCAAAGGTTTGAGGATTGAGCATAAACGAAGTAGAAAACAAGAATTTCAAAAAACTGGTTCAAAGTTATAATGAGTGAGCAGTTGATTGGGTAAATATTCTTTTGAACATTTTTCTCCTTCTTATAGTATTTCTTTCTTGAGGATGATATGAATCACTCTATCTTGAGTCTTTTAGCCTGTCTCACTTTACTCTTCCTCCTCTGGACCAATCTTGTCAAGGTAACATCATCTGCATCATCAGTCACAATGGAAATTTTCTAAGACCTGTGCTGCCAAATACAGTAGTCACTAGGAAACATGATCACTAAGCAAGTGAATTATGGGTAATGCCACTGAGAAATTAAATTTTTACTCATATATATATATATATTATTTTTATTTTTATTTTTTATTTTTTTTGAGATGGAGTCTTGCTCTGTCCCCAGGCTGGAGTGCAGTGGCGCAATCTCCGCTCACTGCAACTCCAACTCATGGGTCCAAGCAATTCTTCCGCCTCAGCCTCCTGAGTAGCTGGGACTACAGACTCGTGCCACCACACTCAGCTAATTTTTTTTTGTATTTTTAGTACAGATGGGGTTTAGTAGACCACCATGTTGGTCAGAACGGTCTCGATCTCTTGACCTTGTGGTCCACCCACCTCGGCCTCCCAAAGTGCTGGGATTACAGGCGTGAGCCACCGCACCCTGCCTACTCTAAATATTTTTTATTTAAATTCACCTGTGACTACTGGTTACCATACATGACAGTGTATTTCTAGACCCTACTTCTTTCTGAGCTACAATCTCATATTCAGCAGCCACTTTGACTTACCTGCTTAGGTGCTCTATAGCACTACAAAACTCCACATATCCAATATCAAGGTTATCACTGCTTTCTCCAAACCAGCCCCTAACTGAATGAATAATTATGCAATAGTATCAACTTTACCTAAGATAAAACTATTAAAATGATCTTTGACTCTTCACTCTGTTTCATGTCTCCTATATCATACAATCTGTCCTTCAATTTTAAAACTGTTTCACAAATCTGTTTTCCAAAATACATATTATTTTTCACACACTCTCATCTACAATCTGATCTTTAAAGCACTGTCAAAAAAACTCATTGATATTATCATCAAGTTAAAATTTCTTAAATTCTTCAAATGTCTCCTCTCTGGTGAATTCTTCAGATCTCCTAGAGGCTGTATTACTCCATTCTGGGACTGTTATAAAGAACTTACTGAGACTGGGCAATTTATGAAGAAAGGAGTTTAAACTGACTCACAGTTCAACAGGCTGTACAGGAAGCATGGCTGGAAAGCCTCAGGAAACTTACAATCATGGCTGAAGGGGAAGGGGAAGCAAGTATATCTTACCATGGGGGAGGAGAGAGAGATGGAAAAGTGCCACATACTTTTAAACCATCAGATATTGTGAGAGCTCATTCACTATCATGAGAACAATAAGGGGGAAGTCTATCCCTATGATTCAATCACCTCCCACCAGGCCCCTCCTGCAACATGTGGGAATTCCAATTCGACGTGAGATTTGGGTGAGGACACAGAGCCAAACCATATCAGAGGCAAAAGCTCCATCTTCTTTCCTCCCATATTTTGTCCACATTACTATCATCTCTTTTGGTATAATTTATTAAAATTATTTATTTACCTTGTTCATTCTGTTAGCTCTCTCCTGTGTGTTAAACATTTTGGTATTCCTTGCTGCATGTTTGACTTATAGTAGACTATTAGAATGCAAAAATAGCTAATAATAATTTAGGAGCTAAATAGTGATATTTTAGAAACATAACTAGAAAATTCTTAGGTGAGGAAGGAGAAATAAGCCTATTAAAAACATGAATACATGACAATTTTTATTCACTTACTAAATGATTAAGCACCTACAATTTACATTCGAACTTGATTCATGTTTGAGTTTAGTCAATAAAGGAATTAGTTCGGCTTCTATGATAATTTAAAAATAAACATGCTATTTTAATGTAATTATAGGAGATAAGAAAAATCTTCAACACTGATGCAGTGTGTCTTGCCCTTCAGCAACTTTATACTGTGCCACCTGCCTGTCATTGAAGCCATGATGAATTATACCTGTTGGCATCAATATTGAGTCTCATTCATTACTTTCTTAGATTTCATGCTTTATATCAAAAAGGCAAATGTCAAGACAAATTCAAACTTTGAAAAAAAAGAAACTACAGGAAAACAGTGGAAAACTACTTTCAAGGACTCTCAGTTCACATTCCATGTATGAGTATGGTTTGTTTATTTATTGTTTAATATATGTCATTTGGGAGATAAATACTCTAAGTGCCCGAACCAAACCACTATGAGATCTGTTCATGTAACAAAATTGCACTCCTACCCCATAAATGTATACAAATAATAAAATAAAATGTTGTTTAAATTGAGCAAAACCCTACTTATAAATTATTAACTTCCTAATATGTAGAAATTATAATTTGATTTGGCATAAAATCAACTTGTAATCTATAGCAAAGTCTACAAGGAAAAGAGTTACTCATTGGAAGAGAATAATAGTTGTATCACATGTTTATATTTGTATTAGATACATATATTTATTGTATTTAATTAGGTAATATAAAATATGTGATTGTGCTATGGTGCCATATCAAATACAAACTTTTATTGGGAGAAATAAAAAGTATCTTCAGAATTTCAATAACTTCTAGTTTCTTAAAAATGCTTTAATATTGGCATAATACTACAAATAATTGTGCTTCATAATTTTACCAAGTGTTTTTCACATTTTTGTGAAAATTGATTTTGTCATAATTGATAATTTAGAATGTATACCTAGATGGGTTTTAATTTCAAAACTGGGTGCTATTTATATGTCACACTATTATACAGAATAGAAGCATATTATATCTGTGATATGTTGTGATACATTTATGATAATACCACTTATCATTAGTGAAAAACGTATTCTAAGGGCCTCAACTCCTCACAAATTAAAATTTATATTCTATATGTACACACCCAATGTACTCTTAGCATTGAAAATTAGTTTGGTTATGTGTTTATATCTATATTATCCATAAATATATATTTTATAGTAGCAACAAAATTCAGAAAATGCAGGTAAGGGCCCACTTGAAAAATTTTAATACTAGCTTTTTTAAATGAGTTAATAGTAATATTTAATTAAATACATACTTCATTTCTAGAGAAAATGTATATATCATCTATTTTAACCTCACAGAATCCTACTGAGGAAGGGCATTATGACTGTACTTTTTCGATGCAGAAAATATAACAAAGTTTTTCTAGATAGTATAACAATTCTGTAGCCAAGAAAAAACTCAAATCCATGCTTCATATATTCTGCTCATGTACTCTATTCATCCCCACTATTTATTTCATTTTGATTTTGATAAAATTTGATATTAAAATGAAATATCTATGAATTACTTCCTTTTATGGTTTCTCTATTCTGCTCTTGGAGAAGTAAGACTGAACTTGTAAAGCACAATTTCATCCCCTGGCCAATGTTTCCAACATGAGTGCAAGTAGACATGATGACTGAGGAAACAGAATCAGCATTGGGTAAGTTATATGTCATCATATAAAAAAAGCTCACAGAACTCTTGCTTCTGAACTTGAGCAGGTTTTATCTTTTCTTGGACATATAATTCTTTCCAACATCCACTTAATGAGTTCATAACTATCTGTTCACACATCAAACGTATTTGAAAACACATGTCAAATACGTGCCAATATCAGTGAACAAATTTGTTATATTTTCCCTAATACTCTCTAATTTCCTGTCTGTTTCACACTAATTAAAACACAAGAATTGTATATGTTCGAGATGTGTTCTGTGTTCCTGACCAATCCCTGCTTCCTAGCATGTTCTCAGGAGATGAAATTTTTAAGAGTGGCCAAGACCTCAGGCATCAGTTATCAGTATGTTTTTATCTGTGAGTTGAAAAGCCTATCATTTTCTCTAGCTGGGGATTTCACCTCATTTCATCATATGTCTGATGTCAACATTGGCTCAAATTATCCCTTCCATAAAAATCCTTGATTTTACTGATTGCCATAAAAGCAGAACAAAATGGAGAAAAATACCTATTTCATTGCCCACAAATTCACTAATGCTTTGCTTAAAAATAAATAAATAAATAAAGACTGAAAATCTAGACTATGTGAACAAATTTATATATATGAATTCATTCTATATGAATTCATTTAAATAAATATTTATATATGTACAGGAATGTATACGAATTCATAAAAATATATATCCATTCATGAAAGTTTATATGTGTGTCTCTGTGTTTTATATATGTATATATAAAATCTCTAAGTATTATAAATATATTATATGTTTATGAATGTATATGAATTCATTAAACTGTATATTCATTAATGCATGTTTGTGTGTGTGTGTGTGTGTGTGACTGTGTGTAAAATCTCCAAGTATTAAAAATACAGCTATGATTTTGAATACTAAGGAGGTGTTATGGGGCCACTTCTATTCTGTTACATTAAAAAAAAGGATGATCAAAGGAGGGATATATTAAAAACTAAATAAAGGAACTGGAATAGGCTTCGTGTTGGATGATTTTGCCAAACATAATAAATGTATAGCTAAGATTTAGATATTTTGAGCTTAGAATAATTTTAAGTAAAATGTAATTCAATCTCCTCTTATTTTAAAAGTTTGGAAAAAAATAAATTCACACAGCGCTTCAGTTTCAAACACAGACACAGGCTCTCATGTTTGTATTCTGAGCTCATTCTATTGACATTCACTCAGTTCGCTTTACTATATTTCCTCTTTATAAAAGAAAAAAACAGCTTTGTAAAATTTCGCTAATATTTAAAAATGATGTAACATCGGTAACCTACTATCATATCTTAGCCCAGTCTATCATAAATGTGCTCAAATACTTATATTAGTCCACAATTGGACAATATATAACACAAAGCCTATTTTATAGACAAAAGTCTATATTATTATTTGTATAAATTTATGGGGTAGGAGTGCAATTTTGTTAAAAGATCTCATAGTGATTTGGTTAGGGCATTTAGAGACATTATCTCTACATGTTTATGTGTGTGTGTATATACACACACATATATGTGCATATACATATATGTGTATGTGTGTGTATATGGATTGTTTTAACGGTTCAATTAAAGTACAATTTTGTTTCTTAACTAGATCTCATAGTGGTTTGGTTAGGGCATTTAGAGTTATTCTCTGCATGTTTGTGTGTGTGTGTGTGTGTGTATATATATATATATATATATATATATATATATATATATATATGGATAATTTTAATGGCACCAAAACGCCAATATTCTCTACAAAGTCTATCCCCAAAAAGCAGGTGAAAACTAAATATATATTTAGTAAATGTAAAAATCCATCCAAAGCCCTGTGATGTTAGGAACATTACATTGATTTGTTCCATACTGTAAAACTTAATTTTCTTCATACAATTAACTTACCACTATACAAATACAGACATTTCACAACATATGATGAGATTATGTCCATGTTAAGTTGAATACACATTTTGAAAATGAATTTAATACAGCAAACATACTGTACATCATATCTCAGCCCAGCCTATTTTAAGGGTGTTCAGACACTTAAATTAGCCTGCAATTGGACAAAATCTAACACAAAGCCTATCTGATTAAAAAAAAAAAAAAGTCTTGAACATCTCACATAATTTGTTGAATACTGCTCTGAAAGTGAAGAACAAAATGGTTGTCTGGGTACTTGATCTAGGATTTCGAGTAAATGCATAGTGCTTTTGAACAACCATAAAGTCAAAAAATAGAAAGTTGAACCATTACAAGTTGGAGGACATCTGTATGTTAAAAATATATGTATGCTTCCCATACTGTAAAAGCCTCTCTCAATATAAATGCGGTCTTTCTCATTTTAAAAGGTAGGCTTTTTTTTCTGCAACTAAAAAGCACCAGGAACAAGTATTGTAACTATTTAAACAAACTATTGAAGACAGAAAAGTTCAAAGGTCCATTTTGTATTTTCTATAATCTAAAGTGAAGAGGTATATTTGAAGCTGTTATTCAACTCTACTTTCAGATTAAGGGAAATAATTCATTGTTTTATTAAAAAATGATTTGCAGTACAAATGATCAGTTATGTGTCTGCATGACCTCTGCATGACTTTTTTTTTTTTTTTTTTTTTTTTTTTTTGAGACAGAGTTTCGCTCTTGTTACCCAAGCTGGAGTGCAATGGCGTGATCTTGGCTCACCGCAACCTCCGCTTCCTGGGTTCAGGCAATTCTCCCGCCTCAGCCTCCTGAGTAGCTGGGATTACAGGCACACGCCGCCACGCCCAGCTAATTTTTTGTATTTTTAGTAGAGGCGGGGTTTCACCATGTTGACCAGGATGGTCTCGATCTCTGGACCTTGTGATCCACCCGCCTTGGCCTCCCAAAGTGCTGGGATTACAGTTGTGAGCCACTGCGCCCAGCCATGACCTTGAACAATTGTTTATTTATTCCTTAATAAAATAATAGAATATTCTAAAATCCTTTCTCTTATATTCTAGAAATGAAAATATATGGATTTTTCTTGATTGGTTATGTTCCTTTACTCCATCTACCAGTAAAAAAGAACAAATATTCCCCACCTATTTATGAATGCAGTTCTCCCCTACCTTAGTAATGGTTTCATGAAGGTTGAAAAACGGATCAATTTCTTCAACTGTTGTTGATTGTGTAGAAAACAGGGCCTCAGAGAGAAAACTTGGACCCTGTGGCAAATCCAAAAAGAAACATTTAAAACTCTGAAACGATTTTGTTTTTCAAGTATTTATTGGATTTTCTTTAAAGATTAAAAAGGATTCTAAATTCCTTAAGGTTTCTGTTGATTGCTGGATTTCATTCTCCTGATCTAATTACACATCACAGAATATTTATAAATTAAAATGAGTAGAATTCTGTAACTCTTAACATCACATGTATTTACCAAAAAAAAAAAATTTCTTTCAAAAAAATTGACATCTTTTTTTTTTTTCAAATGCAGACTTATCTGTAGACATCTTGACCATAAAAACCCATTTCTGAAATCCCTTCTCTACTTTATATATTGTATGTTTTACAAACTGGAGGAATGGAATGTTTTGATAAACATGATTACCTAGAAATGCCACGACAGAGAGAGCATGATATTTTAGATACTGCCAAACTAACTTCAAAACAATAGTAATACATATTTTTGGTAGAACTGCCACATGGCTTCATATGTTGCCAATAAAGTTGACACATTGTATCAACCACATGGTTGTTGCCAATAAAGTTGATACATTGTATCAACTCTAGTGTTCACATGGTTGAAACATATCAGAGACACTTTAATTCATATTGTACTTTCAAATGAAGCCAAGTTTCAGAATGAAAGAAGATATGGGATGCAGATAATGTTACTATCCAAAATGATATTGTTGGAGTTACCAATTTCATATCATCATGATATGAAATGATTATTACTTACAATATAAATGTAGCTCTCTTTTTTTGAAAACCTAAAGAAAACAGGTTATTTATGTAGAGCACAGAAGACTTGGGATACAATATATGTGTACAAATAGATAGATGACAGAGACAGATGATAGATACATAGATGATAGATGATAGATAGACAGATAGATAGATAGAATAGATGATAGATAAATGGGTATGTAGATAAGTAAACAGACAATTTTCTGAAGAATTTCACAAGTAAGACATATTTAACCCAATGTATACCAACAATGATTGCAGTGAGGTAACAAGTTTATGCTGAGTTTTTTAGAACCATTTATTATAGCAATCCAACGGCATTACAGAGTACTTAGGGATATATCAATAATGAGAGAGAAAGATAAAATGATGTAGTTTACAGGCCTTGAAGTTATACAGATAAAGATTTAAACCAATGTCATTCCATTTCCCTATATGTGAAATAATTCTGTGACAAGGTGACTATGAATCAACCAAGTGGCATACATATTAAGATATTTTTTGTCACAAGTTTTGCGTTTCTTCCCTCATTTTGCCCACCAATCTAAAACTAATTTGTTAGAAACTCTGCCCAGTTCCAGCTAGTATTTCACTTTGTATGACTCACTGAAAAAAAATCATAAAATTTGGGCTTAAAAATCTCATAAATGTCCTTTCTTAATTTCCCCATTTTGAGGATCTGTTAAGACTCAGTGTCACAAGTTGAATTGTCTCCTTCAAAAAATTTGTTAGGTTATTGTCAAAATTACATATCATAATTAAGTACTAGGGGTTAGGACTTCAAAAGTATGTTTAAATCCTAACCCCCAGTACTTCAGAATGTGACCTTATTCAGAAATAGGTCATTGCAGATGTAACTAGTTCAGTTACAACAAGATCACACTGGAGTAGCATGGGTCTCTAAACTAATATGACTGGTATCCTTGCAAAAAGGGGAGACAGACATACACACAGGGAGAACACCCATGGGAACCTAAAGTCAGAAATCCAGGTCTTGTGTCTGCAAGTCAAGAACACCAAAGACCGAGAGACAGACATACACACAGGGAGAACACCCATGGGAACCTAAAGTCAGAAATCCAGGTCTTGTGTCTGCAAGTCAAGAACACCAAAGACCGAGAGACAGACATACACACAGGGAGAACACCCATGGGAACCTAAAGTCAGAAATCCAGGTCTTGTGTCTGCAAGCCAAGAACACCGAAGACCTAGAGACAGACATACACACAGGGAGAACACCCATGGGAACCTAAAGTCAGAAATCCAGGTCTTGTGTCTGCAAGCCAAAAACACCGAAGACCAAGAGACAGACATACACACAGGGAGAACACCCATGGGAACCTAAAGTCAGAAATCCAGGTCTTGTGTCTGCAAGTCAAGAACACCAAAGACCAAGAGACAGACATACACACAGGGAGAACACCCATGGGAACCTAAAGTCAGAAATCCAGGTCTTGTGTCTGCAAGCCAAAAACACCAAAGACCAAGAGTAAACCACCAGAATCTAGGCAAGAGGCATGGGATAGACTCTCTCTCACAGCCCTTAGAAGGAACCCACTCTGACAAAACTTGGAAAAGTGAGACAACGAACAAATAAAGCAACCTCCTTGTTGTTTAAGTGATTCAGTTTGTGGTGCTTTGTTACAGAAGCCCTAACAAACTAATGCAGTCTGTCAAGGTGGTATTCTCTCTTAATACAAAGGCCTACCAAACTTAATTTTGGCTACCAATAAGGACTGTGTCAGCATAGACATATGTTAAAATTTTAGTTTTACTACTAAACAATCTGAAGTATTTTTCTCTCTAAAGGAATCATTACCTTATCTAAGAAATTTGAATAATAGTATTTTTTTTTAGTGTGGTGATGTAAACAGTCCAGTGCCTGTCACATAGGAGACATTATGTTAATGGAATTTTAATGTTGCTAAAAAATAAATATCATAGTCAGATGGATCATGAAATCAGGAGATCAAGACCATCCTGGACAACATGGTGAAACCCTGTCTCTATTAATACACAAAAACACCAAAAAATATTAATCAGGCTGGGCCTGTAGTCCCAGCTACTTGGGAGGGCTGAGGCAGGAGAATTACTTGAACATGGGAGATGGAGGTTGCAGTGAGCTGAGATCATGCCACTGCACTCCAGCCTGGGTGACAGACAGAGACTCCATCTCAAAAATAAATACATAAATAAATAAATATCATAATGATGGTGTGGTAGGGTAGGAATGATGGTAACTGATATGGTTTGGCTGTGTCCCCACCCAAATCTCATCTTGAATTGTAGCTCCCATAATCCCCACATATTGTGGAAGGGACCTGGTGGAGATAATTGAATCATGGGGGCAGTTTCCCCCAACTGTTCTCATGATAGTGAGTTAGTTCTCATGAGATCTGATGGTTTTATAAAGGGCTTCCTCCTTCACTGGGCACTCACATTTCTCCTTGCTGCCATGTGAGGAAGGACATGCTCACTTTCCCTTCTGCCATGATTATAAGTTTGCTGGAGCTTCCCAAGCCATGCAGAACTGTGAGTCAATTAAACCTTTTTCATTTATAAATTACCCAGTCTGGTGCATGTCTTCATAGCAGTGTGAGAACAGACTAATACAGTAGTATAAGTAACAAAGGCTTGTAAGGATATCATACAGAAGGTGTCTGAATATGGTAGAATACTGAACGAAAGGAAATCCATGGTCCTATGAGAAACAGTAAGCAGTTTGCATTTAGTTATGTTTATTTTTTCAAATAGAGATAACTTTGAATCTACTTTAATGAGAGTTTGCCATGAACAATTTGCTGCATTCATTTTCATTTAATAGTTAATATTTGAAATCCTTAAAAGTTTGCCCTATAAGTAGTTTCAAATAAAATTCCTAAGTAGTTTTGTCTGATTAGTTTATTAGGATAAAGAAAACTTCATAAATAGTCCAGAGATAAAATAGCAAGCCTCAAATTGAAAGATCCCTTAAGGATGTAAGTTAGGAGCTATAATCAACAATACTTCTATTGAACTTTCAATTATTCAGTGGCAGATCATATTAATTTAAATTATAAATATGTTCTTTATTCTCCAGTGTGATGCCTTTCTTTCTCTTACTTCTTCACTTATCTCTTGACACAACATTCTTTGTTTTTAGTGGTTCATTTATTTTATTATTTAAAGAATACTGGGTTAACTGCTGTATGCCAGGTGCAGCATGACATGCAGGATGTGGTCCTTCATCTTACAGAGTTTAATCTAATGGGATTTGGACACATAAAAATCAAATATCACTTCCTTTCAAAATATTAAGACAACACACTACTCTTTTTCATATACATGTGAATATAACAATTGTGTTTAATAAACAGGTATTTATATGCCCTAATGCAACAGCTAAGAAAAATATTAAAAGTAAGAATATGTGCTTTATGAAAGTCTTCCATTGCTATTATATTGACTATAAATCATGCCCATTTAATAATATTTTACATCTGTGGATGGAAAAAGGAAAGTAAAGCAATATATAACAATTTGGAAAGTGCTTTTGTGAAGAAAAATTTATTGATATATCAAAATGAAGCAATTCTTAAGTCAAGATATGGAAACCTGAATACTGAATGTCTGCCACTTGAAGATCATAGTAAAAATATTACAGAGGAATATATATTAATAATATAAGTTTATCAAGGATATGGTATAAAAATCAATTTTGTCTTCCACAGTCCCTAACTTGTTTGTCATTGGTGTAAATTTAACAATATTTAGCACACATTCTTCTTTCAACTCTTTTGCCTGAACACAGTGTGACTTTCTTGGTGTTCCATTTGTATATTACTTTCTACCTGTAACTTTATTTTATTTTTTTTTAATATTTAATGTTGTTTCAAGGCATTCTACCCTCAGTCTTCTCATTTTCACAGGCTCTGTAGGTGGATTTACCTGCTTTTCTAGCTTCACCTATCAACTTCAGATTCATAGCACCTAAACCATTACCTCATCCTGATCCCTGTTTAGAGTTCATCATTTCCGCTTATCTAGGAGACCCTCGAGACACATCAACTTGTTAAGTTCCATTCTTGTTTGATAGAATAAATAGATTAAAAAAATTTTTTAATCTGAATATTTGAACGCTTCTCTAAATATTTCATTAAGTTAAATGTTTACATACACACACACACACACACACACACACACACACACATACACATATATATTTTATTGTACTTTAGGTTCTGGGATACATGTGCAGATAATGCACGATTGTTGTATAGGTACACACATGGCAATGTGATTTGCTGTGTCCATCCCTCTGCCACCTACATCTGGCATTTCTCCCCATGCTATCCCTCCCTGACCTCCCCACCCCTCACTGTCTCTCCCTTGTCATCCCCCTACAGATCCTAGTGCGTGATGCTCCCCTCCCTGTGTTCATGTGTTCTCATTGTTCAACATCTGCCTATGAGTGAGAACATGCAGTGTTTGATTTTCTGTTCATGTGTCAGTTTGCTGAGAATGATGGTTTCCAGATTCATCCATGTCCCTACAAAGGACGCGAACTCATCGTTTTTTATGGCTGCATAGTGTCCCATGGTGTATATGTGCCACATTTTTTTTCCAGTTTTGTGAAGAAGGTCCTTGGTAGCTTGATGGGGATAGCATTGAATCTATAAATTACTTTAGGCAGTATGGCCATTTTCACGATATTGATTCTTCCTAACCATTAGCATGGAATGTTTCTCCATTTGCTTGCATCCTCTTATTTACTTGAGCAGTGGTTTGTAGTTCTCCTTGAAGATGTCCTTCACATCCTTTGTTAGTTGTATTCCTAGGTATTTTATTCTCTTTGTAGCAATTGTGAATGGGAGTTTGCTCACGATTTGGCTCTCTTTTAGTCTGTTATTGGTGTATAGAAATGCTTGTGATTTCTGCACATTGATTTTCTATCCTGAGACTTTGCTGAACTTGCTTATCAGTTTAAGGAGATTTTGGGCTGAGATGATAGGGTCTTTTAAATATACAATTATGTCATCTGCAAATAGAGACAATTTGACTTCCTCTTTTCCTAACTGAATACCTTTTATTTTTTTTTCTTGCCCAATTGCTCTGGCTAGAACTTCCAATACTATATTAAATAGCAGTGGTGAGACAGAGCATCCTTGTCTAGTGCCAGATTTCAAAAGGAATGCTTCTAGTTTTTCCCATTTACTATAATATTGGTTATAGGTTTGTCATAAATAGCTTTTATTATTTTGAGATATGTTCCTTTGATACCTAGTTTATTGAGAGTTTTTAGCATAAAGTGCTGATGAATTTTGTCAAAGGCCTTCTACACATCTACTGAGGTAATCATGTGGTTTTTGTCTTTGGTTCTGTTTATGTGGTGGATTAGGTTTATAGACTTGCGTATGTTGAACCAGCCTTGCATCCCTGGAATGAAGCCTTAAAATTTAATTAATTTAGAAGTTATAGGAATATGAGAGTTTAGGGCAGAAAATCTAAAATATTTGAGGTGAGATGTTTGTGGGACATTAAAAAAATTCATCTAGAAGGTGTGTGACTATATTGGTCTAAAGTTGAAGACCAAAATCTGAACTAGAGATATAACAATAATTTGAGAAACATTTACATGGTAGTTAAAATGTAATGTGAAACGCATGTATACCTAGAAATATACTAAGTGTGGAACAGATCTCTGAGTGGTACCAATACTTAAAAGGCGGGAAGATAAAAGCAAAACTCATAAAGATGTTATAGGTGGAATTGTCAGAAAAGTGTATGGAGAAGAATGTGTTATTTCGTGGGGTTAAAAAGTAGAGAATGGGAATAAATAATCAATACAGAAAGGAAAGCAAGAAAATACAATAAGATAAATGGGAAAATTATCCATTAGAGGTGGCATTTCAGAGATACCTGCTTTCTTTGTCAGAGAATTTTCTGTGGAGTTGAGAGAACAGGATATGGAATAAAATCAGGTGAAGAGTAAATATGAAGAGAAGTAAGACATCAACTATAAAGTACATTATTCTTTCTAGAAATTAAGATTATCTTGAGAAGTCAAAAAATAAATTATTAGCTAAACAAACTTAAAGAATCAACAAAAACTATATTCATTGTGTTTAAGATGACATTGATATGGACATATTTTTAATGTTAGAGAAACCACCCAGAAGAGAAGAGATTTTTAAAATACAAAAAAAAAAAAAAAAAAAAAAAAAAAAAAAAAAAAAAAAAAAAAAACGATATGTGGGATAAATGACTGGGTCATAGTCTTCTGGAAAAGAAATTCGAAGTTCAAAACGTTACCCAGAAAAACAATTGTAAGTAGATGAACCAATAGAAACAAAGACATTGAAATGAGTGGCACCAATATTTACTTAAGAAATGGGAAGTTAAAAGCAAAACTCATGAGGAAGTTATAGATGGAATTGTCAGAAAAGTGTATGGAGAAGCATGTGTTATTTCAAGCATGTGTGTTATTCACTGTATTCCCACCTGAGGGAATACAGTGTTAGCACATACATGGAGTGGAAGAAGATTCCAGGGTCATGTTAATTAAGTTTTAGACTAGAGTGAGTTAACTAAACTTCAAATCACCACCACACCAAAATGAACCCTTTTGAATGTTTTTCAGAAAGAGTAATTTCAAATATTTTGTTCATGTAGGGTTAGCAGAGATTTAACTGAACAAAAACAATGCCTTCTCTTTAGTTGGCACTCAATGATACACGGCCTGGAATGAGTAGAATAATTACACTGCTTTCCATGTATCAGCACTGGGCAAAGTACTCTCCATATGTCCCCTAGTTTAATCAACAGATACACCTATCAGACGGAAACTATTGTTACTCCCTCTTTATAAATGAGAGCCAATGAGTTCCAGCTGTAGCCCAAGATCATACTATGAATAAATTATAGTCCTAGGGTTTATTTGAATCTACAGCCCACACTTTCATTCCTAAATCATGAAACCTCTCTATGGCCAAAGTTATTAATAGACCAAGATTCTTGTGTTTATGTTAACAAGGATCATTTAATGCACCTTTTGTTCTCATTTCCTCCAAGACTTCATCTACTCTTCATATGCAGCAAAAACACTATGTACAGTTTAAATGATATCATCAAAGTCTCCCTGCTTAGGCTAAATAAATTTAAATCTAAAAAGTCCCATAGGCACTTCTCACATTGCAATATTCCTCTTTCTGCAATCAGAGGGCATATACATCAATACTTAAATTTAATATATGAAATTAAAACACTTGCAAGCAAGCTTAGAGTGGCTCTGACATTCATAACACTCAAAAAAAGTAATTACACCCATGATTTTTGAACATGACATTTTCATCACTATCCAAAGTAAAACAGACCCAAGGTAATACAGAGTTTAAACAGAAGTGTAACCATCCAAGGGTCAAATGTGGAACAATATTAGCACATTGCTTTCTAAATACACTCATTTTTATGTTACATTGTTCAGGTCCTAGGAAAGTTTACAGTACTAGCTTTATTCAAAGTATTCAAGGCACTTAGGTACCTCTATCGATATTGATTTAGTATCCTTATTTTAGACCTGGAAGAGATATTAATTCCATCCAAATATACAAAGTAAAACATGCAAAAACCCAAATGATTAAATAATTCTACAATGTCACAAAATAGTTGTTAGAAACTCGGTGCTAGAAATCAACTCTGTGTGTACACATATGTGTCTGCACTTCTTAAACATTTTGCCATTTCTTGAGGTGGGTGTAATTAATTGTAATGCAAATCTTAAAAATGTGAATCATTTCAATTAATCCACAAATGTTTTCAGTCTTATGGTTCTTATATGCCAATAAAATACTTCCATCGGATGCAGTGTTCATATTTTCATCTTTCTACAAGCTAATCTCTGATGTATTTTGCCTTAATCACTGAAGGTGTTCTTATCCTATCTATTATATATACCATGTATCATTAGCTAAGTAATTTATGTTTATATAATTTTTGTTATGTCGCATTTTCTAGTCAGATCAGAAAGTTGGAAAAGCATAAGGACCACCACAAAGAAACAATAAAAGGTTCACTTATCAGAGTGTTTCACAAATTAAGGCGTTTTATAATAAATGCTTTTAATTAATAATTTGAAGGTAAATAATTGAATTACTATACAGCACCAAGCTATTAAGCTTTCTTAATAAATATTAAATATTCCGTGCAGTAAAATAAGTGATTAGTATTTGTTAATGATTCCAAATCTGTGTTGTCATTCTAAATAGAAGAATACATTTAGTAATGTCTGGCCTAAAGATTAGGAAAGTGAGGAGGAACTCTGGAAAGGCTGGTTGTAGTAACAGGTTGACTTAAGAAAATGACTGAGGTCACGTCCAAGGTCCTATTTATCAGCCCCACAAATTCTAAGATCTCCTAGCACTAACTATAAAGAGTTTATTATTCACTCTACATATGAGTCACAGAGAGATCTCTTTTTACATCCTCTCCCTTTAACTTTATTGAGAATTCTGTTTTGCTTTTGTTTGTTTATTTCCAGCAAAAGAAGAGGGAGAGGCAAACAACTTGTTTGTACCTAACACAGTGCAAGTGAGCAATGCAGCATGGCTCCACATCAGGAAGGAAAGAAAATCAGTTAATATTCATTGTGCTTTTCTTTTTTTCACATACCCCTGAAGAGAGCTCTTTGAAGCCTAGATACCCCTGAGTTTATGCCTCAAAAAACAAACAGGAAAACCAAAAACCAAACAACAAACTCTCAGGTTATAAGCTAGAAAGATGCCTGAGAACTCCGGGTCACTTCTGTTTTGCTGTCCGTATTGATATCACCAATGGCCCTGCACCCCTCTGCTCATCCCCTGAGGCCTTATGACAGACTCCTTCCTTGATTCCTCCAGATTCTGGTGGCTCTAAATACTCTTTAGTTGTGACCGCGTAACTCTTATTTCTGCTTTATTCTTCACATGGCCTTCTCTTCTATGTGTCATCTCTTCTCCATGAAAAACACTTGCCATTGGATTTTGAGCCCACCTAATTATCTCAAGATCCATAATTTAATTGCATTTGCACATATCTTTTTTCCATATAAGTTCACATTCACAGGTTCTAGGATCAGTTTAGGATCCACCATTTAACACACCCCATGCCTTCAATAAGATTTCCATACTAAGCTTGGAAGAGTGCTTCTAAGAGCAGACCTCGAGATTTTAATTCCAGTTGAGACATTTGCCTTGCTTCTCCTCTTTTCAGGACGAATTATAAAATGGAAGTATTTTACATTTACTAAAGAACCTTTAGGTAAGGCACAAATAAAAGCTGTATTAAGTAAATAGTTATGGGTGGGCTACAAACATTTTTTTTTCCAGATTTGGATGGGATTTACCTGGATACGTGATTGTCAAAAGATATCTAACTTGAAACTTAGGATTTGTTCATTTCTATGTATAAATTATACCTCAAAGTAAAACAACCTTTCTATGGGACATTTTTATTATCCTAAAGAGATCCTTCTTGCCCTTCTTTTTAGATCAGTTTTAATTAAATTATGTTTTATTTCAGATAAAAATTCTGGTAATTTTTATCTGCTCTCCTATGCATCTGTTTGAGATTATTAAAATATTGGCTGTTGTCTCCTTAATCCCATAATTTCTTAAAATTTACTCAGTGTTTTAAGATTTTATGTGATGCTTCAGCATATATTTTTTAAATTTTAATTTTTATTCATATGTAGTATGTGCCCATATTTATGGGGAACATGAGTTATGGGATACAGGTAGAGTCACAACTATTTAAGACAAGTAAACTGTTGGTAATCACCCTCACTTTATGGATAAGAACACTGAAATTCAGAGGCCTTATCTGACTAGATATTGCTAGGAAGTGGCAGAATCTGGATCAGAATTCACATCTTTATCGTCAATCTACTGCTACTTACTCTCCATAACCCTGCATGTTGAGTGCTCAGATAAAGCCGGATTGTCAGTCAGTTCCAGATAATACAGAGAACACTACAGAAATTGCAAAACAAAAATAAGAGGTGCTCAAGCCTGTGAAACTAAACTGAATGAAATAGAGTTCATTTTAAGATTTTAAAATTCATGATAAAATTATTCACATATATCAATTAAGTGATTGTTGAACTGTTTTGCAGCACTTTTTTTATTTTTTTATTTTTAAAATTTTTATTGCATTTTAGGTTTTGGGGTACATGTGCAGAACGTGCAAGATAGTTGCATAGGTACACACATGGCAGTGTGTTTTGCTGCCTTCCTACCCTTCACCCACACTTGGCATTTCTCCCCAGGCTATCCCTCCCCAGCTCTCCCCCCCGCTGTCCCTCCCCCATTCCCCCAATAGACCCCAGTGTGTAGTAGACCCCCTCCCTGTGTCCATGTGTTGAATGAATAAAGCCACAGAATTCTTTTGCTTCCCTTTCTGGTTTCTCTACACTTCCCAAGGAGTAACTAAATGAGCATTAAATAGAAAATGCTTTTTTGTTAATGAAATCAGTGAAGTCTTTTTTAATAGCTACAGAAAAGGGGGGTAAAGAATATGTGCAGTTCCAAAGAAAACTATTTTATTAATTTGATAAGTGTTAATTAATACATATTAGAAATTTTCAGGAATTTAGAAAATAAATGTATTTATACATAATACTGTTATCCTTTAATTCTTCTGACATTGCAAATGAAAATAAGTCCTTAAAATGTTGGTATGTGGGAGCAATAACAGAGAATAAAAGAAAGTCAAGAAGTTATTACCTAGAGAACTATGAGTTCAATAATAGCAACTCCTGTAGCTAGAAATTACTGAGTGCCTAAGTACGGTACTGTCAGGCAGTGTGTGCTTAGGTGCAGCTGTCCTTTGATATCCTTGGGAAATTTGTCCTAGAATTCCCATGGATGCCAAACCTCACAGACGCTCAACTCCCTTATATAAAATGGTATAGTATTTGCATATAATGTACACACATACTTATATATAAATGGATATATACATATAATTTTTTTTAGATGGAGTCTTGCTCTGTCCCCCAGCTGGAGTGCAGTGGATGGATCTTGGCTCACTGCAACCTCTGCCTCCTGGGTTCAAGTGGTTCTCCTGCCTCAGCCTCCTGAATAGCTGGGATTGCAGGGGTGTGCCACTGCATGCTCTTTCAAAAGAGATGAAAATTGTGACCCCATTTAGCCAGTTAAAAGTGAGTACCAATCTTGCCAGTTTTCGAGACTCAGAGGGCAGGTTTACTGAGGAGGACTTTGTCAACCCTCTATCACACCTGGGGCAGTTGGGAATGTTGGTTTTGTTCCAATCCAGTTTCACTTCATGGAGGTCTAGCCATCAGGTGGGATCAGAATAAGGTCCTGGGGCAATTGAAGATATCTGGCCAAAGCTACACCTTGGCATTACTTCAAGGTTCCTGGACGCCCATCAGGGTGTCGGCACTAGGACCTCCAGTCTTTCCTATCACATTTTCATTCTTTCTTTTATGGCTGTCATGGCTCCTGTGTGTTCTTACATACAATGTTAAGGGTGTTGTTGCAAACCACAGAGACAATATAACTGGGTAGAAAGTGCACTTGGCTCCATCATCATGGGTGTAATTCAACGTGGTTTCTGTCTATTCTTAGAAGCAAGGAGAATATAACGATTGAGAGTTTTCTTTCCCCTGTCCAAGAAACCCATTAGCATAAGGCAAGAGGCTATTTCACCCAGGCACCTTCCCTCCTCTGCATTCAAGCTGTTGTTTTTTTCCACGATGTTAAGAATCAACATAATCCTAAAAATACTAGAAGAAGCTTTTGTATGCAATGGATTTTATATATATATATATATGTTTATGTGTGTGTGTGTATATATATATATATATATATATATTTTTTTTTTTTTTTTTTTTTTTTTTTTTTTTTTTTTCCTTTTGGGAGGCATCTTGTTAGTCTGTATCTCCAATTTCTAGGATTCCAGTTTTTAGTTTTTTGTTTTGTTTTGTTTTTTGATTTTGTTTTTTGCTTTTGTCTGAGGAGACGCTGGTTCCACAACTTCACCTTAGCATTCTGCTTGTCATAGGGAAGCAATGGAGGAGATGCTCCACCAGTTGTTGGCTGCAATTTAGCAAGAGCCACCTGGGACTAATTTAAGGGGTTCATACGCCCTCCTGAGGCAGCTTTTTGTTCCAAATTCTATTCCAAGCTTTGGTTTGAAGCCCTGAAAGAAAATTAGATCTGAGGGATCCAGAGGCAGTTTACAGCAGGTTAGGGTACGGCACAGGTGAGCATGAGTATCCCTTGCCAACTCAGCCTTCCCACTTCATGGGCGGAGAACTTGTTCGCACCCATAGTATAGATGAGGTATAGAAAACCCTAAGGTTACTGACAGTGGAAATTTAGAACACAGTGTAGGTAAGTGTGACTCTCTCTATTTAGTAGGCCTTCCCGCTTCATGGGTGGAAGTCACATTCACATCCCTGGGTGGCACCTGCAAGGGCGCTGGGACCCTGGTAATACACAGAAAGAAAGAGGAAATAAGGGACACCTTTTGTCTCTCCCCCTCCATCCTGTGTCACTCCAAAAGGAGGAAGGAGACTAAAGGACGCCTTTTCTTCCCTCTGTTTCCAGATGAGTAACCAATCATCTTCAGCCTGCACTCCTGAGTGCATCCTGAATCACCGGAACTTCCTTGACTCTCAGACTCTGGAGGAATAAAATGCTTTATATTCCTCTGAACAAGGGTTTGGTCAGGTTATAAGCTTCCAAGGGCAATCCCAAAGAACTAGAAAAGCAAATTGTAGAGCTGACCCCAGCAGGGGAATCAGTTACCTTTGGTCCTCCTCCTCCTGGTCCACCCCTTTCTCCCTCTTCAGGTTCTCTCTCAAGCTTATCTGATCCTAGAAATTCTCACTTCAGGCAGGTCCTGGCCTCACTCCTGCCCCTACAAGAGATGCCTTGTGAATACTGCCCCATTAAAGTCCAGGCCCCCTTTTTTCTACAGGATTTAAGCCAAATTAAGGGGGTTCCTGGCAAGTTTTCAGACAACCCTGACAGGTATATAGAGGCTTTCCAGAATTTAACGCAAGTATTTGAACTCTCCTGGAAGGACAATATGTTACTTTTGAATCAAGCCCTCACTACTGCTGAGAAGCAGGCTGCCCTGCAAGCAGCAGAGAAGTTTGGGGATGAGTTTTGTATCTCATATAGTGCTAAGGAAGGGGATGAGCCTTATCCAATTGGAAAAACAGCAGTACCATTGGGGAACCCTACATGGGACCCCAAAGATGAAATGGGAGAATTTAAGTGGAAACAGTTTCAGGTGTGCATACTGGGGGGCTTACATAGGACTAGAACTAAGCCTCTCAATTATTCAAAACTATCCATGATAGACCAGGGATCAGATGAGAGTCTCTGCCTTCCTGGAAGGACAGAGAAGTCTTGGTAAAGCACACTTCTCTATCTCTTGATTGAGTTGAAAGACATTTCATCCTAAAGAACAGGTTTATCACTCAGGTGGCCCTTGATATCAGGAGAAAGCTACAGAAACAGGCCATGGGACCAGACAGTACTCTGAAAGTGGCCACATTGGTCTTTTAGAATAGAGATTGGGAGGAGCCCTAAGAGAGAGAAAACTGATGCAAGAAAGACAGGAGACTCTAATGGCTGTCTGGCAGGCTTAGAAATCCCCAAATCCCTGAGATGTATCTGGTAACTGCTACAAATGTGTCAAGCCAAGGCACTTTAGGAGGGACTGCGCAGGCACATGAGGAAGCCTCCTCGACTCTATCCAATCTGTGACGGCGACAAAGGGAGAGCGCATTGTCCTCAATATATAGGTTACCAGGTCCAGAGCCAGTCGCCCAAATGGCTCAGCAGGACCAAATGGGTCCCAGGGCTCCTCTCCTCAGCTCCAATGGTTCAGACCACCAGTACTACCCAGAAGTCCCATGTGATTCTGGAGGTCGAAGAGAAGAAAGTGGACTTCCTCCAGAGTGACCATTTCTGTTCTCCTTTTTAATCCAGGCCTCCCCTCTTGCCTAGCATGACCATGAGGGGCGTCTCAGGAAAGCCCTTAACTGGCTATTTCTCCCAACCCCTTAGTTGTAGCTGGGGAGACCTCTTGTTTACTCAGGCCTTTTTAATCATGCCTGAAAGCCCAACTTCTCTGCTACGTGGGGATATTTTAGTTCCTACGGGAACCACCAATCTCATGACTCCAGGACAGACTCTTCTCCCTGTGGCGGAGACTGATATTAATCCAGAAGTTTGGGCAACTCAAGGGAAAACTGGCTGAACCACAGCCACCATAGTGGTCCAGGCCCTGCTTAAGGATCCCACCTCCCTTCCTAACCAGAGACAATATGCCTTAAAACCGGAAGCTAGGAAAGGGCTAGAAGCCATCACCAATAATCTAAGGATGCAGGGTCTCCTCAAACCCTGCAACAGGCTGACTTTTGGGCTGCAACAGCCCAATATTGTATTTCCTCAATATTGGGGGTACAGAAACCCACAAACTGAGCATGGAATCACAGAGAGTCTGGGATCCAAGTGGACCCAGGAGAGCGCAGCCTGCTGGGCTGAGCAGGGGAAGCAAGCCCAGGGGTCTCCAGGTCCTAGGCAGAGGTCACAGCAGCCGCAGAGATTTCCAGCTGGCAAAGTGGCACTGAAGGAATCCTGTGTCAAATATACAGTCCCAGATTCATATTATCAGAGTTCCTACGTTGTACTACGGCATGCAATCCTGTCTAGCTGGCTCTTACTCACTCACTCTAGAAAGGCCCCAAAATAATGAGATGTAAAGAATCAATGTAATTATTGCTGTAACTGATGACTCTGATCTCTGCTCCAGAAACTTCATGTTTATATTCAAAATAATGTAAATATATGTAGATTTTTAAAATGTGAGTACTAATGATTTAATAATGATAACAATAATAATATTCTTAATTATCCTTTATGTTTATTTAAACATTTGTTTATATTTGTAATATATTATAGTTATAATTAAATATAATAAATGTATAAATGCTGAATACACACAATAGTTCTAAAATGTAAATATTAAATGTTTATATATTTTGAATATGATTGCTTGTAATAAAATATAGATAAAACATACATTAAAATGATGCATGTTTTATATATGTATATGAAATTTACAAGTGTATATAAACATATATGTGCATGTTTATAAACACGTATATAACACACATATGCATGTTATATAAACACACATGTATACATATATGTACATGTATATTTATATTCATATATAAATTTGATATACATGTAACATATATCAAATTTATCTGATTATATATAATTCTCCTTTTATTAAAACGATTACTTATAAATAACATAATAGACACACATATATATATATGTGTGTATATATATATATATATATATATATTTTTTTTTTTTTTTTTTTTGAGACAGTGTCTCTCTCTGTCACCCAGGCTAAAGTGCAGTGGTGTGATCTGGGCTCACTGCACCTGCTGCCTCCCAGGTTCAAGTTTTGTATTTTTAGTAGAGGCAGGGTTTCACCATGATGACCAGGCTGTCCTTGAACTCCTGACTTCAAGTGATCCTCCCGCCTTGGCCTCCCGGGGTGCTGGGATTATAGGCATGAGTCATATGCCCAGTCAGTACTAATAAATATTATTAAATATTTAGCAATATTTATTGAATATTTGGTATATGGCAAGTTACTTAAATTGTTACTTAAATGAGAAAACTGTGCCTCAGTTTTCTCATCTATAAAATGGGCATAATAATTTTACCCCTCATAAAATAATCCTAAGGAATTCAGGACTTAATAAATGTAAAAGTCTTAAAAATAATGTCTAGAACTCTTAATCCATGGAACAATTTTTTCAGAAAAGTTATTATTTTTCCCAATATGCAGATGAAGGAAACAGGCTTACAAAGGTGAAGAAATCTGCCTAATGAAATACATATACTCATTTTAATGCAAGCATAGGACTCACTTACTCTCAGTTATTCCCGTGGTCATTAAATGCCAATTCACAGGGTGATGCTGTAGCTCAGTGCATAACAAAATGAGAATAGCAATAATAATGCAGAAAGTTGGCCGGGCGCGGTGGCTCAAGCCTGTAATCCCAGCACTTTGGGAGGCCGGGGCGGGTGGATCACGAGGTCAAGAGATCGAGATCATCCTGGTCAACATGGTGAAACCCCGTCTCTACTAAAAATACAGAAAATCAGCTGGGCATGGTGGCGCGTGCCTGTAATCCCAGCTACTCAGGAGGCTGAGGCAGGAGAATTGCCTGAACCCAGGAGGCGGAGGTTGCGGTGAGCCGAGATCGCGCCATTGCACTCCAGCCTGGGTAACAAGAGCGAAACTCCGTCTCAAAAAAATAATAATAATAATAATGCAGAAAGTTATATTTTCATAAAACTAAATATGTTACAATCAAAGAACTGTATTTTTTCCTGAAGTTGTGTTTTCAGCTGTCTTTTGACATTATAATTTTTTTTATGAAATGAGAGTATGCAGTTTTGTTTTTGACTTATTTTGTCCTAACACCATTACTTGGTGAATTTAAAGTTGTCATTCTATTTCAATCTCATTATTTGTATTTTATGATTTATTTCATTTCTCCTAAAGAATTAATTAATATCTAAGAAGTAACTCATTAAATCTTTTAGGCCCTTTCGTCATGCCAGTTTTAGAAATTTATAAAAATGATTTTCAGCAAATTTATTCAATTTTTTTTATAGAAAATGTGGCACATATGCACTATGGAATACTATGCGGTCACAAAAAATGAGTTCATTTCCTTTGCAGGGACATGGATAAAGCTGGAAACCATCATTCTCAGCAAACTGACACAAGAAAACAAAACACCACATGTTCTCCCTCATAACTGGGAGTTGAAAAATGAGAACACATAGACACAAGGAGAACATCACACACTGGGGCCTGTTGGAAAGTGGAAAGTTAGGGAAGAGACAGCATTAGGAGAAATACCTAATGTAGATGATGGGTTGGTGGGTGCAGCAAACCATCATGGCACATGTATACCTATGTAACATACCAGTACATTCTGCACAGGTATCTCAGAACTGAAAGTATAATTAAAATAAATAAAATAAAAAATAAAATAAAATTTTAAAATAATAATAAAATATATATATATATATATATATATATATATATATATATATATATAGTTGCATATCTTGTATAAGAACTGAAATTTCAACCTTGCTCAGTTGAGTCTTATACATGCACTCATATTCAAAACACTGTATCCAAATATTCATCTCCTTCAATAATAAATAGCCTCAGAAGGTTAGTAGGCAGTTTCATTATTTCAAAACAATAAACAAAACAGTAACCTGAAACACTTTTCTGTAGATTTAATAGCTACCCAACAAAATGTCAAGATGATATGGATTTTCTGATGGGCAGGAAGCTTAACAGAGTTTTCAATATATATGCTAAATACTACTTAGTAGAATGCCACAATGCTCTCAACATTCAAAAATAATCTGATCATAAAAGATGTATTATAATTTAAGCTAGAGCTTCTAAACATTTTCAAGCAAAGTAGCATTCAAAAATAAATACTAAATATCTAGATCGTTTAAGAGACTCTGGCATGCCAGGCCAAGAGTGATGGCTCACACTTGTAATCTCAGCACTTTGGGAGGCTGAGGTGGGCGGATCGCTAGGTCAGGAGTTCAAGACCAGCCTGGTCAAACACCCAGTCTCTACTAAAAATACAAAAAATAGCCAAGTGTGGTGGCATGCACCTGTAATCCCAGCTACTCAGGAGACTGAGGCAGGAGAATTGCTTGAACCCAGGAGGCAGAGGTTGCAGTGAACTGAGACAAGATTGCCCCACTACATCCCAGCCTGGGTGACAGAGCAAGAGTTCATCTTGGGGGAAAAAGAGAGAGAGATTCTGGCATGCCTACTTTGTGGGAGCAGAGTATTGTGGGGTATTTTATATCTCTTGAGAATCGCTGATGTGTAAAAGGTATATGTTTATCTACAGATATTCCTCAAGGTAAAGAGAATATCTATAGATAGATATATCCTAATGTATAGGAGATTATGTCAACCCTTGTATTCTGTAGTATGAACTGAAAAAATATTTTATGAATTATGAACAATAGCAAATGCTAATAAAATACATTGTAATATTAGCTCAATTAACCCTCAGAAAATTCTGTAAGTAAATATTATTATTCCAATTGTATAGACAAAGAAACTAAGGCACAATGAGTTTGAATATTTTACCCAAGCTGTAAAACCAGGAAATAAATATAGGCATTATCTGTGCTCTTAACCATTTTGAAATACATTGTCTATAATACAGATAACAGCCAATGAAACATATGAATGATTTCATATAAATATAGTCAGATATTCTGAATAAATTATGTATTTTTACTTCTGCTAAATTATAATGTAGTACAGCATTTATTTATACATTTTTGAGAATCATCTCAAGTGAGAAAAAATAAAACTTCTGTTCATTTCATTTGAATTTCATATATGAATAAAATACACTACCATGCACAATGTTGTAATTTAAAATCTGTGCTTGCCCATTCTTCAGTAATTTTAAATCCAGGCACTATTTTATCATATTTCAATTTTTAAAACAAAACATATGAAACTATTTTGGATCATTTCACTAACTAGGAAGTAGGTATCTTCATTTTTACATGAAGTTTGGACTGTTTAGTAAAGGAGTTAGTGCTATAACATCAAGTCATTAAATGGTTAACTGAGGGCTTTTTTTTTTCTTTAACTTGTCTCCTTTCTTTCTTTCTTTCTTTCTTTTTTTTTTTTTAGACAGAACTTCGCTCTTCTTGCCCAGACTGGCATGAAATGGCATGATCTCCGCTCACCACAACCTCTGCCTCCAGAGTTCAAGCGATTCTCCTGCCTCAGCCTCCCGAGGAGCTGGGATTACAGGCATGCATCACCATGCCTGGCTAATTTTGTACTTTTAGTAGAGAAGGGGTTTCTCCATTTTGGTCAGGCTGGTCTTGAACTCCCGACCTCAGGTGATCTGCCCACCTTGGCCTCCCAAAGTGCTAGGATTACAGGTGTGAGGCACCATGCCTGGCTCTAACTTGTCTCCTGTCTTTGGGGAGATAGATGTTCTGCATATCAGACACACCAATAGATGATTCTACAATTATTTAACACCCAGTCACCTAAGTTCTGGAGGAGGGTCCAGGAGGAGTCATTATGGAGGAGGGAAAGACACTGTGAAGGTTCATTGTAAGTGATTCAGCTCTAACTGACAGATCCTGGCTATCCCTGGGGTAAAGGTGCAACACCCAATGTCATGGTAACACAATGAATGACATTATTAATACACAATTATATTTCATATATCATTGAGAATGCAGAACTTACACAAATAAATTGCAAGATAGGAAGAGTAAAAATGATATTCTCAGATTTGGGATGGTGAAGAGAAGAAATTGTCTCAATCATAAGGAATCCAAACTTTACTGTGGTTTTAGTATGAATAAAACCTCATGTCTTTGGTAAGGCCTCAAGTCATAACAACAGCATTTCTTTGAGGTCAGAGTCTGTTAGCCTTTTGAAAAGCTTTCTGTTAAACACTAAGTCAGTGCTTTTCTCAGGGCTGTATTTAATCAACTGTGAAAGAAATGGGGGATTTAAAGGTCTTAAAGTTAAAGGCAAAAGAATCTAAACATCAGGTTAAGAAGAAACAAATACATTGGTCAAATCCTGAGAGAGAGATATTATAGCCCTTCAAAGTCCTTTGGCTCGGAATAGGAAGAGTACCTTATAGTCATCACCTCATGTTTCATTGTCTGGGTGAAAATACCCAGGGAAATGAAACCAGGAACGGTAGTTTATCTGAAATTTTATCACTTACTGTTACTTACTGTTATTTGAAAATCTTTTTGTCAAATATTAAGCCCAATATAGGTAAAACTGCAGAAATAAACACACACACACACACACACACACACACACACACACACACACACACACACACTATTGTGGAAATGAATGGTTGTTTAAATCTGTCCCAGTTGTCCTTCCCTCTTCTCCTCCTGTAGCCCACCCAATGGTACTTCATTTGGCAACATATGAATGACTTCATATTAATACAGTCAGATGTCCCTTGATAAATTATGTATGTATTTCTATTCCTGCTAATACTTACCAAAGGTAAGTCCTTATTTTTCTATGTATTCTAGGGAGTACAGATAGATTTAGTTTCAAAGACTAAGAATGATTTCTGGAATATCTGTAATTTAGGGAACTGTTTTCCTTTAGCTAAATCCATTTATTTTCATCATTCTTTTCATTTATTCATTTGGAAATCAATAAAGGCAGTAAATTAATTCAGCAATTCACTAAAGCAAAAATTCCATTTAATTGAATGAATAGAAAGCCACTATTTTAGCCCCAGTGGATAAAACATGTATGGCTCAGTTTGTCTCTGAATGAATGTCTCTGAAGACTATATACTATGCTTCACTTCTACAAATTCTCCAACCTTCAACATAGAACAGACTATTTCCTTTGTGAATTAAAATATAAAGAAAGAAAATATGCTTTCAGTTGATTTCTGATAGCATCTTTCCTTAATTTTCATTTGAGAATAATCAGTTATCTCAATTTTCTCCAGTCCTAATTTAATGACAGCGAAATTAAAAAGACATTGATGTTCTACTTTTCAAACAATGGGTCACTTCTGATTAAACTTCAATTGAACATTAAACTTCTAGACCTAAAACAAATTGCCTCTTTTTTCTTTTCAACTTGTACCCAATTTTCTGCTGCCCTCAGGTGTCTCAATGGTAATTAATTGATGTATGAATCAATTGAAGGGAGATTTCAAGTTGGAAAAGAAAATAGAAAAACTGTGTCTTTTGACAAAATTTATGACCAATAGTTTACAAATAACAATTCTCTCTCAATTAACTATTTATAATTTAGCACGTTTCACATTTATAAAGTATTTTTAGGACAGTTGAGTGTGCAAATTTAATTTCACTTGAGATTATTTGCCTTTGTAAAAGTCCCTTAATCAAAGTACCACATCTCACTGTACAATTAGTAAGTTCTCCCGTTGTGATTTGATAGAATAACCAAATCTGAAGAGCAAAAACTCTCACAAATCTCTCCGTAGAGATAGCATGGTACACTTCGTTAAGTAGAAATCTGGGGCCTGGGTTTGAATTCCAGCTCTGCTTCCACCTTTGGTGACTTTAATTATTCACTTTAGGTCTCTGAAATCAGTTTCTCTTGTGTAATATTGCACTCTTGATATCATTCTCAGAGTGCTATTATGTACTGTTATTATATTTGCATACATAGTGTACTATATTTTCCTCATAGCTATACTAATAGTTATATAGTGATATCCAATAATATTAAATAAGAACAGTAAGCAAAACACTTCAAATGGTTGCTGGCAGATAGAACTGTTCAGTAAATGCCAACACATTATTATATTAGTGGATTGTATTAAACTGCATCTTCAGTGGTTAGTATTTCTTCAGATACATTGATAAACATATGTTTTTGTGAATAGAGTATCTCTGAATATTTATCAGAATCACTCATGTTCAAAAATTCCACACATTAGGGAAGAAGATGGGAAGATGGCTTTATGGCTCAAAAATGTCTGGAATATTTGATAGAATTTTTGTTGTATTATTTGAGGATTAAAAATTCAACATAGTAAATAATGGTAATTCATTAGACCAGAAAAGAAGAATACAGTGGCTTAAGATGCTGTGACTAAAGCATCATAGCCATTTGTGTGGCAATGAGAAAATTTCTTAAATATTCTCATCATTTCTCCTTCATCTGTAACAGTTCAACAAATGTTTTTTATGCTACAGGTCATTATTTGTACATTGAACATGTAAGGAAAACAACAGTCATTGACATTGTTAAAAAAAAAAGAAGAGAGACAAGATTATATAAACACACAGAAAAGTGGATAAATGCCATTAGCTATCAGATTGTTTGCAGAACAACTCTCATTTCATAATTTTCTAAGAAAGCTAGAAAAATCTGCTTACATAGGTGATTCTCTACATTTTCCTACTTGTATTTAAATGAGATCATATATGTTTAAGTCCTTAACATGTAAATGTATAAGAACAAAATCTCATAAAATACAAGCTTATTAACAATTTTTAGAAGTTAATTTTAGGCTTCCTATTTTAAAGTTAGAATTGATATTTCAGGGCTGGAAAAGATATTACAAATTAGGTAAATTTCCTTTTTAACATCTGAAAAAACTAGCATAAAGAAAGTGACTGACTTACCCAGTACAAAGAGAACTCATTTGTGGGACCGCTCAGGATAGACTTTGAGAGACCAATGCTTATTCTAGTCACCATAGTGCCACTTAATACTGCCAGCTAACCTTCCTAAACTCCCCGTTAAAACTGCCAATCAGCCAGGTGCAGTGGCTCACACCTGTAATCCGAACACTTTGGGAGGCCGAGGCAAGCAGATCAGAGGTCAGGAGATGGAGACCATCCTGGCCAAAGTGGTGAAACCCCATTTCTACTAAAATCCAAAAAGTCAGCCAGGCATGGTGGTGCACACCTGTAGTCCCAGCTCCTCAGGGGGCTGCGGGAGGGGAATCACTTGAACCCAGTAGGTGGAGGTTGCAGTGAGCCAAAATTGCGCTGCTGCACTCCAGCCTGGTAACAGATGAAACCCCTTCTCAAAAAAATAAGCAAACAAAAACCAACAAACAAAAACTTGCCAGTCATTTGCAATACAAAGACTGCTAGTGACTAGCAGTTGGAAGGGAGATGGAAGAGTGAAGGAATGTGTAAGTCAATTTCCCCTTTGCTATACTGTCCAGTATCTAGTTTTATCCATTGCTTAGTTCACACGCTTTAATGAAAGAAAAAAGGCTGAGAATAAACAAAATACGAGCTTGGTGTTTATTGTAACCTAGGTCCCCAAAATGGAAGAATTATATACAGTCACAAATACACATATGTAAGTAAACTATAAAGATTTTAACAAGTAAAGAAACATATTCCATACCTTTATTAAAATAATATGTCATATATACTATATATGACAATATTAGAAATACTATACATATGTATTTTAACATTCTTTAATAAAATCTTTTCCATGCTTCTGTTAATAAAACTGTTCTAATTTCTAAATAGAGGTCTTTAGTTATATGAATATCCTTGAAAATTCTTTTTTTTTTTTTGTACACTTTTCATTGTTTCCAATGTGTCAGACTACAAATTTTTTCCCTACTGGCTAGCTCAGTTGAATTGTGACAATGAGGACAAAATCAGTGTTCAACACGTGTGGGCCAATAGACCTGTCCTTGAAAACTTCTAGTATGTGATCCTGCAATTATACACTGCTGCTCCAAAGTGAAACTGACTCAACACTGAAAGAGGGCTTAGTACAAACGATTATTACTACTAAAAAAAAAAACAATCACACAGGGTCTTGGATCAAGAGGATTATCTTTTTGGTATATGTTTTATGGAGATGGCTCAGAATAGAGGTACATATCAGCATTTATTTTATTTGGTAAATATTTTAGAAATAATAAAAGTCAATGACATAAATAAAATCCAAGCTATGCATAGTGGGAAAATGGTAACATTTGCAATTTCAATTATGATGCCACTCTGGAGGCAATTTATACTATGCATGTTATAGACATTCACTAAGCTTGTGATGGAAAAATAAAAGATCAGTATAATTTCCATGAATTTAACCTATTATAAAACTGAGAATACTATTAAATCAACTTCTATCTAAAAGACTCATTGTTTCCCAAATTTCATACCTCCTACACAATTGCTGTAACAATGTTTAAAGGATTGTCTCATTTTGCATTCAAGACGTATGCCAAAGTCTGTGGAAGCATGAAGGCGAAAGACACACTGGGAGAGAGGATGAAAAGAAGAGCAGAACAAAAGTACCTCTTGTGTCTGCACTGCAGGCTTTCTGTGTCTTTAGAGAATGGATTTCCTGTTCAATAAATAAAGCACTGGACATATGACATATTTTGCAGATAAACTGCTTATAATACATTTTATATTCTGGAATATTTTTTAAAAGAGAAAATGAAGGTTTAGGAAAAAGTGGAGCTAATCTTACTTAAAAAACTAAAAGGAACAATATTTTAATAAAAATTATATTTTGAATAAATTAGCCATAGTCCACAATCTGATATTGGAAAGTATGACACAACTTCAGATTGTGGACTGTGGGCTAATTCATTCAAGATTAAACGTCATGTCATATAGATGTTATTATTAATTTATTCATTTATTTCTCAGTAGGAATAATTAATTAACGATAACATCTGTAGGACATCATATTTAAGTGTCCACCCATTCTGGTAGCCATGGGAATCAAATGCTGGGTTCTAATCCAGGTTTTGTCACTGACATAGTGACCTCAGGCAAAAATCCTTAGCATTATTACACTCAGTTTTTACTTAATAGAATTCTAAATTTCTCAAATTTCAGATTCAATAGTTTCCCATGTCACCCAATCTTCTGTCTCTAACCCATCGTTTCTCAATCCTAGCTGCACATTAGAATCACTTGGAGAGCTATTAAAACTCACAGATGCTTGAGCTTCATCCAGAACAATTAAAATAGGATAATAGGATTCATCTTCAAAAATACATTTTCACAAAATCCTTTTTTATTAGGAGTCAACGTCTGCCCTCTTTTACAGGTGTGATTGAGAAGCATAATCACAAGTTTGCTTCTTGTGATTGTGATTGTATAACCAATTTGAACTACCTGGTAGTTGTTAACTGATTTTCTAACATTTCAAAGGATGTTTTACTACCATTGAAAAAAAAAAAGAAATTAGTATATCATATATCAACCCTACACCATCTTTATTTCTATATACTCTATTGCCTTTTCCCATAAAATAGAGATTAGGTTATTTATTGCGTATATGTAAATCTATCAAGGATTACACAAATGTGATTTTTGTCTCAAATTATGAAAAGTTTTCTATATGATAAAAATGCGTATAAAGTTAGCAGAGTGGAAGGAAAAAAAGCATACTTATGAATTATATGCATTCTATCATTTATGTAAAATACTTAGAAAACATCTGAGATAAAAATATAATAAAATGTAAAATGAATATGAGATTATAAATTTCTTTTTCTTCTTACACTATTATTTGCTTTCCATTTCTTTAACATTGTGTGCATATGATATTTATGAATAACACTTGAATTTAAAAAATACATAATCTAAGTTCAATGGAATACTCGTCTGAAAAGCATCTGGCTTAATGCCAGAATTTTCTTCGGGTTCAAAAAATAAGCCAAACTTCACAATACACTTTCTTACTCTGCTCTGTGTAATTTTCTTTTATACATTCATTGAATGAGCTGCAGTTCAATAGCTTTTGTGGTCTTCTTTTTCTCTTCGCTTGGTGTAGCATAAAAGATATTTCAAAAAAATAAACATAAGCAACTCAATTGCTTGTTAAATTTTATGTTAAAGGTATGCACTGACTCAGTAAAATTACCACAGACAGCCACACGCACCCCTGAAATGTATGCTTTCCTGTCCACCTACTTGTCTACAGCAAAAGCAAGTGGTGACTCAAAATTGCTTTGCTCTTCTCTGACACTTAAGCTAGAGAACTAGGACAAAGGAACAGAAGTATGCTAGATTTTCCTTACACTCTTCTGTTTGCCTCAAGTAGAGGCAAATTGTAATAACAATTTAGAATAAATTAAACACAGTCCATTCAAGTCTCTGAATGTACAGCTGGGATTCAAAAACTGTAGAGGCCACATCTGTTGCTCTACCAGAAAGATCTGTTAGTGAACATCTCGTGGTTTCAGCTGTAAGGAATTCTGCAATATTACTCTTCAAATATTATGTACATTTTAGGTGAATTTAAGCTTAAGGATGATATATTTTGTCCTTAATGTGGCAAAATAATTTTTTTGTTATTCCCTTTCGCCCTCAGTTATTTTCTGACATCCCCAGCAGCAAAGATGTTTTCATGTAAGAAAAAAAGGCCAGTTCCTCTGACTTGACTTTGACTAGCAAAAAAGGGGAACCAATGTCTCCTTTTCCTCTAAATATCAGGATTGGGATTTGCTCTTCCAATGGACTTGCTTTTCTATCAAGTATTCCTCACCAAACTGGTAGTAACAGTACCTGTTTTTAACCAAGGTGCTTGGAATGAAATCATCTGTATTGAGGTTTTCCTCAAACGTAAGTCCTTTGGCACTTTAAAAAGAAATAGATCAACAACCTTTACAGCTGCAAGGCTTCTTTTGTTCTGTTACTCTTCGTTGCTTGCCCTTTGTCCCTTCTGAGGACATTCAATATCACAGTGATGTAAAGAACGGTTGCTAAAATCTGCTGAGACATCCAGGTAGCTAAGCAGGCTTGAAGAATATGGTCATAGGTTCTCTTCTTCACCAGTCTTGTGAAAAATATTTTCCTCTGGATTTTTTTTCCCACCAAAAGATACTGATCTACAAGGCAACACTCTGAAGAAAGTAGTTTATTTTATTCACCCTGAGGATATGTTCTCCTGATGCAATTTGTAGTCCAATATTTTACGAATTAACACAGATACTAATATAGGGAACAATTTACTATTCCAAAAATTTAAAACCAGGAGTCTATGCTGTAAAAATATAATTAAATGTTATCTAAATACAGCTTTAAAAATCCCTAGTAATATACAGCCAATCTATGCTGTAAAATTATAATTAAATGTTATCTAAATACAGTTTAAAAGAAAAACAAGCAATATTCATCTAGGTGCCCTCAATCTGAAGAGGAAATGAAGGTTGGGGAAGGAGAAAGTATTAAAGAGAAGGCAAACAATAAGCCTATCTTTCACCTTCCTCAAATTTGTCTTTTCTTTCTGGCCAACTCTGTTACCAGAATGAGGTCTTCAGTCTGCATTATACATAAATAAATGATTTTATTTCCCCTTAAAAATTTCCCTACTTCCTGCTGATGCAATTCAATTTGTTTTTTTCATGGGAATAAAATCTTCCCTATAAATACCTAGAAATAAAGGCTTAGGAAACATACATAGATTTGAGCAAACATTTACTAAAAAATCATTGCTAAACATTTTCTTTCAAGGTGCACAAATGACTCATGTCAGATTTCTATACAGAACTCAAAAGGAAAGACAGTAAAGAGTCCATACTGAGGGAGGAACAAATGGGCTGAAAGGGTCTGGTGGCATTGAGGCCATGAGTAGATGGCTGGCATCAGATCTCTGCTGATTCTGATAAGAGTGTGGGTACTAGCAAGCATGAAAGGGAAAAGGTTTTCTTCATGAAGGAGTAGCTAGGGAATGAACAATTTTTATAATCTGGGAATCCTGTACTTAGCTGCAACTCTGTATGTATAAGCAGAACCTGCGATGTTGCTTAAGCCAGGAATTATCCAGAGTTATATGACTCATGCTAATTCACATTGCCACCATATCCTCACTGTCAATCTCTTTTGCCTAGACTACTGCAGTAACCCTACAATTGGTCTTCATGATTATTACCCATATTATGTTTCAATGTTGAAGCCACCTTTCTAAAATGCATACCTGATGAGGGTGTTTTATGCTTAAAATCTTTTAATTTTCACTAATTCATATAAAGAATCAAACCCTGAGCATTGTATAGATAGTGGCAGGAATGTATAACCTATACCTAATGATGAGGAAAAATTAGACAAACCCAAAATGAGGAACATTTTATTAGAACAGTAGAAGAAATGGGAAGACTGTAAAAAATTTCACTGTGATGTGAGACAAATAAACCATGATATGACACCGCCTCAGACTCATTACAATGGCTACTATGAAAAAAAAACTATGAAAATATCAAGTTTTGGCAATGATATGAAGAAACTGGAATCCTTTGCACTATTGGTGAGAATGTAAAATGGGACAGCTGTTATTAAAAATAGTATGGTAGTTCCTCAAATAATTAAAAGTAGAATTACAATATCATTCAGAAATTCCACTTCTGAATATATGTTCAAAAGAATTGAAAGTAGGGTTTTGAAGAGATATTTGTTGTTGTATTTCTTTCAGGGTTTCACTCTATTGCCTAGGCTGGAGTGCAGTGGTGCAATCTCAGCTCTCTGCAGCCTTGACCTCCTGGCCTAAGGTGATCTTATTCCTCAGCCTCCTGAATAACTGGGACCAAAGGTGTGTGTCACCAAGTCTGGCAAATTTTGTGTTTTTCATAGAAATGGAGTCTTGTCATGTTCTCCAGTCTTAAAGAGGTATTTTTATACTCATGTTCCCAGCAGCATTATCCTCAGTAGCTAATAAAAACAACCTAGTATCCATCTACAAATGACTGGATAAGCAAAATGCAGCCTATACAAACAATGGAATACTATTCAATCCTACAAAGGAAGGAGATTCTGACATATGCTACAACATGAAAGAACCTTGGGGACATTTTCCTAAGTGAAATAAGAAAATCATACAAAAACAAATACTGGATGATTCCACTTATATGAGGTACCTAGAATAGTCAAAATCATAGAGACAGATAGTAACAGGTGGTTGCCAGTGTCTGGTGGGAGAGGGGAGTGGAGAATCATTATTTAATGGGTACAGAGTTTCCGTGTTATAGGACGAAGTGAATTCTGGAAATGGATAGTGGTGATGGTTTCAGCAATATGTATCTATGTATAACTGTATACCTAAAAATTGATTAAGATGGTAAATTTTATGTTATATGTATTTTACCATAGTATAAAACTGAAAAAAATACTAAAAATTAAAGATATAAAGTAGGAATATGAAAATATTCTAAATTAATGAGATTAAAAAAACACAACTCTATGAAATATCTGATCCTAGATTGAATTTAGTACTGTAAATAAATAAAGGCTATAAAGAACGTTATTAGGCCAAATGAAAAAAAAAAAAAAACTAGAACATAAGCAGTAGATTAGATAAAAGACATTGTGTTAATTTTAAATTTACTGCATTGAGGTACATAAAAGAATGTTCCTTATCCTGGGCAACATACAAAGACATGTTTAGGGTTAAAGAATATGATCTATATAACATACTCTGACATATTTCAAGAAAAGGTTATATATAGAGAAGGAGAGAAAGGGAGAAGAAATGATTGATAAATGGGGAAAGGTATTAACAATAGATGAATCTGAGTAAAGTGTATATACAGCTATGGATTATTATTGGTATTATTCTGTTATTAGTCTTGCAACTTTTTTGTAAGCTTGAAAATGTTACCAATCCTGCATACGAAATTTCAAGCTCTCCCTAATTTGGCTTTAGTCTATGTCCACAGCCTCTTTTCAGTTCCCATAACACTGTGCTGAAACTGATAATGCTGAATCACAGCATGGATTTTGTTCAAACTCTTTAACTTTGCTAGTTCCTCTGCATAATACATATCTACTGATGCTGTAAAGTCTAGCTCAATTATCGTTTCCAGGCTTCCCAGTCAGAATTAAATGCTTCTCTTTGACCTTATTGGGCTTTATTGGGCCATATATATATAGAAAGAGCTAAAAATAAAGTGTGTGTGTATGTCAACACACATGGAAATGAATGCATGTATGCCAACACACACACACACATTATTTTTAGCTCTCTCTCTCTCTCTCTCTCTCTCTCTCTCTCTCTATATATATATATATATATATATATATATATATACACACATATATATATACATATATACACATATATATACATATATATACACACAAACACAAATAAATACATAATATATTACATTTATATATATATGTTATATATTCAGAAATATATAGTACTTAACACTGTATTAAAGTTCAGAAAATGGCAAAATACCTATATTATGCATTCTACAAATGTTTTAAATTAATTGATGATTAATCATTAACTAATGAATGCTGAGTGACTATTACTCCATAGGGAATTCATATAGAAATGGATATAAATATATATTCACCTATATACTAAACTGTATCATACCTCTCTGCCTTATCTTTTATTTTCCTGTCTACTCTTCTACCAATAGTTACAATATATAGATAAGAAGACTTTCAAATTCATCCTCTTTGAAGAGAGGCTTATATAGGTAATTAACACTGGGAAAAATCCTTATACAAGTAACAAAGTTCAAGTTCCATGTATTTAGATAGGTATCAATATATGTTCTTTTGTGACTATATAAATTACACAAAACAATTAGGTAACAATGTTGAATCTAAATATTTAGATAGGTATTAACATATATACTTTGGTGATTGTATATCGTATCTAAAGCCTGGTTTATAAAAATATCAACCATTTATTGTGTTTTTGGAATTAATAACAATTTAAATAAATGCTGACAAATTCTAAGAAGCACACAGCTTAATTTTGCTAAAGCGAAAATTCTATAACTTCGGGTAAATACTTTTACAGTATAACTATGCCCATATATCTTTACTGAAAGTATGGTTTATGGCTAAAGATGTTATAAAAATAACATAATTAAAGCTGACAATCTGGTTTTTGGTTTTGGTATTTGGCATTTATGAAAGATATTAAATGTATGTGTTTGGAATGAAACCCTCTATTTATTCATGGGTCAGCTACTGTGTGTCAAGCCATTTTGTCAACTGACTTCAATTTTTACCTAGAACAATAAATACCTCTATGGGAAATAGTATGATTCATTTAGTTTGTTCAATCTACTCAAAGTATTTTAAGAGAAAAAAAGTCCAAAATGCCAGCTTCTGACACTCTTTATGTCAGTATATTGCTGTGAACTTGTAACTTGCCGCAAATCACCAGATATCCTGTGCTTCTGACACATACATTATATGCAATCACTTTATCAAAATAAAGTGGGATTTTTCATATTGTGTCCAACATGATAGAGCCACAAATAATAAAAATCATTTTACTGTTTGGTATAAGGAAGCATTAGTGAAATGCATTCACTGTGTCAAGCATAGAAATAAAAATTTAAATATAATGTTGAATATACACATACAATAATTTGATATTAAAGAATATGGTACAATTAATTATTTCCATTTTAATTAGGTTAAGACATTACAAGTAAAGGGATGTATAAACGTTTATGAGAATATTAAAATGTGTTTCAAAGTAAACATCAGGTACCTAAAAAATAAATGTAAATAATTAAAAGTCATTTTAAGGCATAAATAAAAATGCTATCATTCATGTATCCATATGCCTAAAATTGTCTTTCCTAAGAGGAAAAAAACCTCTTTGTTTAACACAGATTTTTCTTTATCGCAATTAGAAATGCAGATGGAAAGATTAAATTAGGCAATGGTTGACAGGAGGAAAGACATTTGCTTTAAAATCGTTGGGAGTGATTTCAAGTTCAAATCTTTTGAAATGAAACACAGTCCATTTGCCACAGAATATAATTCAATGCCACATGGTCTGGTTAGTTGGCTCAGCTTTGGTTAAGACTAAAACACATTTGTGGGACAAAAGGCAAATGAAGAACAGATAGCAGTAAGGAAAAATGCTCAGAAAAATATTAGTTCATTTTAAGCTTCCAAAAGCTAACATATGTAGGTTTTCCATATCTCTCCAAGAGCTCTTCTAATACTTTTCACTGATAGCTTGTACCTTAAAAGAGAAAACATCTGCTATGCAATGAGATGTGATTCTTCAGAAACTTAAGAAATTTGAGATTATGTATACGAACATACATTTAAAAAAGAGCGTCTTGAGACTAAGCGGATAAAAGTATAGAGAGAGATTTTTATAGAGAGAGGAATATATACATATGTATGTTAGAGATATATATATAATGATTTATCAAGTTTATTTGAATATAAAATTCAAATATATTTATTGAATATTTTAATATAAGGATGTATATGCATACATATAAGTGATATATGTCTTTAAAATTATGTGCAGTTTTACAGTTTTAAAATCTTAAATTATATATGATATACCTGATATTTATTTTATTGAATTTAAATATTAGGAACTGTGGGATATAACACTGTCCTGCTCTCACAGCTGATAGGGACCTAAGGTCTGAATTCATAAAACAATTAGGTAACAATGTTTAATCTAAATATTACTTTAAAGTATTCACATGATGTTAAATGAAGGCAACTATCTTAAACTGTTTCTATAATAATGGTGATTAGTACATATAGTAATGGGTAATATTATCATAATAAAGTACCAGTTTCGTCAAAGAAATCCTGAGCTACTATAGAAATCTGTTACTGAGTAACGCTATATATGTTCTACCTCAATTAACTGGAAAAGGAGTGTATAAGGAGTATATTCTCTCTCTCTCTCTCTCTCTCTCTCTCTCTCTCTCTCACACACACACACACACACACACACACACACACACAGAGTCAAACAAAGGGAAAAAAACTACAATGCGGATGAAGAAGCCTGAATGTTAACACAAATAGAATATAACTTAAGAGTTGAAAGACGAACTTGGGGGACTTGACTAGAGGTACATCTCTAAAATGCACTAGAGGAAAAGCGTAGGGTGGAAGCTGAGAACTCACTCTAAAATCAGATTCCTGGATTCAGATTCATCCTTCACATTTATGTGGCCATGAAGGATACTTAAACTTTCAAAGAAATAAACAAATTCATTTAACATGATACCCATTATATAGTAATTACTGTATAAATGTTAGCCATTATAATTATAATAACCTTGGCCAAGAGACTTAAACTGAGATTATCAGTAATTTAATTGGGACTATGGAATTAATAATGATTTCTATGTGATAGGATTTCAAATGAATATACCACATGATCAACAAAATTCTCCGTAATTGTTATCCTATAGTACCTGTATGCCAGTGTAGATTCATTAGCAGTAATTTTTATAGTTCACATTTCAGAATCATAGCTGGAGCGGTGCCAGGTTTGCTAATCTATTATGACCACTGAGGCCACACCATTAAGAGTGTAACACAGGTGTTCCTCCAAGGCACTAAGTAACACCTGCAGGCAAGGCCTTCACATTGTTCAATAAAAGAAGGATCCAAACAATTTAACTTCAAATGTGTTTAAACTTGTAAAACATTGAGTCATTAACCTTAACAACATCCATGTGCTCTTACTGCTAAGAACTCAACTAAATGAGTGTCCAGGAGAATTTTTAAGAGCACAATTCGTGAAGAGTAATGTACTAGAAGCATTACCAAAGCCTATTAGACGGAATGCACCTGAGTGTACCGTGAAGGATGAAGTAACCTGAAACGTTGGGAAAGGAAGGTAAATACATGGAAAATGTTCCAAGTATGAGAACATTGTCTCTATTTCTCAGAATAGCAATTGGCTATTGCATTGGGGTTGTGCTTTAACATTTGAAAACTTATGAGAATGGGGAAACTTCAATATGAATCACAATATTTATCCCAGATCTGTCACTTAATATGACTGTCTTAGTCTTATCATCTGTAAAATGGTGATAATAATCCCTACCTAAATAGCAGAGCTCTGGTGATTATAGGAGACAAGGGGAAAGGTCTTGAAATATGCAGAAAACTAAACAAATCAAGATGTTGTTATTATTAACATTAATAAAATGGAATTTCCTGAACGAGTTTTTATATTTTCACATGCTCCTTTCCATTTTAAAAATCAATAGCATTTACAAAAAAAAAAAAAAAGTTTAGGACTATTTTTTTGAACTCGACTGTGATGTTAGAGGAAAAATCGTTACTAGCTACAATCTGGAAGATTTTGTATAAAAGATACCAATCTGTTCAGTCTACTGTATGTAATTTCCTATCTAGGTGTCCTACCTATGGGCTCACAGAGAAGAACTAGATAAACTGAAGTCCAAAGTCATGCAGGACAAGACTGTTTTACAAAGTCTGGGTGATTTAAAGAATATTTAGTGGCAAAGAGCATGAAACTAACAAGTTTTGATGGTTTTATCTGTTTTGCTCTGCCCCTCATTACATAGAAAATAATTGGGGGAGATAATATAATGTATACAGCTATATATATATATATATATATATATATATATATATATATATATATATAGAGAGAGAGAGAGAGAGAGAGAGAGAGAGAGCTGTATATATATACATATATATATATATATATATATAGAGAGAGAGAGAGAGAGCTGTGTATATATATATACATACACACTGTATATATATATACATACACACTCAAATGTGTCTATACACATGCACAAATGTAGGGAGAAAATAATCTTCATGTTAAGAGTACAGCTCTTCAGAGAAAACTTAATTTTTATATGAGATAATCATAGCTAAAGTTTTTGGAGCATTATGCCAGGAACTGTATAAACTCTGATTCTAGATAAATATAGATGTAGATATTCATGCAGTTCAGAATTCTCACCTGGGGCCAGTTTTATCCTTTGAGGGGAGAGAGGATTTAGCAATATCTGGAGACTATTTTGGTTGTTACGACTTGGGGAGAATGGTCACTGCAGTGGCATTTAGTGGGCAGAGGCAAGTGATGTTACTAAACCTCCTTCAAAGCACAGGACGGGCCCATACAACAAAGAATTACCGGGCAGAAAATGCAAATAGTCCTGCGATTTGAGAAACCCTGATGTAATTCTCAACATAATCATGAGGCAGGTATCATGACTCTCACTCTGTAGATGAGGAGATTAAAGATTAAAGACATTAAATTATTTATAAAAGGTTACAATCCAGTAAGAAACAAGGCTAGAATTTACATCCATGAAGTTTGATTCTTACAACTACACTCTTACAAATTCATTCCCACTAAAAGATCTTAACACATCTCTCATTCTAGGTAGAATTAGATGTAGTCTTTTGGTATTGATTATTGAGACTTCGTAGATATCACAACAAAACTACAAACCTCCACTTTTATATTTATATTCAGGTTTCCCCTTCAAAAATTAAAGGAATGAAAGTAGGGGAGGGACAGCAGGGGGTGAGGAGTTGGGGAGGGATAACATGGGGAGAAATGCCAGATATAGGTGATGGGGAGGAGGGCAGCAAACCACATTGCAATGTATGTACCTATGCAACAATCCTGCATGTTCTTCACATGTACCCCAAAACCTAAAGTGTAACAAAATATTTTAACAAACAAAAAGAAAAATGACTGAATTGTTATTAAGTAAACATTCACTCTATTCAAATTTCAGATACGTTGTACCCTCTGCTTTCACAGAGATGAAAAACTTGCTTTGAAAAGTGCTAATGAGAGTTGAAAGTTACCTTCAAGAAGTTATGCATATTTCAGAAGAAATAAAAGTCATTATGCATTCTCTCTAAAGAGGATACAATCTCAAACTGTCAAAACCCTAAACCCTTCTACATATATTACATATAAATGCCATCTTTTAAAAACCTCTTTCCATTTTTTCTTCTAAATTAGCTTAGTGGGCCATGGTATTACAGTATCTTGGTCTGGCCTGTGAATAATGTGACAGGTAATTTTTCTACTTCTTTTTGCCTGTAGTTAAGTTTGACTGAAGATATAGAAAACAACTTTTATGACTTAGGTGGTAAAAATAAATGTTCTGTAAGTCATATAGAGCTAGGTTCTGGACAGCTAGCATAAAATATTGCATACTGAATTTATATCTGCCAATAAATAATTTAAAAACTAGGGATATTTTATGGTAATGTGCACTAAAATATTTTCTCAAAACAAATTGGTAATATTAGTAATAAACTCAACATACCTGCCATGTTACTGGAGAGCAGACTTCTCAACAAGGGAAAAAAACTCTATCTGGATTTGCTCAAAAAATGAATAGCAAATAAATATCATTCAAAGTTAGGAAACACTAATTTTAAGGATTAAATTCTTCACATGGTAAAGAGAATGTCAACTTCAAAGACTGCCATAGAGATAATAGTCTATTCCTATCGCTACAATGGATAAGGACGTGCCTTTATGAGAGTCCATGGTTGCAAATAACATAAAAATTCTCTCTAAAATAGTGTAATTTAGCTTTGTTTAGTTTATAATGATCATGATTAAATCTAAACTATTATAAGCAAACCACCAGCTGGAACCATAGCAAATCAAGATTCTATTTTATACGATGACCAATCATGGAAAGCTTATGCAGACTTCTACTTTGCAATATTGTATAGTAATGTGTTAGATAATCATGCAGACCAATGAACTCAGCTAACTGGAACATAAACAAATGTACAGCATGTCACTTGGAAACACTTCAGTATTTTATCAGGGCCTCCTAACCCAAACTGCTGAAGTTATTTAAAAAAAACCAGAATTGAAATTTAATATCAAGTATTCTGAATCCATATTTTAAAATGTTAAAAGGAACTTAAAAATGGAAAATTTAGATATTTATATGGAATTTACAGTCTCTAATGACAACTTTCATGAATAGAAGAATAACTTAAGATTTCTCAGGTCATTCAGGCTCTCCTTTGGTTCCATATGAATTTTGGCATAGTTTTTTCTAATTTTCTGAGAAATGACATTGGTAGTTTCATAGGCACAGTGTTGAATCTATAAACTGTTTGTGGCAGTGTGGCCATTTTAACCATATAGATTCTTCCAATTCATGAGCATGAAATGTTTTTCATTCATGTCTGTAGTCTCTGATTTGTTCCAACAGTGTTTTGTAGTTCTCCATCTGAAGATCTTTTAACTCCTTGGGTAGCCATAGTCCTAGGTTTTCATTTTCTTTGTAGCTATTGTAAATGGGATTATATTCTTGATTTGACTCCCAGCCTGGGCATTATTGGTGTTTAGAAATGCTACTGATTTTGGTACACTGATTTTGTATCTTGAAACATTGCTAAACTGATAATCTTGTTTATCAGTTCTAACAGCCCTTTGCTGGAGTATTTAGCATTTTTCTTTATTATTATTATTATATTTTAAGTTCTGGGGTACATGTGCAGAACATGCAGGTTTGTTACATATGTGCCACGGTGGTTTGCTGCATCCATCACCCCATCATCTATATTAGGTATTTATCCTAATACTATCCCTCCCCTATCCCCCCACCCCCTGCTATCCTTCCCCTAGCCCCCCACCCTCTGACAGGCCTTGGTGTGTGATAGTCCCCTCCCTGTGTCCGTGTGTTCTCATTGTTCAACACCTACTCATGAGTGAGAACAAGTAAAGAAAGATATTCTGACTTATTTTCCTATCCAACTTCATACTACACTATAAGGCTACAGTAATCATAAAAGCATGATACTATACTAGTACAGACACAGACATATAGACCAATGGAACAGAAGAGAAAACTCAGAAAAACTCAGAAATACAGCCACACACCCACAACCATCTAATCTTTGACAACACCAACAAAAACAAGCAATAGAGAAAGGACTTCTTATTCAATAAATGATGCTGGCTACTCATATGCAGAAAAATGAACCTGGACTCCTGCTTTTCACCATATACAAAAATTTACTTAAGATGGATTTACGGTGTCAATGTCAGACCTCAAGCTATAAAAATCCCAGGCAAAAACATAGGAAATACCCTTCTTGACAATGGCCATGACAAAGAATTTTTGGCTGTGTCCCCAGTAATTACAACAAACAAAAATTGACATGTGGGACCTAATTACACTAAAAAGCTTCTGCACAGGAAAAGTGACTTCTAACAGAGTAAACAGATAACCTACAGAACAAGGGAAAATATTCTCATATTATGCATTCAACAGAGGTCTAATATTTAGAATCTGTAAGAAATTTAAACAAATCAGCAAGCAAAAAACAACCCCATTAAAAAATGGACAAAGGACATGAACAGACACTTCTCAAAAGAATACGTACAAGTGGCGAAAAAACATGAAAAAATGCTCAGCATCACTTATCAAAGAAATGCAAATCAAACCCACAACGAGATGCCATTTCATACCAGTCAGTATGGCTATTACTAAAAAGGCAAAAAACAACAGATGTTGGCAAAAATGCAGACAAAAGGGAATGCTTATATACTGTTGATGGAAATGTAAATTAGTTCGGCCACTGTGGAAAGCAACTTGGCAATTTCTCAAAGAAACAGAGTTACCGTTTGACCCAGAAATCCCATTACTGGGTATATATACTCAAGGGGAAACAAATTATCCTACCAAAAAGACACGTGTACTTATATGTTCATCACTATGGTATTTGTGATAGCAAAGAGACGTAAATCGAAGGCATGAAAAACCTAGGTATCTATCAACACTGGACTGAATAGAAGATGTGATATATATATATTCATATATATATATAATGAATACTATGAAGCCATAGAAAAGATTGAGTCATGTTCTTTGAAAGAACATGGATAGAATCAGAGCCCATAGTCCGAAGTGAATTAATGCAGGAACAAAAAGACCAAAGACTGCATGTTCTCATTTATAGGTGAGAGCTAAACATTGTTCATAAAAACATGAACATAAACATGGGAACAATAGATAGTGCAGACTATTTATGGGGCAGAGACCAAGGAAGGCTGTGTAGGTTGAAAACCTACCTATTGGGTACTATATTCACTACCTGCATGACAGGATCTGTGCCCTAAATCTCAGCATGGTGCCATATGCCCATGTAACAATCTTACATCTATACTCCCTGTATAGAAAAGTTGGAATTAAGAAAAAAGAATAGCGACATGATCAAGTAAGAAACTTACTTTAAAGGAAATTATCTGCAGTCCACATAAAGTGATATCTTACTCTTTGTTATAGGTTGAATTGTGTCCCCTCAAAAGAGGTCGAAGCCCTAATTCTCAATACATGTGAATGTGACCTTATTGAGAAAGAGGGTTTTTGCAGAGAAATAAGTAACAGTAGGTTTTTGAGAATGGGCCCTAATATGACTGCATCCTTATAAACAGGAGAAATTTGGACACAAAATCAGAGACAAGGGAAACCTTCAAACGTTGTGTGAAGACTAGAATTATGCTCCACAAGCCAAGAAATGCTAAACATTGACAGCAAACCACCGAAAGCTCAAAGAGAAGCACAGAACTGTTTCTGCTTGCCACCCTCAGAGGGAGCCAATCCTACCTACTGACATCTTGATCTTGGAATTTTCGTCTCCAGAATGATGAGACGATACATTTCTGTTGTTTAAGTCACTCAGTTTACGGTACTTTGGAAACACCAAGAAACTGATACACTGTTTAATTAGGGATTAATCTGCTTCAATGTCTTGTTTCACAGTTCTACACTCTAGGTGAAAATGAATCATGGAAATAGGCGTACAAAATCTCTAGTTTAATTTGCATATTCGATATTAAGACAAAAAATCAACTTCAAGGCATTACCCTCTTAGATGTTATGAGAACGATAAAGAAAACAGTTGTGTTAAAAGAAAATATTATGTTATTTGTGGTATCATTAAGAATTGTTCAATGCGAACACATGGACACACGAAGGAGAGCAACACACGCTGGGGGCTGCTGTGCGGCAGAGGGAGGGAGAGCATCAGGACAAAGAGCTGATGCATATCGAGCTTAACAGCTACGTGATGGGTTGATTGGTGCAGCAAACCAACATGGCACACATTTACCTGGGTAACAGACCTGCACATTCTGCACTGTACCTGGAATTTATGATATAATTAATTATTTTTAAAAGAAGAATTGTTCAATGAAAGCATGGAAAGGTATGAAACTAAGGAAATTAAGAGGAGACATGACATAATCAAAACAGCTTTTTAAGTTAATCTCCAAGCAGTTTATAGGATGAGGTGGTCATGAAAAGGTGACAAAGGTGACAAAAGTACACATGTAAAGAAACCAAAAGTCTTGACGTGAAGAAACAATGCATGGCCTGAATTAGGTAACAATTACTAGAGATTAAATGACACCTATAAGGGAACCTGTAAGAAAAAATAATTGAACTCAGCACCAGAGTGATTGACAAAAAGAAAGAAAAGAATTGACTAGGTTGTGAGGAACAGAACAGTCAATGACGATTTCAAAAGTAGTGCTTAGTACTTGGATGAATGGAATTATAGCTATATCCTGCATAGGTAGTATTTCCTGAAGTCTAGATTCTGGATTAAAAAAGATATTATTCTACCCAGACACTTATATTCATTTATAATTGAATTCTATGGGTGGTCAATCAATGGGTGATTTTAGAAACTGACCCTAAGCGTTACCATGAAAGAATAGCATTTAACAGTGCTGTCACTTTGAGCTACAGAGAAGTACAATGGTTTGCAGACTTGCAAGACCTGCTCTCTGCTGAAACTACTATCTCTCTGATTTATCATTTGATAGCTACAGACTCAGATTTTATTTTTCCACTATATTCCCCTTGAGATTTACTTCATCTATGGTGGGTGTATCTGTATTGCAAAAAGTTGTCCAAGAATCTATGACAATGTTATATTTATATAAAACATTTTCATACATAAATATATACACACACATACCCACACACACACACATGCATATATGAATATAGATATTTCTAGGAAAATAAAAATAATTAAAATTTTAGATCAGTCACTGTGTTTGATATGGCTCAGGTACCCTTCGTGTCTATGGAAATCGCTTGGCACTGAACTTCATCTTACTTTTACTGTCGTTCATTTGTTTATACTCATGCCTAGATGCTCTAGAGATTATAAGTCCCTTGAGCAACTTGGATGATATCTTAGCTTTATTATTCTTAATGCATAGCATAGTGTTCTGCACAGAGTTTGTGCTCAGTTAAACCTAATTGGGATGATGATTAACATTTCTAAGAAATAAAAAAAAACTAAATTATTATAAAATATGTTACCAAACCATATTTGTTCCTTTCCATTTTTCCCCTCTTTGGAATATTTTTCAGAAATATAAACTAATTTAACAAATGATTTTAAGAAACTTGTAAGCCTATGTGTCTGATATCTCTTTTAGCATCAGAGTTAAATCTTCTGTTTAATTTAAATTTCATTCTTCATATCGAGAAAAATGCTTTATTTATGAAAACAGAGGAAAAAATCAATAACAAAACAGACAAAATAGAGATATCATAAATAGCATTTATATTCAGGACTCTATACCTTCCAATTTCACACTAGCCACATCCACCCACCTACACAAGTTGAAGTGTCATTTTTTCCCATGACACCTCCTAAAAAATATCAGGGAATGATAGAGTGCACTGCAGTATGAGTCTATTTTTCTGTTGCCTTACAGGTTAATCATAGTGTAGTAACAGTACAAGCTATTTTGAAGGGGTGGCATGCCCACTAGACAGGAACATTAATCATGCCCTGGGCCTCTTAATAATTCTCACCCCCCTTCATTCCTAAGCATACACATATACCTTTGTTCAGCACTGAAACCAAATAACTATAATTTTAAAATTTTGTCCTTGAAATCATTAAACCTTGATTTATGCACACTTTTAACTCTAATTATTGCCATTGTACCCTCTCTCCTACCCTTTTAGAAACTACTATAACCTTGTTGAAGGAGTTCTATATATTATGCCCTTGTAGTAGCATGAAACAATATAGTGAGACTTTGATAAGCCAATCCCTGGCACCTGTCAGCTTGGTCATCATGCGATTTCTATTTCCCAGCTTCAACACTTCGAATGTTTCAAAGCTTCTTGAAGTTCAGCCTTCAAAATCTGAGTATGTTCATCTGCAGATAGATTCATAACTTGCTAAATTTGAACATAGATTCCTTTATAAATGTCATCCTGGTACTTATTATGAAGTTAATTACAAATTTATAATGTCTTGTGGTAAGTCCTCAAATTAACCTCTATGCCATATTATTTCTGTTTTTACATCTGGAAAAAGATTCAAATATCTTGATCTATGTTACTGAATTTATTTCCAGATACAGACACTATATTGACTATTCTTTCCAAAAAAATTCAACAGGTCAATCAATTAATGTTGATTATATTAACATAGGAAAAAATCAATTGAAACAGAAAATTGGTAAATATACATTCTTAATGCATATTTTCGGCAAGGTGACTTTAAATGGCATGCCAGTGATCTGCCATAAATGTTTTTAAAGGTACCACCATCGTTCAGGTTTTGTTTTTTTTTTTCAATTTCTTTGAGGGGCTTAAATATTTAAACTTTGTTCCAAACTTTATGCTTAGAAATTTATACTAGAAGAACTTGAGAGAGAAACAAATGTCAATTCTAAAAATGCTCAACAAAAGCTTTCTTATAATAACAAAACAATGCAGGCAAACAATATCCGACAGCATTTAATAGTTATATCAATTATGATATAACTATGCAATGGTCTGTTTACATGTTTTTAAATAACATGAAAATCTGTATTAATATAATTTTAGGTAGATAAATAGGAATTTTATATATGTATATATACGGAATGATAAAATTTTAATTAAAGATTGAAATTTTAGAAAGAAGAAAGAAAGGAAGGAAGGAAAGGAGGGAAGGAAAGAAGGAAGAAAATAAGGATAGAAAGGAGGGAATTAACCTCTGTGAACACATAGTTGCTATGATCAAAATGATAATAGGAATTATATCCACACATTGATTCATACATTTATTTAACAAACATAAAATTACCAGTAACGATGTTTCAAGCAAACGGTGGGATTATTTAGCTTTCTGGCATAATATTTTCTTTATATTATGCTACATAGCAGTGTTCTGTCTGCAAGACATAAACTAAAGTAGTATGGCTACCAGTAGAACAACAGAAACTTGAATAAATTCAGATTAAATTCTTTTTTTTTTTTTTTTTTTCATATTTTTTTTTTTTTTTTTTTTTTTCTTTTATTTATTTTTTTTTTTTTTTTATTGCATTATAGGTTTGGGGGTACATGTGCAGAACGAGCAAGATAGTTGCATAGGTACACACATGGCAGTGTGCTTTGCTGCTTTCCTCCCCTTCACCCACACTTGGTATTCATCCCCAGGCTATCCCCCCCAGCCCCCCCCCTGCTGTCCCTCCCCCATTCCCCCCAACAGTCCCCAGTGTATAGTAGACCGCCTCTCTGTGTCCACATGTTCTCATTTTTCTCACCCACCTATGAGCGAGTATATGCAGTATTTCTTTTTCTGTTCTTGTGTCAGTTTGCTGAGAATGATGTTCTCCAGATTCATCCATGTCCTTACAAAGGACACAAACTCATCATTTTTGATTGCTGCATAATATTCCATGGTGTATACTCCCTTCTTTCTTTCTACTGTTTTAATTTAGAATTTACATTTTTCTCATTAAGATTCAAACTCATCAATTCTAATGATCCTCTGTCAAAAAATATCCCAAGATGTTTCTTTGCTTAAAATATTTTGACATGCATACACACACCAATTATGGGTTATAACACACACCATTCAATCATCTTTTCACAGAAGTTTGTGGCCATAATCTTTAAACTGGAGATGACGACAGTTAGTCAGCATTTGGAGCTTGCCTATACTTTGATCAAGTTTGATTACGCATTTCTTTGCTTAGAAACTCTCCTAAAATAAACTCTTGTTTAAAATCACATCTCCCAGATACTGTTTCCTTAACTGAAGATGTATACTTTGAGACAACTTCTTACTTCTTTTTGTGCCCCTATGATACTGTATTTTGACACCTATTTTCAAACATATCCTGGGAATTATTTGCTGTATTGAGTAGCTCAAAGGGTCAGGTCACAACCACTGAATAGCTACACCTTTTAAAACCCAGTTTAGACCAAAACCTAATTGAGATCGTCAATGACTTTATAATAGTTGTTTCAGGTGTCCAGATTTCTGAGGGACAAATTTTAGATAACAAGCTTAATGCATTGGGTCAGGTTTATTCAATCATACACATACTTTACTTACACCACAACTTACTGTCTTGTGGCACACGCCAAGTTTGAGTTGCACAGTCTAGGCATTTTTTTTTTACTCCAAAGTTTTTCAAACTTAAATCAACATAGACGTATACAGAGTCCACAATTCACCTTTTAGATGAAGTTCTAGTTACTCTGAGTTCTAGAATCTCAGAATTCCCTGCCCAAATGGCCCTATATCTGCTTCCAGGGATTGGGTAGCCCTCTTCTCCAGGTCTATCATCTTTAGGTCTATCACATTTAGGTCTGTCTCTCTAGTGTAACACAAAGCCAAGGAAGTGGATGAGGAGCAGCTATTTGTGTGAATTATAAATCATGCTTAAAAATGTAGACTGGGTGTCCACATCCATATATGCAAGGTCTCTCATGGTATGAGACAGGGTCAAGGCAGACAGCAAAGGAAGAATAGGTCAGGAATCACTAATCAGGGACTTGGGGACTAGAACTTCCTCTTTCACCACATTTGGGCATGGGATTCTCAGCAGTCTAAGAACATTCAACTTAGACCCATCCTTCCCAATCATATTAAATAGTTTTTTTTTTTCCAAATTAGGAAGGAAGAAAAAAGTTTAACAGTTTTTTAGTTTGATTAGTAACATTTAAATATTCAGTATTTTGCCATATGGTACATATGCTTTCTTTGCTACCACTGCCTCATGTTCACCTGAAAATTTAGGAGAAGCCCAGGGTATGGCTTCACTTCTGGGCAAATATAAAACATCAAGTTTAACTGGCTGAAATAGACTACATTTCAGAGTCAACTGAAAAACTGAAAATCCAGTTGACCCTTTAACAATATGAGTTTGAACTGCATGGGTGAAAAAAGCAGCAAGAGAAAGAATAAAACATAGGAGTTTAGAAGAGAGCAGCTACAGATAGAAGAACTGGGAGCAGCGAGAACTGGGTCTGCAGTTAACTCTTTTTAACACTTTCAGTCAATTGAATAAATCTCTCTAGGCTTTTATTTCCTTTTACTACAGAGTGATGAATGAAAATATTTGGGATCCATGATCAATGCTACTCTAAAAATCAATGAATCAATGAGTGTCGTTGGTGTTAATCACTTCATCAAAAGGAGTCACGACCATTCACATTCTGGACCCGCTACTCTTGGGACCATCCTCTCACCAAAGATGCCTCTGATCTTACTTTAATCATCTGGATTGTCCAAAATCATCCCTGAACTGGTGGAAGTCTTCAAACCAATGATAGTCAATGGGGTTTCTGTTCCTAACCTGGGGAGTTTGCCTAGTACTCGGAGACAAAGCACCCTAAATTTAACCCTCATGTTTTGCCATGTGCAATGTCCTAATCCAATTTCATTATTTCTAAACATAGGCCCCAGCAGCATTTACCCAAAATTTCTTGTATAAATCATGGTTGAATTAATTATATATATCTGAGTCATTAATTAGAAATTATTTGTAAGCATGCAGCAAATGTAAAATTTCTAATGCTTTAGTAAGAATCATCACGAATAAATATTAAGCAACAAAGTTCTGATTTAGGAAATGGAAAATGACCTTGTACATCAAGATACAGTTTATTTTTTCCTACTTCTGTTCACCTCTCAGTACCACATAAACATTGCACTATTTAGAATTAAAATGTTCTTCAGTGATAGCAGAATATTAGACAAGAGTAATTTCAAGGCTAGAGCTATTGACAAGAGACTGCAGAAATCAAAATACTGGTAAACACTTTATTCTCTTCAGCATTATTTCCATTCATTTAAAGTCACAGGAACAGAAGCACCATGAAAGGATACTGAAGACAACTGCAGCCCTCTTGAGACTAATGTAAAAGCCAAAACTTTTATGAAGAAGAAATAGTGATCTTTATAAGCCAAGTAGCCTTGGCCTCAATCTATTTTTTTAAATTTTTTAACATTTATGAGACATCAAGGCTACTGTGTCTTTCTCTGTAGTCTGTACAGAAACATTTGCTTATTTAAAAAATAAAAACAAGGTAAGTTTCTGTGTATGTAAACTGTGACACAGGCATAGAAACCTGCCATTCCAGACAAAAATAAAATAAGATGAAGTTGTGGAGATTCAGTAAAAGGGCAAGGAAGTTCATTCATGGCCATACTCATCATCCACAGGTGTCTGAGCTCCAGATAATCCAATTCCTACTGAAGTTTATTGTTAAAGCATATGGGTATCAAAATGGCTCTGAACATTTTAATCCTAAATTTTAAAAAATCATCTAAATTAGTTTCCAAAATATTTTTAAATCTAAAAATATTCTACTCAAAGAAATGTGCCATTGTCATTGAAATTAGAAGAGAAGAACTTGTTCACCTCCTCATATCCCAAAATTAACTTGGAAATAAAATTAGGAAACAAGGGATAGAGAAAATACAACACAAAAGCAACTAGCCTTCACATTACATGAACAATTACCAAGGAATGAAGAGACAAGAAAAATCATCATCATATCTTTTTTTTTTTTTTTTTTTTTAAATGATGTGGTTTCTCCATGATGGCCAGGCTGGTTTTGAACCCCTGACCTCAGGTGATCCACCCACCTCAGCCTCCCAAAGTGCTAGGATTACAGGCGTGAGCCACTGAGCCCGGCAATATCTTTTTTCTTTTAATGTAGGAAACTAAATACTCATGTTTAGAGTAGGTTGATTCGATCATATTTTTCCTATAATGCTTTTAATTCATTCCACTTATATTTTTTGGAAATGTAAACATTAGGATGCATAGAATCTAACTATAGACTCTGTTTTATAAAATAATAAACAAACTACTATAAGGAAACATTAACATTAGTTCTTGTCATTATTTATAAGTTATGGGTTAATTTTCAACTCAGCTAAGAAGTATTGCCCATTTATAGCTGTTGCTTAACTTTGAAAATGGCCAAAGCTAAAACATTTAGGACCTTTGTATAGAAAACTAGAAAAATAAGAATTAAGCCTGCTTGCTTTATATTGCACTATGAATCTAGTGGAAGATAAAAAGAGTTGTAGAAATCCAGTCATGTGCTACATAACATTTTGGTCAATGATGGGTGGCATATGCCATGGTAGCCTCATAAGGGTACAATGGAACTGAAAAGTTGCCGTCACCTAGTGAGGTTTTGAAGATCCTGACACTGTGGAGACCTAGGCTAGTGTGTGTGTGTTCATGTCTTAGTTTTTAACAAAAAAGTTTTAAAAGCAAATAAATAAATAAATAAATTAAAAGTTTGTGAAAGAAGAAAAAAGCTTATAGAATATCAAGAAAGAAAATATTTTTATACAGCTGTACAATGGGTTGTGTTTTAAGTTAAATGTTATTACAGAAGGGTCAAAAAGTGAAAAAAGTTTGCAAAGTAAAAAAGTTAAAGTAAGCTAAGGTTATTTATTGCTGAAGAGAAATGTAAAAAATAAATTTAGTGTATCCTATGTGTATAGTGTTTATTAAGTCTTTAATACTGTACAGAAATGTCCTAGGCCTTCACATTCACTCACCATTCACTCACCCAGAGAAACTGCCCATCCTGCAAGCTCCATTCATAGTAAGTGTCCTATACATGTGTAACACTTTGTATCTTTTATATTGTACTTCACTGTACTTTTTATAAGTTGAGATTCACAAATACCATTGCATTATAATTTTCTATAGTATGCAGTACAGTCTCATGCTGTGCAGGTTTGTGGCCTAGGATTAATAGGCTATGCCATACAGCCTAGGTGTGTAGGAGGCCATTCCATCTAGTTTTGTGTAAGTACACTCCATGATGTTTACACAACAAAATCACCTAATGACATTTCTCAAAACATATTTCCATCATTAGAGACACATGACTGTACACCATTTTATCTAGAAAACCTCGAGAAACAGCATAAATGTAGAGAAAAGCGTCCAGAAATCTGGTAATAGAACGTTGAGCTGGAATCTTGATTCTATCTATTGTGTAATAGATGAGTGATCTTGGCCAGTTTTCTTAACTTCTTTGTGCTCAGTTTCCTCATCTTTAATAATAGTGGTAGCAGTAGGTTGGGTGCAGTGGCTCACCACTGTAATCCCGGCATTTTGGGAGGCTGAGGAGGGTGGACTGCCTGAGGTCAGGAGTTCAAGACCAGCTTGGGCAACACGGTGAAACCCTGGCTTTACCAAGAATACAAAAATGAAGCATGATGGTGCATGCCTGTAATCCCAGCTACTCAGGAGACTGAGGCAGGAAAATCACTTGAAACTGGGAGGTGGAAGCTGCAATGAGCTGAGATCGCACCAATGCAATCTCATTGGTAGCTTGGGTGACAGAGCCAAACTCCATGGCAAAAAAAATAAAAAAGTAATAACAATAGTACCTTCCATATAGGTGCTAGTTATAACTTTATAACTACAATAATTAAGTGAGTTAACATGTATGAAAGACTTAGAATAGAACAATGCCTGGTACAAACAGCATATGACTGTTTGTTAAACATAATTTTCCTTCCCTTTATCATTTCACTGTACGTTGGAAGTCTGCTTGGCCAATATGCTTTGTTCCACTGGTTGACAGGTTAATTAATTAGAATCTAGTTCACATAAATAATCAGATTTTTAAAAAGAAACCAAATTGGCCGGGCATGGTGGCTCATGCCTGTAATCCCAGCACTTTGGGAGACTGAGGCAGGTGGATCACCTGAGGTCAGGAGTTCGAGATCAGCCTGACCAACATGGAGAAACCCTGTCTCTACTAAAAATACAACTATTAGCCAGGCATGGTGGTGCATGCCTGTAATCCCAGCTACTCGGGAGGCTGAGGCAAGAGAATCACTTGAATCTGGGAGGCGGAGGTTGTAGTGAGCCCATATTGCACCATTGCACTCCAGCCTGGGCAACAAGAGTGAAACTCTGTCTCTAAATAAATAAATGAATACATAAAAATAGAAACCAAATTAAGTAAAATCTTGTCTGTTAATTAAAAACCTGTGAGTGCATATTTATCGACCAATATTTTGAAGTAAACCCAAGGCTTTTTCTCTGAACATTGGCTTGCTAAATAAAATTCTATTATGTCTTTCTTGCCCTGTACATTATCTACATTACTGCATTTTGTTTAAAATGAAACCTTTAAAAATAGTCGTGAAGTTGGCCGGGCGCGGTGGCTCACGCCTGTAATCCCAACACTTTGGGAGCCCGAGGTGGGTGGATCACGAGGTCAAGAGATCGAGACCATCCTGGTCAACATGGTGAAACCCCGCCTCTACTAAAAATACAAGAAATTATCTGGGCACGGTGGCGCGTGCCTGTAATCCCAGCTACTCAGGAGACTGAGGCAGGAGAATTGCCTGAACCCAGGAGGCAGAGGTTGTGGTGAGCCGAGATCGCGCCATTGCACTCCAGCCTGGGTAACAAGAGCGAAACTCCGTCTCAAAAAGAAAAAAAAAATACTCGTGAAGTAAACTGATTTCAGAATGCATCCATATTACTATCAATTTCCTCCAGTCTCTGATTTTTGCCTGGTTCCTCACACATCAGAATTTTTATCTGCAGCTCATTCTTTCAGACTGTCATAAATATAGGTATCTTAGAAGTTTTGCTTTTCAGACTCATGATTCACAAGCTTATGTAACTATTAAATTGCCTAATCATGAGGAACCAGTGCATTTGTGGAGGGCATATACAGATAGTCTCCAACTTATGATGGTTTGACTTAACAATTTTTCCACTTGACGATGGTGTGAAAGTGGTAAACATTGAGTAGGAACCATACAATTTTGATCTTTTTTATGGACTAGTGATATGCAACACGACACTCTCTTGATGCTGAACTCAATAATGTATCACAAGGGCTGTTTTATATCATGTAATATATTGAGTATAGGCTAGGCTAAGGTAGCATATTTGGTAGATTAGGTGTAGTAAATTCATTTAGACGTGAAATTGCCAACATTTGATGGGCTTATTGGGCCATAACCCCATTGTAAGTGGAGTAACATCTGTATAGAGTTGAGAATATAGTTGACTCCAGGCCAGCATATTACTGAACCTGAGAGAAAACAAGTGTGCAAAACTTGAGAAAAGGTCTTACTATCATGAGCTTCAAAAATATTTGATTGTTGGCCATTATGTTTAAAAAGAAAGTGGAAACTGTCAATTAGTTCTGCAAGTTGGTTACATGGAAGTCAGTAATGAGAACATGTATTGTACTTACTTTATTTCATTGTTTATATGTCTGAGTTTGAATCTAGACTGTGACCACTTTCAGGGAAAGGGGGACATGTTTTATTTATCTTTGTATTTCTAACACAGTGCCTGAATCACTGCAAGTGCTTAATAACTGCTAGCTAAACAACAAATATCTGTTAACAGTTAATAAAGCATGTTCAAGTTTCCCTATAGTCTCGACTTAACCCACTCTCCAAGTCTTATTATTGAAATTATTTTTAAAAAATCATTATTAGAAAACTAGCTCCATCATAATGAGGATGATCACAAGATAATCACGGAGAACAGCATTAGAATTAAAATATAATGTATATGCTATATATTTTGATTCAAAGATGATAGTCATTTAGAATAAATATTCTTATTGAGAATTCTAAGCAAGGACAACTGCTAAGGGAAATCTGTTCTCCTTGCAGTCATTTCAAAATATCAGGCAATTTGAAGTATGCTCTTTTAAATTATCCATTTGAGTTTTAAGTGTATCTCCATTCTTTGTTTTTTAGTATTTGTCTCAGATTTCAACTTCTCGTGTTTATTCCTCAGGCTCTTGGAAGAATACGGTAACTTTAACAGCACTTCCTTTGTGACAGGCATTTCATATACTGTACAATCAAGGTTTTCAAGTCTGCTCTATAACTGTTGATTTGTTGATTGGGGTTTAACCTTCTCTTCTAAAGAAATGCCTCGAAGAAGCAGAATTCTTTGTAGAGCCACAGTTTATGAGAGTGTTTTATTCTCTATTTCATGCTGTTTATCAGGTGAATGGGATCACAATACTCAAAGATGCCCAGAAAAGACATAGTATTATATGGAATCACAGCTCAAATCTTAGAATAAGATGTTACTAAAAATAAAGCAAACTGGTCTAACCAAGTCCATTTCCTCAAATAAACATTTCTCTAAGTATGGGCCAGAGAGACCTTCAAGAATCAGGAGATCAAAACTATTTTCATAATGCTAGTAACATTATATACCTTTTCCACTCCCATTTTCACTCTACATTCACAAGTGTGTGGAGTTCAAAAAACTCCTTAAGATGGATGCAGATTCTACATTGATATTAACTTTTAAGAAACTAACACTACTTAAGTTTCAGTGAAGCTCCCAAGAAAAATACTTGTCATTATGTGAATAAAATATTGGACCAGATTTTTCTTCATACTTTTCCACTAAAACAACATATGACAAAAGACAATGCAGAAACAGGTAAGAAAATCCAATTGTCTTCTATTCAGTCATTTTTAAAAGATTTTTGAAACTGTAAAGTAACATTACTCTTCTCATTTATATTTTTATCTTTGTTAATACTTTTCAATAAAATAAGTTATTTTCATTAGTCTGTATTAGATTTATATTGATAATAATTAAAATAATGTAATACTAATTTAGTTATTGATATTATGAAATAATTTTAAAATAAATATTATACATTTTTCTCACTTTTAGTTTTTACTTTGCAGATATTACAACATAAGCAAAACTCTGCTTTGAGGAATCTTTGGTACTTTTGAGGGTAAATGGATTTTTAGACCAGAATGTGTGAGAACACCAGCACTAAATGAAGCAAGTTTGATTTGAAAATAATGATAGCATATATCTAAATACCATATTGTAAGAACTTTAAAAGACATAAGTTACAAAGAAAGGTAATGAGCTAGAGAGAACACCAACGAATTCCTTTTCATCTTGTTTTCAGCTGGCACACTTTGAAGTAGAAAAGGTAAAATCTTATTCTCAAGTGACTTTTACATAAGTTTTGTAGCTACTCACGTGAAACAGATTTCACCAGATACTTCAAAACATCAGTAACACTTACACATAGTTAAATATAACTATTTTGATTCCTTAAATCAAGAACTTTCAAAGGACTTTGGGACTATTTTTAATCCGTTAACCTCACATTGGCCATGACTAAGTTCCAAATAGAAAAAGGAATGAAGGACTGATCTTTAATTTAAGTAACAAATTCTTCTACTTAGAATAAAACATGAAGAATCAGCATGTAAACTGAGTTACATTGTTCAAACGTGTATGTATGTATTCTCGAACTGTATCTGTATTATATTCGCACAAATGAACTACTTGTATTACTTTTATCTCATAGAATGACCTCAGTGTTAGAGTTTACACACACACACACACACACACACACACACACACACACACACACACACGTAATTACATGCTGCTGTATACTGGTTTAAGAATTAGAATTGGTATCAAAGTTAACTAGCTTTTAAAAAATTAGTAAGAGTTTCAAAATACCTAGGCTACTTGAATTTCTGTCGCAGGGTTATTAAATGATATTGAAACAATTAGGCCATGACTCCTGCTATATAAAAGCTATAATACTCTTTTATCTCATTATTATTTAAATGTTAAATGCTCTATTATAGAGGTAAATTGGGTTTAAAATAGAATATTTTAAGCAGAAGAGCAAAAAATAAGGTTAAACGGAGTGAGGAATCAGTTTCAATTTGTGGTATGAAGCTTGCTAGGATAGGGATTGATCTTTTGATATACTAAGATAGATTCTCTGGCATGCCCTGTAGAGAATAAATATACTGATCTGAAACAAAAATGTAAAACAGCTGTTAAGTGACAGAAGAAATGTTCCTTGGACCACCAGACTGTCATATATATTGCACTCTTAATCAGAAAGCATCTGTCTTTTCTTTTCCTTTTCAACAATCTCTGCATTGTATTTAATCTGTACAGAATGCTTCTCCCAACAGGTGCAATGGTGTTTGTAAATCTAAAACCTTAATTGAAGCTTACAACAAGAGATGTTTCAATTAACAGGGCACAATTTTATGACAAGGAATCATTCTCACATTTGGCAAATCCATAGATTGTGATGCATTTGTAAAATTTAATTATTGGAAAATTAGAGTAGAGACGCCAAGAAAAGCTACAGATCAAAGGGGTTTTAAATAATTTTATGCAATATACTTGCATCCAGAGAAACTACAGGTAAAAGCCATTGGTGGTAATGTGGAAGAACTTGAAATATTGGGGACAGATACTATAAAATGTCATGTTTTATTGACATGTCCATGTAAAAAGTGGTCTTGGTTACACTGGATTATTTTCCCACAGTTCCATTTTTCCTGTGTTATCATGATTCAGGTTTTGAAATTGAATATAATAGATCCATGATCAATCTTACTGGACAAAGAACATATATATTGATAGTAATTCTAAGGTTTACATTATAATCACCCAAATCAGCTTTAAATAGATAATTTATTTAAAACCATGGATATAATCATAAAATTATCGCTCTTACAGTATACCACTCTGAAAGTAAAGCAGCCATAAAATTACTCACCGTAACTTTTTTTTTACTAAATGAGCTTTATCCCTATGGGGCCACACAGATACGGTAAGTGACACAAGTCTGGTGAAACATGTGACCCTGTTGAGTATTCATTTTCTGATCTTTGATAGAAACAGGTGTTGAAGAAAATATTCTTCTTAACTCTTGGATCAACAACATGGCAAGCTACTGAGCAGTGTCCATTTAGTTGACTGTTTCCATGGAGAAAAAGTATACAGTGTTTCCAGAAATTCAATGTTTCAATAACAAAATATATTGATAGACTATCTCTTGCCCTTGGCCTTCCAATTTGCCATCTTTGATACAATAGTTGAGAACACAGACTTACTGTCAAACATATCTTAGATCAACTTCTGTCTTGGCCATTTATTATCTTTATGACCTTGGATAAGCTAGTGGCCTTTAAATTCCATTTCATTCTCAGCATGAATAGAATTAATAATAAAAGCTAATTTATGGAGACATTTTAATAATAAATGATATAAGAGGTATAAAATACATAGCATGGCAAGTACTCAATGAGTGGTAAATACGCAGTAAGTGGTAAATATTATGGTTTTTTGTTTTTTTGGTTTTTGTTTTGTTTGAGACAGTGTCTCACTCTGTCAGCCTGGCTGGAGTGCAGTGGTGTGATCTTGGCTCACAGCAACCTCCACCTCCAGGGTTCCAGCGATACTCCCATCACAGCCCCTTCCACCCCCCTAGTAGCTGGGACAATAGGTGCCTGCAAACATGCCACCCAATTTTTGTATTATTTTGTTGAATCAAGATTTCACTGTGTTGCACAGGCTGGTATCAAATTTCTGAGTGCAAGCAATCTGCCTGTCTTGGCTTTCTAAAGTGCTGGGACTATGGGCATGAACCATCTCACCTGGCCTTATTGTTTTTAATAAGATACAGATTTTAAAAAGCAGAGGCCCAGAAACCAATGTAATTGGACTATTAATGTGCCAGGATTTAAAATTTCAGGGCTCCTAATTTCAAATCCACCAAGCTGTTTTCTATATATATATTTGTAATTGCAAGTTCATAAAAAAGCTCTAATTTCCTTACCTGTTTTACGAATTGACACAGGATAAATATTTTTTACATCATGAATAAAGTCTTTTTTAATATTTATAATTCCCCTTAATAGCTGTATACCAATATCTATTATAGGTTAACACAGAAAGGAAAGGTTATTCTGTCCCTCAGAGAGTTCATACAAAATTATCTCATCTCAAGCATTCACATTTTGTAAGGGACAATCCATTTTAAAAATTCTTCCACTAAAGCAATACCAACAAGGTCATTTGTTGTAAAGCATAGGAGACTCTATTGTAATTACTTTTTTGGAGACTAATAATAAAAATAATTTTTATGGTGGTAGTTAGATATTCTGGGCATCATTTGAAAAACTGATTGGCTCCTTCAGACTGTACCAGTTCTGTTAGATAGACTTTATCCTTAGAATAATGCAGCTCTTCTTAGAACTTCACTGGTTCCCATTTCAAAATCTTCTCCCTATTAACAAACACCTCAGATCCTCCGGCTGATTCCCACCAAATTCTACCTTTTCACCTGATCAACTTGTTTTTCTCAACAGTTAACAAAATCCTCCCTTCTACTGATGTGTTCGTATCAAAACGGCTTAGAAATTATCCCATTAATATGTTGTACTTACAATCAGACAATACTAATTGCAATAACTACAATGATGGGGCCTTATAATTTGGTTAGCTAAAACCCTCTATATGCATAGTCTCATTTAATCCTCCCCACAGCTCTGTAAAGTAGACTCCACAATTATACCAAAGTACTTTATTTGTAAAATCATTCTGAAAGGTGTTAAATAATTTGTCTAGTAAGTGTCAGAGTTAGGGCTTCTGTCTCATTTCCAAGGCTATACTATTCTGCCTCTCTAAATTCTTGGCTTAAAAACTAAACCAAGATGAATTAGACATAGACTAAATAAGAATTCTAACATTTTCTGGGTGGTGGCAGAGAAACATAAAGTTAAATATCACTCGAAGCTATTAAACATTACATTACATAGCTGAAGTTGAACCTACACAAACATAATTTAAGCACCCCTTTTTAGGAAGATCTATATTTGAAGAGCAAGGCGTGTTTTACTGTACTTCTAGCCATTATTTTGTTAATGTAATAATTACCTCATGAAGATCACCCTAGAGGTTTTTAAATTGCTCCAAATAATGCATAAATAATTTATAAATGAAGGTAAAACGTCCCAACAAGTTTAGATCCACAGAGAAACAGTTTCCTGAGACCATAATTCTGAGAAAGATTAAAAGGACTGAAGTCCAAAAGATGGATGAATAAAGACTTAATTAAGGAGAATCACACTTTTGTGATATTTTTTGGGGGAAAAAAAAAAGGCTTCTATCTTCACAAAAAAGTACTATCTTTTTTTAAGCACACAAACTATTGACCAACTTTGGGTAGCTAATCCACAAGACTCACATTAACATACAGAACATGAAATGCATTTTCCCTTGGGCAAGGAGAGGAGAATCTATTGCACATGTCATCTGTTTCTGTGAACACTGAAGATTACAATTACGTTTTGATGTTAATCCAACTACTGCACGTTTCTTGTTGCAGAGCACCGTGTGAAAATGTGAGTGACAATATAAATCTTTTTAATTGAATTCAACACTATTGAAAAGAGCTGATGTTTTCAAATACTATTACAAAGCTTCTGAGAAACAAGAATAACTCTCTAAATGAAGCCGCTTTTCTATAGTGACCTATTTGCTATGGAAATTGAATAGCCAGGATAAAATCAAATTTTGGAGGTCTGCTATATTGTGTGTATTTTGCATTTTTAGGAACAATCACCTCTAATGTTTTGATGTCCTCATAAGCAAACTGCACGCTGGGAACTCCAAGATGGTTGATGAAATAATCAGCATCACCTTGTATCTGTATAGAACTGATATTGGTTTCTGGGCACTGAGTTCTTCTGGTGCAGTTGAAATTATTTTTCTGAAAAACATAATTTAAATTGTTAACACATACTATACTTCCCAGGTCACCTCTAAATCAGTACTACTTAAAACACGGTCCACGGATCAGCAGCATCAGTGTCCCCCTGGAAACTGTTAAAAATGAAAATTCTTGACTCCACATGGTCTTGCCTGACGGGGACATTGGTGCTAGAGGCCTGGAATCTGCTTTTGTAACAGTCCTCTTTGATTCTGATGCTCACTGAAGCATGACTCACACTGGCCAGAATCAAGGTTTGCTTGATGCTGTTGCTTCAAAAGCATTTTTATCATAGGTTTAATTTGAACTCTGATGACTCTGACAATATTTAAAGGAATGTTGAGTCTCTAAACAGGTGTAACATTTTCTTTTTTTACTACGTTTTCCCATAAATTTAAAGAATGCTTTGTAGGGTATAATTCTGTTTTTCCTAAAATGTTTATTAAAAACTAAAGAAGAGTCAGGGCACGATGGCTCATGCCTGTAATCCCAGCACTTTGGGAGGCTGAGGCGGGCAATCACCTGAAGTCAGGAGTTTGAGACCAGCCTGCCCAACATGGTGAAACCCCATCTCTACTAAAAATACAAAAATTAGCTGGGTGTGGTGGTGGATGCCTGTAATCCCAGCTATTCAAGAGGCTGAGTCAGGAGAATCACTTGAATCCAGGAGGTTGCAGAAAGCCAAGATTGTACCATTGCACTCCAGACTGGGTGACAAGAGCAAGACTTCATTTCACAAAAATAAATAAATAAGAAACTTTCTCCATTTCTTCCTGAAAGCAGATTCCTAGATGTCTTAAGATGATATGCCAACAACAACGGTGGGCCATGGTACACCCCACAGCTAAGTGCAAGCTCTGGGGAATATAAGAGGATATAGGCTATAATTTCTTAAACCAAGAGTTGCGTGGCATGCAAAACAAATGACAGTAGCTTTACAAAAATAAAATAAATATCTAAAACAAACTAAAGGTTTTATAATTAATATTGATTAAAATGTCTTCTTAAATAAATTTCTCAAAAATCTAGAACATTTCTGAGATGCGGTAGCCTCAACTATGAAACATGGAAGAATACCAATGTCTTGGGCAGTTGTGAGAAAATGAGGCAATAGAGAACATCATGTCTCTTATCAGGCACATAAACAATGTATGCAATCCGTGTTTCCCTTTGAATCAAGGCATCAACTTTTCAACCGTTCATGCTTCTTTGGCCTGGTGTTAATTTCAAAAATACTTTTAAATATAATCTACGTGAAATAAAACTGATAAAATAAGACCCAAGCTCCCCAGGGGAGATCGATGTCCCCGTGCTTAATAGGGAGGATTAAATTTAAAAACAGAAGCAAGTGGCCTTGCTAAAGTGAGAAAGAGCAGCCATGTGGCTACATAAAAAAAGCAACTACACAAACATTTGCTTTATAGCCTGAGACAAAACAGTTCCTGTAACCAGACACAAGAGACACTGGGGCTGGAAACCGCCCCTCACCAGCCCTTTGAAAGAAAAGTTTGACAAACAGTTCTAGCTTGGGGCATAGAAAACACCCAATAAAAAGTGTGACAGAGTTCTGGTTTAGGGTACAGAAAACACCCAGTCAGCACTCTACTAATTTTGACCAATTGGAACTAAACAAGATTGAATCCTTCATTTGTATAAACAGACCTGATTGAGAACTAAGGGGAGAATTTTCCCTATTGAAGCTAGACCCTCCCTTTGTTCCTCAGAAAATACACTTTCGCTTATACTAAAAGCTGTGCCTACCTAGTCTACAGATTGTCTGTCATTCTAATAGAAAAAAAGTCTCCACCCTTTTTCTCTGCAGATCATCTTGTCTTTTGCTAACACTTATCAAAAGATTTGAAAATATGTAGTGTAATATTAAGAAAATAAGTTACTCCAACTTATTTCAACTATAGTTGTTACAAACATATAATTATTTCCAAACCTATCTAATTGGTTTGAAGACCTAATGAAAGATCTTTGCAACAAAGTTAAACATCAGTTAAAATGGAAAGCCAGTATGAACCTTTACAAGCAAGCCACAGTTTCAGTTTACAGACAAGAAAGCCTTTCTGTTGAATGTGTTTACAACTTTCTTGGCTGATTAACCACTTTGAAAATAGAAAAAGAATGTTTTTACCATGCAGTCTAATCAGTAGCAACTTAATCCATTTTATGGTGACCCCCCCACCCCTACCACCAATGTGCTTCTTTTCAAAACTGAATTTTTCGAAAAGGGAGGTAATCCTTTTTCACTTTCTGAGACATTCCTCTGGCTTAAGACTCCTGGAGGTTACATATTAAGCTGGGACTGTTAAGCGAGAGATCATGAAAAACAGATTATTTTATAACATGTTGCAAATCCCAAGGCCTCTGGAGGTATTTTGTTAGCTGGGTTTTTGTTGTTGTTTGTTGGTTTGTTTGTAAGTTGAATTTGAATGCCTAGGGCAAGCTAGCCAGGTCTTAACATCCATCAGTAGTGTCTCACACTCAGCCTGCTCCACTCATTCAGATTTACTGAACAGGGCCAGAGCCATTTGAATTCGTTAAACCTAGATTGTTGCACGATTTTAAGTCACTAATGAGGATATGATAGGATCTGGTGTTTACTTTCTCCAGATGCCTGACTAATAAAAGTAAAAAAACATTTATAAATGATCTACTTTCTCTTTAGTGAAGCAACAGGTATGTCCTTTCAAGACAGAAAAAGCGTCCTACTCTACTTTCTCTTTAGTGAAGCAACAGGTATGTCCTTTCAAGACAGAAAAAGCGTCCTACTCAACATAAATGAAAATATACATTTGGCTTTAATTTCATTTTACATACATTAACTCTTAATACCCACCCCAATTCTCAGCCACACTCCTTACATCGAATTTTTTTTCTCAACAGAGAAATGGCATGGTCAAAAATTAACAATTTCAAATTCTACAGTATGTGCCTGTTAAAAATTACTTTTTTAAAAAAAAATAAACATTGCATTTAAGTTTAATATTTGATATTTTCATTGTCATCATTAGTTATATAAACATTTAGTTGTATTATAGCTGCCCTCTGACAAAAGATGTTAGTTTCTCATATATGCAAGTTTCTAATATGGCACAAATGACTCCACTCCAATCAATCCTTGTAATTGCTTTTTTGATTTTTTTTTTTTCTTTTAAGATGAAGTCTCATTATGTTGCCTAATGTTGTCTAGGCTGAGCTTGACCTTCTGGCTTTAAGTGGTCCTCCCACCTGAGTTTCCTGAATACCTGGAACTACTGGGCCCAGCTACTTGATTTGTTTGCTCTAATAGAGCACGATTCTGGTTTAGCCTCAGCCTACTATTTTTGAAGCCACTATGAATTCTCTTCTAGTCTTTCTGTTCTTGTTACAGCTACTGTCCTACAGCTTTAATATTTTCACTGCACTCCATTTCCATGGTTTTCTATAAGAACATTATTATTTACGTATTTCGTATTTTTCAGGAAATCAAAAGGGCAGCATTCAGCTTTCAGGATTACACTGCCCCAAAACACTTTGCATTCTTCCTACCATAGTTTGCTCTGCCTTGCGTATTTATTTAAAAGTCTAACTTTTTTCCCTAAAAGTTTCTATTGCTGCCTCTGCCACATAAAAACATTTTTTCCCCAAACCAACTAAGATGGCAAGAGAGTGAGCATTGTCTAGAAATGTCTTACAATTTTATTTTGAGGGTTAAGATCTATTAAACTACATGTGGACAATTTATGGAGAGGGGTTAGCATACAGAAAAAGAGGGTTGAGTGACCCAACAGAGAGCTGGCAGCACTCCACTTTTGAGCCTCATGTCATAATCAAGCCCAGAGGGAGGGAAAACGCTTCAAGAAAGCCAAACCAAGATGTGGGCTTCAGGGATAACACAGTTTCCTGAGGAATACTCCTGGAGCTTGTTTCTCACCTACAGAACCCAGAGTTTCTCTGATGGCCTTGCAGAGGACTTAATTCACCATCCCCACCCCACCCCTACTGCACACACAACCCTCTCTCCTCCTTTCTCTTTCTGTGTCTACCTCATTCTTTACTTCTTACTCTCACTAATTTAACCAGTGATGAGGGAAGAAGCATGGTACCCTCAAGCCTGTCTTCATTTTGTCCTTTCATGCCTTTGTTTCTAACTAGCTTCAAAGTAAAATGTCAGATAACCAAATTTGTCCATATAACCCAAAAGCCAGAAACCCAATTTGCATATTTGAGGGGATTCCCTCCCCCCAACCCAGGTCACTTTATCTAAGAATTTCCCTTAAGAGAAAAGCATTCCTGGCATAGAAACACTATTCTCTAAATCTAAATCTTCATCATTCATTACTTTAAGGTAATGAATTTAAGGCCAAATTCAGACCTGAAGTGATTGTAAATCTATATTCAATCATCATATGAATTGTTTTTCCTCACAGCACTTCAGTGGATTATAATACATCTGTATAAGGTAATAGACATTGATCTACTCAACCCTCATAAGCATTAATATCTGAGAGACAAGTAGGAAGAAATGCTAATTTTCTTCATTTTACTAGAAGTTAAGCACCATGGAAGAGGGAGGTTGGCAACAAATTTGTGCAGGTCGATTAATTTTTTAAATTTATTTACAAGGCTGAGTAAATTCATATTAAGAATTTCATCCAATGAGTTCAAAATACCTCATATTTAATGTTTGGTAACAAGCATTTTTATTCCAGTTCATAAAATGAGCAATTTTAGCAAGGACTGCAGTTATGTCACTAACTTAATTTTCCACCACAAGTCCATAGACGATCTGAAATGAAAGCACCACCTCAGTCCTAAATCTGTATGCTCTTTACAAGTACATTTTTCAGCTGAAAGGCAAAACTTCATAATAAGTGATCATATAAATGAGATTAAAAAAAATTAAGTCAATATTTGCATTAGTTAAATAGTGATGCCAAGACACATTGACAAGTTTCTAAAAGTATTTAAAAATCTGTTTAATAATTCGAATGTTGAATTTCCCCACATTCTGCTTTCTCCTGCATACATCAACATTCACTCTACGTGCATAGAATTCTAAGTTGATTATTTACTTGAACAAGAAAAATATAACATTCAAAATAAAAATATCATATTCCCTACATCATCATAAAATTAAATCACTTTCTTTTAATTTCAGTTATATTCTTGTAAGTTCAATTTTGTAGAAATAATTTATCTCACTGGTTTTTCTGGTTTTTACAGTATAGCAATGTACCAATTATTACAATGATACCCATGATATTAAAAAATAATGATCTTGGTATAAGGCACTGTAGTGGTGAGTTTTAAGTGTCAGCTTGGCTGGACCATGGGATGCCCAGATTTATGGTCAAACATTATTCTGAGTGTATCTGTGAAAGTGTTATTAGATGAAATTGACATGAATTGATAGGCTGAGTAAAGCAGATTGCCCTCTTCAATGTGAACACCCCTCATCTCATCAGCTGAAGACATGAATAGAACAAAAAGGCTGACCTTCCCACAAGAAAGGGAATTGGGAGAACTCCTTCTGTCTGGACTGCCTTGAACTAGGACATTGGTCTTTTCCTTTCTTTGGTTCTGAACCAAAAAATAAGCTTTTAAGCATCTCGAGTCTGTTGGCTTTTGGACTGAAACTTAATAGCTTTCCTGGCATCAGACCTTCAAACTCAAACTAGCTCTACACTACTGTCTCTCTTAGTTCTGTATCTTTCCAACCACAGACATCTGGGCTTGTCAGCTACCATAACCATGTGAGCCAAATTCTTAAACTAAATCTCCTTATATATACAAATTCACACACACACACACACACACGCACACACACATATATTCATGCAGTTATATATATATATTATTGCACAATTATATGTCATCAATATATTTATATATAAAATGTGTGTGTGAGCGAGAGAAAGAGAGAGAGAGAGAGAGAGAGAGAGAGAGAGAGAGAGAGAGAGAGAGAGAGTGTGTGTGTGTGTGTGTGCATTAGTCGGTCTGGACTGCTATAACAATGCCATAACAGGTGGCTTAAATAACAGTAATGTATTTTAATTTTTTTATTTTACTTTATTTTTGAGATGGTGTTTCGCTCTTGTTACCCAGGCTGGAGTGCAATGGCGCGATCTCGGCTCACGGCAACCTCCGCCTCCTGGGCTCAGGCAATTCTCCTGCCTCAGCCTCCTGAGTAGCTGGGATTACAGGCACGTGCCACCATGCCCAGCTAATTTTTTGTATTTTCAGTAGAGACGAGGTTTCACCATGTTGACCGGGATGGTCTCGATCTCTTGAACTCGTGATCCATCCACCTCTGCCTCCCAAAGTGCTGGGATTACAGGCTTGAGCCACCGCGCCCGGCCAGTAATGTATTTTTAATGGCTCTGGAGGCTGAGAAGTCCATCAGGATGCCATCACAGTAAGTTCTAGTGAAGGTCTTCTTCCTGGTGTGCAGATGACAGTTTTCCCATGGTATCCTTACATTATGAAGAGCAAAAGAGAGAGAGAGATCTTGTGTCTACCTCTCTTTTCATAAGGGGATTAATTCATTCACTATCGCTCCATCCACATGACCTATTTACCTCCCAAAGACCCCACCTACAAATACCAACAATATTGGGGATTTTATCTTCAACATATGAATTTTGAGGGTACACATTTAGTCTACAGCAAGACATATCTTATTGATTCTGTTTCCTTGGGGAACTCTAACATAGGCACTCTTAGATGACAGGTCACCGTTTTGTTTGTTTTAAGAAATTTTCATTAGAACTAGTGATAAAATAAACTTTAATTTCTAACTAATGGTAGTGAGGAAAATTGTGTTATTTGGTTAGCCGGAGGTAATTTGACAAAATGTCACAACGCTTTAGTTTAGAACTTTATAGATGTGATCCTGGGCAATTTGAACATGTGAACAACTGAGGAATCACAGATAAGTCATTACATTTGAAACTGAGAAAAGAACTTAAAGATCCTGATGCCCAAGGGTTCTTATCCTGAGACCCGCCCCACACCCTGACCCCCGCCAAAAATTTAAGCTCTGTGAACTTGGAGAACCAGAAAAAAAAAGGTATCTTTATTTTCACTTGCTTCTAACTGAAATTCAGCATTCCATTCAATTATGAAATAGGCCATGAACCCAGTAACATTTGTTACAATATTAGTAGTATTGTAACTTTGTAACCAAATAAAATCAGATGTTTTCTTATCATACTTCGGTTATCACCAAAACATTAAAATATCCATTAAACTTACTGCCAATTTGGAAATATGGCAGTTATGAGACACTTTGCTGACTTTTGTCATTTAATGTGTTAATTTTAAACAGCCTATATATTACAAAATGCAAATTTGTATGTTACTTAGGTAACTGCAGTTTACTGTCATTGCTTTCCTTGTAACCCTACAGATTTTAACTGAGACATTTAAGATATAATTTTTAAGAATGGATCTATATAGGACTTAGCAGCCTGCCTAAATAGCCCACAGCAGGGACCCTATCCTAGCAAAATAGCTTTATTTTACAAATTAGAAAATTAAGGCCCCAAATTAATAGAAGTGAGATTTAATCCTAGAACTTTTTATTTGAAATGCAATGCCGTTTCATATGTACTGTATTGGTATATCCAGTTCCCAAACAACATTAGTGCATGGGAATAAACTACTCCTAAATTTATCCTTTTAAGGATTCTATGGGTCTTGTTTTATTTTTATCATATTGCATCACCAGATCTAGTTGTAACAAACTATACATCTATAATTTTTCTTCAATATTTGTTTACTGTTTGTGACATGTATTCTTCACTTATTTAACTTGCATTTTTATGCCAACGTTGAACCCAATACCCAACATTTAATGACGCATTGCAGATGTCTTGTAATAGTCTTTGATAGGAAATAAAGAGGTTACGCTTACTGGATTTTTCTACTATTTTATACTAGTTTATTTAAGTTATTCTAAATGCCAACATCTAATGAGTTTCTCATAAACAATATATGTCCAAGACAGTAAAAAATTTAAAAAATAATACATATCTTGCAATACCTTTATTATAGATTAAATTAGGTAGGAGAAGAAAACTAGAATTCATCTTATTATAAAATAGAAATTTTCAGGGCTGGGTGCAGTGGCTCATGCCTGTAATCCCAGGACTTTGAGAGGCCAAGGCAGGCAAATTACTTGAGGCCAGGAGTTCAAGCCCAGCCTTGCCAACATGGCAAAACTCTGTCTCTATTAAAAATATAAAAATTAACTGGGTGTTGTGGCATACGCCTGTAGTTCTAGCTACTTGGGAGGCTGAGGCAGGAGAACTGCTTGAACACAGGAGGTGGCTGTTGCAGGGAGTCAAGCTAGCACCACTGCACTCCAGCCTGGGTGACAGAGTGAGACTCCCTCTGAAAAAATAAATAAATAAATAACCCATAATATGGGGTTTTCAAAATCTCCAATGTCTCAGGGTTTCTGCAAAGATTTAAAACCTACTTACTGCATATTAACAAAAAGTATTTTCAGCTTTAGTGAAAAATTGCTAATCTTCTAGTCTACACAAGTAGCATTGCCAAATTGAAAAACATCCTCTAATTCTCTTCTCCTTAAGGAGATATAAAAGATTAGGGTTAAACAACCTTAATCTCATGATCAGATATAGAAAAATGTTCTTTTATATTTGAAATACTTTTTATTAGATTTAAAATTTCATTTCCCACTAATGAGTGCTTTATCCATCTCTGAGAGTAAAAACAGAAACATGAAAAGATTGGCCCTTATTTTCACTCTAGTGTCTTTTTCTTACCTCCCTCAACAACTGACCTTCATTTCCTCTTCCTCTTCTCTGACCAATTTAAGATCCCTCACCAGTAGTCACAACATGGAAGAAGATGGATTTCTTCGTATTTTCTCTCTTCACTTAAAGACTTTGTGTAATAATAAAAACATGTGTGTTCTTTTAAAATACTAGAAAGTGTTGACATTTCAACCAAACTGTGGCATCTAAGTAAAAACCCCCACTAAAGTAGTCACATAGTACCTACTCTATGGCATTTTAATAATCTCAGAATGAAAAATACGTGCTTGAATATGACACAAATCCAAAACATAAAAAAGATTATTTAGTCCAACTACATAAAATATCAACTTTTCTGTATGACAAAAATTACCATAAACAAACATGATTGAAAACCTGGAAATACATTTACAATTTATTTCACAGCCAATTGTTAGTTTCTATAATATATGAAGAAAGATAAGCTGATACAAAAAAATGAATATGAACTGATATTACTCAGAAAAAATATTACAAATGCCTTTATGCATAAAGGATACATAAAATGACTTTTATATTTATTCTTAAAAAACCTTTGTCAAGTTTGTTTAAATATGGACTGTGTCCTGAAGGATGTGAGAAATCTGGTGCCTCACACCGAGGAAAAAAAAATGGTACAAATTCTACAAAATTTAAATAAGAGAGACTGCACACATATGATGAAATAATATACAGTCTTTAGAAAGAAAAATGAATCTGTTTACACACTGATGATGAGCAATCTCTCAGATATATTTTTACATAAAAAATAATGTGCAGAGATATTCTATAAGATTATCATCTGCGTTTCAAAAATCAAAAATAAAAGTCTATATGCTCTAATATGTACAAATGCCATGTGTCTCTGGGGAGAGCAGTGGCACAAGGAATAGGTTTAGAAGAAAAACTTTCCATTGTCTATTTGCTTATTACTTTTGCATTTCAAATATGTGAGTGAATCACCTCTGCAAAAAATAAATGTTACATTTTAAAAATTCCCTCTGAACTGTTATGTTCTGTGTTCCCAATTCTAAGACTCCCTTGATTGTAAGATACAGTATGAAAAAAAGGCTTTAAAAAGGATTTTGTGGCCGGGCTCAGTAGCTCACTCCTGTAATCTCAACGCTTTGGGAGGCTGAGGCAGGCGGATCACCTGAGGTCAGGATTTCGAGACCAGCCTGGCCAACATGGTGAACCTTCATGTTTACTAAAAATACAAAAATTAGCTGGGTGTGGTGATATGCACTTGTCATCTTGGCTACTCAGGAGGCCGAGGTAGGAGAATTGCTTGAACCCAGGAGGCGAAGATTGCAGTGAGCTGAGATTGAGCCACTGCACTAGAGCCTGGGAGACAGAGCAAGACTCCATCTCAAAAAAATTAAAACAAATTTAAAAAGAGGCTTTTGTTTGGTCACAGGGAAGAAACAAACCATGTAGCAGATATGGCCCAGTTTTAGAAATAGTCACAATTGAAGAAATGTCTGACAGTGGAGAAATTGGGTATTTAGGGCTGTGAAATCACAGACAGCCAGTTAATCTAGGAAGATAAATTTAGGACCATTAAAAATGCATACGCCACTAGGGAGAGAAACTGCCACTTTAGTTTATTAGGGAAAAAGAGAATCTCTTATGGAGATTTTGGGAATGGTATAATAGCATGAGGTCTCTGCTGAAGCAAAGGACACTTAAGTTGACAACCCAAGTCACCAGCAGGACACCAGGAAAGAATAAAGAGCCAAAAGATGGTAGGCCAAGACTGAAAGCAAAATTTCATTCATTTCATGATTATAATTTCCTTCAGGGCCATTCTGGTTGACACGGTTTGTGTTGTGTGCACTTTCTAGGCAAGTATCCATCTATTATCAAAATATGCCAAATATGGACCACTTCACTTAGTCCAAGGAGGCAATCATATAAGGACTTATTTACAAATGGACATCATATTATATCATAATGCAATTCTATAAGATGAGTTATTTTTATTTCATTTTACAGGCTAAAAGCTTTGTTATCCCCAACAGACATAAGAATAGTAAATTGAATGGCAGGGAGAAGTTTCTAACTTAGATCGTTGTTCTCTTCAACCTCCACTGCTGGCCTGAAGATTTTCCCTCCCATTTAGCTAAGGAAAAAAGGAGTAGGTTCCTCAACTTGTAGAGAAAGAGCTGTTAAGCTGCTGATTAATCAACCAAACTAAAATTACCTTTTCAATGAAAAGAAATGATGTTAAAAATTATTAGATTCAATGACTCCATAGATTCCTTTGCCACATTGGCACTTTCTTAGCGTGTTTGATATTGGTCATTCCAGCAGCTGTTCCTGCTTTTCTGCAAATTGCGAACTATATATAGAATGACAAATCCAGAGCCTTTCCAAAAACTGTACTCTGATTATATCTATATGAAACCTTGAACACGTTGAAAAGATACGACTGTACCATCCAACTTGACCTTTGGCCAACACACTGGATAAAAGCACACTCCCTCTGGGTACAATTCCCACAGGACATTAAATGACCAAAAAGAATCAAGATATAGATTTTATGTCTCAGTGAAGGATAACAACTCTGGCTTCACAATGCTGTTCCATGCTGAGGAATTGGCTGACATAACATAACTTCAGCTACTATTTCACCAGCCTTCTTGAGGTTTGTCTTAAATAGCTTCTCCTAGTCTCACAGGCAATGCTATTTTAAATAATATGGTGTCAGCATGTCAGTGATGCATTCCAGCTGCCAGGCATTAAAAAAAATTAGCTGAAAAAATCTAACTGGTTTTCAAATTCATATTAACTCTCTTAGGCTGAAATATTTTTAATGAAATACTCAAATTAAATCTTCTTTAGAAGAAGCAGTTTAGCACATTCCTTTAAAAAAAATCAGACATTTAAAAAATAGTAAACCAGGAGAAAAGAAACATTTCAAATCATTTTGCATATATTTAGCATTATTCACCAGAGAACCAGGAAAAGGTTTGCTGTCCTCTCTGTGACCAGGGTTAGAGGGAAGTTGTAAATCAGGTAGGTGCTCCTAGGTTTTTTTAGAGGTAATTCATTTAATTTTAGGAGGGCACATGGAGAAAAAGTTGAAAAATGCAGACTTGGCAAGCAGAAGGACAAGAGGATGTGGACGGCATATCACCACACATTATCATTTCAAGCAGGTTAAGTGCTGAGAGTGAGAAATCAGGCAGAGGAAATAACACCATCAGCAGTAGTATGTCCAAGCCTGACAGATGACTGCATCATCACATAACCTTAAAACTGTGGGCCAAAATAACTGCTGTCCTCAGGATAGCTTTACTGGAGTGCACCCATTAGAACTTCGTGGACCACCATCTTATTCAAGGAGCACTGTGAACAGGACCCCAGATACTGCCCCATGGCTCACACCCCAATGCTAATTCTTGAATGTTTAGGTTTCTTTGCACCAATCTTAAGGAACTTTACCTTGGTCAGAATGTACCAAGGAGTCTTTCACTCATATTACTGTTTTAACTTAGTTAACCTTTCTATTTTTTGTGCCTCTCCTACACGTTTTTGAAGGCACTGAATTTCTTTTGTCTATCTTTATATTGCCCTTATATTGATCAGCACAATAAAACAGGTACTTATAAGAGTTTGTAAAACTGAATTTGATCCACTTGTTATCTAATTCTTCCACTGGGGCAGAAGGGTAAAGAAGAGAACTGCACAAACACCACATAGTTTAGTGTAGGCTTAGACCTGAAAATAATTGACTTGGAGTGCCAAAGTGCAGGAACTTTGAAGTTGATTTCAGGTAATTTTATGAATCACAACAATTCTGAAAAACATAATTTCCTAATTTCTTGTTGGGTAAAACCTGCTTTCAAGTAAGCTATGAATCCCATTAGACGTCTGTAGGAAGTGTTCAGACATCACGAAGTACCTTGTGAAAAGTAGGTGCTTAAGATAAATATAAAAGAGCCATCAAAGCCATGACTGCAGATGAGAGGGACAATTCTGTATTCTCCTTTAATTGGAGAATTAAATCTATTCCCTCCTAAAAGTCATTTGTTAAAGCCTTAGCTCCCAAAATGAGAGTATTTAGAGATAAGTCCTATGAGGGAAGGATAAAGGTTAAATTAAGCCATAATTGTAGGACCTTCATCTGGTAGGGCTGGTGCATTTATAAGATCTACAGATGTGGAACCCACAGATATAGTGGACCAATTCTATATACATAATTCTATAGACATTATATATGGTACATGTATTTTGTATAGCATATTTTGTAGATAGTATATCTGTGAAACACTATCTATCAATAGTACTATCTACAAAATGTGCTGTTATATTTCATCTAACATTTATAAAATAAGGGAAAAAGTAGGTACTGTGTTTTGGGATTTGGAACCTAAATCCACTAAAAAGATTAGTTTTAATCAAAATATATGAGTAAGTCTGAATACATACAGACTTTTTCCTTGTCATTATTCCCTAAACAACTCATTATAACTATTATGTACATGGCATTTATGTTGTTTTGGGTATTATAAGTAACCTTGAGATTACTTAAAGTATAGGAAAGGATGTGTATAGGTTATATGCAAATACTGTCCAATTTTATATCAGGGATTTTGGTATCTTTCTATTTTGGCACCCATGGGATGGCCTAGAACCAATCCTCCAAGAATATAGGGCAATAACTGTACGTAACACTTACACAACTATATCAATTTTAAAACTTCCTATAAATTTATAAAACAAATTTTTTTCCAGTAGCAGGCCTTAGACAGTTTTCTACCTTTCAAGACAAGACATTAGTTGGGAGAATACATTATTCAAATAATATAAGTCAATCAAATAGTCTGTCTTCTCTCCTTACTTTCTTTTTTGAACCCACTTCAAATAGTGTTAGAAATGTTCAGGTATGGAAACTTTACAGGGGAAAAGGGTGGCATGACATATTTGAAGTGCTGAAGGCAAAAAGCAAACAAACAAACAAAAAATCAATGTTTAGCTTATAATAGTATAACTGGTGAAAATATCCTTCAAATGTAAAGGAAAATGAAGACTTTCCCCCAACAAACAAAAGCTGAGGGATTTCATCAACACCAGATATGTCCTACAAGGAATGCTACATGGAGTATTTCAATCAAAATGAAAATAATGTTAATGAACCCATAAGAAATAATCTGGAGGTTTAAAATCCAGAATAGTACATAAACAAAAAAACACAAAATATTATAGCACTGCAATTGGTGGTGTATAAACCAATCTTAAGTAAAATGATAAACCAATCAAAAATAATAACAACTTTTCAAGACATAGATGGTGCAATAAGATATACATAGAAACAATAAAAAGCTTAAAAAGTAAAGTGGTGAAGTTAAGGTTTAGAGTTTTTATTACCTAGAAATTAATATAACCAAAGAAGTGAAAGATCTCTACCATGAAAACTATAAAACACTAATGCAAGAAATTAAAGAGGATATCAAAAAATAAAAATATATTCCATGTTTATGTATCAAAAAAACTTAATATCGTTAAAATGTCCATACTATGCAAAGCAATCTAAAGATTTAATGCAATCCCTATCAAAATACCAGTAACACCACTCACAAAGATAGAACAAAAAATCCTAAAATTTCTATGGAGCCACAAAAGAACCAGAATGCCAAAGCTGTTCTAAGCAAACAGAATGAAACTTAAAGAACCACATTACCCATCTTCAAATTATATGACAGAGCTATAGTAACCAAAACATCATGGCACTGGCATAAAATAGACACAAATATCAGTGAAACAGAATAGAGAATCCAGCAATAAACCCATACATATACAGTAAACTCATTTTCAACAAGGTTGTCAAGAATATACATTGGGAAAAAGACAGTGTATTTCAGTAAACGATTTTGGGAAAACTGGATATCCATATGCAGAAGAATGAAACTAGATGCCTTTCTCTCACCTTATACAAAAACCAAATTCAAATGGATTGAATACTTAAATCTGAGACCTCCAACTATGAAACTGCTAAGAGAAAACATTGCAGAAACTCTCCAGGACATTGGACAGGGAAAAGATATCTTCAGTAATCCCCACAAGCACAGACAAAGCAAAAATGGACAAATGAGATCACATTAAGTTAAAAAGCTTCTACACAGCAAAGGAAACAACAAAGTTAAGAGACAACCCACAAATAAGAGAAAATATTTGCAAACTATCCATCTGACAAGGGATTAACAACCAGAATACATAAGAAGCACAAACAAATCTATAGGAGAAAAATCTAATAATCGGATTTAAAAAACGGCAAAAGATCTGATGAGACACTTTTCAAAAGAAGACAATCCGATGGCAAACAGGTATATTAAAAGATGCTCAATGTCATTAATCATCAGAGAAATGCAAGTCAAAATTACAATGTTATCTCTTTAGGTAAAATGACTTTTATCACAAAGTCATTCAAAAACAAATGCTGGCAAGGACGTGGAGAAAAAGGAACCAAACAACATTAATGCAACTAGAAGTCATCGTGTTATGTAAAATAAGCCAGGCAAAGAGAGAAAAACTTCACGTGGTCTCACTTATTTGTGGGAACTAAAAATTAAAGTAACTCCCAGAGATAAAGAGTAGAAGGATGGTTACCAAAGGCTGGGAAAGGTAGTTGGGGACTGGGGAAAATGGGGAGGGTAAATGGGCACAAAAGATTAATAGAAACAATAAATAAGACCCAGTATTGGCCGGGCGCGGTGGCTCAAGCCTGTGATCCCAGCACTTTGGGAGGCCGAGGCAGGTGGATCATGAGGTCAAGATATCGAGACCATCCTGGTCAACATGGTGAAACCCAGTCTCTACTAAAGATACAAAAAATTAGCTGGGCATGGTGGCACGTGCCTGTAATCCAAGCTACTCAGGAGGCTGAGGCAGGAGAATTGCCTGAACCCAGGAGGCAGAGGTTGAGGTGAGCCGAGATCGCACCATTGCACTCCAGCCTAGGTAACAAGAGCGAAACTCCCTCTCAAAAAAAAAAAGAAAAAAAAGACCCAGTATTTGCTAGCAGAGTGGGGTGACAATAGTCACAAATAATTTCATTGTACATTTTATAGCAACTAAGAGGTTAATTGGGTTGTTTTTAACCCAAAGGATAAATGCTTGAGGTGATGGATACCCTATTTACCCCGATCTGATTATCACACATTGCATGCTTGCATCAAAATAATTCATGTAACCCATTAATCTATATACCTACTATGTATCCACAATAATTAAAAATAAAAATAAGTTAAAAGAACAGAAATGTTGAAGTGAATTTGGTAGGTGAAAAAGAAATATAATGTTCATGTATTTTCCATAGGGTATTTTATAGGAGTCATTTAAAGCAAATTTTGAGTTGAGAAATAGATCAAAGATCAGTCTTTGCTTCTAGTCTTAGAGAATGTTTATACAGATTTATTCACATACTCTTATTACATATTTAGGTTCATTTTCTTCTGGAGGAAACTCTTTTCTGTGTTCTGAATGTTTGTGTTCAGAATTAAAATTCTCAATTAATTTTAATTCTGAATTCTTAAATTCATAAATTAAAATCCCAACCTTCAAGGTAATGACTTGGAAAGGGGAACTTCTGGGGAAGTGATTGGGTCATGAGGGTGGAATGAGATTAGTGCTCTACAAAAATAGGCCCAAGGAATCTCTTTTCATCCTTTCTATCATGTGAGGACCCAGCTAGAAGGTGCCACCCATGAATTAAGAAATGATCCCTCACCAGACACCAAATCAGCAGGCACCTTGATCTTAGACTTCCAAGCCTCCGAAACTGTGAAATAAATTTCTGTTGTTTATTAGCTGCTTCATCTATGGTATTTTGTTATAGTAGCCCACGTGGATGAAGATGCTCCTTAAACACTTTTATGTACATTTCTATGAATATTTTCAAAACTGACAATGAGCTGGTGTAAACCTTGAATAAGGCATAGCCTTGGTCCTATTTCTAGGCTTTGCCAGCATGAACATTTTGCCATTCAGACAGCATTCTGACATTTCCTGAACTATTTTTAAGAATAAGACTGTTAAAACCATCTGAAAATTATCCCCATTAATGTTAACACCAATAAATAAGGGAACAAAGATTAGAGAAATCAAGTAAATTGCTGCTATTCCAAAACAAGTTAAAATATATAGAAGAAAAGTTTGTAAGATAGTTCTTAAACTTCAGAGAAACGAGACCTTTTTTTTCTTGAAAAATAACTTAATTCCCCATAGTCCAGAGTCTGCTTTTCTGAGATTTTTTTTTTGGTTATATATTTGGCATTCAACAAAATGACGTCAATTTCAAATGGCAGTAGCAATTTCATACAGAAATCTATAATACCTTTCAACGTGGAGTACAACTCTCATCATCTGAAACCAAAGGCGTATCTTTATTTTATAAACTATTAGCTTGAGAGTTAGTTTTTTTTTTTTTTTAAGGTGTTATCTTATTCTTTAAGTGCTTTACACTTTTAGACAGGATTCTGACCTAAAGAATCTTACATTTTCATAGTACTCTGAGGTAATTAAAGTATTATAGTCATCTGACAGATGAGGAAACTGAGGGATGAATAGGTCAAAATTGCCAATATTCATAAACCTTAGGTAGTAGAGACTCTTCCTACTTCAGGTGTTTTTAAAATCCTCTTCATAATTTTTCAAAATATTTTTAAATACTTGTTACTTCAAAAGCTTCTGCCTTGTTTGAAACCTATTTTGTTGGTGAACGCGTGCCAAGGAGGAAGCAAGAGATGGGCTGTTATCTCTACCTACCTTTATACCGTATTTTGCTGATCCCACTAATAAACGCTGAAGTGAGTCACTGGCTACCCTGAGACACTGCCCTTAACTCTGGAGTCTGATTTCCTCTGGCTTGGCTGCATAGTACAACAGTCCTTCAAAGTGACTGCTTAAAACTTAAAGGAAGTTTAAAAATGGAATTAAAAGAAATTAAGAGGCTTTTCTGTTTTTTAAAGTCAATTCAGTTCTGATCTCAAACATTCAAGAGAAGGTAAAATTTTCCACTAAAAATTCTGGCACTCAGAAACCATAAGCCAAATATGACATAAAAGTTAGGCAAGTTTGTGCTCCTCTCTCAAAAAGTAATTAAGAATTATTATTTGTAATTTCTCAGGGTTGTCTACAATAAGCATCTGAGATATTTATGATATATATATGTATAGTGTGTGTATATATATTTTTTCATATATTCTAACCATTGCAAATCAACAGCTATATATTGAACATCTACTAAGTATGACACGGTTTAGCAAACATAAATTGTAAACAAATATGTATTTTATATACTCAAAGAGCTTGTCATACAGTTGGGTAGGAAATGCTTACCTGTATGAAATGCTTAAACGATAATATATTGTTTAAAAGGTGTATTAAACAATACAGTGTACTGGTTTGAAAATTACTTCAGGACGTTAACACAAATTCAATACAGTTGACTACAGATAAGAAATCTTTGGCAATAGCAAAGAGGTTAGTAAATAATGCAATAAATGTACTCACTGCTATTTGAAAGACTGACAGAAGTATTTAGCAATAAGAATTGCTAGTTAGAAGATCCTTTTCTGATAATTTTGCACTGTAGTGGACAGGTAAATTACTAATGTGATTACTTTGTCAATTAAGCGTGGGCTTCTGTTTTACACACATTGAGCCAAAGGATACTGTATTATTCCCTCATTCTGACATGAAACCACTTAAAGAAAGGTAAAACAGAAACAAAAACAAAAACATTTTGGACTCACCAATAGATAGGGTCTTGGCTCACAGGAGGGAGAGTTGGAAAGTACCTGCTGGCTTCTATCTGCAAAGTGACTAGCTTTATGCCAAATTACACTACTCCCTGAGGCTGTGAGAACAATCTATAAAAGTCTTTTTTAGATTTAGACTGCCAAGATTCAGGCTGCTTTCCAAGATCTGAAAACAGCAGTGTATTCTAATTAGACCAGGATAGCCGGTTAGAATAAGGTAAATAGCAATAGGTAACAGGTAAAATATATACATATAAAGTGAGAGAAGTTAGAGTTTCTACAGCTGTGTTTTCTATTTTTCTGCTTTAAGCAATATTTTTTATCTTAAGTTAAATATGTACTAATGTAATCATGGTTGTTTTTTGCTTATTAAATTACAAGATTTTAAAAATGATTTCTAAAGTTGGCAAGCCTACAATACATTACCATGGTGCCATCATTTAGAAAGTCATTTTGCAGCATGTATTAAGTACTTGAAAAAAGATATTCTTATCCTTTGACTCAATGACCCTATTTCTGAGAAACTACCCCCATGTAACCTAACAGAAGAAGAAAGCCATTTACATAAAGATAGTGACCATATCATTACACATATTATACTTTGTTCCTATAAGTGGGAAATATTACAAATACCCTCAAAACAAAAACACTTAAATTACATGTCATTATATATTACGTAGCCATTAAAGATAATGATTATAAAGGCAAGTAGTATATAAAATGCTTTTGAAAAAATGATACTTCTCTTTAAAAGCAAGAATCCTGCCACAATCGTCCCTCCTGATTTATACTTTCCAAGGGCTTCCCACTGCGTTCAGAATAAAACTGAAAAACTTAACCTGACTTACAAAGCCCATCCTGGCATGGCTCCTGACTACTGCCTCAGGAGTCTCCCCTTATACTTCGCTTCACCAATTAACTTCCTCAACTTAGGACTACTTGATTCCAATACTTAGAATGCTTGTCTCCTGGTCTATATTTGGCTAGCTCCTTCCGTTATTAATTTGAATGTCCTACAAGGTCCCTCCCAGAAAACTTCCTTGACCATCAAATATGAAGCAGTCAGCCATTCCCTATCACGTCACCTTGCTTAAATTTTCTACATGGTACTCATTATCACTTGATCATTTTGTATTTACTTCTTTATTAACTCTGTATATCATCTGACTTCATCCACTAGCATGCATATTCCATAAAAGCCCAGATCTTGTATAATATGGCTGGTAGATAGAAGATGCTTTATGAATATTTCTCAAATTAACAAATTAATCAATATGGATAATGTTTTGAATATAAACATCTTTTAAAAGAAAAATTAAATATATTTTAAAATGACTAGATGGAAATTTTTTTAATTATCATATAAAATATATAATTTGGGGGCTATAATACTCAGGTACCATTACCACCTGGGAATAGCATCTGGAACTTTTTTTAAAGGTTTCTCCCAAAATGAATCATTTTCAGGAGCTGTGCTTTTTGAAGCAAATAAATTGTCATTATTTCAAACTTTTACAAAAGTCAAAAAACAAATATGTAATTAAAGAAAAATCAAGTTCAATGTGTAGGTACAAGAACTATATAAAGAATAAAAAAGATTCATGTGGCATATAGCTGTTGGAGGAGGTTTCATGGAGAAGACACAACTTAATCCTAAAATACATGAAAGGATTTGGACTCATGGAGAAGAAAAAGCATTCTTAAAACATTTTGGGTGAAATAATTTTTGGAAACTTTAAAATCTTCTCATCCCTTAAGATTTGCTCTTTTAAGATATTCTAAACTTAAATGATCCTAATTTCAATCATTTGGTGTAGAGCCCAATGGACAGAGGATATCTAGAATATATAGACTGTTTTTAGGTTTAAAGCATATTTATTCAACAACTGCTACATGAAATAACTGATATATTGGCTTAGATATGAGATGAGTATTTTCTGTTTACTTTTTGGGGCCTTGACATGATGCTCAGCAAATACATACTGAACTATGAGCATAAACATGGATATTTAACAAGCTACCTATAATCCCTTTTTGTACATTGAGTGTATTGAAAGGCAAGAAATAAAGGGAAAATCTAAATCTTTAAGAGTAAATTTAATTTTGCTGTATTTGATTTAGTCCATAAAACAAAAATGATAAAGCATATCATATAAAATAAGCAATCTGTCACCAGAAATAGCTCTTAAAATATACTCACTTAAAATTAAATGAGATTATATTAAACTTCCTCCCTATCTTCTAGTGAATTAAGCAATTAATTCCAGAAATTTATGGCATATATTTATGTATACTTGAATCTCGACCTGTGAAAAATGTTATAATGCATTACATTCATCAGCATGTTTCTGAATCAACAAAATCTTATAAAAATACAACATAAGCAAAGAGGAAATTTTAATATATTGTTTAATATATGCTTCACATCTTGTTATGCTTTTATTAAATATTCAGCTTCCAACATAGCACTATAAGACTACGTGACAAGAGCACACATATTAATAGAACATTTCTTTAACAACTTATAAAAAAGAAACATGCAGATTTTGACAATCACATAATCTGGTAAATCTTGGTAATATAAAAATATAGCTGTATACTTCAACATAAACATCTTAAAATACCAGTAGTGGAAATAAATTAGTTTAATAGGCAGAATTGCCCCTAGTCATTCGCAAACTACTAAAAATTTGCATATAAAATTTAATACTCTATTTTCTTTTTTCACTAGAAGTTTCCTGGAAAAGAGGAGAAAAAAGGCAAATATGAAGAAATCATTCCCAACGGACTTCGTATCACTACCAAATATTTCTTTACAATCGTTTGGATGCTTACTTAGACATTTGGTTATAAATATTTTCCTTATAGTATATATAATACACAGTATATACATAGTTTTATGTTTTACGTGATTTTACATAATTACATGTTTTATAAAAATAATTCCCTCTTGTTCTAACTTTGTCTCATATAAAGTGGTACATTGGAGAATAATTCTTACTTTGAGTGCGATGACCCTTCTCAAATACTGTGAGCAGGACCCTTAATTTAATTGCATGGGGGAAGATTTAAAAACCATGAGTTAAGATTTAACAAGTATGAGTTGTTTTAAACACATGAAGCCAGCCAATTTTCTCTGCTTACAGGTTTTTTATATACTCAATTGACAAAAGTAAGATATCTGACCAAGAGATGACAGATGACATCGTATTTCTATTATTTTTGTTACTGTTTTTGGCTAGCGTAAAACCTCCCCACCCTACAACACCAACACTCTCTGAAAGCCTGTCGTGCTGCAGTCTCTAGGTGCAATCACAATGAAAGAGTCTTTCTCATTCCCAGATGAAGGATCCCATAATTACTTGTTTTTCTTGATTGGTCAGTCCAATAAAATTTCAAATATTGCCCGTAGGTTAACTAAATTCACAACCACCTCAACAAATGTTTCATTAAGAAAATTCAGCTAGGAAACACACACACAAACACACAGACACACACACACACAGAAACAGACACACACACACACAAACACACAGACACACACAGACACACACACACACAGACATACACACACATACACACACACACACACACACTCTACAAACTCCAAATGGATTTTAATAAAAAATGCTTTTCAGACAAATTCCATTATTATGCCCAACTCTACCGCAACATAAAAATCCATTTGAAGACAACCTTTAATCCCTTAATATGGTTTCTTTTCTGTTTTGATATGCTGTTGCTATTAAATCAATCTGGTGCTTTTTTCTTCCAAACTAAGTGGTACCAACCACGTGTTTTAGGCATATGTGAGTTTACCCTCAAACAGTATATATCTAGAGATTCCCGATAAACAAAATGTTTCCATGTTTGCTGCATTATTGGGAGTTCCCATGCCAGAAACAGTAGCTTAATAACCACAGTACAACTGAAGATTCTTACTTCTTTGCCACCATTGTTTATTCCAAATATGTGATTGAGATCAGAACAATGCACTCTGCCCAGGCAGATTAAGGACAATATTAAGACCCTTCCTCAAGTGGCACAATATAGAATCTACAATCACAGCTTTCCTATAAGAAGGAATGCAAATACCAATCAGTAGCCTTAACAATATATTTATCTTATCAGTAAAAATAACTTGGCTATAGTTTTTGCCTTTTTATAGGAGCTATAAGCAATAAATTATAATATTTGCCTTCATGTGGGTTCTGTCTAGTCAAGTTACTATTTTGTCTGGAATCTTCCCTGTGTCATGTATCTCAAAGCGGAAAATTTATGCTGCTCTTTCTTTCATATTTCTCTCTTCTCTGAAAGCTGCTCTTTATTTGCTGTTTCATATCCAGGTCTCCAGTGTAGCGGAACCAGTGTATTTAGATTAAGGTATACTAAGTTCTATTATGTTTTCCAGAGTCTCCCAGATACTTTAAAAATACCATGTTGACAGTATATTTTCTGACCATTCTGCTCAAAATGTCAATGGCTGTTAACTTCCCCTTCAGTAAAAACTCACAGCATTATGGAATAGAAATAAAACTGGGGATTTAAAATCATATAGGTGGTCCTACACTTAAGTAATAATAGTGCCCCTAGCTTAAACCCCTTTTTTCTTTGTCTTGTCACATTTCCGCCAGGTTCACTCTTTATTACAATGATATATAAGTTTCTAGGCCTAGCTATTTTCTTTTAGCATCTGTGTTTCTTTTATACAAAAGCCTCAGTATACACACAAAAGTTAAAATATTGACATCAAATAAAATTGATATAATTTTCTTTTATTAATCTGTATTTTGTCCGTTCTACCATTTACTACTGCCAATACACTCCAGACAAGCAAAAGCTTGAATTGTGTTTCACAGGGTATCTAGCTATTTGGATTGTCTTGCAATCCAGGAACTTCAAGCTCTCCTTCTGAATTATATGTCCCGGAATTTTTAAAATTTATTTTATTTATAGCATAATGAAAAGTGACTTTTTGATATTCTATACATACAGTTTTGAGATTATCATTTATTTTCCCTTGCACATTGTCTTATTCTTTCATTATGTAGTTCTATGATGTGATTAAGACTATTTTAATGACTCTATAAAGAATACCACCCTTTTGGTTTAGATTTGGAAAGCCAAAATAGAAACCAACACAATTAGACGTGGGTGTCTGTTTAGACATCTAACTATCATGTTTTTTTCCTTTAATGAACATTACAATTTATTCATATTTCAGTTGTGCACTCTCTGAGTGTTAAATCTATTCTTAAAATTATTTTTTGCATTATAAATACTCTATTATTTTTGTCTATATGAATCTAATAGCTCATTTGTACTTATTAACTTAATTTTGTTCATGGTGAAAATTTATCTGATTTGTCATCATAGTAGTGAATTCTTATCATGTCTCCATAATAAGAGATGATGACAATACAGTTTCTTGGAGACAGAGACTATGAACTTGAAATTCCTGATCTACCACCAATTATAAGACATCAATGTATGAAACTTTGATTCTGTCAACTACTGTCTATGAATCATCCACTAATCCTTTAAAACTCAGGTAAAGTATCAACACTTCAATAAGCATTAATGATCCCTTCCTCTGTATATTCATATTTCAATTAGACTTTTCTTCACTTTGTACCAAATCATTATGGAATTTGAGCTTTAGCTGTAACCAGGACTATTCATATCTGAATCTACATTGTTTCTGCAGGCTTAAAGACAATCTTAGAAGTACTTAAATTTAGCAAGGCTTAGGAGTACGTAAAACAACAATTTACCATGTCACTCACTATTCCAATGATATCTGTGAAGTCTTCTCTTTAAATTTATTTTAAGTTCAGGGATGCAAGTGCAGGTTTATTATACAGGTAAACTTGCATCAGATTACTTTTCAGGTGTTGAGCCTGGTATCCATTAGTTATTTTTCTGATCCTCTCCCTCATCCCACCCTCCACTCTGTAATAGGTACCAGTCTGTGTTGTTCCCCTTTATGTGTCTATGTGTTCTCATCATTTAGCTCCTACTTATAAGTGAGAGCATGTGGTATTTAGTTTAATGTTTTGTTAGTTTGCTAAGGACAATGCCCTTAAGTTTCACCCATGTCCCTGCAAGGGAAAAATCTCATTCTTTTTATGGATGCATAGTATTCCATGGTAAATATGTACCATATTTTTTAATCCAATCTCTCATTCATGAGCATTTGGGTTGACTCCATGTCTTTGCCATTTTGAATTTTGTTGCAATGAACATACATATGCATGTGTCTTTGTGATAGAAGGATTTATATTCCTTTGGGTGTATACCTAGTAATGGGATTGCTATGCCAAATGGTATTTCTGTCTTCAGGTCTTTGAGCAATTGCCACAGTATCTTCCACAATAGTTGAATTAATTTACAGTCTCACCAACAGTGTATAAACATTCCTTTATTTCTAGAACCTCACCAGCATCTGTTGGTTTCTGACTTTCTAATAATATCCATTTTGACTTGTATGAGATGTTATTTCATTGTGATTTTGATTTGCATTTCTCTAATGATGAGTGATGTTCAGCTTTTTTTCATATGATTGTTGGTCACAGGTATGTCTTCTTTTGAAAAGTGTCTGTGTTCTCTGCCCACATTTTTGTGGGTTGTTTTTTCCTTGTAAATTTGTTTAAGTTCCTTATAGATGCTGGATAATAGACTTCCATCAGAAACAACATTTGTAAAACTTTTCTCCCATTCTGTAGGTTGTCTGTTCTCTCTAATGATAGTTTATTTTGCTGAGCAGAAGCTCTTTGGTTTAATTAGATACCATTTGTCAATTTTTGCTTTTGTTGCAATTACTTTTGATATCTTTATCATAAAATCTTTGCTCATGCCTATGTCCTGAATGGTATTGCCTAGGTTGTCTTCCAGGGTTTTCAGTTTTGAGTTTACATTTAAGCCTTTAATCCATATTGAGTTATATGGTTTAAGGAAGGGGCCAACTTTTAATCTTCTGCATGTGGCTAGCTGATTCAGCACCACTGGTTGAACAGGAACTCCTTTCCCCAGTGCTTGATTTTATGAGATTTGTTGAAACTCAGAGAATTGTAAGTATACAGTCTTATTTCTGGGTTATCTTCTATTCCATTGTTCTATGTATCTGTTTTTGTACCAGCAGTACTATGCAGTTTGGTTACTGTAGCCCTGTAATATATTTGAAATCAGGTAGTGTGATGCCTCTAGCATTGTTCTTTTTACTCAATTGCCTTGGCCCTTTGGACTTGTTTTTGGTTTTATGTGACTTTTAAAATAGTTTTCTAGTTCTGTGTAGAATGTCAATGGTAGTTTAATAGGCATAGCATTAAATCTATAAATTGCTTTGGGCAGTATGACCATTTTAATGATATTGACTCTTCCTAGCCATCAGCATGGATTTTTTTTTTCATTTGTTTGTCGTCTTTGATTTATTTGAGCAGTGATTTGTAATTCTCCTTGTAGATATCTTTCACCTTCCTAGCTAGCTGTATTCCTAGGCATTTAATTATCAGATTATCTGAGGTTGAAATGAAAGAAAAAAAATATTAAAGGTATCTAGAGAGAAAGGTTAGATCATCTGCAAAGGGAAACTAATCAGACTAACAGCTGAAAACCTATACGCCAGGAGCCTGGGGACCAATATTCAACATTTTTAAAGATTTTCCAACCCAGAATTTCATATCTGGCCAAACTAAGCTTCAAAAGCAAAGGAGAAATAAGATTGTTTTCAAACAAGCAAATGTTGAGGAAATCTGTTGCCACCAGACCTATCTTATAAGAGCTCCTGAAGGAAGCACTAAAAATAGAAAGGAAAGACCATGCCATAAACTACCAAAAACACACTGAAGTACACAGACCAATGACACCATAAAGCAACCACATAAACTGGTCTGAAAAATAACTGGCTAACATCATTGTGACTGGTTCAAATCCACACATATCCACACTAATCTTAAATATAAATGGGCTACATGCCCCAATTAAAAGACACAGAGTGGCAGGCTAAAGAAACAAGACCCATTGGTATGCTGTCTTCAAGAGACCCATCTCACTCACAGGACATGCATATGCTCAAAATAAGGGGATGGAGAAAAGTCTACCAAACAAATGAAAACAGAAAAAAGCAGAGTTAAAATCCTAGTTTCTGACAAACAGACTTTAAACCAATCAAGATCAAAAAAGCCAATGAAGTCTTTTCTTATGCATCCTGTAAACATAAACACAATGCTCATGGTGTCTTAGTACCTTAGCATTTAGTCTACCCATCTCCACTTCCCTGCTGCCCTCTTCGCTGACATTTCTTTAAGCTGTATTTGACTCTATTACGTCTATGTTTTATTTACTTTATCTAAGCACCAGACATCTGAGAGCGAAGACCTGTATTATTTTTATTTGCATCTTACACCATGTAAATTGCCTTGTCTTGTACAAAGTAGGTACAAAGTAAATATTTTGTTAAATTCATCAATAGATCTATGTTAATATGGAATGGAAATGCAAGCCCTAGATTACAATGCTTAAATATTAAAGGAGTAAAGTTTTTTTTATGTGCAGATCTTTCAGAAGTTTGATGTATTCAGAACATTATTATTCATGTTCACGTAAGTTGGCATTTAACTGTTTGGTTCAACTTTTATTAAACTAACAAGCCCTGGAATGCAAAATAAGTTTTGAAACATGGGCTGAAGTTTGTTAGCATCTAAACAGCATAATAAATATTTAACATTATATTAATGCAAGGTGTTTTACATATAAGACACAGTGCTTTTAGCAGGTTATCTCTTATTAAACAACCACAGAACCAACAATATTATTCAAGGTGGAAAGTATCTGCAAACACTACAAACACTGGGAAATAATTTCTAAAAAAAAATACAATATTAAAAAAAACATAGAAACTGTGGGAATCATTCATTTTTACAAGATTATAAATGGTGGCACTTACTGGTGTCAGTTTAATAACTTATTAAATATAACAACCATTATTGTTATATTTAAAGACTTAGTTATAGATTTACTACTACAAGTCAAAACTAACTTCACTAGTCAGGGCTGTCAGAGCATAAATAATTGCTACTCTAAAGCTGTGTGGGCCATTGGACTTAGGTGAGGGTATTTCCTTTTAAGTCTGAATATTCATTATTTACTAGTTGAGTGCAATCATATAAGTCATGTAAGCCCTCTGATCCTGTTTCTTTTTCTGCCAAATGAGCATAATAATAGCTGTCAGCCTCTCTAACAATGTCGTTGGGAATATCTAAATGGGTATGGACAATTCTTGAATATTGTTGTTTGTCATACAAATGTTTTAAAATATTATCATGAATACTACTAACATTATTGTTATTTTGGACTACTGGAAAGATCACCCATCAAAAATATCTTGAATGTATGTTTGTCCTTGCATATTCATTTCATTGGAAATAAGGCTTACCAGAGATGATCTGACTGAATGCTAAATCATGCAAATATCTTGGAGGGTGGACAAGTGAAGAGCTAATTCTAGATAGACCATAACATAGGCAGAAAAAATTTGGGTAGGTGAACACTGGATTTTGAGACAGAGTGGAGTCAATTGGGAAATAGTGAGGGGAATACAAAAAGGCTTAGATGGTATGAATACCAGAAAAGGAGTAAAAGAGGGAGGCCAAATGAAGGGAGTAGGAGCATTGAAAAATCGTTACAAAATAGGTCAATATCGAAACTCACTCTGATCTTTCAAGTTCCAATGTGCAGAATAGTGACAAGTACACAGTGACTTTTATGGGAAGAAAATAATAACACATCAAAGAATTATTATAAAGATTCAACAGTTTAGGTTAGTTGTGGTAAGAAAATAAGATAGAAAAAAAATCAATAAAAATGTACGGAAAAGTTACTTTTGAGATTAAAAGCTGCCTACATTCATGTATCTCAACTATCAGGAATCAAAACTGAGACCATTTCCATCATGTCAACACAATTTAGGTATTTGTTCCAGAAAATTCTTAGAGGAAGGTAAGGCTGTAAGCCAGTAAATTAACATTACTATTTGAATCAGAATTTTTCTGTAAACCAATCTGTATAGACAAATAACTTGCTCATTATTGCAGAAAGCTTATTTATTAAAAATAATTTGCTCATCAAGGTTATATTCATGACTCTCACCTTGCTTTGTCTAGCAATCCTAAAGTTACTACAGTTTGCTCAAAGGCAGCCATTTCTCCACATTAGAGGACTGCCATCACTCAGCAGAGCCCAGAATCCTGACAATGTCGAACTTTATCTGAGTCCTGTCCTCCTACCCTTTGTTTTTTGCAAACTACCTCCTATTCCCAACCTTACCTCTCCACACACATATGGTTTTATGTTCTGAGAAATAACTAACCACAAAGGACTTCTCTGTTTTCAGATATTTGGAGAACTCCCTGTCTTTGTCCTTCAGATAAGACCTCCTTTTGATGCCCTTCTGTATTTACCCTTATCAAAATTCTACATTTTCTCCCTCTTCTTAGAGATGTTCCTTATTAATATAAGTTCTCTGTATTGCAATAGCCTAAATAAAATCTTACCTTTAATTATCTCATGATATGGTTTGGCTGTTTCCCACCCAAATCTCATCTTGAATTGTAGTTCTCATAATCCTCGCATAACATTGGGACATTGTTGAGGTAATTAAATCATGGGGGTGGTTACCTCCACATTGTTCTTGTGATAGGGAGTGAGTTCTCACGAGATTTGACGGTTTTATAAGTAGCTTTTCCCCTTTTGCTTGGCACTTCTCCTTGCTGCTACCATCTGAATAAGGACATATTTCTTCCTCTTCCCCCAATATTGTAAGGTCTCCCCAGCCATGTGGACATGTGAGTTTATTAAACCTCTTTTTTCTTTATAAATTGCCCAGTCTTGGATATTTCTTCATAGCAGTATGAAAATGGACTAATACACCTAGTATGTTTGTCTTTAACACCCCCAAATTCTATAAATAGCCTCCTTTGACCTTCATTTCTCAATTCCTAATTACAAATAATATCAACATGGTGTCTATATCTTACCGCAGCAGGTCTAAAACACTTAGTTTTACTTGACCTACAAGACATTCTTGGGGTATTTTGGTTAGTCTGCTGTCAATAATTTTGAGATAAGCTTTGCAAGATATGGGAGGAGTTTGGACCTACAGCAATAGGCAGTAGGGAGAGAGATGGAAGTGCAATGGGAAAATCAGGGTATCAGGTGAATAATAGTTTATGTGAAACAGTGAGTTACTTCTCTTTAGAAATTAAATATGTCAGAGAAACTGGATAAAATTAGATTCATATAAGAAATTCTCTGGTAGTAGAGGTGAAAGGATAGGTTGAAGCAATATCACATAAGGCTTTAAATGATGCAGGATAATGAATCCTAATGAGAGTAAAAGGCTGTCAAAAATTTCAATGGAACTTAACTCTATTCCGTTGTATTACCCATTTTTCTCAAGTTTATTCATTTTCCTGTTCACCTAAAGAATAAGGCATTTGAATGCACTTCAGGGTCACAAGTGAATTAACATAGAGTTGACTCCTGAACAACAAAGATTTAAACTGTGTGGGTCCACATACATCAGATTTTTTTTCGATCATTACAGTGGGCTCACACGTCCATGGGTTCTGCCTCTGCAACCAAAGTCAAATTGAAAATACAAGGCAGGGCGCAGTGGTTCATGCCTGTAATCCCAGCAGTTTGGGAGGCCAAGGCATGTGGATCACTTGAGGTCAGGAGTTCGAGACCAGCCTGGCCAACATGGTGAAACCTCATCTCTACTAAAAAATGAAAATACACCATTCATTCACAAGATGTGAAACCCCAGGATATGGAGGGCTGTATTTTCCTATATGCGGGTGCCACAGGGCCAACTGCAGGACTTGAATATGCAAATATTTGGGCATATATGTAGGTCCTGGAACCAATTTCCCACAAATGCCAAGAAACAGATATATAATCTTTCAAGAGAAGATTATATATAAAATTTTGGAGGTTTTCTTTAGAAGTGTTATACATCTGGAAATATAGTTGAAATTATCATTTTTATTGGGTGCTTATCTTCCACAAAATATACCAAGTATCTTCCTGTGTCTAGAAACTTCCCCTTAGTTCATTAAAACATTAAAATATTAATAATAAAAGTGCCTTCCTCTTATACAAGAGATCACTTGTAAATTTTTCATGCTGTTTGATGGACTTTAATTCAAAGCCATTACACTAACAGTTACTTCATATAAAAAATCTTCTGCTCCCCTCTGTGGTTCTAAAAACTTTTCTGGGCATTAGAGATTGTTGGGAATGGCTTCTTTTCAAGAGAGGTTTAAACGCTGCACATAGGTGCAGTGGCTCACACCTATAATTAGCACTTTGGGAAGCTAAGGTGGATGCATTTAAGGCCAAGTTTCAGACCAACCTGATCAACATGGTGAAACCCCATCTCTTCTAAAAACACAAAAATTTGCTCATGGAATGTACGAGTGAATCATAAACACATACTTATCAACTTTCACATCAAGACCATCACCTCACTATGCCCTACACTTCAAAGGAATTTCGTCATAAAATTCTTTTCAATGCCAACCACTTCCTCACTTTAGAAGACCCATCTCAAGATTACTCAGTCCATGTCCTAACACTATGAATAACCTGCCTCAATTTGTCATTTTAAAGCCCTAATAAGAGTCTGTCAAGAGGGAAGACAGTGTCAGGATAGAGAGTTTCATCAAAACAATATAACTGTGGTACTATACTTAGTACCTTGCTGACAAAATAATCTGCACACCAAACCTTCAACTCATGAGCTTCCCTAAATAATAACTCTGCACCTGTTTCTCTGAACCTAAAAACATACTTAAAATAAAATTAAATTAAAAGCCATTAAATTATAATTATTTACTTATATTTGTCATGTTTACACAATGTTGTACTATATCAGTTTTCTTAGCCACTATATTTAATGGGTTCAATTATTGGAAGATCAATGTAGAACTGTTAATAAAAGTAGATTTTTAGAGGTATAAGCAGATTCTTTTTAATAATAAAAAAAAGATTTTGTCAAGATGGTATTCAACTTTACTGTAGAAATCTAACCAATTTAGCTTTGCTTGATCAAAAGTATTTTTTCTGGTGATATTTTGGGGAATTACCAGTTGATAATGCTGGTGGTTCAGTCAAGACTCTATCAAGACCTTCTAACAGCTGTGAATCAAGACTCAGAACACAACATGTTCCTGAGGTCTTCTGAGGTTCGCACTTAGGGACCTCTCCAACTGCAACAGTCAGGTAGTCTAATCTTTTCATTGGCATTCAAATGCTGTGTTTATTTTTTCTCCTAACAGTGAAGACAATTATTTTGTTTATCTAATCCAACTGAAAAACTATTACCCTTTATAGAAAAATATGAACTATGAATTATTCTGTCTGCTCTTGTCATTTTCCATTGTGATTCTATATAATGCTAGTAAATCTGTCCTTGAGCTTTGAAATCAACATGGTTTATTGTCTCCCTGAATGGAAAGAGGTAAGCTGGATGCCTTTATTTACCACATTAAGTTTGGTAGCTAGCATCTGTTATGTAAAAAGTGCTCAATAAATACTTATTAACTAAATGAAGAAATTTTCAGATATAAAATATTTTACAGTTAAAAAGTTAAAAATTTACATAGGTGGTATGTGGAAATCCTTCTTAGATTTCTCAAATAAAAATTTTTTACTGAGAAATTATATAAAAATATAAATGGAGATAAATGGAAAGAAAAAGTAATTCATTTATATCTCTGTCTATCTACTTCAAATTTAGTATACAAAACTTCAGCTAATGTTTGCTTGGGAAGCAAGTTGAACAAAGCCAGAACCTATTCTATGGGGCTCACATTTTTGTGTGTGATGCAGGTACCATTATATTTCTTAATTTCCCTTGGGATTAATAACCTGGAGCTTTTCCTGCCTTAAAGATGAAACATACATTTTTTTTTTTTTTTTTTTGAGATGGAGTTTCGCTCTTGTTACCCAGGCTGCAGTGCAATGGCGCGATCTCGGCTCACTGCAACCTCCGCCTCCTGGGTTTAGGCAATTCTCTTGCCTCAGCCTCCTGAGTAGCTGGGATTACAGGCACGCGCCACCAAGCCCAGCTAATTTTTTGTATTTTTAGTAGAGACGGGGTTTCACCATGTTGACCAGAATGGTCTTGATCTTTTGACGTTGTGATCCACCCACCTGGAACATACCTTTCTTTTGTTACTTTCTAAAATGTCTACTTTACTTGAGGAGGAAAAACTGTTAATATTTTACACCCTGTTTTAGGTTTTCTTAAAATAATTGGTGTGATTTATTAAAATTAAAAGGCATATATTAAAGTCAAATATTCTAACATCAGAGAATTTTATCAACATGCCTCTCATATGAAATATATAATAAATGAATATCACATTTGGACATTCTCTTTATACAAGTTAACACAATATTACCTTTTCAGAAATTCCGCTGGACTACTGTCTCTGATATTACTTATACTATGTTTCACTTCCCAAGCTAATTTAAATAAACCAAATGGCAAGAATAACATCTAATCAAGCTTTTTAAAGCTTCGCCAATACTTAGGTATCTGAATATCACAATTTGTGTCTTAAAGTTTCAGACACATTATCCTTGCCAGTTTAACTTTGTTAAAATTCTTTTTATACATTGAAATATAAAAAAGGCATTAACTTACCATATGAAGCCTACCAAACAGAAGTCAGAAATTTCAGATTTCAAATATTTAACTTCACTACTAGCATTTTCTTCCCAATTCTGTACATGCTAGGCATGTTTCTTCAAATTTATTTAGACATCAGTAAGAAGGAGGCGAAGTTGTTAAACTTGGATGCCCTTTGCTAACCTCACCATTTATGCTATGTCTTCTTTCAACACATATGACAATGTAAGGCAGTGAGATTCTACTCACAACACCTAAATTTCCAGTTTGGGAACCTGGTAGCAAAGGGTTTTCTAAGGTATGTTTCTTTTACTGATTCTGTACCTTGAATTAGTTCTAAGTCAACTTTTTGTTGTAGTTATATGGCACTTTGAAAGTTGCTCTCATTTTATGATTGTTAATTAATGTTACCATTTGTATAAGAGAACACTAAAGCATAATTGTAAAAGTCAATATAAACCTTTAATTCATTATCTAATTACCCTACACTTTTTGTGAGCATAGATGAAAATATGCACTTTCTAACCTTGCCTCACATACAAAAGAAAAAAGATCTCTGATTTTATTGTACAATCTACAGTAATATAATAAATAGACAAAGTCATAGGTTATCTTTTCTGTATGGCTAAAAGTATTACCAACTCGTTTTTATACATAGAATATATTTTGAGAAACAGCAGTAGGCAAAGAAAGCACATGAATTTAGAATCAGACAAATCTGGTCTTACTTTGCCAACAACCTTTATATCCTTGAACAAGTTATGTATTCTCTCTGAGCCTCAGTTTCTTCTTCTCTAAAAGGATAATAATAGTGCCTGTTTTGTGAGATCTTTATACAAATACAAACACAAATTATTAATATCTCACCCAGGGTCTAGACTGTCAGAGTAGCTCAATCAATATAATGCATTCTTATTTTAACAAAATAAAATGAATAAATAACAGATTTACTGTTTAAATTAGGAATACAAAGGCCCCTCAGTATATACCTTTTAAAAATGTCCATCTTTCAAAGTCTATTAATTTAACATTTAATTTCAAGTGCAATTAATTAAATCTCATGCCTTTCCATTTAGTAAATATATGATAAATTGTGACTATCATATACAGTAAATACATTATAAAATTAGGCTAGCAAAACAGACTTTCCTTATATTATCCAATTCAATCACAGCCATCTTAGGCAAAATTATTATTGCTTTGCTTTCATAGATGAGAAAATTCAGGGTCATGTGTTAGGAAACCTGCTTATGATCAGAAAGCTTCTAAATGGCAACTACCAATATTAAACCTGTTTACCTGCCCCCTTTCAATTCCAAATATTTTCCCCAAAATATTATTCAATTGATTAGAAGGGGCAGAATGTAGTATTTATTGATAACCTTCTATTTGCCACATACATAGCTATTTATTTACTTTTGATTTTTATTTTAAGCACTCTTCAAGGGCGCTCTGCTGTCCTCTGATTTTTATAGAAAATGAAGTGGCAGAGCCAGAATTCAAACTAAAAATGGCCTGGTTTGAAAGCCCAAGTGCAGATGGTTGTGAACAGTGCAAAAAGTTGAGCTTTGTTGTCAGATTGATCTAGGATACAATATCAGACTTGCCATCTGTCAATGGTATTAAACTGCATTGAGCCTCAATTTGGCTCCTAAAAAATGGACATAAGTTTGTTGAGAGACTGAAGCGAGATACCATATACAAAGCAGTTATATTGCTTGAGATTTCACCCATTTACAAGTAGCTATTATATCATGCTACCTCAGGAAGTGGTGACACTTTAAAAACTGAGAAAAATAAAAAATTATTCTCAGGTTTCCAACTTAAGAAACAGGTGGTTCAACTTTCCAACATTTAAAGTATATGCTCCTATAATACACAAATATGTTATTTCCCTCCTGCTATTACCCTTTTCTCACCCTTGAAGAGGAAATGCTATAAATCAAGTGATATTCCATTGTCTCCCACAACAGATGGACACTCAGCAGAACCAGACTGGTGAGTCACTAGAAATCTGAGATTGGGACACAAAGGTATAACAATGCCCATAGGCATTGCTATAGGTACGGTAGGTGTTAGGCAATGTAAACTAGGGCCTTACAGCTTTTTTTTCTTGACAATATACAGTCTGTTAAATAAACTGAGCAAGACAACTGTCCTGGAAGGGTAGAAGGACAGTAAAACAGAAATGCAGGGTTAAGCTGAGAGGAGAGAATGTGAAGGAATACAAAGAAGGATTGAGACACAGTGGATAATTTTCAAGTTCTGGGATATTAGGCAATCTTTCCAAAAATACATTCCTCAGTATTTCTGCATGTCCTATTTTATCCAACGAACTTACTCATTTACACTAATTCAAGGTCACTGCTTTTGTAACCTAAGACAGAAAACATATTAGGAGAAAATAGGGAATAGTGGACATTGTTATCTCCCCAGCGTGCAATTTCTTATTTCTATATTACATAGCAGCCATATGACTGAGTAGAATTACCCACTCAGTCCTTCTAGGTGTGGATCTGATTGCTCTAATAACTCACGACAGTGATTGGTTTAGGGAAGCAGGTTGAAGCCAGGTAGTACCAAAACCTTCCCTTGGTCAGCAGGGATTTTCACCCTGTGGACTTCTGAGCAAGTCTTGCTGTGTAGATAAGGCCCTTAAAAGAAACGTTCTCTTTGTTTTGTTTTTTAACAGTGTGAACAAAGAAAGAATGGCAAGAGCTACTGCAACTGTTGGGTAACTTTAAGATAATTCAGTTTGGGAACAAACCTGACTCTAAGAAAACCAATCACAGCGCCAAAAAATCCTAAAGAAATGGAGAAAGATCTTTCTTTTATCAGGAGAATAGTCCTAACTACTTCTGATTCTATAGGTCTCCTTTATTATTTAAACAGCCAGTTGAGTTGTGTTTTCTGTTAATTGGGGGGAAGAAAGCTGCCACTATAAATGCAAAGGAAGAAGGGTTTGGATCACTGGCATAAAGGTGGGAATTGAAGCCAGGGGTATCCTTAAAACCATCCAGAAAGGACACATTTAGGACTGATTGTGTGCTTCTTTTAGTTTTACATCACCAGCATCAATTGGCTCAGACAAAATCTACTTAAATGTCATTTTTCTTATAAGTTTCACTTGTACTTGAAATGATTCAGAATCACTTAAAAATGAAACATTTCGGCTGGGCTCTGGGGCTCATGCCTGTAATCCCAGAACTTTGAGAGGCCGAGGCGGGGGGAACATGAGGTCAGGGGTTCAAGACCAGACTGGCCTTGAGTGAAAGCCCATCTCTACTAAAAAATACAAAAAAAAAAAAAAAAAAAAATTAGCTGGGCATAGTGGCTCATGCCTGTAATCCTAGCTACTTGAGAGGCTGAGGTAGGAGAATTGCTTGAACTGGGACCCCCAGGAGGAGGTTGCAATGGGCCGAGATTGCACCACTGTACTCCAGCCTGGGCTACAGAGAGAATCCATTTCAAAAAAAGAAAAAAAAAGTTAAACATTTTAGAGTTCATATAAATCCTTCTGTATAGCAAGAAATAAGTAGTTTGAAATACTTTTAAGGATGTGTTGAAATTTCAGTTATAGGAATTTTCTCATATGATATATAAATTTAAGGGTTTGATCAGAAAAAATCAGTGTTTAATTTTCTATTACTATATTATAGAAGTGTAATTTGCAGATATAAACTTTTTTTTTTTTGAGATGGAGTCTTGTTCTCTCACCAGGCTGCAGGGCAGTGTGTGACCTTGGCTCACTGCAACCTGTCACTCCCGGGTTCAAGCACTTCTGCCTCCGTCTTTAAAGTAGCTGGGATTACAGGTGCCTGCCACCATGCCCAGCTAATTTCTGTATTTTTAGTAGAGATGAGGTTTCACCATGTTGATCAGGCTGGTCTGGAACTCCTGACTCGTGCTCTGCCTGCCTCGGTCTCCCAAAGTGCTGGGATTACAAGTGTGAGCCACTGCACCCAGCCTGCTTACTTCCTAAAATGTTCAAATGTGTATCAGATAAATATATGTGATTGAAAATACCCAGATGTTCTCTTTACTGCAAGCAAGGAAAGGCAGCAATGCAAACCTTGAAGAATAAATTCTAAAAAGAAAACACTGGAAAAGAAAATAGACAAGGGATTTAAAAACACACAGTGAAAGGAAAATAGTTTATAAAAAATAGAATTACTTTCTCATAATAAGAATTTCTGGCTATGCCTTGGTGATGGGGACAAAACTAAGGGCATTCAGAAAACAGAAAAATCAATACAATCAACCCTAAAAATAACCCTTCACTTTATGAAGATCTTAACCTTGATAGATGAAATAGACATGTTTTTGTTCGTTTGTTTGTTTTCGAGATGGAGTCTCATGCTGTCACCCAGGCTGGAGTACAGTGGCAGGATCCTGGCTCACTGCAATCTCTGCCTCCGGGGTTCAAGCAATTTTCTTGCCTCAGCCTCCTGAGTAGCTAGGACTACAGGTGCCTGCTACCACACCCAGCTAATTCTTTGGTTTTTCTTTATTTCTAGTCGAGATGGGGTTTCACCATGTTGGCCAGGAGGGTCTCGATCTCTTGACCCCATGATCCGCTTGCCTCTGCCTCCCAAAGTGCTGGGATTACAGGCGTGAGTCACCTTGCCCAGCTAAAATAGACATTTTTAAAGTCATTGACGTGAATGTCCTCACACCAGGCACCTTGCCATCAAGTTAAGTGGAACTTAGCCCCATTTGATAGGGAGTCCCTTATATAGAAATTTTAAAAATTTGGATAAAATCTCCTAAATAAATACCATGACTTTTTGGATTGTTTTGTTTTTACTTCTCCTGTATTTTCCACTTGAGATTCTACTTATGTTATTCAGGCTCTTGAAAAAATAATTAAATCTCAGAACTTCAGTTTTCTTATTACTAGAAAGAGAAATGAGACTAAATCAATAGTTCAAAGAGGTATTTCTTTCGTAAATCAGAATTTCTCAAGGGAAATGGGTGAGTAGAGTTCTTTGAGCAATCCAAACATAGTATTAAAATATAATAATATTTTTGAAAAAGAAAAAAATACTGATGTTTTCCTATTACAAATTAGGGAAAATTTAGCTCAACACAATCATATTTTAAAATAAAATATCTTTTGCAATGAAAGGTTACCAGATGGGGTGCGTGGGAGAAATACAATTCCAAAGGGGAAAGCCTTATTGGAACCTCTCCCCAGGTGGGTTCTAGAGGCTGCTTCTACCCAGTGCCTTTTACTCGTCATGCTTCTCCCTCTCCTCTCCTTTCTGGTACAGTCTCACATAGTTTGTGACTTCTAGTCTTATCTACTACTGAAGTCTCATGTCTGGATTACTCTTTCTTTTGTATGTTTGCTGGGTCTCCATACTCTCCTTTTCGAATGTGATGGTTAATACTGAGTATCAACTTGATTCGATTGAAGGATGCTAAGTAGTGATCCTGGGTGTGTCTGTGAGGGTGTTGCCAAAGAAGATTAACATTTGAGTCAGTGGGCTGGGAAAGGCAGACCCACCCTCAATCTGGGTGGTCACCATCTAATCATTTGCCAGCGCAACCAGAACATAAAACAGGCAGAAAAATGTGAAAAGTTTGGTCTACTAATCCCAGCCTACATCTTTCTCCGGTGCTAGATGATTCCTGCCTTTGAACATTGGACTCCGAGTTCAAATTGGCTTTCCTTGCTCCTCAGCTTGCAGACAGTCTACTGTGGGACCTTGTGATAGTGTGAGCTAATAATAAACTCAATTATCTATCTATCATCTATCTATCTATCTATCTATCTATCTATCTATCTATCTATCTATCTATCATCTATCCATCCATCCTATTAGTTCTGTCTCTCTAGAGAACCCTGATTGATACAGATTTTGGTATCAGAAATGATTCCAGAGGAACAGAATATTAAGGATGGAGTTCTTTTGTTGACTTTGGGATTTTGGAAGTGGGCTGCTGAATATGATTATACCCAAAAATGCTAAGAACTCTACTTCTAATAGTATAAAGAACACTGATAGTCCTTGGTGTGAACTGTTTAGAGAGTTTTGCAAAATAAATGCATTTGACTCTCCTGATTCATCATTCATAAGAAGTAAGGAGTTTAGTGACTCTATACACAATACCTTTGACCATAAGTGGAGAACCAAGGAACACAATGAAGCTAGTTGTTTGCTCCTAAGTTCAGTGGACAAAGTGATGAAAGAAAATTATTATTCCAGAAATTCTAACTCCCAGCTTCAGAAGCAGATACTCAGCCTCAAATCTGCTAAGATTGGCCTGAGTGAGATTCTTATCTCCCGTAGAGAAAGAGCTGAAACCTGGAAAACAGACACAAGCTCTTACCATGCAAGTGGCTGACCTGCACCAAAAGGTGCATGCAGAGCCTCGCCAGGTGTCTGCTGTTAAAGTGAGGGCATTGATTGGAAAACTATGGGACTCTGAAACTTGGAATGGGGATGCGTGGGAGGACCCCGATGCAGCTGGGGACACTAAGTTTGTAAACTCTGATGAACATTCTTTGCCAGAAGAAACAGCTTCCCCATCCTTGCTGGGAGGGTCCAGCAACATCCCTCCCCAACTCATGCTGCCATCAGCCTTTCCACTTTGTCTGAAGAGATAAACCTTGTGCTGCCAGAGGCAACAGTGAGGGCTTCCCCAAAGCAGCGGCCAGGCAAGATAATGTTGATTCTCCTCAGGAGCCACTGCCAACACTCCTGTTTGCTTCTAGACCTATAACTAGACTGAAGTCCCAGTGGGTCCCTAGAGGTGAGGGTGAGAGTGTGACCCATGAGGAGGTGTGCTACAGTAAAAGAGAACTGCTTGAGTTTTCTAATTTATATAAGCAGAAATTGGGAGAATATGCAACTATTTAAGAGTATGGGATAATGGTGGAAGGAATATAGAGCTGGACCAGGCTGAATTTATTGATTTGGACCCACCAATAGGGACTCTGCATTTAATGTTACAGCTCAGGGAATTAAAAGAGTTCTAATAGTTTATCTGCTTGGTTTCTAATAGTTTATCAGCTTGGAGAACTGAAACATGGTTTAAAGGATGGCTCACTGTGGCCAAGCTGGAAATGCCTCATCTCCCTTGGTATAATGTAGAGGAAGAAATCCAAAGGCTTAGGGAGATTGGGATGGTGGAGTGCATTAGTCATTTTACACCTACTCATCCCAGCTGTGCAGGTCCAGAAGATATACCCTTAGCCAATGTCTTGTGAAACAGATTTGTGAGAGAAACACTTGCATCTTTGAAGAGCCCTGTAATTGCTCTTCTCCGTATGTCAGGTCTGAGAGTGGGAACCACAATCACTCAACTAATAAATGTAAATGCAATGGGGATAATTGGATCCAAGGTGGCAGGGGCCAGGGGGCGGCATTCAACTGTGAAAGGAAAGGTGTGCATAGCTACCATCAGGGACAACGGAGACAAAGCAGCAATCAGTATAGTCTGACTCATACAGAGCTCTGGCATTGGCTAGTTAATCATGGTGTTCCTAGAAGTAAAACTGACAGGAAACCTGCTGCATTCCTACTTAATATATATAAACAGGAAAATTATAGGTTGAATGGACAAAAGACTAATTTGAATTATAAAAATAGGGAATCATAGCCCCTAAATCAATTTCCAGACATAAGCCAGTTTACAGACCCAGAACCCCATGAATGAAAGGGAGGCCGAGTCCCCTTGAGGAAGGACTGTACTAAGCTACTGACAATTTATGCTGTTAATCTTTCTCACATTTTTCCCAAAGAGACCTCTGGCCTTTTACCAGCATTACTGTGCTGGGAAAAAGGGAAATTATCAGACATTTTGGGGTCTACTGGACATTGGCTCTGAGCTGATGCTGATTCCAGGGGACCCAAAACATCATTGTGGACCTCCAGTTAAAATAGGGGCTTAGGGAGGTCAGGTAATTAATAGAGTTTTAGCTTGGGTCTGACTTACAGTAAGTCAAGTGGGTCTCAGGACTCATCCTGTGGTCATTTGCCCAGTTCCAGGATGCGTGATTGGCACAGATATACTTAGCAGCTGGCAGAATCCCCACATTTGCTCCCTGACTGGTAGGGATCTTCCCAGTGGGCAGAACTCACTTTACAGCTAATGAAGTGTGGCAGTGAGCTCATACTCATGAAATTCACTAGTCTGACCATCCTCCCCATCATTCTGAAGCAGCTGGATTGACAGAATGGTGGAATGGCCTTTTGAAGTCAATTACAATGCCAACTAGGTGACAATACTTTGTAGGACTGGGGCGAAGTTCGCCAGAAGGCCACGTATGCTCTGATTCAGTGTCCAATATATGGTCTTGTTTCTCCCATGGCCAGATCGCTCTTTGCTTCTGCAAGATATCACACTGGTCCATTACATTCATTACATTATGCTGATTGGATCCAGTGAGCAAGAAATAGCAAACACGCTGGACTTATTGGTGAGACATTCGTGTGCCAGAGGATGGAAAATAAATCAGTCTAAAATTCAGGAACACTCTACCTCAGAGAAATTTCTAGGGGTCCAGTGGTGTGGGACCTGTCAAGATATTACTTCTAAGGTTAGGGATACACTGCTGCATTTGGTCCCTCCTACAACCAAGAACAAGGCACAATGCCTAGTGGAGCTATTTTGATTTTGGAGACAACACATTCCTCATCTGGGTGTGTTATTCTGGCCCATTTATCGAGTGACTTGAAAGGCTTCCAGTTTTGAGTGGGGTCCAGAACAGGAGAAGACTCTGCAACAGGTCCAGGCTGCTGTGCAAGCCATTCTGCCACTTGGGACACATGATCCAGCAGATCCAATGGTGCTTGAGGTGTCAGTGGCAGATAGGGATGCTGTGTGGAGCCTTTGGCAGACCCCCATAGGTGAATCACAGTGGAGACCTCTTGAATTTTGGAGCAAGGCCCCGCCATCTTCTGCAGATAACTACTCTCCTTCTGAGGGACAGCTCTTGGCCTGTTACTGGGCTTTGGTGGAAACTGAATATTTGACTATGGGTCATCAAGTCACCATGCAACCTGTACTGCCTATCATGAACTGGGTGCTTTCTGACCCATCTAGCCATAAAGTGGGTCATGCACAGTAGAATTCCATCATCAAATGGAGGTGGTATATATGTGACCAGGGTCAAGCAGGTCCTGAAGGCACAAGTAAATTACATGAGGAAGTGATTCAAATGCCTATGGTCTCCACTCCTGCCATCCTACCTTCTCTCCCCCAACCTGTACCAATAGCCTTATGGGGAGTGATCTATGATTGGTTGTAGAGTAAGAGAAGACTAGGGCCTGGTTCACAGATGGTTTTGCACCACATGCAGGCACCACCCAAAAGTGGACAGCTGCAGCACTGCAGCCCCTTCATAGGACATTCCTGAAAGACAGCAGGGAAGGGAAATCTTCCCATTGGGCAGAACTCACTTTACAGCTAAAGAAGTACAGCAGTGGGCTCATGCTCACAGAATTCACTGGTCTGACCAGTGAATTATCCTGAAGCAGCTGGGTTGATAGAAAAGTAGAATAGCCTTTGAAGTCACAATTACAATGCCAACTAGGTGACAATAATTTGCAGGGCTGGGGCAAAGTTCTCCAGAAGGCCATGTATGCTCTGATTCAGTGTCCAATATATGGTCCTGTTTCTCCCACAGCCAGGATTCACAGGTCCAGGAATTAAGAAGTGGAAGTGGCACCACTCACCATCACCCCTAGTGAGCCACTAGCAAAATGTTTGCTTCCTGTTCCCACCACATTACATTCTGCTGTCCTAGAGGTCTTAGTGCCAGAGGGAGGAATGCTGCCACCAGGAGACACGACAACGATTGTGGAAGTTAAGATTGTCACTTGGACACTTTGGGCTCCTCCTACCTTTAGTCAACAGGCTTAGAAGGGACTTACAGTGTTGGCTGGGGTGAACACTGTAACTTCTCAGTTTCAAGACTGAATATGAAGGCTGAAATTTGATATTCATTCTCAGCTTCAAGACTGAATATGAAGATGAAATCAGTCTTGAAGCTGAGAAGTAGTTATTATTTTAGAATGGTACTCAACTCAGTACATATCACATGTTGTGAGAGGGATGTTAAAATTAAAATGTTTTTTTTTTTTTCTCAGTGATTTTGACCCACTTAAATAACTCACTCATTTGAGTATTATTTCTGTACTATCTAGGATCATCTTTTTTATTGGTGGAATCAAAATTATAGAGGAGGTAGATGGGGCTTAGAGACTGGCTAATCTGACAATAATTTCTGAAGCATATTTTGGTTTACTTGAGTAACTAAAAGTATCTTATCATAAGAATATATTGGTGGGTTATTGACCATGAAGAAGATATCAGCAATCCATCATTAGCCTAGATTATAATTTTAGGCAATTTGACCATCCATTTATAGCTACAATGTTGATTGAAGGGCCTCATCATCTATGACGGCAGGAAAATATGCCACACTGAAAACTGGCTAATGCAGCCTGCAAGTCAAGGTAAAAGCAAAGCTCTAATCATGATTTCACTGGAGGGCAAATATCAAGCCACTCAAATTTCTTCTCACCTAGATTAGTTGTAGCAGATCCCTTTTCTTCCTCAGATAAGCAGATTCCTCAAGATCCTCTCTACCTGGTAACTCAGATGACAAGTCCTCAGGCTCCATTCATTTTAAGGCTTTTACTGCCAATCATTTCAAAGCAAAAAAAACAAAACAAAACAAAAAAAACAGCACAAGGAAGTGACAAAAATTGGGGGGAAAAAATCACAAATCTTTGGAAATGGACTTGTGATCCCACCTGGAGTGTAACTCTTTTTTTTTTTTTTTTTTTTTTTTAATGCTAATAAAAAAGCCAGGAGGGTTTTAGCTATTTTGGAAAAATAATCATGACCAATAATGACCAGGTCATTTTCATAAGAGTACATGATTATGTGTATAATATATTCATGTTTATTATATATTTATTATATATAATCATTAGAAATATATAATCATTTAAATACCATAATGTAAGAAGAAACTTTGTAATGCATGACCTCTTCTTAGGGGTTCTATAGTTAAATGTTACAGGAAAACATTTACATAATAATCCCACTCCTTGAGAATTGCTCATTAGCACAATGAAGGCCATCAATTTTTGAAAAAGTCACTCGACTTTGACTAATTCTGTTTTCCTCAAATGCATTTGACCACAAAAGAAATTTTAATTCCTGAAAGTGGATTCACCCAAACACTATCTAAAAGTAAAAACAATGCTCTTGGTTTTCCCTGGAAGAAAGTTCCTCATTTCTGCAGGTGGACCCCTGGAACAAATTCAAACAGAAAAATAATGGATTTTTGTGTGTTTCTAGGTCTTTTTTGAAGACCTATTTCATTAAGCCTCTGCCTAGCAGAGAAATGATTCCCACTCCCTACCTCACTCACCTCTGGACAGTTTCTTAGCAAACCTCCCATTTTAATACACTTTCTATTTTCCGCTTAGATAATCTGAAATAGCATTAAATACTTAAACGTACTTTCGCCTACAGATATTATAGAAAGAAAAACGTTATTAACTAAAAGTAAAATAAATTTCATTTCATTTAAATTTGAGCTCTCATTTTAAGCAACAGCTAAATGATTTAATCTGTGCAAATTTTCCAACTATTTTTGGAATGCGTAAAATGCTTAAAGAGCAAGGATAGGGAATAATGACTGCAAATTCCTCCTTCCAAGTATTTAACGGTAAAATAAGGGTCAGTTCTAGCTATCATCGACACATACACCCAAAGATACAGTAACACGCTGTACCAATGCAAATGAGTAAGGATAATATATACCTTCATCATAAACTGAAGCTTACTAAAAGAATGCATGGCTTGTTCTCATGTTATTTTTTCCTCTGTACTAACACTATTTGCTACCGCAAAAACAGCAGTTAAGTAGTTCCAAGATTAGCATTTGACAAGAGTGTCCTCATTTTTAAAAAGGCTGATACTTACATTTTAAAGATACTGGTTGTGAATTGTAGATTACTCTTTTTAAAGCCTCCAGGCATTCCAGCTCTGTATCACACAGTTCTGATAAATATTAAAATCTACTAGGGCTCTTGGAAGTACTTTCCCTGCAGAACTTGGCTCAGGGTTGGCTTTTATATCCCTTAGAGAAAGACTAATGCTAAAACATTATTTTTTTGGAAAAATAATCATGACCAATAATGACCAGGTCATTTTCATAAGAGTATATGATTATGTGTATAATATATTCATGTTTATTATATATTTATTATATATAATCATTAGAAATATATAATCATTTAAATACCATAATGTAAGAAGAAACTTTGTAATGCATGACCTCTTCTTAGGGGTTCTATAGTTAAATGTTACAGGAAAACATTTACATAATAATCCCACCCCTTGAGAATTGCTCATTAGCACAATGAAGGCCATCAATTTTTGAAAAAGTCACTCGACTTTGACTAATTCTGTTTTCCTCAAATGCATTTGACCACAAAAGAAATCATTTTTTAAAAATAATTATTGAGGAATAAAAATTGAGAACACTAGATTTGAGAGCCTAAAACACTTTTTAGTTTTAAATGCTTTGATGTTAAATGTGTACTCATTAATAAGTTATAAAACTGTACTTTAATTCCCATTCACATTAGATATGTCCACAGCAGGCTTGACTCAGAGAATGGATAATTAAATTGGTAGTGAGTGAAAAAAATGGGAGGATGGTGTAGAGAAGAAAACCATAGAATTATAAAATAGTTGGTTTTACCCAGCTTAATTCTGAGCTTAGTCCTGCTTACCTTCATTAAAATGATCTGGATGAGTTTCCTTATTAAGTGTGTAGATTACAAGTAAATATAACTAAGGTGATAAACAGAAGTGTTAAAAAATGGAAGATTAAGTAACATACTAAAAACCAGAAGAAACTTCCAAAGCAATTGAAAATTTTCAGAATCTATCAAATTATTATCTATTTACATCTATATGTCTATATCTATCTAGCGATATACATAATCACTTTATAGCCTAAATAATTTTTAAATTAAAAAATAGAGGTTGCTCAGTTACATGCACCCTACTCTGTCACTCAGCATCTACCCAATTTGATCATGCCTTCTTTTCGCTGCCATGTACAAGATTAAAGCAAGTTTCTAAGTGTGAGTGTATTTCTCTATCATTATTGGTTTATGTAGCTATGCTGCTTTTTAGCATATATATAGATATCTTGCTTTTAACATGATAGCTATATGTAACTATCTTACATGTTAACATGTTTGTTAACAAGCAAGGTAGCTTGTTAACATATTGAGAAAAATACCTTATTATATTCATATGTGTATCTTCATTGTCTGCTAGCACAATAGGTGTTAAAAGTTTTTGGTAGATTAAAGGGAATAAACTAATGACTGTAACCATAGAAGAAACAAAATGACTGAAGATTCATAGCCTATAATTTAAACAGAAATAGCAATATGAAATTGTATTGATATTACAGAATTAAGTGGTATCAACTATATATGGAAGAAAAATTATGTGCTACTTAGATGTTAACGTTTGTGTTAAGTCCTATGAGCCACAGGATTGTATTTATAACTTCACCACCCAAAATGTAGATCATATTAAAAATTACTTATGATAAAAGTAAACAAAAAATTACAAGTTAGTAAGTAAAGGCTTGAAAAAGGAAAAAAGCCAGAATAAGATCATTATTCAAAGAATTACACTAGATAATGGTCCTCAAGTTGAGTTCACATTTTTCTAAAGGCCGAAACAAAAAAGAAATAAGATCGATTCGGCCGGGCGCGGTGGCTCAAGCCTGTAATCCCAGCGCTTTGGGAGGCCAAGGCGGGTGGATCACGAGGTCAAGAGATCGAGACCATCCTGGTCAACATGGTGAAACCCCGTCTCTACTAAAAATACAAAAAATTAGCTGGGCATGGTGGCGCATGCCTGTAATCCCACCTACTCAGGAGGCTGAGGCAGGAGAATTGCCTGAACCCAGGAGGCGGAGGTTGCCGTGAGCCGAGATCGCGCCATTGCACTCCAGCCTGGGTAACGAGAGCGAAACTCCATCTCAAAAAAAAAGAAAAAGAATAAGACCGATTCTCCTTCAAATTATCATGAAGACATATCACAGTTGATCTTCCTAAAGTCGTCGATTTTCCTAAGAAAACCTGTAGATATATAAGACAAAGCCTGTGTGGGATGCACCATTCACAGCATCACAACATATAAAATCATTTTCCAGAGAAGACCTTTTTTTTTTTTTTTTTTTTTTTTTTTTGCCAATCAATGAGAGCTTGTAAGGTTGCTGAGGTTGGTTGGCCTTGAACTCTTGGCCTCGCCTTCGCAAGCGCCACGACCTCCGGCTGGAGCCACTTTGGGCCCGACTTTTTTTTTTTTTTTTTTTTTGAGACGGAGTTTCGCTCTTGTCACCCAGGTTGGAGTGCAATGGCACGATCTTGGCTCACCGCAACCTCTGCCTTCTGGGTTCAGGCAATTCTGCCTCAGTCTCCCGAGTAGCTGGGATTACAGGCACACACCACCATGCCCAGCTAATTTTTGTATTTTTAGTAGAGACGGGGTTTCACCTCGTTGACCAGGATGGTCGTGATCTCTTGACCTCGTGATCCACCCGCCTCAGTCTCCCAAAGTGCTGGGATTATAGGCGTGAGCCACCGCGCCCGGCCGAGAAACACTTTTAAAACATGCCTTGAAATCAGGTGACAGCATCACGTTAGGAAACAAGAAGTCTAATAAATCAGAGAGAAAATGAAAGAGTGCAGTTCAAGTATCTTGCACTTTCTGTTTGTGTGTCTTAATTTGGGGTGGAAAGGTGAAGAATATTAGATTATCTAAAGCATGTTTTCTAAACAGTGACATTAGTAATCACATTTTAAAGAAGATTTTGAATGTTTTTGTTGTGGGAAACCAATACATTGTAGAAAATGTAGCAGCATTTCTGCTCTCTATCCATTACATGCCAGTAACAACTTCCACTCCTCAGTTCTAACAACTCCTGACTCTATTATTACAACTAAATAAAATTGCCACATGTTTTCAGAGGGCAACATCGCCCCATTTGATAACGATGTCTCCAGAGAATTAATTTTACTACTTGGTAGAACCGCTAATTCCATTAAGAATCTGTTCAAAGCTATGGATTCTTTAACCAGAAAAACTCCCATATGTAGACAAAAAATGTACATGTAATTTTCAGGGCTCATGGATTTAAATTCTCATTTAAAGGAATGGTAGCTTATGTATCTTCCAGGAAAACTTTCATAAATGTTTATTTCTTGCAATTGAACCTTATATGCAGTTGGGTGATTTTAAGCGATATGTAGAGAAATTTAATATCGTTCATGGGAATAACTAAAATGAGAGAAATGACTCCTCATCTACAGTTTACCAAAAGTAATTTCCATAATCGAAATCAAAGTAACTCAGATTATTCTTTTTCTGGAGAAAGCAGGTATGTTCTAAATTAAAATTAAAGGTTGTGCTCTAAATATGTACTGAGAAGACAGCATCAGAAGAGAGATCTGGTATAAAAAGAAGTATTTAACTAACAAAGGCTATTGTAGTTAAATTTGTTGCTTCTACATGACTAGCAACCTTTCATCTATATCTTAATTATAGCAGAACACATTTTGTTTGAGAACTCATATCTCACCTCCCATTCTGATCCCTGAGATTTAACTAGTCTGATCCACCTTTTGTTTTCACTGAAAAGCAAACTAAACCAGGGCATACCATTTCAGTGCACCCTATTCTGCTGCTCCGGATACTATTTCAGGTATGGGATATGACCTCAGTGAGGCCTTTATAAGTCAACCCAGGAGTTGAAGCTTTTTGTCCTGTTGTATATGCTAAGCCTGAAGCTGCTGATGTTCATACATTAGAAGCACTCAATAAACATTTTTTATTACTTTCTATCACCAGCCAGTATTAAAACAACTAATGAGCTTACATTATAGTGAAGAATAGTAAATAAATATATATGTAAAATAAACACAATTTTAAATAATGACTAGTGCTTAGAAGAGAATAAAGCCAAGACGTAGAGATGTATATCTCCAAATTATTGAGATTTTAGTTTAAAATATTTGATTATTTAATCAACTGTGTTATTTTTATAGCTAACATGAAAATTAAATATAATCTTCATAGCATGAAGTAAAAGAAAATAATATAAGAAAGACATTATTAAATAATGACTAGGCTTCTTAGTTAGAAAGCAGAAAATTGTTGATTATTGTTTTTCCTACTAATACTATCCTGAGAATTTTCCTATGTAATAAAAATCTCTCATCAACAATGTTCTTCTGTATTCATTTCCTAGGGCTGATACAACACCGCCAACTGCATGGCTTAAAACAACAGAAATTCATTGTCTCAAGTTCTGGAGTCCAACATTTCTCTTTGAAAGCTCTAGGCAAAGATCCTTCCTTTCCTCTTTTTAGCTTGTGGTGGATGCCTGCAATCCTTGGCACTTCTTAGCCTGTAGAAGCATCACTCTAATCTGGGTCTCTGTCTTCACCTGGCCTTCTCCGTGTGTCTCTGTTGAGTCTAAAATTTTTCTAACTTCCAGGACATTAGTTATCGGATTAGGGCCCACCCTAATCCAGTATGACTTCAATTTAACTTGATTACATTTGCGAAGACCTTATTTCCAAACAAAGTAACGTCCCTCTGTACTGGGAGTTAGGACTTGAGCATATCTCTCTAGGGAACATAATTCAACCCAAAGCACCTTCTATAGATACTTAACCACTTAGTATCAAGAGCAGAATATTGTCCTTACTTACTGGGAAAACAAGGTAGAACAAATTAAATTGCATATATTTTGAAAAACAAAAATCCATTTATTTTGAGAACTATAGAAATATGCAAATTAATATTAACTACAAGATTCATTCCAAAGACAGAGTAGCATTTCTTTTGTCTCAAGTTAAAATAGTATTATTATTTTATTCAGATAAGAAATTATATTCACTTTAAAAATTCAGAAAATTATGAAAAAGGGAAAAAATTATACTCCCTTGAGACAAATAGTCTCTGCAGATATTTTATTATACCAGATATATGAGCTTCTAATTTATAATGTTTCCAGATTTTTGCATTGTCAGTATTATGAAACCGATATGTTTAGACTTTATTTGGTGGAAACATTCTAAATCTGTGTTATATAGGGCTGAAGGGAGACAGTATTACATTTTTATTATGGTAGACAATCAGCTCTCTCCCTCAAATTGCCAACAGATCACAAAATTTTATATTCTAATCCTTGATTCTCCTTTTACCTACAATGGTAGTTCCCTTTTAAAAGTAGGCCTTTCTTTTCTAATTCTTTTTTTTTTTTTTTTTTTTTGAACATCTATAAATGGCAGAGGATTTTTCACTCTTCTTGGCCAATCAACAAACTCCTTCTTCTAATGCTCTCCATTGGTCCTTGTCATATCTTCTTAAATTATAAGAACACATCTAATCCCTTTGCCATATATGAGGGAGGCTTTGTTATCCATCCTAAGTTCTGATGCATTCACTATTCTTCTCACTTTCTTCTGGATATATGGCTTTCTTAAATTCCATTCTTTAGAATTTATGCAAATGTTCCACAGATGGCATAATAGGAATAGTGAAAGATAGAGTGACTACCTTCCTTATGCCTTTATATAAAGTTTATTAATGCAATTTAGGGTAATTTAGCCTACTAAGAGTTATGTAACACTGTTGATTCATATTTAGCTTGTTGCCAAATAAAATCTCTAGAGCTTTCTACGTGCTGTTACTAAGACACGTCTCCTCTAATTATTATAATAGGAACTAGCATTGGCAAGAATAATTAAAACCCACAGATAATTCTTCAGTTACATCTTATCCATTTATCTAAGACTCTTTCTAACATAAGCCTCTACGGAATCACTAAAAAGTGTAAAACAGATTGATTTGAAATTTGATGTCATTAATTGCACATCCTAGTGAAATGGTCAAAAGAGTAAAGTTTAAGATGTAATAGAAATGATATGAATATAATGTGGATAACTGTCCTGATAATAACCCAAAGCATTGCATTTTAATATTTTATAATTCTAGTATTTTAAAGTACATACAGGAGTTTTCTTTTATAGCACCGTAGTAATATGCCTCATCTTTCATTTTGGTGAATAGGAATTAAGTGGATATAATAATTAAGTAGTAATAAATATATATTGAGTGTTTCATGTGTTTCAAGCCTGTCTCTATCCCACACTGCAAACTGACATATTTCTATGTGTATTTGCGTGCACACATTTATGTGTAGATGCTATGGTTTGAACGACCCTTCCAAAACCCATGTTGAAACTACTGGGGCTCAGAAAACAGCATCCTAAAATGAAGGACTCAGCGTCAGTCTTCGAAGAAAAAGTTTTTCTCCACCCTCCTGCCCTTCTATCTCAGTTTCATTCTCCCCCGAGGCTTTCCATTGCAGCTAGAATCCCTCTTCCCCAAAGTAGTTCATAGAAACCAAAACCCCTTTTCTTTTCTTTCTGAGATGGAGTCTCTCTCTGTCACCCAGGCTGGAGTGCAGTGGTGTCATCTCAGCTCACTGTAACCTCCACCTCCCAGGTTCAAGTGATTTTCCTGCCTCAGACTCCTGAGTAGCTGGGACTACAGTGCACACCACCAAGCCTGGTTAATTTTTGTATTTTTAGTAGAGACGGGGTTTCATCATGTTGACCAGGATGGTCTCCATCTCCTGACCTCGTTATCTACCCACCTCAGTCTTTCAGAGTGCTGGGATTACAGTCATAAGCCACCGTGCCTGGCCCAGAACTCCTTTTCTAAAGGTCAGATATAAAGCCTAAATATATCATTCTAATTTTTCCTCTGTCTTTCTAAGTACAAAGTGGCCATAAGGAAAATCTGACCTACTTGGTTTGTCTATAGATTATAAGAGCCCCATTTGAGAGGGGTCCCTGCCCCATACCCAGAAGGAAGGAATACATATTCAGAGAGGGCAAGAAGAATCTATGCAGACTGGCCATACTGGGTTCCCCAATCAGTCTATTAACTTTAGATCAGCACCATTTTGTTCAATCATATTTCTACAAAGCTATCAATGCTTTGTTGAACCTAAGCATAAAAGTGAATAATTACCCTTGTATCTTTGGGTCTTTATTCTGAAGGCTCTTACGTATACATATTAAAACAATTTGTATGACTTTTCTCATATTAATCTGCTTTTTGTAAGTTGATTTTTTTGATTTACAAAACTCAATCCCCAATGTGGCAGTATTGAGAGGTGGGACCTTTAAGAGGTGGTTAGTTCATAAAGGTTCTGCCCTCATGAATGGATTAATCCATTCATGTGTTAATAGATCTATTCATGGGTTATCTTGGCAGTGGAAGGATTGAATGGATTAATGATTAGAAGGCAGTGAATAGATTAATCCATTCAGGGGTTATCCTGGCAGTGGAAGTGGTGGCTTTATAAGGAGAGGAAATGAGACCTGAACTAGCATGTTTGACCCCTCTCCATATGATGCTCTGCCCACCTCAAAACTTAGTCCCCATCAGCAAGAAGGCTGTTTCCAGATGGGGCCCTATGACCTTGGACTTCTCAGCCTCCAGCACTGTAAGGAATTAATTTCCTTTTAAATAAATTAACCAGTTTCATATATTCTGTTATAAGCAGGAAAAGATGGACTAAGCCAGTATGTATATCTATTTGTGTGGCCACACTGAATGACATTCTATGAGTAAAGAAATTGCAAAGGATTATGGGTGCTCTTCCTCTTTACGATATACTTTATGGGTTTTAGGAAGGGGAGGCCCTCTGGCTTAATTGTTTGAAAATTTAGGAAAGAGGATAGAGCTCATAAATGCAGTTCCTACTGATAATAGGAGTTAAGAGGTTATTTAGGTGGATACTGAGGGTAAGGAAGTCCTCTGAAGGTTTTTCTTTTAATAAAAGGCAGCCCCAAATCATTTTTTCTCTAATGAAGAACAGCCTGTAAAATAGAGCTGCAAACATAGACAAGCAAGCTAGAAGCTTGCATGGGTGAATGCTGGCAGTTGTGGCACTGAGAAAAGGCTGCCTGGGACTAGGCATGTTCAAAATGGCAGCTCCATCTTCCCTTCTCCTTTCCAGTCATGTGTACAGTGAGAAGTAGACAACATGGCACTGGCCAACTGGAAAGTGCATTTGCATTATAAGAATCGGGTGGAGTGGCCAGCCTTCCCCATGCATTATGTAAACGTCACACCAGGTCCAACCAATCTGCAGGCCCTATGTAAACCAGACACTGCCTCCTGAAGCCTGTCTATAAAATCCGGGGCACTCGCCATGGGCTGGAATTCCCATTTGGACGCCCCTCTCTTTCTCAAGAGAGAGAGCTTTTTTCCTTTCTCTTTCTTTTGCCTATGAAGCCTCCACTCCTAAAGTCACTCCTTGTGTGTATCTGTACCCTTAATCTTCTTGGCAGGAGACGATGAATCTTGAGTATTTACCACAGACAATGATGCTGCTTCACTATCTGTTTTGTTGTCAGTTCTAATTGTAGGCTAATAACTAGTTTTCTATATTAATGAAGTAATTGTAGTAATCTTTACATTTTACTTTGGATAAAATAACACAATAGCAATTTGCCATGAAATATATTTATACGAAGCATTGATATCTGTCAAAAATTTAGTTTTAATTCTGTTATTCTTGTATGACATCAGAAATAGTAAGAAAAAAATCTTTTTTAAATTGACATGAATAAAGAAAGGAAAAAATAAGTTGGATCTTTATTTAGTCCTTGTTGCACGATAAGGACCATTCAAAGATAACTAACAGATGAAATCATGAAAAAGAATCATTGATTTAAAGTCATAGTTGGACCTCATCCTTCTACAAAACTGTGAAACCACTGTGAAGTGTTTGTCCACCTACTGATAAATCGGAGCAGATCTGAGCCATTACAAGTCTCATGAAGATTATGGATTTAGAAGGAGTAGAAACGTTAGAAGAAATGTAAAGGGTGTAGATTGGGATACAATGCCATTCACCATACAATAAAATAGCTAAAGATCAAATTGTTATTAACAATAATAATACATAAACACAAATTAAAGACTATTCTTTGTACTCGAGAAGACTTGCTCTTGAAGAATCTTTAGAAAGATAAACAGATGTATATATAGGCACATAAAAATTTGCTAGGCAATTGTATCATTTCCAAAAGTGGCATACATAAGGTGGGTGAGGCTGGTACCACATGTTAAACTTACAGAGATGGTAAGAAAATTACTTTAAAACAACTTACAATTAACAGAAATGATACTAACAAGATGATGTCCAGATTTTGGAGTGAAGTTCATTAAAAAAAATACTGAGTTCTCTTATGGCTGTATTTGAAATCATTAAAACTGAATTAAACTTCACAATATACAGAGAACGAAATGAGTAAAGTGATTGCAATTGAGAACCATCCAATTCTCTTAGTCCAATAGTTATATCCAATAGTTCAAGTTATGTCCATTTTCAAAATATAAAGATACTCCTCGAGGTATTTTTCTTTCTTCTAACTGGCATTCAAACACTAATTTGCAAATAAGTTGTTTAAATATGAGTTTCCCTTTATTATTTGAAAATTTCACATTTATGGCAAAAATCTCAGTAAGGGGATTTGATTATTGAATAACAGACCTTTAAATTAGAAAGTCAACTAACAGTGCACATTTGGACTGTGCTGGTATCATGAAGTAGTTTGTATAGCTTCTTATAAACACTTATCTCACACTTAAACACTATAGCTTGATGTCAACTCTACTCCCAAGATAATAGCTTCTCCTGGCCTATGTAAGCAGGGTAAAAGCCTGCTTCTCAGCCTGAAGAGATATGGGCCACTATTTAAACAAAATATAAATAATAGGGCTATCTCATAGTCCTAGAGAACTTTCTGTTTGCTGGTGTTTTTCTACTCTCAACTCATGCAGGTTAGTGATAACGATCAATGTTACAAATGGCCTCAGTAAATACCATGCATTTCGTGCAGCTTTAAGACTTTGTTTCCTAACTGTCAAAGGGGCAAACGTATCACATGCTCAATTTAGTCAGTGATAATTGCCACGGGGCACTATGCGTAGTGTCTGTCATAAACTTTTCCCCTAAAGACTATAACCTCTCCTAAACAGCATTATTTCAGAAGACTTTTGAAGTGAAAGATGTTCATTAGAGCCTCATTTTCCCCTGCAAAAATTGAAGCAACCAGATACACGCCATGTTGCTCTCACACTTGGGTATAGGTATGTGATATAGCCTTAGTGATCAGAGGTTCCCTCCTGAACGGTGTCTCATAGAGAGAAAAAAACTAGAGAAATAACTGGGAAATCATTCACAGCAACAATGAGAAGCTGTTAGAGTGTTCCAGGCTGTACCAGTGCCAGTAACGGCCACCCAGTCAGGCTGTCTTAGTGGATTTGATTTGCCGGCTTATCTGACGCCCAACTTTCCTTGGTTTATGCCCAGTTTAGAGCTATGTCCTTCAGCTTTCTCACAGATTCTTTGGGCATTTATGTTTTTATCTAGTATGCTTTTTTTTTTTCCCCAAAAATAAGCTAGAATTCTCTTTTGTTGCTTCCAACTAAGACCATATACAGAACACTACTCTTTCCAGTTCCACAAATAACATTGAGCTAATTTAGATAACAAATTGCTAGGGCAAGAATCATAAGATTCATCATCAAAGCATCAGCTTCTAAATTGCCTTTCTTCATTGCATTCTGAAGGCAGGATGGCAGTTCCTCGATGACTTTACAGAAATGGCAAGAAGCAGAGGAGTCATGAGCAAGACTACTTGTTGAGGCCTCTACCAGCAGAAACTTCAGGCTCTGTTTGATAGTAGCTATTTCTGTGTGACAGAATTTTCTTGCTTTAATTTATAGCCTATTTTTAGTGGGACAAGTTGTTGCAACAATACTTGAGCTTTCTACAAAGCCAACAAAAGAAAAAGTGAACCACATGATTTGAAGAAAAGAAAATTGGTCCAATTCTATGACACAAATTGAATCCTTTGATAGTTCTACAAGAGGTAGAAAAAGAAGCACTTGCTTTTAAACAGAGACACCCCCACAGGCCTAAATGGGAGATACAAGCTACCATATCTCAGAATTTCTTGGAGGTGGAGCTTAGGCATTATATATATATAATATATACACATATATATACAAATATATACACATGTATATACACATATATATACAAATATATATATATACATATATACACATATATATACATATATACACATATATACATATATACACACATATACACATATATACATGTATATATGCACACACATATATATACACACATATATACATATATACATACATATATACACACACATATAAATGTATATATTATATATTTATATATAAATATATACACACACATATATATATAAATTACCTATGGAGATATATATCTATATATTACATATATATATATGAACTACCTATGGAGAGATATATATACATATATATGTATATATATATATATATATACAGATATGTATACATATATATGTATATATATTTCTCCATAGATAATTCAGATATTCATCCCCATTGAAGAGCCACTGTGCTATAGAGACTAGACACTCAGGCAAAATCTGCTTAGAAAACGTTAGAATCCTAACTGCTGACATGAGTCTATACACACAGAACTAATATTTGCAACTTTTTTCATTCCTTTAAGTGTTAACTTTACTTCTCATTTATATCTGGTTTTCCTTCTTTTATTTGCCTCTAGTGTGCCTCTTGATAATTGCCACAGACCTGTGTGCTTGTACAGCCATGTTTCAGATTTTATCAGCAGTGCTTTCTCAAAGACAACACACTGCTAACTGCCTGTGACGGTTTTCTGCGCTCTTCTCCATTTACTCCCCTACCTGTATGTTCGGTGCATTCCAACCAGAAGAGGGGATTATACAGAACCAACCAGGTAAAGAAGCGAGAACACAAATCCAAATTTGGTAAGCTCACGAGACTTGGCATGATACCACTGTAGTGACTGATGCTGAAATGACCATATATAATGTGTCATAAAATGTCTTTTGTACTCACAAAGAAGATAAAAACGATAAAAAAGTGATGAAAACCCTCATAGTTTCACAATGAATATTATCATTTGCTCTTTCATTATGTTATAGTTAATATATTATGAATGCTAATAAACCTACACATTTTCCAACATTAGTGATAATATTATTCATTGTCTAAACAACATAACCTACCATTTAAATCCACAGGTGATGAATTTGTTGGTGTGCACTAAGAAAAGTATGAGAAAAAAATAACTACAAGTGTTTATTAAGAAATTAATTGAATTACAAGGGTTGCAGGAGAATTCACTTCTCATGCTGCATTTACCACATTAATCTTAACCATGACCCTATACAACCCAAAGTTACCCATCTTGTTTCTGGACAAGAGTGACATTGAGGTCACTTGTAAAGTCTCATAATCAATACATTTGGAAGATAAAGCAAGCTATCTGTTCAATGGAATCCTCCTAGATTGCCCTGTGGTTGATTCCATGCTCACATCTGGTTCCTATGTCTAGCTTTGTCTCCCAAATTTACATTTTTGATCCTCTCACCCTTTGGAAAGGCCGATTTCTGTCTGATCACCTATTATAGATTTATTTGCCTACTCTGACAGGACTCCCTGACCTTGGAGAAAGCTTGATAACCTTCTGTATAATTTTATAATGTATTGACTACTAATGTGCATCTTTCTGAAGCCCGTGGGATCCAGGATGCCATACGCTGCTGTCTATTGTCCTATGAGATTGACGTTCCTTAGATGCCCACTGTAAGTCATAATATCCATTTTAGAAAATGACAGACCTAATAAAAGATCTTTTACATATAGCCTTTTCCATATTTTATAAATGTAAAAGCTTGTTTTTTACATATATTCATCAATTACTTTTCCCCTACCTTGGCTAAAATAGGTTCAATTGCTCCATAGTATTGC